>CM047426.1:14178273-15658818 GCA_026168455.1 Theocolax elegans | reverse complement strand
TATTTACTGAAAAAAATATATGTTTGTACGGTCTCTCCTTGATAGATACTGTACGTATCTGCTTGCTACACCCATAAAAAAAACATGATATGATCAAGGCGAAAAAAAATAAGCAGCAGACAAATTGCAGATGTTGCGTAAAAGGCGCGCAGCTTCAAGGAAATAGAGTATCATCGTGTTTACATTCTGCGTGTCTTGTTGTTTCTGCGCAGGTGTGACAATATAAAAAACGGGATGAACATCTTATACGAAAGCCGAGTATCGTACTGTTTTTAATATTCATTAACGATGCTATAGGTAAAAGAAGGTATATTATAAATTTACATATTTAACAATTATAAGTGTAATATCTATAATTTATGATCTATTTATTTGGACTCGTCGAATGCCGCATAATTAATATTAGCAATTAATTATTTAATAAATTATTGAAGAACGCTGCAATTCTATGATTTGCAGATTGCGCAAATCAATATTCGTTGCGAATTATAAAAATAAAGAACTTAATAAAAAATATTATATTTTATATTAGTATGAGATATAAAAATGTATGTATCACGCTATTTTAAACCATACTCGAGCCCTAAATCCAAAAATCTACTCGAAAGTCTCGTCCATACGAAACCCGTATATGTATAATTCTGTATAGATGTAAATAATAAAGGAAAAGTGTGCGTATAGACTGACATGATATGTATACGATTGCGCAATGCGCGAATATAATTATGGAGATCAGCATCGCGTGTCGCTGTAACGTTTACCTTTGTACCAGCGAAGAGAGACCTGGAAACGACAAAGCCACACACCACCGAAGGAAGAATTCCATACAGAAGAAGAGACGTAACCGAGCAAACACGGCTATATATCGTCTCGATTTCCATCCAGAGTTTCATTTCCATCAACTCCCACACGTCTATCGTATAATTAATATATACATGTATATATAGGCATATATAGGTATACACACGTGTGTAAGTATCTCGGGTTATTGATAATTACCGTGTTTCTTTTCGCTGTCTACGCGTGTAAAGGCGTCGACTCGATTCATCGAGACGGGATCGCACATTACTTATTGATGCAGCGAGGATTTCTCAATCGGTTGGTAATTTATGTAATTGCATTGTCGCTGCTAAATTTATTTTTTGGGGTATCGGACGTGAAAAATAGTTTATTCAATCAACTGGTGGCTTTTATTTATGTATCATTGCGTAAAATGTAGCATTGTTATAAAATAAAATAAATAGATTAATGGTCTCATCAATTATTTTGCAATTATGCAATTATATCAAAATCAACTACATCCAACTAGGACTGGTTCGTTCGTAATTTCCGAAATTACCCTATTCATCGTTTCGGCGATGTTCCCTTCGCTTTCATTCGAAATAATAGTAATTTTATTGAGTCATTCGAAATAAAGCGCAATTACGCCCTCTCTTTCTTTCTCTCTCTTTCTCTCTATCCAATTTTCGAGAAATTCGGGAGCTCTCTAAGAGTACAGCCGGTGAATCTTAATACGTCTATCCGGTTTATTACATTGCGAGTTGGGTAGCGTAATCTCACCTGTCGAAAATATGATTTCCCCACGCGTAAAAGCGTAATCCTGCATTTCACGTAGAATCTCAAGGAAGACGAAATCGCTTACCCAAGATTTTATAATGTGTTTTGTTGAAGGACCGTGGCCTACTACTCCAAATTCCTATTCATCCTCAAAATTAATATTGTTTTCGTAAGACAATGGTCGCATCCAAAACAATGCCACCGCACGGAAAAGGTCGTCTGTGTATATGATTTTAATTTTAATTTCAATCTCTCGCGTTATTGCCTCGAATGACTTGGCTATTATCGCGACTCCGCTCCGCGCTACGCTCCTAGCGTGCTTTTCGATTCACTCGTGAAAAAGAGGAGTGAAAGCAGTTTCGTTTGAGAAAAAAGTGCGAGTTACATGGTCAAAGAAAGCTTACATTGTACTTTGATTATAGAAAAAATAGGGATATCGGATGAATCTGGACTTTGTAATTTAGTAGTTACAAAATACGGGCCCGCGTAAAAATAGATAAATTCATATGAACTTGATATGATGTTTAGGTTCATATAAAGTTTGTATAAATTTATCCAATGGCACAATCCTGAACTTCATTCATGATTGTGCTAAAGTTCAGCTAAAGTTCATAAATAATTTAAAAACAGCATCAGCCGAACTTTATATTAACTTTATTTAAACTTTATATTGTTTGTTAAAAATTTGGTTATTTAATCTGTATATAATTTTATAAATAAATTTATATACATAATTCTGAGGATTTTAAAAAGAAAAAAGTAATGTTAAATGTTACCCAATCCACATCTGAAAAAAAGCATTCATATATGTTATTCAAAATTTGACGTAGAGGTTAATCATCAGCATCGAAGTTGCCGTCGTAGGACCGTTCAAGTCGGCGTTGAGGGTTAGACTGACACATAGTAAATTTTTAGTTGTCAAGATATTTTATAAACGTCTCTTAGCAACCAGTAAACAATTGACTTCTTGTTTACTGGTAGTTACTAAAAATGTTGTTTCACGGTTATTCGTCAGTCTAACCATCAACGCCGACTTGAACGGTCCTACGACGGCAACTTCGATGCTGATGATTAACCTCTACGTCAAATTTTGAAAAACATATATGAATGCTTTTTCAGATGTGGATTGGGTAACATTTAACAATCGATATAAAACTATTTTGTTTGTTCATTTTTTTTTTTCGTTACTCAATATACTTAATTAATTTAGTAATTAAAGTCTCGTCTTAATCTTCCAAATAATTCTAGTTTATCATTTATATCAATCAAAATCCTCATACCTATTCTACCCCTTAAATTAATTACAATGTAGTAATGAGCTCAACGGATAGCACTTTAATTGATTTATTATTAATGAATCTAATGAAATTTATCAATATCGTAAAAAATACGCAGTCGTTGCAAAATATACTTAACATTCTTAAGGTTACAAATTAAAACAAAAATAAATATTTAAACTTTACTTCTATAAACGCATGCAATCACGCTTATTTAATAATAGTAATAAAGAAGTTGTAATAATTTCTTATATTATACGTCTTCTTTACCAGAGAGTTTTAAAATAAAATTACAGAGTATATATACAATTGAAGAAACATTCAAGATCGCGGTAATCGACGGTACATAAGAATAATTTTTTCGTGCCACTTATAAGGAGCGTGCGGAGTCTCGAAAAGAAATCCCGGAGGATCGTCGAATGAAAGGATCGAAGTAAGGAAGAAAGGAAAGAAGAAGGAAAGAAAGAAAGAAAGAGTAAGAACGGAGGGGCAGCTTTCTCGCGGGTCGTGTATACGAAAATGTTCGTGAAAGCGGGCGCTAATAAACGCAAAGGCAATCGATCTCCCGCGTGCAACTCGGAAAAGTTGCGTGTCTCGAGGAAGTTAAATGTGTTATGGCGCCTCGAGCGCACGTCTCTAAAGAAACGATCGAACGAATCGTACACATACACCGAGATCCAGACGTTACAAACGTGAGTAACGAACGCGGGGTATATATACAGTCAAGTTGTATAAGGTACATCTATACATACATATATAGGAAGGGTTATCCCGATAACCTCCCTGTCCGCGTGTATCCGATAGCCTGGTCGCTTCTAACGGACGGAAATAGACTCGACTCGAACGTGGTGTAGCCGGGAGAGCGAGGGAGAGAGAGAGAGAGAGAGAGAGAAACGAAGTCACGTTGCGGAGTCTCGCGAACGAGGACACGCCCCGCGTCCTGATAACACCCACACAACGAACCGACCGATTACAAGACTCGGCCCGCGCGCTAGACTGTCTAGTTCTCCTCTCTATACGACGCTGCTCGGGATTTCGCAATTTCTACACAGGCACGTGTGCGAAGCTGCCCGCTGAATACTCCCTCTCCTCTTTATGTGCTGCATGTATCGCTCCACCTTTCTTTTCCATTCTCATTCTACGCTAATCAATTCTATGGTCTACACGCGAGCTTCGGCTTCAATTGCTTCATTTGCACGCTTCGACAATCGCGTATACCGGTGAGCGCGAACGAAACAAACAAAAAAATATAAAAAGGTTGGACCGCCCGGTGATTGGATCTTATGGTGCACCAGGGCTTTCGGCACGGGCTTTTTTGTACTCCTGCGTCGAGATATATACGTACCTATACACGAGTGAAACTCAGAGAGTTCGATTTTTTTTTTATTTCAAACGGCTTTTTTTCCAACTCTATACATTGAAAAAATTTTATGGTATTAGAAAGTATTTTAATTGTAACCTTTTTGTTGTTGGTTTATTACGCCTCTTGATATACCTAAACGGATTTTACATTAACAGCCTCTCATTCGTACGTAAGCGAATGAGAGTGTCTACACTTGCTGTTAAAAATTGTGACTGAACTAATTGATCAATATTATTATAATTGTTAAAATTTATAAAAAAAGGTATTTATATTTTATTATTACGTTACGTACATGTTAAAAGCCTATACGATAGAAGATAAACTTCTACACAATTTAATAATCAAAATTAAGTTTTACTATTTTCGATAAATATTAAACAACTAGAAGCTGTAGCGTCTATTGAAGCTTAAAAACCGTCATAGTTAACGTATATCTGTGAATAACTTTGAAAAAGAGCTTTGCAAGTTGTTACACTTGACATCCTCGACTTTGTATACTTTCGACGAATAAATTTATGCCACCTTACAATACTCTCTCGACATTAATACCCCAGCTTACATAAAGGCAAATGCCTGTAACGGAAAGAAGATTATAAAAAAAATATTTGGCTTCAATACTTGGCATTAATAAAAAAAAAAGTCTAAATAAACCAAAAAAAAGGTGAAATTTCGCAATTAAAACTCGTTATTTCGTTATCGGAGTGTGCGGTGTACACGTTTCCGTATGTGCACTTGTCTCTTTCACCGATTAAGCGAGTATATATGTATACACGTATATAAATATACACCTGGGTCCAGATTATCGTCGGGTCACGCGCAGATATAGATTTGACACGTCTCGTATTATGTAAAGACCCGCACGGCCTACGCAAGTTTTGCCGCACCCGAAACAGGTCGTAACGGGACGTTGTGTAGGGTTGGAAAGGAAGAAGCGCGCCGATTAAAGGGAATGGCGCCTATATCTTGATATGTCCTTTTTCTTTCGTTGTATACGACGAGGGGGAGAGGGCACCGGTAAAGGCCTCTATATCGCGTGTCGATTATCTCGATCGATAAAACCATACGCGCGATAAATTATGAATTATCAACATAAGCTGCGCACGTGAATTTTCAAAAGTGTAACCTTAGCCAACTATTTTTCTGTGTAAGAGTATAACGGAACGTTATTTTCTTTCGAAATTCGACACCTACTATACTAACGATTAATTTTTAATCTCTATCGATAGATTATTAGATTCTCGGCGAAATCACGAATGATTAATATTTTAACGTTTCATTAATTATTAATTCCCTGTGATTAACAAGGACGTATTTAAATTTATTATTTACCCGCGAAATTGCATTTCTTGAATTCGCAGTTGCATACAATTCTTAAATTTCTACTAGGGTACTGCTGATCGGCAAATGGAAAAATTATTACAGTATTTACTTTGTAAAAATGTTTGAACAATAAACAACTGAACACTTATTTACCACTCCTAAAAATGACCGTACAACTTATTTTTACGACACACTGGAACGAAATTCTTCGTAGAGTCAATTTTTTTTATAGAGCAACTAGTCTTGCACAGTGGTAGCATTCCGTTCTTTAAGATTTCTTGATGTAAATGTATAGAAGTGATTGACAGGAGTCTGATCGGTAATGAGATCTATAAATACGCTATCGATCTTCTTACGTACAGGAGGGACCAGAATTCCAATCTGTAACCGTTGCGTTTATGACATCGTCACTTCAAATGTGGACAGTTACAATACGACAAAAAATTGTATTTACGTAACGAATTTATATATGTGTGTGTGTGCGTGTACGATGTGTGTGTGTATGTACACCCGGGTAAGTGTACTACTGACGCTGTCCAATATAAGGTGACGTGTTATGCGTATAAAAATATAACGCACATAGCCTGAGGTATCGGTAATGACTACAAGCTTTAATTAAATTTTACACTGAATAAATTTACTGTCGAATTTATTATATAAAATAATTTATAAATTACTTAGACAGTGTTTATTATTGATAAATGCTTTGATGTTAATCAATCGATACATTCAACGATTATTACGTTTTTCAAAAATATCACATTCAAATTTGTATATTTAACATGTTTGATTGGTGTACTAATATTGTAACGAAGGTCTTGTTACAACTTTGAAGTGTTCAAATAAATATACAGAATAATTAGAAATCTAGTCAATTTTATGTAATAAATGATCAATTGAAAAAAATCAAGAATATTGTCTTTTAATCCCGTCCTCTTTCACGGTATGCAATATGCCAGAAAGAAACATTTCAAACAATTCAATATAAATGTTACCATTATTTTGTGTCAACTCTGATAAGAAAAAAATTCTTCAACGAAAAATACATGATCCACTAATAGTTAATAGATATTTATGTTTCGCAAATGATCCTTGTATCAATATATATAGAGAATAATTCAATAAAAATAAGGCGCACCGCAGATTTCATCTGGTAATAAACATTTAACTCCACTTTAAATTTTTATTCGCAATGAGAAATAACTCAGGAGAAAGAAGAAACCTCGCGTTACGCACATTTTCTCACAAAATTGAAAATTGCAGAGGATAGTCGTATAAAGCTTGAAAATTGCAATTCACCGAACTCTCTGATGTGCACGTGAATTTCACAGAGTGTTGCAATAATTCAACGATTCACGGGTAAGCCCGCAAAAAGGCTCACCTCTTGCTAAACGTAGCAATTACCTAGCGGCGATCCTGAACTTGGAATACTAGGCTGATATATTCCGCGTACACGGATTAACCGGTGGATGATTTATCGAGCAGTTATTTCGTGCGGCGTCGGCGTCGGCGTGCGCGCGAGCCCATGAAGATATCGCGGTGTCGATCCTGCGGTTTATTAAAGCTATAAGCCACGCATGCTCCTGAAACCGTTCGGACATAATATATATATAGAGAGAGAGAAAGAGAGAAAGAGAGAAGATAGATCTAAAAGGATTATACTCTTCGTAATACCAAAATGCGTATCTAACGTGTCTTAGATATTTTACTGCGTTCTAGAAACTTTACTCTTTTGAAATACATTTTCGCTTTATACGAATATTTTCAATGATCCCTCTAGCGATTTATTAAATGCTTTATCTTTAAGAGCTATAAGGACGCGTTTAATGGATACGAGTTTTTGTTACTTTTACATGCGAGGATATATAGATTCTCGACGACGATAGTATTATTTCTTGACACTTGGTTTGATGCGCTATTTTAACTTTTTATCTCTAAATTTGTATTACTATCATTTTAGTGATTTATTTAACTATTACACGCGAGATTATTGGTTCGCAATTATTTTTATATTTTCTTCGAGCGTTTAACCTTAATTTAATTTGCAACAATGAAAAAGCACTATAGAAAATTTATAAAATATTAAGTAAATTACATGGTACACTAAATTTTACGATTAATGCAAGTGGAAAATATAGATCACCGAAATGCATAAATAATTCCGATACCTGTGTAGACTACAACTATATCTGCGATATCGCCTAATCTCGAGAAATCTCGATCTCGCAGTGATAAATCATCCAGATCCTCTTTTCTTGCTCGACCTAAAAATAATAAGGTCGTATCGTTTAAAAGCTTACTATTTTTTTTATCCACGTTTAGAAAACTTGGTTGATTAGCTGATTAATGATATTGCGAGTGACCTTGCAATTCAATACATCGGTATTCCGAGCTTTGTCTTTATTTGTCCTATTGTAGATCGTTGCAACTACAACGAACGTTAATCTTCTTGTCTCTAAATCATACCTTCGAAATAGTAAAATTTATTTATCGATATTTTATTAAACAATTAATTATACCATTTAAAACTTGGCATACCTGATTTAATAACATTTGAAATCATATCGAAATGCGTTACTCATTTATAATACCTGCGATAATATTTTATTTTATTTTTTTTAAACTCGAACAAAATACTTTGTCCTGGTTTGTAGAACAGAACTTTATTATACTTTAAGATAATAAAATATATTTTACGAGAGTTTTGTGCTTTATGCATAGACTTTCTCGCGTAAATCGCGCCTTAATGAGCAATTAATGAACGATTATTACACGCTTATAAAGCAGAAAATTTTTCTTAGACAAGCGCAATGTAATTACACAGTTTATTTCCGTTTTTATTTTTACTTTTTTTTTTATTTCGTGAACGCGACAACGACCCGACAATTTGTTGTCACACTGTTCTCACATGTATACAAGCGGTGCCTTTATGAAGCCAATCTCGTAAAGCCTACAGTTAGTTACGCTCGTTAGTCGCTCATCGTCGCGCATTCTAAGATCATCACGAAACACCTTTCTATTCATTTTATATTAAACATTGCGTAAATTGTGTATGCGTTAGTTACGTATTTTGTAAATTTGATGATAATTTAATTACACAACAATCAAACATCTTTTTAATCAATTTTAAAATAAATCGTAAATATTAGTTTAATGTATACCCTGAACACCGTCTACTTTTTTTTTTATTAAATTCGCAATAACAAATTTATTGTTTGTAACGATGTATAATTAGACAACCCGGCTTATCTGCAGAAAAAAGTGGATATGTCGTTTTAAAGTAACTTTTTTTATTTGGTTACACTCAGACGATCCTCGTATGCGATTCGTCGTAGTTACAATAGGGAAGAACATTTTAACGAATTTAAAAAATAAATGTATATAAAATATCCTTGTACTCGTTAAAGAGCCATTGAGGAACCGGCGAGGTGGAAAAGTTGCAGCCTTTAACGAGCCTTGTATATACAGTATATGCGAAAGAATTGGGAGAAAATAGTTGATTTTTCTCGATGCTAATCGAATTACTTAATTTCTACGGGTTCCAGCCGTGCGTTTGATTGATTACTTCATTTCCGTGGCTCGAATACATTTCTTTTTGCCCCTATTAGTAGAATTCTATTTATATCATAAATTTTTTTTTACTTTAACCGTGCATTGAAATTCTGCAAAAGGTTCGGTTACTTTAGCCGAAACTCATGTATTTAATTGACAAGATCTAGAATTGTATAGAATACTAACGCGTAATTTTTTCATCACTCAGTAGCATACTTTTATTTGTTTTTCTAATAATTAAATACTTTTAATTAGCAAATTGCAGTAATTTTAATTTCACGTTTGTTCTTGAAAAATCGTAAACATGAAAATTATTCGGTGAGGATTCGAAAGCGAAGCTATAAATTAACCGAAAGGAATACGAAGAAGAAGAAGAAGAAGAAGAAGGAGACGAAGAGGAGACGAACGAGCTAACGAGAAAAGGCGAAGCTAATCCTCGAGGGTGAAAAGTCTAAAGGAAGAGCACGCCCCATAATTCAAAGAGAGTCTAAACTTCACGAAACGACTCTTGTAGACAGATAATGAGAGATACGCGCTCGACCGCACGCGAGGATGCAAATGATATACTAATGCAGGAAATGCTCTTTAGCTCGGTTCTATGCATCATTCGTCCAGGTGTTGGACAGCCATACGACATTATATAGCATTGTGCGTCACGAGGACGTTCGCGCTCTGCACTTAACTTTTTACGGGCAGGTGACCTCGCGCGCCCTTTTACCGTGATCGTACACTCGCTTCTTCGCGAAGGCCACACCGGGAAGTTTAATATTGGTCATCGTTGGAAAATCGAACGACGACAAAGACCAAATCACATTCATTCATTTACTTCTTTTTTCTCATTCCTCGAATCGATACGATATATTGATCATTCGAATTGCGCGAAAAATCATTCAACTTTGCACGATCGACGGAAGTTCGTAAATCGTGTTTCTTCCGACTATATTTTACGTACTTGTATGTCGCATTATCGATACGTACCAAGTGAAAATTAGTAGTTAAAAAATGTACGAAATGTAAGTCGGATTTGAACTACGAATTCAATTACTCGAGTGTCGAAAGTTGGTCGAATCAACGAAGCAAAAAATTGAGACACCATTTCTTCGTTCATTCAACGAAGCGTTTCGTTGTATCGTAACAAACGTATTTTTTTCCCTAGTATGCTACCGCTCTATGACTCGATTGAAATGAACAATACCGATATGTAATTAATTGCATTTACTTTTTGCGTAAAAAAGTTTTCACGAACAAGGAGAACCGTAAAATATTATAGTTTCGAGTGTCATTATGGAATTTCAAGCTTGTGGATATAAGTCAGTTAAATATATATATAAAGCTTCATTATAAATGAATCAATCGTCGGCAATTATTTGCCATTACGGCACGTGTGGCTCGCCTTTGCATTACACTCGATTATTCATGAATAATATCGAAAGACTTTTCACTGTACTCGCATCGTTTTATGGCTCAGTTGGTTAACTTTCTCCTTTATAAGGAGTGCTCGCGAATTAATTGTATCGACTTATGGACCCGGTGTCAATTATCAACGAAGTACGCATAGCACATAACATTCCGCGACTCTTTAACATTGGCTTCAAAACCGATTTGAAAGTATATCGAAACTCTTCCGATCAATTATGTATCATCTAATATAGCACCTTTTTGTCAGATTATTAAAATTCTAAAATTTAAAGTTCAATTGTCAATTTAATAGAAAAATATAAAGTCAGTTTTACATATAGATAATGTTGTGTAGTTTCCTAACATATTTTCTTGTATGACATAATTACAATAAATATCTATTAAGGAAAAAATGAACGGAAATGAAGAGTTACAACTTAGTAAAAAGCTCACACACGCACGGATCATGTGTAGTCGGTCAATGGGCGCGTGCGAGGGCGTTACATATTCTGCAGTCACAAATGCGTTCACCTACATGAGACAAATACGCTCGCTCGCGCTTGATGCACGGCAAATATTTTATTATGTAACTTTTCTCTCTGTCTCTCTTCGTATATATTCCGCAGACTTTTGACATTTTACACTCTTCGATGCTCGCGCGATCGACGTCCACGCAATTGGTTAAATATATATGAACTCTCGTGCTTTTGTAATTGACTCGTTCGAATATATACTTAGAAAAGAAAGTTTGGTTTCAATTGATCAGAGATCAGATTTAATTATACAATATATATTGACACATTTTTTAAAACTCGTGGTAACTTTGGAAAAGTATTTAAATGTCAAATTGATCGATATTCAATAAATTAATAATAATAAATATTGTTTCAAATAATGTTTACAAAAATTATATAAATTATTTACGTTGTACAAAAATATGTGATAAATTTCAAAATATATACGATTTAAGAAAAATACTATAATGTACGCAAGTTCCACGTATGTCTTTACCACGTTAAACTAAAATAAAAATCATTTAAATAAAATAAAAAAATTTATTTCGCATAGACCATAAAGATAATACGTAGCGTGGTCGTGATCGATTGATAAAAAATAGTTCTGGATTTCCAGAGTTTTCATGGAAAAGAATCTGCATGCACGTGTATATATAAAACTAAGGGGGTCTCGCGTAAAAAGCAATAGATAAACGAATTGATTTTTGCAATATAGAGGTATATCAAGCATCGCAAATCAATCGGGAACGTATAATATACCCGACCTTCTGATTCATGTACATATGGGAAAGCATTAATGAGAAAGAAACGTTGTTATCCTTTGATTCGAGTCTTTTCTTCTGATCGTTGCATCGTGTGTCTCCTTATTCTTTGTTGCTTGGGGCGCAGCCGCGCGCGGCGAAAGTCAAAGAGAATTCTAACTCGCGTTGCTCCGTATTCATCATATTTAATTAGTCTCGCGATTGCGAGATCCTCAGATTAATATATATATAGACGAGAGAGAAGTTGAATGACTCGTTTTTGAACTACCTTTATAGGTTTGCGAAATTTCTACGAAAATCAAGTCCCATAAAAGTCAGGATTCCTCCGAATGATGACCTGGCATAGAAATTAAAAACCTATAGTAATGGATGGAAAACTGGTTAACAGCGATTATACCAGCTTTGGTTTTTATTCTTTCGCGATTAAATCCATTTTCCCACATTGTTTCAATGTTCCGCGAAGTAAATTTAGGTATGATGCGTCAAGTTTTTATCCACCTATTGATTGTTTTCTAAGATTGCAGATTTATCAGATGTACGAGTAAGCATCCTAAACACACCACTTTCTATGGTAATTGTTATGAAAATTACTATGCAGCAATATTAATCTTGGTAATATGCAGAATATCACTTTATCATTGTATAAGTACAACTTTAATTACCCAATATTCGACCATGATTATCGAAGCTTTACAAAAATGAAATATTACGGAGTTCAATCGTTACAATCGTCACGTTAATGCCCCGTTTTCCCAACGCCCGTAAAGTACAAAAAAAGACAACACAGCCGATCGACAAAAAAGTGACAAAAGTTTGCATCACGATGCGTGACAAGAAGAAGAATTAGTCGAGCGAAACGCATCTTATATCTCCGCCTCTATCTCTCTCTCTCGGGCTCTCTTTCAAAACGTACTCCAATTTCTACGCGAATTGAGCAAAGAAAGGAAAATCGATCGCGAAAATAAATAACGAAATCAAAGTCCCGATTGTCAGCGAAGAAAGTATCGGTCGTCCAATTACCGAACTGCGTCGCGCGTAAACTCCGTTCTATACAAACATCCCGTTAAGAAACGAAAGGGGGGGGGCGGAACAACAACACCGGCATCTTTATACTCCCAGTTAAGTTTAACAACGTTCAAATTTTCCCCGATCTTTTTACAATTTTCACGGTGGCTACCATATATACCCACATAAAAGTGTTAATTTCGCGGATATCGTAAATTAGTCAGCGATCCTTAATTTTACGCGTTTGAATGACGAAAGTGTTGGTGTTTTTTTTATATTTCCGTCACACACGCACACACGGGCGCGCGCGCGCGCACTCACGTATGAAACTTCCTGCGATTTTATTAAGTCTACAGGACGCGATAAAAGGAACAATCGTTTATCACGCGCGGGAGGGGAAGTTTTATACGCGCGCTGCGAGTCTCGTTGGAGAAACGAGGAGGGTATGGTAGTTCATCTTTCGTAGCTGGATTCTCGATGTCATCATTTATGCGCTTCTGGGCGATTAATTTTGTACCGGTCGCGCCAACCTGACGTACCGGCAGTTTAAAAAAACGAAGAGAATTCTACGCTTCTTGTTTGGCTTTTTACGAGATTTATTGCTCCTCTCGATATCTCCTTCCAATTGTTTTCCCTTACTTATAATCCGTATATATATATACTCATGTGTGACCGCGCAGCGTTTTAAATGTTAATTTATGTATTTTATCACTTCGCCGCCGATTTTTGCATTTTAGATCGATTGATACCGAAGACTATTTATCGGATGAAGTTTGATTGTTTATAATAACGTTCGTTCACCGATCGAAAGAAATAACGCGGTAATTTAGAAATCTCAAAATAATTGATATTGTCTTAAGTATTATATTACTAGGGGATGTATATTATTATTAAAAAAAATAATTTTTAGAACTAATTATTTCCTCTGCGTGGCGTTGTACTGCAGAGATCGATCAAAACTGACGATAATCTTCATTACAAGAAAGGTGATCGAGAAGGCGTTTTATTACCAAACACATCATCCACGCACACGTGCACACGGAGAGTTAAGGTACCGACAGTGAAACCGTAATGAATACGTATAATTTTCACGATATATATACGAAGCGAGGTATCGTATAATGACGGTAGACCAAACGGATCGTGAATCATCGAATTCAGCATTCCATGCATCTCTACCAATAATTATCAAAAGCAAACAGTGGATAGGTAAAAGAAAGAAAGAAAGCGAGAAAGAGAGAAAGAAAGAAAAAAAGTGCTGAATAACGCGAGAGGGGTAGAAAAGGAAAAAGGAAAAGATACTCGCGTGCGCGCGTGTATCACATACATGTGTGATGTACCAATGTATACATATATATATATACATATATATATAGGTGTAAGAGACATAACGGTCCCGCGAGCAAGAGCGCCCGATGAATAGTCAGAATAGCAGTCTAGGGCGGCCTTACCATACCCAGAGGAGAAGGGGAAGGAGCGTTTAGAAAGTGAAACTGAAACGGCCAACTCGGATGCGAGCGAGCCCCACCCTTCGTTTTTCTTTCCAGTGGATCTCGAGGACGTTATATAGCAAAAGTCCGAGAGCTTTTGCGAGAAAGGTGGACTCCACCCGATATCATATTCGCCTCTATTACCTTCTGAATTGTCTTCATATCTGCATATCTGTATATACATATGCCCATGCGACGTTACGCGGTGCTTTTATTCGTATATGGATCTATCTAAAAGGAGGAACTCCGTGTTTGTACCTCGAGGGAATATATAGGCGAGTGTCTCCCGGTGCGCAGGTGCGAATACGGGTCATCGCTTTCCCAGATATTGCCGAGGCTCCTCGCGCTCGCGAGACTCCGATCGTCCTCCAACTTCTTCTTCGTCTTCTTCATCTTATCTTTTTTTTATTCTGCACCTGTAAATCTCGAGCTCGTTGCCTAAACTGATATTCGTATTATTGGTAGCGCACCGCTGGATCTTTCGACGTCAACCTTTATATATATTACTCTGCAACTTCGTGACGTGAATATCTGCCACTTTGACTTCAAATTCGTAATTTCACGTAATTGCCTGTTATTCATTTTGGTATACGTGTATGTGTGTGTGTGTGTGTGTGTGTGTGTGTGTGTGTGTGTGTGTGTGTGTGTGTGTGTGTGTGTGTGTGTGTGTGTGTTACACCGATATGTGTATATATACGAGACAACCAATTAACTTGAATTTGAAATTTCGTTGTATATGTATATGTATATATAGATTTATTTATTTACTTTATTTGGCTCGCTTGTTTAATGGATTTGTTTTTATTGAGTTGCGGAATTCGAATTGTTTCGGTTAATCGTTATTCAAGTTATATTGTTATTCAATCTTTCTGGAATAATAGGATGTTTTATTGTGATTCTTGATTTTCGAAACTATCCGTGGCATTAATGCAAAAGACGCAATTCTTTCAATTTTATTTTATAGTTTCTATCAATAAACGTTTTATTTTAAGATACTATTTTTCCGTGTTAAGCTTTTTTGAATGATTCACCTACATCTCTCAAGGAATCATTAGTCGTGGTTCACGCTCTTTCGAATGGACCGACACGCAAATGATAGAAAGAAAAATAAGTAAATATATAGTGCGATCGAATAGTCAAAAATACCGTTCACCGATCATTAGACCTCTTCCCATCCCAACGTACTTACCAACTTTTTACAGAATTTCCTAACGAACAAAGCAGAACCACCCGGAAATCCCATGGCGAGATGCCTCCACTGTACAGTTTTACGATGTAGTTTTTCTTAAGAGAGATGCACCTCGTTACTCCGCTCCTCGAAAGTTTCGCTTTTTTTTTTTCATTCTCCTCTGTGGCACCCATATATTCGTCTCTCTTAAGAGACATTTGAATTTCGACCGGGAGTACAAATTGCTAGGAGAACCGCAAGTTAGACTTGCAAATTGGTAATTTGTCGATAACGATCGGTAAAATCCGAGCAAATCGTACCGCCCGATTTGGGCTACGTATTCGCGAAATAAATATAAGGAAATTCGAAAGATTCTACTAATGGAGTATCGGATCCAAGCATCGAGGTATACGTATTATATACCTCTAGACATACAAGCATACGGACATACGTATACGCATGTGGGAAGAATTTGTAGGTTTGCAAATATATAGGCGATTAACCACCGTCGATCTTCCGGTCGAAAGGTTTAGCTCTTCTCACGCGCGGATGCATCATATGCACGCCTTCTTATCGCGCGCTGCGGTTCACTTTCATTTTCGTTATAAGGCCGTTTATATAGGTATACACGCTAGGAAGTAGCGGTTATTCTTATTTTTCGTTTTATTCGGGCCTTACTCTTGTCTAATTGTTCGACGGTAGAGACTTTCACCGTGACGCATCTCTCTGACTTATTATGCAGATTTTACATTTTACATCGAGTCGCATTGTGCGAACTACACGTTTGCTTTCGTACAGACGGAACATTTTTTCTGATAACGAAAATTAATTGCTTTTCTACATTTACCTATTTATTTCACAGTACTTAATAACTTCATCATTTTAAATGGCTTTCTGGTCAGTCAATATGTACAATTAATTTATTGATCGATGGAGTGAAATTAGTGAAAAATTCCTCTGATAGGACTAGCACGATCAAATGTGTACCGCAATAATACTAAAGTGACGGAAATAAAAGTGATTAATTTGAATAGAAAGAAAAATTGATGAGTAAACTCTCGTGGTCGACGAATTCAATAGCAACATCATTTTTCCGTATAACCAAACATAACAAAAAAAACAAGTATATAAGAAATGACAATTTTTATATATTAGACGTATCCTTAATTCAGAAGATCCATATATAGATTGAGTTCTCAGCTGTGGTTCGTAAATCGCGCCATTAGCGTATAACTCAGAGAGGTTTAATAGGCGAATCGTGTACGCACGTTCCTGTAAATGGAAGTGTTACAGACTATAAGAGCCCGCGCGAAACAAAGCCGAAGAGAACAGTTCCCGCTCATTACTAACTGCAGTCAGGCAAATCTCTGGCAATACAAGTCCCCCCTCCCCCTCGTCACCCCATCTTCGATACACACAGCTATAAGCGCATCTCGCCTTATTTCTGTCATTGGCTGTTATTACTGAATCACGATCCCTGTAAATAGATAAACGTCGGCGTGTTTCTATTATTCAAAAGAAAATTCTCAGCTTGCGATCCTAGTCATTCATGATTTCTCGGCAATTTTTTTTTAAATTAAATCGTTGATACTTTGTTTTCGAAGTGTATTATTATCCTATTAATGTACATCACTTATTTCGATAATGTGAATTGCAAATGTAAATGTAATAATGTACATTTAATGACATGTATATTTTTTTCATCATAAAATCTATAATATTGGTTTACTTTAATTGTAAGTTTAAATATTTGTTGTGTCGTAAATTTTTTATAATTGTAAATATAATAATCAAAGTAGCGAAATTCAGTTCACGATTTATTAGACAATTTCGTTAGATAATATTTAGAAGCAAAACTTTCGAGAGACTACCGAATACATGGTCAGGCCGGAAATTTCGAACCATAGCGTACCAAATGTTGCATAGTCACCTTGGGTTTGTCACAACGTTATGTCATGTGATCATATGTTGTACATAATATTTAAAAAATTTTTAATTTCTCATGATTTATTTTTAAATGATGAAGACAACACGATATTTGGCTTACCACTAGTGATTCACCAACTTTGACTTTCTTATTTATTTTAGAAGATTGGCTTAAGTAAAAAAATTACAAATGTAAGACTATACTTTTACAAAATATGTGGCTAAATCTATTTCCTTTACTATACATACGTTGTTGAGATGTAAAGTCTATAATTTGATTTGAATTTCTTAAAAATTATCTAATGAATTATCAGAAAATAACTGTGGAATAGGAAACAAAAAAACACATAACAATGTACATCCTAAATTTGTGTATGTAATGCTCTTGAAACCAAAGCATATCAGTTTTGCTTTAATAAATTTTGAATGTTATAGAATAGAGAGAGAAAGAACATGAAACAATTGTATTTTGAACAATAAATAACATCGTTTAAGAACGAGTAAACACAAGCGTTTATAAAACGCTATCATAAATCTCCAATCGTCTCTCATTCTGTGATAGCAATTTTAAACCGTTCAAAATCACTCTTATTCATTCTCCTGTAAAACTATTAATTTTCCTCCAACAGTTTCACCTTAAATGATATATAATCGAATTAACTCTTTATGTTAGATGCATATATACTTCAAACTTCGTCAATTCTTAGGTTGGTGTTGGTGAAACATCTGTTTTTATCTCCGTACACTCTACTTAGAAAATATACATTCATTTACGTAATATATTAGCTTCTTTATCGAAAATAAATAAATTGATATCATTGTATTGAATTTCGAAATGCTATGTTAGTTATGTATTCATATGTAATCCATTATAATGTGAATGGAAATTTATATGCAAACTATTTAGAAAAATTATTTGATATATAGAGGTGTACCCTATATTGCTGAACGAATTTTTGTTTCAAAGATGTAATTGCTTAAATACATTTATTCACCAAATTTTAAGGTAAACAGTTATAATAAAAAATAATATTAACAGTGTTTATGAGATACGTAGGAAACGTATACGATTTGGTTTTGATGTTACATAATTCAATAAAATTACCTTTAAAACATTTTACTTTAACAATTTAAGTTAAATTTTTAACTTTATTTATAAGCACTTTGTTAGCTAACTATAAATAACTAACCGACATTTCTATTGTATCTTAAAAAATAAGAGACTGGTTGCCCATAAAATTATCATCCTATATCTCTATTGCTCAACAATCGATACTATCCAACGAAGAGTAACGTCCAAAATAATGCAAAGTGTGTAGAAAGTGAAAAATAGGATTTCGATAATTGTCATCGTCACCGATACCGATCGATAGATACAGATACAGCGACATTACAAAAGCATCATCCGCGCGCACTTGTCACTTTCCCTTTGGTTGGAAGTTACAGAGTGTACGTGTGTGTCTGTGTGTGTGATGTATATGTATATATAAGTATATATACGTAGGTATATGTATATGTATACCGCGCAACTGGCCCAGTTAGCCGATAATTACCGAACGATCTCTAAGATTAGGACAAAGCGGAGCAAACGATCGGTGGGTGGTACCGAGTCATCGCGGGCTACGGGCTCCGAGTCATAGCCGCTCGCGATGTTGCGACATCCGACCGATCGCTTCGAGTTATACGAGGCCCCTCGGGCACTCGAAACATAATTCCTCGGCCCCGTGCGCGATATTAATCGCTACCGCACAATTGCGACGATCGTAAAAAACGACAACATGTGTATGTATATATATATATATATATATACTATTTGTATATAGATATATAATCCGAAGCGCACACGAGGGTATCGTAGCTATGCGCGACTTCTCGGGCGAAAAGATCCTTTCGCTTTCATTTTCGTCGTGGGCCATTGTTATCAATTCCTTTATTTTTTTTGTCTGAGATACTCCGTGACGCGTTTTTTTTTTATATTTCGGTATCCGATTTTTCTCAGGTGTTGATCAATGTTGATCGTTTCGTTACAGTTTGTAGTCGGTTTTTCGAAACACGATGTTATACCAGTGCGATAATGGTATACGGGGATTGTTGTACAATTGTTAAGAGAAATAGAGGACTGACCGACCGTACTATTCGTTTTTTTTTCTTCTAAATCATTTCAGTGAAACTTGGTGGAGAAAAAACGATTTCAATTTCGTTTAATTGATGTATTAATGTAATCTTTGGATTATCGTGATACAATTGAAACAGATGTCTGTTATTAGATTTTATTGCGCTATAGTTATACACAGTCAATGGTGTTATCGTAATTGTTTTATGTTTAACAGGGAATTTATAGTACGTACTTTAAAAACTGTGCAATAAAATTTTTAATAAATTAGTAAGATTTTACCTAAATATCTAATTCATAATTTTCTTGTCTATTTACGTTATTTATCAAATTTGTATACGATGTATACTTTGGAAAAAGTAAACGGAAAAAAGTAGAAACTGTGAGCAATACGGGGCGGTTCGGAATAACTGTATTCGGTATACGTCTACATAGGTCTTACGTGCGGATGCTCGGGAAGCCTTGGCCAGTCGATTGATGACAATGAGCGAGAACGCGAGAGTCGCACCTGCATCCGACGATGGTCGAGAGCGTGCGAATCCATCTTACGGGCGCCAAGGCGCGAGCGACCTGGAATTCGCATAAGCCTCGTCGAGCGATTCACTGCCGTGTGCCTTCTGGAATCTCAGGCGGCTCCTCGTCAGCTCGTAAACCGTATTAGCATTCTCAGTTCGGTACTCGTACTCGCTTCCTCCGGGGATGTAACTTCTCTCGAATACTTCTGAGCAATAATCACCTTGTTATTGCAGTTCCTTCGGTTTCTTGCCACAGATTCAGCTTTCTTTTTCCATCCGCGAGAAGAATGTTTCCTTCTTTTTATCTTTCTCCTTCGTTAATTTTACAACATTATTCACCGCAGAGCGTAGTCAACATTTTTCTTAAGATAAATGAACCTCGTTTGCCATTTTTTTCACAATTTCAACATCTTTTCTTTTCCATCTTTTTTATACGGACTTTTAAAATATTGATGAAGTGTGCTTCGAATTTACTCAAATACTAATTTGATTGTTACATTTCTCTTTCTTGATATGTTTTACATTTACTTTCAATATTTTTTGACTTATTATTTTCTTTAAAGAATAAAAATGTTGCCACGGTTATTCTAAATTTAAACACCGCATAAACAAAGAAAAATTTTTATTGTTATTTTAAATTGATATTATTATGCAAGTAATACTTGATTTATTGAAGTGATTACTTAAATAGATTATCCACAATTGAAAAAAATAGAATAATACAAAAATAAATGTTATAGACGAATTTTCCAAAAAAAAAAGCAATACGAAGGATTTATTTCCTCTGCGTATGCATCGCGTGCATTCAAACCAATACAATACGAGGAAAAAAAGCGCGAGCCAATCATTCACACCTATGATAAATCGTAGCCTCGAAAGAGCACATAATAAAGACATTAACGCAGCATTAAACAAATCGGTAGACACGGACAAAAGCCTGAGAATATTCATATAGGTATAGAGATACACGCAGAAGCGCGAAGTGGCAAAGAACATCGTTTTCCGCGAGCATCATTTATAATGACGTCGAGGATTATACGAGAGTTGAGGCTCCCGCGCACTCGAGTCAATATAAGCGAAAGAAGAAACATATATAGGTAGACAGCACGTCGGTGCGCTATACGTACGTGCAGAGAAGATATAGAGAAAGAGAGAGAAAGAGCGAGAGGGAGGGAGAATCTCGTATTATCCGCGTAGTCGCCCGGAAAAACGGTGGCTCTACGCTTGACAGTTACGTGTGGGGGCATGCATTATGCATGTCGAGTACATATGCACATATGCCACCGAGGACGGGCTTCGGTGATTCTATTTGTGGCGCTCCTCCTACCGTCACTCTTTCTCTCTTCTTCACTTGACCAATCGACGGACGTTCCGCGTGTTACGCGTAGCCCCTCTATCTATATACCTATACACTTGCACGCACACTACTCTAGGATTCCTATACGTTTCGTTCCATACGATGAGCTCCGATATCCACGCATCGTTACGATCGCACGTAAACGCGTCTCCCGTGTGTGCACTAGTGCTTTTTCGAAAATGGCGACCACACCGCATGCCAATGGAGAACTCTTCGTTTTTTAATGTCATTTTAGCTTTTAGATAATTTATCTTTTTAATATTGAGAATTTGTTTATATTTGGGAAATTAAGTTTAACCAGTTTATTTATCGGTATAGAAAATTTGTAACTATTATCAAGCTACTTTATACAATAACTCTCACGTATCGTCGTTATTTTAGTAAAAAATTAATTTTTAAATACATTCACTTTTAATAATGAAATTACTTAAATCATATATATATTTTTTTTCTTACGTCTACAGCTTATTATAATTATTATAATTTAACTTCAAAGTATAGCTGTATAAATTTGATAAATAATTCGTTATTACGGGGCCATACATTCACTTTAACCGAATTAACTTATTTTAATGAAAATAACGAGTGATTTATGGTAAAATAAAAAAAATTAGAAGTGCGTAAAGATTTACGACAGCTAATAATCAAATTTCCGGGCAAATTGGAACACTTTCCCATAGCAAGTTTAAGAGAATATAGTCCACACCGACACTGATATAACTGACAAAATTTACAAGGATCGGTACAAGGATCGACTTTTCGCGAGATTGCGCAACCATCGTGTTTTTTCTAGATGTCAAAAAGGCCAAGAGGGTCCCATGCCGAAACCAAGCCATTAAAAGGGAGATTTAAGACGACGAAAATATATGTATATGTATATAGATATAGATATAGATATAGATATATATACATAAACCCGCCCGAGTCGATGAAAAATTGAAGGAAAGGAGGGCGAGCGAGGTGAACGATCGGCAGTAAAGAATCTGTGAAATTACGACTTGACGAAATCGGTGTCGGTGCCCGGCAGCAAACCAGGGGGATCCGCAGTGCTCGCGCGATTGACACATCCCAACAGCTCATTGGTTAATCGGCCGCTTTCAATATCGCCCAAGACGAGCGATTTTACCACCGGAGCGTGCGGCTATTGTCGTTTCGCTCAATGGAAAAAAAAGAATAAAAAAAAAAGAACAACTGACGCTGCGAAATATACTTTTAGTTTACGATTCTTTATAATCGCAATCGCGCGACTTCTGTAGGAGGATGGTTGGAAAAAAAAACATTCTTTCGGCAAGTGGATATTAAAAGTTTAATGGATTTACCTGGTATCCGCTTGTTCTCTCTCCGACAATCAATATTCGGATAATTCTGCATCTGGCAAAATAATATAAAATGTTATTATACTATAAAAATATTTGAATAATGTATTTACTCTCCTCTTTACCTTACGACTTCTGTATTAAATTATTTTTATCGGATCGCTTGTAATATGCAGCAGAAAATCAATAATATTTAGATAAAACATTTTCACTGACACCAGAGAGTATAGAAACAGCGGTTTCGCAATGTCAAACTGAAAAATGAACGAAAATAATGACGTCGTTTCGATAATGAACGGATATTATTCAATGCGTGTGCCTACAAAAAAAATCGAGAACGCAAGAGTTATCTTTTGTTGGCAAATGTCAATCCGTATAGACGTATACGTTTGTCGTGGAATCCGCCTCGAGTCAACAATTACGCGAGGTGAGAATATCTAGTCAACTCCGCATTCTTTGTCGCGTTACTTTTCTAAACCTTCCGAAAGGATCGTTAGGTACTTGTGCATGAACAATCAAACTCAATTTTCACTCGTTTAGAGCTTTACAAAAGCAAAAAATTCTAGTAAATTTTCAAGTTTTCAATGTATTTATACCCAATTACGAAATTTTTATACAGCACGTGAATAATGCATTACGTCAATTTTCTTAACATGATCCAAAGCAAATAAAGCCATTAAACAACAAAATAAAATATATGAATTTTTCGATTGTCGTACATACAAGCTCATCGTCTAGAGTGTTACGTAAGTTTCTATATACCGAAGTGAAAGAAGGAATCTACGATAAAATACGGATAGCGTCATAATGGATGCTCAGGGTCGATTGTCGCGCGCGTCTATTCCGTCGCGTTTTGAATTAAAGGCGGGTCTTGCGCGGGCGCATTCAATTCTCTCTCTTTCTATATGCGCGTATCCCGAGTGGTCGTGTCATTACTCGCCTACGCGCTTGCGCGAATAATCGTCACTCGTCGGAGGACGCGATGTGTCAACAACAAGGACTCACTAAAGAGAGACTCGAGCCGGAAGCGTATGCACTTCGACGACGACGACGACTTTTTTTCGCAACACCGGCAACTGCCGAATCTGGCGGAGGTTGCGATGCATCCTGACTTTATTGACAAACCATTCTTTGACGTTTCATGCGTTGAATAAGTGTGTCTGACTCTTTTTTTCTTCTTATTACAGCGTTAGAACTGATTTTTTTTTAACAAAATAGATTTTGTTTTTAATTTATTAATTACTATCGATTGGGTGGAGGGAAACTCGTGAAAAGGTGATGTACAGAAACTTCTGACTAAAAGTCGTTATCTTGTACATTACAATTATGCAATTAAGATTAATCGTAAAAAATAAGATCTACACAAAATATAATTAATGTCTAACAATGAAATTCTGTTGACGTCAACGTCGATGAATTCCTCAGCAGTTTCTTTACAACAAAATTGACATAAAGGCGCAAATTTCATTCTGCGTAAATAGACCGCGCAGAAGTAAACATTACTGTTTTCCAAAGTCTACGGCAGTGGAAGTAGTAAAGTTTTAATTGTTATCTTATTGCCGATTGTAGAACTCGCGACCATTTTATAATCAATAAAAAAAAGAAACCATTAGTAATTATTTTGTAATTTACGATAGTCCGTTGCAATTTCATCTTTTCCGTTGATATTACAGCATCCAAACGAATATCCCATTCATCAAGTTTCGCACAATCGCAATTAAAAGAAGAATTAACAATTCCCTACGGTAATGATAAGAAAAAAAAATGATAAAAGTAATAAATAACTTTTACTTTTACCACGAGCACATGCACACACACACACACACTCATACTTTCTTCAAGTGAGTATATATATATAGACGGCAATATAAGTATCAATTGGGTGTATATCATGATGATAGGAGTAAAAAAGGCATTAAAGAATCTGAGAAATCGAAAAGCGAAACAAGCAATTGACGGTAATTTTACAGCCGCATTCCCCTTGTTATCCCCCTTGAAAAGCTTCCTTAGCCCAACGACGTTTTCCCCTGATTAAGTGCGAGGCTCAATTTACACGGGTCCAATTAACCGGCTTGCGCGTTAAGCAAAAACCATGCCGCGGCTATGATGGCTATACGAGTGAAGAATCCCAGTGAGCTGTGGCGTTCACGTTTCCCGAGACTGTTCATTTCTTATTTTTTTTTTGTTTTGTTGTTCTTGTACCTATATCGCTCGTTGCTGCTGTGTAAACGCCCTCTTCTCTCGGGCGCTTGGTAGTAGTACGAAGTAATAGGATTATAACTGTGTCAGGAGTCTTGTGCAACCGCCCTGACTAAAGCAGATCACGAAGATTCAATGCAAGTCCTCTTTCGCTTGGAGCGCGCGCGGCTTCTCGATTTACACGAGTCTGGCTCCTTTGTCTCGGGCATCGATCAAAATCCAAAGATGAGTACCCAGAGCTACGCTCGATTACCTCTGGGACCGATTCTTCCGAGTTTCGAGGTATATAATACTGACCGACTGTGAGAATCCTCGAGACTGATTGTATTGGTGACATTATTTCCAACTCATTATTTTCTCTTTTTCTTTTTCTTACGTTTTTTTTTCTTTTCGTTGCACCTTTTATTTATTAACGTATAATTAAATGTCATTTTTAAATAATACGAACCTTTCATTTTAATTTTCAATATACAGTGCGGTTGCGCACAAATAAATAAATACGATATACCCGTTAATTTAATATGCATAACTCGAAAATAATCCCTTCCATCAATTAACTCGCGAAATTAAAGCAAAACGATACCTGTCTCACCGGTCACTGATTTTTCTACTTATAACGCATGTGTCAAACCTACTTTCCCATAATCCTTTAATAATCTTAACTTCCTCCTCAAAAATGTCGAAAACGAATGCAAAGGTAATTAACGAAATCCGTCGAAACCAGCGATCAATAAAGAAAACCAACGGTCAAAGAAAATAAAAAAAGAGGTAAAACGAGATATATAGGTATCGAGACACAAAGTGTGTTAAAACGTGTCTAAAAGGAAGGGGCCGTAAAAACGTCAGCCCAGAAATCGGCAGAAATTGCCGGAAAGTAAAGAAAAAAAAAAGCCGAGCGAGTCAAGTTGAAATTGGGTGACGACGGGAAGCGCGCAATCGCCGGAAGCGCCGCCGGGGAGGTGCTCTCTCGCAGACGAGCGGTGACGAAAGAGTCGCGCACGCGAGCGAGCGAGCGAGCGAGCGCAGGGCGAAACCGTAATAGCGGCACACGGGGCGAGCGAGCTACGAATATACAGTTGCGCGTGTCTATAGCGGTCTCTCTACACTCGAACCAGAGAGAAAGAGAGGGGACGGGGTTCCGCTCCCGTGGAGTCCAAGTCTCCTGTCTTTCCTTTTTCCTCTCTCTTTAAATCCAGGCTCCTTTAGGTGGGAGTAGGCCGGCCACCTCTCGGCGCGAACGCTTCTCTTGGCGACTCTCCTGTCTCTCCCGTCTCTCTCTCTCACTCCGCGCTACCACGTGACTCGCTACTCTACTCTGGACCCCCCTTTTACAAACTTTCTTCTCTCTTCTCTCCGTCTTTTTATTTTCGTTTATTCGTCTTTTACATTTATTTTCCAACTCTCTTGTTAAGATCACCTCGAACGTGCTGCATTCCCCGTAATCCCATATGCTATACTCTTACTCGAAATAAGACTATTCGAGTTATTTTGTTACTCTGGTTGCTCTACCGCGCTTCGTGATACTATGACTCTTAGTTGATTTTAAATGTATGGCTTTCAAACAGTATGTTATGTAAAACACTCGGTTTTATATAAATTGGATAACATTGAGGGATAAATTGGAGGGTGTCGACTGTCGATCGATCCTTTACTCTAAATCGTTATTAACGATTATTTACACTGTGCGATTAACTATTTACTGTAACGGAGTCTCTGCTAATCGTATACTTGCCCTTTATTCTTTATTTAAGAGCACTTTATTTTTCCAAAACAGTAAGAAATGTAATAATTTATATAAGAACAAAATAATAATCGCTAATCCAATTTAAATAAATGTGACAAACGACTTTTCTAATTTAATTTATGAATGAAAACACATCCTCAATATATAAAGGTAATTTACATAATTTCTTACAAAGATTTTTCATGCATCTTAATTTTTGAATCGAATAAAAGTATATCTTAAAAAGTTAAACTATAAAAATTCGATGCCAATAAGTATCTAATTTAGTTAGAATCTGTTATTTGCTCAATGAAAAGGAAATCATGCTTCAACAAAATAAAAGACGCAGGGCCGATGAAATTAGAGTCCTCTAATATCAGTAAGCATTATACAGTAGGGAGTTGAATCCGCACGCTTAAGAATCACCGTTTTATATATAGAGGGGGTGGGGGTGGGGTTGGTGGGGGGGTGGAGAGGGGGTTATAAGGTAGAGAGGGCATCTGGTCGCGTGCCGGCGCGAGCGCGCGCGCGCGCTCTCGTTCGTTCGCGGGAGAGCAAGGGAGAGCTAGTGAGTAGAGGCTGAGAGAGGGAGAGGGAGAGGGAGAGCCGGAGAGGTAACTCACAAGAGCGCACAGTGAATATATCCGAGAGAGCCGATATCTCACGACGGCGTATACGGCGCGAGTCACCTACCAACCTAGGTGTATAGCGGGGCAACCTATGCGAGCTGGGACTGCTGGGAGAGGAGGCTCCCCGCCCATCGAGAGGCGCCCCTCCGGTTTCCTCTCTCGCGCGGCTTGGTGCGGCGCGAGCGCGGCTCCTGGCTCTCCCGCCTGATTGCTCACTCACTCTTACCGCGCGGCGCGCGAGCAACTACACACTCTCGGCCGCGCTTACTCACGCACGTTGGCCCCCGAGAGGATGACCACCCGGACGTTACCCTCGGCCCGTCGATACCGTGGGTGAGACGGTACGCGTATACCACAACCACATCTCTCATCAGTGATAACAGTGATTACGCGATACGAAACACCCGGTTTAACACTCGTATTTTGTTTTGTATTGTTCGTATTACCCGAAGTGCAACTTTTATCTCTTCTTGTTCTTCGTTACTTTTCTCTTATTTTTCTCTTCACTTTTTTCCTTGATCCTCCAATCTACCACCTCGTGCGATACACAAGTATACGACTTTGGTTATTACGAGAAGGTGACTTAAGTGATTTTGCATCCAGCCGACAACGAGGGAGGAGACGCCTATACAAGATCAGGTGCTCTCGCTCTCACGGGATCAAAAGCGGTTCCCACGAGATCTTCACCTTCGCTCAGGCTCGTGGAATGACAGAGAAGGTAAATACGCCCCGTGCACGCCGCCGCCGCTACTTTCCCTCCTCGATTCGAAATTCCCGCGCGCGAATCCTCGATGCGGCTTAGTATACACACGTACACACACACACGTATGTACAACTGCCTGCTCGATTCATCGTTTTCGTTTATTTCCCATTTGCATCAGCGAGTCGCTTATTTTTCTCTTTCAATTTGTTCGGGATCGAAATTTAAATAACTCAATTCGATTTATCTAATTGAGGAAGTACGTTATATAAAGTTCATCATTCCAAATTTAAGATATCAACTACTTTCAAAATCTTTAATAGCGCAAAATATTGCGTTCGGAAATAATCATTAATTTTTCTCTAAAGAATAAATAAATAAGCTCGTTAAAATCTCTTCAAATCAATGTACTTCTCCGGCTGAAAACGTTAAACTATTACGTTAATTTTCACTTAGAGCCATAAGTTTATATATTGATTTTAAATTTAAATACCGTTTAATCAATCAATCAAGGATCAATCAATCAAAACTCTCCAATATATCACGTAAATAATTTTACGTAAGTAATTATCGAATCCAATGAGTTGTATACAAATTCCTATCCTCGCTTCTGCTACCATTACTACATGATGTATTAAGTTTCCTTAAAAAAAAGCCACAGCAAGATAATAAAACATTCGGAGAGAATCCCAAACTTATAATATGACATCTAAATATATCTCATTGTTCAAATATAAAACCTATTTCAAAAACTATTTCTCAAACCATAGTAAACCTTGGTTTTATGGTAAAAAAATGTCAAGAAAAGAAATAGTTTCGGTTAATCGCTGCAGAGCTGATCACTACAACTTGGCTGCCTCACTAGCGAGAGTAAAAATTATAGATAGCCCTATATGTACATGTCAAGAGGCCGATCAAGATCTGGATCATGTTCTGTGGCAATGCTCTATATATAATGCCCAACGAGTCAGATTTATAAAAAAATTGAACAAATTAAAAATTCAATTACCTCTCAAAGCTTCTATCTTTCTTACGGAACCGTCCACTCATGCGTGCCAACTTATTGTCAAATTCTTCGAAGATTGTAAATTAAATATATAAAACGATAGCTAACCTATACTGATGTAAAAACTCAATGTAAATGATTATAAATAATTAATGTAAATGCATATAAATCTTATTTTAGATTTAAAAGCAAATAAATAAAAAAAAAAAAAAAAAAAATATAAATCCACGATACTTAAACGCACTCAATTAATTTTTAATATATTTAAAACTATTAATTGATCGCACACAAAATTCATCCAAACAACAACCCGATACTAAACCATTTCATCTAAAACTAATAAGATCGATCATTCAGAAGTGCAGAATTCCTTAACCCTCGGTCTATAATAATCGAGTGCAAGAAAATCTAACGCATAAAATCTACTCGTCACCCTAAGAAACTGAAACAAAAAAAAATAGTGAAAACCGGTCGCAAAGGGGAAGCGCAAAACCAGTTCCCGGTTAGCCCTACGCGCGTACGCACCCACGCTCGTCGTTATATCGTATCGAACTCTTTTTCCGCGGAAGACGCGTCGCTCGCCCGTTTCCTCGTTCATAAATTTCAATTCCCTCGTGCTCGAGCTCGTGCGAGAGAAAGAGAGAGAGAGAGAGAGAGAGCGCGCGCGCGTGCCCCGTCGACACGTGAGATACATTTTACGTCCACCGCCGCAACCACCGCCAAGCGCCTGCAGGATCGCATTAGCTTCTTTTTATATTCGGCTTACATCGGGTGCTAAATTGTTAAGCTATCTTAACCGACTATGCATGTTTTTAGTGTTTGTGCTATAGGTACTCCGTTTAAAAATGTCTGATGATTTTTAACACCGTATCGTAACTGTCAAATTAAGTGAATCTATAGACAACATGTAGATTATACACTGAGCGCGTATTATTTTATTTTAGTAGTTTAACAAACTTATAGACATGCTCCAACTAAATCGCGGATCAAAATGTAAATGCAAATGTAAATGTTCACTCAATATTTTTACGAATTTGTTTCGAAATTTATCAATATAATAATAAACAGCTGTTTTATATTCTCATCCATTACTGGTAGCTAAACAAAACATTAAAAATTATAGTTTTACTTTTATTGTCTTCCTGTTAAATCATTAGTCTGCATTGACGATTTATATGTGTAATAACCAAAAAGTTCGAAAACGATAGATAAATCGTAAAAAATCTGCATAACCTCATAAATTATCATTAAAATGGTATGCAAAGATAGGAGAGGGAGTAGGTAAAAACAGCGTGTAAACTGCAAGCAGAAAACAACAGCAAAGTTCCGGGCGAGATTTTTCGATAGAAACGAAGGTGTCTCAAGTAGCTGGAATTGCAATCGTCGCTTAGCCTCAAAAGCCGATGAAGCCGGTGTGCCGGTTTTTTCTTTCTCTCTCTCTCTCTCTTTCTCTTTCTCTTCTCTCTGTCGCGGTTGCCCAACTAGCCGGTATAGACGAGCCACCGGTGCATTTGAATACGCGCTATTACGAGAATGAGGAGCAGCCGGACAATCGTGGGAGACTCCCAGCTGTACCGCGGAACAATGTAGACGTTTACGGGGGAACCCATTCGGCGACGACACGACTCGCAAAACGGTAATAAAATCTATCTGACGACATCAGGGATGCGCTTTCCTCTCAAATCTTACTACTCCAAATTTATAATTTTACTTTTATCTCATTAGTTATTCTCGCGTTATTCGTAATTCTATACTATTTTCGATTGAAATTCATACTTGTATTCACCTGGTGTATTTAATAAGATTTACAATCGGATTCGCATAATTAATCTTCTACTTATGTACTCTAGATTCTTGATATCAAATTTTAAACTATTCCGAATCGCATTTAATTCGATGATGATTTAATAGAAAAAAATCGGTTCATCAATATTCATCAAATCATTCAATTTGATAAAAGATAAATCCTGTTCTTTTTTAGCCGTGCGCAAATGTATAAATAAGCATCACAATTTCAAAGTTAACGTCATAAACGGACAGTAAAAAATCTATGACCCAATGAAACGACGCTTTTCTTAAAATCCAAAGTTTGACTATTGTTCTATCGTAATTAAAGAATTTACGAGAGTAAAGTTTGTATCGTTGGAATGCAACAGTGTTCGTATCGTGAAAAAATATAAATATATAATTTCAAAATCGTAAAATGCGAGTGATACCAACTTAAAACTCGTTGAAAAATTTGATGCGAGTATTAAGCTTTACTTTGTGGTAGATGTTAATATAAGAAAAAATTCTTTAACTTCTTTGAATATATACTCATTTATAATTGGTGGTAATATTAACGCTACTTAAAAATGTATTCTATCGTTTTTGTTACAACTTTCATTCGCATCTGTATACGCATAAAAGTAAAGTTGCAAAATTCAAGAAAATTCGACTCTAAAAACTAGATGATAAAAATATCAGAAAGAAATCATCCGTTATTTTACATTGTTAAATAGTCGTAGTATCTATTTCATTTTCATTCACGTACGATAACTTTCGTGCAATATAGAGTCAATGTTAAACTTTACGATCAGCACTATATCACTTACACATAGTTAAACATTACATAAAAGTTAAGTTAGTAAACTTTCGAAAACCAGCTTCGAAAACAATAAAATAATACTCATTATTATTTAAACGAATGAAGCAAATTGCGGTAATACCAGATCAATTAATTTACAATAGTCGTTTGAAAGAAAAATGTAATGTATTATCGTTCAAAACAATAATCAATAATCGATATTGTCTCGGTTAGTTTCCCGTTAAAATCCCGTATTTGGCCGTTTAAAAATTTCCAGTAGATCGTAGATATTCGCATATATATATATATGCATATACCATACACGGAGAGAAATAATTTGTAAATATTACAAAGCAGTTTGGTAAAAATTCCTAAACTCTCAAGTAATGTGGTAACAAACTGCGAATCTCGTAATTTTTACCAAACTAAATTGTAATTTTAATTTTTTTTTTAACATCAGAAAAAAAATTTTATTCCTCCCATATTATTTATTTTTGAGTTTATGTATATTATTCGAGTGTTATGGAAATTTTAAATATTTAAATGAAATTTAATTAGTGAAAAAAATTCTGGATGTCATCGGGATCGAACCTGCGAAGTTTGGGTTGAGAATCCAAGTCCTTACCATTGCGCCACCGCGTCACTTGCATGTGTTTCATCGAATCGTCCTTTTAAAGTAAACAAACGAACGACGCGATTCCAATAAAAATTTTATTTATCGCTTCTTTTCGGTATCTCGTGCTGTACTGTTGTTTATAGAATTTCGTAAACAGTATAGGAAAAAATCAGAGTTAATAAAATTTACAAGCTTAATTGTAAAATTTAGTACGCTAACTCCACAAATTTTACTACATTTAGAGTAAATTTTACTACATTTACTGTAAATTTTACTTAGCAGTTTGGTAATTTTTTCGGTTTTTTCGGTCTGTTACCACATTACTTGGGAGTTTGGGAATTTTTACCAAACTCCTTTGTAATATTTTCTAAATATTTCTCTCCGTGTACGGTATGAAGAAGGAAAAGTTTAAAAGAATATAAACAAAGAGGAATCACGAAACAAAAGCTACCGGTGGAATTTACATGGAAACAATCAGAGCTTATCCTGTAGATGTTTCATTGGTTGTATATCGTGTGTATGTGTGTGTGAATCCATATAAGAAATAGAAATCTTTCGGATGGTATTATATGTCGCACGTGAACCGATCGATAAGTCGACAAGTCGATCCGTAACGTCCAACAGATCGGGTCTCGCGATGCGAGAGAGGAATAAAATTTTTAGGCCGCAGCCTACATTCGTGACGTAAGAATGAGAATAACATTGATTTGGAGCAGTATACGAGAGTGCGACGCAGTGACTTTTTAACTGTACACTGATGCATATATTTACGGAGCTTCTCTATATACGGATCCTATCAAACATTCAAAGATGTTACACACACTGCAAGCTCCCCGTACGTTTATCGCGATACTCTCTTGCTTTATCATCTATCTTTCTTTCTCGTTTCGTTTACGGTTCTTCCTCCTCTATAGGTGATCGCGTGTATACAGTCGTACAACTATCCTATACGTGCGGTTACATTTAAAGAAAATCGTATAGGCAAAGTAATAATCAGCAATAAGACCGAAATTTATCAACTGAATACAAGTTTAATCGTCCAATAGATTTTCATATCCGAAATAACTCGTGTAACTAAATGGAATATAGAAACTTGCACGCGCGCGCGCAAACATACACATACACACACATGTGCAGTAAGAGAGAAACGTAAAAGTTGACCAGCCGCGACTATCTCATTGAAATAAATGTAAGTGAAAAAAGTAATAAATACGTGTAACGAAAGAGCCCATATATCGATAAATAAATTTTCTATCCGTGAGAGAGGGCGCAGCCTCGCGAGTCGCAAACGTATATATGTATATATATATAGTCGCTTCTCTCTGGTATCGAGCAATTGCATCGATGATCGATCGGGTATACCATTTCTTCGGAGAGAGAAAGTGCAGTACCTCTCCTTCTCCTCCCTCATTTTTTTCTTTTCTTCCTTTACTTTTCCTTAATAAAGACATTGATCAGCTTGTACGTGGATACGTGTAGCAATAAACGCGCGCCCGTACTTTTAAGAAAGGGCTTTTACGTACGATCTCCCATTGGTCAAACTTATATTGTGCACGTACCAATACGAAGAAAATAAAAACCACGCGAACTTTGCACGCGGTGACGTAACACTCCGTATGTACTTATGTGTATATATGCATGTGCGTGTGCGCGACTACTTGCGAGTGCACGTGTGTAAGGTGGGGAACGAGTGAAAGATCACGAATGCCTTTTTCCGCGGGCGGCTTCCTTTTTTTTCCCCCTGGTACCAAAATGAGTTGCCTTTCTCGCGCGAGAGCCTCTCCTTCGCCTCGGGTGGAATGTAAATTACCGCGTGTATTCCGTCCATATCTCCGAGGACGTGTCGCTCTTATTCCGACTGAAGGTTCTTTCACCAATTATTTCGACCGCGCGCGCATCGCGCCAACCAAGGGAATTTACTTATGTATCAAGGTCGATACTTTTATACACGTAACAGTGAGATTCAATGATGCACGTTTACATATACAAGATGTACCATAGTTTGAGGGATGAGGTTCGAATAAATTTGACTTAAACACATCCTCGTTTCTGTAGGTCGTTGCGGTATTTCTTTCCTGTACTCTACGGCAAATGTATCTTTTAAAAAATTTATTTTTAAATTTTAATTTTACAAAATTAGTCATCATGAAAGTTTATATATTAAAAGTCGCATTTTCATAACTCATCTAGATTCCAAGGTCTCCGAAACTTAACGCACGATCGACAAACGAAATTTCCCGAATAGAGCGCAAAAACAAAGGTTTTTTTTTATCCCGATTACCGTGATGTCACGAGGCGCAACCGTGAAAAATCGGTATGTATATAAAAAAGAAGACCCGCGGAGAAGGCCAAGTCGCAAGAATATCAGCAAAAACAAAGATCCAAAAGATGAGGCTTTGTGTATACCTGCTTATTAAGGCCTGACGAATCAAGCAAAAAGACTTGGATGTATAGGTCCTTGCATTCCCGCACGAATGGTTCCGCTAGCCAAATTTCTTTTTCCACTTTGTGGATCTCCACCGCGCTCGCGCGCTTGTAGTGACTCGGCGTTTCCTTCGATGACAATAAATGTACAAGGAAAAAAGAAAGAAAAAGAAAAAGAAAAAAATTTAGGCTAATTGAAGTTTTCGAATCTCTTTTTAACCCGATCGAATTTTGCTCCCGAAATATATATCCCCAATCGAGTCTTGGGACGAATTCCGTTGTTGAATAAATATTATGCTAGATCTTGAAATGTTGCTTATAAAGAGAGGAAAGTGGATCGGTTTAGCGCGTCCGACATTTTGAAAGTGAGAGAGTTGCCGCTTGATGCTTGCCCAGGATATTTCCGAAAGTCTTTTATCCGTTAACATCAAACCGATTCACTCGTGCGTATCTTTGGCTCCGTTTGCCGCGTTAACGCGATCGATCGCCCACAGTTTTGTATTAAAGTCACTCGATAAATGGAACAAAGATGCATGCAAGAAAGCAAGATCCTAACTTGGCAAAACTTTCCTCGTCGAATTGATTAAAATTACATGACGTATAAATCGATTTTAGATTAAAACATTTTTAAAGATACATCCGCGTGAGTAAACTTTCAATACATCGTTCGATCGTAAAACTGTTGATAATAGCCCGTGAGTAATAAACATGAATGTGCACATTGATGAATTAAATTAGTATTACGATTTAACTCAATTAACCTGTCATTATTTTACTCGCGATACTCGCTAAAGACACCTTTTTTTTCCTTCGGGGATGAATTAATTTAATTTTCCTAAGAACATATAATTTTAAAGATGTGCGATCATCAATAGAAAGATACTTGGATAATTTATAATTACATTTCCGTGTGCTCGAAGAAAAAATATCCAATAAAAAGTACTTATTACATTTTAGGTTTTTTCTTCTGATGTTGAAAACACATTTAGAAGATTTAATGCTCCAACAAATCTTACTTCTACGATTCACCAGTTGTATCATTATGATAATCTGAATTTCTTACGATTAAATAAATTATTTTTACGTTCTATATATAGGCAAATAAGCTCATCAAAATAAATGACTGCGTTACCATTAGATTCACCACTAGTTTTTCCACATTTTGGGCCAACTGAGGTATAAACATTTTTTCGTTGAGGTCAGAAATTCTACATTTAGCGCACATCCTCCTTTCCACATCTCATGCAACAAGAGAGTCAAAAGATTTACCCAAACCTGGGAAGCGGCTAGGTAAATTGAATGGAAAAGGAAAAACCGCGAGAAAGAGAAAGATGCATTGAGACACAGTATAAGGAACGGCACGCGGAGAGATGAAGAAAGAGAGGATGATTGCGTCGAAAATGAGAAACAATGATCCCCGTCGCGCGTGAATATTTCATGAGTTCACCGGGAATGGCCATAGGGAAAACGTTCCAAGTAAGATGAGTGAATTAGGGCGAGGTGCGGCTAACCCTTCCGTTACGCGACTTACTCTATCCCATTTTTACTTTTCTTTTTTATAAAAATTCTATTCATCTCGATTTTGAATGCAAGGGTTATCGATCGATCGCCATATAATACATTCGTCCGATGATTCTCTTTGATCTACAAGTATTATCGGCCTATTTTCATTTGTAAAAACGCGTGGATCTTATTTAAAGTTTCACTTGTTCTAGTATAATGCAGGTACACTGATTCGAAATGAAATTACTGTATAAATAATACGAAATATACAATTTTAAATTATTTTTGCTCTGTAATGAAAAGGAAGTTCAATCGCTCTATATACGGTATAAATAATTTTTTATATAAATGATAAATTTTCAAATTGGTTTACTTTAAAATCTATGTAAAATTTTTACAATAGAAAATACAGTTTAGATTGCTAAAAGTTTTTAAAATTATGTACTTACGCATGGATATAAATTGTTATGTTATTTACTCCTTATAAAATGTTTAACTTTTTAATAAATAAAGTAAATCATCACTAAGATAATACTTCTGTATACACGTACATTGATCGTCTATTTTTTTCTTTAAATTGTGCAGCTAAACTCAAAAAGAAAATCAACTGAAATACGAACTAATAGAAATATTTCGCCTATAGACTGACAGGAGAAATTTAATAATGTAAACGAAATATTTTTATGTCGGATTAACACTATATTGAATGTAACTTGTCAATTTTGTCTAAACGTGACTAATTTTACGTTCGATAGATACATCTAACAAACACAACGGCAATTTAGCAGTTTCATTTTGACAGTAATCCTCCGAAGTCATCGAAAAACTAGGCCAAACTTAAATTTTCTTGTGTATATATATATATATATATATATATATAAATATATATTAAGCAAACATCGTGAAATCTAAGTACCGCTTAAATATTCTAATTAATTCATCGATTATGTCGGTAGATCTGTTTTTCTCTGTACTTATACGTCAGCAATACAGAAGTCATACAGGATACAATAAATCAAAGTTCGAACATCCGCGAAGTTAGGAGATATATCGCATATATGAGAAATAGAAGAAAAAAAAACAAAAAAGGTAAAAGTGTTAAAGCCTCTTCCGCGTTGTAATACGAGCAAAATTGCTTCAACAGAGTGTCCCTAATAGCGTATACGTTTCTTGATATCGCATCACAAATTCTCACGAGGAGTGTACGTACGCGTTCAACGCGATTCTATATCGTTGTCACTTGAACGACTAATTTGCACCGGTAGTTAGACTCGAGTGAAATTATACTGAATCTCGTGAAGATTTGAGTAATTTTTTTGTTGCTTTATCTTTTGATACGGTACTTTTCTTTTTTTTCACTCGTGTACGATCTAAATTTCCATTAAAACGTCTGTAAGCTGGTTATTCCGTAGTCGATAGCGCATAAAGTTATTTTTAATGATCTTTCGATACGAACGAAGAAGATTTTTATTGGAAAATTGTTGAGCTCATCCTTTACCGATATAAAAAGAGGTATTTGCGTGTCTGGAAATTAAACGAGTTCACGTTTTTTTTTTCGTGCATCGTCGATACGCGTCTTTTATAATTCGTTCGTCACTACCGCGACAACGCGTATTGGAATAAATCCATATGATTGTCTATTGTAACGTAAAATTTCGAAATGATTATTAATAAAATAGAAGAAAGGCACCCGTTAATAAAACTGAATAATGCCCATAAATACCATTGAAAGTTACATCCTCGAGGGAACAATCTACGCGATTGCATAGAGGCATAAATTGTAAAATGCTTAAAGGACAGTCGTTAAAATTTAAATACCCCATTGTACCGAGCGGAAAGATGGTCCACCCATAACCGGAAAAAGAGGAGCATTAAAATGATCGAGAACGGGTCAGGGCTCAACCGAGAGCCAAATGACTGGTATTGCTCAACGTACGTAGAGGAGTACACGTATATATACCTGTATACCTTATACCTATAGACCGAATGATATTACAAGGGGGAATTACGCAACCGAGCCGGCGCCGCTGCACCAATTCGTTCGCGCCTACGGACGAATCCGCGACTCACGTCTCCAGAGAGTGATACTTTCTCGATATAATCCGGGATCTCGGTATTGGTCCGACTGTTTGCCGAAGATTTCACAAGTCAATTATAAATATTTCCTTTGGAACACTTTCGAGCGGCTCCTTAAGAAAGGATAACAAAAACACACGGCGAGATGAAAATGCCAAAGCAAAACATTCCAAGTATATATACGTGTATGTATATACATATACCTACACAAAATTAGTAATGACTACAGTAAAAACATCTTATACTTGGCTTAATTTTCGAGCTAAGCGAAAATCTGTTATAGAGAACGTTGTGTGTACGTTCATTTGGTTTAATCATCCTAGACGCCAAATCGGACGATTCGTGGATAAACAACGAGTAATCGCTTTGATAAGCGAGCGCGTGAAGTATCCTGAAAAGGTGATACCTATAAGACGCGTCAGCGTTTCATTCGCTGCGTGATCGTTCAACAGAGGTTTACCGCACGCGATTAACCCGCGCGTTTTCGAATTCCACGTGTCCCGCTTTAATTTTCTCCACTTTCGGGGAAGCTCCCTCGTCATTTCCTGGGAAAAAATATATTAAACTTCTTCTTTCACATATAGAATATATATATATACGTGTCAACAAAATACATAAACAATTTTTAGCATTAAAAACTATTGTTTCACCAATTAGAGGAACGGTGTTTATACTTTATCACACGTATTTTCAACTATATGTTGCCCATTAGGATATTCTATATAAATTTAATATTATTTTGACAAGTTCAAGAAAAACTATTCATAAATAGTTGAGTGTATTAATTGTAACAGTGTGTATTACCCGCACAGCTTATAGGTATGTAGTCACCTGATACGCATACTTCTCCTTTGTATTAATTCTTCTAAGCGTACTACGTAATTATCTCGAGGAGGCATTTTTTCTGTCAAACGTGTCGCGGATGACTAGCCACACATGCGTGATAAACGGGTTAATTGGTCAGTCGACCTAAAAAAACCACAAAAGCTCAAAGAAGGATAAGAAGAAGGAGAAGAAAAAAAGGAGCGCGAGGAAAAGAAAAAACGAAGGAGGAGCGTAGGAATCACGGATGACACGTTCGTCGCATTGTTCAGCTCATCGTGCGGTATATATATACATATACATATATTCGCATTGAAAAAGAAATATCCTATTAGGGTCAGGACGTCTGTAAAACTGGCGGAAGTTGATACGTTAATCGATTGGTCTTGGGTGCGCTGTGCGCTCCCTCGGCAAGGACGCTAAAAGGCCGATTTCTCGGCGAGACCGCAATGCGCTTCGCGTGAATTTTTCGGAGAACCTCGTGCTTTCGAAACGATCACCGAGCTACAAAAAATGGATGGGCAACGCCCGATCGTAATATCTTTGTGAACGCGAAATATAAAAACTAAAAGCTACTCGCGCGCATTAGATAAGTCACGTGGTGTAGGATGTAGCCTGGCTATCTTATCCTGGTTAGCCTCGATCTTTGTATTTAAATTGCATTCTACCACGTGGCTCGTATCGATACACACTCGCTCGCGCGTCTCACCTTCGTGCGTGTGTATATATTATATATACATATATATAAGTGTCGCGAGTTGATTTGCGTATAGGTAAAGATCGTTTTTTCCGATTATTTCTCGCTTTGACGCTCATTAATGCACGAGGAATTTATATCATCGGTACTTCTTCGGTCGAACTGTATTATTCTCGATCTATATAGGTATATACAAGCCTCTCCTTAGGAGCAACTGATCGGATATATCGTCTGGTTCTCATTATTTTACTTCGCGCGATATCTCTGATATCTCTTTCAACGGGTAATCCAATTTTTCTCATTGTTTAACCTGGTAGTAGCCGAGTCTTTATTAAACGATATAGAATAACCTTCATAAATATATACGTATATACCTACATCGAGGTGAAAGATACATAAACATTTATCCGTCTGAAATTAATACTTCGATTCATTATCCTGGTGGGAAAACTATCATCTATCGGAAAATACGGATGATGAATTTTAATTAAATTTATACATTTTTTTTAACGCGATATGATAATAAATGTGAGAAATAACCCATAATTTTATTTATATTTTTTACGATTTATTACGTTTCAAGATTGAGTTAAAAAAATATCAATTGCGGATTTTTTTAACATTTGATTCTTGAAAAAGAAAAGTACTTCACCGTGGAGTCTGCAAACGCAAAATATCGAAACCCCCCTACTGTAATTGCACTTAAATTTAATTTATATTTTCCTATATAACAATGTTTACAACGCGAAAAATAGTAAAAAAAGACCATATTTGTTTTATTCTTAAAGCAATAATTACCTAACGAAATACGTCTTCGCGAACGTTAACTACAATTTCTAATAGTACCAGCAATTACGAAAAACATCGGGAAAATCTTTCCTCGTACATAGGAAATACGCGAGGAGCGCTGTATATAAAAATCGAGCCACACCAAGGATAAATACATTGCACTCGGCTGGAAACGTAAACATTTTAATTTAGAGCGAGCATTAACAATTACACAACCGATAGAAAGTTTTGAAAGACCATCGTTTTAAAAAAAAAAACCATCGAAGGATGATGATACTATATAACGTCCGCGAAAAGGAGGTTATAAAGCCCGAGGATATCTATATTATAGTCTATAGACACGCTCGTAAAGCTCACTGCATTACGAGCTTGCCGATGGGTTATTTAATGTTTGCGCAGGCTTAAAATTAGCATACATATATATATATATATATACACACGCGCGTATAGGTCGAACCTTATAAGCTTCGAGTAAATAATATACAAGAACGTCTTTTTCTTTCCGATTTCTCATTTTTTTCTTTTTTCCTTCTTGTTCTTCGTCGCACCTGATCGAATTAGAGCTACCAATTCAAAGACAATGGAAGACCTCGATTTTCACGAAAAAGGCCAGTGATGGACTCATCGCCGAGAATGGCACGAATCGAGTTCGATGCGTCAGAGATAACGATGAGTCGTTATACGCGTTCCTGGAAGGATGTACGAGGAGACGGAAAATAAGCTGCGTCTTATACCTCAGCTTCCTTAATGAGCAAATATTATAGATACACGTGATTTAGTTAAATCGCTCGTCTAACGAGTGCACCTGGGGTATTCCATTCATGAAACTTACATTTTTATATATACGGCTATGCACTTCTGGGCTTTCAGAGTTTCGAAAACGAGAGATGAATGAATGATATAGTAATATATGCGCGCTATTAATTTTTAATGCGTATATAGTTTTATTGAGTTACGAATGAACGTTGCGTATATTCATTAATTTATAGTGTAATTATTTTATTGCATTTATCGTCTGCGCGTACACAATTTCTATCGGTCTGTTACTCTCCTCGCTTCTATTTATACACGCTATTTTCACTAATTAAGTTTAGCTCATCGTGTTTAATAATTAGCACAGGCTGCTATTTTAAATTTGTTGTAATCTGCATCTTAATAATATATTCATTACTCTTTATTTAATAATACATCCAAATATTTCTTTTAAATATTAATTTAACATTTAAATATGTCGAAATTAAGAACTTACAAAGTAATATATTTACAATCAAATTTTAACATTTTTTTTATATCTTACAAATTAATATTTTTACGATCTTTCAAAAGGTCGATTTTTTAAAACTTTTTATAAATATATAAAAGTGTATCCAGGCGATTTCCTGTAATAAAATGTAAATTATTACTCTCATGTTGTTATTTAAAGCTAATGTAAAATTTTAGTTTTCCATATAGTACAAAAGAGTATTCAACTCTACAAGTGTCAAATCTATTATACAATGTACTCGACACTTAACGCACAAAGCTATAATTATAAAATTCTATTAATACGCGAAATTTCGCAATAAATGTTAATCATCGACTTATTAAATATAAAGCCGGAATTTAACGAGATATACCCTATATATGTATGTAAGCAGAAGTTTATTTTAAAAAACCTTCTTAAGTAGGTAAACACGGTACTAAAAGTTTTTATGAAGGCCAGGCGAATCGCGAGGTATAAAAAGAAAACGAATACGTCCTGCCCGAAAAACTGGTCTTATCGTGGCTTCTTCGTTTACACTTTGATCCCTCGATTACATGTTCGAAGATCACCGATAGGACGTATGTTCACGTTTCTACTTACACGCAAGCAATAATAAAAAGAAGGTGGTTACGGAAGAGCAGCTCTAAAGAGAAACCTTGCATCGAGGCCGTTTGTACATATATACCGCAGGTGGTGAGCGATAAAAAAAAGGGGAAGACATCGCGAAAGAAATCGAGAGCGCGATCTTCTTTGGGGTCTCTCTCTTTCTCTCTCTCTCTCTCTCTCTCTTGCAGTGAATGGCCGAAAGAGAAGGGCGGAGTACCCGAGAGAGAAAGAGAGAGAGAGATCATACCGAGCAAGGACGAGATGCACCACCCTGAACAGCTTTCTAGAACCCGAAAACTGGATTTCTCGAGTAGAGCTGCCTTCACTCGCGATTCACGTAACCCTGAATTCGCTTGCCTCGAGCCGCGTAATGAGCAAAAGAGTAAGAAAAAGAACAAGAAAGAGAGAGAGAGAGAGAGAGAGAGAGATGCTCTACTTTATGCATTATTATGTGGACCGCATTTCTTTTGCCAGATCTTAGGCTTGTGCTTCTTATTTCTCAGGCTGGACTGTAAAATTAGTCGGGCGTTTAATATTGTCCTTTCAACCAGTGTCAATTAATCTTAATTAAATATTCGGCCATTGTTTTTCGCGCATTGTTATTACCCTGCTTTTTTTAGAATAATTGTTGAGATTTTTCCTTTTCTTACTTTTTTTTTGCTAATGATGATTCTTGTTGTAAGTTGTAATTGGATGTTCCTTTAGAACATAAATTTTATATTATTAGAAAAAGTTGGTTATTAAACAAAAAATTAATAAATTAACCATTTGATTCATCGCTCTCGATTGAACCGAAAATTTATATTTTATTATAACGACGTTAATATCGTTGTTTAATATGTTACAAAATTGAAATTGTATATACTTAACGAAAGCTAGCAGCTCTTTATAAATGTAATTTCGCACGAGCGATTCAGCCAAAGTCGAGTAGATTCAAGGAAATAAAAATAATAACGCTCGAATCAACTGAAACGTGCACTTTCGGATTACTTACGGGGAACCGGTAATTTTTTTTTATTTCGTGTGTCCCCGCCTCATCCGACACACGCACACTCAAACGAAGACTCGGACAACTGGATGCGTACATTCGTAGGGTAGGTGGGGCGAGTCAGAATCGAGGTTGAAAGTGGATATACGCGAGTGTATACGGACTTTCCTTTGAAACCGCGAAACCTTCGAACTTTCACACCTTTTAAGTAATCGGCCGCGAACGTATCACTGCTGCAATATACACACATCGACACGCCGACACACACAAAACGCGAGAGTAATCTCCTTGAAATGGTATCGATGCGCTTTTGCATTTTATCCCACGCTCTTAGTGATTATTGTAACTACCTGCGTAAATTTCTCGGGGTGCAACTCAATCTTTATATGTATATGTATATATATATACCAGTTTCATATTCCATTTCTACCTCTTTCACGTGAGAGATACGAGTTCAAGATAATGCACACTTCTATACGTATATATACCTAGATTTTCGTTGGTGATTGAATTATTGTTGCCCGGGGATCTAACGTGTAATGCCAATTTTGAATCCAAGATCGTGGTGGTATGATCCATCTTGGATTTCGACAAAACTACATATTTTATGAATGGAGATAGATAAACTAAAGAAACTTTTGAACAAATATTATTACGTTTATGGTGAAACTGAATAATTTTCGAGTATATAACGGGATAACAACTGTGTCGATTGATCTGATTCGATTAAAAAATGAATTTGAATGTAATAAGTAATAAACTAATTGATACTGTACAATGTCCTTGAAGCGGTAAAATATGCCACTCGGTCAAATTAATCTTCACGTGGAGTCGCACAGAACTTCATTAACACTCGCTAAAATATTATCAATGAAAACAGTGAATAACAGACAAATATACCCATTAACTTTAATTAAATAACAGCCTTATCATCACTCAAGATATTTATGACAGTGCGTGTACGTTATTAAATAAATCTACACCCAAATACCTATCAGAATAATTAAAAAAAAACTTTTTATTTCTAGCAATTAAAATCGAATGTATAGACACTGAAATGACTAGTCCGAAAAAGTAAACATCGTATAAATAGTAATTTATAACCATTGATGAATATTAACGTACGAATAGAATTTTCAATTTGACTGGGTGATTTATGCCCGAATACACGCACCGTAGGGACGTTATCGAAGGTAGCGCGGATTCGATGCAGGAGTGGCCGAGTAAAGTACCGTTGCTTTGCTCCAGTTAGACACGGAGAAGCATTTCCTCTTCTCATCTTTGTAAAACGACGCGGCGAGATGCTGGAACGGTCGCGCGAACGAAAGAGAAATTTATATTTAGATCGCGCGCTTTTCATTATCTCTCATTCTCCACAGTCTTATCTGCACCATTACTATGACGATACCTTTTTTTCTCTCGTACTTTTTATGGACTCGGTTAGATTTCGATATAATAATATTAAATAACACGATGTTATTGCTATCCTTGGTAGAAACACTCATTTTATTTATTTCAAAAAAATATTTGATATTAACATATTTATTGATATTGTTGTATATATGGGTATTAAAATGTTAACGTTTCCACGATAAATTTCTAATAAATATATATCCAGCGAATTATAATAAATTAAGACATATGTATTTTCTTATGTCGATATATTTAATTGGTTTATTATTGTTGAAAAAAGTGTTAGATTTCTAATATAAATTATACTATACGTGCGCGTTAGAAACAATTTTGAGGCTCGCCGTTTACCATAAAGTTTCTGATAAATAGCTTATTGGAATTTAATGGGTAGTCTTGTTTAAACTTTATAAATAATTAATTATTAAGAAGAAGAAAAAAAACTTTTAATGCTCGCGTTAACGTTTTAAAATTTATTTTATCTTTTAGTAACATTTTTCAAACACGCCGTTTTTTATTATGTGACTGTGTTTTAATTGAAAATGAATATTTTGAATAATGCTTACTTACTGCGGTAAAATATCAGTAGTAAACAAATTTGAAATATGTTTTGACATTCAATATGAATTAATTTTAAGAAATGTAATAATTATTTCTAATTAAATTCTATAAGCTAAATATAATCGCCCGCTGACAATCGCTTGATTTATGTTTCACTAACAAAGATACTAGTAGATTAAATCTTTATTTATAAAAACTTATATAATTCAAATCTATTTTTATAAATTACAAAGAAATAAATTAAATTTATATTTATTACATTTATTTTAATAATTATATTGTAAAAAGTAAATTATATATGTTCTCGTTATAACTATCTGTAATATATTTTGATTACTAAAAATAACTTCAAAAATTATATTATTGGAAATGATAAATTTAAGGGAATTTATATTTGAGGATGATAATTTTTGACAATGGCTTAATTGCACAATACTTCTTTATATTCTATTTGGAATAGATGGCTGGTATGTGTCCAGGATAGTGGCTAGAATAAAGTACTTGTATTTCGTATTTTTTTGCACTACTTCATTTTAAAAAGCATACATATTATATACATTTAAATGATATAAAAAACTGAATAAAATTCCAATAAACTATGTAAGTATATAGAGTATATACATATATACCTATTCCAAGAAACAGAATTCAAGTTTTACACTGAATCCAGGTTTGAAAAAGAAAGCACAGCAGTAGCTTCAAACAGTCTTGTGACATCTTCTATTATACTTCGAGTCCAAATGCATAAAATATATATTATACATTTTTGTCACATTAATATAAACGCACATTCATAAAAAAGTTTATTAAATCGTAATTGATAATTTAAAAAAAATATTCCTTAACTCGCCTTAATGAAAGAGTAAATCGACGAAAATCAGATTAATTTATTATCGAAACGCATATATATATATTTTCAACACACTAAATTTAAATAGGCAGTTTTTACTTGCAAGGAAATAAAAACTATTACGACAACTGCTCTTAACGCGATTGATTAACCTGTCTAATGTAACGGTGTAGATAAAAGGATGACCTATCGTACGTCCAGCGCACACATACAATTTATAATAGTCGAAAGATAACAAAAAAAATGGTAGTTTTTATGAGTGTGTATACATACGTAGTCTTGCCAAATTAAATGACACTTTGTCTCTTCATCTTTATATTTCGTCAGAGAAATTCATTACACGCCTCGTAATAGCACGCACGTAACTTTTGATTGCCGGGCTCGAGCTAAAAGAAATTTATCCGATGCAGAGAGATGAACGATCTTAAATAGACCTTGTGAAACGAGTATACATATATATGTATATATATGTATATATATGTATACTTATATAGGTTTAATGTGTAATGTCTGCGTGTATATATATATATATATGAAATATTGTTAAATATAACTAAATATGTCATCGGGCACATACACGAAAAAAATTATCTACCTATGTGAATGTGAAAAATAATAAGCGCAACTTGAGTAATGGGAACATTAATTGGCTTGCATAAGTTTATACACAGTCTCAACTAAGTGAGTCGGATGTTTACTCAAAGATATTACACGTGTTTACCGTTTTTATTAAATAATCCATTTATTTTTTACTCTACTTTAATCGACATCGGTATTCTTTACTTTCTACTAGAATAGAGATTCTATCGAACAAGAAAGTATATGATGCCAACGTAAAATAATGAATTTAATTATGAATCAACAGAAATTCCGATGACGTACGTGTCAATATTCTTGAGTAAATGTTAACTTCGATAAATTCCAAATTCTCATGGGATGTAAATTAGCCGTATAGCATAATATTCAAAAGTGTACAGAATAATAAAATGAGAAATATATTGAACTTATACATAAATACCCAAGATAAAAGTGACGAGAACCGCACAATTAAAAGTTTACTATATACCAGCTGATTACTCGGAAATTCCATAATTGGTGAAAATGTATGTACCGGGATACTCGATGTAACATTACATTGGCTCGAATCATCGTCGAATCATAATAAAGTTTCCTTATACGAGCGGCTTCTCCGTTGATTTCCGAGTACATTAAGTCAGATGTTGCATGCGCGCGCGAGCCTTTTTCTTTCATTCCCGCACATAGAGACATCAACGCGCGCGGGTAACGTGACGCCTGATGGAGATTTCGATGCACTTCTCGCGGTAATATTTAACACCCATTTAACATCTTTTTTTACACTTTTAATCTCCGGCTTTTCAAAATCAATTAAACGGAATACTCGCCTCGACGTAATACATTAGCATCCAAACGGTCATTCAAATTGGATAATCGTTTGTCTTTATATATTTTTTGAAACAATAGACTGTAGGCATTGCACACACAACGCGAAAAGGAAAATTTATTTACTACGCGTGCGCGATGATGCGCGATTATTAATTGATTATTTTACCATCATAATAATAAATTATTGCTAATTGCATTATATATATAGCGAGCTATAATGGCTTAATTATTTACATTTAAGTTATTGATGATTGTTTTTATTGACGATCGTTAATAATTTTCTTTTGTTTGCACAACTATCTGTCAAAGAAAGAGAAATCTTATTAGCGCGTGTCGAGCACATAATTGAGGTGCGTCTCCGATGAAGAGAAAAAATATATATATAAATATATATGTGGGATGGATATCCTATACAGATCGAGACGGTCAAACAGGTGTGACTGCGTTCCAAATTTGTCTGTACTGTGACATGTCGTTTCAGAAAAATAAACGTCATGAAAACGGAAGGTTTTCATTTATAAGTAATTGATTGATTCTATTTTTGTCATCTTTTTAACTGTATTCTTAGGAAGAGCTATTGAAAATATAGGACTGAAAGTCGTGAACGGAAATTATGGATTTAATTAACATACTTGTAATTATCGCGAAATAAATTAATAAATTAATCAATACATTCACTTGACGTGTACATATATATAATTAAAAATCTTATCATTAATGCTCTGACTGAAGGAGATAAATATGCGTAATACGAAAGTTTATTAACAATGTATTATATAGATTGAATAATATAATAAGAGATATAACCTATTTATAATGTATATAGTTGTTTGATGAAAAGATGAGTAACGATCCCGAACGGGACGTATGTTGCAGGTGGTCGCGGCACGTCGCCCGAAGGAGCAAGAAGCCCAACGCGGCTGATCACGGCTGATCGCGGCCGGTCACCCCGGCGGCCCTGTGATGAACGAGTACCTCGGCCCGAGCAGCCTGTCCGCAGCGAGCAGCCCGTTACCCGCGATCAAGTACCCGCCAGCGATGCGCGAGAAGGACTCGAGTCCGCGCAAGATGCCCGGGCACATAAGCCCCAAGCAAGCGAGCATCTATCCGGTGAGCGCCCGGGCAACTGCCGCAGACCCTGAGCCCGAGCTCCCGTTCGACCTTAGCCACGGGCAGGCAAGGCACACGGGCACCAGTCCCTGCTCGAGTTCCCGGGATGGCTCGACCCACCAGCACTCCAGCACCCCGGCAGCACGGCCCCAACCGAGTCGATCCGCAGCCAGGCTCGACCTCGACGTCTGCGAGCCACTCGACCTCCGCCTCGAGCACAAGAAGGAGAGTCTACGAGACGAGAACCAGAACGAAATCGAGGCGCTCAATCAGAACAGCCTGGAGCACCGAGCCCCGGAGCGTGGACTCCCCTACCACACGGTGTTGTTCCCTCAACATCATGCGGTCCACCCACTCGTTCTCGAGGCGATGTACCGATCCCACCAGCACGTCACCCCCGTCCCGGAGCTCCCGAAGATCCAAGTGCGAGCTTTACCGACGATGGTACCGTTACCGGGCAGTCGGTTCACGACGGCCTCGCCGGCTCAGGCCTCGGCTTCGCGACCCGCGAGCCCACCGAGCAGTCAGCCGGCCAATCCTACCCAACCGGATGCCTCGCCGGCGCAGCCTCCCACCAACCCACCCAGCTCGAGCTTACCCGCGTACTCGATCGCGGTGGGTGCGGGCCTCAAGCCTAAGGATCGGTACTCGTGCAAGTTCTGCGGCAAGGTCTTCCCGAGGTCGGCGAATCTCACCCGTCACCTCAGGACCCACACCGGCGAGCAGCCCTACAAGTGCAAGTACTGCGAGAGAAGCTTCAGCATCTCCAGCAACCTCCAGCGTCACGTGCGCAACATCCACAATAAGGAAAAGCCGTTCAAGTGTCCGCTCTGCGAGAGATGCTTCGGTCAACAGACGAACCTCGACAGGCACTTGAAGAAGCACGACGCGGACGGCCCGACGATACTCGACGAGGTGAGATCGAGGTATCACGGGCAACTACCTCGAGCAGCCGAGGAATCGTACTTCGAGGAGATCCGAAGCTTCATGGGGAAAATCACTTCGAGAGGTCAAGGTCTCTCGTACTTCCCGGGTCTCCTGGGCGCACCTCCCGAGGAGCGAGCTGCTTGGACCGAAAAACATCGACTGGAAGATAAACGACACCCAGGAACGACGACTCAAGGGGACTCATCCTACTTCAGCGATCGGGACAACTTGAGCTCGAGGTCGAGCAGTAGCGCCAGTCGACCCGAGAGCTTGCACGAGGAGCAACAGAGGGACGCAGGCTTCGCCACCACTTTCGCCTGGGAACAACACTTGAGCTTCGAGGCGTACCGGACCATTCCGGATTAATATTTCTGAAGGACTAGTGTCCTGACTGAGCGCCACCGGAATGGCGCTTCGATCGGCTGGGACTTGATCGTGGTGACTCCGCTGACACGCGAGCTAAACTCCGTTTGCGTTTGATCGAACGTTCGAACAGTATTTCATTAAGCTCCAACTAATTGAAAGAAACAGAGCGACCTACAAAGCTTAATTATTCAAATTTTTATCTTTTTTGTTTATTATTGTTTTTCTTTTATTATTATTAAAGGGTGCGTTTAAGAAGCGTCGGAGAATGAATTTAAGTGGTTTGAACAATTAGCGGTAAACTGGAAAGGTCTGATAAGCTAAAAATGTGATTATACAATTTTAAGGTACGTAACTGTGTGGCAATAAAAAATAAACGTAACGAGTAGACGCGTTTGAACCACCTTGTATTATGTGGCTTTGTATTATAAAATTGTCTAAAGTTGCCTAATTGTAAAATTCAATGAAAAAAAAATAGGTAGTCGTTATATATACTATTTCAAAGAAAGTTAACTAAAACTTGTACAAATCGAAAAGATTCATATAAATATAACATTACAACAAAATTACAGAAAACATCAATACTGCCATACGAAAACCATAATGATGCCCTTAAAACAAAAGAAAGCAATTTTGAAGACACTCGAATCTTTGAATTACCGGGGTTAATAAAAAAAAGGTACCATGAAAGACCGAGGTCGAATAACGGTAAACATTTTCATCACCAAAATAAAAATGATCCTTGAACCAATGATAATCCGAGAATCATTTAAAGTTTACATCCGTTATTCTACCTCGATCGATTCTCGTTCGGGTGGCTCGGGAGTGGCTCAGTTTCATCGCAAATACCATTTTCATGGAGGAACGCGCAAGAAAAGCAGGGAAAGCAACGGGTATCGCGAGGGAGAGAAGCTGTCGATGACAAAAACAACGGAGCGTATACCCGCGAGCAATTCGTTCCGGGCAGGAAACGCGCGAGGAAAACCGTCGATTTTACGACCTAGAAAGTGAATTTAAGTTACGTCGACCCAGTAAAATCGACGAGCTCTCGTCGCCTCTCCTCGTCCGAGAGGACAATAGCCATCCGATGAAAATTATTAGAAATCGGTATATCGGGGCGCGATCCCCAACGTTTCTTATCCAACCGCGAGTCTATCTCGAGAGTCCAATAAACTCGCTGTAAAACGCGGCGCGCTTCTCGAATTGATCGGAAAGGAAGCGCGCGAATATAAAAGAAAAAAAAAGAGTAAAAATATAACCATTTCCCGGAAACGCAGTATCGGTCCCGAGGTTTACCTTCGCGCAATATTATAGATAGGTATGGGTGGTTAGACAGATAGTGGAACCGTCTAAAAGGTATAAAAGTGTACGGACGGAGATTCCGTAGTAGGGAGGGATCGATCTAAAAGTGTATCAGGGAGGGGAATCGGAATCGATCTTACTTTCTAACTCCATGGGAGCCGAGTGGAAAGTCCAGTTACGCAGGCTCGGTCTGCGAGGTGAAAATGAAGTTCTAAAGCGGGCTGCTAATCCGCTACGGGTCTTGTTTCTCCCGAGGCCGAAGCCGCGCGATCTCGCGGGGACCGTTCGTTCGTCCGATGGTGACCTCGGTCCTGTTGCGTTACACTTTTGCGCCACGCCCCGGGCTCGATCGAGCGCATCGCGAAAGTGAAACGCAATAAAGAAGCCGAGAGAGCTTGGGCCCCCTTCGTTCGTGTCGCGATCGATCCTCTCGATTACTCGCCTTCAATTATCCTCCTTTCTCTCCTCTCTCTTTTTTCACTCTTTTCGCGCGGGACCGCCTAGCCTCTCTTGTACGTTCCTTTATGTTTCTTTTTCATCGTTTTATTACGCCTTCTCGAATTTTCTCCATCTGATCTCTGTCTCCTCTCTCTCTCTCTCTCTTCCTCGATCGATACATTTTGAAAGTACCGCGTACGTACACTCTGCACGTCATTTAACGAGATTCATGCGACACCTTGCGATCTACGGATAATAATTTGTCATATCTGGCTTTCGAGCGTATAATTGATGATGATCTAAATCGAATAATAACTGTTAATAACTGCACGACATTTTTTACATAAATTTTGCGATGTAAAAAACAATTACCTAAATTAATTAAATAATTGCCGCGTAATAATAAAATCTAAAAAAAGTCTAAATTTTTATTTACATAATAAAAATATATTTAACTCTGGTAAACTATCAAAAGATAAATGATGAAATCGACGATTACATGCAAAAAATACATTACGCGAATCACTTGTTCAAAATTCCCTTTTATATATACGGTATATATATACGTATGATCGGATACAGTAATTTACAACCTATTTTTTCTTCCTTCGACATGCCCACCCGTCGATTTTGCAACACGACAATTTCCAACATTACAACCGATTCCGTTGAATAAAACAAACGACTCGTAAAAAAAGAGAATCATAACGAGAAGAGAAATATACTCGTTATAAATCGGTACCAATGCACGTACACGCAGACACACATATAGTATAGGCGCGAGCGCGTGCGAGTATACAGGAAAAGAAGGGAGAGAGAGAGAGAGAGAAAAAAGGGTCGCTGAATCTCCCGTGGTTGCAATCGGCTTCCCATATAGCAACATATATACGTGAGAAGAAGCCGACGCGGCGCGTCCGTCCTGCACTGCTACGCCCCAGAGTGTTTCCCTTCGCCCGTCGCGAAAGTGGAACGAGCACGAAGGAGCTGCTGCTGCTGCTGCTGCTGCGGCTGCGGCTGCCGCTGCTGCTCGCGCCAGATGAGCCGCGCAGAAAAGAGAGAGAGCAAGATCTCTTGCCGATTACGCTCACGTGCCTGAAATCGTTTCTTTTTCTCCCACGCGTCCACGCCTGTGTACGCGCGGCGGTGGCGGCGACGTCGTCGTCCTTTCGAAACGAGGGAGATTACGCGAATCGACGCCGATTACGATCAAACGAAGGACCTAATTGCCGGGGCTACCTATATACGAGAGATGTTACCGTTTCTTCCTTTTTATTTTCTTACTTTGTTTATAACTGCTCACTCCGTTTTATTTGTACTTTTTTCGGGATTTTCGAAAGTTTTAACGAGTTCAAGAAAGCCGATTGCCGTTCGTTTTAATTAAAATTCGTGGATACACTATATATATTTTTCGCTATTCCTTTGGTTTTCCCAACAAAGTATTGAATATTCTTTAATTATCTTCGATCGATCCGGAATGTGTGTAACGTGCGATTTAAAGAAAAAATTAATTAAAATATTTCTAAATATATAAAACGAATAACGAATCTGAAATCTAATTAATCAAGGCAAAAAGTTTTATTTAAATCAGTCGATTCCGTGGTATATGCCGGTGGGTGAATCATAATTTTTATTAAACGCAAACATCTTGACGTTACGTAAGAAAGTGCGTTTATGGAAGTACGCGAAACGCAAACTCCTCGATAATATTTACAAAATAAAACTTGTGCGTTCGATGATCATCGACGAAAAATTAAATTTCCCTTGAAACTGAGCATCACTCGCTCGTCACACGAGCAAAATTCAACGTTCGATCGCCACTTACTATATGGCCGGGCTTGCAAAACGTTAGACGATCTCAAAAAGTCTTGCGACACGCAGGGAGATGTATAGTTCAGAGAATTCTTAGACTCGAATATATACTTATATATATATATATAATCTCGCGATATGGTCTTATCGCGATCAAAGAGGAGAAATTTCCCCGGGATTGTCAGTTTCGTCTATACTTGCGAACAAAAAGTAACTTTTGCTTGCACACTGTAAATAATCATGAAATAAAAAATGAAGAATCATATATATCTTTTGATACATCAGAAAAACTGGTTATATCCCGAAGGTAAAGTAAAAAAATCTCCTCTCAGAGAAAAAAAAAATGAGTGAAATTGTACAGATCTTTCAGTACGAGTCCTCTGTAAATAGATGATACGACGGTGTTTACACAATAGTAATATATTATACATATACAAACACAGACAATAATTGTATATTTATATATACATACATATAAATATACATATAATGCATACATTATATCTACGACGAAGAGAAATATCATGTAATCTTTTATTTAATAAAGAAGAATCTTTTTTGTAAGAGTCGGATTGTACGTGAAAAACAAAGGCAAAAGTGTCATTTATCAAGGGATTTCGATCGAACGATATTCTTTTTTACCCAAAGAAAAGACCCGTCCAACGCAATGTTCGCACAATTTTAGTTAGTTTGCGAGCTAAGCACGCAACTTCAAAAACACTATTTTTTTCGTACGTCCGATGCGCAAGACGTTTAACTTTTCGTGTAAGAGGTATGGATCTGGAGATAACTGAAATATATTTTTTTTTTCGTCTCCTATTCACACCTCTCGTACTAAGCGACCGTTGCAAGAAGTAATCGTTCGAATACCCGAGTAAAAAAATTAATTTGATATATGTTTGCTTACTATACACAATTACCATTTTCCATCATAATTACGAAAGAATATATTATAAATAATTGGAACGAATAATATAATATTTATACGCCGATCAACAAAAACGACAAATGTAAATCGAATATAAATATTAGAGATTCTTCGTATTTACCAAGATAATAATGTTCCGTAAATAATACAACAGATATCAAACTAATTGTTTTACATGCGTTAGCAAAGAAAAGCGAAATACGTTCCTTACACTGAAATAAAATGAAGACATGTAATCCGGTCTAGCTTCCTCTATTCTATGTTATACTATATCTCTATATGTTATACTTTTGTTTAACAGCGGTCCTCCTTTCCTTTCGTTACTAACGAACCAATATTTGCACGTATTTTATCCGATTCCTAATCCACGCATGAAACGAAGAACACGTAGTTATATCGGATCGTGCTAAAAAAAAAAAGTCCCACCGATATCCAAGTTTATACGCGAAATTCCTTCCACTGTATCTTCCGCGAGCCAAAACAAAATGCGCCCAATTCATTTCTTTTAACGTTTCTTCCTCTATTTCTTTTCTTACCTTTTCCCTCAATTATAAGCGTAAAATCTAGTGCGAATGTGATTTCATCGAGGTTACCGATATATACGTACCTAACGTGTTACTCGAACGGCGCTATTGAGCCAAGCGAGAAAAGCCGAGCGCTCGTTACCTTTAGTTTGTACAATTTATTCAAGATTTATATTTTTAAGGTCAAAAGTTTTAAGCTCGTTCGATAGCGAAACTCCCCTCTATACATTGTACAGAAAGTGTCATACATATATATATTTATAAATATATAATATATTTTTGCTCTATATTTCTTTTATACGAGGGGAGCGAAAAAAAAACGAGCCTTATATTACCGATTGATGAGAGGATCGATTGCAAAATACGTATATTACATAATTATACCCTATATATATAGTGATTAAAAAGATAATAATGTTACTGGTTAAGTAGATGAAATTTCGGGTTTTCGAGATTTTTTTAAGGTATTCGGCAATCTATCCGATCATTAATCAGTATTATTTGTCTTAACGTTTCATTAGTGTAGTCGCGTGTTGTATAGCAAATATGTATAGTGGTGACTGTATATATGTCGATATGTAATATTCGATGAAAATACACTAAAAACGATACGTTTGGAAAATTACTGTTATACTTTTTCTTTACATACACTGTATACCTTTTCAAATGAACCTGATTGACATCGGCATGGAACACCGGAAGAAACGGTAAGATAATTATGGTGATAATTACTTTGTAGTGTACGTATCCTTCAAAACTAACACAGTTAAAATATATACTTTACAATTTAATATATAAATTAGCCTACGTTAAAAAATATTGGGAAACTTAGTAAAACAAATCAATATATAAAATTTAAAAAAATTATAAATTAATTATAATTATATAGATTTAGCACGTATTAAATTATAATGACCCAGAAATATGAACAATAAATAAGATCGGTACATTGAAAAATTAATAAAATTTGAGAATCACAAAGAAAACTCAAAATATCGAGTATACATATACGCACTTAAGAAAAGCGCTCGTGCTCTAGAAAACGAAAGAGATAGAGAAAGGAGTTGGGCGATAGAGACATTTCCTCAAAATTAAGTCGCGGCGCCGCGACAATTAATGTGGGAAAAAGACTTGTCCTCGTATAGGGTCATGAAAAGGTGCCTGAGAACCGGAACGCTCGCGCGAAAGAGAGAACGAAGTAAAAAAAAAAGAAGAAAAAAAAGAAGTCTCGCGATGACGTGACCAAGTCGACAAATCGCACGATAAAGCATATAGAGCGATATTTCGCGAGTCCGGCTACATCATTTTTACTGCTTTATCCCCGCGATTCTCGATTGCAAAATTATGGATGTGCTCGTGTGTCCTCTCTCGTTGTTTAGCTTTTTTTTAGAAATTATCGTTCACCCTTGGTCGGCAAAGATTAAATTTCGTCACGTATAACTATATATCGACGTGCGCGAGCTACGTAATATTTTTTGAGAATTGCTCTTGGACAATGAAAATTACGTGACGTAAAAAGAAGTACCAATGCTCTTTAAGAGATATACGTTTCCTTTTACTTTACACGTTTTTTGCGACGACTTTTGCTTTATTCACACTATAAACGCATCTTTGACTATCTATTAATAAATAATCTGCTCAGTATGTAAATAATAGAAAAACTAAAATGTACATTGACGATAATGAATTACATTAAATTAAAATTCGTTGTAATATTTCGGGTTTTCTACTTAAGTTGTACCATAAAACCACTGTTTACATTTATTTATTTATATAGATATAAGAACGTATAACGACAACGTGCATAATAAATTTAAAAAAAAAGAAACTCTTTGAACAACAAAGCGCTAAAACACGAATGAAACATTAGTATACGGCAAATGGAATTTAAATGCGCGAGTTTAGCAAGAGCGAAAACAGTGGTATAGAAGTGACTAAAAGGCATTAGAACGTTAAGAAAAAGAAAATGTGAGTAAAAGCTTGTAACTTGGCGCTTGACGACAATTGCTCGCAATGCATGTATGTGTGTGTGTGTGTGCACACATCCGAGGTATATATGGACGGAGAAATAAAATGTCGCAAGTTGTAAAGAAAGGGGATAGAAAGAATGTCTTTTTTCACCCTTGTCCGATAATCTCGCAAGAAATCTGAAATGGCTCTTGGGCAGCTCTTGAGCTTGGCTTGCAACCGCGCGAGCGATTTAACAGCAATAGAAATGCACGTAAACTGGTTTTCTAATAGCGCACATGCTAGTCACTTGTCAGGTTGGCCACTATTGCTCTTGTTTTCGAGCTGTATCAACAGCCTTTTTACCATTAGAAAGTTCTCAAAAAAAATAATAAAATTAATTCAACCGCCGATTAAAAAAATAGATCTTCTTCTTTATATTTTTTCGTTTCGAGAAGAGAATTAAAATTAATGTACGAGAGAGTTAAAGTGTAATACACTTCGGATGGTTATATCGACATGTATTTTTTAAAATTTTCTAATTGTTTTATTAATAGCTACTACGAGTGTTCTCGCTCATTAAAATTTAATCTTCGTGAATTCTTAATGTTTCATCGTTACCTACGTTGTAAGGTACCTATAAAATAACAGTCTCCCTTGTTTATATTACTTACAGTGTATAAATTTCATCGGTACATATAAGATACTAAAGTATTATAATTTATTCTATTAACTCTTTAGAATCACATTGCAGGGATTATAAAAACGTGCAACAGACAGAATACCGTGTACGTGTAATTAATTACCTTTTCAAAACTTCACATAATTAACTGACAAGATCTAATTAACAATAATAGTATTATATATTTCTCTTTTAAACATATTGCTACCTACTACCTAGTAATAAGCATAATATATCAAAATATATATAATTTAACATATTTCAATATAAAAGTGGTTTTAAAAAATTTGAAACAATCAATTTATATTTGCGTTATTTAATTGTGTTTCAAAATTCATTTGTTTAAAATGATAAAACAAATTTACATTAAATCTATAATAATAATTGTTACAACGAAATAAATAAATGTTAAACTATTTCTCAAGTTATGTAGAAATGCAAAATTAGCATAAAAAATTCAGGTATTTTGAATGACCCGCAATTTAAGTACGATTTTACGATTCCCTCGAGCAAAGAAGCACTCGAGAAAATCGAGGAAGAACACGAAGGAGGAGGATACACCCAAGGAACTGATCGTAATTGATCGTCAACGTTACAGATCCATAAATAAATGGTTATACCCATCACGGTTAGGTCGTCGAGTATTGCGCTCCGGTCCGCGTAATCGAAGGCGGGAAAGAACACCGAGATGAGAATAGGCCGCGTTGTTTAAAACGCTTTCTTGGCCTTTCGGAGGACATGACTTTGACCCAGATACGGAAACTGTGCCAGTTTATATATTACACCAAGATGCAAACATCATCCAACCTGTATTTCCATCATTCCGAAATATCATTCGAACGGAATTTTAAATTATAAGGAAGAAGTTATTATTACGACTGCTTAAGACTAATCAAAAGATAAGAGCGTATCTCCATAACCTTCGTTGAGTATCTTGTAGGATGCAAATTAAAAAAAAAGCTACAGACCTTGATCGAGATTAGCGTGTAATTAACTTGTTTGCATTGTCGCGAAAATACGTTAAACATAGTCATCCTTTTCAATGGAGATGCAAATTTTAATAACCCGAGGAAGAGTTAATTTTAGTTTTATTGCGTGCTTCGCTCATTACTCTATAGACAATGTTCTTAACATTTTTTTTTAATCAGGATAACGAGACCACGGTGTGTCCATTTTTCATTTATTTATTAAGAGACAGTCGTTTAACTTAAGAAAATTAATTTAAAAATTTGTTCAGAAAATAATTTAATTTACAGCTAATTATCTCCATAGAAAATACCTATAGAATTATTGCTTAAGAGGATCGAATCAAATATTTATGTTTGTAGTTATACAGAAAAAAATATTATTTTTCATCTCATTAACAAAATATTTAATTGAAATAAATAAATACTTGGTAGTTTTAAATAAAATTAACGTAATTTAAGTAAATATTTATTTAATTTCACTAAACATTTATTTTCTTTTATAGTTGAGTAAATTTTATTATTCTTCTTAACGATAAATATAACAAGAGTTAAATATTCAAAAAATTGTCGTATCAAATTTGACGATTAAAAAGATAATCGTGTCTAAATAATTTGTGGTAAAATAGTGTATTGAAATAATTCAAGATAACTTAATGATTATTTACTAATTAATAAAAAAAGGATCACAGGTAGTTTTTGAACCACCACAGGGGATTGCATCTCCTGAGAGAAGCGATGATGATCTAGTAATGGTTAATTGGAACGCATAACTTCAATACAACCTTGTGCTTCTTCCACATTACTATAAAATGAAACAAGACTCTGTTAAACGCTTAACATTGAAGCGGTTAAGGTTAAATCGTTTATACACACAACCAACACAAACTTAAATGTATTATTAATATTATTTTAAATAATTAATGCAATAATAACGTCTTTCAAGTGAAATTGAGTACTTACATAGCTATACAATCTATTCAAAATTTAAATTATTAATTAGTATTCTCTTTTGTTCTATCAAAATAAATTAATTTAATATTTATACTAACAAATATAATAAACGTGACAAAATTTATTGAACAAATTTGACTTACATATTACCCATACAATTAGTTAACAAAACAAAGCCAATGATAAATAAACCCTACAAGGATATATGGAAAAGAAATTGAATAAAATGGGTTGTTTCATTGTTTAAATATATTTGTTGCTTTCTACTTGACTACGTCAATTGTTTCGTACAATCATTCGTTAATATACATTTCGCTTCGTCTCATTAAAGAATAAGACTAGGTAGATTCATACGCTCTTTACGCGTCGTATGCAATTTTAGGTTCATTCTCTTGTTAATACTATAGACGTATTATCGACCTCATTATCATTATTATGTATTATATAAATTTATATATACTTCGTTTACTTTAAATTGAATGTATAAACATTTCATCCTTTTATCGTAACACCATATTTAATTATCTATACGTTTTTTCTAACATAATTAGTTATAACAAAATTTTATTCTCATAATGTCGATTATAACAAAACCTTGAGATTAGGCAAAAAGGTACCCCATAAACCAATAAACAACAAAACCGCAGCAAATCGTCAAAATAACAAGAAGAAAACAACAGCAAATTGGTGTCAATTTGGTATAAATTGCATCTTTGACTATTAAAGTACGTACATAAAATTTCCATATGGTTAATACTGTCAACCTTACAATCGCTAATAATTTAATTTATAAATATATAACTGCTCGATAAACAAAGGATTTTATTCGTAAATGATGTTATAAAAGAAGACATTATTCCGGAAAATTAATAAATATTATAATTGGGTTATTGGTATATTCTATTTTATAATCCCCTAAACATCTTTTTCGAATAATATCCTTTTTACATTTACATATAATTTTTAAAATTCAAATATTACCGATAATTAAAATTTTTTTAATATTTTACGATATCCAACTAATAGTTTTGGTCTGCAAAAAGAATAATACTTATTTGTGACTATTGCAACCGAATACTATCGATTTGTTGCACTTGAGACTAGATTCACGTAACGGAAGTTTGTACTCGGCATTCATATAGTGTCATTATACAATTAATTATAGTACATATTGCATGATCATATTCGCTTTTTCAAACACACGAATTCATTTATACACATATAACAGGATATTATTGCAGAAACCATTGAAAAAAAATTGCATATTATTAAGTATAAGAAGAACGTTAAGTACACGTAGCTATAGATATCGGATTAAATGCAATTCCTTTTGAGTGGCTAGCAAAATTCAATTAGTCAAACATGACATAATCGATAAATTTACAGCTTTTCAATTGTATAACTACTACAAGGCCGCGTATAGTATTTGTTAAACGTTACAATAAGTTAGGACAATATGGAACTTATTGCCAAATACAAGAGTCAAAAAATAGATTGTTTGCAAACACCTATAGTTGTTATGTACATAAATAAATAACGTTTTAGAATATGCTGTATAGCATTGCTGTAAAGTGACAAAGAAAATTAAATATATGATAAAATATCTAATGCCGTTAATTTTTATAAATATTGGTGCTTACTTTTTCTTGACATAATGTAACATGATATACAATATAATAATTCATAAATGTATATTGTAAGTCTTACAATAATTACGCCATAAAATAGAAATTCTATTTTTGTTTTCATTAGACTCTGAATATTCCTTTGACTAGCTGTCCCTGGACACTTATATACTGGATACCAGTAGTGTATGATACACAGTTTTTTTTTGAAATGTCATCTTCGTGCGAAGACGATTTATAAATAACAAAATACTAGCTGTCGAATCTTACGAAATATTGGTATTTGATTTTTCTTTCTTGTTTTTCTCTTAGGCATAATTATCACGTGCTTATAGTGAATTTGTATACATTGGCAAAAATACTATCACAGCCTAATTTGACTAGATTTCATTCACTATGTCTATGACCATTTTCATGACTTTCGGTAACTCGATGACTAATTAATATGGTTATTGGAATCTCTTGAATCATTTTGTATTCTTCAAAACTTGATTGTACTTTGGTTAAGGGAAACTTTGTAAAAAAGAAAATTGAACTGACACAAAATAATTTATAAAGTAGTGGGATAAGCAACAATTGATGACAAGTAGCCCATATTCGATAGTTTTGTCCTTCAAATGGATCTAATACAGCAGGACACAACATGTGACTCAAATTTACTTGTACAAACTTAAAAAGGAAATTATTTAATTAGTTTATTAAAAGTATTGTTTCATTATATAATTAGAATGAAAATGAAACTTACCATCCCAGCTATTTGAAGTACCCAAAAGTGATATCCTAAACTAACTGCGTATCCAAATATTGACCAACTCATATCTTGTAGAGGTTCTATACTATATGCACCTACAAATATTTAGAATAAGTATTTAAACTTAATTTGATAACTTAAGATAATCGTATGTTGTAAATGCCAAATTGCAAATGTTAATTTGTATTTTTTTAATAATCTTATTTAAAATTTTTAATTCAAACCTCCAAGTCTCATAAGATAGTATGGAACTACAGCCATCAAACCATGCTGAATATAATACACAGCTTTATCAGCAAACATCTAAAAATGAAACCAATTATTACTTAGTTCATCTTATTTTAATTGATAAACAATCACTTACTGGTCTACATTCAGTTTCTGGAAATGCATAAGCTAAAACAGGTCCATTTAAACCTGACACTACTAATCTGAAAATCGCAGTTATCTTAGGACTACTCGGTTCGGCAGCAAGTAGGTATATCTAAAATTATAAAATATTTATAATGAGACTTTTATAGTGCGCTATTAATAAGTTAAGTACATTTATCAATACCTCTGCGACTGTAAAAATATGACAAGGATTTAATATATATACAAAAGTCTTTCCAGCAAGTTTAAAACCAATCTCAACCCCAAAGACAAGACACATGATAGTTAATAAAATAATTTTTCCCTGCCTTGGTTGTTGCACATACGGTACAGATTTTGGTAATGTCATTCTTTTCCAACTCCATATCATCAAATAAATAATGTATGTGGAAATTAATAATGTTTCTATCACTCTCCTTTTTATTGACAAATAACCTGCACATTCTGGTCCTACATTTCTTGGTATTGATGCATTTACTCCCATGTACGCCCACTCAAACATTGCAAAAATTTGTTCACTTATGGTAACTAAAATGTAAAGAAAAAATTATGTCTTTACTCTTATTATTAATGATTGTATAACTTATTATATATTAAACGATATTATTATAATTGCACAAGTTAGTTTATTTTAAACAAATAATTTCTACCATGATACACAAAATTTAAAAAATGTATTATTTATAATAACTATTTACAGATTTATTGTTGATGTAAAAAAATAATAAAAATTGACATTTGGAAGTTATGAAGCAAATTTATAAAGTAAATTTAAAGTGATAATAATTTTTCAGTAAAAGTAAAACTGTCGAACATAATTTCTAAAGCGCGTAACGCGAAACTAAAAATCGGATCGATTAGACTAATTAATTTATGTAATTATTTGGCGTGTAGAGGTTATGAAATTCTAAACAACTTGGTTACGCACAAAAATTGATTTGATTAACCTAACATAAACAATAAGTTTAGAGTAAAATTAATCGTATAAATTTTAATTATCATATAAATACATTACCTTAGTTTTAAAAATCAAATTTCTACGATAATTAACCGCCACTGACATTTACTTACAAAATCATGTCTGTCAATCATTCACTCCAATGTAGGTACCAATGTTTTCAGAAAAGTTCGCACTCACAAGAAATTATATATGTATAAGTTACGATTACCTTGACTGGCACTAGTGTAGTATCGCGCTATTTGGTAAGCATGCAATATATGCACATTTGTGTACAAATCAATATATATATAGATATATAATACGTATAACGTATAATAAAAAGTATATAACAATAAGACTTTAATAATAAATGCAAGCAGATGAAATAGGCAAAAAATAAATTACAGTATTTGTGTTTTCATTAATAATTGAAATAATAAATCTGTGTTGTGCAAAATTGATAATGAAAATAAAATTTAAACTTTAAATATGCATGGTTCAAAAGTTAAAAGTCATTAAATCATTATACATAAGTAATTACACTCCTGTATTAACATTTTTTATTGAAAATTGTTAAGGACAAAACATTGATATTTATAACATTTTTTGGATTGTTAAATTTTTTAAATCCACTTCTTGATAGCCTAATGCCAAATACTTTCATAATAGTTTTACAGATGAGAATGAAAATTCATACAATTTTTCTTTACAAATTGTATTAAAAATAAACTACTATTGGTATTGTGAGAAATTAAGTTTCGATAAGTTACAATTATATAGACAATATTTTTCCAATTTGTATAATGAAGCACCAAAATTACAACAAATTGTTATATCTATAAAACCAAATAAATTCATTAGTTTATATACATTTTCCTTTTAGTTATTCAAAGGTATTCACGTATTTTTATCTTCGTCGACTTCCATTTGTCAGTCTTATGACGGTTTTTATTCGTGAAGCAGCACGAAGTATATCACAATTTAATTCGTAAGGCCGTGTACGGTAAAATCGGGCCTTCGTTAAATCACAAAAGTCGTAGATTTAGAGATAATCATACACTTTTTACCGAATATGATCTTTGACAAAAATAATTTAAAGTGAAAAATAGCTTTTAAATGAAAATAGTTTTACCATATATCAATAATTGTAATTGTAATTCAATGGTAACCATTAGATTGTTATAAACAAAACAGAATATGTAATAATAATAAACAGAGGCAAGAGCCTGTAAGATAGCATTTTGAAAATTAAGAAGGGAATGTTGATAGTACAAAAATACAAATTATAGGTAAGTAATATCATTACTTTTTACATTTGAATTTCGAATGTCACAGCATCGACATTCGTGCTCCTTCATATTAATATTAAAACAATTTTTTCGTACCACTAAATAGGTTTTTTTACAAATATATTTTCTAAAATCAGAAAGAACTGTAACTTTTTTCAGAGTTCAAATATTTTTCAACTTTAAGATATTACACGCTTCATCTACGTTTTAGTGTAACTAAAAAATAAAAAACATTTTACAATTTAAAGCAACATAGTTCTCAGATATTTAATTGATAAGCTTCGTTTTACTAATAAAAATTATAAATTTTGACTGACTTATAGTTGAATTTGTTTAAACGAATTTTAAAATAATCTCTTTCTAAGTACAACTAAAAATTCATTTTTAACTAAATATAAAAACTTCTTATAATTACATGGCTCTTATATCATTACAAATGATTAATTATACATATTTATAAATTTGATATTTACGGCTTAAACGATATGTTCAAACGAAACAGATGAATTCTTAGTGGAGAATAAACACGTTTTGGATACAGAATTCATATGAAGAAATATTATTTTAATAATATAAAAAATCAGATGAAAATCCTAATTACATGCTGTGGTAACCTTGACCTTGGCTGCGTCTGCGTTTAATTAGGTATGTAACTAACACAGTTACTACTAAACCAGCAAGAATAATACCTACTGCTATAGGTACTTCATCTGGTGTATCAAATGCACAATCTTTGGCTGCAAAAATGACAAATATCGTTAATTTTTATAAATTTCAATGAAGTATTATTAATGAAAATCTAATAAAAAAATATTAATAATTATATTACCATAACCAAAGCTCTTGTTTTTAATATCAGTTTTAAATGCTTGGAATTGAAGATCAGTTACTTTGACCTGGCCTAAAATAAGTTTGTCATCGTTTTCTTTTGTCAAATTAAAGGTTTGCAATTTCACACAGCGATAAGAATTTCCAAGGGAAGTATTATAAAATTTTTGTGTATTCACAAGCATCAATGGACTTTCTGAAATTTGAATATTTATTTATTTATCGATTTGTTATAAAATCAATCCTGAGTTAAGAAAGGAAATATATACTTAGTCCACTATTTGGTAATTCTTCTGGTTGAATTGTAACTTGGAGGGTAGATAGTACATAAGTGGCATTATCTCGTTGAAATTGAAGAGTTAAAGAATTGTTTTTTGTACCAACAGATTTCCATGACAATTGCATAGATTCATTATATTTATTACATTTACCAAATATGTATGTATTATTTCCTACAGGAACATCTATTGCTTGAGAAGAACTCTGAAAAAAGTAATATTTTAAATGAAATATTCATCTATCATCAATAACACTCTATTTTGTTAACTCCGTTTTAAAAAATGTCCTTGTGTTTATTTTAAACAACAAACGCGAATTTTTCAAAATTTTCAAATATTGAATATAAATTTGGGTAAAATTTGGTGTTTGGTTTGTGACTGATAATTTGCGGCAAAATAATATTTTTTTGTAATAAAAAATTGCTTATTTTATCAAAATATTGTCCTTCTAGATCCTGCCATGTTTTAAACTCATGTTATGAATTAGTATAAATTTTTACTATTTTTCATACAAATTTTTGGATTGAAATTAGTAGATCTTTGTAATTTGAGCTTCACAATAGACTTTATACATAGATCACTGTCATTATTATTTACCTTATTCTGTGAATCTTTATAATTAATGACCAACTGAACAGCCATCTTTACAATAATAAGGTTATCAGTTCCATTCCAAATCCACTTATTTGATGTTGGATCTGGCACAGGAACTGGTGGTGTTGAGGTGGTAGTAGATGTTGTTGATGATGGTGTTGTAGATGTTGTTGTTGTTGATGTTGTTGATGATGGTGTTGTAGATGTTGTTGTTGTTGATGATGTTGTTGATAGTGTTGTAGATGTTGTTGTTGATGGTGTTGATGTTGGTACAGGTATGACTGTTATTGGAGCTTCTGCTTTTTTTGAATTTGGTTGCTCATTAGTACTTATTTTAGGAATATTGGAAGCATTAACATTTTCTTGATTTGGATTACTAGATTTAACTGGTTCATTACGAGTTGATACATCTACACCTGTACAATAAAAAAATTTTCATTAAACATTTACATATATAATAATAATAATAATGACCTCTAATGCATACTGCTGTGAACTCATAAAAATTTCCAGCAATAATAATGATTCTTAAACTTTATTTTTTTACATACATTGGTCAAGTTCATCATTCTTTATTTATTGTTGAGTCAACTGATAAGAAATATGTAAAAACTAGTTCATTATTATAAATTACTTTTATAAATATTTATGTACAACAGTCTTCAACCAATCATCAAGAAAGTACTGATAAATGGTTTGTTAGAAGTTATATTTTAATCATTAATATACCAATTAGAAAATAAAAACCTTTTAATAAAAGATAAGAATTTAGTTAATTGCACAATAGGGCTAATTTATCTAATATGTAGTATGTTTTATTCTATTCCTATGCCATTACAAAAAGCAATGAATCTCAATTCTAACTATTAGTTACAATATGTTTTCTTATTAAAGATAGACAAAACATAATTAAAATAATATTTATCATTGTGATTGCATTGAACTAAAATATTTTTGTATTTATATTTATTATACCACACCTTGATAAAAAATATAGATATTGTATTGAATACTTTTAATACTGTCATTAATATAACAAAGTATCAAAATTTAAAAAATAAATGAGTCAGATATATGCTGTCACACAATCACAATTGTACATAAAAAATGAAGATATTTAAAAATAAAAATTCTGTTTATCAAAATGCATGATATGCTTATTACAATGAAACCGAATCTTCTGAAGAAACATAATATCAACTGGTGTATACAATGATTAAGTAAAAAAATTCTTTACTGATGATATATAAGCTTTTAAAATACTTCTATTGAAATGGTAAAAATTGTTTACAACATGTAAATATAGTTTAAATTAAAAAATTCAAAAATCGGATTGAAATTTTGCAAGTCAACTACTTTATATTGCAATGTAGATCTTACATTATAAACAGAATTTTGCAATAGTGAAAAGAAATAAATTACAAAACTTTTCTCGCGGTTTACGGTATTAATAATTTTTCGTTTTTACACATGTTTATCTAAGCGTGAAAGTAAGTAGATATATAACGAACAAAAAAATGAGAGGCATAAGAGAGACAGGAAAAGAAAAATAACCAACAGTAGTTGCGTATTTAATAACAAAATTGTTTAAAAATTATCGGCGAAACGATAAAAGTATTTAGATTCTTGTTACGTAGTAATATATTAGAAAATAATTAGAATAACATTGTGCCGTAGATAACGCAACGTCACGAATGTTCTAAAAGCATTGTCAACCATTTTTCTCTGTCGCGTCAAGTACCGCGGATGAATAGACTCTCAAGAGACACGCTGTATGATGATATAGAGTAAGAAGGAAAGAAAAAAAAGAAAACGTCTTTACCCGACACCAAAACCGAAAAGGCAACAGATAATCAGTCCAGTGGTTTTCTTCATTTTGAAACAAAGCCACTCTCTTGCTCGTTAGTTTCTTGCTTACTGCGAACTACGACACCCTCGAATCCAATGTTAAGCGGAAAGAAATGTACGCAGATTATATTAAGAGACGTCACCGCAAGCCTCCTAAATTGCTAAAATGTCCAGCTCGGATTGATACGAAAATAGCAGAAGAATGTTACTAAGCGTTATACTTTTAGTATAGACTCGAGTCGCGACTCGACGAAGACAAGATCAATGGGCGTGTTTTCATTGATGCTTATAGGTTATTTACACTGAGGAAAATTGCGTTTCCGTTGATTGGCTGGAATTTGATGTAAACGTACTAATTTAAAACGATAATTTTTTTATATAATGCATATTTACTTAAATTAATCATAATTTAGGTGTAGCAATACAACAATTTCATAAATGTACTATAAAAATATTTTATTTTTTTTTTTGTTCAACTTCTTAATAAATTACTTCATACATATAAAGTTTAACATGAAAATATTTTATCGCGCGTATGTAGAAAAATTTTAAATTATTCTTACTTATCTAATTCCCAAAGTACATATTTATAACTTACAATACTAGGTAATTTAAATAGATTATTTTTATTTCACATTTTTTTAACACTCTATATTATCTAAATCAATATCGTTGAAAGCATCATCATCCACATCCAATAGATCTTTTAAATTTTCAGGGCTTGCACTTAATTTGGCATTGCCAGATAAATTCTGAGTTGATTTTAAAGATTTTGAATCTGTAAATGATGTATCTAAAAAATCTTCGATGGATGCTTGATCTTTGTAAGATGGCATTTGAACTGCTAAATTTGCTTTATCCAAGTCATAACTTTGATCCAAACCAACTTCGTTTAGAACATCAATCTTCTTTTGGATTGCAGGCCACAAATAATCATCTGCTGTTTCTTTTGCTAACAAGTAACGAATAACAACATTTTCCGTTTGACCTATTCTGTGCACTCTGTCTTCCGCTTGACATAATATCTAAAAAAACATAATTTTCATTAAAATTATTACAATTAATTATATAGTACAATAAAACACATTATTAAATTTAAGCTTACACCAGGATTCCAAGTTAATTCAGCAAAGATGACAAGTCTTGCTGCTGTTAAAGTTATACCTGCATTAGCTGCTGTGATAGACAGTACTGCAACTAATATTTTATCATTTTGTTGAAACATATCGACAAACTCTTTTCTGTGCTCAGGATTCGTTTTTCCATCAATACGTATAAATCTACAAAAATAATTTTATTGTATTATTACATGTTAGCAATTAATAAGTTACTACATAAGTCAAAATAAAAAGATATTTACAAAATTTTTTTTGATGTTAATAAATTAGATATAGCATCAAGCATATTTTTATGATGCCCAAAAACTAAAAATTTTTCTTCATTTTCAATTAAATCAGTAATATAATTGCTGCAATTTAGTAAAAAAATGTATTATTCTAACAATATTTATAAGTGTTATTTCTTATTATATTTCTTATTAATTACCAAACAGCTTTTTCTTTAGCTTTACTTGAAACACTATAATATTCTAATAATGCACTGTGTTTTTGTGAACTACTCATATTATTTTTTTCCATATTTTTCGAAGCAGCTTCCATTTCTTTGGTTGAAGCTTTTATTAAATATGGATCAAGTATAACTTTTTCTCTAAAAGTTATTATTAGTATTATTGTAAAAATTAAAAATATATACATTATATATTTTTGTAAAATGAAGTACCTTATTTTTGATGGTAATTGTGTAAGAACATCTGATTTCAGTCTTCTAATTATACAACAAGCTTTTAATAAAATTTCTAATTCTTTTAAATTAGATGATCCTTGAAAATCCCATCCATAATTAGTTTGGATACCTGCACAGTATCTCATACCAAATTCTACATATCTGAATCACATTTGTTTACTTTATAATTAAAATACCTATAATAGAATAACTAAAATATTTATTATATACTGACCCCATAAAATTTGGCATCAATATTTTGATCTGAGAGTGTAATTCAATTGGACGAGACAAAGCTGGAGTACCAGATAGAAATATAAGTCGTCGAGCACTAGATCCTAATCGTTGTACAGCTTTTGTTCTTTGTGTTTTAATACTTTTTAAATAATGAGATTCATCCTACATAATAAATATGTATTTATAATAAAATTATCAGTTAAGTAACATTTTTCTAATAGAAAGTTTTAAACGTACACAGATTACAACCCCAAATTTACGAGCAGCAATTTCATCAATCCTTCTTACAAGTAAATCATATGACATAATGGTAACCAGATTACCTTCTATAACATCTCTTGTTGTTGTAATATGCTGAACAGATTGAACTGGTATCGAAGTTATGTTTTCAATTACAGCTTGTGACCATTGGTATCTAAAAATCCAAATAAAATTTCAAAATTTAAATTCTTATACAATTTAAATATTCTAAGTAGAAAAAAAATTAATAACTTCACAGAAGATGGAGTAATAATTAAAAGTGGCCAATCATTTTTATAATAATGAGCAATTCCTAATGCTTGTTTTGTTTTTCCTAAACCCATATCATCTGCTATGAGAACTCTTCCATTTTTTAATATACCATACCTGTAATATTGTGTTCAATTAAAAATGTATCTACAGACAAGTTAAATAATTGTATTATTTTGAACTACACATACTCTACTCCCTCTTTTTGGAAAGGATACAAAGAATCTAGCAAAGTAGAATCAATTGGCGACAAATCAATTTTAGTTTGAAGTTCTTTTTCTTTTTTCAACAAATTTTTAAATGTCTATTAAGAAAATAAATATTAAAAAGAAATTGTATTTTATTGTATTGTAATTATTGAGAAATAAAATTTATCACCGTTAATAAATAACTTGGTAAACCTATAAATTGAATAGATGAATCTAATCTAATAATTTTTTCTTGTACAGTATCATAATCGTTAAGATGGAAATTCCATACTTTGGTAGTAACATCTAAAAAAATGGAACAATACCATAAAACAATTTTAATGAATTATTATGTTATTATAAATTGAGTGCAAAATTTAACTATATATATTTTGTAATACTTGCCATATAATCTACTTGGAATTGTTTTAAACAGTTCTATTAATTGTTTATTATACACTGACATATTAACAGAAAATCTATTATCACTAATCATAGAACAAGAAGCTTCACAGTTTTTAGTATCATAAAATTGTTTAGTAGAAATAGGATTGTATCGATTATTTGAATTCTGCTGTTTAAACGAACTTTGACTTTTACTTTGTGAACTACTAAATTTAGAACCATTTTTAAAATAAGGTTTTGAATTTGTATTCTTGTATGAATTAAAACGGTTATAATTTGTGTGAGAATTATTTCCTACATTAGGTACAACATTTTGGTTTGTAGAATTATTTGTTATATTTTTTGGAAATGGACTACTTGTACTTTGAGTACTTTTTTGTCTTAGTTTCAAAGCCAGTGCCTTTTTTCTTTCAATTTCTTCTTTTGAACACTCCTGCATGTCTAAAAGAAATAAATTTTATGAAATTCTGCATAATAAATGTATAAAAATTGATTATACATTCATATACTTACTTGGAAATTTTCAAGATCAAATTTGTGATATTTAAATGCATGAACATATTAATACCTAACGTTGCATATATATATATATACATACACAATAATAATATTACATATAAACAAAAGAAAAGAAGATTGGTTTTAACCTCATGATGTTCATAAATATATTTTAGATCTAACTAGTTATATATCAAAATAACAATCAGCTACCATGAAATTTCGGGATAATATATGAAAACATTCGTTTAACCTATCAAAGGTCTTTCTTGGTATTAACATATATATATATTATATCCAGCTGTAAATCTGTAATGCTGTATACTATATATATGACATATTACATATATTATAGCACGTAATATACGTATGTAATACACATTCAAGTCTTATATGTCGTCTGCAAGACAAGCAAGATTGCAATTGCAGAATAATTTTCTTTGAGAAAAATAATAATATACTTACCATAATTATTGCAAATAGAATTTTCTTTTGTGAAGTGTTTTTATTAAAAAGATTTATTTTTTTATAAATATTGTATCATAATTATATTTTTATTTTCATATTAGGCGAAAATTTCAAAATAACTCGGTAAAAAATTGGCAACGTTGGCGTACGTGTGTAAAACCGCACACAGAGTTATAACCGCACTAAAAACTCGAGAAACATAATATATTTTAACCATTTATTTAGAAAATCTTAATATATTTTTATAATTTTGTATAGTTTAAAGTTATAACATCGTTTGATTATAATGAGACATGATATGTGTTTCAATTTCTTTGCATTGTCAGTTTTTAAAATTAATTCTTACTATCATTAACTTGTTTTTGTAGTTATAAACAGTTTTGAAAAGTTTTTGTTGAAGCTTTATTTATTTTCAACTTTTGGTCATGTCTACTCCATCATCAGAATTCAAATTACCCTGTAAGTTTTTATTAATATAACGCATATTTTTTTTACACTTTAATAAAAATATTTTTATAAGTACCCCCAAAGGAAAAATTTAACATCATATTTCCAGCTGACCATGTATTTGATGAACCAAAGAAATCAGTCAAAGCTCCAAATGATATGGCATTATGGCAAAAGTCAGAAGCTTATTTTGTAAGTTAAAGTTTAATTAACAAGTAAATGCACTGATCTAAAAATGTTCAGTTAAATTATATTCACTTTTAGGAATATTTTGGATTCTTGATGGCTATTAACGATGCTGTAAAAGGATATGCCATAGATTCAAATTATCCTTGCTCGGCAGCCATTGATAAAGTTATAAAGATGCTTGATAAAATGGATCAATGGATTGATGAAATTCCACCTACAGATCAACCCCAACGATTTGGCAATAAATCTTTTCGTCTATGGTATGAAAGGTTAGAGAATGTAAGTAATACTCATGTATTAAATTAAATAAAACTTTACAGCAATGTAATTAATAAGAAAATTATTTTTAGACTGCTGTGGATGAATTAAAACAGATTTTACCTGAAAACCTTCATAAAGCAATACCAGAAATTGTACATTATTTATTAGAAGGATTTGGAAATGCAACTCGTATTGATTATGGTACTGGACACGAAATGGCTTTTATCATGTTTTTATGCTGCATGTTTAAAATAGCTGCCTTTGATATTACTGATAAAACAGCTGTTGGAGTAAAATTATTTAACAGGTACAGTAGTAGTACTATTAATGTACCGAACTACAATATTATAACTTATTATCGCTTTTTATTAGGTATCTTGAAATAGTGCGCAAACTTCAATTAACTTATCGAATGGAACCTGCTGGAAGTCATGGAGTTTGGAGTTTAGATGATTACCAATTTGTTCCTTTTATTTGGGGTAGTGCACAGTTGATTGGTATATATCAAGTACACATTAATCTACCATATCAAATGCTGTTGATATAAGAAAGTATAATTTTTGTAAATTTGAATTGCAGGTCATCCACGAATCGAACCTCAACACTTTGTTGAACCTGCTATAGTTGAAGCCTATAACAAACAATACATATTTCTTGGATGCATAGAATTTATTTCAAAAGTAATGTTTTACAAATAGAATTATTAATTAATACAAAAGATAGTCCTTTGAACTGTACATTTTTTTTGTATAGGTAAAAACTGGACCATTTGCAGAACATTCCAATCAATTGTGGAATGTAAGCGGAGTAGGGTCATGGTCAAGAGTTAATAGTGGTCTAATAAGAATGTATAAAGCAGAAGTAAATTTCTTTACTATTAAACTTATTTAAATTATAATTATTAGTTAATTTATTAATATATTATTTATTTAAGGTATTGGCTAAATTCCCTGTGATACAGCATGTTTTATTTGGTTCTTTATTTTCACTAAAACCAATACCAGATAGTGCTCAATTCAAAGCACCGAGGCCTCCTACAATACCAGGACATCACTAATACAATGTTTACATACAATAAGCTATTGTGTACTTTTCATTTACTGTATAATATATATTTTATATTTATATTAAAATAACAATTTATCAAAAATAATTGCAAATACATGGTTCTGATTTAAAATATTATTACAGTAAGTATTTAAAATTAAATAATTTAACATTTTCTTTCCATATTTTAAATAAACATAATGTTTTAACTTCAATCAAATGAATCTGTATATCTATAAAAAATGTTTTATTACAATAATAATTTGCGTTACTGTCGATCAGTACATTAGGAAACTGCACATGGATTTTGTCACCATTATATATACCAACAATCGATAAGCAACGTGGATTTATAAAGGTATTCAATTACAGTCACCAGATGACGTTCGAGTTTTCCATTTTAAGTTAATTTATATATACGAAGCCAATAAATATATATTAAAGTAAAAAAGTTAATTTATAAAATATTGTGTTTACGTTAATTTATTAATCTTTCATTGGCAATGTATCATATGATCAAAAAAAAGTCGGAGCCACAACTGGCGATGTATCATATATGATCAAATTGAATAACTGCTGCATTTTTCAACCAATTCATTTCAAATTCGGTATGTAAGAGTTTTGAGGGTTGCTGATTACGAATCTAAGGTCAGAATTAAAAAATTCAAAGTGGCGCAAACATAACCATCAGAATCGATTCTGCGTCCCCAAGAAGCCCTATATTCATAGTTAATCGTATAATTTCTTTAGTTTATTGTCCTACCATTTTTGGCACGTACAGTAAAAAAGGCTGCAACAGTGAAAGGGTTAATAATATTTTTTTATATATGCTCAAAGTAATTTTTAGAAGTAAAATACTTTCAATAATAATTATAAAAATTTAAAATATGACAGCAAAAAATAATATTGTAAATAATTTACAATAAATTATGATTTAAGAATAAGTAATTTGAATTGAGATAAGAAATAATCATATATCTAAATAATGTAATTTTCTTATAAGTACTCTTGAAATCTATGTTACAATTCCTTAAGTTTATTTGATTACACTCGTCAAGGGGATGCCTGTTTTGAATTATTTTCAATTTAATTATGTGATATTTAACGTCGATGAGGTATAGGAATAATAAAAGTTGAATATGCCACTCCGTCACAATAAGCGTATATAAATTATATAAATGTTGAAAGAATCAACCACATAAGAAGTAAAAAAATTTGTTGAGGGTATAGGGTGAAGAAGAAAAATATAATGTTGGTGTATAAGGTCGGAGCAAATAACTTGCGTTTCGCTCTGTCGAACGAGGTAGCAGTGTGGAAGGAACGGTATTCTAGACGGTAGACTCTTTAAGCAAATAATGTTACGGCCACCCTTTCTGTACAAATTAACGTGTTCGAAACCGTCTGGTTAGTAAAAATAATCTTGGACGAAGCGACAAGTGCCTCGATATGTACATTTTCACAAGTCATGAGCAATTGTTTTAAATAAGACACAGGTATCAATAATTAACAAATTAGTTATCGACTATCGTTGTTTAAAAACTTGTTTAGAAAAAAAATATAAATAAACGATCCATTAAAAATGTATTTTGTCTAGTTAGTAAGTGGAGGCCTATAACGACATAGTCGCGCTGGCTAACATCCCTTTGGTCTACAAAGTCAAGTAAGTCTGGCATTTTTCCAACGACTGCACCGCACCACCTACTCACGCCCGGAAGCTAACTCGGACGCGCAAAAAATTTTTTAGTACCCACTCGGGCCAATTCCCATCAAGTATCAACGTTTGCCCGTGGCCGAGTTGTGGGACAACAGGACTAGACCAATATAATTGACCTAACTTTTCGAGAAAAGATGGGCACCTAAGACTATACCTGTAAACGTATGTACATCCAATTTATTTATTGCAATTTAACAAGCATGTACCGTAGCTGTAATTCAAATAATTTCCGATACTGCCATATTTTATGCTCAAAATTTAATTTAGAGACTAGAATTGTTTTTAATAAAGTTATGAAATAAGATTTAACTATCTTATTTTATATAAGATTTTTTGTATAATCCGAAGAACAATCTGGATATTGTCAAGTTAAAAAAATGCAAAATAATTGTTACAATACTTTTCGGTGCTGATAAAAGTTACTTAATTCCACCAGAAAAAAAAAATATTTAAGAGATAACCGTAACAATTTTTTATACTTCTCAGCTAATGCCAAGGCACCGGTCTTATAGTTTATAGCATAACCGAGGATGTCTTTTTTTCTTTACCCCACCAGATTCTTTCAACGAAAAGGATAAAAGAGAACTTTTCTTATTTATCAAACTCTCTTCGCGCCTCCGTTCCTCCTTCTTTCGTTACTTCTTATACTTGATTTTTTTTCTTTATCATTTTTTTTACCACACAGCTTCATCGGGAAGCTCGTGGTGCACGCAACAAACTCGCCCCTGTCCTTTATTTTCCTTCTTCCTCATCCATTTTCGCGCTGTACACATTTCTACGAGCACGCAGTCACGTCCAGAATTGAACGTATGTGTTTTATTTTTCTGCGTATGTGTATATATATATATATATATATATATATATATTATTTGAGTCATACAGTTTCTAGTGAAAAAATTCGATTTTTACGATACGTCTGTACCGCTCCCTCTTTTAGTTTATGACCTGCCTCCCCGTACCGACAACCGCTTCTACTTCTTTCGCCGCGTATACTTCTTATAGACGCTCCTTCGTTCGTATACGAAAAAGAATGAACTTTCGTACGTATATCTACGAATAGACGTAATCGTGTATCGACAATTTTGTAACGAGTGCATAAATCTATTTGCCGATAGTTTCGACGATCTCGTTTTACTGAAAATAAGTATATACATATTATACAGTTGAATAAATTGTTTAAAAAGTTTTTTCAAGATTACTATATTATAAAGATATAGTTTTAATACAACTTATTTGAAACATTATTTTAAATATTAAATCACTAAAATATTGTATATTATGTAATTAATATAGGTAAGGTGAGGTATTTAAAAAAAAAAGTGCGAGCTCACTACGTGAATATAAGGGAAAGGACGGGATATATCGCACGGTAGCTCATGAGCATTACTCGATAATCGATCGATTCGGGGAATGATTTCGCAAAGCGGATAACGGGAATAATTGGATTCGCGGGCGTAGGCTCACGCGATGATGGAGAGCCACTTGGATTTGGAAAGCGTTTGAAAAACGTATATACCACGGTCCGGTCGGTGTTCCTTCGGGACGAATCGATGAGGCATATCGTACCGAAAGCCAATACATCGGGCATCAACACCAGCATTGCTGTGAGTGGCTTTTGCCAACCTCGTCCGGCTCGATATACCCGTTGGTTCTATACCCGGTGACGTGATTCGCTTCGTTGTGGCTTACGATTGCGGCTTCCTGAGCCATAAACCTTGTAACGCTTCGATAAAGAAATTGGGACGAACCTCTACTCATTCTACATTTTAACTTTTATTTTTCAATAACCTTTTCTGGGTCTTCAATTAATTATTATAATAATTGCACAAGCACTTTGTAAAATATAAACGTACATTCGCGCACAATTTACGAAAACATTAAAAAGCAAAGTGACCGAGGGAAATCAAAAAAGAGATTAAAAATCGTTGAAAAACTGCAGCCACCGCGAAAGTACAAGGCGGAACCCCAAAATTTTGTCGCTCAACCCCTCAGGAAAGTTTAAACGAGCAATTGCTTTAAAAAATCCATATATACACGTATATATATGTATATACGCATATATAGGTATGATACAGATGTATATAGGTATAGAGTGTATAAGAATGTCAAACCAGCTTTGCACTGTCAAAATGGCAAAGTTTTGAAACTGTGGAACTTTGGTAAAAGATAGGAATCTTTCCCTTCTTGGCCGAGTTGTGTGAGTGGGTAGTGTATAGGGGTGTGTATATACGTATATAGCGAAGGTGGTAAGGTACGGGACTATGCGGCTGCTGAGTTGCGAAGAGCAGGCGGGAAGCCGGTGGTGAGGTCAGAGGAGCTAAGTTGGAGGGTTTTCCGGCTTTCCGGAGGCCGTCGAGGGGTAGACACGGGAAAGAGCGAGTGAGCGGGTGAGCGAGCGAGAGAAAGAAAGGGGATGGGGGATCGGTTTAAAGGCAAGGTTTGGGCGTTAGCCACAAGTGTCTGCCCGGGCGCCCTCTCTCATTAATTCTCCACCCTCGGCGCTTGTTAGCCGCGGGGATGGCGCTGGCACTTTCTCCCCTCGTTTCTCTCTCTCCCTTTCTCTCCCTTTCTCTACCTTTCTCCCTCTCTATCTTGCCTTCTCGAGCTACCGTGCACCAGTGCTAGTACACTGTATATATATACACGTCGTGCTGCGACGCCGCTTCTCACCCGCTAATCTTTTCTTTCGTTCGCTCTCCACTCTACGTCTTATTTGTCACTTTCTCCCGGGTTTTCTGCGGAGCTACGGCACTAATTTTCTTTACCACTCCTGTTTCAACTCTCTTGCGCAAAATTCGACTTGCAAAATTTATAAATAGAACGAGGTGTGCCTTAGAGAAGAAGTAACTAAGTGACCGCTTCAACTTCTTCATCGTGTCTTTTTTTATTTATAAGTAAAATACGAGTATAGCAGTTTTTTATTTATACCAATCGATATTATACACCATCAAATAATTGTATGTGGATATCTTTTTAAATGTTTTTTCCAAGTGACTCTTGCACGTAACATTAAGAAGAACTTTTATAGTATATTTGCTATAATACAAGATATAAGCGCTTTTCGTAAAATATACTTTTTAATTAAAAAATATTCTTGACATTTGTACATAAAAATATTATTTTACATTTTCGAATTTTACACTTTTTACAATGTTCCACTACGTAACAATTAAAGTAGAATAAAATCATTTATTAAGCAATTACTTATTATATTTATGATAAACGCAAATTTAACAAATCAATATAAATAAAATATTGCAAACCATTTTATTGTATTGACGAATAAAAATACTTTACCTTTAAAATGTTCACGTTTTAATTCACCCGAAGCGAAAAGCAAAATGAAAAAAAATCAAAATTATACGCAGTATACATCACAAGTAAATATTTACTTGTCCCTTGATTTTTCATATAAAATTATCCGCATTCAGAAGGCACCGAAACTTACGGTATGAAATGTGGTCATCGTGAAACTGGACCGATGTAAAAAAAAGAGAGAAGCTGAAAAAAAAAAGAAGTTACGCGCACTCGTCGGTAAAAAGTTTCCGTGATGAATTTATTAGTGGCCCTCGTCTTTCTCCTTCTCTCTGACTCTCTGTCTCTCTGTCTCTCTATCTCTCTTTTTCTCTTAGAGTCGTCTCCCTCCATTCTCCCCGACCACCCATCATCATGCAAGCCGCGTATCTTCGCTCCGGATCCCTTTTCGCTCGCTTAAACACTGCCTCGCGAACATTTGGTCCCTCGATGCAAACGAACCATTCTCTCCCTCTTTCTCTTTCGAGAGGGAATTGAGGAATCCTTGTCCCCCTTTCTCTCTCCCTCCTTAAGGTTTTTCGCTCTAAGGACCACCGCCTGGTTCGGCTAGTTCCACCGAGAAGTCGTCGAACGGGTGTGTCGGGTACGAGAAAGCAAGTGTACAACGCAAAGAAGAAAAGTGAGGGTAAGAAAGAGATAGGCCACTGTTATCGAGTCACTATCTAACAGACACACGACTCAGGTGGAGAGGATTAAGCCTTCGTGGATTACACTCGACGAGTTCCGCGAACGGGACCTCTCGCGACTTGTTCCGGTTTTCTGCTGATTGGACGCTTCAGATATGGATTAAAATGTTTATATCTTTTTTCTTTTCGCATTTAAAAAAGATTTTTCAAATGATTTGTTAGGCATCGATGTAAATTATGATCAGGGTCATTTTGGTTCTGTTAAATTTCCTCATAAATATTCTACCACGATAATTTAAATGACTTAACAAATACACGTATTCATTTTTATTCAAATTTATCTCGACGCGAGGAGGATGATTCGCTCAGAGATACATAAAGAATGATATCTTTGTATTTTTACAATTCATCGATGTAACTATTAATAAATGAGTAATATATTTTATTAAGATAACTTCTACTTACAGGTGAGTTTCTCAATTCTATAAATAAAACAGATTAGCGAGTGCATATTTTAATATAAAAAAAAGATAAAAAATAATGTAACACGCTCTCTACTCAATTATTATCCATTGAAAATTCCTTTTTCGAGAATTGAATTTTTTTATTGTTTTATATACTAAAAGTACCTGCTTTTATGAAGTTGGTTAATTTTGTCACTTTCGTTGAATTAAAAAAGTATTACATGAATTTTCAATGCGAATTAAATGATAAAACTCATGTACAAGAATATAATTGATAAAATATATGTTAATACTATACGTGCAGTGCTTTTTGCAAATATAGATGTACTTAACAAAAGTAACAATTTTAACAATTATATTAAAATGTTAAGTAAATCACTTTTTTAGCGGTGCCGACTATGTACTTTTGCATACTGCTAGTTACATCAAGTAGAGAATCTTAGGAAACGTTAATGTGCAAAACAACAAAGACCGAATATATATACCTAATATTTTTATACGTCATGAACGTATAGTATAACGAAAAATCGAAATATTCAAGTCTTTCGATATACAAGATAAGAGTGTCCGCAACCCGAAAAGATACAAGGAGACAGCGTTGAAAAATATAAAGAAATAAAAGAAGGTACCGCCCGAATAAATTCCGGAAAGCGTAGTTTTATTTCCTAGTCGGATTCGCGGGGGGGCAAAGCGTCCGAGATAAGAACGTCGCCGGGTCGTCCCGTAGCAGCGGTCGGCCCCCTCGTGTGGCGGCGGCGATGAGCCTCTATTATTAGCAGATGGGAGATTATATCGATTTTTTCGTACGTACGCGCCCGCGCGTTTCGGTCAGGATCTCACTCGCACAAGGGGGTGCCTCGCTCGGTCGCTTTATGCCCCGATAAACGCATTCCCGCACCAATTACTCCGGGTCTCGCGCGGTGCTTTTCGTATTAATTGATTTTCGGTGCCCGATAGCGCCACGTGACGGATGATAATGCTACGCCTTCATGCAAGCGCGTACGTGTATGGGATATGTGTGTGCGCGCGCGTGTGCGTGTGTGTGTGTGCGTGTGCGAGGGCTCTAATGATACGTTCGTGTCTCACAAACGGCGCGCGGTGACTCGGCGCCGGGGAGAATTACGTGCCGTCTGCCTCGATCAACGCGTATGCTTTTATGACTTTCTCGTTGCCCCGAGGCCTCATTTTTTTTGACACCCCTTTTTCGACTCTCTTCCGAATGATCAACGCGCCCAGTCCCCACGGTTTATTAACTCCTAATCTATGAATCATTGTTCCGCGTTCCTACCCTTTCTTTCATTCGAGGAATAATGAGTACGTTTGCACGGTTCTTTTGAGTGATTTGGAGATTTTTTTCTTTCTTTTGAGTGATGGAGAAGGGAGAGTTGAATCGATTTTATATAACTGTACCTGTACATACGTTCGTTTAATATGACGATATATGCAACAAGTATCACGAAAATGAAAAAATAAATAAAACTAAGAATATTAATAAAAGAAATCAGTGTCAACTGAATTACTTTAGCGAAAGTAACCGTTAACCCATATAATTAAAAATTAACTATCCTATTCTTAATCACCCTCGGTCGTCGTTCGAACAACTTTGCGAATCTCATCAGTGCAGAAAAAATCAAGTTAGAGAATATCACTCAAGGAAATTGAAAATACAAACGTAGAAATACCGACTATAAACACTTAACGCGGCTAATCTAGGGAGATGGTGCACGGGAGTCCGAGCTGGTTATATATAGAGCGAGAGCGAGATAAACTGGCGGGGGGGGGGGGGGAGAGAGAGAGAGGGATCGCCCTAGGGCGATCGGTGGCAAATTAATCGCGGGACTCATCGGAATCGGCTTCGCTCCCTCGACGTCCCCAATTTTCCTTATCGCAGCTCATCTCACGTTTTACGTTCGCCGCGCAATTAGTTGATTGAACGATAATTGACGCGCTCGAAAGTGAAAGAGAGAGAGAGGGAGAGAGGGAGGAAGGAAGAGAGACACGATATCTTCAAGCCTATACGCATACATTTAAATCCCGCATACGTGACCAACACAATAGATCTATCGATGGGGAAAATTATCATAGTTTTTTGTGAGCTCTCTTAAGTTGATCCGATTCTTGGGTCGGGTAATTGAGAAGATTCGATTTTGTAAAGGATTCCTTTTCTTAGTATTCTCTTTGTATTATAAAGATACTTATTTAATTATGTGAAAGCGCATGACTACATTAAATAAATGGATTTTAATCTTCCAATAACATGTAAATATTATGTTATCAACGTTATAAAACATGAAACGTGTAGCTCATTACAGTTTGCACCGTGTTATATAATGACAATTTGATTATACTGAGCAAGAACAGTTATTATAAAGTATTCAATAAAAGAGATATAGTGTACGTTATATATATGCAAATAATTTGTTGGTAGTATACGTTCCTTTTCAATTGCAATAACTATAATAGATATATACATCTAAATTGTAGCGTAATATTGATAAACTGAAAATTTCAGGAGGGTTCGTTCTTCTCACGCATCAGTTAATCGATATATATATATATAAGATCGATCGATTCTAACCGCACCGAATCGTATAAATTTACAGGAAGCGTCATCGATGTAGTTCGAGACCGGATAAGAGCGTGGTTAAATTGAGCGGGCAGAGAAGCCAGCAACGGTCCTGCGAAAATACGTTGGTGACCTTCTAAGTGGGGAAACCCAAAGATCGTGATTTCTCCGAGTGCCCCGGGACTGAACTCTATATATTTATAGGGAGAGAAACTACCCTATGGCGAAGCCCCAGCATCCCCGTATACATCTACCTACAAATGAATAGCTCTTCTTTTCCTCGAGAACTCGTTTCATTAGAGCATCGTTAAATTATTCCCCGGTTCTTTACAAATTTTTTTGTGGATTCCTTCCTCCTGCGTTAGAAAGAATAGTGAAAAACGATGGGTGGTTACTATATCGATCGGTGAACGCTATTAAACCTAAAAGAATCATCTCCTCATTCCTGTACCTAATCTTTCTCCGGCTAGTTTTTAATGACGATTGAGCTATACCTTTCTCTCCTTTATACGTTTATTATTCTGAATATATGTAGGTTATGTTGCGAGAGTAATCAGCTCAATAAATATACGAGTTCCTTCTTTACCCGGTTAATACAATGAATATACAGAAAATTGGATAGAATCGACGTTTTATGAAAATCGTTTGTACCGTAATACCTCTCATTCCGATGTACAAGTATATATATATAAATCAACAAATGTTGTGTATGTATACGTGTATCATCAATTTTATACTTTCGTTCGATACCTCGAGAAAAACGAGGCCGCGTATGCGTCGCATTGTCACTTTATTACGAATCCTATACCGAGACAAAAGACGCCCGTTTTACAGTATTACTAAACGTTCAATGCAATTATTTTATAGATTAAACTTACTCGTACTCTCTACATCCTAATTTACCAATAAAGTGCAATGCAGATTTATACGCGTATAATAACCCATGAAAGAAAGTCTTGGATACTTATACACATTAGAAATATAATAATTTAGAAATACTTTTCACTCGATACCGCATCTCAATATTCGATGTGTTCTATTAGTACATCCGAAAGCGCGACTCCATAAGTGTTGATCAATTACATGTTTCTCTTCACTGCACAAAGAGCAAAACGAGAAAAGCAAAAGTACACGACGCGCGTGTATCTTTGTTCGAACTCAAAGAGGCGTGCGGAAGGGAGAATGGGAGAGGAAGAGAAGAGATACGGATCGAGAGTCGGTGGGATTGCACGCCGGCGCCGAAAGCCCGTAATCCCGTTTAGGGGGGGTCGAATCACGCAAACCAGCTCCGGGACGATACGACCGCGCAAATATGTGCGCATCACTGCACGAACCTCGCGCATCTGGTCTTAACCGTTCTAATTAATATAAGGTTCCACAATTACGTACACACGTATAACGATCACTGTCGTACCGGAAACCGATATATTCCGTATCCTTATCGTCTTTCGCGCATACCTCTATATACCTATATGTATATTCACAGAGAAGAAATATTTTTTGACCTTTACAGGATCGAGTTTTCTTACCTGTAGTTTTAACTATTTTCCATATACTTGGATCTGTATTGAAAAAAATGAGATTTTGCAATGTTACGAGACACCTTGTAAGTTATAGCTAATTTTTTATTATAGTGTACCAATGATTCCTATATATATATACGAATAAGATATCGAAGATTTTATGTCTTTTACAAAAAAAGGTATTGAAGCTCACACATTTTAAAATGAAGGAAAAACCTAAAAAGGAGATAAAAAACTAATCGATTCCATTATCAGGAGCAACGTGACAGCGCGAAAGCACGTATACGTCTGTACGCACGTCCCTTGTCGACATCTTGCGCGTGACAGATTGTCCGCGCGCGAGCGCAATACCCCTTCCTCACCTTGTTTGCGCCTTTCAAGTCGACTAACTGAGTAAATTTGCGAAGCTCTTTGAGAGTTAGCCTTGAATCATTAAGTGCTCGGAGTCGTGCTCAAAATGATTAACTTCATCCAGAATACGCCTATACCCGTACTCGCGCACCCACAAACGTACATACCCATGGATATTCATCGACACTCTACGCTTGTAGAGATGGAACGATTTTTTCGTAGGTTGAAACAATTGAGCTGGAGGATCGAGGAACCGCACGTGAAATCGTACGTTAGAGAATTAACGCGGGAAGCCAATAATGCAGCCAATAAGCGCGTACCTCGCGTAATTACATCTTCATTAGCGCGAAGGACGAGGCTATGCACATCACGGGTTGTATATATTATTCCGGCGTGCGAGCGAGTGTCAGTGTGTATGCAGGACGGTGGGAGGGAGGGAGGAGGGGCGGTGGGATGTGTAGGGCGGCAGCTGCCGGAAAAGACATAGAGCCGAGCCGTGTGGCGAAATTAAAAAGAAGGGTGCTGCTGCTGCTGCTGCTGTGCGGGAGGTGTGCTACGAGTGCAGACGCGCCGCGAATATAAGCAGCCGTACCAGCAGTGAAGAGAGGGAGAGACCGCCGCGCACAGGATGAAAAGAGGGATCGATGCGTCGCGCCGCTCTTTCTCCCTATATATACCTGACACACACCGACCGTTTTCACGCAACGAGGGATGTTAAACTCACCGAGCTTTTGACCCCTTCACACACACACACACACATGCGCGCGCGCACGCACACAGCTCGCCTCTACCGAGTGAGAGGCCGGATGATCGATGAATTCTACTTCCCGGATTAATAGCTCTTTTCGATATACCATCGGGTCAAATAAAAAAGCTTCGAGCTCTCTTTCTTCTTTCGAGAATTTTGGCAAAGTAACTTTTTTTAAGAATAAGAATCACCTTGTTTTTTTTTAGAAGGGAGCTTTTCTAATGAAAGTCAAAGTGCTGCTGTGCTTTTGGATCGTTGGATTAGCATTGATTTCATTCTCTTTTGAAATTGAGAGTGGAGAGTGCTTGCGAATATATTTTTCAGAATCTTATACCACTGACCAAAGTTTATTCATTAAAATTCAACTAATTCGCGTTCGTAAACTATTATTAACATATTGTTCCGAAGTCTATAATGATACGAATGTATGTTAATTAAAAAAAAACTTAATTTTTATAACAATTATTGTTAAGAGCAAATTACTAAACAGTAATGATATTCTGCATATATAAAAAAAATAAATACGCAACTGGAAAAAAAGAAAGAAAGTATTTAAATAAATGAAAGTGTAGGGGACGATTGGGTATACACATAAATAGCCCGTTGATAAGGTACTCGATTAAATCGGAAAACAAACAGCAAAGACCTTATACAGTCGGGGAAGATCCGCAGTAATCTCCGCGCGGACAAACGATCGAAGCGGCCCCGAACGCCGACACGTTCACGGACAATTGCGGCGGTATACGTTCCGTTCCGCACACATTGTGTCTTGAGAGAAAGCGTCCCGAGCCATTCACAGGCAACAGGCGACGTTCGCTCGCGCGTGGACACGTAGACTCTCCGGGCTTTAAACGACGGGACCGTCGAGCTCTCTCTGACTGGACTAATCAGCGACCGCCACTTGTTGTTCCCTTACGCGGTATACGCGTCGAACCGAAATCGTATACATTACCACGGGAAATCTCTGGAGGGAAAGGAAAAATACTTACTCAAGGGAAACTCGTTTACTTCGAGGGGCTTCTTCTACATTTTACTAAATCTCTCGCACGACGGAAAAAAAAGTTTCGATTTCAGTCACAGATTTTTTACATCATACTTTCTATAAGTTATTTAGGGATTTGAATCGGCACATCGTACGTTCGTTAATCGTCAGGTAATAGTTGGATTGAATATTTTTGTACGGAAAAAACTGTAACTTTGATTTGAAATCTTTGAGACTCTTTAACATTACTGTAACAGTTTAATATTTATATATAAATAGTTTGATACATTTAATATTTTGAATGTAACATAAATAACAGTCTATACATTGAAGCAAGCTAAGAATTTTCAAACATTTTTAAAAACATTACTAGTTAATTAAATCGAGTTTCAGCGATTACCATAACAAGAGTTGTACTTTTTAATTAGCGCTCAACTGGATTGATCAAAAAGAAAACACGAGAATTTAAAATTGAAATACAGTTCGTTTGGTCGGAAGGGTGTCGTTAACTCCGAGGTATATATATATAACCAAAACAATATCCTTGCAGCGTATAGTCGAATCGATGAAAAAGTAAATCACGGGTAATATAGATTCAATCCCGTGCGATTAATTCGCACTCGTAAAATATTCTTCGGGAAGAAAGTAAGTAGAATAAAAAGTAGAATCGAAACTGGAGGAATATCGAAAATTCATCGGGCGGCAATAAGGAGGTTGTTGACCAAGTTGTGCACGTCGTTGATGATCAGCCGGGCGACGAAATGAAACTTCTTCTCGGTTACCATCCCACGAGAAAAGTGAGGGTACGAAGAAGCTCTGAAGAAGCTCACTCCCGGAATATACAGTCAATCGAGGAATTCGAGATTGGGGAGCAACGGTTCGATAAGGGCTCAACTCCTTCCGTTCTACCACTCGCTTTCTCCCGCTCTCCCCCCGCCCCCCTCCTCTCTCGCTCACTCCCTCTCTCTCTCTCTCTCTCTCTTTCTCTCTCGTTCTCCTCTTCTGCTTAGTGCTTCAATTGATTTTTCCCCTCGACGAACTCCATTTCCTGTCGCGCCGGCAATATGAGAAAGACGATCGAGCGTTTTCGGAAACGTCTTCATCGCGTCCTCCCTTTTATACGCTACCTTTGTCACCGTGTAATTGACCGTGTACTCGTTCCCGCAGGGTTATTTACATTATACGCATGGGACGCGATGACCCTCTAAACTTTTATATACATACATATACATAGGTATATAACACATGTATAGTATTTTCAAACTGATATTGCGCTCGTGGTGACGATTGTTTCGATCTCGAATCGATCACATCAACAAAAATGTTATAAACATTTGTACATTTTATTTATCCCAGTGCAGCGGAACGGATGATTTCCACAAAGAGGTTTTCACGGGTTAATATTCCGAGTCTCGGTATAGTAAGTAACTGGGTAGAAAATCCCGCGTATATCCGAGGATGAAAATTTGGTTAGTTCGTAAAAGTTTGAAAAAGTGCAAGGTACACGTAGATATAGGTATATAGGTATATAGTTAGAGAATACCAAAGCCCGAGTTACATTGTTTGCCCGTACGTCTGGGGTGCATTATTTACCGTGGAGATAGGCGAAAGAGTATTCGTGTACGTGTACGTGTACCGAGATCTTTGGCGAGAAAGGAAAAAAGTCCGGTTAACGCGGTGGGAGGCGCTCGAGCGACCGAAAACCCCGAGACAATTGCACTTCCTCGCGAAATCGCGAGAGTAAATGGCTCGAACGAGTTTATGAGGAGAAGGTACCTACGGAGGTATATATCTATATAGAAATGGGTTTGACGCCCGTAAAACCATTATACGCGCACATCCGAGCCGAGCCGAAGCCAAGTAGCACTCGAGGGTCGGTCTCGATTTGGCCAGAGCCAGTCATGATTAAGGAATGAACTACCGCGCCAGGGAAACTAACGTCACGAGTTTCTCCCTCTCTCTTTCTCCTCTCCACATCGCCGTACCTCTTTCTCTCTACCACCTCTTATACCTTCGTGGTTTCGCCAAACAAAGCTTAATTCGGTACGTTCGAATTTCTGCCCAAGAGTTCGACACCCGCGAGCTACTCCTACTCTCCACCTCCCTCGCCCCCCCCCCTCACTCTCTCTCTCTTTCTCACTCTCTTTCTTGTTCACCCTCGCGCGATTTGTTTGCGTAATGTTTCGTCGATCCAAGAGATTTAAACTCGGCCGAAGAAATTTCACGGGTTTCGTGAAATTAACGAGGGGTGTCGAGGCTTTTCTTTTAGTTTGTTTAGGTTATATAAATACGAATTACGAATCGTCTTCCAGAAAAATGTATCGAATATCGAGGGTTCATCGAGTAAATACACATCTAGATGGAATAAGATATAGCAGATAAAGATATTATTTTTGATACCTGTGCGTATGATAATTCGAAAGATTTGCGTATTATATTGTACAACGATTACGTTTTGATTTTTTGTATAAGTACTTGAATATGTCTTTTGCGGGATTTCTTATATCTTATATTTGGTTAAAAATAAAAAGTTATTACAATATAGAATAAACGAATAATAGCGAAAGAGAATAGTTTGACGAAATAAAGGGAGAATACGCGTGATAAAATGAAAGAATGATCGCGGGTGACCATATTGTACATATCCGAGACGATATAGGTATAAGCCGAGACAAAGGATTCACATTGATCAGGGCGTCCTCGAGCATATCGCTGCGTCGAGCCTCTCCTAATCTTTTTCTCATTTTTCCTCGCGTTTTTCCCCCAGCTCGGTCGGTGTCGTACATATACCCACTCACCCGGGAAGTTCGTAGTGGGCGAGAGAGGGAACCAAGCTGGCGCTCATCCAGATATTCCATCCACTCCTCTCCCTCGCTTGCGCGCTCGAAACCGAGCAAGTTTTAGCCAACACCGGGCAACATCGTCTCGCACTCGTTCGCAGACGGGAAGCTACCTCGCCCTGTCTTTCCTGCGAGTGTGTCAGTGTACGTGTCTCTCCCTCTCTCTTCCTCTCTCTCTGCGCAACGTGTATGGGTACGTGTACGTACGGATGTGTGATCTCCCGCTCTCTCGCTCTCTCTCTCCGGTTCCCTCTACTATTCCGGTAAATGCCCCTCGCGCTTTTCCTTTTGCTCGCTCTTTTCCTCGCTCTTTTACTCTTTTCTACGGTCGATGTCCCCACCGCAGCCCTCGACTGCGTTTTTTGCGCGTCCTTCGTGTGTGTTTGCGCTCCCGGCGGTCTCTGCGCGCCCGTGATACGACCCATACACAGAGAAAGAGATTCTACGCTCCCTCTCTCGCTCTTTCTCCCTCGCTCTCTCATCTGACTGTCGCTCGATCTTTAAGTCTACGTCGCCAGCGTATATAGATATGAAAAAATAAAAACTTACCGATTTTTCAGAATTTCAACGGCTACCAAGAGAATGACCAATTAGCCTAATAGAACGGTAGCTCTTCATCTATACATTAATTAATTGAATTAGATGTTTATAGGTCGTTTCTGACATTACTACCTTAACTTCACAGTTCTTTCTGTTCATTGCACTTTGATCGCTAATGGATTTAATATTTACAGTAATTCTAGTTCGAATCGAATTAGAATGGTGTGTAACTGTGTAATCGATTTTTGAACGTGATATAACCTTTCCACCGAGTGATTAAATATTTTTTGAAATATTGATTTTTTTTACATAATTCAACATTTCGTACAGGATTATACGTATAGGAATCGAAAAACTGGATTTTTCGAAAAATTGAATGTCAATCATTTTGATAGCGCTAATGATATTACGGTTTTGGCTTAGTGTTGGTTATAATTTTATTATAAATTTAATCAACTTTTTAGCTTATTAATGAACATTCAAAGTACTGATGATGGAACGGACGTGTTTCATTCTTTAATAATTTTATATTAAAGATTAATATGCTCAAGTTATATAATATTAGAGTTTATCAATAAAATAAAATTCAATACGTTATTAATTTTTTCGTAATAATTATCACACTTTTAATTTTAATTAATAAATAAAATTGGTATTTGTATAATTTCTTTGATGGATTTCGTTTTATTCAACCCGTAAGTACATATTTATATATCGCAAGGTGTACAGTGCAAACTTTATATGTAAAAATATTATAATTTAATTAAAATATCGTTGCGGAAAAACATAAGCATTTATTGTTATTCAGAAATCAGTTTGGATATAGCTGCATAATGCAGTAATCTAAAAAAAGTGAACAAAATCCATTTTACAAATTCATTTGTAGTACATAAAATATATAATTTTTGTATACGAATAAAGTGTAATGAATCCGCTTTGAAATCTACGTTGCATTGTACAGGACAGTAGCACGTTAAACTATTGTTTTGCAAAAATCCAGTAGAAAGGCGATCGTTACCACTGTAACACCCTAATCGCAAAGTTGTACCAGTACAGTTTCACAAAGTTGATTTCTTGCGGTACTCGATTGCATATACATCGTAGATACATCGAAGAAAGTGCCGCGCACGTAGCCGACAAATCGTTTGCTCGTCGTTATTAACCGTGTCAATGAATAATCGTTCACCATCGGATTAAATAATTCGAAGCCGAGACAGGGAGGCAGTGCACACATGGAAGGAGGCCGCGCGTGTGGGTAGGTAGAGCGAAGCTCGTTGGCTCGAGTTTCTACACCCGATCGATTCCCTCGTAAAGCGAGAGAGGGAAAGATGCTCGTCCTGCTTTCTGGTATCTCGATATCCCTGGCCGATAATTTTGGCTCAAGCTTTTATTCCGGGGATTGGATTGGTCGGACGTGAAAGCGCGGCCCGATAACGGAAGAGGGGGATATAGAGGAGAGCGAGAGAGATATCTCGAGGTCTCAGACCGGGAATATGAAGCCGCACCGGCGGCGGCGGCGGCGACGGCAGCGTAAGGTCGAATCGAAGCGCCGCGCCGGGAGAAACCGTGAGATTGAGCCCGAGGATTCTCGGAAGGAGGAATCTCTCTGACTCTCTCGCCCTCTCTCTCTCTCTCTCTCTCTCTCTCTCTCTCTTCTCTCTCACTCGCTCTCTCCTGCTTTCTCGACACGAACACGAAGATAGGGAGGAGTGAAAAGCACCGCCTCGAAATCCAGAGGGAGAGCAAACCTCGTTCCTTCTCCCTCGTCGACGTAGGCGCGTATTTTCCGGGTCGAGGAAATCCTGTTAACTTATTAATAACCGGCCCGTGAGCATCGCTCGCGCCCCGGGACCCGACGCTACTTCTACTACCGACATCACCCCTCTTCACGATTTTACCCTCCAACAGCCGATGGAATTGCTTTTTTCGAAGGACGACTAGCTCTCGCTCGATCCTCCTCGTGCAATTACGTATTTCAAAGTCACTCTGTCCTTGTTCCGTACCCTATCGCTCTGGGATGTCGATCTCTCGGCGTTTGAGAAGCTTCGAATTTGTATTTCCGCTACAAGATTGAACGCGCTCGGCTGAAAGGGAATGGCATCGAACACGTTGTTTTCTTTTTCCTGGGTGGATCTTTGTAGTTTATAGTAAATCGATCGCTTCGTTGCTGTTTCTGCTCGCTTTTTTGCGAACCGCGGATTTGATTGAGAGAGCCCTATTTTCTTTCCCAATTCCAATGATTAATGATCATTACGGATCCACGATCGATTACATTACAAAATTTTGAAATCAAGATTTTTTAGTCATTCATAGTATACGGCAAGTCTCGGTTTATTCATTTGAATCTTTGATCAGTTGCTTGCCAGCTGTAATGCACGTTTATAGGTGCATTTAACCCTTCGAGATAACTTTGTAATATGTCTTTTTAACCAATCGGCCTATATGGAGTAATCCATGTATCAGTCGAAATATGCATAGTTTCAACATATTTTCGTAACTTATAGTTACATAATTATATAATAAAATATAGTTAAACAATTTTTATATCTACCTACACAACACGAAAATCCGTGCTTACGCCAATAAAATTGCCAATTACAAAATATTATTAATACTAAAAATTAGCTATACGTAGATCACTCTCCAAAAAAGACTGATTTCAATGTAATCTTGTTGAATTTTTAGGACCGAAAATTTGTAAATGCTGGATTTAGTCAAAGACCAGGAGCAGCAAGAATTAACGCGGCAAACGAGAAACGAGGAAACGCGTACGAACAAAGCCAAACGAGTGGTAAAGGTACAAACCTCATTAAAATTGAGCAATCAGCGATTTGGAATATAGACGTCTCGAGAGCCGCTTCGCTCACAACTGCAAGGCATTTCAATTCCTGCAGATGAATGCAATAAAAGTGATGTAATTATAAGCATGCGCATCTATTTTGATAAATCTTTTGAATTCAAATAAGAAAAATAACGTACTCTTAATAATCCTAAAATAATCAAAATTGAAAAATGAAAACAATTTTTTTACGATACTAATATACCTAATTCATGTACAGTATCAAACGCGAGAAAGAAAAACTATGTACGAGATGCCAAAAACAGAATTACCGCAACGGAGGCTAAAATATCCGGTTGGCACGAAGAAAAAATCATCGGTATTGCTTTCGAGCGAAATGCATAAGCGACGAAATTGCGACGGGAAGTTCGGCAGCGCGACCAAGTCGATTGTACGTATATATACGTATATATACATATATAGATCGAGAAGAGAGAGTGAGAGAGAGAGAGAGAGAGGGAGAGATAGAATGGGGTGGGAGGTAGGGAAATTACGAGGGCGTATACGCACACAAGCAGGAGTTAGCATACGGACGGGGAATCGATCGGTACGATCGTTAGCTCATAGGTATAGGAAGGGGATAGGCCAACAGGCTGCGACTGATTGCGCGAGCAGGTGCCGAAAGGGACAGAGGTATGCGCTCCATGATATACATATACATATATATGCATATATATATAGATACAAATATGTATATATATATATGTATATACACATATTTATATACCTACATACCTATATATGTATATCTGCATACGGCAATAATTATTACACGCGCGAGCTCGTTAATGTACCAACTACAAGCCGTTCGTTCGTAAATCCAATGACACTGGGAAAATTCTGAATGCGCGTAACTGAGAATGGGTGACCTTTTTAGAACTGTTCTGGTATTCCATCGTTCCATTTTGCTAAATGCCAATGCAATCTTGCTAACTTTAACTCTATTGAACTTGGAATATGGATGTAATATATATATATACAATAGTAAATATTATGACTACCTTCATTTTTATACGAACGACTTCTAAATACTTTATTTTCTCGAATAGATTATCGTGCGGATATTTTTTAATTTTTTATAAATAGACAATATCAATATAAGAAAAATCTTAACAGGTCTTAATAATGTAAAAGTATTTATTTCAGTTCAAGAACACATAACTTGAATAATAAAGCGTATTCTTGAAAGAAGACATTGTAACGTCTGCAGAAATTCGCCTGTGCTTACAAATATTTTAACATATCTCGTATTTTCGTGCGTAAAAGGCTATTTCTTCCATTCATTTGGTGTGAAAATTAGTTTACCTTAAATTAAAAATATTTTATAAAAATACAATAAGCACAACATTAATAGAAAATCAGACATTTCTACATTAACACGCGTTTAATGCTTTTAAAGATATAACTAACATGACAATAAATAAAAACTCATTTATCCATCAATCCAATTGTTACCAGGGCAAGCCAATCTTTGAAAAGACACAAAATTGAATTGTCCAATTAGGAGAAATGCGATATATATAAGGCTATTATCTGTACCTTCGAAATAATATTAATTCGCTGTAAGTGCTATTAATAACGAAGAATAATAAAAGCACAGCGACCGCGCGTTTGATCAAAGTTATACGTTTAAAGAGGGGTGCGCTCAACTCGCGATAGCATCACGGCTTCGTCAAAGAATATTCCGCGCTACGATGTGCCCCAACATATATAATGCATATACCTATATGTAGTATGGGTATATATGTACACACACACGTGCGCGCACATTTTAGCCAATGTAGTGTTTCTTTATTTTGCCCTCTTTAAAAAAATTTCGCTCGGTAGCTCATTAGCGAGAGATTAATGAAAAAATACGCGCGACCCTCGCACCGAAACTGTACCGAAACCTCGTTTATAGCGACAAGGGGAAAAGAACGTGGTGGGAAGAAAAAAACGACACCCCATAGAGTCTGGGATTGGCCAGTTTCGTCAGTGTATGCGTGTGGGCGACGCGACTTAATTCGCTGCGTGATATTCCAGTAGGGCTTTCCTGACTCTTTGTAAGGTCCGTATTATCTTCACGTCGAATGTCAAAATGTCAAACGAGGGTGAATCGATTTTAAACTTTAAATTTTTTATGCATTTTAGTGGTTTTCTTCTTTTTAAATAAATCTACATTGTTCAATTTACAACTTATGGGTTCTAGATTCGCTTTTTTTATAAAACAATTTACGAATACGAGCAGCTTGTCACTCGAGTTTTTTAATCGCTCCCTCTTGGTGCGCGTTGCCGCGTTAATCGACCGGTTCGTCGCATCCGCTCATCGCAAGAGGGAGACGAGATACATAAGGGTCGAAGCTTCAGGTTTTGCGGAGGAGCGTCGTCTTGGATTAGGTGGAAAAAACGAAAACCAAGGGGAAAAATGGTAAAAGAGAAGCTTGAAACTAGGCGTTCCTAACGATGCGAGTTCACCACCCTGTGTGTGTGTGTCCATGATCATTATAATCGATAGCTCATCTATCTCCTGCATCTTCTTTTTTCCACCACTTTTTCCCATGCTTTCTCATTCTTTTCGCTTATCGGACTAATTTTACCCTTAATTTCTCTTTCAGGATGAATAGATAAATGCGATTCTGGATGAATGTTATCCGGTAAAGATTTTCCCCGTCGCCGTAATTAATTGTAGAGTACGCGAATATTTTCTTTATGCTTGTGTTGAGATATTTAATGAGTAATAAGAGAGTCGGATACAATAAATTGTACCTTGATGCGAAGCAAGATATCAAGATTGAGCAATTTAATTAGGAATATCTTGTTACCGCTATTTAAATTACAGAAAAAAGCGGTTGTTTACTTTTTACAAGATAAAAACAGTTTTTTGTTAATTTAGGAAAGATGGTACAGAGCTTTCGTGGAATGATATTTGTCTGAAAATTTTGAGAAACTATTTCACCGACATATTTGGTGTTGCCAATAATAACGATTTACAACTATAAAAATTGAATCGCGCAAACCAAAAAATAGATATATACAAATGCGAAAATTCATGAACAGTTTTAGAACAGTGTGTCGAGGGAAGGAAATTAAGTGCGCTCACCGGGCCAAGCGTCGAGGTGGAGAAATCGTGTGAGAAAGGAGAGATATAGGTATAGGGTACAGGTGTAAGCGCGTATAGGTATAGGTGCAGTGTATACGCGTATATAGCTGTACGAAGGAAAGATAGACGACGTGGTGGGACGAGAAAAGCCGCGAGCACTACTCGAGGCGCGACAGCAGGTTATGGTTATCGTCTCTTTACAAGCTCGTAAGCAGCCCGCAAGCTCAACGCCCCAGCTCGCCATCGAGGAAAACCACTTTGCGGACTCGGTCTCTCTCTCTCTCTCTCTCTCTCTTGGGCACGTGTTGAAGGCTCGGGTTGTGGGCGAGCATTGATCGGGGAACGAGGGTCGGCTATATATCTATATACGTGGAGACCCGAGCGCAAGCTTCAAGGATATGCAGCAGCAGCAGCAGCAGCAGCTCCGTTTCCGCCTAGCACGCGCCGATATCCTCCCGCGGCCTCGTTGCCGTAGGGGGATACATTATCGGGCTTTACGAGCCATATCGATCGAATTTATCCTTCCGACGAGCGACACGTACTGCGCACCTTCGACTTTCCTATTCTCCACGTTCTATTCTATATTCGGATATTTTCATTTGTAATTGGAACTTGGTGCTATTCCAACTGTACACCTTCTGTCGATCGGATATTTTCGACAATCCCCTGATAAGATTTTCGGTGCAAATTTTTGTTCTGAATTCTACTGTCTCCAACGCATCTTCTACTATTTTATGCAATTTTTACAAAAATGTTGACAATAATTTATTTTTTAAATAAATTTTTACCTTACTAATCCTTACTTTTCACTTCCTTTATCATAACATTAGAACACATCAATATAATGATTATTATTAACTATCCATGAAATTTAATTTCTATAAATGAAAAATAACGAGTACGGAAGTCACTAAAAATCATTTTAAAATAATTAAAAACCAAACGATTCGTCAATGATAATATAAATCTTTAACTTGCACATCCTTTCAGTTGAATAATACATTGAATTTGCAGTTTAAAAAATTCAATATTTTTATTCGACCACCCATTAACTTATTTACTTATATCTATATCGATTAGCTGGGATAGTCGTTAATACGGAAATAAAAAAAGAGTTGAAAGTCACGAGCAAAAATGGTTGATTTCTCTTTCTCTCTCGATGGATGGATGGATGAATGGGGGAGGAGAGAGAGAGAGACGAAGAACGAAGCGAGAAGGGTCGACGAGTCGTGCGGCGCGACGAGCCCGAGAGAGGGACAAATTAAATTTAATGGGGTGAATTAGTGGCGGGCAACGAAGCGGATAGCGCGCCCCGCGCGGAAATGGGAAACAAGCGTGTTTGGCATGCGCCATAAAACGCGAGCGAGAGAGCTGCTCCCGCTCAGCCGGGGCAATAATTATATAACGGCGCTACACTATATACCATCCCTTCCATCTGCCTGGATAATCGTAAATATTTTTGACGCAATGAGGCGCGAGGTTGTAACCTACTATTCCGAGTTCTGCGCGCTCTCCGGAATCAATTTAAGAAGCGTTTAATCTACCCGGCAAGAGATCTGGACAATTTTAAATAGCATTAGTTCAGAGTCACCTAATTTTGTACGTAAGTACCTACGCTACCGTGCGTGGAAATAATATTTAAACATATTTTTCTGATTTTTTAACGCGCACTAATATTATTACGAGTAAATTGCTTTATCATTTTTTGCATACAATTAGTAAATTAAAAATCGAAATACTTATTTAATTTTAATTAAAAATAATTCTTTTACGATTTCTTTATAATGATGAAAGACAATTAAGCGAGTCGTTCCCGATGGATTGGGACATTTAGATCACATTTGTTGACACTTGAAGTATAGATTTTTATCTTTGAAGAACGATCTCGTAGTTAAAATTTTGATTTCCTACTCATTCAAAATACTTTAACAACACAAATTAATCTTCGCGAAGAGACATGTTCCTTTAGGTTTAGCGCGTTCTACCTTTTATAATACAATTACACGCGTGTGTATACGTGAGATACTCAAAGACATAACAACGCATACGGTCTAAGTATATACGCATACATGGAAATATTAATTCTACCGACATAAACCGAAAATCCTTTACGTTCCATTTTCTACGTAAGTTTCCAAAACGAAAAGCTCCTTCTGCCCGTATAGAAGTATCCTAAGTATAAAATGTTTCCACAAAACCATATCATTTAATTTAAAAATGTGACGTTTTCTTTTCCCATGTAAAATAAAAAATATAGCGCGCATATAAGTATGCAACGAGTTGGTCGTCTCTACAAAATTTAAGAAAATACTTTAAAAATCTAAAATCCCGTAATAAGCGCAACAATGTTGAAATTCGCAAAATTCAAAAGCAGGATATACCGAGTATCCAGTACGGCTGAGATCATTATTACCGCGGTGCGGGGACTATCGTACGAACACGGCGAGAGCGAGAGCGAGAGAGATAGAGAGAGAGAGAGAGAATGGGTGGGAGGGTGAGAGGGAGGAAGAGAGAATAGTCGACGGGTCGAGGGAGACGAAGCGAGTACAGCTTTACCGGGACAAAGCATATTAGCCTATGCGACACGGTGATATAATGGGCAGTCAGCCGGCGGATATCAGGGCGCGCGAGCGCGCGCGCTTGCATACACAGTGATCCGCAGGCTCGTTCGCTCGCTCGGTCGGTCGGTCGGTCGCTCGTCCACGAACGCACACACGTAGAGAGAGAGAGAGACCCACACTCCCATCGAGACACACGTACACGTAGTGGTACAGCTCATCTCAAAGCCCCGAATTCGGCCGGGCAAACACAGGCCGCGCCGAGGGATATAAGGGATGAGTCGAGGGAGAGAAGAGTGGGGAGGGGCTAACACCGACCGGATTCGCATCCCCAGGGGTTTACAGCTGTCGCGTACCCAACACCTCCCTCGGACCACCGAGCGCGCGCTATCCTTTTCACGGCCCGGAGGCGCCGCTATCGTCCGCGGGCGCAAATTAAATATACATCACCCGATAAAAATGCCCATTTATGCGGGGCGTGGCGTCCGCAGAGAAACCAAGAAACGCTCTGAGCCACCTCTCAGCTACTTGGATTTTATGCTTTCCCGAGCACGAGGACCGCGCTACCCTGCTACCCCATTCTCCCTTTCTATACGCCTCGAAAACCTATATATTGGAAATTCGTCAGGTGGGATTTTACCCGCCTCTACTTCCGATTCCGATTATTTTATCTCCTCTTATATATATTCGCTCCAGGTACGGATATAACCGCTGGTATTCGACAGTTTAACGCTTATTTCCATTTTTTCGTATACATTTAAGGTGGAACGCTAAAAGTGCTTTATAAAATATTACTCTCCTACTTTTCACCGAGACTCCCCGAGTCATTAAAATTATAAACTTCTTTTTGAAATATCTCTTAAAATTTAGAAATGTTTGCGAAATTGATAAGTGGGTACTCCATTTTTAAATCGCTAATTACTTAGTTCGTCTCTATTAACTGACTTACGACTTACTATTTACAGATATGTCAAAAATACATTTTTTAATACTCACGGATTCAATAAAGATCTTGAAAACAGAGTTATGATTTGAAACTATTATAAGAAGTTTTTGAATTGTAACCACAAATAAAAACTTTTCCTTTTTAATACATAGAAGATATTCCCAGTAAAAATTTCACCATAATTTAACCAATTCCTACTGAAATATTTCATACTTTGCCGAAAAATAAGGAGAGAAAGAAAAGATATTAAAATATAATTTTTTTAATGTTACATAAAACAGTAGGCCGATCAATTAACCAATGGTAAATCTTCAATGTTGAAAATTTTATACTTATATTTTAAATTCTTCGTTACATTTAAATATTTTTTTGAGCAAGAAAAGTAAGAAATGATGATTTTCTTTTTACTAACAGTGAGAACGAAATTTCGTAAACGTTAAGGATACGTATTTTGACGGTAGATTTTTTCGAGCAAAGATGATGGGTAAGCTCACTTTATAATATTATAGTCAAAATCTCGAAAAAAGTAAAAAATAAAACGAAAATTTTGGTGTTTGTAAGCAGGAAAACACTTTTTTCTACCAAAAATTTGGTCAAATGAAGAAATTTTTGAAAAGTCAGCGAATACAAGTCGGGAATATTCGCGTAGTATACAATTAAGGTTCGCATTCTTATGTTATTCAATACACTATATAGTTATGTGATTAGTGTTATCTTAAATATTTCTTAATTATCATTTAAAAAAATAACTATTTATAAATCAGATAATGAATAAAAATGTAATGTACATACAAATGAAAATCAATTAAGCTGAGATCATTGAACGCGGTGAAAATTCAAGTTCGAGAAACGTTCGGTAACAAAGGAAAAAAATGTTCACACTGAAAATGATTTTGAAGGGAGGGCGGTAATCGATGAAGACGGCCATCAGCATACGGATGAGAAGGGCCGAGGTCGCGAGATTGGGGCCTCCACTTATTCGCTTATTGATATTCAGCATCCGAGCGAGTGAGAGAGAGAGAGAGAGAGGGGGGGGGGGGGGGAGTTCGGGGGGGACGAAGCGAGTACACGCTTACCGGGACAAAGCAGTTAACCATGCGACCACGGTGATATAATGGCAAGTCGCCGGCGGATATCAGGGCGCGCGGCGCGTCGCGCTTTGCTCACAGTGACCCATGGCTCGTGGTCGCTCGCTCGGTCGGTCGGTCGGTCGCTCGTTCCACTAACGCAACGACCGTAGAGAGAGAGAGAGACCCAACTCCCATCGAGACACACGTACACAGTAGTGGTACAGCTCATCTCAAAAGCCCCGAATTCGGCCGGGCAAACACAGGCCGGCGCCGAGGGATATAGGGATGAGTCGAGGGAGAGAAGAGTGGGGAGGGGCTAACACCGACCGGATTCGCATCCCCAGGGGTTTACAGCTGTCGCGTACCCAACACCTCCCTCGGACCACCGAGCGCGCGCTATCCTTTTCACGGCCCGGAGGCGCCGCTATCGTCCGCGGGCGCAAATTAAATATACATCACCCGATAAAAATGCCCATTTATGCGGGGCGTGGCGTCCGCAGAGAAACCAAGAAACGCTCTGAGCCACCTCTCAGCTACTTGGATTTTATGCTTTCCCGAGCACGAGGACCGCGCTACCCTGCTACCCCATTCTCCCTTTCTATACGCCTCGAAAACCTATATATTGGAAATTCGTCAGGTGGGATTTTACCCGCCTCTACTTCCGATTCCGATTATTTTATCTCCTCTTATATATATTCGCTCCAGGTACGGATATAACCGCTGGTATTCGACAGTTTAACGCTTATTTCCATTTTTTCGTATACATTAAGGTGGAACGCTAAAAGTGCTTTATAAAATATTACTCTCCTACTTTTCACCGAGACTCCCCGAGTCATTAAAATTATAAACTTCTTTTTGAAATATCTCTTAAAATTTAGAAATGTTTGCGAAATTGATAAGTGGGTACTCCATTTTTAAATCGCTAATTACTTAGTTCGTCTCTATTAACTGACTTACGACTTACTATTTACAGATATGTCAAAAATACATTTTTTAAATACTCACGGATTCAATAAAGATCTTGAAAACAGAGTTATGATTTGAAACTATTATAAGAAGTTTTTGAATTGTAACCACAAATAAAAACTTTTCCTTTTTAATACATAGAAGATATTCCCAGTAAAAATTTCACCATAATTTAACCAATTCCTACTGAAATATTTCATACTTTGCCGAAAAATAAGGAGAGAAAGAAAAGATATTAAAATATAATTTTTTTAATGTTACATAAAACAGTAGGTCGATCAATTAACCAATGGTAAATCTTTAATGTTGAAAATTTTATACTTATATTTTAAATTCTTCGTTACATTTAAATATTTTTTTGAGCGAGAAAAGTAAGAAATGATGATTTTCTTTTTTACTAACAGTGAGAACGAAATTTCGTAAACGTTAAGGATACGTATTTTGACGGTAGATTTTTTTCGAGCAAAGATGATGGGTAAGCTCACTTTATAATATTATAGTCAAAATCTCGAAAAAAGTAAAAAATAAAACGAAAATTTTGGTGTTTTTTAAGCAGGAAAACACTTTTTTCTACCAAAAATTTGGTCAAATGAAGAAATTTCCGAAAAGTCAGCGAATACAACAAATCAGGAATATTCGCGTAGTATACAATTAAGGTTCGTATTCTTATGTTATTCAATACACTATATAGTTATGTGATTAGTGTTATCTTAAATATTTCTTAATTATCATTTAAAAAAAATAACTATTTATAAATCAGATAATGAATAAAAATGTAATGTGACATACAAATGAAAATCAATTAAGCTGAGATCATTGAACGCGGTGAAAATTCAAGTTCGAGAAACGTTCGGTAACAAAGGAAAAAATATGTTCACACTGAAAATGATTTTGAAGGGAGGGCGGTAATCGATGAAGACGGCCATCAGCATACGGATGAGAAGGGCCGAGGTCGCGAGATTGGGGCCTCCACTTATTCGCTTATTGATATTCCAAAGCCATCCGTCATTCGAGACGAGAGTGAGAGAGAGAGGAGAGGGGGGGGGGGGGTTCGGAGCTCACACACACGTTCGGTGCTGTTCGCGGACAGGACTCTCTATCAATCCAGTCGGTCGGTCGGTCGGTCGTTCGAGTGAGTGAGTGAGCGAGCGAGCGAACGAGTGGGAGGGAGAGAGAGAAGGGTATATCTCGGGGTGGTTGCAGTGGGGGAGCCGCGTCCCCTACCCTACGCTTCCCCGGGGCTCGAGGCATCTCCCCCTTCCCTCTCGATGTCGTATTAGCTTTTTGTTAGAGGCTTTCATAAAGTTGCATTTTTGCAAATTTGACGATGGAAGTAGTACTCATCTTCTATTTTTTAAGCTTATAGAAATTATAATTCTTCACCAAATGTTACAGAAATTTTTTTTGACAACCTACACCATCTACTCTATTAAACTAAAAGTGTTAGAATAGTGTGCCTTCATGATACAGAAAAATAAAAATCGCAACTCTTGAGGAAGTCAGTTTTTGTAAATTTAGGAAATTTTAGAATTTGATATTATACAAAGATAAGTTTTGTTTATAGCTATTGTGACTAATATTGCCTTTTTTCGATTTGCAATAGGATTCTTATTCTTTTTTGTGCTTAGCTGTGCCTCTTTTCTTTACTAGCAATTCTACCTTAAACTTTTCAAAATCTCGGGCCCCTAGTCTTCCAAATTTTCATTTTCGCATGGCACACTCGACATTCACAAAAAAAGCATATATAACTATATCTCTTTACTTTTTAGTAGATTATTGAGTCATCTACGTAAAACCTCAATTGAATTTTTTGTTAATTTAGATAATATAAGCTGTATAAAAGTATAAAATTTTATACCTTTGAACTGAAGTTCAAATTGACTATACGAAATAGGTTATTTCAACAGAAAAGCTAATATAAATACGCACACACACACACACACCACACACACACACACACACACACACACACACCACGCGCGCGCGCGCGCGCGCGCGCACACACATACACACGCATATCATTCAGTCAGCCTTACGCAAGTAGTTTGTTTACCATTAAAGAGAAGTATGCGAAAAGAAAATTATTATCATGTAATGAATGTTTCAAATAATTTGCCATGTACTCATTACCAATTGAAACCTTCAAGTTGGAAGATTTATGGAGCAAAAAATGAAATTCCTGTTACAAGTACTCAAACAAAAAAACCATTGTTACTAGGAAAAGAAAATTACAGTACTGTAACGGCACTTGAAAACATCCTTTTATATGAAAATTGTTGTTAGATATTTCTATATGCCGAGCGACCGCATACACGCGTGTGGGTGCCAAAGACCGGACCGCGTCGAGGGATCGTAATAGGGCTCTGGCTATATGGGATTATTGAGTGCGGGGGTGGTTACCGGTAGCCGGGGTTGAAAAGTCCCGGGACCCGACGTTTGTGCCACCGCAAGCCCTGCACAATCCCCGTTGAAAGAGGGGAGAAACCGAGACGTCGAGAGACACTCGAAAGGAAAGGCGCGCAAGCCCGCGCGTGATCGCATTCACAACCGAGGCAAATTGAGAGACGACAGATGCAGCTCGCCCGTACCACGTACCACGTACCACGTACCACCACCTCCTCTCTTTAGTCGGAATTAGTTGCGATGAAAAACTAGAAGGGAGACACCGCGCACCGAGACGGAGAACCGGGAGAAAGGAGGCGTTGCGCGACAAGTTGAGAGGGTGCAATAATTTATCGGGCAAACCCGACCCGTCACGGGCATTTTTATCTTTAATCTTCTTCTACGAACCTTTGTTATAGACTTTCCCGCCATCCCTAACTTAATTATCAACGATTTCACTACATTATTTAATAAATGTCACGAGATTCGTAACAATAAAAAGCATACGAGGCTACAATCGCACCGAATAATACATGTATATACACTTTGATTATTTAAACAGTAAAATTTGTTAATATCAACAAAAACAACGTAAAGTCAAACATAAGATCCATGCTCTTCAAACTTGGATTAGAAAGAAAAATTTTCACTAAAAATACGTAGCAATACCTAAATTAGTATTGTTTCATTCAATAAAAAATTAAATAGCACTAACATTCAAAATCTACAAACCGTGAATAATAAATGAATAAATTATATTTCTCTGTAGAAAATGTAATACACTACTGGAATTGTACATATGAGAAACCATGATTGGTTGGGAATGGTCGGTAAGTACAGGTTCACTATTGGCAATAGTTGTTGTACAATGTGATTAACTGGAATTACCTACTCTACTTAACTGTAGTTGGCTACTGGAATAAAATTTAGTTGTCGACTACAATGAACTTTAGTGCGTGATTATTATCTACCTACATAAAACGTAGCAGTCTCGCAAAATTTACCGCACTAGGTAACAATTACTAAGTACAGTTATATACGTGCAATTAGTTATTAAGAACGTACGTTATACATAAGAAATACGAACTCGTCGGTGAGTTCATAACAAGAGTTTTCTTATGGACAAGGAATATCGTGCCGAAAACATTCGGATCGCTCCGATTCTCCGAACAGTCAGATTGGCAAACTACCATTACATAGCTCGAGCCTGTCCAACATTGTTATCCTGTGTACAAACACATACGGGGAAAATCATAGTATTGGAATCGAACGAAATACGCGGTGCGGCTCGATTAGCGAAACTGCGTTTGGTCTTCGGGTCTCGCGGTCCCTTTTATCGGAATAGAGTCGGGTGCGTTGCAATTTATACCTATACGGTTTACCCAGTGCTCGCGTGTGCGTATATACATATAGACGGGGAGCTAAAATTGGCGGTGCTCCGATGTCGTCCTTCAACGCGCCCTGGTACTCGTAACCCTCGTAACCCTCCGGCGTGTCACGTGCACACACGTACACACACGTGCGCCCCTCTACGGAATAGGACGGTACGTACACGAACGCATTATAAACACGTACGACGACGCCGGCGAATCACTCACTTGACGCAGGCGTTACGCGCACACGTTGCCGCCTCTGCATACGTGCGTACGTAAACGCGTCTATCAATGCGCCCTACCTAATGCAACGATCCGAGTTGCTTTGATAACGGTATTTGTTTTGCGTATATCGGTGATTGGACGCGTGCCCCTTTTTCGGTCACGAGATTCGTTCGTAACTTATCGCTTCCCTATTATTTCATTATATCGCTTATTTGCCGATATAAGTGTTATAGCGTGTAATTAGCATCGATTTCGCATTTTAAATTCACGTGTACGCACTATTTTATGTGCTCACGTTACGTACGTATCTTTTTATTATAATTCTGAACTATCTTACGGTTAGATCAAAATTTCTGAAACCGGGTGAACATATTATAGGTATACATTGATGTAGAAAATTAACGATCTAGTATTTACCGAGTGTATATATATGCAGCATTTATTACTTTATATATGCTGTTAAATGATCACTGATAGTGTCAACTAACTCCAAATTTCATGACGCGTATCAATTCTCCCACTTTGTCTGGTGTATAAAATGTACAAACCGCGGCAACGATAAAGACATCGAGGAAGCAAAATCCACCGAAATGGTATACAGCCACGAAGCGATAAATCCCTTATTTTAATCGCCTTAACGAACTGTGCTCGTGAGCGACACGCTTTCCTCCCCTCATACGTACATAGATGCCGAAGCATTCTGCATAATCGTCAACGGCTTAGCAATCAGGAATATGCATATATAGCAGTCGCGTCGGTTTGGCGCGACCGACCAACCGGAAAACGCGGTGCCATTTGCGCGCGAGAAAAATACGCGCAATTGAACTTTTCGCGAGCGGTCTTTTGTCGTCGACGCCCTCCGTCATCCCTCAATGCCGGTACGCCCGAAAGAGAAAAATACAGGGAGCTACCACGAGACCGAGAGAGACGGCGAGAGGGAGAGGGAAACCGTGAACGTGTCCCCTAACAACTTGCAAGCTCCGGAGGTGATGAAAAGGGATCTCGGAATGGCTTGGGATTCGTCCGGTCACGATGAATACGGTTGCGCGCCCGATAAAAAGAGGACTGACCCTAAGGCTTAGTCGACCTACGAACGTATGTCTGTGAATGGCTAGAATCTCGGAAATTTTCGTGATATCCGGTTATGGATTTTTTTTTCTTCTTAACTTTCGTTACAGGCTATACCATTTTTTTTTAAATTTCATCTTGGAAATTCCATTGGATTGGGCTGGTGAGAGTAGTAAATTTTCTGAAGCATTTTATGGGAAAAAATGTTGAAATTATTAATGGAATGAGAAATTTCGGTGAAAATTAACGGCTCTCTAGATGGTTCTAAGATACTTTTTTTTAACCAATTTATAACTGGAGATCCTCGTATGTGGAGAGTAACTAAAAAGGTGGTTGGTCCAAATTTATCGCTACTTATTAAACTTGAAAAAATGCAGTAAAATAATAAGTAAATTATCTAAGTCCTAGAACCGAATCCTCTGGTAATCCTCTGCCAGTAATAAAACATAATTTTATGAAAAATAACAAACGCAGTTAACAAAAAACTATATTTAAAATCAAAATTGCAAAGTATACGGATGATCGTTACATAAAAATATTGATGTGTAAATATTTTTCATACGTGCACGAACAATGAGTATTGTGTTAAAATACTAAAAAATGTAGGTCAACCAGGGGTTAAAGCTAACATCGGGTCCAACGAGTACTGCAACTTCCTCTCTAAATGCAACCACTTTTTTTTTTTATCATGCACAACAAACTTCCGGTTACCCCAATGCGAGTTGAATTCAAACACCACCGCTATCGTATGGGATTATAAAAAAAGGCCGAATGTGTCACTCTAAATCTGTGGTTATAGTAACAAATTATACTCGCGAGTTCAATTTTTTTTCCAAATCATAATATGTATAAATTATTAACAGAATATAAAAATTTATAAATTTAATATTCACATAGTAATGTACAGACCGTTAATCAAGGTATTGAAAATACAATGCACGCAAAATAGACTAATATCAAAGAGTGAAGTTAAAGAAGCGAAAGAGAGAAAGACGAAAGAAAAGGCAGGCTACTAGTTATATATATATATAATGTATACATCTATCTAAATAAATAAAAAATTCTCGATATCTCTGGTCCATAAGAATGTAGAAGCGACTGCTCACGTGAAGTCCGGTCCAGAGTGTACGCACAATACGCAGAATCTTGCTTCCGTCGCAATTCTTTCTCACGCGATCTCCCCTATATACATCGAAACCAGAATCTCTAGGCGCGACGCAACCCCTTTCGGTATATTCCTGATCTCGGAGCATCTCTCGGTTGACCGTTGTCCAGTTCTCAGCATCCCTCCCCCCGTGAGAGAATCACCAGCCAACTAAAAAAAAAGGAGGAACGTAGAACTGGTCCAGAACCTCGCGAATCTTCGACGATTCTAACAATGGTGGGGATAAAATCTCCCGCAGGTTCGTATAGTCTACGCACTTCCGCGCATTTTAGTTTACTCGAAACTCGCGTACGGACATTTGTCCTACCGTGAACGAGTGAATTTTTTAATTTAACTTATTTTGTTGTAATATATACAAAAGTGATACACACGTGTTTCAACATTATTCTACTTTAATTTTACCTTTTTTTAATTTGTTGTGTAAATAGTTGTGAAAAGTAGTTGAATAGTATTGTCAAACTGAGATTTGGTGTAGTGAGATATTCCTGTATCGTTGGTTCTCTTCATGCTCGTAGATTGAACATTTATTGAGCATGTTTAGAATCACATCTTTCGACGTTTATCGTATTTGTAATAATGTGCTGTAATATTTGATCATTTTAATATTTTTAAATTCAATTTCGGTTTATATTTTCTATATAAATTATTATTTTATTTAAATTATTCTATAATTAATTTACTTTTTGAAATTTGTTTATAATTAATTTGAAGATTAATTAATAATTTATTGTAATACACGTTTAATATATTTCGGTATTAAAAAATATTTATTTACTTTCTATTTTTGGATTAATCTAATTAACAAAAATTTAATCAATAAATAATCTAGTAAATAATTTAATTATTTTAAATAAATTAATTCTCTAAATTTTGACTAGGTACTTTATAATAGATTTCGGCTCTTTACTACTAAATTAGATTTTTAACGTTAAATTAATACCCTTGTATGTATTAAATATTAATTATTAAACATTAATTAAAAACTTGTATAGTAAATACAGAAGCGAATTATAAGGTGTAATATCGAAGAGAAAAAAGAAATTGTAAAGCGTTTTAATCCGTTAGAAAAGATTCGAGCGAGAAGCGGAAAACTAGTAAAACGAATAAACCGTAGGTCGAGTAAAGGAGCCGAGGAAGCGTCTGCGTGCAGAGATTTTTCCGTCCCGCGACGCATCCGCGCGAATAGGGTGAAAGGTGGTAGGGGAGTATTCGCGCGGGGGCGTCGCGGCGTTTAGTGTTCCAGGGGTTTCGCACGGAGAGCCGAAGGAGAGCCGAGCGAACGAGAGAGGGAGAATCCAACGGCGGAAGCAACGGCATGGAACGCGCGGAGGGAGCTTTTGATCTCACGGAGCTTTGGACTCGTGCCAAGGAGCATCGCCGCGCTGCGGTAGCCGATATGGGATATGGGATATAGGATACGGGATACACCGAACCTAGACGGATTCTATACCGGCCCATCCACGGCACTCCTAATAAGTGAGAGCATGAGATGTTCACTTTATCGACTTGCCTCTCTCGTACCTTTTTTATTCTTTCTCTTTTCTTTTCCTTCTTCTACTGGACCCGATATGTTTTTCTTATTTTGTTTCTCGTCATCTTAAGTTTAGTGGTTTTTATTTTTTTTAACGATGGTAGAGCATGTCCATCAAGTTGAAAGTGTAACGATTGTGCGAAATCTATAAAATTAAACTTCGAAATCTTCATTTTATCTAAAATAAATTATTCTTAAATGACAAAGCAGATTTCTCTTTTGTCATATTATAGTTGATTATATTTCAACAATTCCTAATAGGGCCAATTACCCAGTATCATGATCACTCAAGAAATTGTAACCTTTGTAGCGATATCGTGAAAAGTCGATTCGAAGTCGACTTTCAACAATTTACGTTTTACCGTTAAATTGTAAAATATTTAACTAATCAAATTATATATCTTATTGTTTAGATGAGTATTTATAAAGTGTATATTATAAATAAACAATTGATGTATGTTGGGGCTGACAGTACTAAATCAACTGTGTCCCACTATTAGGTTATAGAGGTTAGTAGCGTCATGACAATTAGCATCGAGTACTTACCATAACCCCAAAAATTTGTATTATAAAGTACTTAAGCGATGCATTGAAAGAAAAGTTAAATAAAATGACCAAACGATATTGACAAATTCCGGCGTATACTCATTTATGTAATTTTAGTCCATTATTATTATAATAAAAATTAAGAATTGAAAAAATTATAAAAAAAAAATTATTAAAATTATTTTTTTTTTTTTTTATTTTTTATTTTTACCATACCGGACAGTAAATTTTGGCAGAAGAGGGTGTTTCAAGCTTGAATTTATGCAATTTTTATTTATAATATTCAGATAAATTTATAAAATTGTTTTACGCGTAGTAGTTAATACTGTCTTGATAAACTTAAACAGATTATGGTACAAACAATTTTTATTGATTCATTCAATATTTAATATATACTTATTAAAAGCGTTACCCTGTTAAAAAATTAAAAAATCTTTTTAATTATTAGGTATTAAAATTAGCCATTTGAGAAATCAATAATTTATTAATTTCTATCTAATTCAATCTAAAATTGGCTGAAAACTGGAATAAAAATTATAAATAGCCAATTTTAAAATAATTAGCTTATTTGTTGATAATTATTTTCCTATAAATTATTAAAACTCATAAACAATAAATGTTAATTAAAACTCAAAGATTTGTAATATTTTTAAATCTACACTTATTACTAATTAAAAATTATTGTTGCTATTATAATAATATTTTTTACGTACAATTAAACTTTAAAATTGAATAATGTACATAAATGAAATCTGTAGCTAAATTTTAGCTACTACTTTAAATAATCGTAGCTGATTTCGTCAAAACTTGCTAATAATTACCTAAAAATCTGTCATGATCTCTGACAAAGTGTACACGTTGCCCCTCTTAATTTTCAACAGTGGAGTAATTTACCTTAGTTACATACGAAATGAAATTTAACATAACATTAAACTTATTTCAAAATAAAAACCTTTCCACTTGTGACAGTGGCGCTCTCGTCGACATAATACATTCATTAATATATTGTTTGATCGAAATAAGTTTATGAATCATCAGCCATTACAGCGGGTATTTCTTACTGTATGCGTATTAATGATTATAAATTATCGCAAAGCAAGTGTTCTTTTTCCATAATAATATAATAAAATTTTCGAAAATAACGATGCAATTACCTCTCATGTTATTTTACTAAAATTGTGAATATCTGAGAAATAGTCCAGTGCCAATGAGAGTATTGAACCATTCGGGTTGTGCATGCGTATACACACAAGAATTTGCGTCGACACTCGATTATTATTGGCCACGCATAGGAATCTGCACCGCGAATCCAATATGCAGGTCACTCATCGATGTATTGATTAATTATATACTATTAATCAAAATATATTTTTTAGCTTAGACTACTACCTTGGTAACTTGTTATGTAATAGTAAATTACTTAAAATTGTAATTTTCAAAATTTTACTGTGTTTAAGAATATGTATTTCAAAATTATTATTAATTATACTTATTTATAGACACTTCTCTTATGTATCAATGTATAATACTATTTTCCATCTCGATATAGAAAATCTTATATTTTACACATATACAGCAAAACTGTTTCTGCAATTTTAAACAATTTGAAATTTTACATAACACGGCAGTATTACGAACAAACGATATTTTCAGCGATATTGCATAAAATATGTATACGATTTTGATTCCTTGAACTGAATTTAAAAGAAAACGTGCAGTTTTACTTATTTAAAAATCGTATAGCAATAAAGGATATGTATAATGAGTGTAGTACATTGTAACTAATGTCGTTTAATATCTAGTGATTTAAAATCTAAAGATATCTTTTCAAAATCTTTCTGGAACTTCTTTTCTAACATTAATACAGTTCTAAAATTATATTTGATTAATTTAAGAAAGTTAAAATTGATGTAATAATATAACAATGTAGATAGTTGCTGATATCTAGGATCAAATGAATAAATAAATTTATTTAAAGTTGTACATACTATGAAATAATATAATAATAATGAAATGATTTCTAATAAAATAAGACTAACATTCTATAACGTAATGGAATAATACAATTTTACACGAGGCATTTAATACTTTAAATTTTGTCCACTTACAAACGAATAAATTGTTATATTATCAAGAAAGGATCTCTCTGAATTTAAATAAAAGAACAGTACTGCTTTAAAATAATGACCTAGTTATAAACTGAACGTAGTAAACGAGATTCACTGTTAGTAATAGTTAAAAATTAAAAGCATTGCACCTCATATACTAAAAATCCGATAACAAAATTTAATTTTAATTCCTTTATAACAACATTAACCTAGTTGTATATTTAATAACGTAACATTCCAATTTTTGAGTAAAAATATAAATTTTTTAATCATTTTAATATTCTGAAATGAAAATCGGCTAAAAATTATTCGATATATATATCTTTACCTTGGGTTGGCTGCACAAACCGCAACATAAAAATGAAAAGTTAACCTTTGAACAAACTGCTAATGCCGAATAATTTGCACGATTTAGCATAAAATGTAATGCCTCTGGATGTATAGAATGTGCGTTTGAACGAAACTGAAAAAATTGAAAAAAGGATCCACAAGAGATAGCATTAACCGTGCACTAAGCGAATATATACGTATATATATCTTCTATCGTGCACACATAATGAGATCACTTAGCGCCTCGTCACAGAACGCGCGAAAAAGAGGAAGAGGGAAGTAGGGGTATAGAAGAGAACCACTACAATACGTGTAGGGCGGTGTCGGCGCAGACTCTCTTGGGGGGTCCAATATATATATATATATAAGCAGACTCAGGTAGACAGGCACGCGTTTCTTCTGCTCCCCCTCTGGCCCCTGCTCAGCCTCTCTCACTCTGTCGGGCTGTACGGGCCACACCTGGTCAAACGTATGCGTACGGCCACTGAATTCGCTTTGTCGGTGTTTCGAGCTTCTTTCTCGAAAGCTGACGTAATTTGTTGGAGTAACTCGGGAACTGATTTCACTCGACCGATCCATGTGTGTGCGTGTGTGTGTGTGCTGGCCATGTAATCTAACCCATTGCTCACGTGTATAATACATTTATTAATTTTAAACTATCGAATCAGATTTAATATTACTCAGCGCATGATATATGTGGTAAATATAAATTAAAAAAAACTATTTTTTTATAATTCAAATGTAATTCAACATAAAGTATTATATGATGATGTAGATATTATATGTATGATGAAGTCACAGTAACCTTGATTTATTATTACAAGCACGAGTTTACAAATCAGAAAAAACTGATTTGTTTAAAAAATGATATCAACAAATTTTTAATACAGTGAACTTGTCTAGTTAATATTAAATCTAAGAAGCTAATATAGGAGATATTATAAGGATTGTAGCTTTCGATATTCCGACCATTCAAAAACAATCAGAATCAACATCGAAACTCAAAGAAGAAATCAATGAATTTTTCATAAATAATAAAAATACAACCGTAAAATAGTGCAGAAAAAAAGTAAGATAGTAGTACGAGGCAACAATTAATTCAACGATTAATCTAATCGATCGGGAAACTCGAGCAAGTTTATTAACTCGAACGAAAGCCCAGAGCGCGCGACGAGACTCGCGAGTAAATCCGGCAACGACCGCGGAAAGCCCGATTCCTCGCATCGCTCCCGAGGTTTCGGAATACCTCTTCTTCCTCCTCCTCCTTCTACTGCTCGTCCTCCTCCTCTCCCTCTCCCTCTCCATTGGTTTCGCCACCGAAGAACGGAGCATTAATCGGCGCTCCTCTCGCTCGAGTCGTTTCGTTATACCGGCGCCGGCATCTCCGCACACGTCTGCACGCGCGCGCGCGCGCTCTTACACGCACGCACACTGCACCCACACAGAGACACAGAGCCGCAGAGCCAGAGAGAGAGAGAGAGACGGGCTGACAGAGACACGGACGGGTTCCCCACTCTGCATCGGTTAGGCGTATAGGTGAGACAGAAGCGAGCGAGGAGGCGAAGGCGTGTGAGTGCGAGTGCCTACACGAGCGGTAGGCGATACACGTGCGCGCGGTGGCGGCGCAGGCGGTCGTAGTATGCGTGCGTTCTTCCCCTCTTCTGTTGGCGCGCGCGAGTGGTAGGCGATATAGGGTCCCGGGCCGGTGGCGCGCGATCGTCCCGTCCCGTGTCGGCCTCTCGCCAGACGCGGGGAGAGTAGAGGAGGGAGCGAGAGAGACAGACTGCAACCGAAGCCAGCAGCCACCCGCGCGAGCGCGCCACAGTGTCCCGTCGCACGCCGGCCCGCCCGCTTCGTAAGCTCCCTCGGTTGACACGCTCGACGCACACTCACACCACCTGATCTGATCTATCCTCGCTTACTCGCACCTTCGACCTCTCTCTCTCTGTTTCTCTCCCGATCGTAAGTTTCTTTATTTATTTTCTTATATTTATATTTACATTTACAATTACATTTACGTTTACATTTACCTTTACGTTTATCGTTCATTTTTATTTGTGCACAACTCCACATAAGTATAATATACCGTATACGTCCGTTTCATAACTGGCCAGCTAATTTTCTTACGAATAAATTGCTCGACAAATTTTCCCTTACTTCTCGTTTCTTTCGTTTCGATTTCGTTTAAACGCCGAATAAAAAGGAAAACGGGAATCAGAGGCGCGAAAATCTCGCGCGTGGAAAACAGGGGGGGGGGAAGTGGGGGAGAACCGTCGAAGCGAGCAGTAGCCGCGACGAGCGAGAAAGTAGATAGCAGAGGGGCGGCAGCATCCGTTCCGGTGGCCGGCGCGGGCCGGTCGCCACACCCGCCCGTTTGGGAATTCAGCTTTGGCAGGTTTAACGGCGCGCGAACCACCCACCCTATATCCGATACACCGCGAGTTATCGTTTTCCACGATATTAAAATTTCGTCGTTGCGCTTTTTTTTTCGAACCGGATAATTATTCGACCTTCCGTCGATTTTGTCTACGTCTACCTGTACCGCATTTTATCTCTTTTTTTTGATGGATCGCTCGCTTATAAATTGCTTTCACTCGGAATTGAATTTTTTTCTTGTTTTTTGGTTTTTCGAATGGTTGACTAACTTTACGCGAACATTTCCTAAAATTGGGGTAAAGGTTACTGATTGGCTAGTTATTTTTGTACGATGTTGGTCACTTTTCGATCGCACTAGTGCTATTATTTTAATCGTATTTTTATATGACGATAAGCGTTATTTTAAATCTGATTAAGATATTTTGCTGCAGCATCATTGTAGGTATTGACAAGTTGCTAAAGAAAAAGTTAGATTTAATAATGTATTTATAATTGTCATTACAAAATTCTAGGATACGGATGTAATTACTGGTAATTATAAATAAAATACTTGTTGGTTAGAACCCGTAAAGCATTTTATCCACATTATAGTTAATTTGACACTGACAGCACGTCAAATAAGAAATTTGTTGAAAAATTAATTCAATAATTGACGCGTTAGCCTTTACATACCTACATGTGATATAGTTATGACTAAATTACGTAATTACATTAGAAAACTTAAACAAAATTACTATTTGGAGCCGCACAATGTGGGTATAATCTTAAGTTGGTGGAAGTTAGAGTAAATTTTAACTATCTCGTGATTATAGTATCAGGACTTTCCTTTATTACTACTTGTATTTATACAAGTAGTAACACTGTCGCGTACAATATATTCTCAAAATAATAATAATCAACTCGTGGACTCTTTGCCACAGTCAATCCATCCATATAACTGTATAATATCATTCTACGCGAACTGTCAAATACGTATATACCGAAACGGTTTAAAAAAATAATACGATTTTCGAAAAAAAAGGTAAAAATTGAAGTGGCGGACTCGATTGTATTTTTGCATGTGTGCGGTCGGGTTGAAATTTCGAGTGGCGTAAACCATATGCACGCACGGAAACTCGTATACGACGGAAGCACGCACATAGCGCGACACATTTAAGGCTCTTTACGGCACTCTCGCGAGCTACGGAGAGAAGAATTACGGTATGCGATACGTGTGGGTCAATTGTCAGCGCGGCGTCAGCTGTACACACAGATATAGACGGACACAAGCACGCATATGCGAAGAGCCGCGCGCGCGTTAACGGCGTCATGTGTGTGGTCGCTGGTAGGGGCTGCGATATATAGAGCGATCGCTCGAGTGAGCGAGTCAGCGAGTGAGCGAGCTTGCCTTATATTCAATTAGTCCGACCCCACAGTTCTCTGCATATGGATCTTTCAATTCTTCTCTCTTTATACGGGAAGTTTAATATTCGAAAAATTTTCGTATTTGCTGCTTCAAACTCGCTGGGGGTATGTACAACTTTGTTACTCCTCGTGGATGTGTCTTTCAACTTTGTATCCTCGAAATTTGAGGAAAAGTTGTTCCAAAATTCTGCGACACGAGTTTTACAGAGAATTAGGTGTAATTAAACATACTATTTAAACGATTTTTTATAGTTTTCATTTTTTAGTTTAACTCAATTCGTGAAAATAAATTCTTTTCTGATAGTTATTATAAAAAAGTCATCTTTACAACTCACGCTATAGCTTGTAGAACATTAAGATTGACATTAAATCGAAAAAAATAAAATGCTTCGGAAAATGCAACTAAATGCATTTTTAACGTTTTAAAAAATTTAACGTAATTTGACAAAGAAAATTATTCCCTTACAGATAATTTCTTAAATGTCCAATTATTTCTCGGTACATTGTATAATGTAACGTAAAAGATGGCGATCGTTTAAAAAATTATTTATTTCGGAATTCAACTGTGTAACTTAGATTAGATAATTTTGTATGTAAATGAAAGAGTTGAACGAAAAGTCAATAAAATTATATCGACTGTACAAAATGAAAATTTACGTAAACATTATACAATTTGGCAAAAAGATATTTTTAAAAAAGTAAATTAAAAAGTTCCAACGATAGGAATAGGAAAAAGAAAAGAAAAAAGTGAGTCTAACAATCGTGAAACACTCGTCTTGTCAAAAGTCAAATTTGAAAAAAGCGCAGGTAGTCGTAGACGCGTAACAACGATCCACTCGAAAAAAACAAATAAAATCTCGCGTCTAGGAGCATGTAACCGAAGTAAAAAATCCATAAATGCAGAACCGAGTCTTTGTCGTTCCCCTCGACACATAGCCCGAATATTTGGTGTGGGCATATATATATGGGGTAGCGTAAAGCGACGATCGTTGGGGTCGCGAGGACTCAAGAAGAGAGAAAAAGAGAGTGGCGTAACGTCGCTACGACACATTGATCCCGAACAATGAGGAGTTACTTTATGCGGTGGCAGCGGCGCACGAAATATGTAACTAACGTGCGATCGAGGGAGAAGCGAAGCGAAGTGAAGGGAAGGGAAGGGAAGGAAAGGGCGAGAGGATACATAATCGTCGGGAGCCCCCGCGGTCATAATCGCGGACGACGATGAAGGGGTTCTTTGAAATCGCGCCGGTTGCGCATCGAGTGGTGCGTGCACGGCCCGCGCCGACGAGCCCCCGAGGTGGGAGCGCGGGCACACCTACGTCATTAGGCCGATGGCTCGAGACTCCCTCCCTCACCCCCCCCCCTCCCACCACACTCTCTCTCTCTCTCGCTCTCTCTATTATTCCGCATGCGGGCGCCTGCCCAGCCAGTATAACGCACTTATTCTTGCGAGCCCTCGATCTACACGCGTTCGCTCTCTCCCTTTCACCGCGTTATTAATGCATTATCGCTAGCTTCTTTTGTCGCGACTCACTGAGCGGATTAATGATTTTCAAAATTCGATCGCTCGTTACTGCTATACACGAAATTTTGACGTATCCTCGATGATCGAATCTATTGGGATGGCCTTGATATGCGCGCATTTGCAAATGTAACTACTGCATTCGCGATGTATCCAGTTTTATTCAACTATTTGGATTATCTGCTACTATTATTATTCATTTTCATTTATCGTCTATTTATATTCACTGATTTAAATGTTCGCTCCTTTCATTTTTTATTAAACTTTATTTTGAAACGTGCATTTTAAATTTTAGTATCGGTACACTGAAAGCGCTTCCTCTTTACTTTAACATCAGTTCATTTAGTAAAGCAGTGTAGTTACCACAAATTTGCAAATTTTAAATAAATTTCCATAATGACAGAATATTGATAAATAAAATAAATGCGTTTACATCATTACCACGGACATACGTACTCTGCCTACGCATTGAATTCCTATAGAAACAGTCTTTTTTTTTTGTCATAATTTTTTGCTCCATCGCAATGAATACGATTATCATTTTCCTGGTTTTTGCATGTTGACAGGTAACACCAACGGAACTATGTCCGTCGCCGCAGTACGGCGCAGTAGCAGCAGTAGCAGCAACATCAGGATCCCAGTGGTGGATTGTTGAATATCAAAAGCAAAAATATTTAGTGGAAAAAGACTGTGAATTTATTGGTAAAGAGGAAATTGATAAATTGAAGTGAAATATCTTGCGAGTGACAAATGGCGACCGCGACGATGGGTCTACGACGCCGAGTACAAGTGTCACCGAGCGTCGGACCAAGCACCGGAAAGCGCACTCGGTCAGAGAACAACAATAGCCCGTCTCACGGTAATTTGAATTCTCTGGAACCAGCGGCGAAAAAGTCACGAGGGCCGTCGAGTAGCTTGAGAACTCGAAATTCGACGCGGGATCACGAGATGTCGAAGAAATCATCGTCTACGAATGCAACACCAGCCCACTGGTCCGATCGTTCTTACGCGTCGATAGCGGGTCTGGCTTTGGGTGGTCAAGGACCACTTTGCGCCGAGCCCGTTGGTCTGCCCTCGCCCATGTCGTACATGGCGACGTACGTCGGTAACGCGACGAATCTAGGGAAAAGCCCTGCAGTCTCTTACCTCGATATTTCAAACATGACTGGACGGCCTCAGGCTTGGGATAATTACGCGGCGAGCTCGATCGCGTACGGTAAAGTCCAAGCGCCCGAGTCTTCGCCACCGGCTCAGGTTAGCTTACCCAAGAATTTTCCAAACGACTCGATGTTCAACGCGTATCAGCCTTGGGTCATCAAAACGTACGGTGACCTCGCTAAAACCAAAACCATCACGATCAAGAAGTACGCGAGGATCTTAAGGACGCTTAGGGGCGAGGAGGTGAATAGCGCGGAGAACAGCAAGTTCCGGTTCTGGGTAAAAAGCAAAGGATTCCACATCGGGCAGCCAGAGGGCTACGACCCCAAGCCTGCGGACCGGATCATTGGTCGGCACGCCGTCACCAATCCCGGACTCGATCCACCTCTGTACGTGCCCACCCAACCACCTCACAACAAAGTAAGTTTTAACTTCACCTATACCAGTCTTATGCGTCTCTCTCTCCCTCTCTCCTCTCTCTCTTTATTTTTTGTTTTTCCGCCGTACGCAAGATAATCGAGCGTGACTTCGAGGTGACCGTTTACACTATATCGACGTCTGGCTCGTTAATTCAGTCTGGATGCGCGCAACCTCGCGTGGGATTTGCATTTTCGTTTAAATTATTTCTCCGACGGCACGTGTTATGAGCTACCTTTTCTTTAAATACTCTTTTTTGTCAACTATTTTTTTCATCCTCGTTCTTGACTTGCGTGGCTCCTGCGTTTTCCGCGCGTGCGAGCGACAATAAAAATTTGCTTTTAATGCGTTTCTTCAAATATTTTTAACTACTCAAGTATTTGAATATTCTTTTAAATCTTAGCATTCCAAACGCTTCCTAATCAAACGACACCCGCATCTATATTTTATATTTTAGTTTCTTTATTTTTAATCCTATACTATACGATAAAATATTTTAACGTAACTCATCCGGATAAAGCCTAAAAAATCCCTAAGATTCATCCTACAGCGGCGTGATGACTAATTATAAAAAGAAAAAAATAAAATAAACCTCAAGAATAAAAGTGGTATATAAAAGAGGACCCGATCCACTAAACGAGCCAGCCAACCGAACTCCCATCAACATACACATAGACTTTATCGAACTATCGTTATCGGTTTCCTCGACGCTCACTCATACAGCCGGCTCACACGTAGAAAGCTCAGCAAGCGTTCTCGGCGGTGACGAAATTCAAGTCGACGTCGGCTCTTTCGCAAAAATCGATGCGCGCTCCCTTTTGTGCGGCTCGCTCGGCTCCGCTCCGCTCCGCATATTTTATTCTGCGCCGCCGCCGCCGCCGCCGTCACCGCCGCTGCCACTGCCGCCACCGCCGCCGACGCTGTTAACGCGCTTCAAAGGGGCTATGAGAACGGAGCGCCGCGCGAGAGAGCGGTGTATATACGCCGCGCGCGGTGAATTAATCAGGTCTGCCGCCAGCGCAGACTACCTACCTCTCTTTCTCTTTCTCTTTCTCTTTCTCTTTCTCATTCTCTCCCTCTTCTTCTCATACACTCGGTGCTCCCGGGCGCGAGTTTCGCCGCCTTTGCCCCGTTCAGATAAGGTGTCCGCTTCATTACGCCTAATTATACGCGCGGAGGGCGCCGTGCATGCGCATGGCCTCTCGGCTAAATTCTTGTTACACTTATACGTCCACATATATGTATATATATGAAAATGTATGCGTGTGTATATATACAGCTACATAGTCATGCATACCTTCCGGTCTCCCTTGAAATTGAGGAGAAACAAATGTTAATGGAGTAATTGAAATAGTTAGACCACTGCGGATTTAGGTATATAAACGGGAGATAAAGGTTTTAGTTAATTGGGATTCAAATGATGCTTATATAACCTCTTGTTGCATTCAATCTATTTCTTCTTCATTTTATTTTTCCTTTTATTAATATTAATATGGGTTATATGTGTACAATATTTAATATTTTTTAAATTATTCTAAAGAAGCGCTTACATAAATCTCGCTCGCGTATACGAAATTTTCTCAGTATAGGTATGTATATTTATAATATTATAGTGATATTTAATAAATAAAATCATGCATTACGGGTAGTATGTATCCCCAAACAGATATCGAAGAAGAGTGTCGCAGAATTATCACAAATTTTAGAGACGTAACTTAAAAATGCTTGAATTAATTAAGTATAAGGAGAGGGAGGAAATGGTTTTAAAATTTAACTTTCGTGTGTACAAACGATTTATCCGTAAAAAATATTTATTAAAATGATTTATAAAGTTACATAATATAAACTATTTAGAAATAAAGTTTGCATCGTTGAAATTGTAACGATAAACTTATTTATTATGAAATTTAAGTATTATCACTGGCAGTATTTGAACGTTTAGTTGTAGAGTTATATACTTGTTCGTAAAATGTAAATTTTTTATGCCCAACAAATTAGATAACAGAAATTACATGACCACGAAGTTAAGTTGAAAATAAAAAAACTGTAATATTAAAGGAACGTTGGTTGTTTGAAATATATTAGGATAAACAAATGAACTCGGAGAATATGAGTATTTAGAGGTCTAGAAATCCATCCGCAAAGAAACAATCTTCATTAGAAGTGAGCACTTGAAAATATCCTCGTAATCGTTGGCATAATTTCCGAGAATAAAGCGCGTCCCTCTCACTCGCAACCCCAATGAAAATTGGCGATCTGCGGAGGGTCCAAAAGTCTCCGGTCTCTCTGTCTATCTTTCTCTCTTTCCGAGTGTTCTCGAGTCTTCCCCTCTTTCCCCCATGAGTGATTATATTCCCGTTCGCGCGGGCCTCTCCTTATTAGTGTAAAGCGGCTGGTGAAGGAGAACTTTGCTTATATATATACGAGCAAGCAAGCAAGCGAGCGAGCAAGCGAGCGAGTGAACGAGCGAGAACGGGAGACGGAAAAGGAGAGATCCGAGATACAGAGGAGGCGAGCGAAGAAGATAAAGAGCGGCGATGCGCGAGGTGCGGAGCTCGGGAGCGGCCCGTAGTCATTTTTCACGGTTGACCGTCGACGAGAACGAGAGAGAAAGACCAAACGGGCCAATGCGCGCGAGATAAGAATGGAACGGCTCGCCTCGCCGCTATCAAGCTATGGGCCGCTCAACAGTATGTGTGAGAGAGTGAGATAGAGATGAAGGGAGATGGGGAGCGTGTACAAGCGGGAGAAAAAGAGAGAAAGGAAGAAGAGAGAAGAGAGAGAAAGAGAGAGAGAGAGAGAGAGACGTCGCCCGGCCAGTCATTAGTCACTTTCCGAAGCAGAGCCGCAGACGGAGCGAGAGAGCCCCCTCGTTCTCCTTTTTCTCTCTCGCCTCTCGGCGCCTGCCGTCGCGCAATTCTCGAGATGGAGTCGGCTGGGTCTCGGCCGGTATACACCCAGAGAGAAATTCCGAGAGCGCTCGTGTTTATCTCCTTCCTCTTCGCTCCCACTCGACGGGGCTTTTTCTTTATTATCCGATTCCGCCGTCCGTCTGGTGCTGGTGTGCCTGCTTGCCTCTCTCGTTCTCTCTCGTTCTCTCTCGTTCTCTCTCTTCTCTCTCTCTCTTCTCTCTCTTCCCGCACACACACACACAGGCACTCGCACAGACCTTTTCGCTTGCACTCGTGTGTATATATACCACCATTGACGTCTTTTCTGCTTTTTCGGATTCTCCCCACCCCACGAGTGTCGGGCCTCTCTCGATCGCCCAGAGACTGAGAGCGAGAGAGAGAGAGTGAGTGAGTGAGTGAGAGAGCGACCGAGCGAGCGAGTGGGAAGGACGCCGACGGGAACTTGTCATTGATCGCCGCCGCCGCCGCCGCCACCGCCACCGCCGCGACGAGAGCCGCTAAAGGTCCCGTACAAGCGCTCCTCTTCCCAAGCGCTCTCGACATTTTTCCACGGTGCGAGGCCGACCATATAAAACCCAAGACACCGCGCGGACGATTACTTTTCACCCGAGCTTGCTCAAACGCAATTTTTAACATGGTATATCTGTAGATACGGATGTAACGTCTAACCTATTTCACCATTAATTGTGAAATTTAATCCATTTTTATAAATCACTATGCATTTTCTTAAATTTTGCCGATAACTCGATTTTTTAACGAATTAGCACAAACTACATGATCAAAATAGCAGTAAATTGTCATTTTATTTTAAACAAAAATGTGTAATCCGACGAGAATAGGTGTATTACATAAATAAACGTAACGCTCTACAGCAGGATATAAAGTAGGATTTTAAATGTTGAGATAACAATAGTTTGAAAATTTACAGGACTAGAGCTGTCGGTTACGTGTCTCTCTGTCTTCAGTTGCTTAACTCCTGCGTAGGTAGTGAGCTGAATTTACGCAGTAGCTCGGTCGAGGCTTCGTCCCCATGTACGACTTGAATTCACAACGATGCGCGCGCGCGAGCGCGCTCGTGAGCACCTTCTCATGACATTCGCGAAAAGAATAATTTTGCAACCGTATCGCTTGCGTTACAGTAATTTCATATTTCGAATATTGTATATTTTAATTATAACTCTTATTTCTTTCTTTAGCAATTTAAATTCGGTCAGTTCATATGCATTCCCTATTTCGCAAATTGTTAATTTACTGTAAAATACAACGTTATCTTTCGAATGTTACAGCAATCATTGCAACGATACCGTTATTTCTGCGATTAGAATTAAGTTACATAAATTTTCATTGAAATTAGTATGGTAGTTGTGAATAATTAGATGCAGATTAATGAATTTTCTATAGAAATAGAAAAAAAAAAAATCAAATTTACAAGAGCCGCTATACAGGTCGTTTAATAGTTACGATTATATTTTTATCGAGTTAACTAAATTTCAGTATTTTCAACATGTCAAACTAATTTCCTTGTAAAACCTCTCGAGCGAGTGTAAGAGTTAGTGAAAAATTGGTTAAAAAAGTATTGTTACGCAGAATCATTTGGGTTTAGGACCCAAGGAGGTACAACCGCAAAAGGTAGGAAACCACCATATAATTTAGCATTGTATAAAAAATCCAGTCGGCTGATTAAAATCGCAAATCCTGGGAAATTAGTGAACACAGAACGAGAAGAGAGGTCGAGGATACTCCCGAGCTCTCCTATACACGTATACAGTTCTACATAGAGGTCTATCTATATCTATATCTATATAGTTACACTCGAGACGGGAGAGCGAAACGAACCGACGACCACTCGGTAATCGTCGGGAGTTGCGCGCGCGCGAGAGAGAAAGAGAAAAAAAGGGCGCGCGCAGGTAAACAGCCCGAGCCGGCGGCCCGGGGACGGGCTAATGGGCCGAGAGCCGCTAAAGGCACTTTATCAGGAAGACCGGCGCGCGAGTCCCTCGTTACCGCGCCCCCCTTGCTATATAATCCTGAACCAGAGAGAAAGACAGGGAGAAAAAAGGAAGGTAACCAAAGGGTTCTGGAAAATTGGACGAACGTATATATAAATGACTTTGAGACGTTACCGATATACTTTCGGAAATGGGTGTTAAATTTTCTACACCTGTTAATCGTGGTCAACCTTTATTTTCGTATTGCCTTCTATTTAGCTAGCCTTAATTTCCTTAGTTGGATTTTCTTTTTTAATTCTACAAACGGATCACACGTTCATTCCAGAGTTTATATATGTATATATATATATATACGAGATAATTTTTATGGGGATTATTATCACGGTGATTGCGCAACCCGAGACATTGGAATTAGTTTCTCATTTTTTTCTCCGAAAGCGTTAGCGCTAAACGTGCCAACTATGTCATTTTATAGTTCCATTATACCGTTATAACGATTTAGTATAGTACAATTTTACATAATTCGCTTCTTGGCCTTCAAATCTCACGAATGCACTAAACAATGTAATGTACACGGCTGTGATAAATCAAATGGTAATTTAACCGTCCGGCTGAACTTTATGCTTTTCTTTAGAAATATTTTATAAAGTGTTGTTAAAATTATAAAGAAATACGTTCTTTCGCGTTTACGTTCAAAAGTATAATATTTCGACTGATTAACGATATTTCATTAGTATATTTCATATGTATCGTAGATCCAATTGTATCGCAATTATTAAAGTCTATAGTAAAGACTTCTACGAAAATCTTTGAGACCGTTCGAAGAGTTAAGCTGAGCCTGTAGTAACGCCGAAAGTTTCGGTAAAAGGATCAGATTTTAACCAGGAGAAATTTAAGCAAGTGTAGTCCTCGAATCAAGTGGAAATAGGTAAATCGTTTAGGTACAAGTTTTATCGTTCATTAGTAGAAAGCCGCGCATCCTACCGTACCGTAATCCGTTTAATTGAAAACCCAGAGGCGAGATAAAACTTGCTTGGTGTGCCGATCTCCTTATAAAATAAAAAAGAAACGAAGAAGAAGAAGAAGAGGTGGAGGAGGGAAAAGGAGAAAGAGAAAGAGAAGGAGAAGGAGGAGGAGTACAAGGTATAAGCGTAAAGAAAGAGCAAGAAAAAGAATCCTCTCGAAATTTGGTCGGTGGCGACGACCGCGGAAGCGAAAGAAGAACTTGGGAGCGACGAAAATTCCCCGTTATCTCGAGACTGGTCGTGTCTTCGTGGTACGGAAAAACAAGGCTAAATAAGACCGCGACGGCAGAGGCAGCCGCGTGAGCCTCAGGCGCGCAACAAGTAAATCTCGTCTGAAATGAGAAATCCCATAACAATCCCAAGGCCGAGCTCTTCGCACTCCGACTCCTTATAGCAGCAGCTACAGCAGCACGAGCAACAGCAGCAGCACCAGCAGCAAACTGTGAGTGAAAGAGAGAGAGAGAGAGAGAGATGGAGAGATGGAGTGAGAAAGAGAGTTGGGTTGTCGACGTTCGTTAACGTCCCCGCGCGTTGCATTCCTGCGTAAATTTGCGCTCTCTCGCGCATAATACCAAGAGAGAGGGAGTGAGAGAGAGAGAGAGAGAGAAAGAGAGAGAGTTGCATCGTCCGGTCTCACCGAGGGATCGAGCGGCCGCCGGCAATTAGTAGCGGGCCACCGCGCCGCCAAGGGAACGCCGCCGCCGCCGCCGCCGCCGACGTCCGCGTTCTCTCTCTCACGGGCCCCGAGGCAAGAGCCTCGGCATAAAAAGAGGTGCGCGCAACCGAGCAAAAAACCGAGAGAGCCGCGGGCTTTTTGTCCCGGGAGCTCTCTCGGATACTTCTATCCTCATCGCTGGCTACAATCCGACAAAAATAGATCCTACGACGTCAACGTCCCGTCGGCGGTATATATACGGGAGATAGATAGAGCACGCAACTCTCTCGAGAGGGAGCGGGAGAGGGAGAGGGAGAGCTCTCCCGCTTATATATCCTCAAACCGATAACTCGATTTTCAGCTTCCTTATTTTTTTCCGCGAGCATCTTTATTCATGCGGATCGTATACGCGGTACACTACGTTTCTTGGAAAAACCCTAGGACGATTATCGCTAACACCGGATCCGTTATGGAAATCCTCTCGGTCTCGGCGCACCGCGAAGCCTCGACGGAATTATGCAATCCAGGCTAAGAACGTCTCGCTCGCTCACTCGCTCGACCTCAAAACTCGTTAATTTCCTGACGCGCGCGAGCGAGCACCCGAGCAAGAGGCGCCCGTTAGCCAACCGATAGAAAGCAGTAAAACGACAACTCCGGCGCTTAGGTCTATATACCTGACGCGACGATTAAAACTCGCGGGGGCGGACCATCTTTTTTACATTTTTTTTTCCTTCATCTTCTTCTTCTTCTTCTTGACTTTTACTCGCTAATTTGCGCGATGATCCGATTGCATCGTAGCCGTATCCTGGGACTTGGCTTTGTGGGTGCGCAGTGGGCAGGCTTATCTTTTTAATATTTATGTATACAGGATGAGTTGTTTAACGATAGAAATCAGATGGGTGGAGGAGGTAAGCATCAATATACACTTAAACTTAATTGATCATTTGCTAGATGCTGTCGTTTACATCATGTTGTGCAACTAATTTTACAGTTACACTAAAGTTTATACGAAATATGTTCTTCTTTCAAATGTTAAAGATGTTTAAATAACCAGAAATTATATATAGATATTACTGATAATTGATTGTATCCTGTTGTAAACTGTAAAGTTTTTCGAATACTTCTTGAAATACAATTCCAAATCTACGATAGTACGTCTGCAACGAAATATGACGGGAATGTAAAAGTTGCAAAAGTAATCAATTGGCTAATTATTTCAATTATATAGAGACACATAATTCTCCAGAATACATCTTACGTTCACACGCATCGATAGATGGCACGAATTGAAATGCAACTTCTACAATAACCTTAGACTGACCAAATAAAAAAGACGCGAAAATTTCTCGAAAATACAAAAAAAAAAGAAGATATAATTTGGTTTCTTGGAATAATCGGGTTATACGGCGTAGTGCTTAATCGATAACCATAATTATGAAATTAATAACGTAATTTAAAGGTAACGCGAACGATACCGAAACGACATAAAAGAAGTAAAAGATAGGAGAAAGAGAAAGAAAGAGAGAGAGAGAGAGAGAATGAGCGGAGCGGAGTGGAGTGGAGAACCTCGATATTCAAATTAAAAACTCGCTACAAGCATAGCCAGGGATAATTGGAGGGTTGCGGAATTCACTGGCCTCGGTATCCGTGGCACGATAGGGAGAGCTCCGGACGCGAAGAGCTGCTAAAACACGAACAGAGCGCAGAGTTGTATCGCCAGAACAGAAAGAGAGACGGTGGCCGAAAGGGGCCGTGGTGAGGAGGGGCAGGGGGGGGGAGGGCAGGCTCAGCGCTACACACACCCGAAAGAAAGAGCCCGCGCGCACGAGAGAAAAAGACCGAGCGGCTCTCGGATAATAAAAAGAGACACATAGACGCGCCTGCGGTGTTTGCGAGCACGGGACGAGGACAAAGCGAGCGAACCGAGGCTCTAATGAAACAGGTTCGCAACGCGAGGATGTAATGGCCCGTAGGTGTGACGTTTTGCGTGAAATTAGATTCATTCCTTTCTCCTTCCCTCTCTCTTGATCTTCCTCTCGCTCTCGGATTTTCTGCTTAGCTCTTTTCCCTTTTTAATAATCACTATTTCGTTATTTTCTAAAAATTGATTTTTTTTTAACATTTTCGAACGGTTTCTTTTGTTCTCGTAAGAGAAAAATTGAAATATTTGAGTTGCCGTAGCAAAAGCTTTCTCCTCGTGAAAGCAAAAAAAGCGATTCGTTTGCCGTGGAAAGCTTATTATCTTTCAGAGGTATAAACTCTTACAATGAGTCGAGGAGGAAGCGTTAAAGATGAAAAGGCACAAATTAGAAAAATTGAGGAAAGTGGGTGGAAAGCAACGCAAAAATTGCATCAACCTCGATTCTCTGTTACATATACGATGCGTACGTTGTGCCTATATTAAATATGAGTTTAAAATAATAATTATTTCAAAAGTGTCGGTACTTTAAAATTACTCGAATCATATCGTTGTAACAACGAGCATGAGCTACCTAATAGAAGATTTTAAAATTCTGGTTCATCCCACTCCATTTAAAACTAAAAAATGCTATCACCAGAAAAAAAAGAATTATTATAACAAAATGTATATACATGTACGGAGGCAATAACAAATTTTGGAACTTTCGAGTAACGTACCGCAAGCGTTTGAAGCCAAACGTTATACAATAAAATCCAAGCGATTCGTGTTAAAAATTTTATCCCCTTTGGGGAAACAAACATTTATTATAAATTTGGCTGTAACATTCGCCGCAAGATTGACTATTTTCCGAAGTTTGTGCAACCCACATCTTGGCCCTAGCCAATAACAAAAAGACCTAAAAACGGAAACGAGAGCCCCCGATAAAACGTTCGGAAACGCGCTCACAAAATGTATATATATTGCTACGGTCGCACAGACTGCGCGCGCGTTGTCTCTCTCTCTCTCTCTCTCTCTCAGTTTCTCCTTCTATATGGGATCCCAGTCGGTGCGCTCTTTCGTGTCTATATCAGCCTCGCATGACGCTGCAGCTGCAGCAGCACCAGCAGCAGCCGTCGCTACCGCAGTCGAGATTATTATCGCCTTTCGAACCTGACTACCGCGACGTAATGGCATCGCTAATCAATGAGCCAGCCGAGCGACGCTCACTTCGCGGCTTCCGCGCGCCCGCTAATCCTTTCTCTCGTTTTTCATTTTTTTTATACCCACCGTGCCTCGGCTCTTTTTTACACCGGGTTTCTTACTCGAAAATAAACATCCTAATTAACCTGAGTTATAACGCGTGTAACGTCCTCCTTTTTTACGCGTTCGACGCGTACAAGTCTTCTCTAACGTGAGAATTACCTATGCTGTTTCACTGCGACCTTTATCAATCGACTTGGTCGCGTAGGTACTTGTTTTCCGTTATTTTTAGCCAATCGACCTGAGAGGTTTATTGTTGCATTCGAATGGAGGATGGGTGTGGTTGCAATGGATTAAATGTTGCGTTACAGATTTTACGTATGGATCTACCGAGTTACATAGCGATGAAAACCTTGCGGTTGATCCTCGAAAATATCTGATCAGCGTCATTGATGATTTTAATGCTACCAACTTTGGGTTGGGTTCGCACTTCCGTCACGGTAAATAGAGCAATTTTAAGTTGACCTAGATTGTTATTTGTCGCTTTTCAAAATTTACAAGCTATTGGAAAGATTCCTCACGGGATACACACTTTGCGAATGTTTGAAACGCTTTTTCTTTCATTTAATAGCCATTTGGCTATCGAATAGCTTTTAAATAAAAGAAAAACTAGGAGATGACCTTTGTAGAAAACAGATTTTCATGCATGATTTATTCGAAAATATCTGCTATCTAATCGCGTTAAAAAGTTATTAATAACGTAAAAATTATTCGTACAATGGTAAACAGTAACAAAGCTTGGATAGAACTACTAAAAAAGAATGTATATAGATAACAATAGTGATAAGAATAGTAATATTTTATAAATACGTAGTCGAGGAGGTGTGGATATAACCCCTTTATAAAATGTAAAACCCAAAGTGAATCGAAATATCGGGCGGGAAGCGTTATGTACTCGGTGTATAGACTAATGTCAGAGAGTTCCGTCGCGAACGCGCGAGCGCGCATTTAGTTTAACGGTATAGAATTGTTCGTTTTCGTGGCTGGGTGAGCAAGCGACGGATACACCACCGCGTGTATAGGGGAGACCGATGTCTGGGAAGTTGGCGTTAATCTACTAATGATATACAATTCCGTAGAGCGAAGAAGAAGGGCTCGGGGGCGCTCTCGGGCTTATCTCGGGACGAATGTAAATCGCACGTGTGCCTCAGGTACTACAATACCTAGACGACGACACGAGTCTATCGATGTATTTTCCGCAACCACGAGATTTCGACCCGAAATAACTTTTACAACAACTTTTACTCGGTCCTTCTCCATGACACTTCGATACGTAAACGCTCCTAGTGATATCTAATATCCGAATTCTCGTTTTGTTTAAATAAATTTTTTTTAACGATTGAATAAGTGTCAAGATTAAATTTAGAACAACGTAAATATAACGAGAGCTCAGCCACTGTTAAGACGGCATAAAAAAGTGCATTCAATGACGAACAAAGACATTATTCGAATTACTAGCAAAGGCTATTAAGCCGATAATACGTATAATGTATAAAGAAAATATTGAAACGAACCGTATGATGTATGTCAAGTCAACTAATAAATTAAACTTTTATACGCCGTGCACGATATTCAATTATACTATATAACTCTGTGCATTATAAAATTTTCATTTTTCAAAACTTAATTGTGAACTTCGCTTCGTACGACATAGAAAAATGTTATATACATAGTATAATATATATATACATAACGTAGCACGATGAGATTATGTCTTGAATGTTCCAAGTTTACTCTCGGCATTGTTCAAGTTTTGTCTATGCAACTTGAGAGTTAAGTATCGGAATTCGTACAGTTCCGGATACGATAGCCTTATCATTTATACATTATTATCGTAACCTTAAAAATAGTATAGCACAACTCTGTTTTCAATGCATATCAACGCGAACATTGTTTACTTAGTCGTGAATTCTGTTAATTATGCTGATTTTCCTTGACAATGCGGTGTGCTCGTAGAAATATACGACGTGTAAATATAATGAAAATTGAAATAAAGCGATTGGCGGATTTATAGGTAGAAAAATAAGTGGTGATGCAGACAAGCGGTAACTACCACTCGAAAAGAAAAATAGTATCCTAAAGTCTAGGATATATGACAAATGTTTTACCAAAACATAGTACACATAGTTCGATAATATTCGGTAGAAAGAAATAAGGAAAGAAAGAAAGAAATAAAGGAAGAAAAAGAGAGGATAACAGATTGCATTGGAATGGTAAGGGGAGAGGGTAGAAAAGTCGAGAGCGAGGACGTCGATGAAAGACACCGAGGGCGCCGCGTTGCTCATGCGAAAGCTGGTGTACGTGTGGCGTAGCGGGGAAAGCCGAGCGCGGGTGGGTCGACCAAAGCAAACAGAAATCCGAGACGCGAGCGAGCGAGTGAGCGCACAGACGGCTGTTGACTGCGGATCGCCACCCTCTTGGCTTACACCAGACTCGACGAAACGCGAGCCCCTTTCGCACAATGGAAGCCCTTCGCGACCCCTACTAAGAAAATCTCGCGAATCACTTTGACTCCCTCTCTCTCTCTCTCTCCCCTTCTCTCTTACTCTCTCCCTCTCTCCCTATTTACTTCGTTCTATCAGGGCTCTTTCGCGTTTAAACTCTTGCAAACCGGCTATCCTCGAGATAATCGACTCGTCTTCGCAATTTCATTTTACCCTGTAGATTTGGCATTTTATTTTAATTGTCTACTAGCCTTATACATTTTTAACATCTACGTGTGCATTGTATTGAGATAACGATCGAGGGAAAAAGTGTCTCGGGCTATTAATTTGGTTGTACGATAATTAATCTGAATTGGTATTCAAATTCATTTTGTTATGCGTGTTTTATAATTTAACGTAATCTTTGACTGGTAATGGTAAAACGGGTAAAATTAACGCCCGCGAACGAAATAACAAATTAAAAAAAAAGGGTATAGAATGGATCGGTTTATAAACCCGAGCAGTCGCATCACGATGCGAAACAAAAGTAAGTAAATAAATGAATAACGCATTAATTAAATCCATCCGAGTCTCGTCTGGTTTCTATCTTATATACCTTCCTCGACTTGTAAAGTTCTTTCTTCCCGGAAAGATTTTGGCTCGAAAAGCGTTACCTGCTCGAGACTCACCGACTTACTGTTACACTCGTACAGAAGGCGAGAGAGAGAGAGAGAGAGAGAGCGAGGGGGGGAGATAGAGAGGGAGAGAGACGTATACCATCGCAGTTAACACGAGAAAGTTTGAGGCGGCGAAGTTCGCCACGGCGTTTTCCGGGCCGCGCGCGATCTCGTCCCACTTGCGCGCCTCGAGAAGACTTTTAAGTCGCTCCCGGAGTTAGATACGCATCTCACTCCCCTCCTCTTTCGCGATTAAATATACGAGCGGCAGTATAACTCGAAATAACTTGGGACAAATCGCGCGCAGTATAGGCATTAAAGGTTCGAAATAAAAAAATGTATAGAATATACATATATACACACACACAAACACACACGCACACTTAGATACATACATTTCTATCGTCGGGCCGGGTAAAATTTTTCAAAGGAATTACAATAAAAGAGAGGAAGAGATTGCCTAAAGCGATTCTTTCTCGATATACTCGCGCGAGCAATAATTTATTCAGTTTAGGCCTGCTGTCAGACCTTCGTGCTCTTGGTGTGTGTGTGTGTGTGTGCGTGTGCGTGTGTCGGTGTGCACGTATAATGCTAGAGTGCTCGCTCGCGCGGATTTCTCTCGATCGTCAACGGTAATGTATACGTGGAAGTCCTATGCCCCGGGCTGTATAGGTGCGAGAGCACACCGGAATTATTACGGCCAAGTGGGTGGAGGAGAGTCTGCCTAATTTAGGCTGCACCTTCATCTCTCCCTCTCGCTCCCGCTCCCGCTCCGGCTCTATCTCTCCAACCCGTAACAGGGACCCCGCCGCGATCGAACTCGGCGCTTCCATCTCCCTCGCTCTCGCTCTAGCTCTCTCCCTCCCTTTTCCCCCCACCCCCTCTCTCTCTCTCACTCTCTTCTTCTCTGTCGGCTCTAACAATGTCATTATGGATGGATGCGCTTCGAGACCGACGCGCCGTTCTTTCGAAGCTATTACACGGATTTTCTCTGACTCACTCTAGAAGGGAGGTCGCTTCTCCTTTTTTTGTGAGCGATAAAAATGAATCAAGCGATCCATAAATTTCGTCGCGTATGGATATTTCAATTTAAACGGGGAGAACGATCGTATATATATTCCTTTTTTTAAACACGGGTATCCATAGAGCAGAGGTATTTAGGAATTCACGTTGAGGATTTGAGATTTTAGTGGGCAGTTCGATCATTTCTATTTCTATTTATTCACGAATTAAAACAAATAACTATTTAGATAAAGAGCAGTTGTTCCGTTAATAAGTAAAATACAAAAGCGTAATACATCGATCAAGCGGACGTTTTATCGGTTTAACCTTCTGTAATGCAAGAGTACACCCTAACGTTAAACCATCAATGCGATTAGAAAGGAAAAAAGATGTGGAATATTCCGTTACCCGTAAAAGCAGCGATCTTCTCTAGTCAGTCAAGTAATCATGGAAAAAAAGTTTAACAAACCGTGGTGAAAAATACGCGAGACCTACAGAGGATAGATTTAGCACGCGGAAACTGATCGTGTCGAGAATCGAGCCGTTTAAGAGGTGTATATAAAAGAGGTATACCTCTTTGCCATGGTTCTTGCGGGCTTTTTGTCCCGTGTGCCGAAGGGAAGCCAATGCTCGGCTTCCGGCGCGGGTCGTCGGACTCGAGCAGGCCACTTCGGTATCGATTCTCCTCCCCTCGGCTCGACGGGACACGACCGAGATATCGCGAAATAAAAAAGCGAAAATCCCCCGAAAATCCTCGCTACATCTTCATTCCTCGATAAAACGCGTATCGATGCGCTGCTCTCGCTCTCACAAAAAAAAGTGAGCGTCGGGCATGCTGAATACACACACTCACACACACCCGTGTAGATCGACAAGTATTCGGTAGATACGGGTATCTATATACGTGTGCAGCCAGAGGGAGAGAGAGAGAGAGAGAGAGAGAGATAAGCGCTTCGCATTATTGGTTGCCGATAATAGACTGTCGGGAGGCTACGAACGTCCCGAGAGTCTTTCGACGTCTCGTATGTACCTGGATGACCGCAGCTTCGACTTGATTGTGAAGCTCGGTCTTTCTTTTTTTCCTTATTTCGTGATGGTCACTTTCGCGCTTTTTAGCGACGCATTGGTTTTTCTACTCGTCGTGGTTACACTTTATTTCTTAGGTTGCGATTAAAATTGCGACTGGGATTACCTGGAATTTTTTTTTTCTTAACGAGACCGATAGAAGGAATTGCCGATTCGTCGCGTACATTTTTTTTAAAAAAATGTTTCGTTTTATTTGACTCAGGAAATTCCAATGATGATGTTTGAAATTCTTGTTTTTTACGTTTGCGCCAGTGTTCTGCGATTACACAGTGATAAATGGTTAAGTACACGTTGAAAATAGACATTCTAATCAAAGTACTTAAAACCTAATGCAGAACGTAATCGATTTAGTTTCGCGAGAATAAACATTGTTTCGCTTTACAGTATACACACATACACATAGGTGTATATACATGTAATTTTATTTGTTATAGATCATGTTGTTTTAAGCGCGATCGAATAATTACAACATCACAAGTGTTGAAATGAAAGTACAAGCTGCTATCGCCTCACCTCTACATAAGACTTTCGATTTTGAATCGAACAAACGAGGTTCCTTTCTATCTCTTTTTTTTGCTTCGACGGGTGACTCGAAAAACCGAGCGACATCAGAGGTATATGAGTATTAAGGCAGCCCGGCCATCTGACAAGATCCCGCAGCACTCAACGGGGACTGGTCGTTTATCTAAATGGCTACTGGGTGGTCTAACTCCCTCCGTTCGTGCTCGCTCTCTCTCTCTTTCTCCGTCTCCCTATCTCTCTTGCTCTTGCTCTTGCTCTCGGTCTCTCCCTTTATTTTTACTCGGTCTTCCTCACGCCTTGCTTCCTTCCATACGCGCCGCTTGTTTCTCAGTACGGCTCGTGTATACACTTGGTTCTCCCACTCTCTTTCTCTCCTTTTCTCCTCTCTCGCTCTCTCCCTCCCTCTACCTCTCTCTCTCTCTCTCTCTCCTACCCTTTGTCTTCTGTTTGCTTCGGCTTCGCGCCATTCGAGCGCAAGCACCAAAACTAACCCAATCAACACTCGCTCCGCAGCTGCAAGAAAGGATCGCTTAGCTTGGAGAAACAAACGCGCTGATAGCTCACCCGACCCCGACGATTAAGCTGTGTCTTTCACTCTCTATCTCTATTTCTCTCGAGTTTGCCACATTCTCCTTTATAGAAGCTCGCGAATATTGTTTTAATTTCGACGCTCTTCATACCGATTTCACTGTTTAACGGATATTAGATACATATTATATTTATGAATCTTGAGTCAAGCACACGTATTTACAGCAATATTACATTTTCAAACGTTTCCTATATTAACGCCAATATTTTTTATGCAATTTTTTCGTACTGTAACGTTGCGTTAATCTACTCAATTAAAACAAATAAAGTTAAAAGTATTTGTCACGTGCACACAGGCACATATAATAATAATAATAATAATGATTATAAGCGTAATAATAATAATACATCAGATGTATCCTTACAAGTCATAATACAAATCGTACAAAAGAATATTGTATTCTAGAGCATTATATCATAAAAAAATGAAATGGACAATGAACCAACGAAAAATGACCAACCGAACTCACCCACACAAGCAAGAAACATAGAGAACTCGTGGTGTGTGGGCAAATAAAAGACAATTGACTTTCGTTCTTCTTACGAGAGCGCGAGAACTCGAGAGAAATGGGTCAGCACGTAGCGGCGACCTCGAGGATAAGTATAAAAGAAAAAAAGAAAATAGAGGCATCATCAAGCGATCATCGATTACAAGTGCGGTTCTCGCGCAAAAGACGATCGATCGGGCGATCGTTATCTCGGGCGAGTATCTCAACGGGGCGTCCCGCGTGCGCACATTATCCCCGATATATACCGCGACGCCGGATGGGATGGACAACCAACCGCGTATGCTGGCGAGGAGGAGGGACGAGAAGATCTTATCGAGTCGCTCATATACATACATACATATACATATACATCTACGTATACGGGTATACCGCGCGTGCGTGCGCGCTCGTCACGAAGTGCCGAGCCGTACTCGTGACGCCGGAAGAGGAATTTCCATAATCTCTTAACGATGCCCCGTAAATCTCCCTAATGCGGCTAAGCGAGCGCGACTTCCGAGATCGATCCCCGATCACGGGCGCGACTCGCACGATCTTTTACTCGCGCACTCGCGCTTTCTTCGTTCTTCAACTTTTTTTATTTCTTCACTGATTGCGCATAATCGTTTTTTATTATACTACCGTCATAGGAACACTCGACTCGTATCTCTGTAGCTACTTTCGCATAAATATGTCATCTTGGTGGTTAATTGCTTTGCGATATACTCGTACTTTTCTTCTTATCGTGATTGATAGGTTACGGAGATAATTAAACCTATACTTTACAGTCCTGCTGCAGCTTATGCGGAGCAATGTCATAACCCTGAATACAGTTTCTTTTTACCTTCTGTATGTACACTTACGTAACGCACGTCAATGTATCAAGTGCATTAGAACGATTTCCTCCATTTGAATATGCGAGAGAAGAGAGCCTCTTAACCTGAACCTATAAAAATAAAAGTAAATTTGAACAATCTGTTACCATGTGTACACAATATGTATATAGATAGTGTACATATATATAAGTTTATAAAAGAAAACAAAAACAATAAATGGTGTAGAATAAGCAGAGAAAATCCGGTAGTAAATACAGAGGCACGAATATGATTTTGCGAGTCGCACGGGACAACGAGCTCGTTAGACGTGCCATTTGAATTACAGGCGTATAAGCGTCGCCCGAGGTTTCAGCTACGGGTGATCGACGTCGCACCCACACGCACGCACACACACGAGTGCCTCTCGTTTCATCCCTCACGGCAAAGCGCACTGCGGGACGTGTAAGCCGTAAATAGGTACACGCGTGTTCGCGCCCTTTCTTCTTTTCCGTCTACTTCCCTTTTCCTCCCTGTACTCATGGTATACACACGCACACACGCACATATATACACACACACACATATACATTTGTGTGTATGTGCGCGCGCGGTAGGAGTACAAAGCCGAACGCGGCCGATTATCGATTTTTCATTTTTCACCAGCGACACCGACACTCTTTTTTTCTTCTTTCCCACCGGGATTCGACGAAATTTTTCACGCTCGAGTCGAGAATTAGTCGAATACCGCAACTGCCGTCAGACGCGATAATCTTCGTATCTCTCTCTCCCTCTCTCTCACTCACGAGATCCTGACAAAATCTATGCGCGAAACGTGGATGATCGATTTCAACGTCGATTTTCTCGTAATTTTAATATTACGAGGATACGTGCGAATGGTTAAAAATAGGTTTGCGGAAATTAAACTTTTTTGCGTGAAGCATATAATTACAGTATATGAACTATTTAAAACACGTATCCCCTGTAAAAAAAACATGTAAAAAGAACCGATACTACAGATTTACGCGGTAAATTTATAAACTATTGGCTGACTTTTACTCTACAACTAAGTACGTCTACTAGCGACTAATTTCTAGTTACTTTCAGTATCCAATCTATATACTAAAATCAAATTTATGTAAATTCACGCTTTTACAAGTATATTAATCGTATACGTATTATTTCGAATCGTAAGAGTAATGAATTTAAAAAAAGTGTACAAAAGAACAGTCTTAGAAGAGGCGTAAAATGAAAAATCGATACGAAAGGCGAGAGAGCACGATGTAGAGGGATTTAACGCGGTGTACAACGAGAGAAAGCGACTGCGAGAGAGATTTTCGAGCGACGGCTAATGGAAACAATGCTCCTCGTATAGAGGATCGGCGTCGTTTTCCCGGCTGACCGCAATCCCCTAATCAAAGAGCAAGCACCACCTCTCCACGAGCTCAACTTGGCCCTTCAACAGGTGTTATAGGGAAATACAATAATGTCGCGCATGCGCTACTCCGATCTACGCGGATTTCTTAAAACTTGGCGCTTCCTCCTATCTTTCTCTCTTGTGCACGTGGGATCGAATTTGACACATGCGCATACACTTCGATTTAATATATCATTGCATCCTTTTAACGTAAACGCATTAATCTTGTATATAATTTGTTAAATTAAAAAAATTTGTTTAAATGTCACGAAAATAAGCTTTGACAGTGCGGAATTCGAGTAAGTACCTGTGTACTTCAAACGCATGGTTTCATGGAATGCCTCGGTAAAGTAGGAAACCGCGTAATCGACAGGGAGTATATCCTCCAGCGGCATATTCTCGAAAGTCGGTAACGCAGGGACCCTCCTCGTAGGTAAACATTTGTAGGTAACACGTGAATAAGATGCGAGGTCGAGTATCGTACGTACCTACCCTCTAACAGATGGCGGTAATACCGCGCCACCCCCTTCTGCGAGCGTCTACCCCATACGCGAACATTATATATTTATATACGAGCTCATAGCTTATAGATATGTATACTACATATTCAACAAGTGCCATGGATCAACGTAAATTAATAACCTTCCTGTTGTTTTTTTCTCATGTTTCAGGCTCTAAATGGAGCGGAAGGCACAATATCCTCTGGTAGAGTGTACAAAAAAGTGGCCATTGTTGAAAATTTCTTCGACATCATCCACGCGGTCCACGTTGACCTCGAGGGTCGTCCTGGAAAACACGCGGGGCAAAAACGTACATACAGAACCGTAAGTATCTATTGATCTATACCTCCATTTAAATAGACATAGACGTATACATAGACGTATATCCCTGAAGCTTGAAAAAGAAATCTCGGGGTTTATCTCATTTCGCGCGTTTTCATTTCCCTCGATTATCCGGGCTCTCGTCCGAGGTACGTGTGTGAGGGTGTGGGTATGTGTGTGTATGTTGGTATATATCTTTCTCGCCGGCTCGATCTGCTTGTGATTCAAAACCTCAGGACACTTGTTGCACATCGGCTGCTTACTCGCACACTCGCGCGCGGCGCTGAAACTGTTTTACGTTAAGTCGGCGTGCGCGATTCATCGAGCCGAGCATCCCTCGAGAATTCGACCTCCCCTCCCTTACTTTACTATGTACGTAACGCCTACTCCGCCAATCGTCGTCTTCTTGTCGGAAATCAAAATCTGCATTGCAAACTCTCGACAGCTCGCTGCTAATCAGACCCGCGTGATTATTCAATTACACTCGTAATATCGCGACCGACGAAACTTTAACTCCTATTCTTTCGATTATTATTCTCCTTCTCCGCGTTAAAAGTTATTGAAATTCTCTTCGCCGCTAAACCAATCGGACAAGTTTATGAAACATGATAATAAACTTCGACGTATTAGCGATACCTGTCTGACTATACCTGGCCCGTTCTACTGAATTCTAATTAGTCTACATATTTTTTTTTCTCGGTAACCGTCATTCTTGTAATGCTCGGTCACAGCTGCAAAAGTTCGGTTCGTTAGAACTTTGATGTATTGTGTTTGTTGCTAAAGTTCATCATTAACAAATTATTGATGTATCGATATAATATATATTTCTTTTATATATAAATGCAGCTTCAACTTTACTTGATGCAATTTTTGGCTTATACAAAGCAGAACTAAATTATTCCATCGCATAGAGACAATTTTTCAGTTTAATTTACCGGAACAGTCGTAATAATCGTGGTAATGATGCTACATTTTCTGAGAAATTTCTTTCAACGAACTGAAAAAATACATTCATGAGGATAACTGAGTAAACTACAGTAGCCATTCAAATATATTAATTAATTGCTTTGCTCTAACGTGTACACAAAGGCATGTATTTTTTAAAATAACAAACGCGTAGCGAGTAGCGTATTAACGATTTTGGAGTTGTGTGTGTGTATATATCTATATATATGTAGCGGTGTGTATATATATGTAGGGTGAAACTTTAGCAACGAGTCAAGTCGAAACTTCATGAAAGCTTCAGGTTGTGTAGTATATTCTCATCCTTGTCTCGTGGTAAAGCCTCGAAGTAAATCTTATCGAATTACGTAGGAGCTTGCACGGGCGCGCTATCACACTCTCTCCTAGAGCCCCTCTTTCTTCGTGGTGCAATTAGACCTCGAGGAATGTTAATTAAGTCTTGGGGCATTAAGGTATATTCTCGTCGAGCTAAAAACCATCGACTTTTCCGGCTGATTTCAGATCACCGAGACGTACGCGTTCCTGCCACGAGAAGCGGTGACGCGCTTCCTCCTTGGGTGCACGGAGTGCCAGAGACGACCGCGAACGCCAAGCCCGACGACATTGACGACCACGAGTAGTCCGACACCACCGTCACCACCACCACCACCACCACCACCACCAGCACCACCGCTATCGACATCAGTAGCAGTATCAGCAGCGTCAGCAGCCTCAGCACCAGCATCAGCACCAGCACCAGCATCAGCATCAGCATCCGCACTACCACGACCGAGTAGTCCAGCCAGTCCAAAACCAGGCACGGCGTTGTCGAGCGTCACACCCACGAGCACGGATAAACCGAGAGAAGCAAGCAACCCACCCGAGAGTCCACCCACCGAGCAGCCCACCGAGATCCCGACGGAAACCGAGAAGATCAAGAACGAGAAGTACAACCCGCTGAGCATAACGAATCTCTTGAGGAAAGATCCAGTGACGAGGAGGCCACCGCTTCCCATCATGAGCAACACGGTCACCCAACACATACCAGAGGCGCCTACGGAACCGACTCGGAGGACTCCGTCTCCCATCGTCGTGGTGGACTCGAACCTCGTGGAGAGCAAGTGCGTGCCTATCGACTACAGTATACCCGTCACGAGGCCACAAAACGACTCGCACTCGTTCAAGCCACACGAGGCACAGGCACAGGCACACGGACACGCACACGCACACGACACCTCGGGAAGCAGCAGCGAAAGCGAGAGCGAAACCGAGGAGGAACGGGGCTTCTCACCGGCTGCTGGCCTCATCGACACGAATCTCAATCTCTTGGCGACGATCCAGCAGCTTCATTGCCAGGTGATGCTCGCGCTTACCGAGCGACTCCGACCACCGGTACCTGCGAGTCCAGCACCGGCTCTTAACGACTCCTGAGGAACGCCGCCGCTGCCGCCGCCGACTGCCACACCGACACCCACACCGAGCACGGCGCGCTTCGACTTCAGCATCGACTCTATTGTAAATAATCATCACTGTAAAATAAAAACCGAGGAGAAGCCCAATTGAGAGGCGGTGGCGGCGACTTTCCACTTTCCTTTATAGCTGACGTAGCTAAACCCACACACGCCCACACGCGCACACACGCGCCCACACACACACACGCACACACACACACATACAAACCAAACGCAAAACTAAATAAAAGTTAACAAAAAATAAAGAAATGAAAAGATAACACTCGTATTGTATATGTATATGTAAACGAGGATCCTTTCCAGTGGTGTACCATTGATTATAATATATGACGATGTATTTAAAAGAAAAAATTGAACTTGAAGATGAAAATATATGAAAGTAACGTGACATTAGTAGCCTTGTCATTTGCATCATTATCATTGTCTAGCCCGTCCTAGTAAAATCATCCGTACGAGAGGGTCGAATCAATTAAATTAATGAATCCTCGAGTAGACAATAACCATAATTTATTAATCCAGCGTATAGTTTTATATTTCTAAAATACAAAGAGAAGAAAAAAGAAACTGCCTGAAATGGTCGTCGTCTCTTATTTTCTAAAGGACGTAGCCTGCAGTAGGGGATCGTTTCAGAGATAGCGTAGTTTCTCCCTCTCTCACTTCTCTCACTCTCCCCGTCTCTGTCTCTGTCTCTCACTCTTCTACAGAAGTTGTCGGATGCTGCCGGGAGAAGAGGAGGTTTTAGGTACAGCGGCGTGGATAGCCGAGGGGGAGGGTTGCTCGCGAAACGGGTTCTGGCACCGAGCAGAAGGGGGAGGAGAGAAGGAATCGAGGTGGAGGACGGGGCGGAAGGGACGCGAGGTGAGTCTGCAGAGTATCTTAGGAGGGTGAGTTTGGCGCCGAGGTGTCGCACTCCCGCCAGGCCCTCCCCCTTGGCGCGTTCCTTCCTTCCTCTCTCTCTCTCTCCCTCTCTCCCTCTCTATCTCGCTCTCTCTCTCCGTTTTCCCGGTACGGCTTCGGTCTCTCCCTCCCTTTTCGGAACCTCATCCGTTTTATCCCTTTCGCCCTGCTTCGTTTCTCTCTGCGAAGCGTTCTACGACTGCCTTTCCTACCTCCTCTCTCTCCTTTTCTCTCCCTTTCTCTCTCTCTCTCTCTCTCTCTCTCCTTTTCTCTCCCTTTCTCTCTCTCTCTCTCTCTCTCTCTCTCTCTCTCTCTCCTTTTCTCTCCCTTTCTCTCTCTCTCTCTCTCTCTCTCTCTCTCTCTCTCTCTCTCTCTCGATCTAAATAAATAATCCTGCAGAGAATCGCGTAGAATCGTGAAGCATTTCTCATGCTACTCGCCATTCACGATCGTTGCGCCTGTTTTATTGCTTGTTTTTACTTACTATGGATCTGAAGCTTCGTGTTTATGCGTGGGCTGGATCAGCGTTCGATGAATATGTAAGTTTGACATACCTGCCTAGAAAGAATAGTTTTATTTATATTTTAATTCAACGCTAACATTCATAACGTACATTCAAATTTTTAATGACCGTAGTCAATTGTTTATACAAAGATCACTACATTTTAAATCAATGAAATTAACAGATATCTATATCTTAAATTGGAGTAGTAAATAATACATCTTTTGGTTCAATAACTAACCGTTAATAACGTAATTCCTGCAATCCGAACAAATTATTCTATTGGAAATGAATTTTCTATATTTTGAATTAATAAGCATCCAACTCATCCATTGAAAATCCAACGTGATTAGTTATAAATCTCTACTAACTCCGAATAAAAGCGGTAAGTCACAATAATGAAAAGTAGGAAAAGAAAACAATTAAATTGTCTTTTTCGATGCCACCGTGGAATAACCAAGTTGTAAATTTGAGTGGAAATTAAAAAATTAGCTTTCTAAATTCGTATTCGCAAGCGTGGAAAATGACTGATTCATTGGTAAATCAAATTTGGCTCTCGCTTACACCAATTGAAAATGAGACTCGTTTAGAAATTCACGTGAATGAAAAATGTATAAATCGAGTTCTATATATATACACGGGAGCAGTACGAATGTATACGAGTTGGAGATTTGGACCGAGTTCACTCCCCTGGTCTCACTCTGGCCGCAAGGTAATTACAAAAGAAATAATGCACGAATAGGTGTAAGGTGGGCGCGCAAGGATCGGTAAATCGAGCACGAGTAAAAGACCGAATGAGGTTACTAATTCCGGCATAATAAAGGGATGAATCGGCGAATCACCTCCACCTCCCCCTCCCTCATCGAGCCACCACCGCTTCGTCAAAGAGACTCCCTCGCGTATCGATGGACGCTTTGTTTGCCTTTTATTTCGTTCGTATACGCGCGTCGCTGTCTGCACCTACACGAGCATCGACTACGTTTCCACTATTGCCCCGCCCTTTTGTAAGCACCGAGAGAGACAGCGATAAAGTGAGAGGGACAGTGGAGAAAACCGCAACACTCAAAAAAGGATGACCGCATCGTTACGCCAAACGTTTTTCCAATTATTTCCCTTGGTACTTCGGTCAGGCATGTCCACCTAGGTTATTTCGTTATTTAATAAAAAAAAATTGTGCACCATTTCAATTTTGTATTGCATTAACTCGAATGTATATCGGGAAAAATTAAATTAACGTTACTGCTACCTTTTTTTCTGTTCCAGCTTGGTTATAAGGTACCTATTACGAAAAAATATGATTCATTTTACTTTTGTAATTTGTTTTCTACATATATACATTGTACAAATTAAGTTAGTGCATGATTTTCTCTTGATTTCACGTTGTTAGAAAAGTTATCTAAAATCTACTATTTCCAAAGACTTAGATTTCCAAAAGGTTTTATTTCTGGAAGTACGTAATAAAATAAAACGAAGCGTAGTAGAGTTTAGGCGTTTAAATAAATAAGATTAAAATATATGATAAAAAAAGTATTAAATTTTTTATGTCTAAATTTCCCTTGTAGATCGATTCGAATATGTTCGATCAAGAATTTGAGAGACCAAATTGTTTCAATTAGAAGATAATCAGTAGAAGCTATTCACCAGCATTTATCCAAACCGACAAAGGTTTTTTTTCCGTTTCACAACTACAGAATTACAGTTATATGTGCATTTTATTCCGAGTTCCCTTATTCTCGGTTGGTATAAGGTCTACTTCCGAGTCCGGATGCGCGCGTTCTTGTACTTTTCACTTTTACTAATTTCGCAAGGGGACCGCGTGCGCGTACTTGTATATATAGGTATATACCACGAGACGAGTTGCTACTTTGACAAATGGCCTCCGTGCCTTAAACCCCCGCGTGTTGTCGGTGAAAAAGTTTCTCCTGGTAAGAAGTACCTGCGTTTAAATGAACATTGCGTGAGATTTCTCTTTGCTTATTTTCCCGGCCGGTGAAAGCTCATTTGCAGGCGATAAAAATATAGGTACTTCTTTTCCTTCTTGTTTCTTACGATCTTTCTCGTTTATACTTGTTGATGATTCTTGGGTGAATCCGGCTAATGTTTCCTTTTTTTTTCTAAAGACACGGTTTTCTTTTAGTTTCCTTATAGAAGTTACAAATGTTTATAGCATTCAAATTTCAAACTTTAATTTAAATATACCTTGTAAAATTACGAAACTCGTTTGCTGAAACGATATTATACAACTCGATATTATTGTTTTTTCGACAAGACTATCCTTTAATCAATTTCCTATTTGATTTCACATCGAATTTTAGATTATAAATTTTATATATACTAATATTGACAAGAAGACTATCCGAACTTCGGGTCACGGATGTAAAGGAAGTTACAGAATATTGTTCTACATGACCTAAAAACGCTGACGTTTAAAGATTATGGTTGAAAGGACTATTATCAAGAACAAAATAAATTTTGTTGCTACTATCTAAAATATTATAAAAATTAATGGAAAAAAATGGACACATCATATGTTTTCCCATAAATCAATAATTATGTTCTAATAACAATTTTTAAACAGTATGTTTTCTCTTAAACCTGAATTGCCTTTATGTTTATATGACTAAAAACTTTTAAGTATCGAATCATGTAAATCTACGTAAGAATCACGTAGATATTTGAAAAATTCGTCTATCTCGGATATAAAGTTCCATTCGACATAAAAACCTCGAGGTCCTTTTTCTGTGTCATACAGCGATATCCTACGCAGTTTAAGTCAAAACCACGAACCATCGGAGGTCACATTCTTTCCTTGAAAAAATATAAAATTGAATATGTGATAAAAATATCGAATATCTCGAAAAAGCATAATTAACAGAATATAAAAGATTGTGAACCTTTCACTAAAAGACAATCTCTCTATCGCTTAAACACCTTACAAGTTAATAAATAAATCTATATACCGTTACCAATGGAAATGTGCAGTTACTAAAAGGTGTTCCATTTTTGTCTTGGAACGTTCGTAAGTCGACAATAAAGCCGCGAATTTCATAAATTTAAAAAATACAAACATCGGGTTATAAAGGGAAAGAAAGAGAGAGTCGGTGTTAGAGAGAAAGGGTTGTAATCGGTTTTGCGCGTTGAAAATACCCAGCATTTATTTTGCTAAAATGGCTTGGAAACTGGCTTGGCTCTGTTCAAGTCGCAATATGCCGGCGCAAGGGCTGCGCCCACCAATGTGTCACTGCTCTCCGGAAGGAAACCATATTTATTAAGAACTGAAGCCCCACCGCCATTGCAGCAACCCCCTGCCGTTGCTAGTACGTTTGGCTTAACTTCATTTTCGAAATCAATCTTGAGCAGGAAACACTTCGCTTGATAATTCCGTTATTGACACATCGACCAATTTGTTAGATAACGCTAAGACCTTTCACTTATTTATTTATATATTTAAACTGCTTTTTCTTGATTCCTTCACGTCTACCAACCCACTCCCGACTCTTCCATAAACATACACACACATACGCATACTCATTTTTTTGCAGAAAATTCGTATGTGATGTCCTGCAAGTAGAAGGGGGTTTTTTTTATAAAATTTTATAATTTTATTCAAATGAATTTACGTGACTTCAATATACGTTTAACAAAGTATTTTGGGGCAAGATTAATTATTTACAAAATATTTACAAGGTCATTGCAACAATTAAACTTAATCTATTACTATATTTGTATATAATTATAATATTCTGATAGTAAATAAAAATTCTAAAATATTACGCTTCTTGAAAAAATGAGATGAGACAGTATGTTTGATCGGCTAGTTGATTGCATATTTCAGAGTAAAATTATTAAGAATAAAGGTTACACCCTCGACCTTTCGAAGGTGAAGAAAAGTTTGGGTCACGTATACTCTCCAACGAAAGTAAGACGGAGAAAAGCACACGACCGACCCATTTCCAACGTCGCAAGCATAAACAACAGAAATTCAGCGGGAAGTTAAATTATTACAAGGTATATAGGTGACGTTATTTCCCAAAAGAATCGAGGGCCCTCGCGTAATATCGCAAAAATGATATCATTCGCGATCGAAGATGTGCAAAAGAAAGAAAGAGCGGAGAGTGTGTGTGTGTGTGTATACATAAAAATAAGAAAAGAGAGGTAGAAAGAGAGAGAGAGAGAAAGAGAGAGAGTGTATAAGAAGAAACGTGGTGAACATCATCTGCACAAAGGTGCAGTAGTAGTAGCGTCTTTGAAGTCGGGAAGGAAAAAAGAGCGAGGGAGAGAAAGGACGTTCGGTTGTATATAGAGTCGAGAGTCGAGAGAAGGGAAAGAAGGTGCAGCACAGTAGCGAGGCCGGCTCTCGGCCAACACTTTTCCTCGTATTACTTAGCGGAGAGGATATAGCTTGCACGCGGGTCTGAGGCTATATCTCAGGGTAGAAAGCACCCTCGGTGCGAGAGCGTATTATCCCCCTTTCCGCTTGCTCTACTCTCTGGCCCTCTCTCTCTCTCTCTCGCTGACGTTCCCTGGTGCTTCGGTGTGTGTCGGTGTGCGCGAGGGAGAGCGAGAGAGTCAGAGAGAGAGAGAGAGAGAGAGAGAGAGAGAGAGAGAGAGAGAGACGGCCCTCTTCCGCCCGCCCCCCGACACACTCTGTTTCCCCCAATTCCACCCGTCCACCCACTCGCTCGAAGGTGGGTGCGCCCTACTGGCGCCTGAATCATCCCGCCCGAGGGGGAGGCGGACACGACTGTGAACCGAGGGTTTCGGCTTTGGCATATTCTCCCTCTCCGTCTGGCGCCCTGGCAAGGTCGGTGGTTGGCCGGGAAACGCAAGCAACGAAGCGGGGGCGAGCCGAGAGGGAATTCAGAGCTCAAGGTACTGCGCGCTCTCGTACACGTGAGCTTGAAAGCACACGGGCCTCTACAACGGGGTGGGAGATTGCGCTGCTGCGGTGCCTTGAAACCGACGTTCAAATGACGACGACTCTGCGTCAACGGGTGGGGACGTAGGTGCAGCCTTTACCCTCTCTCTCTCTCTCTCTATCCCTTGCTCTCTCCCTCGCGCTCGAGCGCTAAGGCTTCTCTAATTATTTTTTGTCCGCGCACTGCACGACAGGGGTGCGCCTGCCTGCAGCGACTCAAATTAAATGACTGTCCGTGCAAGACTTCGAAACTGGAGTAAACCTTTTCACGCCCATTTTCCTTTCTATCAACCCTCTCGCTACTTTTTTTCTATTTCACATTGCGCACGTTTCGCCAATTCTTAGGACAACGCGCAACGACTACCCGATATGAATAATACCCATTCCCCGTGACTTTAATACTTATAAAATATTTCCATTTTATATACTATTAAAAAATATAAGATTCTTGAATTTAAATGGTGCGTCAAAGAAAAATTTGAACTTTCACTTTTTCACGAGGTAGAATTGATTTTATGAATAAATTTAACCCTAGTTTACCCTTAAACTGTATATCGTGTTTCTGCATTCATTACCGCTCCAAACACGGCGCAGTAATCACTGTTAACGGTAACTCACTGCGCACTTCAGGTATGTCTATATGCACATGATTTGTATCATTGCACATCTCGACGCCAAATAGTACACGAGTAACGCGACGATACGACCTATTGCTCCATTCGTACTTTTCAGAGCCTTTCTACTTCTTTGCAACTATCGTCAACATTTTCACTCCACACAAAACAAAATTATTGTCATTTACGAAATATATTATTTTCACAACCTTACCATTTTCTAATTATGCTTCTATATAAATAAATTATATCGTATATTATGAGGTATATTAATAATATTGATTATTAAACATGAAAGATATAAAACATTTAAGGCATTATAGTTTACCACCGATATACTATTGAACACTACAAAAAATGTTATATATTTATATATATTGAAAAATAATTTTTTTGAAGTTTTCCATTTATATAGATAGCATATTTAAATACGGCTTGACATACATAATTAGTACATAAAGTAGCTTTACAGCAACAAAATGAAAGAAAATACGGCCGTATAAACTCCTTTTTTTGTTAAATATATATATTTTCTTTAAAGCGTTATTCGTTTTATCAATCCCTAGTAGAATTTTGAGCATAATTGAAACGGTTTTTAAGCCAGAAAGTGACGAATTAGCAAAAAATGCTCAAAATATGATCCTAATATGATCAACTTACAAATTTTGTCTAACCTTAAAATGCTCAATTTCTACTAGGGAATATTTCTAATAATTTAAATAGCAATGGATAAATAAAATGAATAATCGTAAAAATTAGTATTAAAAATTGTTCCAGATTGTCGAGTAATTGCAAGTAACAACAAAGTTAATGTAAAGTTTAATTTTTATTGGAGTCTTCGTGTAAAGTTATGAAATTTAAATGAACGAATATTGTTTAACTCACAAAAATTCCATTTTTAATAGTCTTACAACAAGTATAAGAAAAGTAATTAAATATGCAAAAAGTCTGTTAATAAAGAAGTAAATGCTACTTTAATATCTTTTTTAAAAATTGTCCTAGTATTGCAAGCTGCGCAGCTGAAATAAAAAGTGAAAAAGTGCCATTCTATTTAAATTCATAATAAACTCGTAGTAATCACATTGTAGTTGGTTGATGTACGAATACGTACGTGATAAATCGTTACCTATGTAAGTAGCACAGGTATAGATACAGTGTTCCGCGACGGAAAAACAATTACACGAAATAATCTGGCGTGTAGTCAAAGTATTCATAAAAAGATCGGTTGTACGAAAGGATGCAGTGCGATTTAGTCGAGAGGGGACAATCGGGTAAACTTAGAATATAAAAAAAGTTTTTATACCTCGTACACTGAAAAAAAAATTTACTGAATTCAAAAAAATTTTTTTTGAATCAAGTAAATTATTTCTTTCACTATATTTGAAGAATCCGTTTTGTTAAATTAATAAATATATTTATTTGAACAAAATTAATCTATATTAAAAATAAATACATATTGCGTTGTATTGACCAACATATTTCTTTTAAACAAGCAAATTATTCATTGAATTAAAATCTGCTATATTAACACACAAGTAAATAATTAGTTATTTGTAACAAATATTTAGTCACTTAAACCAAACAATTTTATTAAACCAACAAAAATTTTTTTGATTATTTAATTGTTTTAAAAGATATTTATTTAATCCTATTAGTTTCATTTATCTGATACTAATAAAATATTTATTCAATTTCATAATAAACTCGTAGTAATCACATTGTAGTTGGTTGATGTACGAATACGTACGTGATAAATCGTTACCTATGTAAGTAGCACAGGTATAGATACAGTGTTCCGCGACGGAAAAACAATTACACGAAATAATCTGGCGTGTAGTCAAAGTATTCATAAAAGATCGGTTGTACGAAAGGATGCAGTGCGATTTAGTCGAGAGGGGACAATCGGGTAAACTTAGAATATAAAAAAAGTTTTTATACCTCGTACACTGAAAAAAAAATTTACTGAATTCAAAAAAATTTTTTTTGAATCAAGTAAATTATTTCTTTCACTATATTTGAAGAATCCGTTTTGTTAAATTAATAAAATATATTTATTTGAACAAAATTAATCTATATTAAAAATAAATAATATTGCGTTGTATTGACCAACATATTTCTTTTAAACAAGCAAATTATTCATTGAATTAAAATCTGCTATATTAACACACAAGTAAATAATTAGTTATTTGTAACAAATATTTAGTCACTTAAACCAAACAATTTTATTAAACCAACAAAAATTTTTTTCGATCGAACAAAATATTTCAATGTTTTATAAAATTGATGTGTCAGAAACAAAGAAATTATTTAATTGTTTTAAAAGATATTTATTTAATCCTATTAGTTTCATTTATCTGATACTAATAAAATATTTATTCAATTTCATAATATTTTGTAATTATATTAATAATAGTGTTATTTGCTTCAAGGTAAATATATATTTAAAACAAAATTAATATTTCTTTTCCTAATTACTGCTCTGTAAATTTTATTAATAAATTTATTTATTTGAATGAAACATTTATTTCATTTAATTGAACTATACATTTAAATCAAGAAAATCTTTTTTTAAATCAAATAATTTTTTATTTAACATAAAAAAAGTTATTATTTCCTTTGATACTATTTTCGTTTCTTCGATTATGTTCAATGGCCCATTGAATCCAATGTACATTTAATTACATCGAGCATCCTTAAGTTTGTAGTTCTAATGCACTTGTTTTCTTAATGTAACGCATCTTCATCTTTTATGTAAATTATCTGTTACTTGAATCCAGTTTTCATACGACGACCGAAACACTGAAATTGAGTAAATAGTTTATTTAATTGGATGAAACGAAGAGTATTTGATTCTATAACTGTATTTAATTAATGTTTCTTACTTACCTTAATATAGTGCAGCGAATTTTAGTAAATTATTTCCTTGATTCAAGAAAACGTTTTTTCAATTCGCTTCTCGATTTAATTTTATACTTTTGAAAGTTTCTTTTATATGAACCGATAAAATTTTTGGCCGCTTGCGGGAAACTTGGATCCCCCTAGCGGTCGTTGCCGAAAGCTCTCTTATTTAAGTAAATGGTTTATTTAACTTAAAGAGCAAAAAAAATTATTTTAATAACTTTATTTTTTTCAAAAATTGATTGGAATATTTTTACCAAAACCAGTGAACATTCAAATAAATTATTCCATCGTTTCAAAAAAAAATTTATTTAATTCAATAAACCAATAATTCTTTGTTTCAATAAAACATTTCTTTAAAATTACTTTATTTCGTATGAATTTTATTTTTTCTAATAAAAATGCATTTAATACAAATAAATTATTACATCGCTTCAAAAAAGTATTTATTTCTTTCAATAAGCGTATGTTTCTTTGTTTTAATAAAATATTTCTTTAAAATTACTTTATTTCATATGGATTTTATTTTTTCTAATAAAAATGCAGTTAATACAAATAAATTATTACATCGCTTTAAAAAAGTATTTATTTCCTTCAATAAACTAATATTTCTTTGTTTCAATAAAATATTTCTTTAGAATTACTTAATTTCATATTAATTTTATTTTTTCTAATAAAAATGCATCTAATACAAATAAATTATTACATCGCTTTAAAAAAGTATTTATTCCATTTAATAAGCGTATGTTTCTTTGTTTTAATAAAATATTTCTTTAAAATTAATTTATTTTATCAAAACTTTTTTTTTAATTACCAATTATAACGGGTACTGTTTAGAGAGTCGGTGCAGGTAGGTCCCTGAATTATTATAGGTTTTATAATATAACATATTATTTTAAAGCAACGTAAAACTGAACGCGTTTTATAATTTTCAATTCATTTAGTTACAAAAATTAAAGTAATAAGTACATACCAAATTAAAAACACAAATTTGTTTACAATTAAAATATTTAATTATTTATTTCACTCAAATTGAGTGTTGAATTAAAAAAAAAATAAAGTTGAATTAAGTAAATTTATTATTTTAAAACAAAGATTCCTAATTTAGTTAAAATAAGTATACATTTTATTGGAACAATAAAATATAATTTTAACTTTAGCAAATCCACATTAAAAAATATTTATTTAATTGAGAAAAATTATTTTTTTAATGTTACTTAATTGTTCAAGTAAAGTTATATCATACTAAACCCATCTTTTAAAATAATTTACTTTTTTGCTTTTATAAAATCAAACTTCTCAATTGAAATAAAAATAATATTAAGAGAAAAAAATTATTTATTTAATTTAACAAAATAATTATTTTGTATAATCAAAAATTTTTTATCAACCCATATAATTTTTTTAAACAAACATTTACTTGAATTAATTTAATATTTGCATTAATTTAATAAGTGAAAGAAACATTAATTTATGTAGTTCATTTCGTTAAATTAAAAAATTATTTAATAAATTTAACCAAATATTCTAGCATTTTGAAGAAATATGTACTTATATGAAAGAATATTTTCAGTTAAATCCATTTTTTAAATTAATGCAATTTTTTCATTGAACTAAATAAATTAATTATTTGATTTATGTTTACCATTTTATTGGGTATTTTTAAAACATGGGAAAAAATGGGTTTTTTCATTTCAAATAAACGATAAAATAAAATTGAAAAAATATTTTAATGATTCAAGTAAAATTTATTTGATTTAAGTAATAATAAATCAATAAAATTGTGTGCATGAAAACAAATAATTAGTTTTATTATTTCAATTAAATTTTATTTATATCAAAAAAATATTTATTTGAATCAAATAAACTGAATTCAAACAAATATATTTTTTTGATTCAAACAAATTTTTTTTTCTGTGTAGGAAATGAAAGTTGGTTGCGTTAAACTACATATAACGGACCGAGAGAAAGAGAGTACAACTACGAGGTTCCTCCTTCTCTTATACTCTTTTTCGCAGTCAGATGTCTGTGTGTGTGCCTGTGTGTGTGTGGGTAAGGGTAGAAGCGAAGGTAGGATGCTCGAGGGTTAAAGGGGGTTGGCTTGGGTAGAAGTAGAGGGTGGAAGTAGAAGCGAGACCGAGAGGATGAGGATGAGGATGAGGCAGTGGAGGGTTCGGGGGAGAAAGGCAGAGGGTGAGAGTGGGTGAGAGAGGGTGAGAGAGAGAGAGAGAGGAAGGGTGTTTGTTCGGGAGGATAGTGTAAGACGTTGACGTAAACCCTCCTTCCAGCCAACCCACCAACCCCCTCGTACACTCGCAACCCTCTGCTCGGCTGCCAGCCTGCCAGCTCGACTACCGCTACTATTGGAACTATAGGAGAGTGCGGAAGAGTGGAAGAGAAGACCGAGAGTGCGAGAGAGACAGAGGTAGAGAGGGATGAAACGAGACAAGGGATGAAACGGGAAAGTGCAGGCTTTGGGCCTGGCTGCGCAAGAGGGAAGCCTGGAAGTCGAGACTCCGAAGAGAATGGATGTAACGAAACCGAAGAAGAAAGAGGATAAGCGACTTGCGAGTGGCCAGAGCTTCCGAGTAGAAGGATAACCACCCTCGTAAAAGGGGCGAGAGCGAGAGAGAGAGAGGGAGAGGTGAAGGAGGTAGAGCTGGTGGAGGAGGAGGAGGAGGAGGAGGATGAGGGAGAAGGACTTTGAAACTCGCGCGGCGTCTCTTACCCATCCGATTATTATCCTTTTCCGACCTTTATACCTCCGCGTGTCTCCGAGATTCGGCTGTATTTATCAAAATGTACGATATCGATATTAAACGGTACGCAGGCATTGGAACTGGGGTTGGAGTGAGAATATCGCGCTAAAAATACAAGTTTGAAAAGTAACGTCGTTACTTGGACGAGCAAACGAAATGGAAGGAAAAAAGGAGGAAAAGCGCGCAAGTGAGGGAAACGGTAAGGGTGGGTGACGGGGTGCGGGAGAAGATAAAGCCGTCTCTCTCGCTCGCTCTCTCTCTCTCTCTCTCTCTCTCTCGGGCTGTGTGTAGCGCGCGTTCATTTTCGTGCGAGGCAGTCTCGAGCGAATTTCTGAATTTCTCGTTGACGAGTTCCGAGCCTGCAGGGAGCGAAGGCGGCGCAGGAAGGTACGATGTCAGATGCGGGTGTAGTCGGAGACACGTGAGGGGTGGCTCGAGGGTGGAAACGGCACTATGGGCTAGAGAGACGCCGACGTCGGAAGGAGAGCGCTGCGGAAGGGAGGAAGAGACCGGGACAGAGAGGGAGATAGCGAGCGAACGCGCGCCTCGTAGACGAGGGTGAAAGGAGGAAAAGGGGCTGGGTGAGAGGAGGAGGACGGGGGCGGCGGTCGGGGGGTCGGGGGTCGGGGGCTGGAGGCCGGGGGGCTGGGGGCCGGAGGGGGCAAGGGAAGAGCGAAGCGAAGTGAAGCGGGGCTGAGTTACCGAGGACTCGGGATACAGTCCCCTTTTCTGGACTCACACCCCTGTTTCTCGACCCCATCCTTTCCAGTTCCGTTATCCGAGCGCTCGCTCCGAGTTTTCTCTCTCTCCCTCCCTCTCTCTCTCTCTCTCTCTCTCTCTCTCTGCGCTCGCTCTCGCCTTTCCACCACCCCCCTCGCGCGTCGTCCCCCCGACGACCCTCGTCCGCCACCCACCCCACTGTACCCCGTTTCCCTCGCTCCCCGCGCCTCTCGCGTTCCAGCCCTCTATATACCGAGGCATATTCTACTATGCGCGCTCAGCCTTCCTAACGTCTCTCTACCTACCTCTCGCTCTTTCCCTCTCACTTCCTCCCTCTTCTCTCCGAGTTGAAGCCGGTCTCTCTATATACGCGAATGCCGAGACACTCTTCAATTTTCTATAAATCATGCTATTATTGCTCAAACTTTTCCTACCTCCGTGTTTTTGACGGACTAGCACCTCTCCCAAGTTTTGAGCCGTACCGATCACGGTGGTGCGCTAATTCCTTCAATTGTCTCTTTACTGCCTTGTTTCTTCATTCTTCATGACGGAACATTGTGATAACGATACTCGCCAAACTTCTTGGGACGAGTAAAAAAGTTTAATTGTAACCAATGCATGTACATGTGGTACCAAACGAAATTTGGCTAATTATTAAAATTTTAGTAGAATACAATTAAATCTAACTATAAAAATACATTTAGTTTTATTTATTTTCAATTAATTCTAGCAAATCTAGTGTTCGATTCCAATTGTATTGGCTCGGTGAAAACATTATTACATATACTATCCGAATTAAGAGATTTGTACGCTAATAGATGCAAGCCCTATGCATTTTTAACGTATTCAAATTTATTACTTGATATACGATACAGCATAAGCAGTAACTTTGGCATTGGTATATGCTTATATACCATCAGTCAACACGTATTTACCGGTGTATCTAATTTATAGAATTCTTCTATTACATCAATCATTGACAGACGTAAACAGAAATCTTTGAGTAATCATTGGTATAATAACTATATTTATTGATCAAATCAAAAACCAATAAAAATACCAGCCGTAGGTATACCTTTTACATAATGTACAAAACCTTTCTCCTTTTCAATTCAATAAAAAATGTACAGTGCTCGCGATGCATTATAAATATTCGCATCTAGGGCTCCTACAATGTTGTCAACAAAAATCAATTTTTCGAGGAGGAAAAAGAGAAACTCGGTTTTGTATACCCCTTTTTAACGATACTCGATTAATCGAGTAAAAAGTAGAAACAAAACGTACACGTGATTAATTCCCATCGATTCGTGATAATTGGGTAAAAAATCATTGAACGTCGATTAACAAATATGTAAACGACGGGTCGAAAAATGATTTAAAAGGAAGAACAAACGATTCGCGCGTCATCGAGCGTGTATAGGTACAAAGTCAAAATGACAGAGGGATCCAATTGGCAAAGGAGTGAAAAGGGAGGGAAAAAAGTAGTGGTTTATGAACGAGATAAAAGGGGGGCAGTCGGCGAAAGTAGTCACGCGTTTGTCCCAAGGACGTATAGGCGCATGGAACCAAGAGTGCAGTTTAATCCGGGCCGCGTTTCCAGGCCCCTGGAAAAGTCAATGTACACGCGGGTGCACCGTACTTTCAGCCGCGAAAAGCGAGACGGACAACGTGCACGAGGGTCTCTCTTCTGACAGCAAATCGATCGAACGGTATAATTTATACCACCCCCTGTGCCACCTCGACTGTGCGCGTTCCACACACTAGACACCTCCTGTCCCTTCTCGATTTCTCTCTCTCTCTCTCTCTCTCTCTCTCTCTTTCTCTCGCTCTCTCTCTCTCTCCCGCACACATATACATACACCGAAGGAGAGAAAGAGAGAGAGACAGCAGTACGTCCATATCTATAGACGCGCGTCGGTGGCGCCGGGCAGCCACCACCCCAAATAGTCATTGCCGACTTGTGTCGCGCATCGATTCCCCCCCGTTCGGGTCTCACTCTCTCTCTCTCTCTCTCCCTCTATGTCCGTCCTGTCGCCGGCATCGTGTGGCCGAGTGGATAATGGCCTGGCGCACTCCGCATAGGTGAGCGAGGCGCCTGTACACATAAAGGGAGGGAGACCGGGCCACATGCTCGAGGGGGGTTGAGGCTTGGGGGTGGTCGTCGATGGGAGAGGGGCCGGCAAGGGGAGGGGCGGGCGGGCGGGCGGCGGCAGAGGGATATAGACCGGTGGGATGCTTTTACGTTACTCCCGCAGCACAGAGCGAACGAAAAGCCTCTGGATAAAGACTACCGTATCGTTATAAATGTACACTTCGTTATATACCACCTGATTACTTTTTCCGGCACTTATTTTAACAATCCGTATGCCTGCTTCTTCGTACTAGCGATTCCCATCAAGATATTGATACTTTAATTTAAAAATCCAACACAGACAGTATATTCACTGTATATGTGCGTAAATTTAGCGATTAGTGACTGTAAACTCAGTAATCCACATTAACGCACTAGAATAACTACATTTTGTCGCTATGACACAAATCGTTCGTTATACTAGTAAACAAACTTTCAATATTTAATATATAATATGTTTTCGATTTATTATACATGTATATAGATATATAAGAATTGGCCCAGTATCATAGGAATTCCAGAAAAGTGGTGGTATAGGTACTTGAGCTATACAGTAGACCGTACACACATTCTTTGATGTGGGGAGTACTTTATTCACTTGATGAGTACATCGAGATATCGTATGAATTTGATCAGGATGAAAAATATGTGAATAAAGATGATCAAGGATGAAAATAGGAGGAAACGAAATAAATAAAAAACACGCCGCGGTTGTCTCTCTCTCTCTATATATATATATATATATATATATATATATATATATATATGAAATGATGAAGGAAAACATAATAGGATAGCTGCAATGGGGGTAATAGAAAGCGGATGATGGTAGTCGAACGGGGATGATAATAGAGAATAAAAGACTCAGTGGGAAATGAACGAAGGGTGTGCTCGCTATGCCGAGCACAAAGGAATACTTGAGAACTCCGAAAGGGATTCTTCATCAAGTTTGAAACTGCTAGTGTTTGTGACAAAATGTTTGGAAAATCCTATATGGATGGGTAACTTAAGATTGCGTTAGCTCCATCGATCAGAATAGCTAAACTATATAAAAAAAGCTGCGAATATCGATGTTGCTTGTAAATAAGCAGATGAGAAAACAAGAAGAGAGAGAGAGAGAAGGAGAAGAGTGTGAAAAGATACATATATGCCCGATCTATACTGCGGTGTAATCAAAAGCTTTACTCTTGGAAAAACGAATGTCTCAACGATCGACCAAAGCGTTACGAAACTTCTCGTCTCGGTCTCGAGGGACTCGTACGGGATTCGTCACGTTTGAGTGCACCACCCGTGTGAAAATTCAACTGGTGAATCAAGGTTTTAATCTGCAGTATTTATTTTTTTTTAACTCATGAATTTTTTATGAATGAGATGATGTATTCAATTATAATACGTCTAATATTATATAATATTATACGGCAAAAAGGAGTTACTCATAGTAATAGTAAAAGAAATATTAAATGTTACATCGCATAAAAAGTACAATACACAAAAAGTTTTATTAAGGGGACAAGCCTGGGTTAAAATTGAAAAACAGATATTCAATTTTAACAATTAATTTTTTTTTTAATAATTGAAACTATTTCTTAATTTGTTAAACAAATTATATTATTATCAACTTTTATTTAAAAATTTTTGGCCAATTTCTATATAACAAAACTATTTTCATTAATTATGAGACTCCACACACTCTGATTTTTTTCCATAATGGACTTACCGCTGGATATCTCAGGAACCACTTCATCGAATAGGCTCAAAATTTAATAGTAATTTTTAAATTAAATTTTAATCCACTTAAATAGAAGAGACTATGTTGATATAGTAATAAAAAATTATTATTACCAAATTAATTAAAGAAATCGAAAAATTATATAAAAAACAGCTAAATCATTTTTTTATATAAACATTTACACTTTTATGTGGATTTAAATCATATTTAAAAGTTACTGTAAAAATTTCAGCCTATTGGATTAAATGTATTTCATAATTAATTAATGTAGTTTTGTTACATATAAATGGGTCAAAAAAAATTGAAATGAAAGTTCATAATAAACTGATTTGTTTAAAAAATTAAGATATATTTTCAATTGTTATAAAAAAAATTAATAATTCTTAAAATTAAAAATCTTTTTTCCAATTTTAACCCACGCTTGTCCCCTTAAATTAGCAGTGAAACAAAATCCGTAATTTAGTAATTCATCGGGCAACATCCGGCGATCAAAGTATAAAAATTTATAACTCGTAGTAGCCAAGAGGAAAATTCAGGAAAAACGTCTCGATAGAAGAAAAAGTAATTCGAAGGGAAACAGGTAAGCTCCGTCTATCCAGAGCGGGCAATCGCGTATATATATATATAGGATATCTTCTTTACAGAGAGGAACCGGATCGTGAGATGGAGCTCGAAAAAGGAGGAAGAAGAGCGCATAAGGGAACGACGGGGGTGTAGCTGCGGACAGGCGTCAGGGGATGAGATAAAGAAGGGGGGCTGTAATTATGAATATAAATCGATGGAAGGGCGGTGAGTTTGCGGCGTGGCGAAAAGTCAGACCCTGTGACGGGAAGAAAGAGAAATGGAAGGGCCTAGGGTGAGCGAACCAACGAACAAACGAACGTTCTTCCGTCTTTTAATTTTAATTAAAGTAAGGTTACGGCCCTGAAGCTTTCGTCTACAAGAGAGCTGCAAGAAATAGTAGAGAACTCAACTCGTTAAGCCTGTCCACGATGACGGCTGATGCTGCACGAAACTTGGATAGGCACTGAAGAAGTTTACGGATTTACACTTGTGTGCACCGGGTTTCTTAATTTTATTCCGATCCTCGAGTTCGTTACACTTGAATAAGGTAAACCACCTTCAAATGGCCTTTTTATGTTAAACTTACTCTGCTTTGAGTTTATATCTCGCGTAATATCGACTCCAAAACCTGAAAATTATTCTAACTCTATGCTTATATAAAAACTATTGTTTTTGGTTAAACTATATTATTTTTAAAGTACATTATTAAATTTAAAGGGCACGTTATCATCCGACCAGCCTTATTTTAATTGCCTAAAGCATGTAAAAAAAGCTTTGTAAAGTATATTTACACGTTTTCTAATTTCTGTAAGTATTACTTACTCACTTCATGACATATATTATATATTCATATGCACAGAAACAAAAGACTATATTCATAAAAATTATAGATTTTGATCAGATTCTATACGACAACCACAATCCTCATCCAAATGAAAAAGTCATTGCATTTTAGACTATTTTACGCTACCAAAAATTTGTATCATAACGGCATATTTATATACGGGATGATTTTTGCATATTCCAATTAAAAATCACTTATTTATATTTAGTACACGTCTAATAAATATGAACTTACAATTGAATCTAATAAAAATAGAGAAAAAGATCGAATTCTAAAGCACCTACGACAATGAGAATCCAAGCTTCGTACAGTCGACACCAAGAAAATCCCCTTGAAAAACATATCTCTACGCCTAGTTCGAACGAGGAAAAAAGTAATAACCAATCTAAAATATGTAAATGAATAAACATAAATCAAGAATAAAAAGAAAAAACATAGGTTGTTCGACAACAATATAAAAAAGAATAGTGTTGTACGGAGAGTTGAAATCTATTGATCTAACTTCGCGTAACACCCCATTAACAATAAGAGTAAGCGTCATCGAAAAAGCTATCGAGACACCCCTGAGTCACAGAGTTCCTTCTCCTGTCCAGCAAATGTCTCGAGAAAAGTTTTTCCTCCCGACGCCTTTGGCACCCCTCTCCCCCCCGTTAGTACAAACTCTTTTCCAACATCCATGATTGCACGGCCGAATGTACGTGTATACGCGGGCGCGTGTGCGTACGTTTGTGTGTGTGTGTGTGTGTTTGTGTGCATAGCACAGAGGGGTTGAGCTCACCCCCCAACGTGAAAGATGAGCGACGAGGAAGCACACCCACTAGCACCCTGGCAACAGCAGCGGCGACCGAATGATTCGAGCGTACCGACAATCCTGGCTAAAGCGCACAAATTACTGATATTGAACACTACATGCTCGCCGATATTGGATGCGATGTGTGGGTGTCTATATATACATATCCACGTATGCACACGTACGCGCCGCATTTTGCCAATTGCACTTACGCAGAGGGACGCAGAGGTCATTCCACCCCCTGCTCGCACACCATGGAAATTAATGTCACGCCGCGAGCTTCATTTCGCTTCTAGGGCTTTTCCTCCGATGCGCTATTTAGTTAATGACAATTTTATCGGCCTTCCCGAATATATACGCGTACCTATATACACACGCACCATTTTTTTCACATGCGCGTGTGCGTACACGCACCCCTAACTTTGATTTGCAAATATAATTATCAATCGGCAAAGTGATTCGACGACGGATTCGATGATTACGAGATCTCTGCTCGCTCTGCTGTGTGTATATGTATACATTTATTTTTTCACTCACTCAATTATTTACAATCTTACAAGATACTTTCGCAAAGTTTTTTATTTGCTTGAGAAGGTATATAAAATTCTATATAGGTACGCATAATTTTCGATGAAACATTTCGGTAAAGTCACCCCGTGGTAGGATTATCGATCCCAGGGAGATGCACAGAGCCAAAGATAGTTCTCCTATCAGGAATTAAAAAGAAAATATCGAAAGGTGGAACTCGACAAAATGTCACATATTTTATTAATAACTTATCTAAAAGTTTCAAGTACGCTCTGAATGTATAAACTTACAATTCGTTAAAGAACTATGAGATATTCATATAAATAAAATTGTAACTGGAAAAAAAAGGTACGACTCGATATCGATCGAATCTCGAGTTATTCTACATTTTTATACAGGTTAGTGTATTAATGTAATTATTAAATTGAACAACGTAAAATATTGAGAGAATATCTTTAAGAGACGCGTGCAGAATGCAACAAAAAGAGAGAATGAGAAGGAGAGAAGGAGAGAAGGAGAGACCGTTTAAAATCGGCACAAGCCGCGCCTATGCATTTGCGTTGATAATGGATGCGTCGAAACGTGACGAGGTGCGTGCGTGTACGTATTATATATGTATGTACACATGTGTGAGCATATAGGTGTATATGGGAGAGAGAACCGAGGACACTCACTCTAGTTTCTGCGGACACAAAGGGAGAGCGAGAGGCAACGTAAGGTGGGGCCGGCACGATTATAGGAAAAGAGAAAGAGAGTGGAGAGAGGCAACGAGAAGCAACAAAGCAAGGAAGTACACCCTCCTAGCCACTCACACACACCCACCCACCCACACTCACGTATCGTCCAGTAGGGAGGGGGAGGGGGGAGGGGGAGAGGGGGGGTAGTCGAGGAGACGTGGGGCAAAGAGACCTGGGGGTGGCTCCTGGGGGGTATTACGCCGCACTGCGAAAGAGAAGAGAGAAAGGACGGCGCCGCCGAGATATAACCAACCCAGCAGTAAAGTAGCGACGTTGCTCTGCCCGGGGGTAAAGTGAACCCTCGAATTAAATCTAGAAAACTATTATTGCTTCTTGGACTTGGTGTCACATTTTTTTCTTTCTTACCATTTTAATAATGTTTAAATCCCCGATATATTTGCCCAACTACCACTTAACGCACCTAACGTATAGCCATCACAATTTTTATATTTTTTTATATAGCTCCGTAAGATTATAACGTGTAAAGTGGTACTCGTGCGATATCATTTGCGGTACGATAGTCAGACAAATTAAACTAAAATTATAACAAACACTTGATCCAAAATTATCTATGTAAGGAACAAATATTCCAATTTCTTAATAATATATATCTTTTTAATTTAAGTAAACTATCTAAACGGTCACTGTTAAATTTAGGATTTTAAAAACACATATTCGATTGTTTTATATTAAAACTTTATTGGGTTCGCATTAATGAATAGATAGCATCTACGTATCTCATTAATTCTTCACCAAAATTGTATGATTCGACATTTTAAATGCGTACACACGTCTTTTTTATTTAATATTTCTAATTATACATATCAAGAGTTCAATATCCATTTTTCGTTCTTAATAATTTTCGAATGGTATTGATACCTTTTATAAAGGACAATTTTCGATTTAGTACATCGATGGGTTGCGCTGTAAGTAACGACATCAATTTTTTATGGAAGCTAGCCTCAGTCCCTATATTGAAAAATTTTCGTTTTACTCTAAATTTGATTTCCATCAAATTTGCAGGAGTAAAAAGTACTTCCATGACCCGACATCGAATACTAAAATACGAACCCGAAAAGAGGTTCATTTTAGGACGGTTATATATAGAAATAGTATAATAGGTATTATGAATTCTTTAAAGCTCTTACGTATTTGGGTTATAAATAGAATGCCATTTTACATTTTCAATCAATCAAAATAACTCATAGAGTATATGGTAAATCAGTTCAATCATATTCTGTACATGGATATCACAATTTTTGGTTTAAATCAAGACAATATTATAGTACACGGTGAATAATTGTCGAAAGTTATTATATTTTCAGTAAAAAAACGAAATAGAATAAAAGCCATTGGGCATTTTGCAAATTTATTATTTTGAACATTGGTGCAACATATACCTATATTTATTGGTTTTACTACAAACCTAACAAAATGTATTTACATAAATAGATAAATTTTTTAACGTAACTAACATTTCCAATGATGACACAATGGAAAAATGTAACTTTACGCAAGTGGAAACCAATTTTTATAAAAAAATGATGAATAAAATGAACTAACTAAAATTCGCCGAGTACTCGAGAATATCAGAAATAGCGTTGAGGAAGCACTGTACGCCTTCCTCGTATGCTTTTCGTAAAGTCCTGGACTTCCCCGAGGTTGCAGGCTTCACTCTCGCAGTTTTTCGTAGTTCTCACATACACATACCGGCACGTGCACACAGACAAAGAAGCGTAAGCACAAGCTCACCTTGGAGGTTTGCCGAGAGAGCCGCCCACGTCGATGTTCCGCGCGCGCACACGTGTGCACTTCTCTCTCCCTCGAAATCCGCACGAACCGAGAGTGAGCGAGCAAGAAGGAGAGAGAGAGAGAGAGAGAGAGAGAGAGAGAGAGAGAGAGTGAATAAGAAGGGGAGAGAGAGAGAGAGAGGGAGAGAGAGAAGGAGAGAGAACCCGAGCATCACAGATATAGAGCGCTGGGTTACGTCGAGAGCAAAGTAACACCTAACGGGGGGAATGGGCTTTTCAACCCGCTGTTCATCAGGGAATGCCAACGAAAATAGATTTCCCTTTACCGAAGGAGAAACGGGAGAAGAAAAGGTGGGGCGAGGAGGGAGGGAGGGAGGAGAATATTCTCTCTTTCTCTTTTCTTTTCTTCTCGATCAAAGAAATACGCTTCCATATATACCGAGAGTTCGGTTTTTTTCATCTTTCTTTTTTCGAGGGAGAGAAGAGCAAGCGATTAAAAATCAGACTGGAAAAAAGATTCGTATTGTGCTCTTGAACTTGTTCCGGATTAAACAAAGCGGAAGTTAAGTTTAGCTACTCGTAAAGTACAAGTCGGTGCCACTTATTCTTTGCGCGGGTTTTCCTTATATTTTCCTCTCAGTTTATCTTGGGTGAGAGAGAAACTCGGCCGACAAAGATTGATCAACGTCCGACGGATTTAGCGATTTATTTAAAACGTCGGTGAATCTTGCTAAGTGACCTTTGTGAACTGCTATTTTTTTTTAAAATACATGCATTTATAGAGAGAGACAAGTGAATTATTAAAAGGCATTATATTTTAAAAAATATATAATTGTAAAAGGCTACGTTTAATTATTTACTATAACGATTGTTAAATCCAGATCTATTTGCATTAAACAAAAAGTGAGCGTTTCAATAATAGTAATTATAAATCGGGCAATAGTTGAGCTAACATTTTTGAAAAGTAAAACTTTTTAGATAAGGCAAGGTATTGTAAGAAAAAGTTGGAGCACCGTACTGATTAGAACGTAAAAGGCGAAAATAGTATTTCGAATGGTACACGGATGGTCGCACCTTTAGAAAGAAAAACTCTCAGGCGTATATAAAGAAAATGGAGCGAAATTTACCATAGAAAAGGCGTTAGAAGAGATTACACGGTAGAAATCTCGGAAGAAGGGAATATAACGTACGGTTGTTTTCAACGAGTATACAGAGGAAGAAGTAGGCGAAGAAGAAGAAGAAGAAGAAGAAGAAGAAGAAGAAGAAGAAGAAGTGTAAGGAAAGCGTCGTAAAGAGTATAGCGACTACCCTTGTATTCGATTCGAGGTCGGATGAATCAGTGGGTCTTTGCTCGTTGAGCTATATCCATCGAGCCTCTACCGTTGTCGTCGCCGTCGTCGTCGTCGTAGTCGTAGTCGTCGGAGAGATAGAAGGAACGAGACCGAGACCGAGAACGAGAACGAGAACGAAGCAGCAACCCTCTGAACCTTCATCAAGCGGTTCGTATAGGAAAGCTACCCCAGCTAGAGCCCCGGGAACCCAAGAGAGAAAGAGAAAGAGAAAGAGAATGAGCACGAGAAAGAGAAAGAGAAAGAGAAAGGGAAAGAGGATGATGGCTGGGGATGGTGAGAGAGGGAGCGTACCTTTATCAAGAGCGGGCAAGGCTCCCCCCTAGAGTCGCTCTTTTGCCCCCCTTTGGCATTACTCCGGTTCACCTGCATCTCCCTCTGGCGCGGGTTCCCGCGCGCCGCGCCTCTCTGGCGCCTTCTCCCTTTTCCTATCTCCCTCCCAGCCACCCTGCCTCCCTGACTCCCTGCCTCCTTGCCTCTCTGCCTCCCTGCCTCCCTGCCTCCCTGCCTCCCTGCCTCCCTGCCTCCCTTCCTTTATTCTTGTTTCTCTTGTTTCGCGTCCCTCGGACCCTAGATTAACAGATCCTTCCTGACGTAGGAAAAGGGAGAGTCTGCATTCTGCCTTTCCACCCCCGTTCACTCGCACACTCGCACACCCACAAACACTTTTGCTTCGTTCCATCCAACTTAGATGACTTGCCTTTCCCGCCTTCCTTCCTTTCTTTCCCCTCTCTTATTTTCCTCTCCGTGTGTCTCTCTCCCTCTCGCTGTGTGTGTGCGCGAAGCACATATATATATATAGATACACACGAAGCACCCGCTCTATTTTTAATCTCGACGATGTCCAACGTCTTACGGGTGATTCCTCGCCTACACCCAAGCATATACCGTTGGGAAGAACTAATAATTGTGTTTGTTGTCAAGTGACGTTTTCCCTTCGACTCCATTGGGATAAAACGTGAATATAGTCCCGTGAAATACCGATAATTATGTTCTACCTCCTTTCAAACTAACCACATAGAAATTTACACAAACTCAATACGATTGCCACTGCAAAAAAAACACCTTTAAGTTTTACATTCATTGATTAGTCTATGTGTAGTATTATTATAATATTCCTCCAAGTTTTACTGGAACAACGACTTATAGTGAAGTATGTACTCATTTATTTATTAGGTAAGACAAAAAATTCATCGAAACATTTTCTAGGAGCTAGTAAAACTAGCTGAAATATTGTATACTGTGCCATAGCTATAAATACATTTATATCCCACATGATGTTTCAAATACCAAACAAGATTAATCTATAAACAATTTTGAGCTACTAAAATTAATATCTATTTTGTCGCGAAATCGTTAACTACTCTTTTTTAATAGCGTGTCCTATAAGTTGCGGTAAAATTAAATAATTTTGATTACGCGCTAGTACTGTACATCTCATGGCCACTCGCTTAGGTTTAATAATAATACGTGAAAATTTATGTTTATTTAACGTTACGACAAATTTTCGTTTTATTTTGAACGTACGCAAAAATAAGGGAGTGATTTTAGTTAGCTGATTTAATTTATAATAATTTAGAACATACGAGGTCCGACAATCACTTTGTTACATTAGTAACACAAATTACATTTCCAGCCTTAACACCTTAATCCTTAAAGTATCCTTCTCATGTTTTCGAGGAATAATTATGTAATTTTATAAAGAATATACGTAGTATACGTAAATGTAGTATTATTATTATTATTATTATTATTATTATTATTATTATTATATTCGTACAGTACTTAATTTTGGTACTGAAAGTTTCTACTAGACTTACGGAAAATCGATAAAGTAACGTAATATTAGAAAAAGTATAATAATAGAGTACGAACGAAAAAAATTGTTTCGTTAAAATAATATTTTATTCAACAAATACGCATGTTATTAATAAATACCCGTTAGCGTACGTTTTTCTTTTCTTAAACATTTACATGGAATAAACATTGTAGGTAAAAACTAACATAATGAAATAGCGTTGATAAAATCTAGCTGCATTTTTGCGAGAGACTTTTTCACAGTCGCTCAAGTTTCATACCGTGTTACATCCTTTCCCCTTTTATCGAGGTAACATCATGCACTATACGTAGATTAATGTATAAAGAGAATTTTGAAGCTCGATGCATCGAGAGGATTCGAATGAAATTGCCCGAAACATGGTCCTATCATTTATTGCATTCGGCAATCGTCAGTTTTTCGAATTTTCCACTTTCATCGGACACGAAATGTACAAACATATCCAGAAATAAAATGAAAAAAAAAACATATAAAAAAAAACGAGGGCAAGGAAATTTGTGTACGTATATATTCAGTTTCTGATTAATCTGGGTTCGATTCTCGTTTTCTTGAGTCGGTGCGCTGATATAATTTTCCGATCCTCCTCCGATAACATAGACACGTTACACGCAAGGTATATTCATCGATCTTGCAAACCTACCGGCAATTCTCCAAGAATTTGCCAATAAGTTACGTGATCTCGTTTGTAATTTTCATTTTAATAAGCTTATGTTTTATATTACCATGCAAATATTTTTTCTCAAGAATCAGTTGCTGACGATTTCAGAGGTGACACCTCAGACTGCAAAATTTGAATACATTTGAATTTACATAACCATGTTTAAGTAGTAATAGATAGATTTAGTAAGGCAATGTATACAATTCTAATAACATTGTGTATTTTAAATTACAAGTAATCAAATTAGAAAATGCGTATTCTTTACAAATTTACTGAGAAAACTAATATATTAAAAATTACTATAGTTTATAATTTTTTTAACGTAGGAGTATCATAATTTTTACTATATTTTACAGAAAATATTAACATCTATACAGTAATTTTAATTAGAATTTATAACAAAAATTACTCCAAAATATAGTAAATATTGCGATAATCCAAGTATATCCTTACGTTACTATAAAATACAGTAATTTTTAATATACCATTTTTCTCAATGTTGTGATTCAAAGATCTGTTTGTTTTCTACTTTCTGACTCAAAATGGTTTTGTAATAATACTATGTAACGCAAAAATGTGACTGATGTATCATCTATTTAATTCATAAAGTCATGGATAATTCGTTAAATTCCTGTAGATATAGATAATATACAGCTAAAATAAATCATGGTTGTAGATATACATTAATATTTATAACCAGTTGCATCGTAAATAAACATTAGAGAGTAGAAGTTTATGCTATACTTGGAAATCTATAAAAACGAACGCATATACCTATACACTTCGATACATTTATACAGCTTTGAACCTAAATACAACCATCAAAATCGACGCGTAACACTGACCTCATTTTTAAATTTAAAAACCTAGTTAATTTACGGAGTGGCTAATTGAGTGAAACAAAATCATCAATTGGGCAGGTTTTTACCGAACAGGAAGCCATTAGGATAATCCATATCCCCTGAAAAGATAGAGGTGGAACCGCGTGATTAATCAAGGTGTATGATCAAGTTCACCTTGATATTCCAGAATAAAGATCGTCATTGCGGGTTTCGAGTGAGAAAAACATAGTACGGGGTTGGCTGGGAAGGGGGAAGGTGGGGGGGGGAGTATATACCCATCTGCAAAATGACCGGCGAAGGGTCGAGTTCGCCGCGCGAAGCCGAGAAAGCCGCAGCAATCGTATCACGGAATTATTTAGAACAGTGGATGGTAGTCGACGGTGTAGTTAGGTGAACTGCGGTGACCAGCGACAGAGCTAGCGAGCGGGCGAGCGATAGAGCGAGAGAGAGAGATAGAGAGAGAGAGAGAGAGTGAGAGTGAGAGAGTGGTAGTAGTAGCCTCGCGGTGCGCCTCGACGGAATTACCCCCAGTCCGTCTCAGTCCGTCTCTTCTAGTTTCGCTTTGCCCTTCGAGCGGGAGAGAGAGAGAGAGGGAGGGAGGGTGAGAGAGAGGCAGTGGGAAGTGGAGAGAGGGAGGGAGCGGGGTGGTTTCGGTCTCTCTCTCTCTCTCTGGCTTAGCTGAAAGCAGCCCCTCGCGTGCTCGGCTGCCTGCCTGCCAGCCATCCAACTAACCCAGCGCGTCACCCCCGACCCTCGTCGAGCCAACCCTCCCGGCCACCCTCCAACTTCCACGAGCCTCCCGACTGTGCCACACCACCACCCCCCTCGACACCCGTCCTACAATCTACGAGCACCCTCCCTCCTCCCGAACCCTCCTCGACAACCCGTCGTGCTACGCCGCAAACCCCTATATCCTCAGCCGCCGGAAAACACAGCTGAGCCAACGCTGCGACTCGCCCTCTCTACCTCCCTCCCTCCCTCCCTCCCTTCCGCCCTCCCAACCTCTTTCTCTTCCACTCCTCCCGCTCTCCCGCGCTCCCGCTCTTCCTTTCCTCTTTCGGTTTTGCCGCTTTTTATCATCTCTCGCTCCGCTCTCTTTTCTACTCCTCCTCCTCCTCCTCCTCCTCCTCTACCACCACCTCCTCCTCCACCTCCACCTCCACCTCCTCCTCATCCTCCTCCTCCTCGCCCTGGGCGCGCGGAACTCCTTGAGTGCCGCAACCTTAAAAACACCTGGCGTCGAGTTTTCGATCCGAGGCCACCACTACCACCACACCACCACTACTACCACCCACACCCACACCCACACCCACACCCACTCTTCTACAGTTCTTTGCGATAAAAATGACACGAGCATTCCAGGTTTGTGGAAACTTGGAAACTTTCGTATTCTTCACTATTGAGATAGTTATACATATATACGAATATACATTTGCGATTTTGTACTGTATTTATATCTAATGAAATCTCATAGAAATACCTAAACATACCTTTAACAGAGAATAATAAGATTATATCAATGTTTTACCCTAAATATGAACGTGTTAACAGTGCGTTAATCGTCTCTGATGAATTAAAGTATGTGCTACCCGTATAGTACACTGAACGCCAAAAAATTTTATCGTTACTGCATCAATCGAATGAACATTAAGGTACTTTAATTATATAGTGAACGTTACTTAAATATTAAGTCAAGTATTACTTATTGCAACTTTATATAATTATAATGTATTTCCTAGATATCAGTGGTGTGCACATACCACAGAAAGGTTAAAGAACTACAGGAAGCCATAGTTTCCTATACCTCAGACCGTTGACAATGCTTAACTAATTTCAATACGCTTGAATTTTCGCACAATTATTATTATTATTTATAATGCTTAATATGGCGTGCGACGAGACGTCGTTGCAATGAAATAAATAATACATAATGTATTATATTATTTCGTATGTATATAGAATATTGTAACTTGAAATCTCGCACATTGTTATTGTTTCGTGCGTTGCCTCTTCAAGGCCACGAAACGCGCGTGTTTATGTCTACGAGCGAGGATGTGTGCGAGCATCCATGTACACTATTGTTATTGTGTGTGTGTGTTAGATACTTTTCGGGAATGCGACAATTCCCGAAAAGCTCAGTACGCTGCCGGTCTTGACCGAGACAGCATCTTTGATACCTCGTCACGTGTAGTTTCGCGCGCCACGGGAAGTACCGGACCGGTTCGTCCGTAATCCGGGAAGCCGTACGCGAGTGCAAGTGCGATAGTGTAGTGCAGTGCGAAGGACCAAAATACCTCGGGTTGAGTATTCCCCGAGGTAGGCGAATCGCCGCGGCCGCGGGCCGCACCTGCAGATCACCGTCGAGGACGACGGGAAACCGGGCCGACTCCACCGGCCAGCAGACGTCGGGGCGCCGACGTACACCAGGGCCAATGGACCAGCCAGCCCGGTAAGTACCCGACATTGGTCGGTATATATTTAGAGCGTGTTGAGTGAGTGTGTGTGTATGTTTGTTCGGTAGCACACCGGTGCTACCGAAACCGATTGGGTATTGCGCGGGGCGAGCACGGGGGCAGCCCCTGCTTGCCGCGTATATACCGCGCGACCGGGAGAAACGCCCCGTTAAGTATTGTCGGGCACCTCCGTGTAAATACTTGAATAAATACTTACTTATTTTATATTAACGTAACGGTCGCGTTATTATTTTCAATAATAAATTAACCCGCAACACTTCCGATTCCCGATATTCCCGCCACGCGCGTCGGTACGTAGGAGATCGTCCTATCTCCGCTACCGTGTCCCGACGGGTTGACTCGTCAACCCACGGCGACGACAGAGACGTGTTCTTCGGGGCCGTCGTCCCTGTTTAAATTAATAAATTAATTGTAACGGGTATTAGGACGAAGTACCACGTTACAAATGGCGACCGTGACAGGACGGTAGTTGTACCGCCTGCGTGTCGAGGAGATTTCGGGTCGGTGAATTCTGTCTTATTTTTCTTTTTTTTAGAAAATAAGTGTTTCTTGTATGTACAGGTTTACCTGTATATGTTTAAGAAACAGCGGGTTATTTATTTTTAAAAAAAGAATTTCGCTTTGCAAGTCGCGTGTGTGAGAGAGAGAGAGAGAGAGTGAGTGAGAAAGAGCATATAGGTTGATAATGGCATGGACGCATGCCATTACGATTGAATCGTGTGTGTGAGTGAGAGAGAGAGAGAGAGAGAGAGAAAAATTTGAAATTTCGAGTTCGCGTTAGAGTAGGGACGCGCGGGTATCCCTAGCCGTGTATTGTGGTTGTGTGAAAGAGAGAGAGAGAGAGAGAGAGAGAGAGTGAGAGAGAGGAACATTGCGTCGCGGAGTTCGATAGTGCTGAGTGAGCACGAGTCCGCTAGTGGGAGAGAGAGAGAAAATCCCAACTAGCCGGCGTTAGACTCGCGCGGCGTAAGTATAACGCGATTGAGAGAGAGCGAGAGAGAGAACATATACACTATACGGCATATACCGCGCGGATATCCTTCGTTGCTACGCAAGAAGGAAAATTTCCCCCTCTGCGCGACCGAATTTCATTTCTAAATTCATTGCATGTATTTTATTATTTCATTTTTAATTTAATTGCATGAATTTCGTTGACTCGCTTTAGAAGCGAGTTTAACAAATTGTGTGTGTGTAAAATATTTTTGAGTTCGGCTCACTGATTGTGTATCAGTTCGAGACGACCAATAATATTTTTTATTGCTTATATTTATTAACTTTATTATCATTATTATTATCATTATTATTATTAATAATTTGTTTGTTGTAATATATATATATATATACTTGTAATTGATTTTTCAAATATATTATCACGCTGTTAGTCAGCTGATATTGAAAGTATACGATAATTTTTCTTTGTGTGATAATTAATATTAATATTATTTTGATTAAGTGTTTGTCACTCAATCATTAATTCTGCTGACGGGAAAATTTCTTTGATTTATTTTCTTAATTTTTTTTGTTTTTTTTTCCGAATTAAGAAATAAATTGCAATTAATTTGTTTGTCAAATTAATTGCATATTTATATTATTGATTTTTGTATAATATAATATATATAAAATTAATAATAAATAAATAATTAATTTCTTTCTTTAAATAAATTAAAATTTTTTTTGTTGGAGGTTAACGATAAAATTAATTTTTTTGTGTGATCTTGTTTTGAAAATTCTTTTCTTTTGAAGCTACTTTTCACAAAGTTTTCTTTGTACGAAATTTACTTTTTGTGTAAAATTATAATTATTTTGTTTGTCAAAATAATTATATTTGTGGCTTCCAGAATTTTCTTTTAATTTCCTTTAATATTTAATTTCTCGCGTCAGCGAATTAAAATTTTTTTTTATTACTTTTGTTTATAAGTTGCAATCGATAGCAATTTATTTTTAAATTGTTACCAAATTAATTTGTTTGTCAAATTAATTCGGTCTTGGATTGGTCCAAGTATCGTTTGCAATTTTACTTAGGTTTAAAGAGAAGATCGTCAGCAAAAATTTTTTTTCTTTGATCCGAATACAGATTCGATTAAGCTTTCGAATCTGGTGGCAAACAAAAATTTTTTTTTTTGTAGTTTGTTTATAAAAATTATATTAATTTACATTAATTTTCTTTGTTGTTTTATTTAGATTTTTATTATTTATTTAGTTTGCCAAGTTCGGATCGGAATTTTGTTGCGTTCTTTTCTCTTTATGTAAGGTATGCCCTCTCATATAGAGTAGTTTTGTACTCTATATTTGAATCTGGACTCTGAGCTATCTCCTCAGTTGTCCAAACTTTACAGGGCATACGGGGAAGCAGTTGGTGTGCCAGCTGAGAAGAAATCCCCAGGTGCACAACGCCGTCTCTGCCTTATCAAAAAAATTACGATGGGCAGCTACGAGACGCGTATGTGCAAAATACTTAGTGACTCGCGGGATGCGAGGCACATTAAAAAGGACATTAGATCACTTCCTTTGGAGGAGATCTACGCCCAGCTCGATCGTTTGCACCTTAATGCAAATAGCGAAGAGTTTGAGTGTAGAGAGCGCCTTCTAAGACATAGGATTAAGTGCTATGATCCTCAAATTGACGTGCCTTGGTATCCCAATTACGACGAGGAAACTTCTGCCCAACCAGCGACGAAGCCCTTAGCTTGTCCACAGTTCTGGCAGAAGCACCAAAAGCGTTCCAGAAGAGGTAGTGTGATACCTTCTGGTACCGACAGGTCTTTAGAGTCTGAGTTGTCAGATGATAGACCAACGAGTGAGCACATAACCCCCATTCAGGAAGAAGAGGGAAATGTGACTACACATAGTAGAGTGCCCACGCCGACGGGCGAATTAAGACCGCTTTCTGATAATGCAGCTGGCATTAACACGGAAGCGGCGATTCCGACGGCTAACTCACCACCTTCGAGACAAGTGACGGTGTCGACCGCCACATATACCGGTCTAGGTGAGACGCATGCTATAAATTCATCACATGCGTCACACCGGGATCAGCGTAACTCGTTGGTTGGTAACCACAACCCAGTGGAAAAGGGCACCAATCGTCGTAACGATTTTGGACTGAATTCCGATGCACATGGACGGTCTACTCCCAGTCATTTTAGTAGTTCTGGAGCTATTAAAAAGCGCGTTTCGGAGATTCAGTCAGATAAGTCGCGGCAACAGACGAGCAGGGATTATGAACTCCCTTCCAACGATCGCAGGCAGTCGACTGATAATCGGAGGGAAGCTCCAGATTATCGTTCACATAATCGCGATCAATACGGTACCTGTCAGAGGAAGGTTAGTTATGACAAGCATAACAACAGGACCTCCTCACACAGATATGCGCCAGCACCAGAAGAAGCAGATGATGAATCGTTCTCGGAAGGTGAGCGCTATCACAGGAGTGCAACATCCACTTCTAGACGGTTACCGAATGAAGGGAATAGTAAGTCTCGAACGTCCGATCGTAACCAAAGTACTTACACTAGGAGGGAAGCCTCTACACAGTGTGACAATGGTTACAACAGATCCCGCGAAATGAATAATGATCCCGTCGAGCATGAGCGAGCTGTCGCTAGACGCGATCAAGGTACTCAAACCGATTCTAATATGAGTAACTTAGATTCGGACGAATATTACGCTGCAAATAGGGAGGATGCAACCGCTTACTATGCGAGAAGATATCGCAAGGAGCGCCTCCCTGATAGACGTAGTAGAGTACCATCGCCGAGTCGGGATGCGCACCGACGTGATAGGAATAACCAAAGTGAGGACATGGGTGCATTAGTCCCTTTGGGATACGACCAGCCACCAATGAGAGATAGAAAGGATCGACCTGGTTGTGCACGAGCCCTCAGAGACTGGGGGTCTATCGTTCGATGGGGAGACCAACGACGATGCCGAAGAATTTCTAGATAGTTTACAAGACTTCAGGAATGACGACCAGTTCTCTGACCGGCGTATACTGAGCGCATTGCCTTGCGTGTTTAAGAAGACAGCCCTATTTTGGTATAGGGCCGTCCAATCTTCTTTACATAACTGGTATGACTTCGAAAAATGAATTTTTGAATGAATACGGTCAGGAGTTGCGAGATCAAGATTTGTTCGAGGATCTACAACGCCGCACGCAAGGCAAAGGAGAGAAGGTCGTAAAATACCTAAATTGCTTTAAGGCTATTGTGCGGAAATTCCGCCGACCTCCTCCGCTGCTCCAACAAGTAGAGATGGCATATTCTCAACTGAGACCGGAGTGCCGTAAATTTATGTCCTCGAGATCCATAAATAATTTCGAAGACATAATGAAATACGGCAAAGAATATGAACAACACTTGGTATGGGACAAGAGATTTGCGGAACCCACACCAAGAGAGCAAGTTCATATCCCACAAGCTTTCCCAAAACGGAGTTCGTCCAAAGTTTCGGGGAAAAGTGGCCTCATTAGTTGAGAATAAGAAGAGCCAACCGGCTCCCCAGCCATCTCCACCCCCGAAGAAGAAGACGTTGAAAAAGAAGAGGAGCAAGAAAAAATAAGAAACAGTCTTCTAGCTCATCTTCAAGTGATTGTGAAGTAGCCAATGTGTATGGTACTCGCAACGCAAGTCAACGTCAGTACTTTCAACAAAGTAAAAATTTTGTGGGTGCACAAAATAGTAATAATGCAAGACAGTCTTCGGGAAATAAGCAGACAGGGTCAAGCAGCAACAATATAACGGTGCTAGGCCGAAACAATACGTTGCTCAAGCTCAGACGACACCCGTCTATACGCCTCAACGTAGACAAAACACGGTATATGATCGTCCTACGCAGAGGCAGACCCAAGACGCTGGTTTGCAAAGGAATCCGAACAGTCCCTTCTTTGGCATATGTTTTACATGCCATAAAGTAGGACATCGATATTCCGATTGTCCCAATCAGACTTGCCTTCATTGCGCAAGTATGGGACATACAGCGGACCGGTGCCCGAACGTGGCAGCGCCCATTGAGTGTCAGGTGTGCCACACAACTGGGGTAACCCTAGATAATTGTCCAAAGTGTGAGCATGTACGGCAATATCTGGGAAACCTAGCGGCAGGGTACCAGAATCGTCCCCCGGGCCCTGCACGCAATTAAAAGAGCGTAATAGCTCTAGGGGGCAAGAAATACGGGTTGGTGAACCCGCGAGGTTGTTTATTAAGAAGGACAAACACCTCACTGACTTCGCTGAACTGCTAAACGGAGAGCAAACAAACGTTCAGAAGGTAAGAGAGAATACCTCTGAACATCCGAATTTGCCGAAATCTGCTGAGTTACCTATGGTTAAGGCTGAGACTCCTTCCAAGCTAACTCCAACGTTCGAAGCACCGAACAAAGCAGATTTAGAACTTCTAGAGATGAAGAAAAACAAAGAGTCTTTCTGGTCTGAAGTACTCCGTAGGCAGGCAGTTAACCAACACAAACGGTTACTCAAGGAAATAGAGAATGAGAGAAAAACTCTAAACCTGTGTAACCCCACCAAGGAGAACGATGATATTCGTTACTCATTGTCACCCCAACCTACGACCAAAGAAAAGAGTATAAAACAGTCTAATGAGAGTAAAACGACTGTCTCTCTTGATCAGGTGATGAACAGTTCAAAATCGTTGCCGATTAGAACAGTTCAGGGGGGGGCAGGAGCCGTCCCGAAGACGTCCAGAGAGACAAGTTCGACTCCAGCTCTACTTGACAGTCAAGCCGAAGACATGGTTGCGGGAGTGCAATCCGAAAACCGTTTGTTCTTCTCGGTAAGACTTGGTGGCAAGGACTTTAAAAGCATTGTTCGACCCAGGAGCAATGGTTTCACTTATACGCGTTGACGTAGCGGAATGCTACAGGGATAAGTGGAAACCGGCCAAGGTAGTCGTGCGGGGTGTCGCAGGACCGGCACTGAAAGTCCTAGGTTTGTTAGATGTTCTATTCGGAATTGAGGGATTAGATGGCAACATCCAACTGAGAATAGTCGAGAGTATGGAACACTCGATGATCCTCGGTATGGACTTCCTTCAACATTGGAACATCGAGGTTAAAATTGGCGATGCCCTCTGGCGTGTTGGCGCCGGAAAATGGCAGTCTTTGTCAAGGACGGAGTCCGAGACGGAGACACGAGGATTCTCGCAGAGTGTGCAGGTATCATCGAGATTAACGATGACCAGCGAGAGAGGGTAAGAAAGTTAGTAGAGAACTTATTACCACCACCAGGCGATATGCATGGCTTTACTACGTTGATCGAACATCACGTGGAAGTAGAGCCAGGTGCACGACCAGTACGTCACAAACCAAGACGTATGTCGCCTAAAGTCCTCGAATTCGCCCAGCAAGAAGTCAGAAAAATGTTTGAGAGAGGAATAATCGAACCGAGTGCAAGTGAATGGTCTGCCGCTCCAGTGATAGTCCGCAAAGACGAAGGTAGCTATCGTTTTTGCATAGACTTCCGAGATTTGAATGCGGTAACAAAACGTGACTCATATCCAATACCGAATATGGATTCGATTCTGGATAAGTTACATAACCGCCAAATTCATCTCTAAGATCGATCTTAAGAAGGCATATTTCCAAGTGTTAATGTCAGAAATTAGTCGACATTACACCGCCTTCGCTGTGCCTGGGTCTGGGTTGTGGCAGTTCACACGGATGCCGTTCGGACTGATGAATGCACCCATGACATTTGCACGGTTGATCGATGCTCTATTTGGTCCCGAAGTTGAACCTCATGTTTTCGGTTACCTGGACGATCTAATCGTTATAACCGAAACTTTCGAGGAACATTTAAAATGGTTGGAAATGGTTCTAAGGACACTAGTGGACGCAGGGCTAGAATTGAACAGAGAGAAGTGTCAGTTCTGTTGCTCGAGCGTTACGTTCCTTGGGTACCGCCTGGATGGTGATGGACTTCGACCCGATGTGGATCGAGTGGCTCCTGTCCTAAATTATCCGACCCCAAGAAATGTTAAACAACTTCGTTCCTTCCTTGGCATGGTCGGCTGGTATTCTCGTTTTATAAATCGAGAGTCGGATATTAAGATCCCTCTCGTGAGATTACTTCGTAAGGACCAGCCATGGGAGTGGGGACCAGAGCAGGACGCGGCGTTCCGTGAACTCAGGTTAGCTCTAGCCGGCGCGCCAGTGCTTGCTCGACCAGACTTTTCTAAGCCTTTCTCGGTCCAGAGTGACGCGAGTGATTACGCTATTGGGGCTGTGTTAACCAAGAAGATGAAGATGGTTTCGAGCATCCGATCGTTTACGTCAGCCGAGTGTTGAACAAGGCGGAGCGTAATTACATGACGACGGAGAAAGAGTGTCTAGCCTTAATCTGGGCAATTAAGAAACTTCGGCCATATATTGAAGCGTATCGTTTCAAAGCTGTGACGGACCACAGCGCGCTCAAATGGTTGAAAACTCTTAAAGAGCCCACCGGCAGACTAGCGCGCTGGGTGTTTGAGATGCAACAGTGGGACTTCGAGATTGTGCACAAGAAAGGTGCACTACACTATGTTCCCGACGCACTCTCTCGCGCTGTTAACCTGGACTCGGACGAAGTTGAAATAGCCTCCTTTGACGTGATTACCGACCCATGGTACATTGCCAGATTGGATGATGTGAGGTCCAGTCCTCAAAAGTTTCCGCAATGGAAAATTGAGGATGGAATGCTTTATCGATTCACGACCGATAAGCTGCTGGACCCAATCACGGGTCAAGAGGAGGGATGGAGATTGGTTGTGCCCATTGAACATAGGACGCGCGTACTAGAGGATTCGCATTGCCCTCCATCGTGTGGTCATTTAGGAGTGGAGAAGACCTATGACCGAGTGGCAAGAGACTATTATTGGCCGGGTATCTATCATGATGTCAGGCAATTCGTTGTGCAGTGTATAGACTGCCAACGATATAAAGTCTCACAAGCGGGCCCTCAAGGTTGATGGGCAAGCGTAATATTGAGAGACCGTGGGCTGTGGTTGCGGCAGATATAACGGAACTGCCTCGTAGTAAGAACCAATACAAATATATACTGGTCTTACAAGATTTGTTCACGAGGTGGGTTGAATTAAAACCGTTACGAGCTGCTACCGGTAAGTCGGTTGCTAAAGCATTTGAGGAACTCATACTGTTTCGTTGGGAAACTCCTGATTACTTCCTTACGGATAATGGTACAGAGTTCGTCAATAATAAGTTGTCACAAATGCTTGAGGATTACGGGATAAAAACAGATCACGACTCCTCCTTACCGACCGCAAGCCAACCCCGTCGAGCGAACAAACAGGACATTAAAGACGATGATCGCGGCCTTTGTGGATTCCGATCATCGCAGCTGGGATGAACATCTACATGAATTCCGTCATGCTATTAATACAGCAACGCAATCAAGTACAAAGGTTTCCCCAGCTTTCCTCAATTTTGGAACGTCATCCTCAACCTGTTAAGAGTCTGCGTAGAGAGGTTGAGAAGAGGGAATTTAAAATTCCTATCGATCCCGAGATGTGGATGGATCGACTCAAACGTCTTGATGCCCTTCGAGATCTAGTGCGGAAACACATAGATGAAGAGCAGAGACGTCAAGAGAAAGTCTATAACAAAAATAGACGCGTGGCTTCCTTCCAAGTAGGCGATTTAGTCATGAGGAAGTGTAGAACGTTATCGCACGGGGCCAAAGGTATTTCGGCCAAATTGGCGCCTAAGTACGACGGACCCTTTGAAGTCAAAGAGATACTATCACCAGTAGTCTTAAGACTTGAAGAGTCTGGACGGAAGAGGTCTGAAGTGCACGTATCCGATTTAAAGAGATACGTCCCACCAAGGAGAAAATCCTAGGCCAGCGATGATCGGCTAGCCACGGGGAAAATTTAGAGTGGGTATCCGGGTGTGTGATTGATTGAGTATGAGTGATTGTATATGATTAATGTAACTATGATTTTGTTTGTAGTTAATTAACAAATTTCTTTCTTTTGTTTCAGCACCCTGGACGAGGACGAAACCAAACGGCTGATCGCTCAGACCGAGCAAATGCTCGGTAAGCGAGAGACCGAACGGAGCGCGGAAAGCTACCGCCGATTCCAACGGCAGGCAGTCCGCGACTATAATCGTTTCGGGGATTCCCACTGTCTGGACGCAGATAATAAGGAATCCACGTCCACCTTTCTGGCTAACTCGCCACCAGAAGCGAGGGAGATGGTCAAGAGGATTTATGCCGAGGTGGTGGGGAGACCCCTGCCGGCCCAACCATCGGGTCTTGGCAACAACCTCCAGGCCGCTTCGGCGGTAGAGGCTGTTGACTTGCCCTTGGAAAGGCCTAAAGGTGTGTCAAGTCCGCCACAGGCTGGCGAATCCAGGCCAAACCCCAGACGACGGTAGAGCGAATGGAGGTCGACCAGCAGACACCGACGGGTAGCGGTAATTACCTACCTGCGGGATATGAGGTGGACCTCCGCCAAGAGGAGAGGGAGCGGCAAAGGAAAGTCGCCGACAGCCGTCCGAGACGCAAGAAGTACAATCCCTTGCGTCAGTTGACGGTCGACGACTACTACTCGGCAGTAGACGATGGAGGTCTGGCACAAGCCGTGCCAAGTACCATCGCGTCGGTAGTAGTAGTTCCACCAAAGGAAGAGATGTCGCCCGCTAGGAGTAGACCCTCCCCCCTGTCCAAACCACCGACTCAAGTCCGGAGAGAGATGTCGCCCGTAAGGTGCCGACCCTCTCCGCGACCCAATCAGTCAAGGGCGGACCAGGTGGAAAAATACAGGCGTCGCGGGGCGATGTTCAAGAAGTTGGATCCGATCAAGACGGACCCAACCATCGATCCCCCCGATAACGCCTGTTTTAACTGTTGGCGTCCGGGTCACAACCGCCGGGAGTGTGCGGCCACGCAGACACAAGACTTCTGCATCAATTGTGGCCGCCGAGGGGTGGTTGTGACAAAGTGTCCTCGATGCATGAATGCCTACCGCGCATGGTTGGCAAATCGCAGGGATCGAGGACTATCCGACCCACCAACAGTGGCTCCTCAACCTTCCACGTCTGGGACACAGGGGAAGTCCGTGTCCAAGAGGGCCAGACAAAGAGGGAGCCGCAGCAAGGCGAAGAAGCGACGCGTGGAGGAGACCACCGTCGCATCGGTTCGAGCAACTCCGGTGGGTATTGTGGACGCACAGCCCCAGGGAAGCCAACCCTCCTTTGCAGCCGGAGTAATTGCTCGACGACTCGAGGAGGCAGACCGCCGACAGGCGGCAGATTTCGGTCTGCACCATAGCGGGCCGATTGAGGAGGTGCGACGCGCCTTGGGCGATCATGCTCAAAGGCTGGTCGAACAGCGTCGTAGGGAATATCAGGACTCACTGGCCCGTCCTCCTACACCGCCTCCTCCAGCAATATCTGGCCTTCAAGAGGCCGAAGAGGATAAGACCCGTGGACGAGAAGAGAGCGTGGCTCAGCCAGTCCACGTCGAGCTGGTCGGAGGGACGTACCCCCGCACGAGACGTTCTTGCGTCGCCATGGCGCAGGGTCTGGGAGTACCAGAGTCTGGACCCTTAGATGAGGGCAGGGGGTCTCAACGCCTTGCTCCGGCGAGTTCGGCTACCCAGCCGAATTGTCGTTGCTGACCCCCTTATCCTGCACCTCCGATTCCATTGGTCGAACCGCCCTCTGTTCCGACCAGGATGGACACAACGTCGGGGACGAGCACCAACGCCATCACCGCGCCACCGAGGACAACCCTGGCAACGATGCTGACCTTCTTCGGGAAGTGTCGCTTGTTGTTAGAAGCGGTGGCAGGAGACAATCCCGCAGCGAGAGACGTCGTCCTGCGGCTGGTGATGGCCACCTTGGAGAAAAACCTCACCACTCCTCGACCCCTAGTTCGTCTAGGCGAGGACCTTCGTTTGCGTGCGTGTCATTATTTATTTCATTGCCCTCTTTTCAACCTCACATCAGTAGGATGATGTGGAGTTTAGTGGGGGGCTTTGCGACGAGACGTCGTTGCAATGAAATAAATAATACATAATGTATTATATTATTTCGTATGTATATAGAATATTGTAACTTGAAATCTCGCACATTGTTATTGTTTCGTGCGTTGCCTCTTCAAGGCCACGAAACGCGCGTGTTTATGTCTACGAGCGAGGATGTGTGCGAGCATCCATGTACACTATTGTTATTGTGTGTGTGTGTTAGATACTTTTCGGGAATGCGACAATTCCCGAAAAGCTCAGTACGCTGCCGGTCTTGACCGAGACAGCATCTTGATACCTCGTCACGTGTAGTTTCGCGCGCCACGGGAAGTACCGGACCGGTTCGTCCGTAATCCGGGAAGCCGTACGCGAGTGCAAGTGCGATAGTGTAGTGCAGTGCGAAGGACCAAAATACCTCGGTTGAGTATTCCCGAGGTAGGCGAATCGCCGCGGCCGCGGGCCGCACCTGCAGATCACCGTCGAGGACGACGGGAAACCGGGCCGACTCCACCGGCCAGCAGACGTCGGGGCGCCGACGTACACCAGGGCCAATGGACCAGCCAGCCCGGTAAGTACCCGACATTGGTCGGTATATATTTAGAGCGTGTTGAGTGAGTGTGTGTGTATGTTTGTTCGGTAGCACACCGGTGCTACCGAAACCGATTGGGTATTGCGCGGGGCGAGCACGGGGCAGCCCCTGCTTGCCGCGTATATACCGCGCGACCGGGAGAACGCCCGTTAAGTATTGTCGGGCACCTCCGTGTAAATACTTGAATAAATACTTACTTATTTTATATTAACGTAACGGTCGCGTTATTATTTTAAATAATAAATTAACCCGCAACACTTCCGATTCCCGATATTCCCGCCACGCCGCGTCGGTACGTAGGAGATCGTCCTATCTCCGCTACCGTGTCCCGACGGGTTGACTCGTCAACCCACGGCGACGACAGAGACGTGTTCCTTCGGGGCCGTCGTCCCTGATTAAATAATAAATTAATATGTAACGGGTATTAGACGAAGTGCCACGTTCAGGCGTTTAACGCGTAACTAAATAATTAAAAATGGCAAAAGTATATAACGATCACTACCCTTATTCGTTAATAACATATACCTATATACCAATACAACAATAATCTGAAAATGTAATAATGGTTATTCTACATTGAGTCTAACTAAACAATAAAAAAATCTAGCTTATCTCTACAAGTTAGAATTAATGACGCAAATAAACGATGATTAATGACGGCGCAGTTTCTTAAAGCGATTAAATAATTGAATGCGCACAATATGAATTACAGTTAAGAGTTATAAACACCATGTACAATACACATGCATGTATATGTATACGTGTATAGATATGCATTTGTATATATGTATATCGGGGATGTATAAATCCACGTAACATAGTTACAATCTAATAACACAAATGCAGTGAGTAGTGCATTTTGCGTAATCACCGATACTTATAACTATATGCGTATGTATTTGTGTGGGTGGACTGCCTAAGTTTAAGCATGAAACTGTCAGAATGTAGGCAACGGATTGAAAAGTCTGTAACAGAGTATACCTAAATCTGTTTAAGAGTTTAACGTATAACCAAACGATTGGTCACGCGCAAGGTTGTACCGTATATATGTGTGTGTGTGTGTGTATATATAAATTGAGAGACAGGTAGACGACGTTTGCTCGTATAAGGTGCAACTCTCGCGCGTATAAGCTCGTATAATACATAACCGAGAGAGGGTCGATGCGAGAGCCCAGGGCTCGTTTCCTACTGCCGGAGAGAGCGAGAGAGAGAGAGGGAGAGAGAGAGAGGGTGAGTTGGATATGTTGGAAAGGGGGTTAGAGTAAGCGAGAGAGAGAGAGAGAAGGTAGGGGAGACCGGAGGGTCCCAGCGCGGCTGACACACAAACAAACGCGAGAGAGCCACCTCCTCTCCTTCTGCCACTCTAAGCTGGGAGCCACCCCCGGTGAGAGCGTCGCGTCCTCCTCCGCCTACCCCCGAGCGGCATTACGTACCCGCTGAATTACGTAGCCAGGGATGTGCGGGGGTGCTCCTCGTGGTAGTTCTACTATCTCCCTCTCTCTCCCTCTCCCTGCAGCCGAGAGCCCTGCGAGCCCAAAACTATACCGAGAAAAATGAAGACGAGTATTATTACACTTACTGTATAGTGCTTCCCGCACACTCGATATTGCCGACCTGCCTTTTTCTTTTCCTTCTCACTCCAGCTCCTTAGGTGGGTTATTTTTGCATCTAACCCTTGGTAGAAAAATAACATTTTCGAGTAAACAGTGATATATTCTTGTTCACACTTTAAGTGTAAGCTACGTAATATAAAATTATACACCGATCTATTATTAATATACCAGTACAGAATCCCCCGTAAATAATTATTTACTCCGATTCCTCGGCGTAATAAGTAATAAGTAATCAGACTAGTTAACACGCATTAATTGCAGTCAATGGTTAAGCAGAATAGAAATGTAACAACTATTTGCTCTAACTCAACGTATAATTATCGATGTATGTATGTATACTTACGTTTTATGAGAAATAGCAATATTAAAATAACGTTTAATTATTAAAGAAGCTAAACTACGGCAAAACAAAAATAAAACTAAACAGTACAACGTGATCGCGTTCGTAAACCACGCGTTCAAAATAATATACGATAGGTAACAATAATTCACAGGAAAAGAAACGTACGCTCACGTGAAATTATATATATATATATATATACCTATATAGCTATATAGAAACCAAATTCTATTGAAAATAATAACAAGATTCCGCAAACACGAAAATGTCGTTCCATGTAACGAACAACATAACGATCGTATCGATGAAAGTGTCAAACTGAACTCGCGCAAATCTACAATTTATATTAAAACTATCGAAAAATAAACATACTCGCGCATCGATAGGATGAAAAAAATCCCAATAATGCATTTGAAATGTACAACACATGGATGGATTCAGCGTAGATCAGTTTGAGCAGGGGTGAACAAGGGGGAGAGAGAGAGAGAGAGAGAGAGAGAGAGAGAGAGAGAAGGGATGGGGGTGGAGATGAGGGGGTAGGGTACACAGGATGTCAAGCCAAGGTACCTGGGTTCAACGCACCGTTAAAGCAACCACACCTCTCCACACCCTATATCCGCACCCCCTCGCATATATGCCCATTGAAACACGCGCGCGCTCGCTCGCGTCAGCTTGCACGGACAGTCGGTCCGATGACGCGAAAGTTCTAGCGGATAAGTCCCCGTTAGGCTTTATACTAGCCTCGAATCCTATCAAGACTCTCCTCCTCTATCTCTCGCTCTTCGTTTTGACAAAAGCCCTTTTACCCTCCTGGAACTTCTACCGAGGATCCTTCGGGTTTTTCCTTTTTCGGGGTATCAGGAAACTCGAGGTTTGGCAACATCCTTGCGAATCAGACATTATATATACTCTGTTGAATTACTAGCTTATATACCTTTCTTCACCCTCGTATTGATTTTGACATTTCACTTTATTTTTTCCTATACCGGGCTTACGTGTTTAATTTCAACATTCCACGATAGATATATATTATTTTACATTACTCACTTATACGATGGTTTAATACATTATTTAATATAGAATATGTGATGGTACCTATATTGCATGCAAACTGTTGCATCTAAATCACATATCATTTTCATACTTTATAATTTAGTTTAAAGTGTTTAACGAATGTGTGCGTACATTAATTTTAGTACGATAATCATAGTATTTCGTATAAAAAATGATCTCCCAAACATCGAAATATATACGTTTCCGAGAGTATTTTAGTAAAAACATACCTGGTGTTAAACTAGAATTCCCGGTTTGATTCAGGGCGGGGTTACTTTTTTCATCCGAATGTCACGAAGGCTTTTTAACAATTTTTAAATCATCCTATAGCAATTCTTACTACATATAATGTAGGATTGATACAAAACTTTGAACCCCTGATATATCAATTATAATTATATTTAAAAAAAAACTTCATACTCTAAAAAATGATTATTTACTCAATAAAAAATTCAAGTAATCATTACAATGTCGTAAGGACTTATATCCAAATGACCATGTCAATAATCAATTATTATTTTCATACAGTGTACAAATTAATACTAATAAATTGAAATACATAAGAAACAACCTAGATAATATTAAATGACTGAGATTCATCACTTTCTCATTTCTTCTGATGAAACGATATATTTCGAGGTTTTGCACACTTGGAAGAAACAAAATGGACACAAAATATATAGTGACGTTACACGAAAAATTTGATATATATGTGCAGAAGTGAAAATGATCGATATTATGGCGAAATGGCGGAGACGCACCGCAAAAGTTATCAGCAACTTGGATGTGTGACCAAAAAAAACAGCTATATAAACCTTCAAAAAATAACGATACGTATCGAAACTATCAAGTTAAAGAAATAAATCAGAGATGAAAGTACGTACAGCTAATCTCAATTTTATCTTATTTAAATTCCATATATTTTATGATATTTATGTAAATAGATTAAACAATGATTCTTATGAAAAAAATTAATATTTTGTCACACTTATACGCTATATTTACTGAGATAATTATCATTGAATTTGAATACTTATATAAAATGCAAGCACTTTTCTTAAAGTTTCAGAAAAGAAACACGAAATTCGCTCTCAATTAAAAATGCACAAAAGATTTTTATAACGACCCTTATCTTAAAGCTGAAGATTAGTTTTACTTTTTAAAACTCGTATGGTTCAGTCCAATAAAACGAAAAAAATGGAGTAACCTAAAAGTTTATAATATTCCTTGAAAGTTTTGATAGTGCAGGAAATAGTTCGTATATACTTAAATGGAGACTCGAAGAAACATCGAGGTTCTGAAATTCGTAAATAAAGCCTGTAACATTAATGCATAATTCCCTATCTCATCAAACCAGTGTAAATATCACAATAAGCATAAATATATAGTATTAATGTAATTAATACTTAATACATTTGTAAAAGTCGATTCCGCACTTTCATAACGAAAAGCTCTCTAATTAATGAAATAATCATTCTCCCATTGAAAGTAAATGATAGGAACCTTTCTCGTTAATTTTCGGATGACGGAAATTTTCGAAAAAGCAGCTTGCCAAATATATATACGTTCGTTCTCTCGTAGCACTCGGTGCTTCTATATATTACAGAGCACAAGCAAGAGAAAGAGAGAAGCGTATCACCCTCCCACGCTTACGCTCCGCCGCAAAGCCCTCCTTTGCCTTTGGCTTTGCCTCTCTGTACCTTTGCCGCCACCTCCTCCTCCTCCGCCACCTCCTCTCCTCCTCCACCTCTTTCACCTACCAGTCTCTCTCTCTCTCTCTCTCTCCCTCTCTCACTCTCTCTCTCTCTCTCTCTATCTATCTATCTCTCACTCACTCTCTCTCTCTCGGGCTGTGGAAGAGCGACCCCTGTACACCGGAGGCGGTAAGTACCTATATCTTCTCTCGCGGCGCACTCCAAGTCTAAACACTCGCTCTCGCGCTATAACCATTCGCTATGCCTCTGCACCACCAGGTATACTTTTAATGAAGCCATTTTTCCCCCCTCGCCATGCTAAATAAAAAAAAATCGGATGTTCAAACTCTTTGGAAAAAGCAGAGAGCGAAAGAGAGACTTTTTCAAAACTAGTTCGGTTTAGTTTGAGATTCTAAGTGTTTGTTGAGTTTAATGTATAATAAGGAAAGGATTTTTCTCGGGGTGTATCCTCTAGTAGTATTTTCGACTGTTTATATACATTTTAGTGAATTAAAAAATATATTTTAAAATGAAAACGTATTAAAAAGTACAAGTAGACATATAAAGATTTGTACAAAATAATGCTTTTAAATTGACTTAAATTTGCGTAGAGATAAATTTTAGAAACGCGCAAAAAAGATTTTAGTGGGTGAAATGTCTACTTTTAAAATATCAGAGCTAAATCTGAGAGGCACACCTATCTGCTAAACCGAGCTTGGTGGTTCACAAGAATTTTTACGATTAATTTATTATATTTATTATTTCTTACAATTTAATTTTTTAATTTCACTCTCATTATCTTTAGGGATAGACTTCATTCAACACAGATGAATTTGTCTTTTTCATAGAATAGTAATAGTAGGATATAACAGTGAATTATTTACATTTCCACTAATTTTAGTGAATACTAATATATAAAAACTAGAATTGATGATAATTATATTTCTCAACTTCTTTTACATTAAATATACAATTGTAATTATTACTCTTATGTTACTTAACGTAAAACGAAAAAAAAACTCGTCAATCAAACTTTTATCAATAATTATTATCAAAACTATATAACGTAACTTTTTGAAAAATTGCTTAAAACAATATATAAAATATTGTTACGCATTATAATCAATATAATAAAATATACATTCCATTAGCCTTTCAGCATTAGAGAAATAAAAAGAAACTAAAAAAGAAAAAGATTATGAAATTCGCAGAAGAAAATTTCTCAGCAAGTAGAAGAGAGAAAAAGAGAGAAGGTGTAGCAGCCGTAAAAGGGAAATCCAAAGCGGCACAGGGAATGAAGTCACGCTTTTAAAAGCTTCATTGCCAAAGACGACGTTCGAATTTTGTCGTTCGCCCCGATAAAATCGCGTCCGCGCGCGCTAATTTCTCCGAGTTCTCTCGTTCTCTCTGTCTCTCTCTCTCTCTCTCTCTTTCTCTTTTTCTCGGTTTCTCTCACTCTCTTCCAGAGTACAGTCCATTTTTGCCCGGAGGGTCGACGGGAAAACTGTATAGCCTCTTCTCGAGCTTGTCAGCGCAAACGAAATAGGGGTAGGAGGGATACGCGCACGCGGAGAACCACAGAAGAGAAAATAAGGGAGGAAAAAGAGAAAGAGATAGAGATGTTCCTGAGAACGATAAAGGAGATAGATGCGCAAGAGTAAAACTTGGATTTACTACTACGCTCCCGAACTCTTTTGTTTTCCCGGGAAGGTAAACAAACTCGGCAAAAAATTGCGAATCTACGACAACCGAATGAGATTCGAGAGGCACCTCCCTTGTACACGTATCGTCAAACCCATGGACATTTGTAATTTACGAGGTAACGATTCCTTTCGATGAATAGAGATTTTTATAGAAATATTGATTTGCGCACGCTCGTCAGTACAATATTTAGAATCGAGATTTTTAAAAAATATATTTGTAAACAAAGTTAAAACAGCGCGTTTAATCTTTTTCGCATAGATACTACAGGTGATGCGAACAATATTGAATTCGATGGCATACGCGGATACGTAATCCAAAAAATCCGTCCATCGGTCCCTTTTTCTAAATTGGTGTGAAAATGTTTGCCATAAAATGAAAGCGCGCGGCTAAGCGACAGCAAACGTTAATTACGACGTTTTAGCGATTCACCCTTCATGTAACACCAAAATAAATCACTCATCAAAAAACAATCGAAACCTCAATCCCATTGAATCACGAGCACTAAACGATCGAGAAACCCCACATACCCAAAACAAAACTCATTAGAGAAGAAGAGAGAGAGAGAAAGAGAGAGAGAGAGAGTGAGAGAGAGGAGCGATGAGCATCCCCACGATAATTCTCGTGCACGCACGCTCGACGACGAAGGCGCACGCACCAGTTAAATAATTAACATTTTCACCGGGGAGAGAGAGATAGAGAGAGAGAGAGATTTTCCCCACTCCCATTGTCCTTTTAACTTTTCAGTCCCGGGAAAAGCCAGACGCGCTATATTAAAGTTGCCGGGGTGCAGAGTACGTACAGTCCAACGCACCTACGTAGACTATCACTCACAGTGGGGCGCACGCATACGCAGATATACCATACCGTGTGTGGTTCGCGTAACGGGAGCTTTCCCAGTTAGCGTTGTCCAGCATACTGCACCCAGTCCCCTCAAGCCATTCGAAATCCTAACTCTCTCGCTCTCTCCCTCCGTCTCCCTCCGTCTACCTCCGTCTCCCTCATTCTCGTATCGCGAACCGGGTGTACGTGTCCCACCCTCGTTGAAATATGCAGAGAGGCATCGGAGAGAAAAATTTTCCACCGGGACACCACCGAATAGTCGAAATTGTAGGTTACCAATTCACGTTCGAGTGGCGTGTATTACGAAAAATGGAATGCGTATCATTTGATAATTAATGGAAATGGCAGGGATTCAAATAATATCGTGTTTAAAACGCTTATTATATATATATATATATACCAAAACGGGAGTGGCACGGTCTAATAATCCGTTCGGTATTACCGCGTACGTCGGCTCGTTTCGGTATTGGCGATGCGGGGCTTGCAACTCGACAATAGCGCATATACACCGCGCGCTAGTTGGTAACGGGGCTCTTCAACGAATTTTCGTACGGTTGAGCTCGAGTGTGCGTGTGTCTGTGTGTGTGTATGCTGGTGCACCACTGGCAATGCTTGGAAATAGGTAAGATAACGCTCGGAAGACTAACTTGGAATTGAGCTGCTAGCAAAATTTCTTTGTGCGCAAACGTGACAGACGTGGTTGACGTATCGCTCGACGTATACCTATATACGTATGCGCCATACACCTTTGAATCGTTGAGCCTATGTCTCTTCTAATCCGCACTCTTTCGGGAATCGAAGGCGCTGGGATCGGATTATATCCGCGGTGGTGCGCATAAATATTCAAAGGATACGGCGTTTCCCCTCGTCATGTAGCATAAAATGCAATTTGTACGGGATGGAACGAGAGCCGAGCCAAGAATAAGAAGCGTCGGTGGCTTCTACACACGTACGTGTATATACACACACGCGCGCGCGCACACACATACCCACACGCGTACGCTCGTACAGACACCCATTTTCCTTCGCCCCTCTTGGTATCTGTCTCTCGGTTGGCAACCAAGAGAGACTGAAAGAGAGAGAGAGAGAGAGAGAGAGAGAGGAGAGCGAGTAAGAAAGAAACGCTCGCAGAGTCGCCAGTGCGTCTGGACCCTAACAAGAAACTAACCCTCCCTTTTCGTGGCACACAACCCCTCTGGGCCTCGGTAACATTACGTTCCTTCCTTCCATCCTTAACGTTATCTTTCTCCCTCTTCCTTTTGGTCTTCGCCCCTTCCTACTATCTCGTGTATAGGTATAGCCTTCGCTTCCATAGGGGAGAGTGAGAACCTCGAAAGAACCAAAGGGAACTCTACCCGAGAACTTAGCTCGAAACGGAATTACGTCGCGGTGTAATATTCGATAGACTTGAGCATTATCTAACGACTTTATTCGCTAGGGTATTTCGTCTATATCCACAAAAAACGTTACTACAACAAAAATTTGTACCCATTTTATCCGTAGGAAAATAGTTATCCCGAACAAAGTTTCATGCAAACCTGAGCATTACTCCAACTTTTTCGACTAGTTTAACCATTATTCAAAATTTCTTTTTGTTACTATTTCAAACTATATTCGCACTCGTAGAAACCTATTGTCAATCGCTTTGGCCAAACATAGAATAGGTCTGATAACTACAGAAAATAGCCATTTCCATGTACCTGAAATTATCAAGCAAATAGGAGAAACAACACATTTTTTTCTGGGTGCGTATGCGTTTTACAATAACCTGCACTTCGTCATCCCCAAATACTGTGGCTTTACGGTTTTTCGTGTCAAAAAGGCATAAATCTTCCATAGCGGTAATGTATGGCGTGATTTGAGTAATATACATCCATATCTATATATGAGTCACATATATAAGTTACAGGAAGAACTGATAACTAAAATTGCTTTTTGTTCTTGACTGAGGATTAATTCATTAATTAGCGAATACTCCAACTCATATCTGCAAATCGTAATAATTAATTCGAATGAAATGAAATTTCGATTCCTGTTATTAACGTCCACATATATAGAAAGTGAATTTCATTTCGAACAATGATAATTACTATCATTTTCTCGATCTTAAAATTTTAATCCAATGAACATTTAACATTTATCGACCTATAACGACTCCTTCGATTCATATTAATGATCAAAAATCAATATTTGAGAATATTTCTCATTTTTCAATTACGCTGTACTTTGTACTTGAAAAAAAAATCAATATCGAATCAAATTCTAGAATGTCTTTATTAAACTTCAATGTATTATGAAATCTAATGTAATTTTACCAACTAATAATTTGCACAAATTATTGAAAACCTCACTATAATTTATTGAAAATTTATCAACAAAAAAGTCGGGTCGCAAGTAATTGAAACGTACAATATCAATAATAAAAATTGTAAAGTCATAGACTTTACGAAATACCGCAAGAGAGTAACGCCCAGTATGCGCATATAACCGCATTCATCAAGAAATCGGAGTTTTGTGAATTTGCGCGTTTTCCGTTCTTTTTTCATTTTTTTGAGGTTTACCGATTTATTTTATTTGGCCATAAGTTCATGCCCCCGTGGAAATTTCAAGACGGGAATATTTCACGAGGCAACCTCGAAATTGATCGATATCGTAAGTTTTTTTGCCTCTACGTTCTTCCATCGCGCTGGAAATATTCTACCTCAATAAGCCGGAGAAGTATGACGAGGGTCGTCGCGGAAGGCTGAGGTTCCCGACGAGCTATGATCGAGAAGGGATGAAGGAAAGGGACACTACCGTCGGGTTTTCTATATATACGTGAGAGAACCTCCAGGAAAAGATCGTATATACACCATGAAAAAAACATCGAAACGTATCTTTTTATATCGAGCGTCCCTTGATTTTCGCGAGACACTGGCTACTCCCTACCTGCCGAATACACGTTTCCCTTCCATATCGGGTGTGTACGTGTGCGAGTCTTCTCTTCGTGTATACAGATCGATTTCGATTCTTTCTTGTTGGACGGTCTTCCATCTCAGGACGACCACCGCTTTTGTCGTTGTGAATGCCGAACAAAGGGTGACCGATATCGATCCCAGCAAATTATTAATTCTTTTTGTTTTATTCCCCTACCAAGTTCTACGACTCTCCTTCTGTCACTCGATGTCTGGTGAATATCGATATGGTGCAATCAACCTGTTCAATAACTTTCTCAGATTTTTCAAGAAATATCCTGCAAATTATAAACTATGAAATATACATAAGTTTTTTAAAAATTGTTTTTAAATTAGTCCTAACCGTATAGAATATAGGAGTATAGACTATTTTCTCCGCCTCACTTATCGAGCGTCGTAACGGTTATGATGTCTGCTTAGTTAACAAAACTACGAGTATCTATAACCTTCTGAAAAATGTAAATCGTGCAAGCCTTCGCTTTGTTTAGGCGATACGTACGTTTTCATCAAAATCTGTTTATTCATTCTCGTATAAGTGGTGCGAAACCTTATATTATTATTCTTGACATATGTTATTGAGACAAATTCCGAAAATAATATTACGAACATTGTTTATAAATTTTATTGTCGTCTCACGAGTAAACAAAATGATACTATATTCGAATAAAAACTAGTAGCTTCCGAACAAATATGATGTTAATGTTGAACAACGTGAAATTCAGCTATACGTATATCATAATAGAAGTTGCGACCGAGGAGGAAACTCAGTGCAACAAAATTGAAAACGACGGGAAGAATGATATAAAGGAAAAAAAGGAGAGTACAAGTCAGCAAGTTGGATACGGTAAAGGAACGAGGCGAAGGATCGAAAAACTCTTGGTGCGCTTGGACGAAAAAGTGAGAGAGCCGAGAATGGATCGCGAGGGCAAAAGACGCACATCGAGCAAGGAAGAGCAAAACGCGGCACACACCACTAGACTCGGTGCTACCGAGTGTGTGCGCGGAAAAACCGAGAGACAGAGAATCGATGGAGAACGTTCAAGGTGTAAAAGAGCCTGGAAACTTCGGTTCGTGCTCGTTTCATCGTACATTCTTTATAGCGTAACCTCGGGTAACGTAACTCCCCTCCTCCATTGGAGACGCCTTTTGCAAGTGTGCCTTAATTAAGATCGATCTACCGAATGCACCGAGTTACTTCTTAACCCAGCCATTAGTAATGTTTCCTGAAAATCCCTTGGAGATATTCGTAGGAGCTACATCATTTTCAATAACTGCGAAGACTATTTTGACACGGAGTTATCAATGTTGATTGCGCTTCGAGTCGAGAATAAAACCGGAGTTATATTTACGAAGTGCTTACTATCAATAAATAATTAATCGTGAACGATAAAAAGTGCGGTGTCCCGCACTACAAACTCGTCCTCTAATCCCACTGTTTGCGTTAAATGTGAACGTTCGTGTGGAGACAGGGAGGGAGAGAGAGAGAGAGAGATTGGGTCGACGTTCACGATCTTTATCGAAAGGAAGAGCGAATAAAGGGAGAGAAAGAGGAGAGAATGAAGGAGGAAAGACTGTAAACTTCATTGGAATATGAAAACAATGGGGAATAGAAAGTAAAGCTCGGGAATAAGAGAGATAATGATTGCTCGTTTAAAGTTTCGAAAATTCAAAATGAAAACTCGATAAAGTTTGTCTCGTCGTGAAAGGTTATGCTCGCTATATAGGGTTAAAATTAGGGTCAGAATCTTAGGTATCGAGCGGGCATTGAATTACCGACTAATACTACTCGCACCGTTTGACGTCCTATGCGCACCCTCTCACTTTCAACCCTTGCGCGCGGATATGTACACGTATACCCAGCTGGATATTACATACGTGTACGGGTGAGCATCGCTGTGCGCCTTCGGAATTTACGTAATCAAGCCATTCGTGCTTTCGGTGTGTGGGTGTGGGTGCGCGCGTGCGTTTCGGTGTCTAGGGGTGTATGTGCACGGGTACACACACGTACAGAACAGTCCATACAACAATCGCGCGCGCGAGCTTCTCTTTCGTCCGAGTTTGACGTTACGTGAACTTTCCACCTCGATGAACCTCGAGGGCGAATGCGCGGATGTGTATGTGTACTTTCATCGGACAAATTTGCCCGTAATGAGCGTTTGTACTGAGTGTTACTCACTTATGGGTTAAACTAGATGTTACGAATTGTACACACTCATTTTGGAACTCGTATATCCGTGACATTTTTTAGTATTGCAACGAGATAATCATTTTTCAATAATATATAATGTATCTATTGCGTTAGTAGAATTTGCGACCAAATTATCGTGGATTTAAGGAATTTCATTAATTTAATGTTCTTGTTGTTGATCATTGTAAATTAAAAAATCTATATATTCGTATAATCTATTGTAGTCTTACTCCTGCAATAAATCAATTGATTTTATGTATTTACAATTTTTTGACGTAACATCAACAATCCAAAAAATGATATGTATTAGTAAATTTAATTAATTAAAAGACCTAAAATTGGCAAACAAAGATGAAACATTTGTATGAAAAGCTACAAAAAGTACTGTGCATGTAGCATACACAATCCAGAATCATAATACACTTTGCACAAATGAAACCTACATAGTATCAATTTTTAGAATGTTTGCTAACTTTCGATTTCCAATTTCCGTTTCATCTCATTACAAAATTATCCCTGGTGACCCAGATAAATACCACATACATTTACATGTACATATTTTTCCTCTTAGATAATTATCCCTGGTAAGATTGCGTACATTTCGTATGTCCCTTTCTTTGCGTATGAATCTTAAAATATATATATATAAATTTATATACATAGGTATATATAGGTATATGTACACAAGTTTGCAGATATATACGTGTGTGTGTGTGTGTGTGTGTGTGTGTGCATTTCAAACCCTACGCCCCCACTCACACAATTCTTTCAACCGGATCCTCCGAGACTAAGCGGCCAGCAAAGGGAGGAGTCGTGCAGAAATTAATATCGAGCTGGTCTCCACACTCAAACACGCGCGCGCACACAGACGCGGGCGCAGAGACACATCGAGAGAGAGAGAGAGAGTGTAGTCGCAAAAACTAATGGGTCAGTGTGTGCGTATATACAGGAGTGTGTTTCTCTCCTCCTCGGACACGTTCCTCTTTCCCACGTCCTTCCGTAGCAAACCCAAAGGACCCGAGCGAGGGAACGAGCGAGAGAGAAAGAGGGACAGAAAGAGAGACAGAGAGCGAGAGCGAGAGAGAGAAAGAGAGCAAGTTGGTTTCATCTCGAGGGCTCAGGTCGGCCTGAAAGGGAAGCTTTCAACCAAGAGCCAAGTGGAGCGAGTCGAAACGAGCTACCCGCTTTTCTCTCTGTCTCGACTACGTAGGAGGAAAGAGAGAGACCGGATGGCCTGTGCTCAAACTCTACCGAACCTCTCCCTTCTAGAGAGTACTACCATAACTATATATATATACACAAATACACGTCCACGCACACACATACACACATTTATATATATATTAATACATATACCTATATATACAAGCCCAATACGTACAAGGTATATCTATACAGGACTCGCGCAATGTGCGCTTCAGCTCTCACTCTCTCTCTCTCTCTCTCTCTGTTTCAGAAAGTCCACTTTTTTCTATACGTGCGACCACATGCGGCCCTTTTTCTACCCTTTATCATATCCAACTCACGTAATTATATGGGCACGGTACTGCTACAGCTACTAGTGCTCTCTGGATTTCATAATCTCGATTTATCGGCTACGTTTCGATTAGCGTATATAGACATATACGTATATACGGACTTTACCGTATTCTTTTTATCGCCTATGCACTCGCTTTAGATAGTTTATCTATACCGAGATACTCGCCCTCGCAATTATCGCCTGCTTTTCTTTTCAAGCACATTCAAACTTCGTTAATTTTGGAGATAGCGATTTTATACTTTTAACCAAATTTCCTATTATCAATTTATCTTTTTCATTCTCTTCCTTCTTCGATGGAGTTGGATTAAGATTTCCCGCATACTCCTTGTTCACCGAAAGACCGTACTTGAATTAAATTTTCAACTATTTATCCCACTAAACTGAGGAATAAAGATTTAGAAAAGGTTGACCCTCCACTACTCGAGAGTGGAGCAGTTTTTTAAACTTTCAAACCGTTTTTCTCGAAAATCCTTTTTCCTTTAAATTTTTAGTCCCACGGTGCATGGAAACGGGCGTCATTTTTACAATCTACAATTTTTACACCCGAAACAAAAATTTTCCTTTACGTTTCATAACACGTAAATTTCTAATTACAAAAAAAAACAAACCTAAGTTTTAGTGATTCTTATCGAAATATAAGATTATTAAAGTGTATTTTTTTTAAATTGTTTTTCATAACCAACGTTCGAATGTCAATATTTCATTTTTGTACTATACACATTTACGAAAAGCAATTTTTATGAGCTACCTATATACGTTTTAAATACAATATCTTGATAATTATAAATACGTCATTTGAATTTGTCACCTTAACTTCTCTTGGATTTCTTATCTTCAGGAGAGTTCAACAATGCGATAAGCACCGGATCTATTTAGATCGTACACGAGAAAATCAAATGAAAATCAATGGAAAAATAAACAAAGAAAAAACATCTCGATTTAAACAATAGGCGCATAAGGATATCTGTAAACGAGTCACAAAGTTTATTGGCTTTTCATTGTGTATACGAGTGTACGTGTATCGAAAGAGTCGACGTCCGTCTTATCTTGCGACGTCAATACGAAAATCGTTGGCTTCCACCGAGCGATGCGCGCTCATTGTTTCGCGCGCGGGCGCTTCCCGCACCTTATCATCCTTCTTTATCGTACTCGTCGAGTTCCCACCTATCCCTCTCTCTCTCTCTTTCTCTCTCGCACTCGCTTCGCGTTTATTCTCTATATCATTCCCCGATGAGCTTAACCGCATCCGAAGGACAATACATTTCCAGTTGCCTTTCCCTTCGCTAATACCGGATTACAGCTTGCGAGTGAATTTTTACAGACTATGCCGAACGTTATTGATAATACACGTGGGTTGATTGTCGCACCAACTTTAGGGGTGAGGAGGATTGATGTTATCGCGTTGAAATTGCTGGCGGGCAATGTATTCTACTCTTGTTTTGATGGAGATGTGCACGAATTATTCTATACGTTAGTTTGATTTTAATCCTTCACTTTTAGTAAGAAATACTACAAGATGAATTTTAAAACAAAAATCATTGATCTATACACTCTTTAAATTTAATATACTATTAATTTATACCGTTTATATCGTAAAATGCAAAAAAAAGTATTTAAATCAGATTCATGGGAGCTAATGCGTGTAATTAGTACAAAAAATTTATCCCACATGCAGTTAAATTGTAAAAAGCATAAATAATTTTTTTTTCATTTACGAGCACTTTACTCGTGTATCGTTTGCAATGAAACAGAGATCGTTTAATCAAACATTCCGTATAATAGTAAATGTAAAATACAATAATAGTAATGATACTAAAGATTAAAGATGCTGCACACCAAATGTTAAATATTAGTATTATAAACTTGCTAATTCTAAATTTATAACTATTTTTATAATAATTTATTTTTACGTCATTGAGAATATGAAATCACAACAATATTTATTTAAAATTTAAAATGAGTTATAAGTTATTAAATAATTTTTATTATTAAAAAGATGCTTCTAAAAATTATTATGTTGTATAGTGAAGTTTACTATAATTTTAGGGAAAATTAACCAGATATACAGTAGATATTAGAGAATCTGTAGTAAAAGTTTCTACATCACATAGTAATTTTTATGATCTGTCAGGTCTGCCTCTCGATTGCTTATTAATAATGTCATTTTGTATAACGCATTATTAAAATCAGTTGGTCTAAAATTTATTTTGAATCTCAATTCCATCATTTTAAGACGATAGAAAAATTAAAAAATGTTTGCTGCTTAAGAAAATAACGCAAGACGAGAAACGCCCAAACGTAGGGAACAACTCACGGCAAATGCAAGAGCAGGTCGAAGTTTAAAAAATTTATAAAAACTAACTCGTCAAAGTATCCGAATGACTGTGTATACTATATACACGTGGAGCAGCATGCGTATATGTATATATAGGTATATATACATATATATCTATAAACTAGCCCTCTAAGGTCTTAAAATAGTCAGAACAATTTATACATCCGGTTGGAGAGCTACCTTCCTGCGGGTACTTTCTAAACTCGTTGAAGGGTCTTGAAGCGCGGGCTGCACAACAGTAAACCTACATTCGTGTGTATCGTTTCCCCGTGTACGCCGCCTCTTCGTCCTTTCCGCTACGGCGATTCGAAAAATCCATACATGCCGTAAAAATACCGTGTCTCACTCACTGGTCCATCGCAAACAAACACGTATCATTCATGCTCTTTTTTTTTAACCTTTAGTGGTTTGGAAAATTACATTGTTCACGTCGTTTTTTTCGTAGTATAAACACGACTCGAGTACTGCTATATAAAATGTTCCATTAATTTTTAAATTAAATATAATACCGAGCGTAATTTAAATAATTTTAATAATATCACATAAAATAATGCATCAACCTCTTTAACAAAATTGACCGACAATTTTATGATATTTACATCAATCATTAAAAGTCTTATGAAATCTTTTAGAGAATATAAATCTTTGGTGCATTTTCCTAAAGAATAACGAATTAAGTACTTATTAAAATCGTGACGGAGTTTAAACTCATTCAAATTCACGGTGTACCCTACGCATTTTAATACAAAACGACGAATCACCTCTGACGATAAAACGATAATAGCTTATAATATATCTCTTTAAAAGAAAATTCTGCGCGCACGGCGCAATAACGTAATAGCTAATTCGAGGAAATGTATATCAAGTTCAAGCATCAAATCAGCCCAGCGTGTACGTAAAAATAATAGACAAACACCCCGTAGACGTGAACATTCAAAATCGCCGAAAGTTATTTCAATTTTTGTACATAGCCGTTCAATAACAAAGCGGTCCTATCACATTTCCAAACGTCCCGTGACAAAAGTGCATCGATCGTGTACACTCCTCACTCCTACCCCTCTTTGCCCCCCTTGCCCTCCCCATCCCGCCTTCCGTCACTCGGTGAAAACGAAAAACGCGTCGCGGCAATCAATGACACGGAGGATAACACGACGAGATTGTCAGAGGGCAGAGGGATATATATTAGAGCGCGGGCCATATAGGCTTTAGCCGGGCCTGCAGGGGATTCCCTACGGAAATTTGAGCTAGTCGAATTCCAACGAAGAGAGAGAGGGAGTGAGAAAGAGAGTGAGGAAGAGGGAGAGAGAGAGAGAGAGAGAACGGTGCCAGGTATAGAGCTCGATGTACGCGCGCACATACGCAGGTGTATGCATGCATGTACGTATATAGCTGTATACGATCGCGACCACAGTTCTCTGTATGCGAGTGCGCCTGTAAGCGGAGGCCACGTGTCCGTGACGGGAAGCTGCGAGAGGTGGTCTGCGGTTATTTCGGTGATTGCTTTTATCGCGTTGGCAACAGTGTGTGACCTCTCTTCCACTGCCTCATTTCCCCTCTCGCTTTTCCTCCTTTTTCCATCGTTTCCATCAGTTTTCCCTCGTATCCTCCCTCCCACCGCCCCTCGCCCAACCCACGCCCCGCTCCCCTTTTACGGGTTTCCACCCAACCTGCATCGACCTCTCTCCCCCGTTGGTACGGGTAAAAAAATTGTCGGAATTATTCGTGTCACCTTTTTTTTCACGCTTCCGCGCCTTCGTCTTCCTTCGCGTAAGCTCCTTTTTTATCGATATATTTGTTCGTTTCGCTTAGCCTTCGTACCTACTACACTAATTAGCCAGATTAAACCGATCTTTTTCGGACCGGGTTTCAAATTTATAAATATCGCAATCAAATATTTTCACAGTGATATGATTCATCATCGATAAGATTTTGTATGTTTATTGTTCGATCGAACCCGTGAAAACCCGTGTGGTTATTTTAGATAAAAGGATACGTTGGACACTTTTTTTTTACTTTCCCGTAAAACGTCGAAAGCTTTTGATTCAAACGAAATAAATTTAAATTGATTAAAAGATTAATATTATATTTTAGTATAATTATTAATTTAAACGATACAAAATTTGATAAGCGAGCTTATTCAATTTTAAATAAATTTGGTCGACAAACACTTTGATTGGAATTAGAAATATTATAATTTAGTTGTGTTCGCTAAAAAGCCATTTGAATAAAGGTATATCGAATACATCACGGTCGAATATATCTATACATTACGGATATTATTCAAATCAATGTTAATATTACGTTTCTGTGTATTATCAACATTATATTATAATACATAAGTAAACACAGTTAAGCATACGCTGTAATTTTTAATCAAATACTGCATAAACACGCGCGGATTTTCCAAATATTTTATTTTCAATTAAAGTATTACTTTTCCATTTCTAATTTTTCCTCTTATGTATTGAAAATATAAAGTTATTTAAAGATATTAACATAATAAACAGTATGCTTGATACTAACTTACTACTAACTAAGCTTGTAAAATACACGGGATTTATAAATATTAATTAGCAACTTCGTTTATTCTTACTTATTTGACAATCAAATTTTAAGTTGCTTATTAATTTTTGCAAATCATTATGTGCACAAACGAAGTCGAAAAATATTTATTATCTCTGTAATTATTATATTGACTTTCCATCATTAACTTTATAATTCGCATATTGTAGCATTTAGTTTAAAGTCCCAGTAAGATATATTTTCGATGTTCACAGTGACTTTTGAATCATCATCGTTTCATTCAAACGTAATCAGATATGTAAGCACCAATCTCTGGAACGAGTAGTCCCTCGCTTACTCTCCCACTTAACAGATATTCGACTACATCCATGCGCCTAACCACTCCATTACCCTAAGCTTCTTCCGGAAACTATCTAAACCCAAATACCCTGAACCGTCAACCAAACTTCTCAATCTTTTATCAAATCGTTCTTTCTTTCTTCCGTTAAGACCCCTTTTTAACATTTTCGAGTCTAATTGTTTCCCTTTTAAATCCATAATAACATTTATACAACATTGTTAGATATATATGTCAATAAATTTTGTTAATCATTTATAATTACAAAAATTATTTTGAGTAATATATCAATACTTTATTAAACAATATTTATAGAAATTATTTTGAAAATATTTTAAATACTATCTAGTCACTTATATAATTTTTGATAGTATATTGGATGAAAATAGATCTATATACATATATTTATAGGTATATGCTGGTATAAGACTCGATTGATAAAATAATAAAAATATATTGTTAAATTGAGTGGAAGCGTTTGAAAAATTTAGCACAGTAGGTTATAGTCGCACAAAAAGCGTACTATTTCAGGAATTTTTAATACTCAGGTACATTATATCTAATCTATATATTTATCATTAATAGATTCATACATGAATCTTCTATTTAATGAATACGAGCACGTTTTCCGTCGATTAACCGCGGGGAACGATCCATCAGATATTTACAAATTACTTTTATAACTGAGTACTATTGATTGTCACACAGTAGTTTTCTGATGATAAAATTATCGTTTGTTTTTATTAATCAATTTGGTCATAAAGTTATTTCAACATTGCTTCCATTTATTATTCAAAGTTATAACGCGGTGAGTTATTACCTTTATATGATGTATTAATGCAGAAATAACTCTATATAGTTTCCACCGAGTCGGATTGAAAGTATGCGCGTATTTAAAAAAGATATTGACTGCACCTAGAATGAACCTACGGAAGGTCGATGTGTATACGTATAGGTATATAGGTATATATATCCCCTTGACTATTCTTCCAACTGGATCGGTACGTCCTACGCGCGGGCTTGGCTATCAACGCCGGGATTGCCGGGAATGCATTAGAGGCACCGTAGGAACGTACATACGAGGAGGTGGCAACGTGGCCGGCCCGTCGTACACAGGGGGGGCAAAGAGCCGAGAGAGAGAGAGAGAGAGAGAGAGAGCTTCTTTTCTTGGGTTCTCGGTCCGCGGCCTCGCCTCGTACGTTACACCGTGCGACGACACTCGCTCCGAAGAAAATAACCCGTTTACGAGCACAACGCTCTCCTGGAAATTGGATGGACGCTCAGCATATCGCTAATAATACCAGATTTTTTTGTTTGCGGAGGCGTAAAAAAAGTGTGCGTACCAAGTGGACGGGGGTGTCAGGGTTATCTTTGGAATATCCATTAGGGTCCGACGAATTTGTCTACCTTTGCCTCCTCGAATAAAACGAGAGGAAATAAGAAAGGAAGGTGGGTGCGAGGGCGCGGGGGAACGCGGGGGCGTGGGGCGCGCTCGCAAAAAGGAGGAGCGGAGTTGGAAGGCGACAGCCTCGCCGAGAAAAAGTGAGAAAAAGGATGAGAAAAGAACGCGAACGTCTTACTGTGGAGCGTCTCGGAGTCTACGATCATCGGAAAGCCCCCTCGAAAGGTCGAGTCGTGAGAGAGGGAGAGAGGGAGAGAGGGAGAGAGAAACGGGAGAGCATCGGTAGTAGTAAAAGTAGAAGTAGAAGAAGAAGAAGGAGGTGGAGGAGGAGAATGAGAAGACGGAGAAGAAGAAGCGGCAGCAGAAGCAGCAGCAGCAGCAGCCTGTGGACTGGGATAAAGAGGAAGAAGGAGCGGGTGAAAAAAACGAAGGCGGAGACTTTTTGCAGCATCACGAGTCCACGATGACGAGGACGATAAGGGGGAGCGAGGGGGCGGCAGAACCCAAGGGGGGATATAGCCAAGAGGAAGAAGGGGTACGTACGTACGAATGGTAGTCGGTAGAGCCGTAGAGGTGGGAAGAGGGGGGTGGCACGGGGGAAGGGGGGAAGGGGGGCCCTGGAGGTAGTAGTAGTCGTGGTAAGTTGAGAGTCGCTAGAGAGCCAGGAGCGAACGAGCGCTCGGAAGGTATAGAGCGAGTACGATGAGACGGAGCGAGAGAGGACGAGGAGACGCAAGGAGCGAGAACGCTAGGAGGACGAGTAATGGGAAGAGGGTGAAAGGAGGCGAAGGGAGCGAGAAACCTCCCGTTGCGCCCATACTGGACTTGGCCGTTCGCTCGTTCGTTTCCTTTTTCTCCTCACTCTCTCTCTCTCTCTCTCTCTCTCTCTCTCTCTCTCTCTCTCTCTCTCCACTCTTTTTTTGTGCGCGCCGCTGCAAAGGGAGCGCGATCTCGGGTATAGCACGGGGCCGCCGAGAAAAAGAGAGAAAAACGAGGGGCTCGCTCCGACGAGACAGAAAAAAGAAGCTAAGAGGGAGAGAGAGAGAGACCGAGCTCCGGAGGTGAGAGCGTAAATCCATATAGGGGTGCCTGCCAGCCTGCTTGCCTGCCTGCCTGCTTGCCTGCCTGCCTGCCTGCCTGCCCTGGTAAAGGGTAGGGGAGAGAGCTACCGCCCCAAGGCTTCGCGAACCCGGTTGTCTCTTTCTCTCGTTCAATCGCCCGATGACACACTCTCCTTTATCTCGTGTGTACGGACCCCCTTGCTAACGCCACGCTTTCTTTTTTTCCTATCTCTGTCTCTCTCTCTCTCTGTTTCTCTCTCTCTTTCACTCTCTCCTCCTTTTCTTTCTTATTTTTATACATCCGATAGATATATACACACACGCGTATATATGTGAGCTTTTGGAAAAATCGTCACTTTTACTGAGGTAGGATAATGGTCTTTGCGGTATTTCAAAACTCCTTCCCTCTTGTGCGTAGATGTTTCACTCGTGAGGAAACTCTGTGTGTCGAAAAGGTGCCTCGCGTTACGGGGCGTCACTTTCAATAAGGCCAACGAAAAAAAAGCACTTGATCTGTATACATTTAAACCAGCACAAATTTTGCGATAGTTGCGGTTTTCTTAGGACAAAGAAGCTACACTTCACTTTCTGAAATGTTAAACTTTGCCCATCTTTTAATTGATACGAAAATAACAGAGATATGAATCGATCGAATATTTATAATTTAAAGTTTCTACCCTACCTAATACTATATATAATTATTTATCGAAAATAGTAAATTCATTGAAAAACTTAAGTCTGTTTACTAAGTCTTCATTAATTAAAATCTTGTATATACTTACATAAATGTGTAAAGACTGATATATTGATTCCGGTTATTAGCACTCATAAAAGTACAATTATAAAATAGCACACGTTTACTTTTGTATACAGGTATATGATAATCGTTTAGATATACTTTTATATATATATAAATTGTATTAGAATTTGATTATCTATGCAAGTATATAATAAAAATCTCATACTTGAATGTATAAAATAGATGTTAATTCAGTGCTTCCTGCTCGTGTCGGCGTTTTACTATACAGAGAAGAGATATTGGAAATCAAATTCTTTAATTTCGTTTATTTCTATGAGTTGATTCTATTTACCTATAGCTACATACTGCTAAAAAAAGATCTTAATCCATTGTTTAAGTCTCATCATCGCTTTAATTTGATGAAAATAATTACATTGGTTAAGGAAATAGACTCGCAAAGTCGTCATCTCTTTTTTTTTAAAACTTTTCTATCGTACAAGGATAATTTCAATGATTCCGTATTTGCGAAAACGCGCCCACATATTACCAATGTTCCAACTAAATCAGTATAAATCGTGAGTTAAAAAAAGTCGAGATAAAATCGATGAATTTGGTGTTTGTATACGCAAAATCTATTAGTTGCCGACAAAGGAAGCTCAGAGCTGTCAAGTCGGTTAAACTCGATCTGATAACGAGACGCTAATCAGCCTGAATCGGCACAGTTTCCCATTGCGCAACGTTGAATAAAAGGAAGGAAGGAAAGAAAGGAAGAAAGAGAAAAAAAAAACAAAAAAAACAATCTCTCTCTCTCAGTCAGAGTTTCGTCGCAATTAACATCTCGTCAACGAGTCTCTCGCGTCCGTAATTCAGGGAGCTCGCGGGCATGCCCACGTTCGTCTGGAAAATGATTAAATGTTAAAATACGCGATAGGGGTCTATCTCTCTCTTTCTCTCGGTCTCTCCCTACCCCCTAAGCTTCCTCTCCCGAAGCACGTGCACACGAAGCCTCTCTGTCTTTCTCTCTCGTTCGGTCGGTCTGTTGTTTGCGACGAGTAGTGCTGGCGCCCCTTGCGGTACTACGCCGCCGCCCCCGCCGGGATGTATTCCCTCCCTCTCTCTCTCTCTCTCTGACTCGGTCTATGTGACGCTGACAGGCCCTTGTACCCACACGCTCACGAGGTACGTGTACACGCGAACGCGTACCTATACCTTATAGCACGCGTGCCGAGAGAAGGGGGAATGGAGGAGAAGGCTAGAGGGCACAGTACAGAGTGCTCCCAGACCGGCCAGCGGGTTAGACAGAGACCGACACAGAAGAACTGCTTCGCTCCAGGGAGGGGGAAGAGGAAGGGGGACCGCCACCGCCGCCGCCGCCGCCGCTCTGCCTCTGCCGTTGCCGCTGCCGCCACCGCCACCGCCACCGCCGTCACAGAGTGCCGAGAATCGGCCGCTGCCGCCAGTTCGCCGTGAGCGCTCGTCACGCGAGGTCATCGAGCTCCGCGAATTATTCACCTAGTGACCGCTTAAGTGTTTTTCAACTCAAACGAGATAACAGTTTAGTTTTTTCCACTCGCTCTTGCGAATTCTTGCGAATTTACTTCATTATTTACCTTTGCCTTTTCGCGTTTGCCGAGGTGTGCTCCTAAACGTATATATATACCCTCATTTACCGGATTATTTATACACATACACCTCCGATATACTTATAAATATATCCATATAACGTGTGTATATATATATGTATATATATACTTGAAACAATATATACACATTCATCGACATGTGTTGATGCGCGATATTTACATTACGCGCGGGAATTACGGATTTTCCACGAGGCCTGAATATGTCCGCGAAGCGAAAGGCCACTGCCATCATGCAGCACCACAAGGTGAGTAACGATCCTGTTTTTTCTCTCTCTCTCTCTCTCTCGCTGCCTCTCTGCCTCTCTGCCTCGTTGCCTCGCTGCCTCGCTGCCTCTCCGGCTCCCTCCTCTCCACCCTTCCTGACCCCCCTTGCCGTCGTGCCTCCCTCCCTCCCTCCCTCCCTCCCCCCTCCCGGCCTCCTCGCCCCTTGCCGCGCGGTTTCTTTTTAGCCGTGCGCGCCTTCCCTTGTACGGTGCCGCAGCCGCCGCGGTCGTTTCAACTTTTACTTCACCTCCCCCTTGGCACTCCTCCCCCTCCTCTATCTGTCTCTTTTTCTCTTTCGCTTCGTTTCGTTTCGTTCCTCTCAGGCGCTATCGCCGTGCGGCTATCTGCTTCTCTCAGCGCGCGCACTCTCGAGCGCTCCTCTCTTTATCGCCGACGACGATGACTACCACGACGACCAAGACGACGACTATACCACGACGAATACCACGACGACGACTACCACGAGCGACGACGACTCATTCACACAAATCACCCGACTCCCACACATGGACGGTTATAGGGGCCTTGGAACGCGTTTCTTCTTTCCTTCTTATACACTTACCTTTTTTTTCCCCCTTTCTTCATCTCTTTCCCTCTATATACTCCAACGGTTTCGAAGAACATTTTTAACCCGGAGATGCCGACTGGATTTCTTTAGTTTTCTTTATTTTTTCTTACTCCGCTGTAAGAGGATATCGCTGTCTTATCGGGTACATCTTATCGGTGCCTGCGTCGTATACAAGGAAAACTTGACGTTTCTTTCGTTTTGACAGCCGCGTTGACTCAGTATACCGGTTCAATTTGTTATCGTCTAGCTTAATTAACTTGTCGATGTACTTTTATTTAAAAACCGTTTATACATTTTATTAATGTCGTTGTCAATTTATCTATTATAGTTTTTAATAATACAAACCCACTCGGTGCGGTACAATACGAAATACCTGTCATATTTGAGATTTGCAAAAAATAAAGGAAGAAACGGAATACCTACAGAATGAATGAATATTTAAAATGTTTGGAGATAGTTGACTTGTCAATAAAAAAAAATTCCATTCGTCACGGTATATATACACTCGAATCGTAGCAAGGAGATCTCGTCGCGGTGTCGTGCATATTTAAAATCGTCTAGGGCCGATGATCGAGTTGGTAAATCAGTGATAGAACGCGCGGCTCCGATTGAATTTTAACTCGGGTTCGCGCGCGACCCCATTTTCTCGTCGGTGTGTGTGTGCGTGTGTGTGTGTGTGCGCGCGATGCGAGTGTGTCTATGTGTTTGTATTTGTATCCTTTTCGCCGGCGCGCCACGAAACAGGGACATTCTAATGCCCACGAGAGATAGAGACAATGCCACACGAAATCGCCGCGCGAGCGCGCGCGCACGGCATCGATTTTTCTCGCCGGCGATTCGAGGTCGCCGCTGATAAATTATCGATGCAACAGTTGCATTTGCGCGCCGGCGGCCTCCCTCCCCCCCCCCCCTCTCTCTCTCTCTGTTTCTCTCTGTTTGTCTCTGTTTCTCGTGTTTGTCGATTTGATCGAAGAGTATTAGACGCCGCGTGCCCCGTTATCGTCGCCACGTGCAGAAACGCCGTGGTACCGCCAAACTCTTACGTCATTGCTTCGTCGATTCTCTCTCTCTCTCTCTCTCCCTCTCTCACTCGCTCATTCTCTCTAGCTCGCTTGCTTCGCTAGACTCTTCACAATGCCAAACGATTGCCGAGACTGAACCACCTTGTTTTTTGCACTTTCAAAAATTCCCACTCGCAATTGCATTGTAATTGTACGTTTCGACGGAGAAACCAGTCGGATCGATTGAATGTTTCATTTCCTTTTATCATTTTTTTTGTATTCAAGTTTGCGTAGGTATGCCAAACGTAAATTTTCCCAAAATCATAAAGCGTTGTTTTATTTAAATGTATTGTAAACCATGCATTAAATGTTCAGATTTTAATAAAATTTTTTTCATATTAACTTTTTGTGGCACCGCATATTTACTGAAAAAGCAATTTAATAATAATTAGCAGCCTTTAAAATTCATGTGTAAATTTATTCACTACTTATTTTTATTACTGTCTACATTTACATTATGGGATTATTAATATATTTACGTAAACAGAAATTATTAAAATTGATAATATAATAATGCCACAAGTGTAAATAAGTATAACAAATGAAAATATTTTATTGTTTTTAAGTTGACTCGAATATTGATGTCTCGATCATTCTTAGATCATTTCCGAGCAATATAGAACAATATATTTAATAAAATCATAGTTATCTCGACAATTTTTATAAATGCGATATATTACTGGCTACCATTCATGTAAGCAAACACTTATAAGTGAATGGGAATAGTATAAACGAAAAAACGCGAAATAAAACTATAAAAAAATAATTAAATGAATATATTTCAGAGTAAAATGTCACCGTTCATTCACTCTCTAAGCATATTTATAGTCAAATCGATATTGCCTTTACAGCGTCGAGGTGAAATTGAGATCCGCGTGTCACTTTACTAATTCGCGATTCGGTATAGCGCGCCGGAGAGAGAGAGAGAGAGAGAGAGAGAGAGAGAGAGAGAACGGCTGCCTGCCTGCCGCGCAAGTCACCGGCGTTAAATCGGAGCCGTAAATACCTCGGGATCCTACGGTCGCCTAATTTGACTAATACGAGGACTACGGGGCGAGCCACTAAATCGATCAAATCGTAGCCCAAGCGTGAGCCGCGCCTATATAAACTCGAGTTTCAACCCTCCTTTTGCACCTGCACAATGTATACGTGCGCTTCTCACTTTGACTTTTGCCTTTTGATACACTCGTTATACTGATAGGCTAATTTTCTAAGAACTCTAATTAGTTTATTTTACATTTCATTATGTGCATTCTGAATATAATTCTCACTTCTATTTTTTTATTCTGCTAATCGTATTAATTAGAGGCGTCTTAATACGGCAATTCATTTAAGGTTGTTATCATATTGTATTATAATAATTAAGTAATTACATCTTTATGTACAAATGATAGAAATTTAGGTATGAATGTACATTATATTGCACGATCTCCACTTTAACGTAAACTGTTAATTAATTTCTCCATCAAAAACGCTCCAAGGTATCTAAAAACTTCCTCCTAATAACACATTACCATAATCTTGCAGATTACTTAAAACGATTCGAGCAAGCAAATATCCCCATTTCCATTTTCCGTGTAACAATTTTGAATAAAGATAGGTACAATCAAAATAATCTTTAATCGGGAAAAATAATTAAAACATATACTTTACATGGATACGTTTTTTTTAATTATATTTATCATCATCTTCGTAATACATTTGTTTGCGATAAGCTACAGCACGATCGGAGGTGCGACCTAATCGGAAGTACACCCTCTTTAACAAGCTTTTCATATCTTCAGTGCACGTATATATATATGTATATGTATATGTATGTACATACAAAGCAACATACACATATAATATATATATATATATTTTTTCCGGGTACCCCTTTCATGTAAACGTACACATCGTCTTTTTAAAGACACTTACAGTTGCTCTTCAACACGAAAGAGAAAGAGACGAAGAGAGAAATTGTCTCTTTCTTTCTCTCTCTCGGTGTTCCCCTCACCCCAGTCTTTCTCCTTTCCTCTTTCGTTCCCGTGGTAGAAAACGACTCGGTACAGTCTTCCAAGTATTACTCCTTTATTTCTTTTTCCGGCGACTAGGTTAAACAACTTGTATTTTTCGAATAATTTAATTTGTCGCCTTCCGTTTACTTCTTTTTCTTTCATTCTCTTCACCCTTCCCCTCCCCTCCCCTCCCCCTCCCTATCATCTCACTTACTTTTATTTATACACCCTCTATTGCTAATTTTATTTGGATTTATATGACAGTTCATTTATTTCACTTGAAATACTTGTACGAACATTTGCATATGCCGAATTTAACGTCTTTATACACAGCGCGTTTTGAATTCAATTGATGTATCAAGTGCACCTATATTTTTTACCACGTACGTGTACGTACTAGGTATTTACTAATTAATTTCATTTTAATCGGTCATTTTACTTTCATTTGAAATTTTTATAATCGAGGGGAAAAATCGTGTGAAATAATGGGGGAACAATGATATTGAAAGTTATTTAATGCGATTTACTCATTTTTTTTAGGTAGGTCTACCGTTTTTATAAATTGACTAGACATCGTACTAATTAATGACGTATTTGTTTCCTTTGATATTAACAAGTAAATTATTTAGAAAATATATTTATAAATCGAGAAGCAAACTGTTTATTAAAAAAAGAGCATGATGTAATTTATAATGTAAACAGTGTTGATCGGCTATGTAAGCTAAGTAAAAACCCCATTTGCAAACTGAGTAAAAGTTAAATACACTATTATAATACCGGCATAAGCGTAAGTTTTATAACTTATAAGCATATTATATTTTTTTAGTATACCATGCGATGATGCCTTATGGTACGCGTTAGTCAACGTATCGCATTGACCATTTGCGCGACATAATTCTTAACTTTATATAGCTTATATATACATACACACACGCGTAGGTACTCCCGTTGTACATACGCGGGATTTGCAAAATTTCTGCTCCTGACTGTACTCGTTTCTATTCAGGGTCAGCCGCTCGAGGCACAGCGGGATTGTTGCTTGCAATTTCTCAAAAAAAAAGAAAAAAATACCTCAGTGGAAAGGAAAAAAATATGTGATAAGTTACTATAGCGACTTTTAATTTACACATCGAGTGTACTTACTTACTTACGATTACGTTAAGCCAGTTATTTGGCAATGTTAAATACTGACCTCCCCAAGGCTAATTCACTTTTCCATCGCGATATCGTTAATGAAGTCACTTTATTTAAAAAGATATTGTTGTATAAGCGAATTGAAATGTTCTTTTAAACTCAGCCGGCTCTCTTGTTTTTCGTTTATACTCGGTGATTTAGTAATATGCCGTGAAGTAAGCCCGAAGGTACTAAAAAAATGTTTCGAATTTTTTTTTGTTTTTTTAATAGATATATAATCTAAATAATTATGAATTTCAATTAAGCTACTCTGTATCTCTACACATCGCGCATGTGTACCTGAAAATTTAATATAAATGTATTTAGCGATTCTGCAATCTGTGTACATACATTGTGTAATATATTACGAGATAAATTATGATAGTAAATATTGTACATAATAATAGTCACTCCAGATTATAAACTCTATTATTTGCATTCGTTAAAAGATCAAACGTTACATGTTCATACGCGGAAACTGTGAATAAAAACATCTATCTACGTATGTGTACACGCGCGTGTGTGTGAGCGATTCTGGGCAATCTAACATAGAATTTAGCATATCTTATCAAGAAACAAGGAAATGTATACAACACGGTTGAAAATAAAGACAAGCATCTTTGGGCAACAGTCCATAAATTGAGGAGCGATTCGTCTAAATTTTCTGAACGGTTAAGTAAAACCCAGGCTACAGAGGGACGTTTGAACGCACGAAATTCGACTGGGCGAGAACGCATTGGCCCGTACGTATATTTATGTATTACAATCGTCGATAAAGGTATGAGTCAGCGAGAGACCGAGCTAACGGACGCTCGCAAACGCGCGTGATGACTCGGGTCGCAGTTGGACAAATGGGGGTTCGTCCTATCGTCGGTTCACTCTCGAAAATGGGGAGGGGGATCGACCCACCGTAAGGCCGAGAACGAGAGCCCATGAAAAATCGAAGTCGTGAGATAGCGCCAAGCTATAGAACCGGGGCTGTCCGAGGGATGTGCGCTATCAGGTATATATGCCTCTCTGTGTATCCGTGTGTGTGTGTCTGTGTGTGTGTGGGATTCTCTCTCTCTCTCTCTATATATATATATATATAGATATAGAAGAGCGCACCGAAAATGTGAATAAGGGCGTGTCGACGCTGGGATTTTCAAGGGTTGGACGGTGCTCGGTAAGGTACTTGAATGCCTAGATGCGAATGTAAAGTGTTGAATTATACGGCGAAAATTTCATTTCGTACTCTGGAAAAGATCATTTTTGGTATATGTATATATTGCAACTGATGTTTTATGAATTTTTATTTATGTCTCTCTAAAAAAACGTATGTTTCCTATAGTAGATAAGTTGTATGGAAAATTATAATATCGGAACATTATAACTTTTTTAATATACCAATAATATCGGATATAAATGCGAAGTTAGATGTATTTATCTAGTTATACAGTTACATTATATCGTTAATGTATATTACACACAAAATATAAAACACATTTTTCGCTTGTGCGTTAGACATGCAGTGAGCAAATTTTAAAAAATTCAGATGATTCAGTACCTCTGTCGAAGTATTTTAATCATTCGAAATCCAGATAATTGAAAAATTAGAATTATAAAAATGTTCGTCTAATGCATTAACCACGATGTTTAAAATAGCATAATTGCCACCTAAACAAACAAATTAATTCACTGAGCGAAAATCGAAAGGAAAGTAATATAAAAAAAAGATAGGGAAAAGAAGCTCGAGTTAAATCAACACCAAGCCATCGAGAATCTCCTGGCAAGAAAGCAATCAGTATAGCCTCGGTAAAAGATCGGAGAGTGCAAAAGCCCGAAAGGAAGAAAAAGTGAACCTTCCCATAGGGAGGGGCAAAAACCGTGAAAGAGAGGTATGGAAGGAGAGCGAGAGAGAGAGAGAGAGAGAGAGAGAGATAGTGAGGGAGGGAGGGAGAGAGGCTTATCGACGAGGGGCCTCGTACTGAATATACCTCTATATATACCGGACATCGGACGGAATGCTTTCCGTCTGTTTGAGCGTACTGTAGCTCGAATGTCCTCTTTGAGCTTCGCGTCGCAGCCAGGCAGCCAGGCAGCCAGGCAGGCAGGCAGGCCAGAGAGTAGGCGTGTGTCGATAGCGCGCGCCGGGAGAGCGAGAGATGACGTTTGCACACGGCCGTTGGCTGATTCAGGGAGCCATCCATGTCAAGGCGCACCGCATGCGAGCGAGCGAGCGAGCGAGCGAACGGCGACGGCGGCGGCGGCGGCGGCGGCGGTGGCGGCAGCAGCAACGATGCACGGCCACACGCAACGTCCTGTACTCTTTTTGCAACCGAGCGCTCGCACGGCGTTCACGGACGAAAACGCGAATGGAGCTGGAATAGAGGCGCGCCGACGCTGCTGTCGCCAATTTCTTTACCCGTTGCCGGGGAGATAACTTACACGGCGGACCGCGGACGTCGACTCACCGGAGATAGATTCCCTGTAGGCGTTTCACCTTTTACTTTATTTTATTTTATTTCACTCGCGCACTTTTTTTCTTTATCACTTATATTGCCTTGGACACATTTTTGCGTCTCGTTACTCGATCGTCTCACCTTATAATACTTATTGCTGGAAAAATGTTTTTTTCCTTTTCCTTCGAACGATTTATGCAGAAAAACGTATTTATTTTAGTTTGCTTTTCCACTGTTTAGATGATCAGCATCACTTTCTACAATGACTCCGTAAAGAGTCGCACTAGTACTAATATGTAATCCCTCCTACATTTTACAATACAAGTAAGATAAAATCTAGCTTCGGTAAAAAAAATTTACTTAGAAAAAAATAATGTATCGTTACCAATTTATTGCTGCTGAATATACAATTCCCTGCAAATAAAAAATAGTATTGTTAACAAATATATACATACAGGACACAAAATGTACTTTTTCTCAAGAATTTCATTACTGTTGAATTATATATATATCGATATCAACGAATGATTCTAAATGAAATTACAATTCATAGATTATGATTGTATTGTCAACTGGTATCAGTTTCCCACGTGTTTCATTAATGTAAAAATTGCACAACCTGACTAACTTTCTAGATATTATCTAGTCACCGCGTGAATATACCTATATCTGTATAAACATTCTTGTATCAACATCTATATTTACCATTGATTGATTAAATGTCAATGGCACTTATAGTAATGTAACGTAGACAACGTATGTATATAACGAGTTAAAACCATAAATGTTAAAATCGTACAAAAGCACCAGTCGGATTATTCATTGCTCTTAACATTTTTCCAGGATATTATAAAAATTTATCTGCTGGACTTGGCATGAAATTTATGATATTCTTGGAAGTATGTCTCCAGGTTGCCAAACGAGTATGGCAATTGTGTAGAGAGGGGTATACGATTAAGATCGATCCAAAGATAGCAGTTCCTCTCTATCTCTTTATCTTTCGCTCGTACTACACTCGTATATACACACGTATATACACACTCGTCGTGCAAAAGAAAGAAAAAAAAAACGTCAATGTTGACCCCTGCACTTACCACTTTCAACGTGTAATTGGGACACCGCGTGAAATATTTTATTATACCCATTTTCATATTTTAGAGCCACTTTCGTTTATACATGCAGATATGTATTTCAAACGTACCTATAGTCATTAAACATTATACACATTTTATTTTGATAAATTAAATTAACTATATCGAATTATTGCGCCTTACAAACGAACTGATATTTATACATATAATTGATCTATAATTATTACTATCTACAAATTATCGTACGCATATATGTATGTATGGACGCATATATATATATTCGTAATATAAATGTGATTAATTCATTTTAAATTACACGAAGGTAATTTACAAGGGGTGGAATATTAATCGAATTGTTTTGAGGGAAATTTTAATGGTTTAATTTTGTTTGAAAAACCGAGATTTTTTAGTACATAATCGCGAATAATGCATAATGCAATAATTTGAATTAAATTCCGGGAAGCGCGACGATATTTCAAATTCTCTTCCCGAAAATGTTTTATTTCCAACACACAAAGACAAATTAACACTTGTAATTGACGAAATTTATGCAGTAATTAAATTTTTTACAGCTGTACTTAACGACACGTGAAACCCAAACTCGAACGTTTTCATTAATATAAATTAACTGATGCTTACCTACATACGAAAATGTGATTCATAGCTTTTACACTTTTTTGTACTATCAAATTTGATATTTTAAAAATTTGTAATAGAAAAAGAAGATTTATGTGATTCGGGGTCCCTACTCACTACTTTTTAATATTTTATAGATATTAGTGTAATTTATTCACATTTTTTTTTAAATTTTCGAAAATTGATATGTATATATATAAGTGATATAAAAACCTCTTCATAATTCGAAATTGCTTTGAAATACTCATCGATCGTACTCATCCTGATGAAAATTAATTAATAAAATGCAAATCCAAAATGTTTTTTATAAATTAGTGTCCAAAAAAAATAAAATATAATATAAGTATATAAAGTATTTCAAGGTGAAAATACAGTATTTTTAATAAAATTATTAAACTTTTGATAAAAAGTAATAGTGTAAAAAATTTTAATATTTCAAAAAGTTTTTTACTGAATCTCTATTTATAAAAATGTTCTAATTCTTCTTTTACGTATATATATATATATATATATATATATATAGTATCTCTGGAAATATTAATTATGTAAAATTTGAGTGATTTATTGATTAGTGATAAAATAGAAATTGTAAAATGTGTGGAAAACCCATATTTCTTTTAATTTAAAAATATGTTTGTAGTTAATTGTACGTTAGCTGCGGATTTAAGTGGCAACGTGTATCGTAATATTAGTATATAATAAAAATCAATCAGAACACCTGCAAAATCGCTTCTACAAATTTACTTGACCAAAATTTAAATTTCCAAATATATACGGAACGTTCGACACGAAATATACGCTCTCCCTTATAAATCAATAAAAAATAATAAAAAAATTAATAAAACCTGTGCATAATATCTGGGCTTTGACGAAACGGGATGGAGGATAGGAGTAATCCTGATACAAAGTCCCATTATACCAATTGGCGAATATAATCAGTCCCAAAATAATTGGCTCGCGAACTCGTCGTACATAGACACAGGGCTCTGGCTGAGTGATAGTTTATTCAGCGGATTATTGACGGGTGGTATGAGTGTACCTCTATGTCTGTATGGGTACCGGTATACCAAGCGCGCAGGGGGGGAAGAGGAACGCGCGCACACCGCGCGCTCGGTTAAAAATAGCCCCCGGCGAAGGCCCGTTCGCTAGCAGGAGAGATCGCACTGCTCTCGGAAAGCTTCGTTCCCTCGTGACCATTTCGAATTTACTCGCAAAACAGTCGCGAGGTCGAAAAGCTGGCTATAGGTGTATCTCTCCCTCCTTCGCTACCGCTCTCTTTCTCTCTCTTTTTTTTTTCATTCTATATACCGAGTTCTGGAGCCCCGATTATGCGACGCTCCGACGAATCGCTTCGAATAGGAGCTTTTATCGGTCGCAACTGAAATTTACGTTTCCGTTCTCGTATACATGATGTTTTCTCTCGTTTCTACGGATTCTTTTGGTGATTCGATGGGTTTTCTGTAAATTAGTAGGCTGTTAGTATCGAGAAAATATTAGAATCACCGCACGTGTACTAAAATAATCAGAACACACAACGCTATGCAGTTAAAACAATAGTTTGATTATTTTATTTTTACCGCCGAGTCATCTCAGTCATGAAAGAGCCCAAAAATCAACTGAATAAACGGCACCTACCGTGCACCTATTTACATCGTATTATATATCGTAAACAGTACTTTAAGTATATAAGTATAAGTTATGCGCCTCACTTTATATTTTTGTTGATTCAACAGGTGATAATAGTATATATACATACACTATATACAAATTGTAATTCTATAACTAATAATTGTAAGAACAAAGAAAGATATAGAACCGAGTGGAAAGAGCCTTCGTTAAACATTGTACATGTATATATATGCATACACCTTGAGCTATCGATAGATAAATAATTTTCTCTCTCTCTCTCTGTCTTTCTCTCTCTTTGATCCACATAATTGCCGGGAAGTACCACCCACATCCGACTAGACGTACACTAGACTCTCCCACTCATAATTTCCTTATTTGCCGTACACATACGTCTATATATCTGTGCGGAGCGTTCATTTTGAAAAAGTTTACCGGCGCTGAACGACGAGGCGCGCGCGCGCACACACACGCACACACGTACATACATATACACGTATGTATATATTTACATACACATATTCGAGACGACGAAGTTAGAGCACAAGTGAGATTTGCGCGTGAATCGATAGCTAATAGCTACCCCGGCTGTAATTAATGCAACAAGTTGATACCTAACACTTATCCGTGCGGTATGTTAGCATCGGCTTTAGCAACACTCGACGTGCGAGTCGCGACAGTATCACCTATCTGATACGAATCGCTCTTCTGCTCTTCTACCTTTCACCCTATAATATCTTTCTATGTCTCTCACTCTCGCCGCCGCGTCTACGTATACACATACATACATACATATATATATATATGTACATTTCTATATATTTCTCTTCCCTCTTACTGTCCCCCTTTCTCCAAGCTTATATACTCTCGGTTGTCTTTATCGATCTCCACTCGGTTTACCCCAACTCTTTAATTTCTCATCAGTTTTTCTTGCCACGAAACCCGTTAGTCGCGTTACTATACCTCTTCTAAGACTCGCATATTCATGATAATTATTAACAAAATTGATTTTGCAATATACGTCCTTCCGATGGGTAGATATATATATCCTACTTTTACAAATTGTAATTGATTTTTATATTACTGCAATAATCATCATTTCTACAATATTTTACAATACTCTCTCGTTCGAGTGCTACTGCTCATTTTATATATATACGTAAGCAGCAAGTAATACAACTTGTAGAAAATAATTTTACCTAATGGTAAATTTTGTTCTGAACTGTTTCAGAAGTTTCGCAATTATTTCACGATTATTCAGACTAGCTGTCACGGAAATTTTTATCGAAAAATTTCTCTCTATACATAAGTAATCATTAATCAATACTCGTACTTCTTAAAAATAATGGTTAAAATTCTTTTTTTAACTTTAACGATTATATCTGTTATGCAATCTATATTTTCGAAATCATAAGTATACTAAAATTTCAAAGAATATTTTTTAATGTATCTTTATTTTGTTTCGATTAAATATATCAATTAACAAATTTAATTTACGTGTACAATATAAAAAGTGTAGCCATATATATACTTAAAAATGATTGCTTTGAACTGAAATCTCGTCGAATTTATCATCAAAAATTTGAATGATTTTATCCGTGCAAAAGTATTAATTTGATTTTATTGAAAGTACGCTTGTACGTAACACTTGAGAGTTTGAATAGATACGATCAATGATAACGGTAATCCACTAGATCTCTAACCCCAAAAACCAGCTTAACATAATTCGAAAGGAAACACCCCCGATCGAGTGAAATCTAAAAAGTCTTATTAATTTTTCGATTGGTGGGAAATATCTTGAAAAATTCCAAAGTAGAATATAAGAATTCGTATATACACCGAGTGGTCGTGCACTATAAATAAGATCGAGTAACTTTATTTTCTCCTGTTAATTATGTGCGCCCGATATAGAATAAACGGGTGGGAGGCCGTACAGCTCGATCGAGATGAATTTTTGCATCCGCGCTCCTCGCTCCCCCACTATCCATTATCCTACTCTCTCTCGGTCTCCCGAGCTGGCGCGAGCGAGCTTTTCTCTCTTCCTCTCGCTAAATGCAGATTGTGTGCGCCGCGCACACGCGGGGGCTTATCGTAAACTCTCCTGGCCGCTGGTCGTTACACGCGCCGGGCATAAAAGCTCGAATATATCTGCATGCTACACCGAACCTCCCCCTACCTACTCTCTACCCCCCGTTGCGCCCCACACCTATGTGTGTATACGTGTGTGTATGTGTATATATATATACACACAAATACATACATATATATATATATATATACGTGCACCCCGGGCATCATTGTTGCGGCTTGTTCAATATTTCACCCCGATGATGACGTCGATGACGGGGGAAACGAAAAAAATATACGTGTATATATATATATATATACATATATGTGTGAAACAAGTCGCGCGAGCGTCCGATCCGAGTTTCCGGGAACGAGGGAAAAATCGTTATTTCCTGCCGCACGTACTTTCCTAGAAGAGAGAGAAAGAGAGGGAACTAGCCAGCCAGGATTTATCCGCCATGGATTTTTTTTTCATTCGCCCTTTCATAACATTTTTGCGCTCGCACTAAAAATGACGATTTCGAGATAGGCCGTTTTAATGAATTTTAAAACCGGTGCGATTCTTTTCTCTTTTTTTCCACTGCAATCGAGAGGGTTTCGACCAAGAGATAATAAAATTTCTAAATAATTTGCTATAACGGTACTGGAATAGCTCGCTTCCGATTTGAAAATCGTATTATGAATCATTTTCACAATAATGTATTAAATATGAAGTGACGATTGTTAGATATTTATGACATTATATTTCTAAGTACATTGGGTGGGCTTTACTTTTGCATAAATATCTGAATAATGTATAGATCTGTAACCCTTTAAGCTAATGTAAATAATAAATATAATAATGAAAAAACGGTGGAGAAAAAGAAAACAATGAAAATTTGATCAAAGGAATATTTAAAAATATCCGTCTATCAAAAAGTTGTAGGAGGGAAAAAAGTGGTATAAGAAACTCTCTTCCTCCGTAGTTGTAACGAGAGAGGGCGTTCGTTTTGTTCGTTATCTAATTGTGAGTGCATAAGTAATTCATTCATAAAGTCGAACCGGTCACCGGAAGTACCGGGAGCCTCTGCGCGCTCGCTACATCTATATCTAACTTGTTCCTTTATTCACCACGTCGAAGGGAGCGAGATACCGTTTCGCTTCAACTTGCGCTTCAACAAACGCGTTATCCCCCGGTGCCGCGCCGCCTTGGCAGAACTTAACTTTTCCTACTCCCAGCTACACTACTACTACTATTCTACCCGACCGAAATACCCACACGCGCGCACCACTGCCAATTCTTAAGGACCTTCCGGTAGACATTAGACGTAACCATTCTCGACAGTCCCTTTTATCCTCAGCCGTTTCAAAAGAGAGACAGACTCCGAGAGTGCCGGTTGGGGAGGAGGGAGGGGGGGGGGAGGGGAGAGAGAAAGAGAAGAGAGTACTGCCGCCTCTTTGCCTTCAGTTTCCAAATGGGACTTGGACCGAAGTTTCTGGCAAAACGACGAGTGCGCCGTGCTATTTCCTTTTTGAGCGTCGTAATCGCCGTCTACGATGTTTTTGCATCCTCCGGATTTCAAGCGGCGCGTTACCTATATTCTTCTTTATTTCCTGATGTCGTCTTTAAAACGAAGACGATTCTTTGAATTTTCTAGAGCTTTGAAGCCTTTCGCTGTTAATTATTATTGATACCAGTATTCTGTATTAAGCTTTCTATTTAATCATAGTTTTACCCTATTGCGTACCAAATGTATATATTTATGTTTAGTAACGCAATAGTACCTCTTACATATATTTTAAGCAATGAGATATGGATTTTATGCAATAGTAAAGCTCCCTCCTCGAGGGAGCGTTGTAACAGTACATTTTTTCGATATGTTAAAAGCATACTACAAGTATGTTTGGTGATGCCTAGAATCCAAAAAACGTGTTTTTAGAAAATATTCGTATATGAATATATGTGTCTGTGTGTGTGCGTATATGACTGTATTTCTGAATTGGTCTATATTAATGGGCTTGGTCATGTAGTTACCTTTTTTTTTTTCTTTATTCGAATTTAAGAGAATAATTGTTTATTGATTCGCTTTTGCTTTATAGACGATTTTCGATTTTTCAAAGTTTATTATTGATAATTTTGAATGTTGCAGATGATATTTTTAAATCTGACCAAATATATTTTATAAAGAATAAAAATATTTCCACTTGCTTCGGGTTTTTCAAATGATTACTATTACTTTTCAAATTATTAAATAAAAACTTAATTTTTTTAAATTGTTCTTCAAAACTATTAAGTTTAATGAGCTTAACAAATTATGGTGATAAAAATAATAGTATACTATTATATATAGGTATATGCTGTAAAATTTCAAATCATAAATTAATTTTTGAAAATTTTAAACTTTTTATGTCTAACATTTTGGGACGTGAACAGTTTTCAATGCACTTCAAATATTAGGAAAAAGTAGTCGATCGCTATATTATTTCATCTAAAAAAATTTGTAATTAGCGACATAGGGAGCATTATATATAATGGGTTGAAAAAAATTGTCGGAATAGAAACTAATATTGGCTATATACTTTGAAAATTTCCGAATATTTCACCAGCTGGATCGTGAGAATAAAATTATAATCTAAAATGTAATTTTTTTTAAAAGTTTATATTTGTAGATTCTTGCAATACATAATAGTTTTATATTTTGGTATTGAACTGTTGGAAAATGCATTAACCTATCTAAATACAGATTCATCATGTTTACAGAGCATTTTTGTATTTATTATACTCATCCGAATCAAATTAGTGCAAAATATAAACAATTTTAAAAATTCCATATTTTAGAATAAAATATATTACATATATAGGAGCGATACACGAATTTTGAGGAAGGTATACATGCCAATGATTTCACCGCGATTTTTAAACTGAATTATACAAACTATTTATTGATATATTTAATAACGTAGTAGGATATCTGAACTATCCAATATTGAGCTTAAAAGAATATAAAATTTTACAATGTATTATTTCACCATAATAGACAGTTTATTAATAAAGAAATTATTATTTTTGTTACAGGTAAATCAAGGATACATCGATTTGTACTATTAAAGTCAATTAGAATTTTCTATTATACTGCATGATAAGGTAAAGTGCGATATTTTACTGTAATAATGTATTACAATTAAATTGAAGAGGATATGAAATATTATTAGCCTTTCAAAATCAATATTTCAAGCGTACAATAATATTTTTAACACTCAAATTTATTTGATGTATGAATTATCGATTCGGTACCCCACATCTTTGGTCGCAATCAATTCGCTAATGATTTGAATGGATGTATATAAACGAATTAATCGTCTTAATCAGTAACATAAATATAACAAGTGTGTATAAATAAAGTTACATCGACACAATATTATTCGTAGGATCAAATATAAATTTAATGACCATCGAGTAATCAATCGTTATAAATGCACTTTATTGCATTATGTGGCAATTTTACGTACGTTTTAAGTCTTCAGTTTAAAAGCGCAATTTCTGGGCAATTAGCTATTGAACATAAGTTCGCGCGAACGTATAACAACCGACGCGCGTCTACATACGCAAATCCAAAAAAAGTAAACAGGTTCTCTTCTCCCCTTTAGCGCATATATCTCGAGAAGCACGTTGGGATACGTGACAGCAGCAGCATCGCTATACGAGGCTAATTGAAATCTACGACTTTGAACTTCGGCAAGGATCGCACGCGCCCGAAACGGCTGTCTCTCGATGTTATTAACGAGCGTGCGCGTAAAACTTACCGATAACTCGTCGTTTACGTGGAGAGCCGCGTTGAACCTCCCTCCCCCCCCCCCCCCAACGTTTTTACACCCCAACCGATTAATTACCGATTGCATATTCGTGGGCGACTAACACACTTCGATGTTACAAGTTACTCGTATATATCTTTTTTTTATTTTATTGTCTCTTTGATTGCGTATGAGGGAAAATGAAGAATTACGCGTTTCGAGGAAGCAAAGTGCAAAGTATAATTTGTGTCTCTTTTTTATTTTCATAGAGTAACAATTTGAGAGGATTTGAAGTGATTAAATTTTTAATTGTTTCTCGAGTTGTTTAACAATAAAAACAAGCATCAAGTTTTATAATAAAAATTATTTGTTTTATTATTATTTAGTTATGTATTATAAATTCATGATAATTTTCAAGAAAGTAACAATGTTTATGTTCCATTACAGAATAAATAAATATAATAATTTAATTAAAATAAAAAGATTAAATTACAATTACAACAGTAATTGATAATTTGATTATTGAGTTGTAACCGCGGCAATAATTATTCACAAACTTGAATGAATTATGTATCACTTTTGATGAGTAAATTATTTAATTCTCACTTGAAGAATACTAATGCTACAATCATTTTCTTGCAATATTCACAAATGCAAAAACATGAGATAACGGTAACTTTATTTCACAAAAATTCGTTATCTCAAAAAATGTATACAAATCTAAATTAAGAGTTCTTAAACAAATATTGTTGTAGCCTTGGATCAACGCATGTTATATGTATAGATTAACTATAAAAAAGATTTATGTATCAAATCAAGCCTAAATTGTAAAATAACTCTAATATTTTGAGAATATCATGAATTCCCTAGCTAAACTTATTTAAAAACAAAATGCTGGTAAAAAATCTAATAAAAATGCCAAGTAAACGAGCCACATGTGAAAGCTGTCATTAGGCTTACTGAAAGACTGCAAAGTTTCGAACGGCAGAGATAGCCTCAGCGTATATATATATGCACACTATATAGTGAACACTTTTTGCCTCTTGTACACATTTCTACATACTCGTTTAATAAGGTGCAGCAAGATAAAGCAATGCTTACTTCACCGTCGAATTAATTTATGTAACTAAATTAATCAATGAAAATGGTGAGTACTCGATGCTGAACCTTGTACCTAAATGTTGCAATTTGGAGAAATTATGTCTCACACATACAGTTATACATGCGCGTTTATTTCATACATATTTTGTCTGGGTACTTGATAGCACCCAGTATCATCACAATTACATCTAAATTATAAACAATAAATAACCATCTCAAAAACACCTTTAACCAATAAACCCATTTAATCTACGTCTCAATATTAAAGCCACGTATAAATACATGCGAAAAGAAACACCGCAAATATTTATCAAACGTGTGCGTAAATGATTCTTTATAATCTGCAGTCGCGCGAGTGCTCGGTGTGTGACTCGTTCGAAGGTTATCGCGCAGTACGTATACGTGTGTGTGTGTGTGTGTGTATATATATAAAGATTGCACGAGAGCCACTCTCCTCCCGAAAAAAATGAGGAGCGACGGGACCGCAGAGTAAAAAAATAAGGAGAGCGCCTGAAAGTGCCTATACGGAGGGGAAAAGGAGGTCGAGCGCGATCGTAGACCGCGGATCCCAACGCACATACATATATACGTGTACGTGTACTTATATATATATGTATACACATACGACGCGTGAGCGTGCAATTATTTCCCGAAAGACTCGGCGAGTCGCCTCGCGAATTGTGTGTCGAGGTCGCGCGCGCTCTTGCGGCTTTCTGGAATTGCCCGAGCAAGCGCGTGCGAAGATCGATACACACACACACACACACACATACGCATGCACGCACACTCACACACGGATACATGTGAACGAAAGATGCACACGACGAGGAGCGTCCGAATGCTCGAGGCGGTAAACTTTCCAACTATATATATATAAATTCAATTGCCTGCAGCTCCTTTTTCTTTAAAGTCTTACTCCTGAAGGTGCGACATCGGTGTCTTGTCTTTATATCGAAAGAGAATATAAAATCACGGTCGTGCGTTTCGAAATAAGAGGGTTCCTCAGTGTTATGAAGGATTGGCGATATGTACACAGTATTTTCGACAGTTTTTCGTTGTTTAATCTATAACTAAAATTTTATGTATTTTTACAAGAATTAATCTACCAATTCATTAAGCCAAAAAATTAAAATATATATATTTTTATTGTTTATTATTATTTTGACATTATTAATTCAGCATTGTTCGATCACTCAACGAGTACCGATAAGTGAATGAAGTATCGAGTAACCGTGAATCCTTATCACGATAAATTTATTAGTGTTTTCCGGTGAATTTTCGCATGCTCGTAAATATCATTGTTTCATTGGTTTTAAACGAAAGATTTTCCTTCCAAATGCAAGTAAATGAATTCACATAGGTTTTAGTATACTTTTATTCTTATTCGTTTAATGTGTAGCTAGTAATTTTGTATATTAATCAGATACTAGAAAAAATAATTTCCTATCTCTTTTTTAAACCGAGAAACTTGTGCGCGATAATATAGAAACCTAAAAATGACTGTATGGTATAGGTAGGCTAGATGAAAATTTATACCGCAGCTCGCAAGAATTTTTCGTCCAACTTATCGCAGGATGAGAACGGTCGGCAGTTTCGCGATAATTTTTGTCGCCAACTTCCCAGAAAATACACTTGGAATAGCAGGCGATCGTTTTCGCTGACAAGACGAAAAGTATCATCATGGCGCGTATAAGGCAAGGATCGAACCGAGTCACGGGGGTAGTGGGTCAGAGTTGATTTTTCAAAAGTAAGGAGGAGACGCGCGCGCGCTAACGCTTCCCATCCGTGAAAGCGGGTCGCACGTGCGAATGTTGGGCGCTGCGGTCATTCGTCCCGAAGATTAACGGCGCTGTAGCGAAAATTCCCGAGTTCCTCTTCATCACCTGCGTTGCACCTTATCGGAATCCCGCGATGATGACGCGCGTACCGACCGAAGGGTTATCGTATCGGTCACCTTTAAACTCGATAGACCAGTCCCCTTCTCTTTTATACACGTATATATACGAGCCAATCAGCGTGAATCTTTTTTTTATATATCTTGTTTAGACTCTTTGTGTGCGCGCCTCGTCATTTCTGATATGTATCCGTGTACCTCTTTATAACTCGGGTTTACCGGTCGTCGGTCTTGTTGCGCGTTTTGCATCATAACTGAATTTCAAGATGGACTAGGAGAGATTCGTAGAGATCGTCGTAGTAGCTTTACAAAGTGTTGTTCGGTTTAAAATTGGTACCGTGAGATTATTCGATACACGTTATTTAAAAGTACTGTTTGAGAAAAGGGATTTCGGTTGCCTTTTAGACTTATCATAAATCAGCTCTAAAAGCTTTATGAAAATCTATTATTTGTATTAAAAGAAAATCTTTGCTTTCAGAGAATTTAACAGTTTGAATAAGCTCAACATTTTCTAGAAAAGAAAGAATCGTTACACTGTGTATATATAACATTTAAATAATGCAAATGTCAATATCAATATATTTTATAATTCTTGTATAAAGAGATATTTAACAAGTGATTCCATTACACACGAATCCCTTAAATTTCCGTCTATTCGTTTATAGTTAATGTTTAACGGTCTTACGATATACGGGCTATTTCGCGTTTTCCTTTACTTTTCTATTCCGTCTTGGAAAAAAAATGTCCTTATTTCTGACTGCTAATAGGCACTTACGAGGAAAAAGGCTTGCGAACAACCAAGTCCGGTAGCTCGAAAAGTTGACCATTATTCTTTCCTTGATTCCCTTGCGTTTTTCTTAATTGCCACGATTGTTCTTTACTATCTTTAAATGACTTATTCTACATCAACGCGTTTCGCGCATCTTCACCTATATCGGTGACGTGAATCGCGTTGTTTCAATGTATTACTTCGTAGACAAAATACACCTATTCAAACGTACGATCGCAATCAGTCATTCTTTATATACTCGCAATTCCAACCAAACGAATAATTATATCCGAAACAAAATACTTTGTTTATTTTTATACGGATGTTAAAACGCGTTAACAATTTGTGGTAATTACATATCATAATGTATTATTTAACTAATTATGCGTAATATTATGATAATTATCCAAAATATCGGTATTATAGATATTTGTACACCGACGCGTACGTGTACGTGTAGTCGAATAATCGTTTCGTCGAATAAAATGAAAAGGCCGAAGTAATATAATTCGAAAAGAAGGTGGCGGGTTGTACAGTAATTTTGAATTATCCACGAGTCCGTTCGCTCTCGGTATAAGAGAATTTCTCAAGAGCGATAAAAGCGCGCTCGCAGCCTTGGGGAGCGCACCGCACGATGTAAACGTCGAGCTGACAGGAAGCGAAAAAATGAGGCTTGATAAGACCGCGACGATCGCTCCGCGAATGTCGACAAAAAAGAAAGCCGAAGGGAAAGAGAGAGGGAGAAAGAATTGCGAAAGTCGCACGGAGAGGCTATTTACTGCCCGAGTCAGTCGGCGTCTCTTTAAGCTTCATCCCATGAGAGAGTTGTTTTATGTACCACGGCATCTCGAAATATCCACCACCGCCCTTATTCTCACGTTTTTTTCCGATTGGCGACAATCAACTTTTTAATTGACTGCCTGCCAGAGACATTGTACGTATAGAAAACTCGCTGTGTCATACTAGCTCCAACGTATACCTATATATATACATATCGCCATGCGATACTTACTTTTCAATTGACCGTGATCGTTTTGTTTCACCAAGAAAATTAAGTTACAAACTTACTTGTTTATTTTACCCGGCGATTTTCTTTCCGTACGAATTTTGACTGGATATTTGATATTTTTACATATTGATTGTAAGAATCGTTAATTTAAATCGACTATCGATAATAAAAGTGCCGCAAAGCACTTTCCCTCCATATAACTGCAATGACATGCGAGTGGTTGATACGCACAATGGACACTACGTATTTATCGTTAGTTTTGATATGTGCAATGAAATCGAATGGAAAAGCTAAAACGTACGAGAGATAAATAGTAAATGTACCAAAGAGCGACCTCTAACGAAAAGCGTCGGAACCCGGTTCTTCCCGTTTGCCGTAGGAGCAATACCCTCTTTCAGATCTATCATTATATCGCGATTCTCGATCGTAAAGTTTCTCCAATAACAAATCTGTCCAAACACAAATAATATGACTTTACGATCACCTCTTAAAAATTTATGTTTATCTCATATATATATTTATATAGGTATATACATTTACAAGACTCCGATGAGTGACATTTATAAATAATTTATTAATACAGTCATTAATTACAAAGTCAAATAGAACGATATTCGATATAGGTGTGCACTATAGGTATTGGTTTTATTAATCGCGTCTGAAGATGACGATAATTAAAGATTTTTTTTCCTCTATACACAAATTAAATGTAAGTTGTAATCGTTTATAAAGGAATATTATTGCTTATTATCTTTTCATTCGTTTATTATCAATTTGTTTGCATTCATTAATTTTTCTACTGTACATCTATTATAATTTCAATTCGAAAAATTGTAGTAGTTCTGTCGTAATAAAGAATTTTTGAATCCTAAAATGTCAAAGGCATCGACATTTATAATTATAAAAGATAAATAGACATTACTTTATGCAGAATCATCAACAAAGATAAAGAGTCCCTTTAGTTTTTTTCATAAGTGACATATATTTATTAAAGTACATCAATCAAAGTTACAATATATCTTTATTATTATTTAGTAATCGATAGAAAAAAGTAAAGCATAAATATTGTATTTAACTTTAATGTGCACCGTTACGAATAAGAAAAAAGGGAGAAAAAATTTGATTTAAAATTGATACTCGCCTAGGTAGACGTACAATTATCTTACGTTTACGCGGTACATGCCGATGAATCAACAATGTACACATTCCCATTAGTAATAAAGTAATTTACCTAATTTACCGATGGATATCGCAACATTGAGTTAAAAATAATATTAAGTGCAGGAGAGAAAAACGAAGTAGCTAAACCGCAAGAATAAAGGAGAAAAAGAAAGGATGAAAAATGAAATGTGGTGAATATGTATATATGTGTGCGTCTGTGTGTGTGTGTGTGTGTGTGTGTGTGTGTGTGTGTGTGTGTGTGTGTGTGTGTGTGAGTGTAGAGTACGTATATATGTGTCCCAAGAGCTGCTTCACGAAAGAGAGAACGAAAATAAAGTCGGGAGCGTTGGCGCGCTCAGGATAATGAATGCGTTGTTACACGCTCGTGAATTCGGAGAAGCGCTTATAACGCTCGACTCACGGGTATATACGCGGGCGCGCATCTGCGTCGGAGGAGAACGCCTCAGGAGGAGTGTAGAGAGAGAGAGAGGGAGAGAGTAGAGAGACAGACGCACGGGACACGACTGTTACACCCAATTGTCCCTCGTTGCGACGGGGTCAAGTAAGGTAGAGTTGACCGGGTGTTCGAGCTTAATGTTATATACACACATGCGTGTATATGTATGTGCATGTACTCTTGGAGTTATAACCGCGTCTCCCTCCTCCTCTCTCTCTCTCTCTCTCAATCATGCGCGACCGTACAAGACTCCGACACTCGGTTGACGTTATTAAGCGACACGCGCGCGAACTCACATTATGCAAGTCTTATTTCAACTAACAATCTTTTCTCGTCGACACGAAAACTCGCGATGGTAATATGACGCCTCGACGCGTCAACTTCGGTAAGCTCGTACCTTATAATGTGTATAATTTTTCAATGATGAGGTTCTTGTATACGCCACCTTTTTTTCTTTCCGAACCTTACCATTAAGATTTCGAATCGATTATTTAATTGTACGCGTGACCATAGATTTCTTTTTAAAATTATGAAATAAAGTACTTTTGTCTACCTGCAAACTACTATATTTTATTTTCGTGAAAGCTCTTCCATTTTAACCAACGGGAAGTAATATGAAAATCCTGAATTATTCGTATGCAGGTATTTATTAAAAGCAACTTAAAGTTTATTTCTAAAACAGTGAAATCCTCTTAATCCAAGAGAGATTTACTCAGCTGTTAGTTAAAAGGCATGTAACAGGTTCTTAAAATAAATAATTTACGCCTCCATTAGCAATCGTAATGTCGGTTAGATATAGAGCGATTCCATTGACATTTTAAACGCCCGTGACAAACTCGGACAATGAGAAAATGAAAAAAAAAAAGAATTTGATCTCGAAGCGAAACGAGGTTTTTCCGCGACCGATACTGCAATCGAAAAACTTTCCCCCCACGTGTTGCGGAACGCCGAATGTGTCCTTGAACAAGATGAATAACAAGCCGTGAACGCAAAGAAAAGGCAATAAAAGCGAAGTGAAAAAAAAAATAATATAAAAGATCGTACGGCAAGCTCTCCTGTTGACCCTCGACCCCGGGACACGCACTACCCAACGGAATTCTCTCGCTGAGCGATAAATAATTGCCAGCAAGTGGCTTAATTGCAGCTAACTAAACAAATCTACCGACGCCAAGAGAGAGGCAAAATTATCGAGGAACGCAGGTCGATCCACTAAGTTTTGTATATATATATATATATATGATGTATATATGTATATATATATATATGATGTATATATGTATAATATATATATATATATATATCTATATACTGATACCTCTGAGGAAAAGAGAGAAAGATATATATATTGTAGATGTATATAGACGCGCGTGCGCGTAGGTGCCTTGTGCGCCGTGATTCCCATTTATCAGGGCACATCCGCCGGAAGCGGCTGGGTTCTCGCGCGAGCGTAGGTGAGACGCGCCGCGCGCGTGACTCAGTAAGCGAGTTGACCGGGCTATATGGGAGACCGACGATGCAAAAAGAAAACACGCGGTTCTTCTTTGCAAACGCGTTGGACGCGATTAAAACTTTGCCACGTCTTTTGTGCGGCTAACGCTTTTCCTCTTCTTTTTTGCCTTTTTTTTTCCTTGCCGGTAGCGATGCTAATCAGACAATTGTGAGGAAAATTTCCTTCGATGCGGGTACATTCTATATATACTTTAAGTTTACTTACACCGTTTGGGTATATAAGTGTACAATTTTTTTTTCTTAGTATTTTCATTAGCAGATCATAAAAATGTCCATTAAATGTATCTAATTTAAAAATGAAGCTACGAGTGCAAATTTAAACTTAGCGAAAATAATTCAAACTTTTAAGAATTTTTTCGAAGAAACACATTATCGCAATCTTGATACAAGATAGTGTCCGATTAAGTTTTCTGCTGTTATTTCAATGTAGAAAAATAAATGAGATTAAAAATTATCGCATCCCTGGTACGACTTTGTAGATAAATTATTATAATAATAATAAATCAAATAATAATCAACTATTAAACTGAAATAAATCAAATCTAAATTTCTGCTATTCAAAAAAAAAGAAACGTTGTAAACACATGCAAACTCATTTATCTAGCGAAGAAAACCAGAACCATTCCTGTTTTACCTCTTAATCGGAAAAAAATAGTTACCACATCGTCGGTAAATTCGTGAAACGAATCGTCAGGACAAATAATTTAAAAAAGCAAAAAAAGGTACGTCGAAACTGCGTCTCTGCTTGCGCGTTTGAGCGCACACAAGGAGGTATATCTATGTTCTTATACCTCCCATGCGGTGAATGTCCACTATATACTCGAGAGCTCGGTTTGCACACGCGTATGGATTTATGCGCCGCTCGTGCGATGTTCACCGGGATAAAACATCGCATGGAATGTTCGCTCCCTCGATGCAGCTTCTAACCACTTTTTACTCACCGACGTTGTGTGAAAATTCGAAAATTTTCATTTAATAATAAAGATATATATTAGACGAAATATTAAGTTTGATAATATAACAAAGAATTAAAATTTTTGGATCAATCGATAAGACAACTTTTTTGGATTACGTAACCGCGTACACCTATTCTTACCGTATATCTTTTTTTTCTTCTTCTTCTCAATTCTTTTGTGCGCGTCGCGTGCAGTATGCACTGGTCGACCTTCCGACGTTGCGAAACGAGCTGTTGTTGCTGCGCCCATTACATATATGTTTCATATGCGTTCCTAAATCTCGGTGCTTTTCGAACCTTGACGATAGAAAACTTGTATATATATATTTTTTTATAAGAACATAAGAAATTCCACAAATTCCTTAGATGAGCGTATTTTGAGAACGAAATTTTTTAAACCCGGATTTTTCCTTTGATATTCGCGAATTTTCCGATCTAGCTATTTATTAATTTACGCTATGAAATTTTTTTTGTGTGCGAAATTTTTGAAATTCCGGGTGTACCGTACGCGATGGATCAGATAGGAACGAGGTTTTACGAAATTGAACCAATATTCGGTACCGCATACTAGAACACGTAGTGAAAGACAGTAAGAAAAATGTTTCTTCAAAATCTTGCTAATATTCAGAATTATCAATTTACCTGATTACTATAAAAAATTACAATTGTTATTCCGATAGTGAATAAGGAAACAAAATAAATCACGCTTCCTTTAAATTTTCAAATTAAGTATATATAACATCTATACACATCAATTTGAAAACTGAATTATATTAATGATGGATTTGTTTACTTTGTTGCAGGAAAATATTTCAACTCCAGAACCGGCAGATATATCGGAGGATGATCACTATTCGAGTGAGCAAATTTTATATTTATTATACTTATCTCTATATCGATCTATAATTAAATCATAGCTCATTCAATTGACTTTTTCCTATATGAACTATCAAGGCCCGTCTCAATAATAATATTCCCTCGAAGCAATTGATATCATCTTAAATCTTAATTTATGCTAATACGAGCAATATTATAAAACTAGAAAGAATATTTCCGAAATTGAACGGCAAATGCGTGAAGAGCTCATTGTAAAAAATAACTTAATTGACTTTTTATTACTTCTACTACTAGTGCATTTGAAACAAAATTCTTATTTTCCATTTAATCCAAATGTCGTCCCCGTGGATGACGAGCTTTCACCAAAGATTACATTTTTTCGCTGGTTTCGTTGATACGACGAGGAAGACGAGGTAGGTCAGGTAGTAGCCGATTAGGGAAACCGACCTAAATTCCAACGCACCGTTGTAGCCTCGTTGCATTATTAAATCTCGTGCATCACATTCGACTGATAGTATATTACTTGAACGCATGTCGACGTTGATTTATTACTAATAATATGTGCTTTGCGCTTTTAAATTACTCTCTTATTTCCTTGTGGATACAAACGAGTTCGTACAAGATGACGGATGATCAGACTGCGATGACAGGAAATTTGAACGGATTTTTGCAGTCGTTAATGAAAAAAAAATCGAAGAATTGCACATAATTTATATTTGCTTAACTATCATTTTATTTTTGTGTTACTCTAGAAAAATACGAACATTACAACGGTTTATCCTATAAAATACATTTAATGCATTATTAAAGAAATATTCTAACGATGCTTTAAAAGTTTTGAAGGATATAGAAATATTAGAATTTACACTTAATAGCATGTCTCAAGTATTCGTTTTGTTCAAATATATAAATATAAAGAATCCATCAGACATCTATAAAACTTTCCCACTATGTATGTAACGATCATATAGGCGAAAAAAAATGGTCGCGCTTTCGCAGAACCAGCCAACTAAATAACCATATACTGTATCTCCTCACATGTAAACATCACAAAACCGCAAAACCAAATGCAACGCGTTAGTTTGCAAAAAATTAGAAAAAAAAGCAGAATATCGTTCGAAAAGGAATAAACTGAAACAACGTTAATTTCGGTATATAGGCGCGCTAATGAAAGACGCGGACAAGCTGAAGCTGATGCTGCTAGCGTGGAACTATAGCCTCCAGCAAGCACAAGTGCAGGGTCCGGGTCCGGGCCCGGGTCAAGTGCCAACGAGTCAGCCGGTTCAACAACAACCGGCAAATGTCAACAACTGCGCGTCTGCCTTATCGACAAGCAACTTGTCCAGTACGACAGCCAACAACGGGACCGCGCCCGTCTCAACCCAGTCGGCGATATCCACCGCGAACAACACCATCAACAACTGCACCCTCACAGGTGAGCCCGAGAATTAGGCTCCTTTTGTTAACATTTTCTTTACCTCGAGACGGGCCGAGGCGCGTTTATTTTTTACTACTAACATTTTCCGATGCCTATATGCAGTACCTAACGGTCATGCTGTTTTTACGAAACTCGATCATTTATTTTTTTCTTTACTTCATTTTCCAGTTTTTCCATTTGCAAATAGGCAATACTATTGCAGTTACTGTGATGTCGCGAAGTATCTTTTTTTCTTTCAAAGGATTTTCTTTTATACGTTCCAGAAATTTGAAATTGTAATGTCTGGTGGAAGCGTTTTACCGATATTCGTTTGTTCAAAACCGTATCTTTTCTTAAAATTATTACGTTTACAATTAAATATATTTCAACGAATGAAAGTAGCTTAAGCCATCGTTAACTTCCACCGGAAATAATATACGCTTGCATTTATAATTACACTTATTATTTCTTGTAGATTTTAAGCACTGTATTATTAAAAATGTTGTACGTATTAATGTATTTAAATTCCCGAGCACATTACCGAACATACGGATTAAAATGTATTACCTTGCAGTATCAAATTATAAAGTGCTCGTAATCACTACTTACATACTTTCTATTGTCATTGTTATTTAATGCTCTCTCTTTACGGACAATTAAATTTTAACGTCTGCGGTCTTTATACAGTACTGCAAATATTTATATACAATATCGTTAAGCGATTACTAAAATAGTCGTTATCTTAGAATATGTAGAGCCTATTAAAATAAATTGCCGTGATAATTTGATACTAGATAATATCTCTCACATCTTGATTACCCTATTATTAGCAGAAACACCGAGTACCATTTTATAATTACTGACCACTGCACATTAATTTAAATACAAGAAACAAGAATTTTTTTTTCTTTGTTTTCTTTGTTTTCTTTTTTTTGTATATTTATTGTTTTTTAGTAAAAAGGTATGTAGGTATACAAATTGTAGATAAAAATATTTCAGTACATTGTGTAAATCAGACATTTTTATTCTTTTAATTGAATCCTGATGCATAAATTTAACTCAGTTTTATGTCAGGTATATTAAATCACAATTAAACGCTGACAAATGTTTCCGTAGATTGTTTTGATAAAAATCTAAAATTAATTTAATGCTCGTAAAATGTTTTTAGAATTAGGATTAATGGACATAGTCAACATAATTGATTTAATTTAAAAAATTACGTATTATTATTATTATTATTAAGAGATACGTATAATCAGTCTTAAATACGAGCACATAACTTTTTGCTAAATTAATTATCACAATTTAATTGATATATTAAATTTAATAAGATTAGTTTTAATAAGTGATTCATTTATAATATTAAATAAATTAACTATGTACAATAAATTTACAACTGTTATATTTACCACATTTACAGAAATGATAATTTTAATATAATGATTAAACACATAGAGTAGTATAAAAAAAGATGAAAAAGTGCAATAGAGTATACAATATTAATGTTTAAAATAGATTTTTTACTGATATCGGCAAAATAAGTGGAAATGTAAAAGGAAAGAAAAGTAAAAGATGGCGCGAAAGAAGTTTCGAAGTCCCACCCGTATTGCCAGCTGAGGTATAACTTTTATTCAGAAAAAACCACCGTCTTTGTAATTCCAGACTCGCGCAACGGTAACGCGGATATGAGCGAGTTGAGCACAACGGCAGCAGGAGGTGTCGTACCAGGTGCACCGGGTGCGGGTAACGAGGATATGGCCTCGCTTTGGGCCTCTTATACTATGGGTCTAAAGAAAACACCACCACCAGGTTCGAGTACACCGTCGAGGGACCGCGACAGAGATCGAGATAGGGACCGAGATAGGGACCGAGAATCGAGTCCAGCAGGTGGCGAAGGTGCGGGTAGTGCGCACGATGAGACCAGCAGCAGTGGTAACAAAGACGACGAGGACGACGATGACGAGGATGCGGATGAAAGGCTCGATCCACGACATCACGATCCTGAACGTCTCAAGGCTTTTAACGTAAGTCACAATTTATTAAATTACAATTTATATACAACCAAACCTTCGTTACTCGGATATTTATACATTTTACGAGTAAGTTCAATTTTATTACAGCTTATACTTTTTTAAAATATCATACGATTTAATTAAAATTAAATTACATTTAATTATAATGTACGCAGTATACATACTGATTTAAATATATTTCTCTCCAGTTATAATGGAATAATAAAGGTGTAGGGGATACGTAAAAACCTGTAAAAAGGTGTACGTGGAAACTACCAAAATTTTTTTTTATATTTATTCTCCCGTTATGTATATGTAATACGAGTGTCGAGCAATTATAATTTACTGAAAAATATAATATGGCAGTGCGTTCGACAATGCCACGTCAACCTAACGCATAAACGCATAAATATAAATTAGCTGGAATATTCACGTTTCAGATGTTCGTGAGACTGTTCGTCGACGAGAATCTCGACCGCATCGTGCCGATTTCGAAGCAGCCAAAGGAGAAGATTCAGGCCATAATCGACAGCTGCACGAGGCAGTTTCCGGAATTCGCGGAGCGCGCGCGAAAACGAATCAGGACGTATCTGAAGAGCTGCCGGAGAAACAAGAGAGGCCGAGAAGGAGCGCCTTGGGATGCTGTTAGTCACATTTACTTTATTCTTCTTCCTTCTCCTATTATCTGCATTTTTATAACTATACTGTCGAATTGCCTATCAAACTGCGTTCAAACTTTATTTATTTATTTCGAATGCTACCATAAGACAAAGAAATATTTCAAAACTATATTTAAAACGGCTTAAAACGAGCAAATGAACGTTTTTGACGGTTAAGTACATTGTTATTTTGGAGCTCAAAAATTTACAAATTTATTAATTTCTTTAAGGTTAATATTGAAGATATGTGTAAAGAACATAAATTATTATGTGTGTTTAATAATATATCCACCAATTTTTTATAAAACGTTCCTTTCTTTCTGTACCGTAAAGACATATATAGCTTTTTCCTCGATTTTTTCTTTAATACATATATAATTAGTAAAATGCTAAATTTATTATAATACTAAAAACATCGCTTATCCAGACATTTTGCCTATAAAAACATTTGTGTTTTACTATAAAAAAAAAAGCGACTTGATGGTATAAAAGACATCCCAGGCATTTCTCACAATGCTTGCTTTAGTTTGAAAAAGAAGAAAAAAAGCAAACCGACTGCTAACGGAGTACGTCTCTTTTTAACCCTCTGTTTAGGCGAGACCAACACCAGCCCACTTGACCTCGGTACAGGCCGAGCAAATTTTGGCGACGGCTTGTGAAAACGAAAGCGACAACGCTAAACGTATGAGAGTTGGACTCGAGCCTGTGTCACAGCCAATGCCGACTTTACCCGCGGCGACGGTAAGTCCACCATCTTTTTATATTGTCGTCTTGTGGTATATCTACCAAGAAAATGCCAAAGGGTCACCGATAACCTCGGGCAATCGATCCTACGACGCACCTCACGTACTACCGTAAAAAAGATAACGTTTTTATACCGAGCCGTAGCTGTAAAATTTTTCTGCCTGCATATACATGTATATATATATATATATATACGTCGTTTTATCGCCTGGACTCTCTCTATAAACAATCTACCGGACAATTTTTTAAGCGATCCATCGGTTTCTTAGTTTGTTAAGAAATAGCGTGCTTCATATTAATTATAAAAACGAGTAAGCAATTTTTAAGAGAACTTCTTTATCTTCCGGAATAAAATGAAATCTCGGTTTGTACAATAAATCTGAGTAGAATGAACCAATGATAATATTGCGCTCTACTTAAACATTATAGATTTTTAATTTTCTAACAAATTAATATTACCTGAAGTAATAAAACATTGTACAACTTATAAAAAGTACTATTAATAAAAGAATGGTAAATAAATTTATTAAAAGTATTTAGTTAAAAGTTAACGAGATTTACAATGACTTTTTCATTCTATAGTTATATATAAATAAAACAGTCATTTTTTTCCACGAACAAATAATAAACCATAAAATAGAAGTGATAAAGAAAAAAAAGAGGTTGGGTATATAATGAAGCATGGACTGAAATGTGAAAAAGAAAAGTACCAACTGATCTCAAGTGAAGCATATAATATAAACGCGCAAACAAGTGAGCCGAGTATATGTAAGTTTTTCAAGCGCGCGTATACGCCTCGCGTTTCCACGATAGACGCGATCCATTCGACCAATTAACGTTCACGCGCGGGGCTTATTCAGATCGGTCTCTCGGTGCGTTTATGTATAGATGTATGTATGTATATACGTATATAGATATATATGAAAACGCGCTCAAGAGAAACGCGCCCGACGGTTATCTAGCTTGAAAATTCTCGCTAGTCGCGATAACCTCGGTGTGTGACCCTAAGTCTAACCCATTAAGGCTTAACGCGCGCGCGTGTGTACCTATACAATTGACGTCAAACGAAAAAGGCAGAATAAAACATGTATATGTGTATATATATATACATGTATATGTATCACGTCGTTCATTCTGGTCGTTAAAGAATCCGAGTTATCGGTACTGACTCTCTTCGCGAGCTACGGTGGGGGGAACGAAACAAAAAAGAGAGGAGAAGACAATTGGGAATTCCTGGGCGCTCTCGTTTCTCTTTCTCTCGCTTCGGTCCTCAGTAATTGTTTCGCTACGACGAGATAACTCCCGAGTGAATCTCGCTTCGGATGTTTTTCGATTCGACACATTGAACATGATAGACAAGTGATCCGATATTTTCATTTACCTTTCCATTACCTTTTCTCTCGTACCGCGGTTGTAGAACATGAGGAAAAAGAATTTACGTGTTGTGCATAAGCAGCTTTATCAAAGAAACGATTCGAATCATTTTCCTCAGGTGAGAATAATGGGTTGGATTTTTTATACACATCGTTATGCGGGTATGTAATTATTTACCTAAAATTAACTGTGTAACTCGGTTACGATGAATCGGGTTACTGCGTTTCACTTGTCATATTTATTAAGATGCAAATATTGTTTAATGACAATCAATGCGTAATCACTAGAGAAATACTTGTCGTGATGCAACTTTGTACTAATTTTCGATAATCTCTGCATTAGATTTAATCGCTTAATTTACTCAAATACAAAAACCAAGATGAAAAGTTTACTTCGACGTGTATCAATAACGACCGCTCTCTCTTTCTCTTTCCTCAATGAAAATATAATAATCAATGCAAGGTTTTACTCATCAACACTTTATTTATATAATTATCGAATTATTCAATTTTAATATCATCGGCTTAATCATTCCTCGTAAATAAAACGATTGTTAATTAATTTTAAAAATAATTTATGTACACCGAGAAAAATTTATTACAAAAAAAATTGTGATTAAATTAACTTTGTGTAGGTACTTTTATTATTAAATTTAAAGACGTAAAGGCAATTTATATACGAGTTTGTCATAGTTTATAACGCTTCGTATTCTTAGTGATAAAAAAAACACGACGGAGGCTGAAGAATAACAAGAAAAGTTGTAGTATCAGAGTTTAAATCGGTGTCACCATTCGGTAGTAAAATAGAGTAGGGGATCGATATAGTGTTGCAATACATCTCACTTTTATATTAAAATTTGAAATTTCAAGTTTTTTTTACTACGAATAAATTACCTTTATCAAATTATTTAATATTGTTTTATCGTAAATAAAGAGAAAATGTAATTATATATAATTATCATGATACTATTTAACTACTCTTACTTTTCAAAAGTATAAGAAGGTGCACTAAAAATCGAAAAGAAAGAAATCGCTATATCGATAAAAAGAAATTTAAAGCGTAATAAATTGGGAATGCAGACATCTAAACACATAAATATATATAAAAAAGAGGTAGAGAAAAAAAGGATGGCACGACTAATTGCCGGGTGTGAATTTAGCAAACGGACGTGCGAGCTAGCCTGGATCACTTCGCGAGCAGCACCCCGGTAAAATCGTTGCCGATCAAGCGGGAGGACACGCCGCCGACAGCCTTGACGTCGTTGGCGCCGCTCACCAGTCTGGCTAATCTACCCAACAGCGGCAGCCTATCCTCGACGCCTCTCTCGCTTGCGCCCGCATCCAAGCTACTCACCAACAACGACACTAGCAAGACTCTCATGAGGTGAGCCAATTTCGAACGACCTCTTGGAATTTCCCTCCTTCTCTCGATTCTCTTTCGAGTCGTTTTTTTCTAAATCCCTACTTTTTGCAATTCTATACGATTACGTCACTTTGGAATTTTTGGTAACTTTTTATTTTTTTCCACTTTTTGATGTTTAAGTAGTTCAAATTTAATACTCAAAGAGTTCTGACATCCTGTAAAAATCAAGTTTTTCTTCGTATATAAAATGGAATTTTCAAATTAATAATGATAACGGTAGAATTTGTGTATTTTATTTACGTAATAAATAATCAATAAAATATTTTTATTATATATTCTTTCTATAAAGTTACACTGAAAAATAGCGTGACATTTATTTGACAATTATTTGACTTGAAAAGTTATCGCTTGATCTTTTATTTCTACTTGATCTCGAAACACGTCATTCTGTTATAATATATTTTTTTAAATTATTCGTGAACATTATTATTTTATTTATACATTAAAATTTTAGATGTTGTTCTTTGAGAACAAAAAGTAGGATAACGTCACCTCAAAAGCTTACCGTAACTCGTATAACCTTTAGTAGAAAAATATGTAATTTGAAATATATTATACACTTTTAGTCAAGCAACGATAGTAAGTTCATCGACGGCGAACGGAATCGGAAGCGGTGCACCAACGGCGATGTACAGACCGAATTTCAGTCAAGCTTTTCAACGAGCCGGACCGACGACGGTGCCTCCTACGCTATCAGCTGGTCTTTACCCGACGCAAAGTTTTACCTCGGGATTACTCAGCAACGGTACACAAAGTAATATATTGGCCTGTCATTGTTGCCATTTTTTTACACTTTATTTTTATACTTTTTTTCTTTAAAAGTTTTATTTTTTTCATTTATACATTCTGTTGCTGCTTTTGGTGGAGTAATAATTTGCTTTGTACCATTAGAAAAAATTGTGTTATAAAATTACATTTAGAGGTATTTATTAGATATCGTATTAAATGTTTAATTCTTGTATTTTATCGCAACAATTTATTCAAAGTTTTTTATTTTCGTTTTAACAATAATTTTTTCAAGAACTAATAATTTAGAAGCAAAAAAAAAATATTTAATTACTCTCTTACACTTGTGTCGATAAAAAAAACATTAAAAAAATCAATTTATTGCATAAACAATAATGTATAAATATCGTAAACCTTGTGTATGTGTGAATGTATCGTATATATATATCGATGTATAGTAAATCATGAATGCGTGTTTTGAAAGACACCATAAATCCAATTTGCAATTACAATGTTTCTCAGGGCCAACGGACTTGAGTATGAAGAATACGAAGCCACTACTCAGCCACAAACTGAACGCGACGGAAATGACCGCAGTACGGCAACTGATAACGGGATACCGGGAGTCCGCGGCCTTCCTCCTCAGGTCTGCCGACGAGCTCGAGCAGCTGCTGCATCAGCAACCTTAAGATACGATGACCACGACACCGTTCGATTTTACTTATAATGCGCACTTTTCAACAAACCGATCAAAGAAAGCTCTCTTTACATAACATTATACATACAAAAAAAAGTATATATATATATTATACATACAAAAAAAACGGCGCCATATTATACCATTCGATACAGGGTGTACATATACATAGAGACAAGATTTCCGAGAATATTTACTTAATTAACGAGATATTATTATACTATATAAGTGCGTGTGACCGAGTGCATGACGATTATAGCGCGCTTCACTTTTTTTAAATATAAATCGTTTTCTTTTTTTTTAACTGTTTGAACGATTTCGTTAATTTTATTGACGTTCAGTTTTATTTTTAATCGATTTATATATATGTGTCGTTATATATTTTGGAATTTGATGCGTTACTACGATCAAACTTCCGGATTGCCATTACGTTTTCTTTTTTTTATTATATGATTCGCGGTGTGATTTTGCTTACAAACGCCTTAAAATCACCGATAGGGTTTTTTAACGAATTAATTTATACAAATTTATCAAGGCACGAGAGAGAGCCTAAGATATACGTTGTTTAAGCGTCGACGAGCTTGTAATAGTGAAAAAAATGAAAGAATAATTGAGATAAAAAAAAAAGGAAAAATATAATAATATGTAAGGCTAAACGTGCTACGGATTGTATCATCGATATACATCCACTTAATTAACGTGCACACACTCGATTGGGGTGCGGACAAGATGGCACAAGTAGCTACTAAATTTAAGGGAATAAAAAATGAATAGTAATCTTCAAAAAAAGTAGATGAGAAAAATTGTATTGCGATATCCTTGAAAAAGAATTTTTAGGTATTCTAATAAAATAAACGAAAAAAAAAACGTTTCGGTAACTGTTTTTGGGATTCATTCGGCATTTCGGTATAATACTGCGGGACCATCTTGTCACGATCGATTAAAAAAAAATTGCGTGTGCTTTCTTGGTCTTCATAGACATCACAATTGCTACCAAAGAAACTTGCGAATATAAATAATCTTATAAACTTAGATCTAAGTCGGATTCCTCTTCTTTGAAATAGCGTCGAAATTGCGCAATTTATCGCTCAGTTCTAAGGAACAGAATATTCGTATATTAAAAGGAAAGAAGAGGACACGAAGTGACAAGTGTGCATTTATGCTCGTTCCTGTTTCATTGTAAAATATTAGTACTTCCTTATATAAACAAAAAATAATCGAGGTCCTTTTTGCGAAATAAAGTGCAAAGTAAAAACGAGGTACTCAAATACGAGAGTTACTTTTAATTATTATTCTATTCTTACGTTGTTCTTTTTTTTTCTTTTTCTTTTGTACATATTTTATATGCCGTGGAAAAACACATAGTTTAATGTATATTACGTTAAGATTATTTACACGAGAAAGAATAAAAAGAGTACATATAGATATATATTATAGAGGTGTATATGTATGGTGTATATAAATGTAAAATAGCTCCATGAAAAAATAATTATTGTGATGCTCGATTCACGAAAAAAAAAAAACGTTACGGGACACATTCCATCGTGAGACAAAACAAAAAGTTCGACCGATCTCCTTCTTGCACCAAGATAATTAATATATATACATATAAATATATATATATATATTAAACGTGGTATCGAACAGAAAATTTTTTTTCTTTTTTTCGAGCTATTTAGAAAATAAACATAAGTACTCTAAAAGAGGTTGATTTCGTCATAACTTGTCGAGATTAACGTTTTTGTTAATTTGAAGAACGCAGCAGCTAACTTTCTTGGTTTTTTTCGTTCGAAATATTAACCAGAATAAATGATTAAAAAGAATCACAAGCAAACAACGCTAGTACTATATACTCAAACCGAAGGCATACTTACCGATAACACAATAGTCTTACAAAATACGTACTATAATCACCGCTTCGAGTTTAAGGGTATACTTTTGTCTTAAACGTGCGGTACTAATCGCACGTCCTCACCAAGTCACATAGATTTTTACGTTCCGAATTTTTCTTCGATACGTGTTTTACACTTTTTTATACTTTTGCTAAAAAAAAGAAGATATACCATTCCGCCTAATTTGCTTTTTTTTAAAAAGAACGTATATAGGCTTACACTTCGAATTTTAACTGCAGTAGATGTATGTGTATTTGATCCGAGTTTCTTATCACCGACGTTATACTTTTTTCTTTCCTACGTGAGTGCCATTAGTGACGAGCAGGAAACGATTTATCAACACGAAAAATAAAAACGTCTATAAGTAGTTATAATAGTAGTGAAAGGAAAATAAAAATAAATGGAAAGGAAAAAAAAGCTGTACCTCTGTGATAAAAACATTCATGAAAAAAATAAATAAATAAATAAAGAAGAAACAAACAAGTCGCAATGTTCTTAAAGGTGACGTTCATCGTAAAATTCGACGATCGAAAGAAAACGTTTGTTGCGTATTTTTAATTGCGAACGTCACCGCGAAACTGAATGAAAGAGTGATAATTTCACAAAAAGATTTTACGTGTACAGAGAATTGACTAGTTAAAAAAAAGAAAAAAAGAATAATAATGAGGATTTAATATATGCAGTCAAGAAGTAGAGAGTGGATTTTTTTAATTCTTGCATATACTGCAGCGCCAAGATATTAAAGAAAAAGAAAATAAATAAATAAAAAGAAGTCGAAAGTTTGCGTTAACGCGCGGAATTTAACTCTTTAAATTATTATATATACGAATACAATGCGAAATATGTGCAAGGGGTAAACCATACGAGGACACATCCGCAGATGTTGTAATCGCGAATTGATGTATATTAAAGTAAATGAAATATGTATTTGTTCCTGAGAAAAAAAAATATTACAAATAATTAACAGTAGATATAATAACAACCTTAATATTAAAAAAGATAATGATACAAATAATTTGATGGTACATACTTTTCTTATAAGTAACAATATTATATATTATAAACTAGATAATTATTATAAAGTTGGTACGGTCTTTGACGATGCCTTGTCTGTAAATGTAGTACCATACGAATACGTTGAACGAAAACAAAAATCTTATTACCTTGTAAATGTTTTACCAAATATAATCAATTATGCAATACAATTGGTTGTATTTTTTTAAACCACTCATTGAAGCATGCAGTGGTTTGTACACCCAAGAGTTAAACTCAGTAATTAATGTAATAAAATAATAATTAAAATTTCTTCAGAATAAAACGTTTTTATTTACACGATATTAAACACAACACATGTTCCACTAGTTTAAAAATTATAATTTCGTATTTACTTGTTTTGTATTTATTTGGTTCTTAAAAAATCATTGTGTGAACAAACATTACATAACAAAAAATTAAGAATTAAAATTCTTGGGTGAATAAGCCGCCTCGTGACCCTATTGCCTCCCTCCACTGAAAAAAAACAAATCAACTATAATATTTAATTTTTTCTAAATTTGTAATTCTTCTTTAGTTTACTGATTAATTATTAAAAACAATGTAATGATAATACAAAGCTTTTTCGGTAATTGTCAATTGGATTGTTTATCGAGGTTGTTATTAAAATAACACAAAGCGACGGTTAAGATTTTATTTTCGAATTGTTTAATAACATACTTTGTTGTTACATCGAGTTTTCTGACAATAAATACTTTTTGAAATACTCTTCACTTTAAAATATTAAGCTAACAACTTGGACTCATTGACTTTGTTAATACATTGAATAAGTTCTTAACAAGTTTTTTAAATGTTATTTGTAAGAAGTAAAGTATAAATTATTTTAACTTTGTAGTTTATATAATATATGTATTTAACAATAAATTAATTAGAGCGACGTATGTAATGATTGAAATATGCGTTTATAATGTTAAATGTTATGTATTTCTACGACTAGTTTGCACTTGTATAAATAAGTATACAAGCAATTTGCAGCACCTTATAGAATTTATATATATATAATTTATATGTATATATATATATATATTTATATTTATATCTGAAGATCATCGAAACCTTCTCATCAAAAATATGACCATTCTCTTTTCACTTTTTTTTCTCTTTAAACTCTTTCCTCTTGTAAAAGTATAGTATAGTTAACTATAAATATATTTATCGAGTGATATTCGCCTAGTGAAAATAATAATTTTCTTATCTAGTATTGTATAGAGTACGTTATACAAGAATCGTGTATAGATGAAAATTTAAAATTTTTCGAACAATCATATGTATATAATTAGTATACAAAATTAGTCACATGTTTTCGAGATCAAAATTATTCAGACTTTCAATTGTTTTTTTCTTTTTTAGTCAGTCTGATTTTGTCCCGCAGAATGATCTTACGTAAAATCCATGCATTTTAGATTTTCTGTAAAGTCATTTCAGCAATATATTTTTTAATTTTCTTGTTTATTTAAAAAGTAAACATTTATAAAAAGAAACGTACATTACAATCTTCGTCGGCGACAGAAAAATATTATTTTCACTAAGTTCGCAACGAAATCAAAACTAAATGCAACGATAAAAATGAAAATAAAAGTGTAACAAAGGTTAACAAATTTTGGCAATTTTTCGCTAAGAAAAGCCGATGAAAGTGCAAGATTGATTGATGCAATGTTGGCGATTTATGAGAGATGAATGATTTTTAAATTTACTTTTTTTTAAGTGATAATTAAGATCACTGGACACTGACATCGACATTGACTCGTTATTTCATAATTAACGAGAATTAGTCGCACAAAGGTAAGGACATCTAGGTAGATTTTTTGTATTACTTGTTTTTCTCCATTATTATATTTTGATACAATTTAAAATAGGGTGTCTATCGTTTAAATCCTTTGGCTATTTATTTATCAGACTTTTCTTGGCGATTTCATTCCGAGAGCTCACGACAGAAAATACAGTGCACGTGGGTGCCTATAGCCCAGATAATCGAAGTATTTTCTATATACTTTATTTTTACTTTTCTTCATGCATAATATAATGCACATTATATGTATATTTATTTATTTATATATATATACTTTTTTTCTCGTATTTCTTATTCGGTTATCTGGGGTATTACACATGATATACAACACCAACCGTTTTCTTTTGTAGGAGTTCGTTTTCGGGACACTACGATAAACGTTGCAACATTGGATTTTTTTTGTTATATTTACGAAGGTTTATCGATCGTTACAGCCAAATTATTATTCAGGCTTTGATTAATTTTTAACCGTGTGTTTGTAATGCGAAGCCTCGCTACATTTGTGGTTGGTTAAACGTAAATATTATATATATATATATACGTATATACGATGGAAGGTCCAAGTTTTCGGTGTCTAATAAAAGTAAACGATGTGTACTTTGTGCGTTTTACCAATGTGTTTTTGGTAAAAGTGGCAAAGTTCCATTGCAGTTGATTATTCGATTCTTTTAGTTTAAAGTTTTTCGAAATCCAAGTATATTGCATCCCTTGTATGGCTTAGTCGTTTCACGTTTTCTTTAAAATTTTTTATGCATCAGTAACAAAACTCTAAAGTAATTTGTTTAATCTTGTTTTTTGAAATCGATCGTTAATTCAATAATGAAATATTTAAAAAAAAATAAACTTTTCGCACAATTGTACAATGTTAGACGTAACTAAATGACGCATAAAGCTTTTGTGCAAATTAGTACCGTCATTCTATTACGCAAGGCAAATGTAATATAAAAATATACACTTATATATATATATGTTTAAATTATATAAGTACGTTGTGCAAGAGTGTTCCATTAATTCCTTAATTAAATTAGAACGACCACTACTGCAATCACTGTAATTAAACCTTTGCAACATTAAATATTGGATGTATTTGTTTTTAAAAATATATATAATTATCGAATGTAAATCATAAATGGAATCGCAAACCCTATGTTGATTAGAAAAAATATATAAGGGCAATGTATAGTTGGGATAAGAATCGAAAAAGGTCCGAAAACTAGGATGAGCACCGTATATAGGTATAAATGTAAGATAACGTAAAGTTGATACAGAGGTTGGGTTTTGTTTTGGTTAGCTCAATAAGTGAGCGGAACGGCGGCCGCATCGTACGCGTTCTGAGATCTTAGGTGTAATCTCCTGAGATCCAGAACGAGCTCGAGCCGGTGAGAGGCTGGTATCGGTGCCCCTGGTGACCGACAGAGGTACTGGACAGGTAGGGGTGGATACGTCGTAAGACCCCGGCCAGTGTAGTAAAACTGCCGGCACTGATCGCTCCGGATTTTGCTCGGCGCGTGTGCACACAATCTTCTCTCGCAGCTGCGACGCATCTAAGCTATCTGTTCGTAATTGACCTTGTTGATGTAGCTCGCCAGGCAACAAGATAGAATGACACCTAACATCGGGAATATCGCAACTCCTAATGCGCTACCAGCTACCAAGCCAAAGTTGCTCTTTATGAATGAGATCACACGATTGTAGCACCCCTGTAAATACATGGTTTTTTTTTTATTTATTATGCCATTTGAACATGTCTATTAGTTCCGTTGTACACGCGAACTTTAATTTCACGATCGATAATTGGGTCAATGCAAAATTAATAATTCTATGTGAAATGCGGTTAATTACCTCAATATAGATGTCCTCGACGTCCGTCGGTTCGCATTCGCCTTCCTTGACGCTACAGCATGAGCTTGGTATCATCTTAGGCGGTGACAAACTATGCCAATCGGTGTAAGCCCTGTTGCCGCAGCAGTGCAACTGGAAATGTTCGTTACGGTCTTTATAAGGTATCTTACTGTTTTCTTAATAGTATACAGAGAAATAACTTAAAAATTTAAAAAATGGAAATTGAAAAATTAGGTACTTCATGAGTGGTCGCACCTATACCCACCTATATCAATCTAATAACTTATTGAATACACCCTTTTAACTAGCTGAATTAACGTAGCGTTCAAAATAATCATCCCTGGCCTTTATTAAATATTATAAAATATTGAATAAAATTAAAACGTAAACATGTACAAACAGACACATTTAATAAAAAGTTATTCCATAACTGTCATTCACGCAAATGCGAAAAGATTAATTTATCCATTATATCGAAAAGATTGACGGGATCACTTACAGATCAATAAGCATTATTTCTCGCGCTTGTAAATTCTGTGAAATTTTAATTAAAAATATATATCGAACAAGGGTTTAAAAACTTTGAATTTATTGTCTATACAGTCGTATTGGGCACTCGCAAAATACGTTCGTGTATTAATAACCTCGCAGCTTTAACACTTAATATTGAATTTGGCTTTGCTCCGAAACTAAGCACATTAAGGGCGTTTTCGGATATTACAACTGCTTCCAGTATCGTCAATTGCAAAACTTTCCTTTCAATTTGGAACGACCTGGATATATCAAAAAGAAATTGTAGAATTTACAAGATTGTTTATTTACGATGCAGCGAAACTTGCAGTGAAATTATAAAGCAAAGTATACGGATAAGGGTCCACTAAAATAAGAACTCGAGTGCTTTACAAATATCACCAAAATTTAAACTAAAAGTGTTATAGAGCTTTTTAATTCGCAGATGATATAAAAATCATGATTACACAAAGAATTCTCAAAGTCATCCTATACTAATGGAAAAATCGATAAATGTCATAAAGCAATACTAAATGAACTTGCTCTAAATCTAAATTTAACAATACATAAAACTATTGCACTTGTACTCTATAACTATCCTACAATATGTGAACAATATAAGATTAAATCTAGTTAACACGTCCCGACATTTAGATCTAATCTTTGATTACTAACTTTTAGTCGACAATTCCAAACGCTATACGAACACGTGGTAATGGGAGCCGATCGAAAGAGATCCTAACATGGTACTGATAATACAATTTGCTATATGTTATACTAGTTTTATATTTTTTCTCAAAATGAAAGTTAATAAAGTAAATTAAATATTTATCGTATACTATCACAAGATATTCACTTGCGATTTCGAATCAGTAGTTGCATTAATATATCTTTGTATATACGTCTTTGTACGCCAAACCAAGATTGATATTTCTATAAGACCAAGTCAAGTAACTATTATTGCTCTAACCTCCTATCAAAACCTATATCCACCTCTAGTTGATTAATCTATACACCTAGTCATTAATTTTGTACTAAAGTAATCTTATTCCATTGAAATATCTATTCGCAATAAAGGCTAATTACAAGAATCAAAATCTAATTGACCAACAACATACTAATATATTTAATGCTTTAACAGTCTACATTGATATTCGATACTCAAATTATGCAGGAATAGGAAAGTATTTTTTCGGTATTTAATTTTTTAGCCGAACAATATTTACATTAAGAAAGGCTATAGATGTCAATCCTCCTAAACAATAACAATAATAATTTATTTAGCGAAGTTTCGATTGATATTTTCTTTTCTCCTCATGCTATACTTCGTTCTGTCATTTAAAATTCACTAGATATCACATTATATTTCACTCTACTTTCTACGTAAACAACATTATGTATAATTTGCTTGTTTATTCAACGTTTAAAAACATTAAATATAAAGTTAAGTACTGAATAAATAATCGAATTATACAGAATGTTGATTATGTATAGAAAATAGGGTAAGAGATACTGTGATACCTGGTGAATTTCAAACAATGAAACAATATAGTCTGAGGAGATCGGAGGATATACATCGATGCGTTAAAAAATTATTTTTTATCATTGTCTAATAACATCGACATCATTTTTTTAAATTTTACGAACGTTTACTGTAACAATTGTCAATTCAAAGAAGTACTGTAATTGACTTCGATGTACAATAATGTATCATTTTCAGTTTTACACATGTTTTTCAAGGAGATATCGGACTCGCAAAAAAGGCATACCTTCTATTTTTTATAAAGAAAAGAATTAATTTTTATGAAAATCCTTTACGTCAGACCCTTATACATGCTGTATAAATAATATACTCAAATATTTTCAGATTTTTAAATCGCTATATAATGTTCGTATATAATGTGTATAATGCATATAACGCTATATAATGCATAATGTTTGGGTTTAAAATTTATACTTTTTGTTTATTCAAATTCAGTAACCAAAAATTTATTTTTTAAATTATTACAGAAACAATTTTTTTTCAAAAAAGACAATAGTTACGACCTCTTATATGTTTTAAACTATTCGTATGAATTCTTTCATATTTCTAATTGAATATTTCAAATATAATTTTTGTGTGGAATGGTGTAAATCCCTATACTTTGGGTCCAACATCTGGTTAATATAAAAACACCCATAATTTTTTGTTGCTGTTGCTTCGACAAAATTAAATGGTACAGTGAGATAAAGAAATATTTGTCTTAACGAATTAATGCATTTATTGTTAATCACGCATATGAACTATTTCTTCGAATTTTAAATATAAGTTGTTAAAGGTAAAAAAAATTAATAAATTCATAGATTTAAATCTCTTCATTTAAATAAAAATTTTTTGGACTGTAAAAAAAATTCGATTGTATTTAATTCGTCAATTTGTAATGCAGTTCATAATATTATAAGGTTACTGAATAATTGTTTCTCACAAATTGAAATCAAGTACGTAAAAATATTATTGTTATATGTAGATATATTAAGAAATATTTCTAGAGCTGTGATTGTGACGATTTGACAAGATCTTAATCACATTCGGTAACAATGTGATTTACCTGATGTACGAAGAAGTAAACTTGCGAGCAAAGTACGAAACTCGGGTTTATCATTAGTGATGATAGCAAAATCTGCATTAATTAATTCTAATGTGCATATATGTAATAAAACTTTATACAGCTAATTTGAAAGTTGCAAGTTGCACATAACTTCAGCTACTCTGTATACAATGTATGTGATATTATTGTTCAATAAAATTCTGTTCTGCTAAATAACTCATATGGGATTAATGCAGCTTGTTAAAAAGAAAGATTTTCAATGATTTACGCTCGTTCAAAGTATTGTATTAATAAAAAATAATCGTGATTTTTTTAAATGAATTCCAGTTATTAAAACATTTACTTCACTCCCCTCTTAGCTAAACAATGTTTCATATAGTCATATATCATATATTATAAACAAGTTCATGAGCCAAAATTATATTATCCTATATTAATCAAAATACTTACAGAAATAAGTAAGTATAGGGTGGGTTTCTACTTGCTAAAAGTGACTTCTCACTCCCTTGAATTTATAGAGGACATCTAAGGTATGAAAAATAAAAGGTAACTCACCGTGCTTTGCATCATGTCAACGTGGAAGCTCTTGGTCTTATCGGTGCCATAGGCCATCAAGCTCTCGTTGAGTCCTCGATCGAAGCCTTCGATCAAAGAGTTGCGATACGTGTAGACCGATGCGCCAGCACCGAGTTCCAGTAATGCGATCACAGCGAGAAAGCCTCCGTACTGCAAAATCAGCAGGTACTTGGTAAACAATACCTCGAACATCCAAGAGAAGAACGAATATATATACGTATACAAAGGCACTCGAGAGTGCCGAGGATGATACCCGCGGGACGCGAGGTCAAACACCTACGATTCGAGCTTTCCCGACCTACATTTTTTTCTTCGTACTGCGGAGTTTCTAACAATGGGCTCTTGCATAATGGTCACTCCAATTATCTTTTGTTTACATCAATTTTACCTACCAAGGTTTAATTTAATTTAATCGATTAATCATTTAACTTATTGGAGGCATTAAAATTTATTAAGAAGTTATTATAAGTACATCTTAACTCGATAAAAACAAACATCTTTTATTTTTCTCCAATTAAGTTAATATTGAAAATACCACCCGCGATATATCGCGTATTAGTCGATCCTACCGTTAGTAAATACACCTCTTGCATAATTCAATTGCCTAGGATGATCGAGATATCTAGCAGGTTCGTAACACCCTCTTGACTGAAGAATACAAAAAAAACATTACCTGACTCAAGAAAACATTATCAGGATCATTCGGAAAAGCGTAGTTTGTTAAAAATATCGAAACCCGATAAATATCTAAACGAGCTCACTAGCGTTAATAAAACACACTCCTCTCACGTGTGCATCTGTATAGAGATGCATAAATACATCAATACGGATACGTATATATATATATATATATTAGTATATAGGTATATATGCGAATGTATGTCCGTGTATATATATATAGAGGCGCATTATAGAAAGCTACGCAGATAGGTATATCCTTCGCGAGATCGCGATAACAATTTCCCGTACGACCAAATCAATCGTTGTACTACTGAGTGTCGAGGAAACGATGTAGGTAAAAAGAAAAAAGAAGTAAGGTGCGAGCGTAGCTTAAATTGGGTAGTGCGGGTATAACGGTATAGAATAATAGAAGGAAGTATAAACGAGGTCAATCGACTCGAGCGACCCGTAAACAAGCCACCCACCCACCAGCACCAGCACCCTCTTCTCCCGAAACTTACGACGTAGAGGAGCGCCGGATGTTGTCGTGTAGTACAGCAGCAAGCCAGTATTCCAACCAATGCGACAAGCGCACCCAAGAACGACAAAGCCAAGAGGGCAGCTCCGCTATTCTCGAGACCGACGTCCGCGTAATTTTGCAGCTGAATTTTCATCAGTATGCCCACGCATAGCATAAGGAGCCCCGAGCACTAAACACATCAAAAATCCACACGTTATATTATACATGTATCAATATATTTATTTATCATTCGCGGGAATCGATATTCGTCCTTAATCATTTGACTTACGCAAAATGTAAAGTTGAAAAGCATGAGGAGGACCGTCATGCAGGCCATTGCTGCTAGTTGCTTGGCCATGGTGAACTTTGTATAAGGAGGATCGCGTGCAGAAGCTGGACGCTCGGTATAGGACCTCGGCTGGACTTGGACTAGGCGTGCGCGCGATCGATGCGCCGGAGATTCGCGCAAGCGCTCCAGGATGCTGTTTAATATTTTCTCCTCTTTGATATGTCATCTTGTTTTCGTAGTTATATACTGAAATGCGAATTTACCCATTAATGGTACACTTCGCGTCTAGGGGCTTTTATTATATTCAAAAATACCTGGCCCTCTTTGCCTTTTCCACGTTATTCCCGAAGGGGTGCAACAAAGGGGAATGAATGACTTTACGCATTTTCAAGTCTATTTATAGATGTTAATTTTTATTCAAACGATTTACTCGGTGGCAGTGGTAGCGTAAGATTCTATCGTATCAAAACTCTGCTATATTTACGGTATACTCGAGGATATATTATTTATCGATCATCTCTCTTTGTGATATTGCGATAATTATTTATAAATAAATTGAAAAGGATTATTATTTATTCATTAGCAATTAACATTCATTATTTTCTTTACCCTATTATTATAATTCTTTAAATTGATCTTTATCCATGTAGCATTTTTATTGATAACTATCTGGAAGGGTTTTTTTTTAATTTATTTATAAATAATCAACGGTCAATGAGGTCATAATTTTTATACAACTATAAACAAATAAAATTATAGTTTTTAATTACTGCACATAGTTTAAAATTGGAGAAATAATGTTCAAAGCGAATAATTAAAAGTTTAAATTGTTTGGTATTTTAAACTGAATTATAAATGAGAATTATTAATGTTATTTACGTTACATAATGTAAAAGTGTACGTGCATATAAGCAGCGTGATTTCAAACTTTAAATATATGTATATAGTAAAACGAATAATTTGATTTTCATTGTTTATTGCGCTCTAAGTTTATTTTCTTTCAAACATTCGTCAAACTTTATTTCAGTTATATTTTTGTTATTTACCATAAAAAGATAAATTTTGTTTGAAATATGTTGAATAATTGAATAAATATTCCAACGTTTGCTTGAGTTATCACACGTATCGTTGCACGAAGTAGAAACTATAAATGTAACTTAAATGTACAAAATTATAGATGTTTGCAATCACGTCTACATACAGGTACACAGTAGCACTTAAAACAAAATATAGGTACTTGCACAAAAAATATCGTCTCGAATCGCCGTTCTCCAAATCCCGTGAAACGTATCCACAATCCAAATAAAGGGTGAAACTATATCGTAAAGGGGTAAAATATAATATAGTGGAGTGAATGTCGATGTCGGTTACGTAATTGGTCTACTGCGCCAGGAAGCTTGCGGGCGCCTTGTTATTGTTGATTTCATCCTCGTACTCGTCTTCGTCGAAATCCGATGCCAAGAAATCGCCGCAATCGAGTTGCCTGGTCGGTCCATCGGACTTGGCGACTTCGTTCCTTATTTCACCGATGGTCTTGAAGTATATACTGTGATCCAAGCTGTAAGCTTCCAAGCAATTGCTATCCAAATTCCCGTTGGACTTGTAATCGAGATTCCCGATAGCGCAACACCTCAACCCTGAATTTTCCGCTGGTTGACGTCTTTGATAATTAGGTGCCCACGTATTGCTCTCGGGTACCAGCCGATTTTGATCGACGCTCCATCGGGTCTCGGGTTCGTCTTGCATGGTCATGCGACCAGGTGACAAACGTACCGACCTCAACCGATTGTAACCTCTTGCGTACGCTGCCCATCTTTCGATGCGCTGCAGCACGTATTCCGTTTCTTCGGTCCACCAGAGCGACAAGTTTTTTGGAAAGGAAAAGCTCGACTCGTCGGTCGCGACCCCCATCGCGCTTTGTCCGCGCGCTCCGAGTGCCGAGGAGCGACTGCTGGATGCCGCGCGGAAGCCGCACCGACTAGCCGGAAACCTCGCCCCACACCGGTCTTTCAGCGAAGCCTCCCTGATCCTGACCTTCCACGGCTACGCGACGTTATAACCAAGTGTATACGTACTCTTTGCTAATATTATATATACTTACGAGTGATCGGAAAACTGGGTTGCCTACTTGATTCTTCGGCCGGCTGATCCTGTTACCGGGTAATTTTAGAGCCGACTCTGACACCAATCGCTTTTATTAATCGACCGTCCTGAATCGACTTGTTATATCATTTTCCTCTTTTTTTTTTTATTTTACCTCCCTCGTTCCGATTTCACCCTAGTGAGCGGTTTTTTTTAACAAGCTGGATTGTACTCCTGGTGTTACCTGACTCATTTGTTCTTTTATTCACACGATTTATTATCATTGACATTTATCTCTATCTTTATTTATTATTTACTGGAGTTTTTAAATTTCTGAAAATTTTATATTTTAATTGCAGTATTATTTAATCAACCAATAATTTAACGCATTTAGTGTTTATAAAAAGGATTATTTATCTGAAATGTTTTGTCCGAATACAGTAAATTAATATATACAAATGCCCATTTAATACAACTCGAAAGTTTCAAATTAAATGTTCACACAAAAATTTCCAATTAAATATTTTGTAAATAATGCTTTTACGCTTTAATATAATTTTATGTTTAGTTTCCAATAGTATCATAGAGAAATATCATTAGTCAAAATTTTGAAAATATATTTACGATATAATGGAAATTCACAAGCCGATTCTTAATTCGTTCGAACCGATTTGCCTAAACCCTTTTTAGTGCGTACTATTATCTAACAATTGCATCAATATAAAAACGTCTAATATAATTATGTTATTATTTTCCTAAACCTTTGCATAATGGTTTTTATAACAATTTTGTTGACCTAACTATATTAACATTAAAAAATAATTTCACTTGCATCAAGATTTAAAAATATAGTTATTGTAAGAATTATTTTATTCTTCCGTGAAAAAATCGATTTACTCACCAGGTAGCGTGTGGGTTATAGGTTCCTTAAAAGAAGCAATTTTCTACTGGTATAGTCAAATAGTACTGTTAAAATTCTTATTTGCATGTGTAAAAAACACTGCAATATTCTTCTACCGTAATAATGTATAATTAACAGAATTATACGTATATTTATAGATTTTTTTTTCTTTCGCACATATTCTATAATGAATAAATCTTTTTCTGTTTACGTACAGTCGCAATTACTCCGCATTGACTCTTGCATTTTCAAAGTAGACGCTTTCGATCTTTGCACTAAATTAACGTAACTCCAACGTTTCGATGCACATTAAGATTATCATACTAAAAGCTCTTGTAAATCGAGAAAAACATTTTAAGAAACCTTGAAGTGTCCATGAATATAGTTTTATTAGCGACCTTGAAGATATAATACAGAAAACGTCAAAACATGAGAAACGAAAACATTAATTTAAATAAAAATGTATATCTCATTTAAATATTGATCTTTCGTGCCTTTCATTAAACATACATATGTGTAATTTTGAAATTTACTGTATACTTATACGAATTATTTTTTTATAAGATTAAAAAAAGAAGAATCAGGGAAATAGGGTCGAAAAAAGGGGTATTTCTTTATGGTCGTTTATTTTTAAAAATTTTATTACATGTTCGTAAAATAACTACATCATTGATTTTTGTTGATTTGAAAGTTGGCGCAGTAATCCTCAAGGACTTTGAATCGATTCCATTCTTGGCAAAAGTTTTAGATGCTTTGCTCCTTTGTTTTTGTATCAATTATCATTGCATTGAACTGTGCAATATATTAATTTTATCTTATGATTACGCAATATTTTCTCTACAAAAATTAATATTCGATTATTTGATTATACAGAAAAATAGTTTTTAACACAAAAAATTTGCGCATTTTTATAATTTTATAATATAAAATTAGATTATGTTTCAATGCATGTACTAATGCGTAGTGCATAATAAATACGCAAGACTTGTCGCATCAGCCCGCAAGAAAAAAAGAGGAATAGGTGCTAAGTGCGAGGCTACTCCGTTCTTACATATCGATTGGCGACGTGAAGCTTTATAAAGTCTTGCCAAGTCAAGCTTGATGAGATTTACTTATTCTCAACTTTTTATCAAGCTTGTCAATTCATCCCCTTTCGTAATCGTATTGCTGTTTTATGCTCACTGCATCGAGCGAAACGTGAAAAATATTAATTAAATTATTATACTACTAAAAATCAGATTTTATATTTTTTATATTGGTTTCGTACTTACGAATTAAATGTACAAGTCAACGATACTTCAAAAAAATGAATGAACTGAAATAAACAAATAAATAGTTGTTAGATAATTTGTGTGAAAATTAAAAATGAAATCAATAATCAAAAAAGTTATGTTCTTTAAATTTATTCGTTTGAAAAAACTAAGTATGGCAAAACGGAAATAAGTGGTATTATTAATTAATTTATTAAATCCGTATTGTTTTTACTATACTTAATGCCAACGAGTTTTTTAGAACTTGCATACATACACCAAATAATGTAAAAAATAAAATAAGTATTACTTTTACATAACATATCAAAGTTAAATAAATGGTATTTTAATGAAAGACATAATTTGACAGTGTATGATTATTTATTAGACAGCACAATTTCTGGTATACAAGATTGAAGTAATAGAATTATATTATTTTGTATATAATGTGAAAAGCTTGTACTATAGGTAGAATAGATTATAATTACAGCGAGACCCAGCTCGTACACAATCCAACCATCTTCAAATTTTATAAATACAAATTTATTTTTTTCGTAGTTGTAAAGCGTATATACTCGTACGAAAAAAATGGTTAACAATCATATCAATTCAACTCGAAACTATATACACGTTTAATATATAATTTAATTTTCATATGTGAAATAAAACAAGCGTTAAGAAACATAGACAACAACTTTGAAATTTCAAATCCGAATAAGTAATAAAATGTTAAATTTTTTTAGTTTAAAACTTATTAATATTATTTATTTACAATGAAACAGAAAATTAACGCATATATAAAGATAAAATTGTTGTGTAATAAACAACTTTAAGGAAAAAAATGAAAATATTTAGCCCGAAGGGCACTCTTTTATTTTTAATAAAAAGTTGCTCGATCCACTCAGTAAATGTCGCTCTATAAAATAGGTGTAATATTAAGTAGATAAACTTTATCGCAGTTCCGTTGTGTTCCAATGATAAAAATTGACCAAGTGTTAACTTGCGTTGCACACCTCAGGTTTCACCTCCCATCTCAAATCAACAACGAGTCAAATGACTACCTACTTCGTTCTATTTACATTAAAAATTTGTTTTCTTCACATACCATTCGTAGACTAGAAGGAGGTAGAATACTAAATATTTATAAAATACGCATCAATTTTTTTGCAATTTTTTCACATTCGTAATTCCTGTCAGCATTCCTCCTCAGTTCGAATCTACAATAATCTATAGTAAGCTATTAAAAAAAGAACATTGTTGCAAATTTTGTTATGGCAGCAAAACATTTCCATATTACGTAGAAAACAATAATTTCATGAATAGGTGATCAGTCTCAAACACTACGTAAGTACAGAATGTAGAACTTGGTTAACTGCAATTTGTTTTACAAATAGTGCACTAACTTTGTTACTTATTTTTCATTAAGATATTCTCTATTTTCTTGTTTTCATCGTGTACTGTAGAAGATTATAAAAAATAAAAGATGAATCAACCGTACAAATCAAAATTGGTTAGATACAAAACGGTGCAAAATACTTTTCATATCATCTCGTTTATGTACACACGCAGAAACTTTCTTGTACGCAATATCATATGTTTGCAGTTATATTTTGTTTCACACTCGAGATCGAGTTTGTATGTTTTTTTGGATTTGTAATCAATATGTTTTATTTTTTATCATATATATCTAGTTCGGTTTTAACATAAAATATCATATTTTTTGCCCATTCTACATTATGTAAAATTTGGTTTTGTATATCTTAATGTTTAATTTTGAGTATACAGCATTACTGCGATATTAATTTTTTTACGTTAAAACCGATATTGCGTTGGTACAATTGTATGCGATCATGTTTTCCAAAATTCTGTGTACGCGATAAAAATTTTACATCAACAAGGCATATACATAGATATAGCTTTCTTCATACATTAATCTAGCTTCATCAGAAGACACTTACTTCCATTAATTTAAATATGAATCATTAAGTACATTTCGATATTTTTTCTTATTTTCATGTGTATATAGAAATACAAAATTTTAGACACATTTAGTACAGATTGATTTATATAAATTCCAAAATTTTATAAATATGAAAATATAGTATATAGACAATGTAAATTAAATTAAAGAATATTCTGGAAGGTAAGTATCTTCAGATGAAGATTTTTCATATCAACAGTATAAATTTGTGTATCCAATATCAATAAAAATCTTACATAATTATTTTCAAAAACGCCTATACCCATACCATTTCGCATCATATCAAACAGTTACGACATTTTTGAACTTTATTTTTTCTTGGTGTAACTACCAATATTGAATATGTCAATATATTAAAAGAATAATAAGGATTACTTACAAATATGGTGATTAAGTATGCAAATTATAATATGAATTCTCTTGGGATACATATTTAAACGATCCATGCATTATTAATTTACAAGAAACAGTAAAAATCTTTAAACACCTACAAAATCCGTAAATTCCAGTATTTACATAAACATTTATACGATTCTAATGTGTCAATTAATAAGGTTCAATTCAAATATTTCCAAGAGATCAACAAAGGTCACGTATTTAAAAAAAATTTTACACGACAATTAAAGTAATGTTGCCTAATATATAGGTAAATCGTAAAAGTTTTAAAAACAAGTGTTACAAAAATATAACAGATAAGCAAGACTGTAAGTTGAAGAAGATTCAGTCTAAAGAAAATTACAGTTGAATAAATGAAATCTAACTTTAACGTGGTTACAATTACAAGCTTGATGTAAAAGTATATATCACGCAAGGTAACCTGAGCATTTTAGGATTTTACATACGCAAGTATTTAAATAACAAGATTTGACTCATTAAATTTGATAAATTCAATTATCGCTAATAGAGAAGTTAATTCCTAAATAAGTTTTTGGTTTTTAAGTACTGAATCAATAGCAAACATTTTTTTAACTAGAAGTTAAGTTCTTATTTGCGATAATTCAACTAATTAAATCTTGAACAAGACAAACGTTGAAAACTATTAACATAATCAAAATCATTATATTATTTAGAGTATAAAAATCTATGAATTAAAATTAAATCATACTTGTTAGAATATCAGTTGATATTGATTTAATATGTTTAAATTATTAATATTGTAAACTTAATTTTTTTATCTGAATTTAATTCACTGTTGTTTAATTTAAGAATTTCAACTCCTTTGCTTGTTCAAGAATATTAAAGAGTTTTATAAAATTAAAGCATTTTGTTCGAAAATTTAAGATACTAATTGTCAAAACAGGTACTTTTACTTAGCATTGAATAGATGATAGGTCAAGATTCATATATAAGACGTTGATAGTGAGGAAAAATCTCCCACGTTGGAAGGTGTAAACCAAATTCGAGTGCCACAAGAACTGCGAATTCCGATGTCAAAAGATCCTTGCGATTTAATCGCAAAACACTTTCTGTTCTCTAAAATAATTATTAAATGAATGAATCACTTGAGTTTTGTAAAATTATAAGTGTTTAGTTGATCTTACCTCGATAAGCGATTTTAAGACTTGGCCTTTAACATCATTCAACTTGGCTGCAAGCAACAGACAAGCACCAGCACACAATTTCCGAGTTTGTTTTGTTACAACGTTCCGTAAAATCAATTTTTCGAAATACACGTATGCCATGGCCACAGTTAGTAGATCAACTCCACTTTCCATTTTTGCTATTTTTCTCATTTCTCGTTTTAAACTGTAATAACAATTAATTTATTATTATCTTTGATACAGGCATTGAACATTTTTATTTTATAAAAAAGGTATGTATGTATCTACCTTCGCAATTTACTAAGAGTAAGTTGAACGTGCGGAAATTTTTCTTGAAATTTATCATTCAATTCTTTCTTTAAGTCTGACGGCCGGACATAGTCAATTACGGATGCCTATTAAACAAAATACATTCGTTAATAAATTAAAAAATGCCATTCTTAGATTGGATTAGAAAATATATTATACCATATATGATGTAAATGTGAGTAATGTTCTATGTTTTCCTGCAATTAGTTCAGGATCATCCAATAAATTCGGATTATATTGAATTTGTTCGTCCCACTCATGAACTAAAAATTATAATTTTTTATTTAATGCACCAATAAAACAAACTATTGTATATCTAATTATAAAATATTTACCTTTTGGGTCAGCTCCCATTACGACAGGCGGAGATTCTGCAACGTGTTGAACACGATTGGCACCCATATCATACGACAAACACCTAAAAATTGTGTGTTGATATAATTTTATTGAATTTTACCAGCTAAGCATTCAGTTACTAAATTTACATGTAGATGTAGATGCACACAAAGAAAAACAAAGAAATATCGATTATCAACTACTACAATCATAAAATCATTTGTATAGACAGTTTTTTAAACTAACTATTAGTGAAATAGTCCGTACTTTATCGATATTTCCTTAATTTTCTCTATACAGAACGATTATTATGTGAACTGATAACTAGACTAAACAGGTGCTACGAAAATTAATGTATGACGATTTGCATATACGCAAGTGTTAATTCGAATCTTATAAGAAAAGAACATACATATGTAAACTATAATTATTGCAAACATTTTTTTGTTAATTTTTAATAATATGAAATAAATTTAACAGAAAATTTCATAATTAAACCAATCATTACACATGATTCACTTTCGAGTATATTAAAAAGTACGTTTCTTTATAGCTTTAATAACGATTTAAAGAGAATACCATGGTTTTGTTGTACCTTCCAAATTGAATTTAAATTTATAACTTATAAAGTAAGTAAGATTATTTGCTTTTAAATAAAAAATTAATTGTGCAACATTGAAACATATTACATTTTTTCAGAATTTTTAAGTATTTTAAAATTATTAATTTAAATTCAAACACAACATTGACAAAACAGAATCCCAGTCTCTTCTTAAAGCGGATAGAACGAGATGAAGTAAATACGGGGGACAGAGCTAAAATTAAACTACACATACACTTTGTCCTTATAAATCAGAATCAATAATTTTTTTTTCTACCCTCTTTTATCTTTTTTTAATAATGGATTATTTGATAATTTTTATAGAAATAACTAATTCGTGATTTCGTAATGATCAACATAATATTCTACAAAAGTGTTGCTTTTAATTCTTTATTAAGACTATGATTAGTGGATTTTGTGTTACGTAGGAATTTACTTCAGCTCATTTAATCCTCTCAGAATATAAACAATATTGACATGCAAAAATCACGGTTCAAAGTGATCATTAAATGCTTATAACATGTTTTACTCAAGCTCGTAAAAATTTCATCCCAATATTCCAACACCCTACTGGTCAAATATATATATATACATATTGTAACAGCATTTTTATTGCTTTACCACTTGGAATGATCCGTGTTCCATGTTATGGTTTTTGTCCTGTAATTGTTAACAAACCGGTATAAGTAATATTTTCAGTTTATTGTGATTTCGTGCATTGACTAAAATTCCGTTTTATTCCGTATTTCATTAAACAAAATAAGAAATTCAAATACAATTATATAAAAGAATATCGATTTAAGATACTCTGTAGAATTTAATAGAAGTATAATTTTCAGTGTGCAACAATTACATTGATAATATTTTTAATTATTGCGATTCAATGAAACGAAATGCAGTATACTTTATGACTTAACTGAAGTAAGAGAACAGTATGAAATACGATGAAAGAATGTATTTTAAAAAATTTAAATTTGTCATACCTTGACACTATATGATGTTTATTGTTACTAGAAACATGCATCAATTCAATTGCTTCACTATCACTTAAATGTTTTTGTCGCTCCCTCTGAAATTGCCTAGATGGCACAAGCAATTGTCCATAAGAAATTTGTTGTCCATCTTGTGCACGTTCAATCCCTAACAAACCAAATGGATCCAAATTGTCATTGATAGATGACAAAGGTCTTGAAACAATTGTGTTTTTTCTTCGTCCTGCATCTTTACGCAATTCCGACCTATGAATACAAAAATGATTAGTTTAAACAAATTTTGTGATTATTTTAAGTTGTAATCTCTAACTATTGGCTTTTCAAGGTAATGCGAAAAACCATTGGAATAAATATGCTGTTTAAAGCTTGCGGTTTTATAATTATTATAATATATAGTGCTAAGTGAAAGGTAATTGTACTAGGTAAAGTGAAACAAGAAAATCTAGCTACAACTTTATATATCCTACTGAAATTAGTAAGATACCTTTTTAAAATTGGATTGGAGACGGACAGATTTTTGAAGACAGGTGAATTACTCGTAACATTTTGTAAGCTAACATAATAATATTTTGTCAAATAGCTTGTACAAATTCAAGAAGGTATATTTTCTCTTATATCATGTCAATGTAATATAATCCCTAGCTACAGTTGTATAAAAAGATTATGTTATACTCACCAGCTAGTACGTTGTCCCTTACTATAGGGAAGCGAAGAGAATACCAAAAATGGTACTTTTTTTGAAGACACTAAAATAACGCGATCATCTGTAAATTTGTGACCGCTGATTGGCTTTTTCATAAAACGCAATTCTTTTGCTACTTCTGGTATGATTCCATTGTTCATACATCCCGATTGACCACTCAATGTTTTCACTTTTGTCTTTGATGATTGTGATGTGGATTTTGAACGCAGTGATCCTATACTTTCATTACTACTGTTGTACTGATTTTTAATGTCCTCTGACAATGTTGAAGTTTGGTGTGCAATTCGTCTCTTGTAATGCAGAGATCCAACTCTTCTTTCTTTTAAAGAATATTCACTACCAGCTGTTCCAGCACTGTAAGAAGCATAAAATAATAAATTACAATAAATACAGTAATGCTATTGTAGAATATATGTATATAGAAGGTTTCGTAACAGAATAATAGTTTTACTAAATATGTAAATTCTAGATTATTAAAATTAGAGAATATTAATAAAATTGTCTTTTTTAAGATAGTGTATACGATTTAAACTTTATGTAAATTGTTTACATTGTGATAAGTAATAAGATAATGAGTTTTTTACATATTTGTGTACGTTATTTATTATTAGATTTTATTATTTCAAAAGTAGAGGAGTCAAAATAATAATTTACCGTTCTCTAAAAGAACTGTGATGAGAAGATAAGTGTTGCGGGCAGTTGTGTTCTTGTTCCGAAAATGCAGCAACTGCAGCTTTTGCTGGTGTTAGAGTAGTCTCAGAATCAGAACTAAAGGAACGATCTGGAATTTGGTTGTGCTGAGCTCCAGGTTGAGGTGAATCATTTTGTCTTTTGTTTTGATCATTATTTTCATCACACAAGCCTTGTAAGTTATCTTCCCATGAACTATCTACATTAGTTTGATTATTTTTTGACCGTGCTGCCTGGACCTGACCAAGTTGATTATTCAAAATTCCATTGCCAGGCAATAACACTAATCGAGTGTCTCTATGACTTCCGTCTAGCGAGATATTGGAAAGGAATGTAAATGCAGCTAACCTTCGTCGGGAGTGATTTTTCTTTAAGGCTGCTGCCATTCCTTAAAAACACTAGCGAGTCAATGAAATTTGCTGTTGGAGCCTAAGGAACAAAGAGGAATAAAAAATATGAAGTATTATACAAACATTAGTTTATCAAAAAAAGAAATCAGGACAGTAAATATCTTATTTACAATAAAGTACAAAAGAAGCTAAATATTGACATTGATAAGTGTAATAAAAAGCTAAAGAGATAAGAAAAATCGTTCATTGGCTGTGTGTAAGTTAACTTAATAATCACATAGGCAGATCTGCCATTTTGGTCAATTGTATTAAAAACATAATGACATAAGAGTCACATTGGACTTGGAAAGGTGATGAAGGATTGCCTTGAACCCATATTATTCCCAATCTATACATATACATGTACATGTATAAATGTAGATGTATGTATACATGTGTGTATATCATATAAATATATAAGTACATATTATGTACGTATATAATACATATATACATATATATATATATATATATATATACACACATACACACCACACACACACACGCGCGCACACACATGTGATGTATATATTCACCTGTCTGCGTTATCAAGAGAAACAATGAGAAGAAATAAAAGACAGCTCAAGATCGGGTTGGAGCACCCGCTGAGGGAGATAAACTAAGATCACGATTCATGTTCACTGCACAACACGCACTTAGTTCTTGAGTTTATTAACAACGGTACGAATCGCGCATACAATCGCGAGCACTTAGAACCTGCTGCCATTGTTGCCTTTATTTTCATATATTACGTTCCACGAAAAACTATGTTTTTATCAAACACGGTAAATGTAGTCCCCTAGCACTACACGATGCGATTACCCATGTCCCGCGACTGATTTGCGACCGCGGGCACTCTCTCCGAACAGTACTCGTCCGTTTGCTCACTCACTGGACTCTGATGCGTACAAAATCGACGTCGTCCACACACACACACACACACATACACATGCACGAAGGTCCACACACACTATCTTGACGGCCGGTTCGTCAATGCGCGCTCTTTTCTTACGGTTCCGTATATATCTATATATAACACTTTCGCGAGTGTGTATTTAAAAATGGTGATTCGACGCGCACGCGCTTTACTTAGGTTATAAGCGATGATATGAGCGGTGCCAAAATTGATCAAAAAAATTATTAAAATTTCATTAGGAATTAGGAAATGCGCCGCCGGTCGATTTTTACTTTTTTACGTGGACGAACGTTATTTGACCTCTCAAGACATTAAATCATTTATTATTTATCAATTCACTTTATTGACAACTTTTCTTTTGTTGGTTTGTTGGTTTGCTTTGTTGATTCATTTACAATGGATTGTCATCACGTTTTGATGTTGTTGACAAAATTTGATGAGCGTATGTATTTTAAGCGTTTTGTTTTTTAACTTTGTAATTTTTTTTTAAACTCCTATTTTTATTTTACAGAAACTAAAAAGGAGATAACCGAGAACAAGTTAAAAGATATTTTAGATACAATATATTCTAGTATACCTGAAAATCTTTTAGATTTAATTGTTCAAGATAGAATATTAGTAAATGATTCAAATGATATATCGTAATATAAAATATACTAAACTCCAATATTTACATCAATTTTGAGTAATGTATATTTTTAATTTAAATATGTAAATTACAGGTGGCATTACCTTCATTTAGTTTTACATACTATTCAAAGTCTTTGTAATAATGAATTAAGTGCAGAAAATCCTTTATTTACTGTGGAACAATTTCGAGTTATGAAAATGGCAGTGGAAGTAACAATGTGCACAGGAATTATTCCTTTCTTATTACCGCAAATTAAAACTCACACGGCTGCAATGCGTTCAATAAAATTTAATGTAAACAATTGTGATGAAAATATATTGGAGGTAAATTAATGGTTTTACATAGATAAGAAGTTATAAAACTGGAATTTAATATTTTTGCTTATTTAATAAGTTTCAATTTTAAATTTACAGAAATATAAGCGATTAACTTATACAATAAACATTTTATTAAAGTGTTATGAAAATCCTATTCTTCGGCCTGCATTAATATCTCAATTAGATTGCTTACTTGCTGCTTTACTGCAACTATCACATGCACCTTTAATTAAACCTACAGTGTTAAGTAATGCAAATACAACTTCAAGTTCAGAATTTCAAATGACTCCAGAACTTTATACTCAGTTTAAAAAAGAACAAGAAGAATTCTGTAAGAAATTAAATGAACTAATTGATAACAGTCCACAATCTACAGTAATTAAAGAATTGATGGTAATATTGGGTATAAAGAATAATCCAAAATGGCTTCAAATAAATATTAAACGCTATGTAACTGAACGAATTATGCAGCCTAATGGTATTATAGCAATAACAGAGGCTATATGTGATGAAGTTTCAGATTTAGGAAAATGTTGGGACAAATTAGATGTTGCTACAAGGCTGATAGTAAGATCACATGAACTTGACACAGAAAAGTATTATAACTCAATTTGTTCTCAGGTAATTTTATGAAAATTTTAAACGAATTTATTAATATATTTTTTAATTAAATGGTTTTATTTCCTTTCTAGATATTAAAAATGTTAAGTTCAAAAAATAATAAACAAGTAGTTGCTGTAGCAAATTGTTGTATAAAAGCTTTGTACGATTACAAACTGGACATTTGTACAGAAAAAATTATTCACGCTATTATGAAACCATTCTTAATAAAATATTCTTCAAGCAAATTGGAAAAATCGCAAGCAGTAGCAGTTATAAGTGAAAATGAAGTATCTACATCTATAGAAAATTTATGTACATTATTTATCACTGTAGATGCTGAATTTAAATGCCTACCGACAACGCATTTAACAGTAATTGCCTTACCCTTATTTTATCTTTACACCAAATCCTATAAAAGTGTATATATTCATCGCAGTCAAGTAAAACAATTACTTTTACAAATGTTAAAAAATGAATCCATAAGAGATACGATTTTTGCAATATTTTTAAATCATTCTGTAAATACAAATTGCGAATTTGGTGAGAGATTAAATTTTTGCTTTGGAGATAATGGAGGTTTACAAGTCATGTCAAATCCCTGTTCAATTGAAAATATAGAACTTTCTGATTCGCTTTTTTGTTTAGTTGAAGAAGATAGTAAATTAGCGTTCAGTCTGTTCACTTATTTATTGAAAAGTTTGCCTGATTTGTATAAAGTGGCTGAAAAAACCGAACAAGAAAAATTATTAGAAACATCAATAGATGCAATGGAAAGAATAGAAAAAGAAATAGGTGCTGTAAAATTATTAACTTTACTATCAGGCTCAACTGTTGTGCAACAAGAACAAATAAAAAATCCTGAGCCACTTTTAGATTTTGTAAAATTTTTCTATACTAGAACTGTTACCAGTTATGAAACACATGATAAATTAACATATGAGCAAGATGTTTGTATTTTATATACTAGTTTAATGTTGGTCAAACTTATAGTAACTAGTGGATACACTATACAATCATGGAACACATTCCAAAATTTTATTGATTATATGAAACAGCAATTTGCTTTTGAAAAAATTCCAAAACATATAGCTACAATTATTGAGGATATTGAATCCGCAGTCAAGAGGAAAGGAAAATCATATTCAAAAAATTATTACGATTTATCAGCAGATAACAAACAACAAAGTGAATTTGATAAAGCAGTAGCTGATTTATCAGATCCGTTACTTCCAGTACGTGCGCATGGAATTATAGCACTTACTAAACTAATTGAATCCCGTCATCCAGATACTATTGTGAAAAAAGATATTCTTCTCTGTTTGTTTCAAGTAAGTATAATATTTGATGTATACTGAACTGGGTACATTTAATATCTTTTGTATAAACAGGAAAATCTTGATCACGAGGATTCTTTTATTTATCTGGCTGCTATCAATGGAATCAGTGCTATGTCCTCAATGTTTCCAGAAAAAGTTATCGAAATATTAGTTCAGGAATTTATCGGTATGACACAACGATCGAACAATCGTGATATACCTCCTGAAACTAGAGCGAAACTTGGAGAAATTCTTGTTAAAACAACAAGATCTTTAGGTACAATTAGATTTTTTTTGTTTAACTTCTCTTCCTAATAATTTAATTTTACAGGTGAAATGACACCAAAATATAAAACTTTGTTGATAAATGGTTTTCTTTGTGGAACGAAAGATTCAGATTCTATAGTACGAGCTTCCAGTCTTTCTTGCCTTGGAGAATTTTGTAAAATAATGGGTTTTAGATTGGGCAATTTAATAATCGAAGTACGTTTAATATTACTCTATTTATTGACAATGATTTTTAAATGTAATAATTAACAATCTATTTATTGATAAACAATTTTTTTTTAGATTTTATATTGTATTGGGTGCATTATAAAAACAGATAAGGACGATAGTTGCAGACGTGCCGGTGTATTAGTAGCAACTTTACTCCTTCGAGGACTTGGGAAAGATGCCTTAACCGAATTAGGCGAAAATCTTGTCACTTTATACCGAAGTCTGAAATATTTACGCGACAATGATAAAGATCCAGTTTTACAATTACACGCGCAACTGGCTCTTGAAGAATTCGACGATATAGTACAAAAGTTTTTATTCGCACAACCAAAGCTCGAAAAATCAATATTCTTACTGTCTAATTAATTGATTGATTCGACATGTATTTAAAAATAATGTAAATTATTATTAATCTTTAGTTACCGATGTATATTTACAAATTAATGCCAATGTAAAAAGAAACGTTAAACGTAATGTACAGAGTAAAATTTGTCGATAACTAAAGATTGTACATGTACATAAATATACGGAAACGTCGCATATTTTTTTTACAATAAATAATTGACTATTGAACTTGTGCTTTAAAAAAATACAGTGTCCTCGGAAAATGCACCAGCCATGCGAATGCTATCCCTTTCGATACATGTATACAATCGTTGAGGTTGTACAGTAGAACACGGTGTAGGTCTTGGAGACATTGCACGTAGGATAAATTCTTTACTTGTCGGTAGAGGGAAAGGCTTCAATTTTCCTTCTGGTATAGAGTCAATGCCGGTACTACTACCTGGATTGGAAGTAGCGTTATTTCCCAAATAAGCAGCCTAAAAATTAATAATTTCATATAAATTTAAGAAAATAATTTACTACTTGTTACTTTAGTATTAATATTATTATTCTAGTTTTAAATTATAAGTAATACATTAAATATTTTATTTATTTATAATCAGTAATATATCCATTTTAAATAAATCTGAATGTTCAACGCACCTTTTGAGCTTCGTAAAACATTTTGGTAATACGAGCACCAATAGTACCTCTAGGTCCACTTGGTACGGAAACTTCCTTACCACGCATCAATTGAACAAGGAAAGATGTTAATTCTTTATCAACCGAGTCTTTCTCGTCTTTGGCCAATTTTAACTGCAGAGATTTCATTTGGCTTACGAGTGTCTCAACATTTTCAATATCGTGTATAATTTCCTGAAAATAATAAATAATGAATAAAATTCGACATAGCGGAAAAAATAAGAGATTCGATGAACAGGTATATATAGAGACCTTGTACAACTGCAAATTTTGGTGAATAGGCTTGGTCGCAAACTGTAGCCTGTTCTGTATACTCTGTACAACATCGGGTAGACTGGATAACGATTCGACCTTCTGCTCGTGAAGAGTCACAAGAGCAGCGTGTGTGAGAACCGGAAGTAGAAGCTGACCGATCTGTCCGAGCCTCCTCGAAGCGAGATAATGGAGAACCTTTTCAGCCTCGCGTGTGTCGTCGAAAAGTCGTTTCTGCCGGTGTGCCGGTACCGGCTTAGCCGATTCCCACGTCGTTGACCATGGATTGTTGGGTAGAAGCATGCGAGGTGATAAGTGACCGGCTGCTTGACCCCATTCATCCAAACGATCTTCTTCGATCCAGTCACGAGGTGAATACCATCGGATGAAGTCTTCGAGTTTCCCCGCTGGATTTGCTGCCTGGTTATATTTGCAACATATTTCCTTTTATTATCAACTTCTAACACACTTCGTATACTTAGTTTTATTAATACAAAAAATAATAAAATATATGCATTTTGATTGATTTATCCTAGTATAATATTACATTTCGAATAAGTTACAAATTTGCATTTTAATTGCGATTTCTTTTGATGGATTAAATGTTACATACGAACCAAAATAAAAACTTTCTGACTTTATGCAATACTTGCGCTAACATTTAAAAATGCAGCTTCGATTTAAATATTGAATTAAAATGCTAAGAAGTAAAGATAAACGAATGGAATAATATTCCATTCTTTATTCGTATCTATAACGTCATGACGCTAGTTGTTGCAAATTTAAATACCGAAGTAAATAAGAATCTAAACTTACTCAATATGTTATATTTCAGTATATACTATTTTAATTGACTTTCCTATTAGAATTAAGAATTCCGTATATAAAACGGTCATTAACGAATCAAAACTTACTTTTATCTTACTTTTCTTTTATTAAATGGAACGAATTTTAATTCGTCTGACATTTACTATGTGTACCGAAACTAGACTGTTTTTTTTTATATCTCAGTTACTATGCCTTTCTCGTCAATTGTATACGTACAACGCATTCATGCATCTAATTTTTAATACTGTTTCAAGAGAAAACGAGAATCAAACAACAATAGGTACGTCTAGAAAAGCTCCTCACTCCATCTAAATAATAGTATTCAGCTCGTTTTCATAAGATTGCAAGTAAGGTACAGCATTTATAGACAACAAAATAACTGAGGCTTAACGACGAAATTTTGAAAACCATTGGTTTCAAGAGTAATATTTATACTTTACATGAATATTATAAAAACCAAAAATATGTAACTTTAAGTTTTTATGTTGTATTTATAAGCCACCGATGAATTGCCTACACCGTATTAATAATCTTAAAGACAATACTAAACTAATCGTATTATTCGTAGCGCAGTTGTTTGCAACTACCCTTTGTTCAAAAATAAAGATATAAAATATATTTTCTCCTGTCAATGACGATAAGAAACTTTTACACAAAACTAATTAGGAGCGATAACAGAAAGAACAATTAAATAAATTTAGTACTACATAATTTAGCATTTAACGAAAGTGGAAAATCATGGTTACTTCCACCGGAAAAAGAAGGAAGATAAAGTTGATTGTGTCAACAGGTGTGTGTACACACTTGCAACCAATGTGTCTGATGATAAAAAAAGAAAAAAAAAGTACACGCGTTAATCTAGTCTACACGACGCGTAGATTTTTATCATGGCTGTTGTACTGGTTTTCTTAAACACGAAAATAATGCGATTGAATTGTTTCGTCCCGCACAAAAACACTATTATACATTTGAACAAGAATGTTGCTTGTGTATACAAAATATTTATATATAGGTATATGTATATATACCTTGAAAGATTCCATGTCGGATAGTAAAGAGGCACTCATAAGCCGAGCCCGCATTTCTGAAGCTGTTTTGTCGGTACCAAGTTGTATCATGACTTGAGCATCCTCTTCCAGTTGGTCCTCGGTCTTTGGAACTGGATCTTGAGTGACTGGCAAGTATAAAGCATCACCATTATGAACCAAACGTAGCGAAGGATGTTTTGCTAATCTACCGACTGGACGATTCCAAGGTGGATATTTTCCTTGTTCTTCCATTACTTCCTCGTTCATGCATTCGAAAAATTCATCCTCCTCCGAATCACCTGGCATTCCAATTGTTAATTAATAAATTAAACATATTTTTACATTTCATTTTACTCAGAATTTTAAAATAATCAACAAATACACACTAAAGATTATCAGTTAAAAACTTTTAATATAAAAATAATTCATATCTAATCTTGGATTTGAATTTTAAGTATATGTCAATACCTACGTACGTCTTTTAATTCTATTTAGCGTTTAAATTAGCTCACTTAATTATTTTCTTGGCATACATGATAGTCGAATATATAGTTAATCTAAAATTTCTCAAGTGCTATAATTTACGTTTCGGTAAAACTATATACAATCGTATCATTAATTTATTTTCCAATTAACATATCAATTTCTTAGATAAATCGAAATTGCATGGAAATAACTGTAAAACGATAAGTTCTAATAGCCCTTCCCGAAAAGTCGTGATAAAACTTACCACTACTGTCAACATCATTGAGATTAATATTTTGCACTTTTCTCTCGGTCTCCTCCCTCGCCTTCTTCCGTGCGATGCAGCAGTTCATCATCTACAAAGGGAGAAAGGCATTACGAAACGCGAAACGCCTTTTCAAAGGGAGACAAGATACAAGCCGACGTGAAAACGCGTGAAAACGTGAGAAATGGAACAATAAACCTTGCATGCGTCGTTGCGTGCACGCGAGTGCTCCTATATACGTGTACATATATATACATCTATATGTCGTTACACTGCAAACGCCTCATTTTTTGTAGATATGTATATATATGTAACTTCAAACAAATACGAGATACACACTGGTTTATAACGTACCTGCAGCTTTTGGTGAAGTAGACACGTTCGTACACAATCTGGAAAACCGGGTCCAACTCTGTAAACAATAATTATTTCGGTTAAACTCATTTGTTGCATAAGTTAATGGCTTATTTTTAAGCGTTTTCGTCACGCAATCTCTGCGTGTGTATATATATAACTTTTATGTTTTCTTTTGAGGTTGTTACCTTTGAAATTAGTTTGTAATTTTGAACAACATATGAAACTTTAAACGAGGTATTGATTGATTTAGAAAAAATGTAACCACACCTAATTTTTTAATTATTAAGTATTCAGTTGCGTGTTAACATGCTTTTTCATTTGTGTATTACCGATCAATGATAAATCAAATGTGTATGAATAAGCATATAGTTAAACGATTTTTAAATTAATAGGCGTATATTTATCTATATAATTATTAATAAGAAACTTAAAATTAATTTGTGAGTTAACTTCGTTTATAAGTCAATTTATTTTGAATGTAATATATTATCGACTTGGGTCGAAGTAAGATGTAACATTCGAACCTCTTCAAACTTACTTAATGCAATAAATTTAAGAGTCGAAGTTTCAATGCAACCGTGGACTCTTAAGAAAAATTGGTTCGATGTAGATATTTTTTTATATTAAAAACGTATTAAAAGTATAATTAATTAAGCAAAAAACCAGCTAATTACTTATATTCAACTATCGTTAAATCCGTAGAAACTCTGTATTTCCGTGTTCTGGATCACTGAAAATTAGGCCGTACAATCCATTTTCTAATGTTTAATTACAGTAATTCTAAATGAAAGCATATATTTTTCTTAATCGAGACTACAGTCATATACATATGTTTTTCGAAAATATTCGAAAAGTAGAACCTAGAAACAAGTTTTCGTGTATATTTACAGTTGCAATGCACTTTGAAAAATATTTTGAAATATGTATACCATCAGAACAAAAAAGTAAACGTAAAAAATTGTACGTATTATTTTTCAATCGAAATAAACCACACCACGAATAGATTTTCTTTTTCCTCTTTCTAAAAATGCGTATGTACATATTTACAAATTGTTAGTGTTTCGATTCGTATATCAACTGTAAATTTCTTGGAAGAAAATTGACTAACTTAATTTACCATGTACAAATGGATAAAATTTATTCTTAGATGCAATCAAAAAAATACATTCGAAACCATTGTTATTAGTCGACGCATGGAAGCGATAAATTGATAAAATACATGAATAATAAAAATACATTGTATATATAATATAAACGATTTTGAAAATAAAAAATAGCTGTATCAAAAGAACGTCCATTATCATTTTGCAATGCGGTAATGCTTCTGGTTTCATTCGTTTAACGATGTTCCAAAGACAATTTTAGCACTCCTTCTTTGGACGTTTAAACTATGTGTTACATAATTTATGTGAAAATAACGGTTAATTGTTCTCTTAGTTTACCGATTATTTGAGTTTTGCGCTAAACTGGTTTATAAAAATTTTTTGTGATCAAACATTTTGTAAGGTTGTATACGTAAGTTCGTACTCAATAATTTAATTTTAATTTCTTTTCAAAATTTTAGTAAGAAATTGTTGAAAGCATGTTTACATTTCCTGACTGCTACTTACACCAGAGTTGGGATATTAGCAATAAAACTCCTATTTTTGCGTATAAATTTTTATTTCTTTACGTAAACGTAATGTAAAATTTGCTTTACGATTATTTGAAATCGATCCCCAACTACAACATGTTAAATAATAAAATTATGCATATCCATTAATTTTCATGTACCTCCTAATCTAATATGAATAATCCTTACCAAAAAAAAGAGTCTATCAAAAAAAATGAAGTTCCACGAATGACGTGTTAATTCGGTAAATTAAAAAAGAAATCACATTCCAGCATCCATTCGACAAGATCTTATCCCAAAACCAGTCAAGAAGAAACATTTACATCATTGAAAGGGCGAAGAAAAAAAAATAAGGGAAGACCAAAAAGATATATGTATATATATACCGGTATCGCCTCACCCGCTCGATAATTGGATACGCATACATGAATCTCTTCCGGGCCCATACGGAACGGTGAGCATGCTCAAACGGAGAGTGAAGACTCAAAGTCCCCTACTCTTCTTTCACGTTCGTATATACACGAGCGTTCAGAAGGGGCCTTATAACCGTGTCACTAGTGCGGTTAGCGGTCCACACACCACCGGCCCTTGATTTATATTTTTTCGCGCGCTCCTTTACCGCAAACGAGTTTTCGAAGATTCGTATATGTATATATACATATGCATGTACACATATAACCCATGTGAATGGGCCGGTTCGAAATGGAGGTCTATGTCAGCGAGATATGCAGGTGATACGTTGCTAAAGAGGCAAACATTTTCGTGTACCCTCCTTTTTTTTCTCAGGGTTGCGCGACTACTTCTTAAGGGTTTTTCGTTCATTTCTAACAAGAAAAATATTTTTTTGTATGTTATCTCCTTTAAAAAAATGTTGTGACTATCGTTTTACTCTATTACATAGTTATTCGATTGAAATTAGCGAACGTAAATTTTGCTTAATCATTTCTTTATGTACATGAATATATTGGAAATCGACTAGCGTGCATAATGAAATCCACTGCTGCATATTATTCGAGTAATAAAATATTAAATTTATTCTAAATAAAGGGAATAATAATAATAGTAATGGTAATAATACATATATACGACTTGTTTTATTTTACTTATTAAATTTTAATTAATCCCTTGAGAATCTCGATAATAATTGTAGATAATTTGAATACACGTAAATGATTATAAATTTCATGGAACTCTTCTTTAGAATCCATAGAATGTGGAATTTACTTTCATCGGATGTCCGCTCAGCAAACTCTTCAAATAAGCTTATGTAAAGCGTATGTAAGAATCTCTATCGAGTTTAATGTTATAGGAAACCTTAATTTTATGTGTGTTATCGGAATATTAATTTATATGTTTACAGTAGATGCGTAACTTCCGTTATTTGCATTTTAAACCTATTTCATAACTGTTCAATTTTTTTTAATGAATAATTACATTAGTACTTTCATAACAATTTTTTTATTATTGCGCTTGTGTACATAAAACGACTGTGACTATTTATTCGTATTTATTATTTTTGTACAATTAAATTTCTGTATAAGTAGTAAATAATCGTTTGAAAACATAAATTTCTTTCTTAAGCAATGCTCGGATGACCAGTAGCTATTCATACGTGACTAAAATTTTGAGTTGAATTACTCATTTGGACAAATCATCCACGTTATATTTTGGTGATTCTTACGTACGCATTGCGTAGTGTTACCGATGAGTAAATCCTTTATATCATTTTTTGAATAAAAGAATTTATTTAGAAAGTAACTACTTAACGACATTTTATTGTATAGACGTACAGTTTACATAATTTTTTTTTAGTTAAAATGTACGCTAAACCTGATCAGAAAATTATAAAAATACGTATACACTCTGGCCAGGAAGAAGATATGTAACAGATAAAGCCCGGATCCGGAATTTAAACTCAATTATTTGCAGTATACTTTTTTGCATAATCATCATGATGACTTCATCGATGTAAATTGCTAAAATATTATTTGAATAATTTAAACAATTCGATTATATAAAAAATGTAGAAATTTGAGAGAGTTCTTAAAACAAAAATTAGGAATAATTGAAATATTATACGTGATAATTGCAATATTAATCTAAATAAGTGCTCTTGAATTATTTAATTAGTTAACAACTTCAAATTTCTTGTAATCATAACAACATAAATGCTTGAGCACCCGTTAACAGAAAGTTAAAAAATTGTTTTTTTTTTACCGTTCATTCACTCACTCGGTATCCATACGCAAATTTGCATACAAATGATTTACCTTATCGCGACATGTGCTTGCGAAAATTGAGTAAATAATAAAGACTCTCAAAGTGTTTTGAACGACAAAAATGTACTAGAAAATAGAATTTTCGACCACATGCGATACAGTTGGAAAAAATCGAAATCTCGATCAACACGTTAGAAATTGATCCACAACGAAATGCGTCACCTGACACGACAACGATACCTGTACCTCAACGCGTGTGTGTGTATATATATATATATATTGAAGGTGTAAAACCCACGCGTCTTTTACGATGGTACAAACGGGGCCGACGCGAACCACCTGACGAACATATCCCAAGCAACAGGTGGCCGATGACCTCCTCCGCGTGCGCTTTTCCGGCTTTTCCCCTCTCTGAAGCGTCCAGAGACAAACTCGGTTCGAACTCGCTACGCCGAGTGAGCGAGCGAGAGAGGGAGAGAGAGAGGGAGCGAGGGTGGCCCGCGTCTCTGGTATATACACTACACCGCGCCATACCTGTCCGAAGGAGGGGAAACACTCAAAGAACTCGAGAAGGTGAGAGGGAGGGGAGGGGGGAAAGACAGACAGGATTCCTTGGACGGTATAAGCGGCAGCGGCGGCGGCGGACAGTCGGCCCTAAGAAAGCCTAGCGCGAGATCGTCGTGTCGCGTCGCGTGCACGCTCGCACGGACTATGTTCCCCTGAAGCCCGGTATATTACCGATATACCATACCGATATTTTCGTCCGAGTTCACGATGGACCATCGGTGAAGTGCAACCTCGTGCGTGCGCGTGTGGGTGTTTCGTAGCTATCTGCGTACGTGACAAATATCATACGAGAACCAAGAAAGATGAGTGAGTATACACCATTATTCGCGGGTTAATGGCCCCTTTGCAGCGGCGCATACCTTTGCAAGTCTATAAATAGCGGAGGCGTCTTCGCGGCCGACCTTGAACCGAGTCAAGCCATTGCGAGGGACGCTGGCTGACTCGCTGACTGCTCTGGGTCCGGTTGACACGCGGTGATTCGACACCGAACATGGGGGTGGGGGAGACACCACGGTTAACGGAGGCCGATGATCTCTACGGCGTTGTGCGTTTTCTTATGTATATATAAGTACACCTCGATATATTCTCATAACTCTCTTTCTCTCTTTCTCTCTCTCTCTCTCTCTCTCTCTTTCAGTTCTCCACTCTATGCCAAGTATATCTTCGGTGTGGCTAAGAGATGCGATATTCTAACTTACGGTTCCAGTCTGCAGCTTTTCGAGAGTATACATACTAAACGCCTAAGGGGAATTTTATTTACACGTTATCTGTGTTACGTGATCAGTGCGAAGCATCTCTCGTCGATCCCTTTGGCTTATTTTTTTCCTTACCATCGAATTTTTCTGGATCGCGATATGCTCGCGCTTTACAAGGTTCCATCTTCCCTTATACATACGTTCATGTGAAATATGTGGATCATTTTTTTTGGATAAGAGATACTGACTGGTATTATTCGGTAACTTGCGGTGTACATGATGATCAAATTTATAAATTAAATATAAATTAACTTGTTCTTATTATAAATAAAAGTTTTCTATACACTACACCGATGAGAAACAAAATTATTTATTTTACTCTTGTATTATATTTGAATGTTAATAAAATTATATAAAAAAATGCTTTTTTAAATTTTTCATAAAAAATATATTTTTTAAATATATTCCTTACTATAATTTCTCAATATTTACCATTTTTTTATTTCGATAAAACGAAATCACGAAACAAAATTTTTGGTCCATACATTTACAGTTATTTTGTTAAAATACCTCAATTTTTTTCGCTCACGTGAATTTTTAACGAAGTTTTTTGAGGATGTACTAACAGATTACGATCGGCATTGATATCTGAAGTTATATCTTTTGAAATAAGAAACAATATTTTATTTTCTCACCAATGTAACGGTAAAGAATTAGAAATATATGTATTTCGTATGATACCGTATAGAATTATTTTATTTTTATAGATTTTAATATTCAACTCTTGCAAATATAGGTATAGGTACATATGATTTTAAATTCAACTTTGAATAGATTATTTTAAATTAATTTATACTATTTAACTAATATTATTTATATGTGTAATATAAGAAATATAAACTCGATTAAAACTGCGATAAACTAGTCGGATATGTTAAAAATAATCAATGTTTTCTTCTCATAATTACAATATTCATGATCAACCGCGTGTTTTCTCAAGGAAATTTCAATAACATTAAGCACAAAATGAATTACAAAAGCAATTATAATTTAAGAAAATGGTTAAAAAACACATTTCTTATAAATTTATCCAAATATACAGCTAACGCAAGTATAGTTAAAAAAATACCTTGACTCCGTAACATTCGATCTACTTGTACAGGAGAGGTTAACTCGATACACCTCATTGTATAGCTTTAAAACTTTTTTTTTTCCAACCGGCTCTACCTGTTGCCTCTATTGAATCACGTGGATTCCAATACAATAGCTTCGGACCGTTTTTCGAATACATAAATCGACGTATCGAAATAAAGAAACCAGCTATATAATACACGAATTTTTCGTTACCCTAGATTATCGTGCGCGCGTGTGTATATATATTATCTCAGAATAATGAAAAAAAAGAAGAAGGAAAGAGACAAAAAAATTTCCAACCCGTAAATAATCCAACGTAACTAGCATCCCTTTTGGTTAACAGTTAATAGGCTTCTCCTTCCCTCTCGTTCTCGTAGTTGAGTATGTTTTTGTACGGATCGTCTCCCAAGTTTCTTAACAGTCGAAGGAGAATTCCTAAGGCGAGTGGTTTACGGTATGCATGGAACGTTATTTAAATACCGGACTATAAACGCGGCGGTGCGCCGAGTCAAGTATATATAGTTTCCTTCTTCTTTTTTTCCTTCGTTTCCTATCGCGACGATTACAGCGAAAAAGATAAATTTACTTAATCCCGAACCTTAAAGATGATAGAAAATATTTTTTTACGATAGAAAGGGAAAAACAGAAATTGCTCAAGGAATATATATACGTATATATAGAAACATTTCATTGTATAACAACTTCCGTAAAAGTATCAACGAATGTAATCTTCTTTGTCGTTTCACCGATTCCCAGGCTGCTCGATTCTCTTTGGGAAGAGAGTATTTAACAAACTGTGTACGACATTTTAAACGATGTGCGCGTGTGTAGGGGGTATGCGTGTGACCTAAAATATTTCGTGAATAAATAAGTCTCATACACTTCTATTATGTGCACGAGTGATTTCGAAATTTTACGATTTTCGTTATTTTTTTTTATGTAACTGGTGCTACATGCCTTAAAATTTTAGACGCGAGAGTACGTTACGTTAATTTCGTCTGGTGAACGTAAGTTCCTCGTTGCTCGGTGTTAAGATTTTTACGATGTGGATGTATTTATGCATGCATGTACATTGACAAATTGTACTTTTTATTTTCTTTCAAAAATACGGGTGAGTACATTCGATACAGGAAATGCATTTTTTAACTGAATTATGTAAATTTTGACACGGTGTGAAAACATAGTCGTTTAAATATATTAATTCAAAAATCGCGCGGAAATTGTTTTTTGATTTTTAGCCAATAATACGCGCTATACCAACGACATTTCCAACAATATATATTATCTAAAAATTTAAAAATAAAATTGATTAATGAACAGAGAAATGCGATAAAATCCAAAGTCAACTCGAAAGTATATTAAAAACGAATAAAGAAAAAAATAATAAATTCCCAGATCTTTCGCGTACTTCCTTTTCCTTCAACGGAGCTGGAGATAGCAAACTATATATTGCACAATATTAGCCGTCAAAATAGCATTGCAACAAAGCAACGTCCATGAATCTCGTAGCGAAAACCCATCGTCGAATGACTCGAGTCAAGTGCAACGATTACGTATCTAAAATAAACAGTCATCAGGTTGTACGTATAGCTCGTCGGACGTAGAAAACAAGTGATCCCCACAAAGGGTATATGATAAGCATCAAAATGAGAGTAAAGAAAAACAAGTTCGTTCGTTCATTCGGTCGGTCCAACGGTGATGTATTTAATCGCCTGGGGAGCGACTTGTATATATATGACTCGTAATCGCAAAATCGCGAAATCACGAGAGTCGACCTGTACTAACCTACATTCGTCGGTGACGAGAGGGGGATCGAGTTTGTCCTCGTCGTGCGCGCGCTCCTCAGGAATTCTCATTTCCGGAAGGCCCGCGACTTCCGGCAACAGCTTCGTTGCACTCAACCCTGGGAAAAACTAATTTGACCCTTCGATCACATTTTTTCTTCAGACTCGGTTGACCAATAAGCTACCTTATTACGGTCGTACTTGTTTCGTTTTTAATAGCTACAAATTATCATCATTAATTGTACACGACATTTTTCTCTTTTAATCATACTTTCTCAAATAAACATAATACCAGATTGTATTTGTTCTACGAATGTTACATTGATTTGTTAAATATTTCAAAATTACATTTTTCATTTCACACGCTCGCGGTTAATTATAATTATTTTATACATCGATATAATAAAGCCGACGTTTAATTATAGATAATCGCAAAACCACGAGGAAAGTAAAAACTGATTAAAAAAAAAAGGTAAGGATACACAACAATCTTCCATACATAAATTGCAACATTACAGAGATACAAACGCGCCGAGAATCGCAACGTTCAGATTCGCAGCAAAAGCTGGAAATGAAGCGAGTATGTACATATATACATTCGCGAGAACAATAAAAAAAATAAGAAAGCAAAGACTCTCGGTATATAATTGAGCGAGTTGGTTACATACATATATATATATACACATATACATACATACCTAAGCCTCAAGTTTCCCTGAGGCGCGTATTTAGCAGGTCGCTTTCCATTGTATATATCAACGTATACAGATACATTCCCGCAATAAGACAACGCGTACAAGTCACACGCGTAATACCCACCATCGTCTTTTCATCGAGCGAGAAAAACTTATGGGAGAGAAGACGCGTGGAAAAGTATAGAATTTTCGTCAGTCTACGATACATAATTTCGCAATCGATGACACGAATATGTATATATACATACTATTCTATACATGCATAGAGACGCACAAATGAAATTGCAAAAGCGCATCTGGTCTCGTTAATCTGTTACCACGGCGGTGCAGCGACAAACGGATTCGGCATTGCGTCATCATCGATCATACCGGTCGATTCCGTAATTATCGGTTTGTAATGGGGCAACCTGAAGCCATCCACAATAAATTATCGACCGCAACTTTTCTTTGAATTAAACATACATATATATATATATACGTATGTATGTATATCCTTGCGCCTCTTATAAGACTATTTCGTAATTCACTTTACTTTTTTCTTCTTCGTCGGTCTGTTTGTGTGTGCGTCTCATACCTTCAAAGGAAATATATAACGAATGAAAATTGCACTTATAAACGCACGAAACAAGTGCCATTAAAAAGTACGTTAAAGGATATATATCCCATAAGATTGAAATGTAATTTGATGGTACGATTAGCGAGTTATTAAGGGTGTATATTGCTATGAACTTGTTTGCTGTATTTAATAGAGTTTATTATATTCTTTACATTTTTTCATCGTTTTTACTTTGAGGTTTAGAAAGTTTGGAAATTTGGCTTATTTACTTTTTTACGTGTCTCGATATGTCGGAGAAATATTTGCTTATATACGCGGTCAATGTTATATCGAGGTTTAAAAAATGTTTCACAACTCTGTAATATACATGTACCTATTTAATGAATATTTAAAAAAAAAGATTATAATATAAATGCTATTTAATTTACTCCGTGGGAAAATTCAAAAAAGTGTGTTAATTATTCACATTTTCTGATTTTAAAGAATGTTTTTTTTAAAGTGAACCAGCTACTGTAAGAATAAGATTAACTACGTGAGAGAATTACGAAAAAAGTACCTCTGCCGTATAAATGTATGAATAATTATTGTAGAAAATTAATTACGATAGGAACTATAGTCAAATGAGTAACAAAAATTGAAAGAAAAAATCAAGTTGTCGTTATTATAGGATATATCGTGTGGCTTACGTGTCACACGGAACATCATATTTATTAAATTTTATATATATAAAACACCTTAAAGAGTAAAGTGAACGCGACCTGCCGAAAAGGGTACTAACGGTAATACTTTCCCTGTATACTTATATATACACCAATACGCTTTAAAACGAGTTTCGCTTCGATCGGTAAAATTCGCCACGGCACGAGAAATGTCAAGTCCCAACTTTTACGTTTCCCGTTTTCTTCTTTCGAATTTTATGTGTATTTACACTGAGAAATGACATTGTTCGCTTTCAATAATCCAAGATAATGCGCGCTCGCGAGTGCTCGTTTTTGGGATAACAACAACGAGTTCTCACAGAAATTATCATCCGAACCGGAAAAATGCTAAAATCAGTAATGCTCTCTATAAATGGCGATACTTTTCACTGTGATTTTCTCACGAAAAATCACCGAGACCGACGTTCTCGTCGTTTAAAAAAAATGAAAGGAGCGTGGGCGATACTATTTCGAAGAAAACCAGCTTGGTAGGAAAAGAAAAAATACCCATAAACCTTCTTTTCGGCAAAACATCGGGATTCATCGAGAAATGTGTATTTTTTCATTTTATATACCAATACTTAAAGTTTTTATACCTTTAAGGAGAAAAAGTTATTTCGGTATATGAAATACGCCGTTGTACAATTTCGCTTAAACGCACTTTTCTTATCAATATTAACAAAAATTGTGTTTTACCGACTTGCGAAAACTAAGGTTACAACGATAAACCTTGAAGTTATTAAAATTTACAATTCATTAAATATAAGAAAATATTCCTTTCACCGATATTTAAATTTACGTTTCTTAACTGTTAATGAATCAAGCTAAGCATGAAAAGCAACTTTTTTTTAAACTTTGCAACAATAATACTAGGTAGAAAAATGTTCACAAAGAACATAATAACTCGCAACTAATTAATTTAGTACAAAAAATTGTTTAAAACGATGATTTTACGTAATTTTCTAATTACTAACAACCCCTTCACCAAAATGATAAGTGACTTTTTAATTTTGTAAAAGGATTTCTCATGGAATTTGTTGTAATTAATCATTATTAATAATGCTTACATAAATTTATATTATGTATAGTTTGTGTTCAAAAATTTTTAAGTGTAACAAATTTTAATAATTTTTAGTAATATATTATTTAGTATTATATAGGTAATTTTGATGCAAATTTTTATAATCACCCATTTTTCGATAGTATCTTTTTTAATACACCACCATCTTTAAATGCTAGGATATTTGTTTAATATTATAAAGCTTAATTTTTTTTCTTTCATTTATTAAGGTAACTCGTTGCACTGCTTACTTTTTAAAAAAAGGAGTTAGAAACTTTGAATAAACTGTAATAACAACATTCTTGCACAGTTTTCTTTTAATATCTTTATTTTGTCTAGAAAAGTCGTTCAACTAGAAAAAGGAAACTTGCTTTTGACATAAAAACATTTAGAATTTCGCTTTTGTAATTAAGAAAATAAAATAGACTTTCTTCAAAATTATTATCAGAAAAAAATTTTTTCGATATTGAAATAAACGTCATTATAAATATTGACATGATATGTTATTGAACAAAGGAAATACAAGAAAATTCGCAAAGATTAGTATGTTGACATTTGATGTATCCTTAATATGCACTAATTCGATCAATTATAAATGATTATACAAGAAAAAAGAATCTTTCATCGCACGCAGCATCCTATGAAAAATAAGAGCAGACCAGTTTTAATCTAATAATCTCCTTGCGCCTCATACTCTGATTAGCTCAACTTTTCAACTAAATCCGAAATACAGACAAACAGCAAGTTCCGTCACGACTTAAAATTCACTGGTATATATAGATAGAGGAAGAATTCAAATAAAATAATAACCTAATCAAGTCAGGTAGGCGTTATACGAAACAGAAGCATACCGGCCTTGTTAAACGGCAGTTTAACACGCAGAAATGACGCTCCAATTGCGCGAGAGTCGAAAGATCCGGATCCGGATGCGATCCCTCGCGGATTTACCACGGGCAGTGCAACGGCGTCGGAAGAAAGCTAGCACCGCTCGAGCGCGATGGCCTGGAACGCTTTTAAATTAATAATATGCAAACAATATACCTAAAACTTGTATATACCTATATAAAGAAAAACTGTGTACGGTCTCAAGGCCAATATATACCGGTTGATTTTTCTTATATGTCAACCGGTTGACGATTGATGCAAATCGAAAATGTCAATTATTCTTGTCCCGCGGGGTAGAAACCCGATTATTTTACAGCTACGACAAACACTCGCGCGTATAAAAGTTATCGCATTGAATTATTCTTGGGAATGTCGTCTCGTTAACTTGTATCATTCATTTTGCCGAGTTTTTTTTTCTCATCGAATCTATAGTTGGCAAGATAATTGTTTATGGTTCACTCGTTAGATATGTAGAAACTATTCGATCCATTCAAATTCATTGATATAATTGTTTTGCACTTATTAGGTAATTTTTGGGCTAATTAATTAGGTATACTTTAAAATTATACTTATACATTTTAACGAGATAACTCTAATGACAATGTATTACACGTTACGTTACGTTTGTTACCGGTGAAATTATCGTATTATACTTTGTTACCTAATTGAACTGTACGCTGATGTAATTATATCTAATAACTCTTAAAAATGATTAATGATACTCGAATCTAATGAAATAAATATTCACATAATTAATACATTTTAATAAGTGCATATTACCGACACATAATGTTTGATATACGTGATCCTATTCGTATTAAATAATCATGAAAGTTTATTATATATACGAACGAAATCCAAACCTTTTTTTACACGCTAGGTAAAAAATAGTATTTATAATATATTTAAGATCGTACATTATTGAAACAAATCTTGAGTGCGATCTACTACAGAATTAAATGTAAATGATGCGATGATCACATAAACTTACAGTCTTCCCAGCAACATCAAAATTAAATTCAAGTAATAATCTTCTTTCGCAATCTAAAGAGATTTCATGAAATATTTACAACGTAATTTTATTTAGATTAATGAATAAAATGGGTAATTAGCAAAATGAAAGTTGATTCATTATTTTTTGTTTATAATATTTATTAAAAAAAATAATGCGTTTTAAATATAAATTTATGAAGATAATCTTATGCAGAAATTTGTTCACAGGTTAGTATCCCTTAATATGCGCGCGATACATTTTTCATAACGATTTATTATATATAATTTTGAGTTAATAGGATTTTAATTATAAGTGTAGACAGGGCATTAATATAGAGGTAATTAATAATGAGATTAATAGAGTCACAATCGAAAGAAGGCTCGGGACACGTATAAAGCAATAAAAACGGAATTATATACGATATTGATATATAGAGAGGTGAATCATCGTATGGGTAGACTGGAGACTCGGTGATCCAAGAGAAATCTGAAAGGAATAATCGAGCACCAATGAGTAATATAACAGTATCCAAGACGAGTCGCGACAATATAACCCGTTACAGCAAATCAACCGATGTATATATACCTATATGTCGAATGTATATAAGAGAGACAGAGAGGGAGAGAAAGAGCTGAAGGAAAGGCGAGGCGGTGGTGGTGGCGGCAGCGACCCATTAGCCATGCGAGTAGCCTCTGGCTACACAGACACATATACATAAGTATATACACTCTCGTATACAGAAAACCCGTGACGCCTCTCTGAATCACGAATTCCACAAACCATAGCCACGCTATATCTCCTCTTACAGTGTTAAAGTTATTAAAACGATTAGCTGACCGACTGCTCGCGAGCGCGCGCGACGTTTGCCGATAAATTATAATGTGTGCCGTTTTTCCGGTACGTTAATGATGCAGTAAGTCAATAATTCGAGCTGCATAAATTATAGGAATTTTTATCGGGCTATTTCGCCACTATTAAAAATCGAGGCAAGTCGTGCTATGATTTTCCCAATTGGCATTTTTATAATGTACGTGTACGCGAGTTTAAGGGAGTGTTCACCGGTAAACTGCGAAAAAGAATTCGATAAATATTCGAGCATATAGTCGATTGTTACGTTTTATTAACCGTGATGTCTTATTTGTAAAATAGTTTTTTTTTCTTCGAGACAATAAATCATTATATTTAAGAGATATTTATTTTAATCTTTAATTAATTGATTCCTATTCTATTGTTCATTTTAATCTCTAATTAATTTATTCCTATTCCATTGTATTGATTTATAACTTCCATGAAATTATTACGTATGCAAACGATTAATAGTATTTAACGCATTACATAATATTTTTAAAGAACCTTTTCACCCATTTTAATAATTTAAAAACGAAGTTACATAGTATTTAACATATAATTATACACATGTATTTTGTAATGTAAAGTTTCCATTTAAAAACATTAATGTTTACGAAGTCTTTAACTATAAAATGCACGAGATAAATAAGAATAAAATATTAGAAATAAATGTTTAACAGTAACTAAATTGTATACATGTATGTAATACTAATAATATAAAATTAATAAAATTTGTATTTTCTCAACATATCTTTCCTCTCGTATAAATTTCTCTCACATTATTTCTTTGCGAATCGTATTTTCTGTACAATATTTTTCTCTACCGAAACGTAATATCGCGGGTTTGTAAAAAAAACCTATCTTTAAATTTAAAACTTATGCATATGTAGATAGTCGTATAAACTGTGCTAAATAAAAATAAATTTCCCCTTTGGAAATTACGCATATATGTATATAGAGATACAAGCCTAATCAATTAATCCTAACATTTCGATGAATCAAATAGTACATAAATATATAAAATATCCAAGCTAACGGAACAACGAATTAACGTATATCTTTACTAACTCGTCTCTCGGTTGCAATTAATGTTCGCTAAAAAATTACACCGCCTGTGTTTTCGCTTTTCCTGTTTCGCACCGCCGAAAAACCGAGAGGCGCGCGTGTTTACGGCAATCGCGGGAGAGTAAAAGATAACGCATCTTCGCTATTTTTTTCTCCATCGGCTTTCCCGGAGTATGAATAGTGTGAAAGAAATTTATATAACGACCGGCAGGTTCCCACACCTTTGGGAAAAAATTGCTCTCTCTCTCTCTCTTTCTCTTTCTATGTTGAGCATATATATATACTTGAACGCGCGCGCGCGCGATGTTATATATATATCGACTTATATACACCAAAGTTCCAAGGAACTTCCTCGAGGATGCGCTTTTTATTTTCGATTGCAGTTTTCCGCAGGCACGCGTGCGACGTCTGTAACTCGGATCGGCTTTTATTTAAACGACACCGTTTAAAATATTTAACGTATCGCTTTGCATTCAATGTATGAATTTGCATTGAATCGAGCTCAATATATATGTTTGGTAAAATTGACGATTTATTTACTAAATCCTCTATTTCGTTAGCTCCGGGGGTGATTAATTTCATGTGAAATTAAAAAGTATAGAATTATTTTCGTTGTCGAGTGTACCTATGCGATCAAGTATAATAAAAATTATTTTGCAAATCGTATAGAATGAAATACCAATGGATTTAAATATTCAAGAGGTATATAAATACGTGCTGAATCTAACTGTTGATTCGATGGATTTAATATAATCGCGTAATATGAAAATTTGTGTAACTTTATCATCAACGGAAACGACGACATTTACAACGTAATACTTAAAATCCTAATTTATACCATAGAGTCTCGTAAAGGAAAACTGGTTTCCCGTATGGAAAAGTCAATGCTGGACTATCAATGAGTGAATTACGATGATAAAAAAATGTTACAAAAAATAACTCGAGCAGTTGAAATAATCGACGCGTAACCGCGAGTTTGAAAAATTCATCTTTGCGCGCGAGCTTGTTAATTAGGGCACGGTTAATAAGAGCAAAGTAAAGACACGTATATGCGTTGGCTTGCAATTCGAGTTTTCTTTTGAAGCTAAACGCGAACAAGCCGATCCCTTGCACGCATTCGCATAAATTTTACCTCTCATTAACCTTGTTTTAACTCAAACTCTTTTTTTCTCTCCTTTACCCCCCTCTACCACCCTCTCGTCCCGTAAAATAATTCAAATTTTCGCGCGCATTCCCATGTGACCGGTAACTTTTCAAACCTTATACATATATTTGTTTAATATGTATATATGTATGTGTCTATAGGTAAACGTATCTACCGATCGTTTTTCGTAATCTCCTGGAAATGTCGGGTAGTAAACTAAACGCGAATGTATACGTACACGATTTTGACAGACAACGATAGGTACACGAGTTTCGGTTAACGACCATACGAAACTTGCTTTATAACATTTTTATAAGGTTTGCTTATACATACGAGATTGACGTTGATTATATCCTGCGCGCTAAAGTAATTTTGTATAATTGGTCAAAATTTGTGTTATTTTTATGTAATGGCACATAAGATGAAAAATATAAATTTACTGTTAATATGGTTATATCTGGCGTGTCAGTCTATTATAGCGAATGGCAAACAAATAATGTGATTTTTATTAATTATGTGCTCGAGAAACGACTAATTATATGCTTAGTGGGGTTAATTAAAATATAATTAACTATTCAAGTGAATAATCATTTAGTTATTCCAACTGTCAATTATATTCTCCACGTAATTTCTTTTAATATACTTATCTATTTTCAATATTGTTCCTAATATACGATTCTTTACACTAATAATTGGGCAAGTGTAGTTACTATAAAAATGTTAATAACATTTATCTTCATCGTGCACCTGTAAATTTCTTAAACAAAGTTACATTTGCTCAACCAACACATAAGTTATACAAAAAAAAAACAATCTAATTTTTCACTATTCTAATATTATTTCAAACGCTAAATTTCAATTAAATTAGCATAAATTTTTCCCATACTTAGAGCACAAAAATTACCTAACACTAGCATAATTAGTTATCGCTATAGTTAGACGTATATTTCCATCACACACTACATTCGAACAATAAACTTTCCTAAACATTTAAAAATATCAAAAATTATATTGTAAGATAAAAAAAGTGAAGTTAAATCCAGGATATGACGCAACTCGATCGGTGATAACCAGAGATATTCTATAATTAAGTTCTACCCATCCGCAAGATAGAAAATGAAATAAAAAAAATCGATATTGAAAACGAAAATCACGAAATGAAATCAGAAGCAATCTCACGAATGCAATAAACCTCGGGGTCCGAGCGAGGGCCCAGGGAAACGGCGACTTCCCGTGGATTAAACTAAAAGGGAGCCCCGCTTTGAGCTCGAAAGTGAAAGGTCTTATATATACTATATAAGCATTCCTCACGAACACGTGCGCATACCATCCGTTGCATATATACGCGTGTCGCGAGAACGCGGACTGGCTGATTTCTCACTGATTGCCAAGACTCGAGTTTCCAAATGACTCTTGCGTCGATTTTTCTCCACCGTTCCCTTAACGACTTTGTTTCTTTCGATCTCCTGCGTAATCATTGTTTGGATGGCGCCTTACGTTTTCCAAAGGAATATATTTATGACGCTCTTGGATTTTCTTTATTTTTCGGTTTGCATTTTCATTTTCACGTCTCACCGCCGGAAATTCGACCGCGCACACGAGTATCGTGCAGTTCGATTTTTAATGGGACTCGAATTAGCGCGTTTGTTTCGTCGAAAATTTCGACTGCGCAATCTGCTGAACCGTTCGATTGGTTGCATCTGCGCACAAAAACACGATAGGTGTTTATTATCGACGGTATACAGGTGACTCGTGCTACCTCGTGAAATGTGTTGTAAGAAAGTTTCGGTTGTTAGGACTAGTTTATGATAGACCGACTATTTTTTTCCTAGTTGCACAAATTTCAGTCGATCGATGGATAATTTTATTGTAGCTTTTTTCTAGTTTATCGCTGTTAATTGTTAGATAAGAGTTAACGAGAATTTTTATTATTGTATGTTAATATTTGCTCGACGCTTTTTATACTAAATTTTAAGAAATTGTTATTTTAATGGCGTTATTGATGATTGTACAAGAAGATTTAGTTTACTGGTTTCGGTTTGAAATTTTAAAAAAACGTTTTGTTTATTACATACCAGACGCAATTTTAATTTTACAAGTATTTTTAAAAATTGATGAAGTTGCAAACGCACAAATATCTTCTTGCCTTATATTCAGGTATATTTGACAGTTTAAAAGAAAATTTCTAACAGACTTAAAAATGTTTCACAGTAGAAATTTTTCGAGACCTATTTAATGCGCTTCAAACGCTAAAAATAATACAAAAAATGAAAGTTTAAACCTGTTTTGATTTTTCATACGTCTTTTTGTAAAGAAGCTATCACTATATGTACGCATCCCGTTAGTCAAATACGTTTTTTTTTAATATAAGACTCTAACTTTATATTTTTTAAAAAGTTGAAATATCTGTTTATTCCGGTTTTGATTTAATATAGTAACATGACGAGTGACGTTAACATTAAAATTGTTTAATTATTTTCATTATAACTGTAAAATTTATTAAAATATTCATGTGAAAACGAAAAATAAACTTGTTATTCTATACCAAAACATTGTATAGCGAGTTAAGAAAGAAAACTTTATTTAATTTCAATTAACGTTATTTCGTTTAGGCACACATGAATATATGAGAAATTATGTATTTAAAGAAAATTAATGCATTTTTAATGTGTAAACGACGTTGATTAATTATTTAGAAATTTTCTTAAATTACTTATATTACCTATAGGATACAACATACCTCCGATATCATACATTCCTAGAAGTAATGAACTCATTAATTTAAAATAATGTATAAGTATATAAGAAGTATATAGATATAGCAACGTAAATTATATAATAATTCCAATTAAGTTCTATGTGATGTTAATTCCATGACAATCAGACAACTTTTATTAAATAAATGAAAAAAATACCGACGAAATTGAATAAAAACTTTACAAGAGAAATAATTAATTTTCTTACAACGTTTAATCAGCCCGATGCTTACACGACTCGAACAATCAACTATCCCAATCGATCTACGCATACAAAGTCATTTCCTTAGTTTTAACTACACAAACTCAGCATACATTCAAACGTATACAGACTCTTAATTGACCTCACATTTTTCACTTGACACGTAAACATCTCGAAAGATAACTATCGAAACCTCTCTAACAAACTAATTTAAATAGATACATCTCATTCTTCCTCGACGGCGAACCGTCTACCTGTAGATACACACAGGCGCGCGCGCACACACACATACACATCATATACACGATGAAATTCGAACCAATATCGTAAAAAAATTCATATGATACGAAAGATTTTATTAGTGCGTGGACGATGCAAGTGTGCCAAGTTGAAATCTTCGTTATAGGCGTTAATGGGCAAACTGTCCGCGTTAGCAAGTGTTCCGCGGCTAAGCTCGCGTGCCGATCGCGCTAATTGCCTACATGCGCGCGGCGTTTATTGAAAACGAGCGATGAGAAAAGAAGGAAGGGAAATTCATCGAGGTGTCTATACGTATGTACTTTATATACTTATATACGATGCTGCGGAAGATGACTTTGCGATGTCGTTGACTCTTCGTGTTATGCGGCTGCCTGCGTTTATGGCAAAAAAGTTTATACAATTATAAAATATATACGCGCTGGATTTTCACAATTTCTGGATTTTATGTATATAAATACACGTACGAGATAATTCTGTTCGGTGATTGAAAATTAGGGTTATAGTGGTTACGTGAGCGTGTGCGATACGGATGAGAAGCGAGTGGAAAGAAAAAAATAATCGTTTGTCTTTGAGATTAACGAGAATTCGATTTTCAAAACTTATCGCTGACAGACCGATTATGCTTCGATCGATTTTAATTCGAAGATAAAACGTAACTATAAAATTAAATAATATAATAGGTTAGTTAAGGAAATGATTTAGATTGGCGGTAAATCCCACGGTACGTATAATAATTTTTATCGATCGGTTCATTTTTATCTAATTATTTCAATCTGTAACATCTTAGAAATTAGAGGTGAAAATGTGAAAATATATAGGTATTAAATAAGAAAGAGTAATAATACTTTGAGTAATAATATTTTGATCAAGCGTACGATAAGTGTAATGCTATATAACTACTTCAATTTGATCTTGTATTTTACACATCGGTTTATTTATTACAAACGTACTATTACGCTTGGTAAAATACTTAATAATCAGAACTTGCAAAGGTATCATGCCAATGTTAACATATATTTTGTAAATTGTCTAGTAATTCGAGAGATTAATGAAAAATGTGAATGTTCATATAGAATCACCGGGCGTACGGGTGTCGATCGTCCTACTCGGACTACTGGCCTCCTCGAGTCACGCAAACTCACCATGTCCATGGTCGTCTCAAGCTATCGCGGAACTCGAAAGCTCCTGCACCTGCGACTACAACTTAGCAGAAGAGCTGTCAGTCCAGTGCGACGCGGTCGACTTCGTTCAACTTCTCGCTGGACTCCGACGGTATGCCGCAGCTCAAACCCGCATCGACCTACTCTACGTAAACAACAGTACCATCAAAATACTTCGCAACAATTCGTTCGCGGGTTTCCGGGTAGTGAACCTCCAGCTGAGTGGCTGTCGCATAGATACCATCGAGCACGATGCATTGGCTGGCCAAGCCTCGAGTTTACGAAGTCTAAATCTTCGCGACAACGATTTGGTGGATGTGCCCAAAGAAGCTCTAGCCGGTTTGAAGAATCTGACGGTACTAGATTTATCGAAGAACAAGATTTCCAGGGTGCCCGATCATGCGTTTACCGGTCATAGATTGGTCACCTTAAAATTAGCTGGGAATAACGAGCTTCGTACTCGAACCTGGAAGTTTTAAAGGTTTAGAGGCTACCCTCAAGAATTTGAATCTAATGGGTACCAAGCAAAGGAGATTGCCCGACGCACTCAAGGGTTTAGGAGCATTGGCTTTCTTAGACATGTCGCAAAATAGCATCCGGGAGCTCGGTGGATCGCCCGGATTTCAAGGTTTGAATTCTCTTACCGGTTTGAATCTTGAGCGAAATTTCATTCAAGCTATCGGTGCGGATGCATTTGCTGGAGTCAGCGCGACTCTTAGCTCGCTCAGCTTACTCAACAATTTGATTCCCGAGTTTCCTGTCAACGCCATTGCCAGTCTTCGCGGATTGAAGGTATGTATATCTCTTAAAACGCCTTTTTCAAACCCTTGCTCGTTTTTAACTTGCCGATCAAGATTTTTGCTTCCAAATTATTTCCGCGCACTTTCACAAAATCAGTCAACATCGTCGTTAATTAAATTTATTCATGTATTCTTGTAGTAGAGCGACGTAGTAATTTTAAATCCGATCCTGTTTGTAAACATACATTTTCATCGTGTAAAGAGACAATATTCAAGAAAAATTACGGTAGTACTTTTATAAAATTGGATCGTAGATTACTGAAAGAAAGAAAAATTTACACAACTTGTAATAAATATTAATAGACAGAATTGAAAATTTTCTTCTAATGATAGTCCATTACATTATTGTAACTTTATCTACTAAATGTTACTTCGTTTACATTACACAATTTTACAAACACGATCAAATAAATTATTCCTCTAACTTTCATTAATATTTTTTCTAATAGATTTCACTGACGAAATTATGTTTCTTTTTGTAAAGAATTATTTCTAACGGACACGTCTATACACACAATGAGAACTATACGTGATAGAAGATTTTAATTTAGCAATAATTGATTCTATAGATAATTTGAAATTGAACGTAAGCCCGATAGAATTATATGTCTACGTGAAAGACACCATCCTTTTTCTATGTGTATATATATATATATATATAATTATAGTTATTCTAGTCAAGGACACAACCCGCATTTTAGTAATTTTCCAATCAACACGTTACGGAACGTGAACGCGCACCTCCCGTACAAAATCATGTTTTATCTTTAGGACAGGTTAAGTCTTTCTTTCTTTCTTTCTTCTTTTTTTTGTTCACCAACAAATGCAGGAACTACGTCTCCATCAGATTCAACGTATGACAGATCGTGGAAAAATTTACTTTTACCCATCGTGAAACATTATTTCATTTACAATATGTTTCTCTCACCCTTTTTCTCACGTTGAATATTACTTCCTTTGATTTTATATAACTCTCAACTTCGAAATCGATAGTTTTTCTATATACCTGCGGATACTTTCGAAAGTACACACACGTATATATGTGGAAGGTATAATAAAGGTGTCACGTGGTTATTTAATCTACATTTATAATTTAGATGGTTAAATTTTGCACGTTTAATTCGGATAAATTTAGTGAAAGGCGCATGTGAAAATTTCACACAAATTAAGTAATTATGCATTCAAACTATAGTTTACGTACATGTCTATAATGAACAGGTTCAACAATTAGTCCATTTAATATGACATCATCAGAGAAACAGACTTATTAGCGTAATTTTTTGACATAAATAAAAAAAAATAATTTTTTATATGTTAACATACAATACACGCTTAAGTCATACGTTATTTCACAATACACGGTGTTTAAAGGTAGTGTGCAATAATTTATGATTAAATAATAATCTCCATTTTTTTTCTTTCTTAAATAGTATTCACGGTAATTCAAACTAGGAGAAAGTGTATAGGACAGCACCTTTTTCGATAAACAATTAATTTATAAATTATATTTCCTTGCCTGTAAATGGTTACGTAACGTTTATTGCTTTTAATCGACGTTTGAAAAAAAAGGATAAAATATTTATTAGAGTTTACAAATTCAAAGTTATATATTGAAGTAATATTTATCTTGTAATAAGAGCAACTTGGTGGAAATCAATGTCTCGAGGGTACACTCACATAAATTGCGTGTAGAAGTTATTTAATTAAAATAAAAACGTATATAACGCAATAATACAACATTTTAAGTTACTTTCCATGTACCAGTAGTAATATTTATAATATAGTATTGATATGTAATTATAGTTATAAATCATAATTAGAAGAATGCGTAATCGGAAGCATTATTAACTGCAGTAACTAATTTCAAAAATTCATTTCACATCATTAAGACCAAATCCAAATTAATAATTTGTTATTTCCCAATAGAATAGATGTGAATGCGTAAGATAGTTATTTATTTAATAAAATGAAAAAAAATTAATTATTCGTTACTATGTGCATTATGTCCTGAAATTAATTATTTTTCATTAATAATCGTGGTTCATTAGGTGCAATAAATTACGCGTAACGAACTAATCACTGAAAAATTAATTTTGCACTCGTAAAAACGGAGAATTACGATAAGGTTATTTACATAAACGCGTATATACCTAATAGAAGATTATTCCCGATGAAAAGTAAGTGATATATACGACGTATGATCGACACAGGTATTGGACATCGGTTTCAATCTAATGACTGAGCTACCAGTACGAGCATTCGCAGGTAACCCGTCCATCACTCTGTTAGCCATCGACGGGAACCCGTTATCGACGGTACCAGAGGAGGCGTTTGTCGGGCTCAACGGAACTCTACGTGGCTTAAGCCTTGGTGGCCGATTCCTTGTCTGCGACTGTAAGCTACGTTGGATCGTCGAATGGATACGCTCGAGGGATCTACAGGTGACGAGTCGAGAGGGCAAGCCCCAGTTTTGTGGTAGCCCCCAGAGACTTCAAGATAGAAGTTTCTACTCCATTAATCCTGAGGGTAAGTTACGTAACGATAATCCACTCGGTTTTTCATTCCATTTTATTTATCAAGTATATACACCGATATTTCATTACGCATTGAAAATATTAAGGTTATAAAGAGAGACGTTATGCAATTCAAGAGTGAAGAGTGCATCCATTAATTTATGATTAAATGACAGGTACCGTTGATATCGTTAGGTATATTGCGAAAATCAACATTTTTCATATATACATCTATATATAAATGTATATTATAGAAAAGTCTGAGTCATTGGTTACCGAGTCATTGATTTTCTAAAGTATAGGTCAGTCGGCTCATTTGCAATAAGCGCGGCTGACATACCGATATAAAGCGTATGCAAGAATTTACAATATTCCAAGTGTATCGGGGTATTGCGTTTCCACGTTATTGTCATTCTCATCGAAAGATTTTTTTAGGCTGGATCGAGCATTGATTGAAGTTACGGATTGAATTAGGTTCCCAGTTTCTTACAATAATTGGATTTGCATCATACCGAAAAGTACATTAAATTTTGTAAAGTTGAGAAATTATATATAGACAGATATACCGCCATAATACGATACTTTCTTTTTTAAATCATTAAAAGATTCATTTGAATGTTTCTTCGATGTACAGGAAGTAGAGAATCGTATATACATGAATAAATAATTACATTCTTGAAAATGTTAGAAAAAATTGAATAGCTCGATTCTTCGCGAAACAAAAAAACCTACTTGTGTACACAGGAAGCTAATGTCACATAAATTACACATTGATGTAATATCTTATGACTTATGACTATATAATTATGATCGAATCTAGAAAGATGTCTCGAGTATCCGTGTTAAATTTATCTCTAGCCAATGTAAATTATATATTTATATTAATAATTAATATAAATATTTACGTATAGTATACGAGTGTTAGAAAATCTCCAAGTGTGTCATAATTACACGGCATAAGTGTTACACCCACTTAAATACATTGTAGTCAATTTTCAACGTTCCTCCAAGGTGTAAAAAAGGGGCGACAGTGTGTTTAAATGGGAGTTACACATTTCTACCTAGTTTGTAATTTAACGCGCTTAGGTTTACTAGGTAAACGTAAAATGTTACAAAATATTAACGTTATAATTAAAACCTTTCCCGTAGTTGTAAATACACGTGGAAATTACTATACGGTAAATGTAAAGTTTGTACAAACAATAATATGTTTATTTACCACTTTCTCGTACAATATTTCTATATAATATTTTTTTCAATAATCCGAGTGCATTTAGTGTACAGCATTGTCTTCCCTTGCCTAACTGAAATTTAAAATTCAAATTGATTTCGAAAACGTCAGTATAATAATATGTAAAATAATTCATCCCACACAGTTAAGAATGTAGTTAATTTTAAACACAATGAACTTGTTTACTTTTAACCAGACACTAGTGAAGTGCACTCGTTTTAATTATTAATTATATACGCAATGTTTACGCTAGATTTGAATAACAAAAGAAAAAAAACTATACTCGTGTGTTACGTAATCGTGTGTGAAATGTACATAATAGCATAAAACATTATTTATAATTTAAAATAGTCTATAGTTTTTATATTTTGCATAAAAAGGAGAGAGTGTCTTTAGAGTCACATATGTGTACATTTATATTGTTAAAATGGTTATTTCAAATGTAAAATTTAAATCGTTTTGAAAAAATTTTTAATTTTTTTAAAAAGAAAAAATTTTTTGACTTGTAATGTATTTTAAAAATGGCATATAAAAGAATAAAATTTACGATGAGATTATGATATATGTAGAATTGTTCATAAAAAAGGTAATTTCTCTGCGTACAAGTTTTACAATTACGATTTCAAAATTTCTCTCTCCGTAAACGCGCGCATAAGTATTATAAGAGAAAAAAATTGTAATATAATTTTATAGATATCAACTAAAAGGGTACGTACGGAGAAATGCATATAAATGCACAATTTAGGTAGATTACATAGAGAAACTAAGACAAAACCACGCAAGATATTTAACGAAACCACCGTAACACCAATTTTCAGAAATGACCTGCGAAAGGCAAACGGAGATCGTGGGCATTGGTACAGTGGAGAGTGTCGAACCAACCGGTGCAATTCTTGAGGCTTTGGAAAATCAACAACAATCAACGGTAGGACCTGGACCTTTGGGTCCCAGTACAGCACGACCAATCACAACTTTCGAAACGAGTACAAGTTTGAGTAGTACTGTATCTACTCACACACCAACGACCCTTAGCCATCCAAGTACAACACGTCGATCATCAAATGTATTTGCGACTCGTACGAGTTTAGCACCAAGACCACCACTTGTCGTCGGCTCGCCACTATACAAAAGCAAAGCTCAGGAACGTGAAATCGTTGTTAAAGATGTTTTGAGACAAGATAACTCAGTTATTATCAGATGGGATACCGAATCGATTGCTTTAGGATTCAGAGTCATTTATCGATTATTCGGTGATACGAGTTTCAAGTCCGGACCGCCACTTGAGAATAGTGAGAGGGAGTTTAAGATTAAAAACGTGCCTTCACAGGTGAGTTTTAATCAATTTATTTTGAAGATTTTTATACATTTTATTAATGATTCCTAAGGTTAGTTTTTTGTTTTTCAACGTGTAAGTTTTAAATAAATTATATTAAACGACTGTACAGAAAAAGTTAACAAAATATTTCAAAAGTAATAAATTTATTATTTTAGCATAAGCATAAATCTCAGAATAATTAAATAAAACGCCATTAAAATATATAATTAAAATCTAATAATGTTTTAAGTGATAAAAGTGTCACTTTATACCTAATGTTTATTATGTATTTAAAGCACCCAAAATATAAACCTAAATTGAATAGTAGACGAGAAACTGTGTCCATTAAAATTTAGTTGACTTCCATAAAACAAAAAATTTTTTTACACACGAATGTATTCATCGCTGTAGGATATAACTGCTTGGGAATGTTATGGGTATGAACAAAGGGAATTTCTTTTTGACATTACTACGAAATTTATAGTTATTTTGACATCCTCGCGAATGTATAGTTATGGTTATTGCATAGTACGATCTTAGAATAGCGTATATAATCACTTGGTGATTATATATACAAAAGTTCGTTTGGTAAGTAATGCATTTTATACGTACGGTTCTTTCTTTTTTTTAATTCTATGGTATTAAATTCACTGAACGGTAATAAAAACTGATTTTACAATAAAATTGTTACTTTGATAATCGTTGCTTAATGGAATCTTAAATTTTGTTAACCGTGTCAATCGATAACTATTCGCGAAAGAGTCTTTCATTTAACAATACCAAGGTATGTAATTTTGTCGTTTAGAAATAAAATAATAATACCATAAAATTTTGTACAAATCCACCCTTCTATATATTTTATTTATTATTGTACCGTATTATCGTATGTCGGTCAGTACTTAATTAACTGTTAACGCGTTCTTCCAAGTTTTATTATTTTGAATTCGTTTTAATTAAATTATTACATTTATATATCACGTTTATAAGCGTTAAATAGTTTCATAAATAAATTAAATAAAAAAATATAATAAAAGTGCAGTGCATCCATCAGGAAATAGCAACGCGTACATGAATACATTGATCTAATTTTTTGTGCCACATTAATAAGCGAGGTAGAATTCTCAGTTATTGAAACTTTTACATTTTTACTGCTATATGTTACGCTTAATCTTATATCAAAACATATCAAAATAAATTAGTCTATTCATATATCAAACTAAATCTTATTAAAAAAATAAACTACGCTATTCACTCATATTAAGATAAATATATTTAAAAAGTTTCAAAGTAAAGATATGTATCTTTCCTCCGTTGCAGGAATGCATAATAGTGTGCGTGGTAGGAGCGGAAGAATCACCTAATCCAAGTCCAGCAAGTGTACCGTACGGACAGTGTCGCGAAGTACGAACCGAAGGTTCGCCAACCTCAAACATGGATCGTATCACGATCGCAGCGTCAGCCGCGATCTGCGCGACGATAGTCGTCGCGGTCTTAATATTCCTTCTGGCAAATCGAAGACGTCGTCGTGCAAGCTCCCGAAAGCTCCACACGCTACAGGAACCAGGAAAACTTCCAATCGCCGGTTTGCCGGTAAATTGTTGTTCGAGTTTAGTAGGACCAACTCCGAGTCCAGGTGGTATGGGCGCACCATTACCCGGTACTCAAGCTTCGCTGAGTGCGTACAGCGTGCAGAAGGAGTGGGATCAACTTTCGGCTTACAGTACGCGCAGTATACCTAGACCAAGGATTTTCCCGGTGGAACGTCAAGGCTCGGTCACGAGAGCTTCGTGTTTGGAGGACGGTGGACCACCCGGTCCTGGACCTGGTCCGGTCAATGGTGCGAATCATTCGAGAGGGCATTATTTTACCGGTGCTTCGATGGGATCGAGTTTAGTTGGACTAGGTGGTCGCGCAGGTACGTCTATTATGCTACACGCTTTACTTATTTTCTTTTTTAACATAAATGTATATTAGGGACATATAATACACGTGAAATGCGAAACAATGACACGAGTGACTACTTGTCGCGAACGACACAGAATCCATAAAACACAGTTTAACCACGCTTAAAAGGGGGACACTTAGCTGCTCGGACGTTTCTAATAAGCTAGTCCATCTACCGGGATCTTTACCTTATACAAAATACTTTTATTTTACGGCCCATTACAGATGTGCTTGTTAGATTATGTCAATGAGAAAGCTGTGTTCCAAGTAACAATTGAACTAAATGTCACATGTTTCATCTAGTAAGACGAAAAATTACCTTATCCAAATTTTAACAAATCCTTTACACTTAAATTTAACACTAATTCTGCAAAAATCTTTATAACTATATATTCTTATTAAACTTTTTAATTTGATCAAACTTTCCAACCGATCCGCATAGTTTTAATAAAACAATTAAGTAAAATTGAAACAATTTTAAATACCCGAATAACCAAAGATATATACATTTAATTTACATACATCAATATACAATGCGCGTTACTAATTTTTTCCGCAATAAAGAAAATATGTAAATTTTTATATCTTTGTTTATTAATATATTCACGAAAAATAGCCGACAAGATTTATAACTTTCACACTTTCTTCATTTTGTAATATTAAATACGCAAACCATAAATACATAAAAAATCAAAGTCTCTATTTTTATTAAATATTGAAATAAATAAATATCTTAGGTTGATTATTGTAATTTATAATTCACCGGAGTTTTAATTTTAAAGTACACGAATTATATCATAAATGCATGTAACTAAAGTAAATTGGACTAGAAATAAGATTTATTCTAATTAACCGATCAAATATGATTTTTACGTACAGTAAAACTTTCAAATATTTATTTACGATAGAGAAAAAACTATAAATTACAGATTATAACTGAATGTGAAAGTATAATCTGCGAAACAATTTTCTCCAATATGTATAATAGGTGTTATATCGGTGTTTAGTACGATGTCTATATATTTATCATTATCAAAGAAATAGACTTGCTAATCTCGTTTGACAGTGGACAAGATAATACTTGACCATTTATGAGTTTTTTGATATTTCCTTTCGAAAACTTGAAAATAGATGCTTTTGTTTGTTAGTTAGATTGTTATATATATTAAAAATAATGTATGGAATTTGACAATTTCAGACCTTCGACATTCGAGGCAATCCCTAGCGGCAACTTCAGAACGAATGGCGCGAAGCGGTTTCCCTTCGGGAGTTCAATTAGCTCCCCAAGCTCAAAGTAGCGCAAGGAGACAACGACCACGTTCCCGAAATCGAGGCATGGATCCAAGTTTACCTCGACCAGGTAGTCGATATAGTCTCGCTGAATCAACTCATACTCTCAACAATTACGAGGAAGGTAGCTGGACCGATCACGATATGGATATCTACATGACCAGAAATCCAACGACGAGAGGTGGATTACCTCTTTGAACGAGACGATACGCTCCGAGCGTCAATTATTTCTCTTTTCAAATCAAACTTTTCAATTCGTATACCTCACACGCTCGAACATTTTATTACCTTTTCTTTATGAAGCTATATCGTTATAGTTATCATCGATCGACACTGCGTGCTTTGTATACCTTGATGGAAATTGTTTGTTTGTTTCTTTTTTTAAGTGAAATGTTGCAGATAAGTGATCGTGAAGACAATCGAGTTTTTTCGAGACATTTTTGTATTTTTTTTGTTTGTGGTTTAGTTATTCTTTTGTAAGTAGGCGATTACACGTCTTAGGTATACGAATGCGTCTGTAAAATTATTCTATTTGTATACCGGCGTTATGGTAGCTTTCCTTAGATATAGTTATTATTTTTTAATTGTATAAAGTTTTCACGGCAGATCTTTACGTTTTAATGATTAATAATAGTATCTTAGGGTACGAATTAATTCTTCGATAGTAGTTATGTATTGAACGAATGAAAATATTATTTTGTACTAGTTTATATTGTTAAGCAAAACGATTTAAAATTTTACGTTTACAGTTTTAACATTTATATAACAATTACTTTTCTCTTTGTACGATATATGAAATATAGATATTGCATTCCTTACAATAATAACATTTAGGGCACAAATGACATTCAATAGTTGTAGTAGAAAAAAAATTGTACGGATAATACATATACAAAAAAAAAGTGTTTAGCAAGAGTGCATTCCAATTAATTAATTTCGGCAATCGGTAGAAAATATTGTAACCAATAAGGAATTTATACCGTTTTATTGTAATGGATAGATTAAGTAATACTTAAATAATATGCACGCACGATTCATTAAATTCTATCGATATAAATAAATGCCATTTTTATGCTTTTTAAAAATTCTTAATATAAAAGTTTAAATAAATTATTAAAATTACAATGGTCAGTCAATGATTTCCATCAGGGTATTCATTAAACTTCATTTTCAACCGAAGATCCAAGTCAGTACCGGTCGATTCCTTGGCTCGTTCAATGATTAACTGACGGTGAAGCAAGTGCAATAAGACAAGTCATAGGAATTCGGTTATATAGTTTATAAATTCTATATAAAATATACGTATATATAACTGGCGTTATAAGCTCAATTTAAGCACCGACTGAATCCGAGTGATCAAATCGCTCGTCATTAAATGTGCACTCGTTCAAAAATGTACAATCATTTACGAAATCATGTGTGTCCGAGCTTATAAGCTCCTGGTCCCTTTGATACAAATAAGTGTAAATCTGGTGCAAAAGTGTAACCACCCAAAGACTGTAATGCGAAAGTATGCTAGCTAATCTTCGCCTTGGATTTAATTGTATTAATTGCGTTTATAGAAGGAATTTAATGTATAACGAGACTTAAGCTACGTAATTATAATCTAATTTTTAGATTTTCTTTATATTACATGTATAGTATTCATCCAGTTTATACTTGTCTCTTGTATATACCTATATTTTTTTATACACGCCGTTGATTTTTAATATGAATGGCTGACGTATAATTGCGAAATATTTTGTACTTTCTTGACGAAATTGTGTCAAGATATATATTTCTTCTTCTCATTGACCTGTAAACTGGAAAATATATATATATATGCATTATATTCACTTACCCTGGTAGAGGAATGCATTGTTCCCAACGAAACCTTATTTCCTGAACAAATTCATGCCAGACTTGAGCGAAAGCTTTAAGACTTCCTAAATTATAACTGCAATGGGCTGATACAATGGCTAAACGCCATACAAGTCCATCGATGCTGCATGTTTTTATTCCTCTCCATTGATCATCCTCTACGCTGCTTCCATTTTCTGCATAAGGTGCTCTCTATAAATTTATTTTTATTTTATTGTCTATTAAATTATTGCATAATGATTATGTAGACTGAATTTTATACTAGAATTTATTGAAACTTACTGGAACTTCTTCAGCATCAGGAAATAGAAAATAAAGAATAGGTAACAAAACATCTTCTGTAATTGGACCATCAATATTCTTTCGGGTTTTAGGTATGTTTCTGCTAACCATTTTTGAAATCGTTGGAATTCTAGATTCCGTAAGTTTATTGAATGCAGAACTTAATGATTCATTTTCGTTGTATATGTAAGCAGCGCCTTCACCCAATAACTCAATGAAAGTTTTAGGAGTTTGGCAAAGCTGTACGAAATTGACTAAATAGTCACCAAGCAAACAACTAGGTAAAGGAACCATTTCAACTTTTAATGACCATTCTGGTGCTGATAAAGGTTCCAAGTCGCTAAATCCTTCGCTATCAACAACTACATTTTCACATATTTCAGGCCAACTTACATACAAATAGAATTCTCTGAAAATAATAGACCAAATTATTTAATATCTTTTGCAAAATGAAAATAGTTTGTTAAATTACAGAACGATAAATTTCATAATTAAAAGGAATCGATGTCGAGGGTCAGTGTTTATTTATTTAAAAAACTGACCCTCGACATCGATTCCTTTTAATAATTAACAATGGAGGGTGAAATCAACAAGATAAATTTCATACTTTATTGGATCAAAAGTTGCTCCAAATGGAAGTTTTCCAAGTTCATCAACACCTATAGTTTCTCCTTGCATAAATTCAAAATCCGGAGGTTCTTGCGTCCAATCAAATGTACCAGTCCAATCTTTCAATGAGTATGATAACCGCACGGATACCATTACTGGATCTAATCTTATACCACATCCTTCACCAATTTTTTGTTTAAACAAAGTTAATAAACCTGTTAAATGTTTACAATGTGGTGGTATCCTTTTTAAGTGGACCATATTCAAGTACATTCTTGAGCCTCTACCTACATTGATACCTAGATAAAACTTTTGCCATTGTTCTAGTCCTTGAACAAATGCTGCTATTTCACTGAAAAAGTTTTTAAAACAATTATGTAATGATTTTACATAGATTATATAGCTTTGCATTGGTTTTCAAATATCTTTCAGAATATGTATAAAATTAAATATTCTCACCAATGTGTGTTATTTAATGCTATAGTTAAGGAACTTAATAATATCTTTATTCTAGTTTCATCTATTATCGAACTCCTTTTTGCAGGCACTAATAGTAAAAATTCTCTTAATCCATAAAAACGAGAAACATCTAAATTATCTTGCTCTATTTGTATAAAATCGTTAGAAGCGTTCATTATGTCTTTTTGAGATTGAGTCCAAATAACATCTTGATCTTCGTGAGATGAACTACCGTTTGCTTCAGGTGTTTCATCTTCTGTTTTCAGTCTGTAGTGTTTTATTACAAATTCTACATCTACAAAGTAAAATAAAATATTGTACAAGAAAAATATTGATTTTATATTGAAACGTAAAGTTTAACAAGAAAGAAATAAATAATAAAGTACATTGAATACATCAATGATTATTTTTATTTACCTGCAAAATTCAATTTCTCTGTATTTTCTTCCCATAATAAATTAATAAAATCACCTTCTTTCAATGCAGAACATGGTTTTGCATGTGAAAGTTTCCATTCATATATTATTTCTTCCAGTCTTGCAATAAACACCTCCCATTCAGAAGCTGTGGTGAAATCATGGTGATAAACGTCTTCAATTTCAACGTTATTCATTGTTACAATATTTTCAACAATGCGTAGACTCTAATAATTTTGTATAATACTTATCACTTTGGATTGTCAAATTCGTTTTTACAGATGTTCTTTGACATCTTCGTTTTACTTGAATGTTGATGTTGACATTTCAACGTGCTCATGACACGACACCTAGCGGAGAATGTTGTCACATTTATAAATTCACGTGTGTGGGTGTTAAAAATTGACATTTCATGTAATAAATACCGCTTCATATTTTGAACATGCATTAAGTATATTAAGGTTTAAAAGAAGTTAATACTTTAATCTTATGTACATCAAACTTAATATTAGTGATATCTAAGACAAATCTCTTACGTACATTACACAAAGTCCGTGGATCACGTGTGAGCCATTGTCAACTGAATCAAGGCGTTAACCGTCATGGTAGCTTGTAATACAAGTTATCTTAATGTTTTTGCAAGGTTTTTGTAAGAATCAGAGTTTAATATATTATTAAATACTACCAATATGGTTGGAATTTTAAATGATTCGGATAGTGACGACGAATTGCCGCCAGGATGGGAAGAAAGAGCTAGTCTTGATGGAAATGTTTATTATGTTAAGTAAGAATTTTTTTTATTTACTAATAATAGTTTACTTTAAATTATTTTTACACATATTTTTGTTTTGGTCCAGTCATTTTACAAAAAGTACTCAGTGGACCCACCCTCAAACAGGTCGTAAAAAGATTGTAGAGGGTGAACTACCCAGTGGATGGGAAAGATGTATTTCTAATGACGGACAAGTCATATTTGTCGATCATGTTAATCGTACTACAACTTATACAGATCCTCGGTTGGCTTTTGCCACCGAGTACAGAGAATCGTCACAGCCAGTGAGACAACGATTCGATGGTACTAGCACTGCTTTATCTGTATTATATGGAAGAGATTTAAGGAATAAAGTTGCTGTTGTTACTGGGGCTAACACTGGAATAGGTAATTTTTTTTACTAAATTTTATATTCTAAATATTTTATTAAATATCAATAAAAATAAAGATTTAAGTCTATAATTTTTGTACAAATAACAGTAAAGAACTATCTGTTTAAAGTTATAAAATTAAATTTCTAATGTTAAATAAAAATTGTGTAGGTTTCGAAACTGCAAGATCATTAGCTTTACATGGATGTACCGTAGTATTTGCATGCCGAAATTTAGAGAAAGCTCAAGCTGCTATTGATAAAATTCAAACTGAAAGGGAAAATGTGTCTTGTGATACTTTACATTTAGATTTATGTTCTTTACACAATGTTCGTACTGCAGCTACTAAATTTAAGCAAAAATATAGGTAACTTGTATTTTATTGAATTAATTTATGGAAATTTTTAAATAATCTAATACTAATTTTTTTATTTTATTAATAAAGAACTCTTGATATACTTATACTTAATGCTGGAGTTTTTGCTGTTCCATATACATTAACTGAGGATGGTTATGAAATGACTTTTCAAGTAAATCATTTATCTCAATTTTATTTTACATTACTTTTGGAACATTCGTTACGGAGCTGTCATAATTCTAGAGTTGTCATTCTATCTAGTGAATCACATAGGTAAATAATAAAAAATATGTGTTATTAACTGGCACTTATAAAATATGTTATCATTTATTTTAATATGATAAAAATAAAATAAATAAATAAAATAAATAAATAAATAAATAAATTCTTTCATAGGATTTTCATTGATTCAGTCAATTCAAGACATCCATCCTTTAATATTATCTCCACCAGCTTATAAATATTGGTCTATGGGAGCATACAATGATTCAAAGTTGTGCAATATTTTGTTTGCTCAAGAATTAGCCAGAAGGTGGCCTTCAGTAAGTGTTTTTAGTTGCCATCCAGGTAATATGGTTTCATCTGATCTTTCTAGATATTCATGGATGTATAGATTTTTATTTGCATTGGTGAGGCCATTTACAAAATCTCTGGTAAGTTAACATAATATAAAAAATGTAATTTTTTAATTTAATAGTATGAATTATTATTTTTTTTAGCAACAAGCGGCTAGTACTACTGTATTTTGTGCAACTGCTGCAGAATTAGAAGGGACTACTGGTGTTTATTTTAATAATTGTTATCGATGTGAGGTATCAAATGCTGCCATGGATCCGCAATTATCATCACGTTTGTGGGATACAAGTCAAGAAATGATTGTTAATGTAGTAAAAAGAGACAAATTGTGGTATGATTTAGCTTTGACGTGATAAACAATGCTTTTAATTGTAAATATCCAAATTGTTAAAAGACTGATATCTTTGATAAAGATAGAATACAATTGTAAATTTTAAATCCTTTATAAAATTCATTAATTTTTTAATTTAAATCTTCTTTATTAGCATACTTATACAACTATTAAAACGTCTTATTTTTATGATTATTTTTGTAAAAAGAACTATAAAAAAATATTTACAGAATAGTATATAATCATTGATAAAAAATATACAAACAATAAATGAGCCTTATAATATACATAATGAGAAATATTATTTATTGAACACTATTAAATCTTATTTTTTTTACTTTAAAATGTGTATATGCATATAATAAAATTATTTACTAGGTATGTCAAATTTAAATGTTTATATACATAATTATTTACAGTACAAATAAAATATATTTACTGTAAGCAGTTTATTAAGTATTATTTACAATGTATATAAATTACTAATTATTATAATATTCTTTGAGGTAGTCTGACTTTGGTTTTAATATAGCTTTATCCACAAGACTGATAACCCAACCTGGTTCCAATCCATAAAATATTTGACGGGCATCCTTTCTTTCAGTTAACATTTTGTAGTCAGGATCATCTTCTATTTTTGGCAATTCATAGCCATACTTTTGTGCTAGTACTAATCTTTCTTGTGAAACTTTTTCTGGATCTGCTAAATAACCTCGAGTTGCTGCACTTGAGTAGTATTCTAAACAATCTGCTGGTGGTAACATCCGACGTGGTATTGGTTCACCTATAAAATTAAGTCACTGTAGAGAGTATTGTAAATGAAAATATAAACATTACATTTGAAAATAAATTTAACAAATCTAACCCTTTTTGAATAATTTTATTGGATTAACTGCATAATATGTACTGTGTAAATCATAGAATGCTGTAGTTATTACACCTCCATTTCTTTCTATAGCTGCTATAACTGGCTCAGATGCCCATTGAACTTCAATATTAATTTTTGCTTGAAATATATCTGCACCCTATTTTATCATATTAATTGGTTTTGGTTAATTAATTTTAAAGTAATTAAAGATGATGATTAATTAGATTAATATCATTTACCTCATCTGTAAGTTGAACTCCATAATGTTTCCAATCTGGTTTAACTGTAATAAGACCTGTATTAATCAAAGCTGTTAAATCAATGGGTTTACTGATATCAAGTCTATTTGTATCAATAAGTAATTGGAGGTCTTTTAGTGACACAGGTGGATACTGACGTCGTAAACTGTAATTGAAAAAATAAACGAGATTAATTGAATATTAACCAAATGTAAATTATTAAGTACACATACTGATGTCCCTTATAGTAAGGTTCATGTCCAAATCTCAAATAGAAAGGATGATTTCCAGTTTCATAACCAAGCCTCATATAATTTTGTCGCTGTCCTGAACCTTTATTGCCAGCACCATGTTTGTCACCTCCATGTTGTCCTCTTCCTCTTTTCGACTACATCACAATTAAATCATATTCACAATATATTTAATAAAACAATAAAACAATAAATTTAATAAATAAACTTACGCGTTTAGATGCTTCAGGATTTGGTCGAAGGTTAGCCAAACAAACTCTTGGCAATGCTCTTAGCATTGTCAGGGCCAATTCACGACCCTTCATAGTCGTTCCAGACATTCTTAGGTATTAAAATGTTAGTTAAACTGTATATAAAATAAATAATGTAATTATAAAAAGTGAAAACAAGTAAATATTATATGCTCAGCCGGTAATCGTCGTGTGGAGCATGTTGCGCAGAAACTCTGAAGTTAGTCAAACACAAAACAAGTTTACCAATCGAAGGATAATTACATTGTTGCCTACCTTTACACATTCGAATATATTTTCTCATTGCTTTCCTATTAGTTGAGCTTGAGACTTGAGGACGTCTCGTCTCTCTCTTTCTCTCTTGCAGACTTTCAACTGTTGAGGGCAGGTTGGTTGACTCATTCGTGAATTTGAGGTACGGAGGATGTACTGTAACCTCAAGGTAATATAATTGAAACAGGTGTATACACCGTTTTAAATTTAGTAGTGGGTGGCGCAGTACACGCCTTGAACGTATTTGCGAAATTCTTGGGGTCCTGGTACCGAATCACGGAGTGACTCCCACGACGACGTAGTCGAATAGGCCGTGGGCTAAATGCACAAGAAATGGCAGCTACGACCTTCGACACGAGTTTACTAAATAATGATTTTCATATCAAGAAAAAAGAGGACACCTCGGACAACAAGGACAATTTGTGGTAAATAGTTATGGGCTATTAAAAAATTTGCGAGGGTGTTGTCATTAGCATGCGTCGAGTGTCACGACACGCTCATCTTACATATTGAGTGCTTAGCTTGCGATTTAATGTTACAGGTCTAGTATCTTAGCACAAGTGCAAAATAGCAGTAGTAACAAATTACCAACGAACAAAAATGTGCTCGTATTGGGTAAGTATATTTATGACCCACATATATTACTCTAATTATCATTAGGTTCAGTATTCTTTGTTTCTTTTGCATATGTTTAAATATGTGTAATTATAGGCGACAATGAAAGTGGAAAAACTACGCTTATCGCAAAACTTCAAGGTGTGGAAGATCCGAAGAAAGGATCTGGTTTAGAATATGCTTATATAGATGTACGAGATGAATACAGAGATGGTAATATTAGTTTTCCCTTAAATATTTATTTAAAAAATTACTTTAATAAATATTTATTAATTAAATATTTAAATGAAAATGTTATTTGAATGTATGTTTCATATAGATCAAACAAGACTATCTGTGTGGGTACTGGACGGAGATCCAGGTCACTCAAATCTTCTAAAATTTGCTTTGAATGCAGATAGATTTCCAAATACTCTTGTTATGCTAGTCGCAGCCATGACTACTCCTTGGGCAATATTGGATCAGTTACAATTCTGGTCTAGGGTTTTAGGAGATCATATCGATAAACTTGCAACCGAAAATGATTCTTTTAAACAAGTTTGGCAAGAATGCCGACAACAAAGTAAACATACTTATTTTATAACATTTTAATTATATAGTTTATTAAACCCATTTGAAATAAAATTTTTCTTGCTTTTAATATAGTTGTGAAAAAGTGGCAAGATTATACAGAACCAGGGGATGATCTTGATCCAGGCAGTCCTTTGAGGAGAACCAGTCGTAATTTGGATGATGAATCTGTTGATAATTTACCTTTACCAGAAGGAATATTAACAACAAATTTAGGATTAGATATAGTTGTTGTAATCACAAAGACAGATTATATGTCGACTTTAGAAAAAGAGCATGATTACAGGTATTTTTGAAAACATTACTGTATTATTCAATTTTTATATTTTTTTTATTAATATGTTACAAATGTTTAGGGACGAACATTTTGATTTTATGCAACAATGGGTTAGAAAATTTTGTCTGCAATATGGTGCAGGTCTCTTTTATACATCTGTAAAGGAAGATAAAAATTGCGATCTATTGTACAAATATTTAACACATAGGATTTACTCATTACCTTTTAGAACTCCTGCTCTTGTTGTAGAGAAAGATGCTGTTCTTATGTAAGTGTATTCATGGTATAATAAATATGTTTTGAAAAGTAAATTTGAACTATCTCCTAAATATTTTATTATAGACCAGCGGGTTGGGACAATATAAAAAAAATCAGTATCCTTCACGAAAACTTGCAATCAATGAAACCTGACGATTATTATCGAGACATAATTATTCAACCACCTACAAACAGAAAGGTATTTTCAATTGATGTCTCAAAGAATTACAAATTATACATCTTATTCATGTTTATGTAAATAATTTAAAAATATAAATGTTCATACTTGTAGAGCATTACGCGTCATGTGGAAATACAAGCGGAAGACGAGCAAGTTTTCTTAGCGAAGCAACAAGAAGCTTTAATGGGACTAAAGGATCCATCCCGTTCGCCAACGACGAGGAATCAGGCAAGCACGGGCCCAATCGTGCAGGTCTATTCAATTTTGATTATAGCATGCTTTCAGTGTCATTGGTGCTTAACATACAGTAATATAATACAAAAACTGATGACATCACTAATTTTTTTTCTTAATTCAATTAGTAACAACTATTTTATGTTATTATCAGTTTAATTGAAATATATTATACGTAAATTTTTTAATTTTTCCATGCAACAATAAATCCAACAATGTACGTGTTATATTCAACTCTTCCTTTTTAGTAGCAGTTGAAAAAGATGAATTATTTAAAAGTTCAGTAAAAGAATTATGTGTGTAATATACAATATTAAATTTGAACTGCTACTAAGAGTTTATTAACAATATTACTTAATTCATTTTAACTGACATTTGCTAATGATAATATCACAGGCAAATCTACTGAATAATTTCTTATGTGGAAACAAATTATCCAAAATAACACATGAATGTTTCTTTTTAATTTTTCTTCTTAATGTTACTGGACTTTCTCAAAATGACATTAACACATTCATTAAATTTCAACTTTTATAACAATCTGAAGGTGGTCAATAGTAAGATAGAGGATAAAATTCCCAACAAAATTCTTTTAACAAGCAACGTTTCGTTGGCTTGGCATTACTTGGTATTTTTTTTATTAAAACTGCAGATTTTATTTGAATACGTTCTGATCTTTATATTTATTTTTTATATGTTCCTCAATTTGTATTTCTAATTATAATAAGAGAAATATATCATTAATGATTTAAATAAAATATACTAGTATTAATAAGAAAGATGATTTATATGGGTACATTAAATAAATGTTATTGGCCAATTATAAAACATTTAAAATCTTAATTTTATATAGATCTGTTTATTTTTACTGTCATCAGCAGTGTATATATATATATATCAAACAGCGGTCTGTTTACATTCTTAATTGACACATAAACTTTATACTGACAAGATGTGTTTGCATATCTAGTATTCTAAATTTTGGCTATGTGATCAATATGACTTATTTTTAGAGGTAATTGTTTAAATTTGTTTAATGTTGGTAGTAGTTAATAATCTGGTTGCTAATTGATTTGTAATTTGTCTTATGATTTAACGAATTAGCCTGATGAGGTTGGTGTACCAAAGCAACGAAATTTCGCTTATTAAAAACAGAATTTTTTGGGAATTTATCATCTTTCCCATTATTGGCCTCCTTCAAATCAATATAGAAGCTAAAATCTAATACAAACATGGGGAGCGTGAACAATCAAATTACAATTAACACATTCACTTAAAACATTACAGAATTTGTCATTATTTTAATATAAACAATTTATGTTTTACAAATGGTCAATACATACTATACAATATTTTGGTATAATGTAGTTTTGTAGATACCCCCAAGTATTTCCATTGCAGTAATTAACGTAGCTTTGATATATTATGCTTTTATCTGTTATTATTTAAGTTTGACTAAAATTATCATGTTAATCAAAGCCATAATAAAATTTAAAATTTGCATATAAATGAATGTCCTGCTAAAAATATTGTAGTAAGTAATCCCAATTACTGCAATAAAATAAATTTTAAAATACATATATTGATAAATTCTGCATAAACTTTGAGAAGTTCTTTAACATTTAAAAAAATCACGTTTCTGAAACGTGTACTCCAGCATGCACAATTTGTTTGTGCGATAAAAATGTGTGCATCTGACTGTTCGTTGTTAAGCTTTACCCCTTTTCTTCCTGACGTTATTAATGAAACTATGATTAATGCATCTGAATGACTCCGATTAAACAAATACAAATTTAAAAGAACCTTTGAAAGCATGTTACAATTCATCATGTGGATCGATCTGGCATTGCTATGTATTGCATTAATAATTGTTACCAAGCACGCATTGAAAGATTTAAACCTAGGTTGCTTCGCCAAACAAGAAGTTGGATCCAAAAGGTACCGGTACAACCTCTTCAGGTGAAGGTGTACTCGCCAATTTCTTCAATTCATTGCTGCATAAAAAGATCGCAGGTTCGCCAGGTTCATCGCCCGGTGGAGTTGGCGTCAGTCCTATTAAAACTGGTAAATTTTATTTAGATTTAGTACCATCATCGGGATGTATCGTGAGTCATTTTTAATCGTTCACTCTCAATAATATAAAATTGATTAATGCTTTATTAAATTTTATTATTTTAATCACATACTATGTTTTTTAGAATCAGGAGCTGTAGATAAAATCGCGATGCGAAACGATGCAGCGGCAGAACTTGACCGTATAACGAAAACTAAGAAAATACCATCTACGGATCTGGATAATTCAAGTGAATCTTGAAATTTGGATCGTATAGACCAATAATGTGTCAATCTCGTATGGTTGTCGGAAGTATGTCATAAAAATTGCCATGTTGTGCAATTTAAGAAGCGTTCACGCTACTATTTATAATTTATTTAAAACGTCTGGTTGTTTGCTAGACATACACGAAAGCTCCAAACGCAGTACAGTACTTACAAACTCATTGATGTCAAAATAATTGAAATATTGTTTTTCCTTGACATTCTTCACGACTTGCTTAACAATAATCATTCCTAATTTGCGTCTAAAATAACTAGGAACGTTAAGGGGCAAGTCGTATAGTGCCAGAAAAATTATGGGGCCACCACGGCTTACTAGTGATTCTCGAATAACTGCTCGACGAGCGATGTGTTTTATAATAAATTAATCAAAGATAATTGTATTTGATAAAGCTTTGAACTTCTTACTAAATGAATGCTGCAAAGGTGATTTTGTTTTTAAAGCTATAAATTCGTCGTGCGATCGAAAATTCCTTGTTGATACAAGGATACGTCATTATGTTTGCACAAGTAATTAGATCAAGTTTCTGCAAGGACTTGGTTTGTACATTAAATTTGTTGTAATTTTTCTATGCATTTAATAGTGTAAAATTTGAACATAATTGTCAAGTATCAAGAAAATCAACAACATAGTACATTACTGTCTAAGACGACTGAAAGTGAGAGGATATAAATCGACCAGTAAATTTAAAGAAATATTTTGTCTCCTGAGATTTTTCAATGCGTGTAATGTTATATTAGCACGATAATGGAACCACAAAATTTTATCTATGTTAATGCATGTATCATGCATCTCAGTCAGGTGTTTTGCTTTTTATTCATATTTATACATAATTATTTATCATATAAAAAAATTTTTAAACTGCTTAGTATTACATAACGGTTGTAAGCATTGCTAATGTCACTATTGAGCGGATAGTTTGGTTTCAACGTTAAAAATACTTTTCTTGATAGTTGAATTCGTTTTTAATAATGCTTATAAAGCTCGATTTCTATATTTACCATGCAGTAAATTGGTTAGTTGAAATTATATATGCATGCATTAAAATATGTAACTTGATGTACAATTTGTTGCAGTAGATATTATGCATTCAAAGTCATTAATAAAGAGGAAACAGTTTTTAGCAAGATTTGTAATTTTATTGCAATACCAATCTACCTCATTTATTTTTTCATTTAGTAGTTCAGTTGTAAAAATTATACAATGACTATTTGTCAAATGCTATTTAAAATATTAGTTAATTAATTTATTAAAGAAATATTTACCTTAACGACAAAAATAAGTTTAATTTAATTTGAGTAAGAGTCCTAAAAATTATAAAACTAAAAAAGAATATAAAATAATTTTATTTTTAATTGTCAGATCCATGTTTAATCATTTAACTTGTGAATTGAAATAAATTTTATGAAGGAAGAAAAACGTAAACATAGTGTTCTGTTAACATTGTATTGTATCTGTTGATGTAATCAAGAAATATTTTAAAATTAACAAATATACTACTTAGGGTAATATCGGAAATAGTAGTAAGAAAAAACTCAAATTGCAGAAGAAGAATAGATATTTTGTATATATTTGTTCATTTAAAAATTTCCAAAATATTACAGATAATACAATGGCTTATAATTTCATTTATCATTTTATGCAATGTAAACGAAAATTATAATAAATATTAGAATATACAACAGATATTCCCAATTCTATTAAATTAATCATCTTGTTAACAAGTATGCCAATCAAAATACTATTTGATTGTTTTTCTAAACATGATTCTCATCAAATCATTTTGTCCAAAACGATTAACAAAAATGGAACCTTATACCCCCTGGTTCTTAAAAATACAATATATTTATATAAATCAGATTAAATTTGAATATCGAAGAAAAGCTGTTTGTTTTACAATTGTGAACGTTAATGTATAGATATAATATCATTGTATAATAACATCATTATGCATTGAAATGAAAAGTTAATCTTTCAACAATATCGAGTTAACTAACAGGCCCTAATATTAAAAGGTAAATTATTGATTGCTTCACCTAAATATATGTATATGTATATATAAATTGCGTATACTACTACTCGTACATAATCACTCGAAATCCATTGATATAACAAAATACTCATAAACAACCAAAATTGTAACGATTAGGTATCACTGCTATTTTCTTCATTTTTTTAAACATGTACGTAAATCCTTTACAAATTCCATATAGAAAGAATACAATACGAAATATAAGTGTCAAAAAATCAAAATAATGTATATATGTATATAATTATATATAATCTCATAAATGTTTATGGAAAGAAAATTGATTTTTCACGTTTTCACAATAAAATGCTTTTGGATTAAGCCTATACAGAAATGAAATAAATGTACAATTTTTCATTTTGTAAACTTATATACTTTTTCTCGATCACTCATTCTACCTCGCTCTTTCGTTGTCGCTCTTTCGTTCTCGCTTTCTCGCTCACTCGCTTTCTCTCTTTCTCTCTCTCTCTCTCTCTCTCTCTCACAGACTTGCGGCGGATGCAGTCTCGAATGCTCTCTCTTGGATAAAGTTTCAACGCAACGTTTATACAGCATTTCAAGGTTCGAGTGGGAAGTAATTCAACAGTCTTGGTTCAGTAGAGTAGAATCCGCTTGTCCACGGATTTGCGGCATATCGGACACTCGGACATTCGGTCGCTGCACATTTGGCACGTGCCGTGGCCACAAAGGAAGATCATGTTTTTGAGACGATCCAAACATACCGGGCACATTGTCTAAAAGTGAAATAAATTATTTTTTTAATATATTATACATAATAAACGTTGATAGAATTACCACTTCAATTTTGTAAATCTGAATAAAGAGAAAAAAGTTTAAAAAAGCTTGAATTTCAACTTTGTGTCTTTTAAAAGTTTCATCTGTAAAATGAAGAAAAAGAAGAAATTGGTCTACTCAAAAAATCGATTGGATTGTACCCTGTCACTTGGTCGATGGAATTACAAGTGTTGGAAACGAACCTGCTCTTTGATATCTTGCAACTGCTGCTGGAGCTTCTGTATGTCGTTGTGGGAGATGTCACGGCACCCATTGTTCATCAAAGTAACCTCGCCTGGTGTTGCGATCGGACCCGGGGTCGTGTTATTCGCTGCGACTTTCTCATCCTTGGAGTCGCTACCTTTCGATTCGGTTAACGCGGCTGCTGTGAACGTGATTTTCTTTCTCAGTACGAATTTAATAAAGAAATCTTCGAGAGGGTTACAGTTAGACTCAAATAGTAAACATTTTTTTCTTTTATTTTTCTCTATCGAGAATTTTGAGTTAAAGTAAAATATTTGTAAATTGTAATCACGCAATTTCGAATAAGAAACAAGCATAACCAATCTCTTTTCATAATATTTTTCAATTAATTTTAACAGATGCTTGAATACAGCATTAATGGGGTTTTTATTTACATGAATTAGAAAAAGTTTGTAAACAAGAGGTTAAGAGTAATAAAGTAAAGTTAACAACTGTTACGAGTTGTTTCAAGTTTAATATTCTTTGTAATGAAAGAAAATTAATTTGCATATGCAAATGTAGCATGGCTTGTTTATGAATTATGTTTTGTTGCAGTGTCGTCGAGCTTTGTTCCAAATTAATTATTTCAATTTTTCTAATTTATATACTTTTATAATTTGTTGACTTTGTAATAGCGACGTTGATTTTTTTTTGTTACATAGTCGGAACTATTGAAACAAGAAAATTATATAAATTATCCAGTTAAATAAGCCAATTAAGATTAATTAAATTAATGAGTAGATTAATATTATTCAAACTGCTAGCTTCGCCCTTTTAAATTATTCTTAATAATATGGATTAGTTTCGATATAAACACTGCTAGGACATTAATTATACTTTTTTAGCTAAAATTCTAAAACATTTAATTTTATTAACTAAGAATCATTAAGAATCAACTAATATTTAGATAAATTAAATCTAAAATTATTATATAGCTAAAAATTATTTAATTTAAGAAAATAAGGATTAGCTTATTTTCACCTAATTGTTTTCTAAAATCGATTAAAAATCTACAATATAAAATATTAATAAAACACATAAAGTATGAAACATTTTTTAAGATAAAACTTATAAATAATTAAAAAAGAATTTTGTTAAACTGATTATTTGTTATTTAGGTTAAGTAATGTAAATTTGCCATCTTAAAAACATTTTATTTACATATAATAGTTATTATACATTATTCTTTTTTGATAAAATTGTATTATTCAACTTTAAAATGCAATTCAGTAGATTAAATTATTCAATAAAATAATACAAATAACTAAATATGATTTTTGGTTGATAATTAGGTAATTTGTTAGCACCGTTAAAAAAGAAAAACTTTTAGCCAAATTTTAGTCAATCCGTTAGGTAAGAATGAGGTTACAGTTACTCAAAAACCCGTCATAGTTTCTAGCATGAGATATATAGATAATGTAAAATTTTACCTGTACTGGCATTACATCCCTTGACATAGGTGACATTGCCACCAGCTCCGCAGCACATGGTGAGAGGTAGCATTTGGTGGATCTGGGCATGGCATTGTACACACTTCTTCATAAGGGCAGCGCAGCTTTCGCAGGCGCACATGTGTCCGCAGGGACGGAACAACATCGAGGCCTTGCGGTCCGAACACACAACACACTCCTCGATCTGCAATTGCACAATCGACTCGGTTATATAGTGCATCATCACGCTATCTTGAATAATTATATACTCATATGTACGAGTCGAAATCAAATCTTCATCAAATAGATGAGTTGCGCTTCGATACGTGCAATTATACGAGATAATATAATTAATCGTTTGTAAAATTGTACATGCATTATATTTTCAGTGGACGTAATTTTGTCCTGCATCAAAAGTTATTTATTATTTATTATGTGTGATCGTAAGCAGTAAAAAAAGTCAATAATTAATAAATTGATTAATTAGGAAACTAAAATTCACCTTGGTCCTTGTGACGACGCTTTCACGGCAGAGTAGGCACTTCTTAACACGAGGGGCGCAAGCATTGCAGCAGGTGACGTGACCGCAGGGCCCGAATAGGACCTCGCGTTTCGCATCCGAGCATACGAGACACTCTTCTATCGCCGTCGATGGGGCTGTGCTCTCTATGTCGTGTCTGCGGACAGAAACGCGTGGGTGTGTATTATACGTGAGAACAGGCCATTGGTCGGATGAATTGTTTATTCGACACTCAACTCTTCGAGCAGCCGTGGTTTACGCCGCACTCTACATACCGTCTTACCGCACTTTGACCTTTTTACTCTTTTTACAACCCGTGGGAACTTAAATTACGCGCTTCATTCAATTCTCGATTGTCTTTAATTCAAATTTTTAATTTGGCTATAACTTTGCTCCATTTCAACGGATTTGAACGTACTTTTTTTTAAAATGTATCTATTTTTTCTCAGCTTTTCATTAAACTTTAGTCTGAATCATAATATTTGGTAGTTTAGAAGTTACAAACGTTTAAAATAAAATCTCTTTTATTTTTTGGAAATTTTGCTTCAATAGCGTATAACCTTTGAAAAACCGATTGTTAGGGTCTGCGACTCTGGCTTTTTTTTCTATATTAGAAAACAAAACCTACAATATGGGTACGATCTGTTTTTCAAACATATGATGTTCTCCTTGTAAGTCTTCATTCGTATAATAGTACGTACTTTTGCAGTAAAAAGCTTATAAACATATTTGTTGAATTATTAGTATTTTCATTTTTACGTAAAGTGTAGTTGAATTGTTTATAAAAAAATAATATTTATTTCCGAAGTCGGTAAATAATTTTAGTATAGTAAATATTTAAATATTATTATTCTGTATAATCTTTTTGTATTTACCAAAATATTCATTATGAAAGAAAATAATAGTTATGTCTTATTTTAAAATATAAAGGTAAATAACAATACTCACTCGTTTTTATTCTTGTGGCAAGTAGTCAGAGTTTTGCATAAATTAGGATCGGGGCAAAGGTCAAGAGGCGTTTGGCCTTTCTTATTTATGAACTGAAGATCGGCACCGTGGGCAGCAAGGAAACAGGCAATAAAAGAACTGCTCTTCTTATCTTGTCCTTGCGTACCTAAACCCATCAACAAACGACCAACGTTTGGTACATCCTGCAGTTGTCGCAACTGCGAAAGCGTGTGGTGCCGAAGGGCCTCGTGCAATGGCGTGTCACCGTCTTTATCGGCGATGTTCAGATTTGCACCCTCGCGTACCAAAAGCTAGTAAAATTTTTAAAAGTTCACATTCAATATTCATTTATTTACCGTTTTGAAATTATAGTAATCAGCTTTGTCCATTAACAAAATGAATTTGTATCTTTCAATTGTACCAGTTAATAATTACGTTACAAGTTTGAATGTCCGAAAACGATGAAGTTTATTAGGACTTTATCGTAGAATTAGTAAACTGACTAGCAAATTAATTAATCATTTTACTTTGTGATTATTATATAACTTTACTATTATCTAAAAGCTCGATTATTACATTAGGATGTACTTCACGCTGCACAAATATTGTTTTATACAATTGATTAATAATTATTATGATATATTAACTGTTATTATTATACTTATGCTGCATATGTATTGCTTTTATAACTTGTTAATACACACATGGTCAATCAATATAATCGTGTATTTAAAAGTAAACGTAAATTAATAATTAATACCAGGAAGATACATATCTATTTATTTAATAAAAGATGATCCTTCCTTATACGTTAAATACAAAAAAAATTCATTCTGCAAATAATTGGAATACAGGAAATTAGTTGCCCCCGTTGAAATCGAGCTGTTAAATTTGATTTAATTGATAATATATATACCGTTGATATATGTATGTATATGTATATATATATTTAAAATTAAACGGATTTTCAACCTTGTTCATTCATTCGTGTAGCAAATCGAGTATTACTTTGCTTCTTTTATTTTTATGCAACCGATGAATTATTTAATTTCCACCGTTGAAAGCTTTCGAATCACTTTTATTTCACTTAGTGGCCTATATTTCTTTTTTCCTCTACCCTCCCTCTTTCTGTTTCTCTCTCTCTCTCTCTCTCTCTCTCTCTCTTTTAAACGGAGTTCATTTCCGAGGATCTTAGCATTTTTCACTGCGGAAATTCCTTTTTCTTTACACGAGAATGAATTTTGTAGTTTCTCAGGGTTTCTTTTAATTTATTGTTGAACGAGAAAAGCGTTTTTCTACGTTTCCCTTGTATGTTAGAGAAGTGCCAAAACCACTCTTCATTCAAGGAGTTCATTGAATATCTCATAGTTTTATACTTAATATACGTAGTCCTTCCCCCTTCCCTCCCTTTCCACCTCTCTATCTTGAACTAATTGCTCAATCTTCTTGAAACCGGGTTATACAAGGATTATTTCGAAGGTAAGATATATTTAATCATACCCTTAATCACAAAATGATGGTTAATTTAATTATTTTAATTTTAATTAATTATTGCTAAATCTGAAAATGAAGGAGATTTATACGCGAGATAATGAGATTGCTTAGAGTTGTTAAGTTTTAAATTTGTAATTAGATGTATATAAATATTTTTTTCGAATTTATTTTTAGGTCGTTATCTTATTCACATTATCGTTGAGGAGGTAAAATATGAATTGATAATGAAAAATCTTTGTTGTGCAATATTTTTTTTATTAAAATGCATTTAATTTAGTTTATCGTACATAAATAATTAATGTATATTCAATCCAAAGAATATATAATAACCCGAATTCAATTTATAAGTTTGTAATTCAGAAAGCAAAAGTTTTCAATTTTGTTTTTCTCGTGCTTTTTGGGTCAACGACTTTTCATAAAATTTGGCATACACGTTATATATCGGCGTTGAAATAGTTCATGTGTGAGTTTTCAATCGTTGTATGAACGATATTCATCTTGTTATTATTTGAATTTTTTTTAATAAAATACGTAATTTATATAATTAATTAATAGCGACCTTTGAATTTATTTTTATTTAAAATGAGTACGTATCGAACTCAGTTGATTCGTGTCAGCGTTATTAATGTAATCTTTTGAATACTATTTTCAAATATTTTACTCGTTTAAATAGCAACGATTGATTTTACGTCATGTATAAAAATAAAATCTTAGGAAGAATTTCAATTTTCCTTTATATTTAATCCAACGATACGTGTATAAAAAGTAATAAAATGTTTTATGGTTTATTATAACAGGATACATTATATTTTGAAGTAAATAATCTAATTAAAAAAGATAATTACAATGTGATAAATTGATATACTTACTCTAACAATTTGTGTATGTTGTCTCTCAACGGCAAGATGTAAAGCAGTCTGTAAATTGACATTCTGCAAATCCAAATCAGCTTTACCAGTCCTAGCCAACTGTTCAGCTACCTCAACGTGATTATTGAGAGCTGCTAGATGCAATGCCGTGTACCCATCATCTTTTTTCTCATCTACGATCCATTGCCTGGGTAGTTTCGAAAGTAGGATTCTCATCGCGCTGTAACAGAGAAAGACAAGGGTATGTGATGAACACGTGGCGTAAAAGGCCCAGATGCTTGACGCACGTGTTCGCCCAGGGCCCCGCGAAGTTTTTGCTTTAGCTTCGCTCCATCGAGCAAGGAGAGAAACATAGAGAGAGTGAGAGAGAGAGAGAGAAATAGAAAGAGATGAGCTCGCCCCCGCGTATTTTCGCGCTCTTGTATGCGTGACGCTATTTCCGGCCCGATTATCGGCACTCCTTCCCGCACGGAGTCGACGAGAGGCCTCCAGTGGGCTCGCGGGACCGAGGTAAGTCGCGGGCTTTAGTGCTTTTCTCTTGTGAATCGTACGTTTTTTTTAATTTATACATATCTATAGTGAGAGTTTGTGATTTGCCATTACGTCTTGGTACATCCAATGTCGGTGTTATTATTTTTATTAATAATTTACATTATACGAGGTAGATTTTATCCATACAAACACACATGTATACACGTATATTTATAGAGTGGCTTTTGTACACGGGTTAACCTTATTTTTACATTTATTCGGATTCAAAAGAATTATTTTAATTTGACTGGCTTATCGATACGGCTAATGAGCATTATGGTTGACCCAGATTTTATCAAGTATTTGAATCAAGTAAGAATTTTTTTCCTGACGTTGTTATTTGTTCCCTTAGGTATCTATAAATATACGTATATACAATAAATATACATATAATTCATTTATTTCTTATATCCTTAATTGACCATTTGTATTTATTTATTAACAATTATAAGTTGAAGTGTAATTATATGTACACCGTACTAAAAATATAAACAGAATTTAAAAATTGTGGTTTGAAACGAAAAAATAAGGACTCGCGTACGCGTTTTATCTTATGCTAAAACTGATGTGACACAATTATGTTATTTTATCTATTTCGCCGTATAATAAATTTATCTTATATTTTTGTCTGGCTCGCTTTACTTTTGTTTGTTTTGTTATAATTTAATACAAAATACTCTTTATGCATGCGCAGATGTATGTTTGAACAAATTTTATTGTACGTATTTATTCAAGTAAAAACATGCGAATATTTTTTCCAAGTTAGTAGATTTTTTAAAGTATGATAATGAATATTTATAGTTGTAGAACGTGTGTGCGTAAAAATAATAACTAGTGTAGCTTAAATTAATTAACAATTTACATTGGTTAAAGAAATTGTTCTGATAAACTAAATATAAAAGTGAACGCGACTTCGTATTAACAAAAATTATCATAAAATTCTTGGGGAATAGATTAGTTTTCCCGGTATACCACCCAGAAATGAACGGGGTGTGCATATATATATATATATATACGCAATTGCAATCGAAAATAAACTTAGTCATTGTAGCATTAAAACCTTCCATTCCTAATACCAAACAAGTTTATATATAGATATCGCGTTCCTACTGGCTTGCAAGGGGAATTAAAAAAATATAAAAAGGAATAAGGTTCATTGGATAACCGTGAGCCACGCAACGAGCGTATCGTAATTATAGCATTGATGACCCTAAGACTGCGAGCGATATAAACTGAAAATTCTCGCGTGTGTATACCACGCCGATACGAGGGTTTCACGTACGTACGTACGTACATGCATTTTATACGCGTATGCAACATGAGGAGCCATCGGTAAAGACGATTGCACCACCGGAAACGTCTGAGACGTACCACGTGTTTTTCTTAGCCCTTGGGTGACGGAAATCGATGCATTTCCTCACACGAAAAATCCTCCTCGAAAATTTAAGACCAGCTGACGAATCTTCTATCTTAGTTTATCACCCTCGCGTGCCTTTTATTCTTTTTCCTTCGAGTATCAAGATAGGTACGTGCATTTTACGATAGGTACACACACACACACACACACGTACACACACACACACACATATGTACACGTACATGTTTAGTTTATTGCGGAACTATTTGAGGTTATGTTCAACTATTTTCTGGTTGGTAACCAGCTTTTCGAGATGGACAGTCTCAGAAAATGCGTCACTTGGGATTCTTATTGTATATAGAGTAAAGGAGGAAAAGAAAGAGAGAGAGAGAGAGAGAGAGAGGACGGATATTTGGGTGCGTCCCTCGTATATAAACGCACATGTGGATTGTTGGATTCTTAGGAGAGGGCCGCGTTTTCAACGCTGTCTTCTCCCGCGACCTCCTAGTTTTCAACTTTAACTGGACGCTGCGGGAGATGTCGTTTAATCACAAAAACTTATGTTAGCCCCGGTCGGTTCGTTTTTTCTTCAAGACAGCTGGTATTTTTAAAATTAAGTTTTGTATAAATACCTTTTTAATTCTTGGTAACTCGGCACTGTTTTTTTCGAGAACAAATGAATCGTTAAAGGGATTTAAATCATTAGTGATCTTTTAACTGCATTTGTGGTAACGTTTAGGTATATTATTTTTTAAGCCAATGGAAAATTTTTGAAACAAATGAAGTGGGCATTTCTCAAAAACATTTTTTTATATAAAATGACACCTACTTAACATTAGTTCGGAACCGTGAGATATATGCTATTTATCAAGAACTAAGATCAACGCTAGTTTTTTCTAGTAAGATTCGGCATTTACTATTCTAGAAATTGAGTCGATTTCCTCTCGGAAAAAGAAATCACGTATAAGATTGTAATTGAATCAGCATAACATACTCTGAGAAAAAAAAATTTTACAATAAATTTTATTTTACGATACGAAGACTAATTCTCAATAGCCCCGAAAATTAGGAGATAGGAATTGAGATTCGATATCATTGTTGAACTATATTATAATATATATTTTAATGAAAATATAATGGTAATTCAGTTTAAAATTTGAAAATAATCTATTTTTTAAATAAATAATGTATTTTTTTAGTGCACGCTTTTAAATCTACTAAAATTGTTGCTTTAAATGAATCCTAAGTACAGTAATTTATTTATATCTCTTTAAGATCTAAACTACCATATAATTAAGAAAATGGATTTTTTTTAATTTTATTATTCAAAGTGTGTTATAAGAAATTTAGATAAAATATGTAAAACTATTTTTGTTCTCTTTTTGACGTTACCAATAAATTTTAAAATGTTATTATAGTATAAAAATGAATATAATTTTACGAATATTCATTAAAAATAAACTTAAGAAATATTATTATTAAATGAAACCAATTCTGTGATAATTGTAATTGTCATCGATTCAAATTTTTAATAATAATATTTTTATTTGTGTCATAGATTTAGTTCTTGTTAAATAATATTTTACATTTTGTTATGAGAATATAAATCCTGTTTTCGCGAACACTTACACGTGAATATAAGATTAAGTTACCGAGTACATTACGTTGATAAAATCGCTGTAGTATTTTGTACTGTTATTTTTAAATGTCAGTTGTTTTTCATGTTTCTAAAATAAAATTTGCCGTCCGGGTAATTCGTGAATTTTTCTGCCAAAATGTGTGTTTATTCTAAATACTTTTTAGAATTTTCTCGACATGTATATTGGACACATTCACGTATCATAACGTTTAAACTTCTTTCGGAAAATTTTTGAATTTTATACGTATATGCAAAATCCTTGGAGAATCATTGTATTTGGAAAACAATTCGACAATTTATTATATCACGAAATTACACTAAAATTTAATATCGATGTATATAGTTAAAAAAGCACATCGATCTTTCGCGTTAAAATAAAGATTAATATCATTATAAAATTAAACAAAGTTGATAGATTTCCATTTTTATTCGCGTCACGAAATTTAATTCAGTTTAAAGCAAATACTTGAACGTACATCATCCTCGGCTGATTCTCTTTCATACAGATCTAATAGTTGATTAAACATTGTACATTTAATCTAACTAATTCAATTAACCGAGCAGCACATTCTAACGCGTCCACCAAAAGGAAAAAAATTGTACTCTCGCAACAAATAACCTCGACGTGAGCTACTGTAGCACGAAAAGAAAATAATTCTTCCGAGTGCGTCAACGAAAAAACTTATTTCTCCTCTATGTCCACGTGAAAGGACAAGAGTGACATCCGGAAACAAAGTTTCGAAAATCCTAGACCTCGTATATTTTTGAAGAACGATATTTGTAAACAGTATTTTAATTCTGATAAAAATATAAACTTTTTGGAACGCACCCAGTCCTTGTAAACAACAAAATAAATTGTATAGAAAAGATAGGAAAAGAAAAACAATAATAGTAATGACAATGATAATAATAAGTATATTAAAAGTCATTGATTTCTATGTATAAGTCAGTGCTCGTAAAAACCATCAAGAAACAGATTTAAATTAACAATTTACGTTTACGTTTTAATTAACAAAGTTTTCGAGGTAACCTCGAACTTCCGGAAGTTCGCACGCGGAAAAAGGCGAGGGAGGTGAATCCATTATCCCTGGTATGATAAAACTTGCATAGGGTATAACGTTTTTCGCATGAATGCTCGAATAAACCTAAAACATAGGGATCGATTTTGAAACGGTGCGGGAGGAGGGTCACCTTATACCTGAAAAATTTGACGGTGATATCTCTAATAGCATTTTTTTTCGTAAGATATATACATCCGTATGCGTATGGAATCCAAAAATAGGGTATTCCCAAATATTGAAGTCATAAACTATAGACATCGGGTAATGGAAATACGAAAAGTTTTTCGGCGCCTTAAACGACCAATAAATAAATGCTCGATGGAATTTTGTGAAGAGAATTTAATAACGAGTTAATATACTCTATAGTGCGGAAATGCAGTTGTTTGTGATAGGTATATGTATGTATATATATACATATATAGAGTTTGAAAAACATCGTTTAAAAATAGATAGGGAAACACGAGGAAATGGAACGTTTAAGAGAATACAAGATTGACGAACTTCACTGTGATTATATGTATGTACTTCCTGAGAAATTTTAGACACTGTAAAATCTATTCGTGGACACTAAAATTAAGATTTTACACCAAGATATTATTTCAATGCGTTTTATATTCGAGGTATTATTAACGAAAATATCTCGAGATGAAATTCAACAAAATTCATTACGCATATTTTCACGCGTATAGTATAATATCATGATAAAATTTTAATAAATCATTAAAGAAACCCAGTCTACCGTATTTTTCAGTCTTGGCAATTTTATCGAAAAGTTTTACGCGCTCACGAATATTTGGAGAAGTTGAAAATAAAAATTAATTTGGAATGGTTTATTGTCGGCAAACTAAAATCTTTAGTGTATTAAGCGAATATTAAATGAAAACATAATTACGTTTAATGAAAAATTACGATTTTCTAAAGATGACGTTTGAGTTTGATTAGAAAGATAATTTTCAGTACTTAAACGTAACTGAATTACTTAATTTTAGTCTCTTATCGTTTATATACGAGATCCATTATTTTAAGTGTTAGTTAAATAATATCATTTACTTAGTTTTTTTAATTAATAAATTAATTTTAATATTAATAAATCAAATTTGTTAATATGAAGAGAGATGTAATTATTTCTAACATTCTAAAGTATTTAATTTTATTATTAACTCTCATAATACCATAGTAAACTAATTAAAACAATTTATTTAAAAAAAAATCTAAAATTACTAATGAACCACCAATGCTCCGTTTCTCTTTGAAATACTGCTTTCAAATGAATAATTTTTAATATTTCTTGAAATATCAAGTTCGCCAGTAATTAAAGAATAAAATAAGTGAGAGAGAACGTTCAACTTCATTGTCTTTATTGACTTACCTGAATTTAACTTTTCTTAATTACAATGCGTGAGTACAAAGCGGCTCTAATTTTCAACGATTCGGTAATTTTATTTTTTACTGGTACACTTTAAAGTTTCTTTGATCAATTTAAGTAAGTAAATAATATTATTTCCAACGTTTAATGTATAAGTATAATAAAATACATAACGAACGTTCCGCTATGTGTAGTTTATAGAACATGTGTATAAAAAATTTGATTTAGAATTATTTAATGATTTTGTTAGTTTAAAGTTTGGTTTATAGATTTGATATTGAATCGTAACTTATATACAAAGATCCGAAGTAAGCATTGAGCAATGTTAAATAATTAATAGATAACCAGGTATATAACGTTTGAAGTGTCATAGAAAAGTTGACGATACGACGGAAATGTTTAAAGTATCACTCGTCGTGGTGGTACCTCAGCGTAACGGGAAAATCGGTAAGCAAGAAGTGTATTCTAAATCAACGATCGAGAATCGCCATCGAGGAAAAAATAAGTAAAAATTGTTTGAAATAAGAGTATATAGTTGCTGCATAAGTATATAAATATGTATATATATATACACACACACACATAGAAAGAAAGAGAGAGAGAGAGAGAGAGAGAGAGAGATAGAGAGAGAGAGAGGGAGAGCGTGATAGAGAAGAGTATTGGATGCGCTTGGTAAGAAGAAAGGAACATTCTCGGTTGCAGAGTATAAGAAGGCAAACCACACCGCCAGGGTCCAGGAATAGTCAGGCTGCGACGGCCGCGCCGTGGGACGCTCGTCGGGTCTATTTTCGGATAAAGACAAATTTGGCGCGAGACGGCTCCTGGTTCGGGGCTCTCCCGCCTCGGGGCCCCTCCTTCTTGTATAGGCTTACACTCGTCTCGATGGGGCACACACATATCGCACCCCCGGCGCGGCCATTTTTAGGAGGGCTGCCTTCCTCGTAAGTAGCCTCTACCCGGCCTCGGCATTCAGTTCGGGACGATCAACCGAAGAGGACACGGATTTTACATTGCCAGGCGTCTGTTCCGTGCTTCCTTACTTCCCATAGTGTACGTGACGTATGGAATGTAAAGAAGTATGGAGCCGCGCCTCAGGCTTACCACCAGGTAACCGGATGATATCGACCATAATCATCGACGATACGTTAACTGCACGCACACACAAGCACACCCACACCCACACATACCCACACACGTATATTTATAAGCTAGATAAGATTCAGTGTTACACATATCGAAGCAGTGCATCGATCTCTAATACCCATTGTACCATCCGGTTTATCGCATACTTGTATTCGCGATCTTTTCGCTCCTCTACTCTCTGTATCTTTTTTTTTCGAGTGATCGGTTACGTAACTATCTATGTGCGATCGAGAGTATATAGTTCGTGTAAGTCATTTTTAGACCTATGTGCCTGTGCAACTTTCAGCGATCTCCGTGTATACATATACATATATATATACATACATATCATCCACATGTATATATTTTATTTGTTTGTTAAGGTCACCGGTAATCCTTTATTGTACTTTATATTTTTGTACATTTCTCACAATATTTTTAATGACAGAGTTAGGTCACCGAGTTTGATATTTTCGTATACGCCGTCTTGCCGATTTTTTCTTTTAAAGTTCGCGCGGTACCCGCCCATGTGGAGACCATTATTTTATCTCCGGTGCGTAGGAACAGAATTGCTTGAAATTTCTAATAAATATCTATGCCGTTCGGAAGATACATTTTTTTCTCGAAAATACGTTATTTTAGTGCACCGTAATTTTTAATACTACGAGATGTCGATAAGGTAGGGACCAATCTGTAAATTTCGTCTGGATACATTTCTGCTGATTGTAAGAAGCCATGTAAATATCACTGCGAATGTTTATTTCGATTTGGGTGGACGTATAATTTAGAAAACCGTTGAGATCGAATTACAAATGTAATCGGCGTGCGTGTCACAAAAGAAAATAACAATTCTTTAACAAAAATATTAAATTGAAAAAGGTTTCTCGTAACAATTAACATTTGTAAGAAGAAAAGCTATACCATCATTTAATTATAAAAATCGGTTTAAACGGTAAAAGCTACAAAAAAAATGTAAGATCGTACGAGTAAATGTTTACACTGTTGAACTAACATAAATTTGGTATAATTATCATGTCATACATTGAATCCGGAATGACAAATTGTGCAAAATGTCTCGTAGTAAGTTTGAGCGTGAAAGAAAATAAACGAAACATTGATACAATTAGCTACGGTTGATAAAGTAGGGCATTTACATGCCCGCAATTGTTACAGTATTGAATCATCGGTCTCGCATTATAAGCTATCTCATATATGTGTAACCCATTAATATGTACATTGTTTTATAGGATAATTAAACCGAATGTACGAGAGCGTAAAAATGACTAAAACAATCCTCGGAATAGAATAAGGATTTAATGCTATAATTATCCGATAAATGTTATTTTGTGATTTACGGTACACGAATAGGTAAATTCTCTCGCTGTATCGAGTTAAACTAACTGCGTTCACGATTTACGTGGAAACTTACATCTATTTGTGTAATTCATGTTCTGAAATTGTTGCACGCGTGTTATCGAATAAGCAAATAAAATGGAACGGTAAAAAAAGACATACGAGGTAGTAAAACTTTTTTTTTCGCACGTAAAGAGCTTTTCAATTGATTTAGTGCATTGTCAAAATTCATTGAATATCCATGTTTCTTACAGACTTAGTGGATTTTTGTCGACTCGAACGGTAATTTTAACTTTCGGTTATTTTAAATTCGTCTTTTTCAAAATAACAAATATCTCGATTCTCCAGTTACGTGTACAAAAATATCCTATCTGACAAACGATTATTTTTCAAGTTTCTTTCGTTGTACCACATCGTTTTAGAATATCTTGAATATTGCGAAAATGAAATAAATTATTGAACTTTATTTATACATATAGAGTAGGTTTTTCATGCATATAATAAACAATTAAAAAATGTATGTTAACAATCGTACAATTCGTTAATATATATTGTAATTAATCTTCAAAAATATTGCGATATGATTAAAAACGAAATGTTATCCGAATGTCACTTTGTTAAAAATAAATAAAAATAATCGAAATCTTAAAATCGTTTAACTTAATCTACTTTAGCGTAAATACAGTTACTTCGTCGAAAGTAAAAGTATTGGTTTTAACCGCAAATAATAACATTACGCTTTAAATATTTGATCAATCATTAAAAATTCACCATTCCGAACTTGATTGTTTTATAACGCAATCTCACTAAACGTATCAATTAAATATAATAAAATTGATAATCTTGTTATTAATGTATTCGACACAAGATAATGATCCCAAAAATATTCGAAAAAATTACGTAATTTTAACGCTCGGAAACGTCCATTTATCATAATTAAATTTAGTACTGTAGCTCGCATCACAAAGTTCAAAAGTAAAAAAAAAAAGACATAGTTAGTCAGAAAATTTTGAAAAAGTGACCAAACTTGGTCATTAAAAAAAAAGTGAGCGTCATTCTACATAATTTAATTCGTTAGACGGGGTCCAGTGGTGGTAGAATTTCTAAAAACTCAAGTTTTAATGAATCAACGTGAATGCAGCGTAGCCGCGCGCACCACCAGAATAAATTACTTTCATCAGTTATTTTAAACGTTTACCACGCGCCCATGTATAGGGGTAGGTCCAGAGGAATACATCAAAATCGCGTATTAATCCAAATGGAAATCACGAAATTCAGCTTATCCGCGAGCAGTTAACCCTAATTCTAATTGGGAAAAATTAAATTCCAGGGGGCGGCTGAATGCACGCGAGCGCCACTTTTAACTACAATTCCATTCGAGCGGAACGTGCGCAGCATCGCTTTAATCAACGCGGAACCTCGATGATAAAGAAACCCTTATTCCTATATTTCTTTCTCTCTCAGTCTTTCACCCACGTCCCAATGGATTTTAACCTCATTGCGCGCGAACAACTCCGCGAAAGGGAAGAGTGAGAAGGAGAAGAGGAGAGAGATAGTTTCGACTCTCTGAAAACGGTGTAAACTAATAAAACCCGACGGGGGTTGGAAAGAGAAGCGTTTCGAGATAATTCCATGGAACGCAGATCGAGATAAGTAACACGTATCAGGACTGAGCCTGAACAAGAGCCAGAAGAACCACTCGAGGTTGGCAACCGGCAAAGGATTTTCCGAAAGCTCCGAGATTCGAAATGGTAGAAAAAGGATTTGTTTTGCCTGAATATATATCATTTGAAAATTGTGCATATTTTAGATATTTTGTCTACCTTGTTCCTACAGTATTTTTTACTTCATTTTTTTGGAAACTGCGTGTGCTTTGAACATCTACTTATATTTTATTCGTTAAATAAATTCATTCATTATATTTATAGGTAAATTTTCGTAAGTACAAAGTTTAATTTATTACAATATTATCATTTTAAAAAGCACTGTTTGTAACTTGCTGAATGCGGGTATTTAATTCAATACAAGATTACTAAATCGCATACGTATAAATTTAGTTTATAAATACTAGATCAATAAAAGTTATAACTAATACTCTATAAATAAGTAGATTTTAAACATTTTATTTATTTCGCACAATCAAGAAAAACACTTTAACAATTTTGTATTCGACATTTATTATTGTTCGTAAAATTCCCAGTATGCTAGTATATGCAGTAAATTAAACGGATGCATAAATTGCATGAAAATATCATCGACAAAAAATAATTGAAACGACATTATCTTTCGTGTAGTCGATATTTTTATTTGAAACGTGGTATACGACGGTAGATAATTACGAGCTTTTAATTGATAAGAGTATGTTCAGTGGCGTGCAAAATTATTAAGTTCCAACGTTATATTCAATCGTAATATAAATGTATGTAAACATTGATATTTTTGTAAGTAATATAGGTCTAAGTTTATTTTAAGTTAAATATTTGTAAACAAAGTATACAGTATAACGAAGATCAAATATTGAGCAATTTGCGTAAATGCACGTAAACTTTGTTATTTTCATGAAAAATTAATTATTAAGTGAAACAATAATTAATTATAGCTCTACGGTAATTTGAAATAATCTATCATTTAATATAAATACTAATAATACTTTATAGGTCAAATTGAACGGTTTATGAAAACGGTTATTATTTACGATTTATTAAATAAAACTATATTAAACTTTTCATTAATTTTTTATTCGGTATTTTCGCAATGGTATGAAGATAATAAAGATGAAAAACCATTACTTTAACCTACCGGTATAGTACAATATTTTAGTTAAACTCGGTCGATAAAACAGTAAAACCTAACTCCGCCTCGCAGTTCACAAAAAAAAAGAAAATAAGTAAAAGGGAGAAGAAAAAAATTCGCTCGTATGAGAAAAACCATCGGTATAAACTAACTCGACTTATCCAAACTTGAAAAATTCGATCCATATCCCTGTTGCATAAGAATTGGGCCGAGGAGAGGGTTACGCGAGCGAGCTTGCACGGGCGAGAAAGAGGCTCACTGGACAGTAAGAAGGTTTTGGCTCCAAGCCATCTAATAGTCGTCGTAGTCCTGGCGTCGGTCGATTCAACGGCGGCAGGGCGCCGCTCGCGGGCCTGGGGATCCGCAGCGACAAAGACGGAGCGATTCGCCCCCGCTTACGCTCGATCGGGGAGTGGCGCCCTAGCTTTCGATCTATCGCGCGATCTCCGAAATTTACGCGCGTCCATGATCTCTCCCTCGCGTGTGTAAACCGGAGAAATTAATGCGCACCGGGGCTCTCACTACCAAATTTTGATTGCCCATTGCAAGCTTGAGTTATGTTAAATTACCAGTGTATTAGACTAGGAAAATTCGTCGCTCGCCAAACTCGTTCCTCCAATCTATTTCGTTTTACTCTTGTTTAATTTTCCACTATACGCGCGATTTTATATAACGGCCTTTGCGCTCCCTCACTTGGGTATATATCCTTTTTTAATCACCTATAATATATTCTAATTTGCGTTTTTACTTGATTTATTAGCATATATCGATCGGTTGATGATAAACTTCGTCATTAGTATTCAATGAGTTAATAATCTATATAGAGTTAATCTAATGACTACAACCTAATCAAGAAACTAATTGAAACGTGCACGTTTATTATTTTTAGCTTAATGAAATTTATATCACCGAATTGTAAAATTCATTTTTAAAACTAATGAACCACTGACGATATCCAAACTGTTAATGCGCCTATTTAAATGTTTGGAACGTATATGTAAAGTAAACGCAATGCTGTATTGACATCCTGTAGAGGAACATAAATTTTATGATCTGTTAGTATTCTTTTGTCTAAAATTAGTATGAAAATCAAAAGTTGCTTAAATTTTGATGTTTAACGAAATAAAAAATCTGACGTAGTATATTTTTTTAAAAATGTATTGTCCGTTATTTATTATAACATATATATTTAGTTTATTGTTCCGGAGTATCGCATTTCCTTAAATTATATCAGTTATAAAATCCTTTTTTTATTAATGTAAAACCATTAGCCAAAGTTCTCAATAAATCCTAATAAATAATTATTGAAAATACGGATAATTTGCAAAAATACATTTAAAAATTCTATAAATACGTAGAATAATAATGATACAACAATAACAACAAAACCCTATCGATAAATTCTTCAATTCGAAAGAAAAATGCCGTAGATGCTCCAAGATATAAGATTCTATGCATCGATTTCACACCCTCATAAACATCAAATTCTCTATTCACCCGCAAAATTTAAGATAAAACAAAACCTGTTTAAAAAAATTCAAAAAAATATTCGTTCTAAAGAAAAAACCAATATCTTTTACCCTTTTAAGCAAACGTATACTACAAAAAAAATAATAATAACAACAACAAAACTGTAAAATTCAGTCTCGTGAAAATTCGAGGTTGCATAATTTCACGATCGATGAGTCGATCGATGATTGTGCAAAAAAGCTCGAGGGGGAGTAGAGTAAAAGCCGCGAGACGCGTGTATTATTAAAGAGGCCGGATGATGCGGCTCTCGAGGGGTTGGGTTACGGTATCTCTCTCTCCCTCTCTCTCTCTGTCTGTATATATATACGTGTGTGTGTACATATATACATATGAGTACACATATATACAATATATATGTATATGCGCGTCTGCGCTAACCCGCTATTTCGCGCCATTGAGCGGCAATTCGATTGCTGGTCCGGTGATTTTAATGTGTCGCGCCGCCACTGCGACAAAGGCATCGCCGGTCCGCATCAATAATGACGCGGCCCGCGCAAAATCAATTAAATCAATTAGCGCCCGGCGGTGCGCGCGATTACTCGAAAACACAGAGAGGCTACTGTGACTGAAGGATATCTCATAATTTTTTTCTGTTATATTATTTTTCGCCGTCGTTACTGTTAGTTTAGGGGGTGAATTTATATAAGGAAAGTTGATAAGGGTATATATACACCAGACTGTGATCGATAGATTCGATTCGGAGATAAAGGTAATAACTGTTTGGTGGAATGTTAGTGGAAAATAGCATTTTTCTACGATAGTACTCCGGAAATAGATTTTCGAATGGATCTAATTTTCTGTTAAAATATAATACGAAAATTGATTGCAAATTCTAAACGATTAATCGCATTTCTGTAATGATCGTATCTCCACACGAATAAGCTGTTAGAACTCTAAGTTACTTAAATATGTTACAAAATAATTGATTAATCTACTATTTTAATCATGTGATAGAAATATTTATATATACATACATTTTCATTTTCGAGATTATTAATATTCAGTCATTTATTCGGGCAACTTAACGTTATCGAATTTTCTTAATAAATTGCAATAACATAAATAATATCGTGTCCCCGATACGTAATTTTATTTCACTTTTGGCAAATAAATTTTAGCGCTAAATTAATTTAAAATAATAACATTTGGTATCGCGAAGAATTTAAATCGATATGTTGTTTAATGGTGACTTTTTTGCTGCTCGAATTCCGATAATATACCTGAAATATTTGATTCTCGTTATGCTTTAATGAAAATGCATGGAATAGAGTCCAATTTTTTAAGCGTTTTTATAATGATAATAAGATCAAATAATTTAATAGACTTTCTGTATGTTGTCAAGTACTTTAAATCTTATGAAACGTGATTTCAATATCAAACAAATCATAAAAATCTAAATTGATCAACGAACAAAGTCAATAACGGGGTCAGTATTTTTTATGTAAACCTTTAAATTAATTTGACTAACCAATGCACTAGAAATTTTTTTTTATAATTTACAATTTATTCAAAAATATTTTTTAGCTCTCTAATTCAACCCTAGATTGTGTACCATGTGCGTCAGATTTTAGGGTTATCCTGATATTGAAATAATGGATATAATTTTTTACATTGTTTACGCAATTTGTTTTACGTTCCCCGTTCATATAGAACCTACAATTCAATTTCATTAGTGATTTTCGTTACCGTTTGTCCTGCACTTTTTGCCCGACAGGATTTGCGCGTGGTGTGTGCATGTTTTTAGCAAAGTTCGATGAATATTTATAGAATCAAGGGTTTTTTTTCTGGATGTTGCTTCGACTTTTCACGTGAGACACATTGGAAAACTATGATAAAAAGACTAGGAGAGATATTTTCAGTGTATTTTCAAATTTTTCCATCCAGTGCGGCTAAAACAATAGAAATTTACGTTAAACGTATGAATATATATACTGAATTATTTCGTTTCAAAATATTTATTTGAAAAATTTTTTAGATAAAACTGTCAAATGATTTTTTAACAAATGTATTATATACGGGAAGATGGGCACATATTTTTAGCAAAAGAATTAAACGAATTCAAAAGAAATCCGATCAAAACAAGGTAATTACTAATAATTTCAAAATAACTGATTTCCACTATGTAATTTATATTTATCTTACAATGATTGCAATATAATATTTTTTTTAAATTAAAAACTCTTCCCAAATGACCAAAGTTAACAGTTATGTTACGTTTTTTTTCAACAATAAGAATAAAGCTTTAATGGTGTAATTTTCGAGAAAATAGAAAAAGGGAAAAGTAATGGGACAGCAGTAAATAGATTCCCCTAAAGCCGGATAGTATTGCTAATGCGGTCCTTCGTCCAGCTGGAACGAAATTGCATTGGCTCGAAATGTTTCTGCGATCTTGCACATGTGGACTCGATGGTAATGTATTCATTCGGGTCGGGGTTCGGAAAAACCTAACGTGTTGTTAATCTTCGAAAATGTGATATCGAATGTATTCACTAAAAATTGTACAACAATTATGAACAACATATAGTTCGCAAATTAATGATTCAAAAAAATATTCGTACTTGTTAGGTTTGTCGTATTTGGTAAAATTTTTATACCCATCCAATTTTGTTGAGCACTTAAATAAAAATAGCACGTGATGTATAATATTTTAAAATGATAGAAGATAAACACGTATAAAAAGTATATAGATATATATTTTAACGTAGTTTTATTATTATATTTCGATGAAACACCAATTAATGAAACGCATGTACGAGAGTATAGGTGTACGTATATGAGTGTCACGTTTCTTGTATATGAAATAAAAATAGTTAACAAGTTTCTCGTTCTATCCGTTTAACTTTTAATTAAAAAAAAATCGTACACAGGTGTGTCAAAGCGTTTGCGTTGGTGCTTGTCTGCGAAGTTACCCCAGACTCTCGTTGCGCTTTGAGTTAAAGTTTAAGAGGGATCTCTCTACCCGAATTTCCAAAATCTATAACATAGTAATCCGGTTTCCCGACACGCGTACCAAAGTCGAATTTCAATAAATTTGAATAAGCGATTCGCTAATTCTAATAGCCGAGTTAACTGTCACATGTTTTACAAAGATAAATCTGTACGTTGGATTAAATATATTTTATGATAATTTTATCTATTACGTATTCGGAGATTAATTTTCTTAGTATTTTAAGTAAATTTATCATAAAATAAAACTAAATTTCGTGAAATATGCAACCTCTACCTCTTGAATAATAGATCTTTATCGATATAGAGAAACTTTTATAATATATCTCTAATGTATTCATAGATATATCGATTGATTTATGGTAAACTCTTCCCCATTTTTCAGTTGTAGTATAACTTGCAGATAAGTAAAAGCTATTTTCTGTTAAAAGTATATAATTGTTTTACATCAATTTACAAATTTATTTTGTTTAATTATATTTACATTTAAATTGCTGTGAGTGTCCTTTTAGTCTATTATTCGCGTGTAATTAGCGAGTAGTAAAATAATTAACTCAACCAATTTAAATAATTTAAAACAATTTTATTTCTTTGTTAAATGCAATTATAAATATCGAAAAACAATTATTTATTTATTTATTAGTATTACCGTTTTAAAAGTTAATTGAACGGTTACCCCGACTAGTAGTACCAGTTGTACTGTAAATTAACCGATTTTCAAATTAACTGGAGAGAAATTTTGTAGTTGCAAATTGCAATGTCCTAATGGAGCAATGCCTACGATGCCTACAATGCCTATTTTGAGGTTAAATTAAAACATTTTCGGATACATACTCACTAGTTATTAAAGCTTTTTATAACAATTACTGGATGTAAGCTGAAAAAGTCTTTCGTGAATTTTCTAAAATTTTAATAGGGTGATTACACAAAATTGGTCACATATTCTCCTATTATGGAAAAATTGCTAGTGTACGTGTGTAATTTAAGTGCACTTATATAAGTTAGAAGGTAATCATTTATTTTTGTTAAGAGTTTTTCATTTGAATATATTACTTTGATTTACATAATATAGCGTTGAATTAATTGAAAATTTTTTATAAATAAGCTTATATGAAAATTCAGTGATTTTTTGTTCAATGCAAACGTATTTACCATTATCGAATTAAATTATTTTATAAATTTGACTAAAACACCGTAAAAAGAAATAATAGTAATCTCTATTTAAAAAAAAAATATTTTCAGTTAACAGTCATGGAAACCAAATACACTCTCTGCAACGGAGAAGTAATCGTCAATTGGCAAAAGCATCAATTTCAGTAGCAATAAGTATCTGATAAGTGCGTAAGTTAACTTTACGAGGCATCGGGCACATTTAAACGTAACGAAATGAACCCATTACGGAAAACGTCCCCTTAAAACCAGGAGAATTCTTTAAATCGCCCAGTATACGTAGAGTTCGAGCATCAAAAGGTATATAGTCTCCTAGTCGCGTTATCGTCCCTTATTACGCCGCAATTGACGGTGAATCCGTTAACTTTATTATACCTAACGCACATAGTGGCCGGTAGGCGAAAAGTGAAATTGTACGTGTTAATGGTCGGAAGCTCTGGGGAATGCATATGCGCATACAAAAGTGCGTGGAAAGTGAATTGGAGCGTCGTCGTCGGCGGGCGTGGTTGCGCGTCCGTTTGCCAGACACAGAGCAAGAAAAAGGACGAGGGGGAAGGGAAGGGGGGAGGGTGGAGGAGGGGAGAGAGTGAAAGGGAGACAGATAAAGAGAGCGAGGGAGAGTGTGATAGTGTGAGAGTGTGAGAGAGCTTTTTGGATAGGGGTGGGAATCACTGTGTTTTCTGTCCCCGCCATGTTTCATAAATCAACGAAACAAACGTCGAGCACTCGATTTTCTCTCACTCTCCGCGGAATGTATAATTTCATTTCGTAGACGAAATCACGTATATAGTTATATTCATCCCCCATTTTTTTATCTCCGAGGCGAAAGATTTTTAAACGAGATTTTAAAGATTAATTGTTGGGGAATTAGCGCGCGAGAGAGTTTCAACGATGCTTTTTCGTGTGTTCGCGCGTTTCTCCGTTTCTCCTTCTTCTTCTATTTTTTTGTTCCGAAAAGGCCGCGTTACCTTTTGTCTTTTCTGAATGGATCTGTTCTGGATATTTTTTGTTGTGTAAACTCGTAATGATGATGAGAGATAGAGGTTCTGAAGAGGGGGTAGTATAGTGGACACCTTTGGGAGGAGCTGGGGGAGGGGGTGGCTTGTTCTGGTTGTTAAAATTTAAATTTACACTTGGTTATGTTACTATCAAAGTTTTTGTTATTGGACTGTAATAATTTTCATTACCATCTAGAATTGTATCCGTAGATTATTATGTGCCATTGTTGTTTGGGGAGTTGCTTATAGTACTGTTATTAATTCCCTGGAAATTAATAAGGATTTAACAAGGTGAATATAATTTGTGAAACTTGTATTAAGTTTGTATGCCGAAGTCGTTTTGCTTAACAATTCGTTACACGCAAATAGAACAAAATATATTATTAAATATATATTTTTTTTTTCTACAAATAAACGTATGATTTTACTTTTATTAAAGGTCTAAGCAAGTTAAGAAATATAATGTAATTCTTATTTATAGAGGCATTTTTTTCTACCTTCGTTTACATAATAAAAGGAACTTTATAAAGGAAACTTTATGATCAGAGGTACTATATTTTATACAATGTTCTTTATTATTTTATTTTTTTGCCCGAGAGACAATATTTGTAATGCATGGTCTACAGTGTTAAACCTTATAGATATGGATTATGTTATAAGTCAATTACTATGTAAATTAATTCAATGTAAGTTTCATGTTAATTTACAACCAGAGTCATGTACAATCAATTAAAGTTGCCTCTATAACGTGTAATTATACGTGTTTAATAGACAATAGTGTGCAATTAATAACACGCGTATTTAAAAAATTGCGCGAATAAATTGGAATTTCACGTTTATAAGCATCAGAAATTGTTGCAAATTTATCTTCTTAATAATTTTAATTGACGATCATAACAAAATATCAAAACTAATTTATAATAACGAAAGAGTTAATCGCTACTCGTGAAATTTGGATCATAAATCATATACTGATAACTCACTGGAAAATCTTAAATTTGAACGACGTTATTATTTTTAACTCATTCATCCAGCCAAAAAGTTTGGAGTCCTGCAATTGAATTAAATTTCACATAAATAATTGTTATAACTACTTCGTTTTATAGTGGAACAATTTATTATTATCTCGAAAATTGACATTCTACTAATTATTGTTTAATTTCGTTGCAAATTTGATGAGCAAACATATTTATACATTTATATATTTCAAGCAGCTACAAACTTTATTATAAAACATACATACAAGATCTGCGAAAAATATACTATTCTTACCAGACGTCTACCCCATTTCGAATAATTTGCATATGCAACTCACGTTAGCTCTTACGTAAAAATAAAAAAAATGCATTCGTACATTAGCATTGGAGCGCAATGAAAGCGGCAATTATGTAGAAAGAAATCAAAAGAGAATGAAATGTCCAGTCGAGCTGACATCAGCTTAGGTTCAAAGGTTATACGTGTATGCCTCGTAAGCACGATGTCGCCGCTTTCCAACCCTAGATCACATTTTTTTTACTTTCCTTGGCTCTTACAATTTTCATTTTCTCAGGGATCTTTTCATACGATAGATATCAACTTTTAAATTCGAATCTTTTTTTTCAGATTCACATATTATTACTATTTTTTTAAGGAGTAATTTCATGGTAATTAAGAGACTGAAGTGCATCCAACACGTGTTTATTGTGCTTCGTTGCATAAATTAATTTAACTTACTGCGCTAAATTTTGCACAGTTATGGAATGTAAATCACTAGATTTTGGGTTGCACACGTGCATCTCGCGCGGGGCTTAAGAAACTTAATTAAATTTTGACCATAATTTTGAAACGGAAAATAAAGAAGTAAAAATAAGAAATACGGTCAGGTATTAAACTTTTTGCAATTAACTTTTTCAATTTACTATATTTGAAAACTGTAATTCGATGTTTTATTAGACGATTCGTTTTCTTCCTCTTCTTCCTTCTTCTTGCGGGAAAAGGGTATACCACAGAGTTTCTTTGTTATTTTAGAAAAGAGAAGTTATACATTGACAAACCGGGAATAATGTATCCTATCTTAGAAAAATTAATAAAAATATTGAAATAGATATCGTAACAAAACGTAATTTATTAAATTATTAAACGTAATATTTTTAAATAATACATTATAAAATCTAATTATATTTTTAATTTGCAAACAACAGTAAATTGGTGGTTTGACAATGTTATATATGTATAGAATATTCATACTCTGTCTGGAATTTAAATTGCAATTAAAAAATTTAAAAAAAAATAATTTAAAAACTGAAAAACAATTAATTACAATATTTTGTACGCAATATAACTACTCGTATGAGTATATAAAATTCAAGAAATATTATATTATCAGAAAAAGAAAAATACTTATATAATAAGTAATTTGCCTTTAATAAAGTTAGAGCGTTTCTGCTTCATAAAATTTTTTTTATTCGCCGGATCAATTGTAGCCAAAAGTTTATTTCTCAAGTTTTAATTTAATTTTCTATACTATCTTCCACGATTTTATTTAACTGAGTTATATGCCCATTTGAAGAAAAAAAATCATCGTTTCATTTAATGTAGAGTATAATATTTAAAAAATTAACGTATAAGAATAGAAACATGGAGATTCATTGTTTTGACATTGAAAATTATAAAAAGATGTTAAACTACGTTTGAAACTAAGTATTAAATCGGTTGAAAATATATAAAGAGTGGTATTTGTACAAAATGACTATAAAATTAAAGTAACATATATTTTAAAGGACATAATGTCATCTTCACCAAAGCCATTTTGGTCGGCAATTTTGGTCGGTCGGAATTTGGCAATACATTATAGTTAGCACCGACTCGATATTGCGTATTTGATTAAAAATCAAGATATATTACTGAAATTTCATGACTTCTCCAGGTTTAGGTGAATTTCATGACCATTTCTAAAGTTTCGAAGTTGTGTAACATTCTTGAGTTAAATTTAGTACAGTATATTGGCAAATCGTGAAATGTAGCATAATTTTTCGACATTGCAAGTACATCAGTTCTTTAATATAAAAAAAAAGATTGAGACAGTTATTTTAAAACTTGTCCCGTGATTGTATTAATAAATTCATTAATATCTTTTCAATTAAAACCATTAACTTCCAATTTGACAAGAATAAATTTACGAATGGTACAATCATCGACAAAATAATCTGAAAAATTTTATTACAAATAAAAAAGAACTCTCATCCTACCGACCAATAAAAAAAGTATAAGCCATAAAAAAAAGAATAAGATCCTCCGGAAGCGCATTCATCCTGATAAACCGATTTACGATGGTATATAACTAAAGAACCGTTCGACTCCCCCAATTACAGCGAGTCGGTAATTTGTAAAACAGGTAACTAATTGACGCGTCCTCGGAACAATCGCGGAGCGCTAATAGCCTCCGTTTGAAATCGATGACAGTAAGACGATTTCGCGCGGGGGCGGGCCACGAGGTCGGGGCCCCCGGCGCGTCTCGCGCGGAGCCACCGTCGCAGAGTGGATGCGAGAGAGCCCATGCCCAGGAATCAATATGATATGCCCGCGCGCGCACGCGGCAGCGCATTGCGCGACTTAGCGCGCCCAAGAGATCAGAATGGAGAGATTTTGATTTGACCCTTTCCTACTCATTTTTTCATTATTTCGTATTTCTTTTTAAGTAACGCTTCAAGGAATTTAATGCAGCTTTCGCAGATTAATTGCTTAAAGATTAAGAGATTAAGCGAACCAAAAGACACAATTAAATATTATATTTGAATTTTCTAATCAACTATAATTAAATATCTAAAAGATATAAGAGGAGTGTTTTAACTTTTAGCAGCAACTCACGAATTTTCGTGACCATTTCGAGGTTTCCAAGTTATTTCTTATAGATGATATTTTACTGGGATTCATTCCCATTTAATTTTTAACACCTCCGAATTTTCATGTTTCTCCGTCAGCCGGCAGTTAAAGTAACCAAGTTAGATAAAACGCTGACGAGATCGCAATAAGACTTATTAAACGCTTTTTATTAACCAATATCTTTTTAAGGTGGTATTAATTGTTATTGTCAGTTTAAATCGTACAATGTAGCTATTTAAATATTGTTTTATTTAGTTCAATTTATTTTGACTTAAAAAAATAAATTTTTACAAAATCTTTTAGTAATTTACTTTGCAAAATATAAATTTATGTCAATGAAAGATAAAAATCCTCTGAATTTAAGTTTCCTTTTGTATTGTATATTGTTCGAGGAATCTTGCAGCAAAGTATAATGACATTTAAGCAGCTTAATAATATAATGAAGTACCTCGTAAAAGTGTATTTGATACATTTAATAAGGATATCAAAACATGCTTTGGTGGAGTAATCTGAAACTGAAGAGGTGTATAGGGAAAACGTTAGTATTAACTGATTACCTTTTATAGATCATATTGTCATTGTGATAATTTTATTGCAAAACATTATTTTTTTATTGTTTAATAAACTAAATATGATTTGTTCATAATTGTGATTTAATGAGAAATTATAGGTGTCCTATCGCGATGCATAATCCTGTATGGTAGTATTCTAGAATATCTACGTGTATGTCTCAAAATCTAGAATTATTACTCAAACTGGTGTATCTTAAAACGAAAAATTAAAATAACAACCTGCGATTACATCGAACGAATTTTAAAAAATAGGATAAAAAACGTCGTTCGATTACAAAAGAGATAGAGAAGGAGGAAGAGAGGGAGAGAAGAGCGAGGCGATCAGAGAAACGATCTTGTAGAATAAAAAAGCAAAGTGTTGGGACTCGCGAATCGATAGCCCTCCGGTGCATCATTTTCAGGGCGAGAGAATCGAGAATCAGCGTGTGGGTCTCCCTCTCGATTATCCTCGCCATGTTTGAGGAGGGACGCGGTATAGTGGTGCAACGGGTGGACGGTCCCTGGACGGTCCGTGAGAGAGATGGCGAGAGGGAGAGAGAGAGAGAGAGAGAGAGAGAGAGAGAGAGAGAGAGACGTAGAGCGAGGCAGATATAGATAGAGAGAAAGAGAATAAGAGCGAGAGAGAAAGACTGAGGGAGACTTCGCGCGGGTGCCTTTCCCCAAAAGCGAGGCATATCGATCGGCAAATGAAACCCGCTCGGCGGACCTATTTTCTCTGTCAAGCTGTTTGCGAGCTGCCTACACAATGTTTTGCGACGAGAATCCTGGCTGTTGGCCAAGTTCATTTCGAATGGACGTATTACATCATGAGTTTAGCGAATCAATGTTTTGTCGGTATACACGTCGAGTGGGTATGCACACATCCACACACATTCGTGTAAATCCACACACACCCCTCTCACGTACACAAAGATGGATGCACACCTATTGCAGAATCATCCGAAGAATCTGTCCGCGGGTGTAAATCCACGAATTTACGCGTAGGCTAATTGCGATTCGGGATTAACATTTATGAAAGCCTAGTTTAGGATCGGCTAATTAACTTTGCACGTTCGGGTACGCATATATTCAAAAGTGGAAAAATTTTTAATTTTCATTATAGACAAGATTCTAATTATTTTATTAAATTATTTTGGGTGATGATTTTACATGGTGAGTTATGTCTTCAAAAATCATTATTACATGTACACGGTATCGAAATTACGTAAACGATAACTTGGTGCGAGGACTTTAAGTAACGCAGGTAAAATTAAGTATTAAATTAAACCGTAATTTGTCAATTATTCTAAACCAGCAAGAAATTAATTAATTTTCTTACATTTTTAAATTCCTCGGTAATGCGGAAATGTAATCAAAACCTAACCAAATTTTAACGAAATTGGTCAATTATTTACAGAGAAAACTTTGGGAGACTATCCTGATAAGGCGAGTAAATACCGTTGAATTTCGCCCATTGATATTTAATGCGCTCGTTGAATTCGCCCGGTGATGATATATAACAATAATAATGATAATAATAGTAATAATAATATTAATATAATAACAATAACGACAACAATAATAATAATAATAATAACAATAATAATAATAATAATGAATAATCAAGTTTCTATATAGTTTGACGTCAGTTGTACGTCGCATTATGTTGATCATATGTCCCAAGCAATCGGAGAGAATAAAAAAAAGAAATTATATTTACTGTCGCGATATGATTAAATATTATATCAAGCGGAAAACGACATATAAGTTTTAATAAATCGTTTAAAATGTATGTAAACATTTATTTATTTTTGACGATAAATCAAATCGAAATAAACTTGATTTTCAGTCGATCGAAGGAAAACTTTAACGCATAGGGCACTTTGAAATTGAAAAATTTCAATTCTTATCTCTGTTGTTCAGATTTTTCTCCCGATCGACTTGGAATAAAGTTCACTTTATTTGATTTATTGTATAGAATAAAATTTAGTTTCTTACGTAGTTTGTTAATATTATTTTTATAAAGTGTTAAAATAGATTATCCGACACGTTTTGAAAATAAACGGAAGTTGAATGTTATTATACCGATGTTGTACAATTTCTTAAGAGCGAAATAGTTTATTCGATTTTGCAGGGTGAAAGATATAGTAAATATAATGAACGCGCGTGACACATTGTAAAACACCCGAATAGATCGTTTTAAAACGCACGAAATCGCCAAGAGAGGAAATTGACTCGAGATCACCGGGGTGGCGTGTCCCTATACTGCACTTATACGTATGACCGACAGTAAAATAGATTCGAATTCATATTTATTTATATGTGTATACGTATATGCAGTTGCTCGGCATTATCATAGAGCCAATAAAATATACGATAAAGCGCAGAGGAAGCGAATTCTGGTTGAGTAAAGGAAAAGATCTTTCTCTTAAACGATACAATGCGATGCGCTTAGATTCACGCGTACGTAAGCCCTGTTTATACGTATACGTTGGGATTCGGTCAATACTCTTGGTAATTATCATATAAAAGGATCACCGGGAAGGAACACTCCTCCCCCTATATACTCTTCCGAGTTGCGCGGGAGGCGTTTGCGATTCCTCCCTCTTCCCTCTTCCCTCATCCCTCATCCCTCTTCCTTCTTCGTTCCCTCCCTCACCGGCCCCCCAGGAAATGGAAAAAGGAGAGACGGATGAGGCGCCGCGAAAAGGAGCCTGAACTATACCATTTATTGATTGCGCTATGGTAATCTAAACATTCGTATTTGACTATCAAACGCATGCGGGAGCCAGTTTAAATGGTAAAATCTTTGGAGGATTTATTTGAGTTTTGGTACGAACCGAGTCATCGACGATCCTTTTGCCAAGTGACAAGGGGCGAAGGAATATCTGTGTTACTCGCAGAATACGTTCCTAGTTTATTTGGTTAACCGGAGGTAAAATATTTTTCTATGTATTTTAACAATAGTAAGTCTGGTAGTCGCAAGGTAGACATTTTTTATGAGAATGTCAAACTATTGTTTTTCGGATTACTTGACTTGTAATAAACTAACCGAGTTAAATATAATTTAACTCGAGAGGGGTTTTACGTATCGCAATTACCATTTGAGGAAGGTGTAACTTCATTTTACATTCTTAATTTAAGTTCAAGAACTCGTTTGCTTTGTCTCGACTCGAATGAAATTTAGCTGCGATATGAATAGCCACTTATTTAAATGTATTTTAATTTTCGACGATTTAAATATGCATTTCGTAATAATGCTAAATGTATACGATTCTCTTGAAACATTTAATACAGTTACAGCATTCGAGTGAATTCGTGGTACATTCACCTAAACGTGCTTACGCAGCGGAATATTGTTTAATTTTTAACCCCTATCGATTACGAATATAATGTACGTAATGTATTTGAAATTTATTTATCTAAAATTAATTCCATTTATAAGATTAACAAGGAGCCGAGAGCAAATACCGACTGGAAGGTATAGTAAAAAATAAAAGGAATAAAAAAAAAAATGTTGTTCGTCAGTGTCGTCACCATTAAAGTGCACGACGCATCCGTAGAGAAAAATATGTATTTATTCCATAGAAAAATGTACCTCCTTCAGCAATACTGACCGGGAGGCGAGAAAACGTCTCGTCTACCCCTGACGTTAATCCCATTAGGTACGTGACAAAAAGCGAGTAGAGAACGATCGCACGACATAATTGAGACACAACCACCCCTCGGCATATCACGAAATTGAATCCGCTGACCTGGGATTTTTTATTTCTCGTTGATTTGTTTAGCGAAGCACTTGAAAATATCCTTTTATCAAACGTATACGGATAAATTCTTCGTTAACTTTAATTCGGTATATAAAGTAAATCCCAAATGGGAGATCCATTTAGATTAGTATATGGTGCGCTGTAGCGGGGTATATATAGGGCTCTACCTATCTTGACGAGTTAATCGAAAGTAATCTCTGTGGGCAGTTTCTTTACGTGAGAATAATATATACATATATACACACGTATATACATACTTACGTACGTACGTAGATGTATTTTTACATCTGTATAATATATATATACATATATATAGAACGATTTGGAATAAATTTTCAAGGTATAGGTACGTAGGATGTTTTGATTTAGTAGTAGTTTGAGAGTTGGCAAAGCTCTTTGGATCTTGGCCAATATTTTTATGTTATTCTTCGTAGGAATCGTCCAACCCCCCGTGACTGACGGCTTAAATGCCCGGCGTTGTCATCGAAAAGTCGATTCGTATGGGCCTCATGGCACTTCCTTACTCCTTTGTTTTCATCCTCTCCTCTCTTTTAAGTAGTTTTCCTTACGTTAAAAACTTAGAAACGCTCACCGGAGGGAAATAGTTTTTCGATGGTAACGCGATGACGAAAACTTTTCTGGGACACTTTTCTTTCGACGTATAGTAATGAAGGTAATGCACTTTATGCGAGTTTTGTTCTTTCTAATTGAATGGCTACCGGGGTATACTTTTACGTGATATATAATTATTGATTTCAATGAATTTTCTTTCGAAATGTTTGTAGGTATGTATATATATATATATATATATATATATATATATATATATTTATATAACTTTATTCTTATCTACACTTATTCCTAATTTCGATTTTAAATTTAACTTTACCATTTTGTGCAGATTGACACACTATTTTATTATTTTTATTAACAACGTACATATGTAAAGTTAAATGTAAATAAAAAAATAATCCGATGAAAAAGTGTTTAATTAAGGACTTAAAACTAGGCTAGGTTACTCCAATTTTTAGTAAGACTAGTCATTTACCATCTTAGAGATTAAATCGATTTCGACCAACCTAGTACACTTATTTTTGATAAAACACTTTTCGTAGCCTATTATACGTTTAAACGTAGATATCATCTCTCCGCGTGTGTGTATACGTGCGATCTATTTATTTAAAAAAAGTTTATATATAAAATTCAAGATAAGTTCCGAATATATATTACATCATTATACCTGCACTGACAACTAATACAATTTGAATATTTGACAATATCGAAGATACCGAACTATTAAAAAATATAAAATTGTAAATACTATACTGATAATATATATATATATATACACACTTTCCGTATTCGCATCATCACTTGATTGTGTTCTAAATCGATCAGTCAAATAAACGATTAAAGATTGCATTGTAAAGCGATACTACAGGATAGAATTTAGTTAATTTTCACAAGATACGTGCAGGAACTAAAATACTCTCGTGTCATTGCAATTGATTAAAAATACAATACATGTCTTACATAGTAAACTATCGGAAATGCTGATTAAATTTTTTCGCAATTCCATTGGCGAAAATATCTTAACACGAAATTCCGAAATGTAACAATGGTTACTTTCTATAAGTAACTTAGGTCAGTTCTCTCGCAATAATTAAGGATACGTGAACCAATTCGAGTTCCACCTTGCAAAAAAAAAAACAAACGGAGAAATACGAAATTTTTACATTGAAACTGCAAATGAAGTAAAATAGAAAGTTTATTTGTCTTTTATAGAATAGACATGTATTCGAAAAAAGTGGATTTGTTTAAATTTTTTATAATCCTTTTTGTAAAATCATTTGGCGCGTTCGAATATTGAAATTTTTATCACATTTTTAACTATTGTAACTGAAAAATGTAACAATATTTTAGACAATAAATAAATAATGAATAAATAAGTGCAATTGATTACTAATTACTGAAAATAATAGTCAAACAATAGCGGACAATTATAAACAATATTCTAAGTTTCCCAGACAAGCGTAAAACGTGAATAATTCAATGGAAATAAAAGAAAATGACACAACAAAAATAAAATCCTCGATTAAACTTGAAATAAACTTTGTGCTATACAAACAAACCCAATAAAAAAACAAATGGTGAATTTTGCCGTAAAACTCGGGCAGCCATTGTCACTCCTAAAAACGCTGACGCCAACTTTTAATCGAATCTACGGTTTTCCACGTAAACATCCGGTAATCCAAAAAAAAGAGAAAAAGTCGCAGCCTCAGCAGACGTTAAACGAAGCACTCGACTCCTGTTTCGTAGAATTCTATATGGTCGCTACAGTAGCACCAGTACCACCACCACCACCACCACCACCGACCGGTGAATTATTAGCAAGGCTCGTAAAGAATTTTGCGCGCCCGTAAAAATTTTCGCTTGCTCGTCCAAGTTTTTCTCAAGCCGTAAAATACACGAATATATATATATATATACCTATATAGGTTTACACGGTCGATAGAGAAGTTAGCTTATTTATCGGTAGATCAGGGTAGATTTTTCGGGGTCGGATGACGTCCTCGGTGGTATGTTCGGGGCCGAATCCTCACGTGCCTGTTGTATGCACTGGGAATGCTGGGGCCGGTGTTATCCACGGCATGCCTAGCTCTTCCCAAGGCGTGGCTATCGAGCTTTAACGTTCGCGCGCGCTCTGGGGCTCGGTCACGCGATTAAAGTGCTTAATCGCCGGTTGTAATAATAGCCGCAGTGCCCTTCTTTCGGCTTCAAGCTTTTCGAGGATCCTCGCGCTTTTCGTCTCTCGTCTTTTCCTTTACGTGTGTGTGTGTGGGTGTGGGTGTTCTTTTTTCGCGTCCCAGATTTCTTTGACTTTCGCGAATATTTATGCGAATTTCGTTCCAACTGTACACTTGTATTTACGTGATGGAGAGTTTTAACACTACTTTGATAATTTCAATTTATGGGATCGTCGGGTGTAACTATTTTTCCATGACTGTATTAATTATCAAAATCTCAAATATTTAATTTAATTTAATTGGTGAATCATCTATGGAATTTTGATAAATGTGAACGGTGAACCAATTAGACAAAATGCATGTGTACTAAAAGGTAAATAAAATCTATTGTCAAATTTTTAATTATTGAATAGGTGAATAATAATAACAATGTGGTATTAACAATGTTTCAGATTGCTGACTCTTTTTAAAAAATTAAGATAATTGACACAAATGTATATGTACATACATGCAATTATTTTTAATTGTAAGTAATAATTTAAAATTTATTGCTTGATAAAATGTAGTTAAGCCGATTACTGTTCTATCTCTCAGCTTCGAATATAAATGAAGCACGAAAAGCACACAGGAAATTTTTCAAATTTTCATTCATTTATAATACTTATTAAAAGTTTGGCATTGTCTCATTGTAAAAGCGCCAAATACGTTTTGCCATTACAAGACGTCAATTAAATATTGACAAAAGAATAAACAAACAGACAGTATAATTTTAAATACAAAAATCATTTATCCGCAAATCAATATTATACACAAGATTTCGTAACTCTGGAACGCATATACGGCTATTAAACCAGTCCATGGATTAATTCTCAATTTAATGTTACCTTTGGTAATTTTTTGAAAAAATTACTGGTATATGGATTCAAATTCTTATCGGTTTATCGATTTGAAATAACTACAATTACTGTACATGAATATCGACTATATTCGTGTTATCCTATAATAATTTTGTAACATTTGAACATCAATTTAAAATTAGAATAGTTTTTTAAACGATGGTTGAATTTAATACGATGTTTTTATAGTATCGTCAGAATATTTTAGCAGTTAAAACTTCCCTTTTATGATTTTCCAAACGTGTATATACATGCTGCATATCTATCGATAGAAAAAGAAGAAAAATGTATATTTCAGAGCTTGTGGGAATTGGTTTTTAACATTAAAGGTTTGTATCGAAAATTACTCTTGAATGGGTGAACGCTTTGAAAATTTTGAATTTTCTAGAAAATGACTGTTATGTGGTCAGAAATGTTTAGCGAAAATTAAAAGTTACAGTTTTTATAGTGTGTTGATGACATAAATCTTGACGTAAATCTAGGTAGAGTTACCATTTTTATGGCAACTTTTACTAATATTTATGATACTTTTATATCATAATTTAAAAATCTCATAAATATTGCAAAATTTCTTTTTTAACAATAATAATTGCAACTTCAAACTTTTCTTGTCATTTTCCATGGCCAATTAATTATGAGAAAAAAACTAACGATTCAAATGATAAAAAGTTTATTCTTTTATTCTTCGAAATAAATGTACACGTATCATTTGCGATCCGAATAAAAACTACGTTAATTAAAATTATTCCGTGAATATATTATTTGAATTAAAAACCTGCAAGTAAGATAAATAAAACCTTTCTAGCTGAGACTCTGCACTGTTTAAAAAAGAAACTGATAAGTCTTGCGATATGTTTACAATACGTACTTTTCATTATTATATGCAATAAAACAATCCGATACTATACTTATAATATATATTACAAAAATTGAAATTATACATCAACGTATATAAAATGTATGCCGATAACCTTAAACTTTCGTTTTTTTAAACGGTACTGACGAAACGAGTTTTAAGTATTTTCACTTGAAATTAAGGAGCCGTTGCAGCTGAAAAAAAGTAAATGAATGCTTTCACAGAAAATTTATAGCAATTTTTAAAGCTATTTAACTTTGCGGAAAAGAGTATATACCTACAGAGACGTTTTTAAAACGATGTTAAAACTGGAACTGTTCTCTTTTTAAACTTTATAAAAGACTTATTCAGAATATTTTTTAAATAATGCACTTTTTTTTGATGAAAGCATAATTTCACATTATAATGGAAAAAAAGTATAACATTATACTTTAGGTATTCAAATATTGTTTGAAGAATTACAAAATTTAGTTTACATATATATTCCCTTCATTTTTTCATTGTGCAGGAGCTTGTAAAGTTAATCCTTGATGTTCCGACAAGTCAAATCGTTTATAAAACTTTTTTTTTCCATTCAGAAACTATCGCTTTGTAAAATGCCATTACAAAGCGAACACGAGAAAAGTCAATCTTTAAAAGAATAATTATTGCGTAATAATCTTAATGGAAAATACATATAACGTTGCAACTAGAATTATATATTAATATTCTTTTTCAAAATAATAGGTTTAAAAATCAACAAATTTATAATATTGATTGATAATACTTACGTATATAATCTTGTAATATATAATTTATTATTGAAATTGGAATATCGATGTACATGAAGAATAATTAAATATGTTAAATGTACAACTTCATATTTGCATTGTTTCGCGTAATATATTACAGTATTTCATTGGGTTCCTTTACTTTTTATTATTAATTAATTAATCCTTACAATGATAATATAAAATTGTGAATTATTATTATTATTATTAATTTTATATTTCAGGGAAACATTATTATTTAACATATATACATAGAAGTTTATTGGAATACTGGACGATTCATTAAGATCATTCACAGACGTACTTTTTTGTAAAAAATTCTTCTTTTGTAAAAATAGTGAAGAATTTGAAACATTCACCGGATCTTTGTGAGAAAGTTACAAATGGATATTAGTTCTTTCATGTGGATGATGTGAAAGTTAAATTTCCATTAAATATTTAAAGAAACGAGTTTACTTGAGCAAATGTTATTTTCTTGGGTTAAAATAATATCAGTTTTATTAATCTTAGAGTGGAATAAGGATTAATTTAACGTTTTGTATTTTAAAAATATAATAGTATATTATTATTAAATGTGGCAAGTATTATAGGAAATATTTTCTCTTTGATCCTTGCTTTTGCAATAACATATATATATATATAAATTTCACGTGTACAGAAGCATTACGAGAGTCAAAAATACAGATGAGAAAGAACGTAATATTTGTAATTATATTAATAAAAGGATTGTAGTAAAACGGAATAATGCTCGGATAGAACGTTAAGACAAGAATATGCATTATTTAGCTTATCGGTGGGTATTAAGATTATTGTGATCTTATAAAGTAATTCTCGAGCATTAGTGTGCGCAAGGTTCCTCTAGTTTCAGTTACACCGATAACAACCAAGAAAGCCAAGGAGATAACATTCTAACCGTTTACAAAACTTGGACAGTATACGAAATCGTCAGTTTTTCCATCATCTCTTTCATCTCAAGACACGTACCCGTACACGTACCCGTACACGTACCCGTACACGTAGACCGTAACCCGAAATACGAAAGAGCTTTCGGTAGGAAAGTTCGTAGTTGCCGTCTTAGCCATCCCAGACGTTCGTGTAGTCTGAGAGAACCACCCGAAGGAAAAAGGATCTCCTCCTAATTCCAGTAGTCTAGCCGGATCCCTCAGCAAAATCCATAGATGAATGATTGTGGAAAGAGCGAGGATGAAAGGAGGAAAGTAGTGGAGGAGGTAGGTAGGGGTGAGGGTGAACGTGGGGTGGACGTGGGGTGGACGTGGGGTGGACGTGGGGGGTAAAGGGGTAAAGAGGATAAAGGATAAGGGACCCAGGAGCCACGGCCTTAGGAGTCGCGGCCGCGAATCGGAAATGGGTCGTGCTAAAGGTTCATTAGGGCAGCCGGCGACCCGAATTCATATTTCGCAGGAGCCTCTGGCGCAGGCGTCGGCGTGGCGGCCCGGGGACGATGACAGGGAGGAGTAGGGCAGGATCGGCGAGCGGGGGTTGCCTCCCTCGGGTCGCTCGCAGGTGGCGCGATAGTCGACGAGGGATGCCCGCAAACCGGGCGGGGATGCACAGTGCGACCCTGGACGGCCAGTAGTACGCCCGCGTTTCGGCCAGACGACGCCCCCTCCGGCGCCGACCCTGGGCTACCTCTACCACCTCCCCACTCGTCGTACCGTTCGTCTACTAAAGACGGGGGGGTTTCTACCAACCTCCGAGACAGTCGCGGCTTACGGCTCGACGGCGACGAGCTCGACGATACGAGTGAATTTTACTCTCGCGGGGCATCGCGCCGCAATTTTTACATCGGATACCTATACTTCTATACCCGTACACGCATACCCTGAGTCTCTGTATACGTACGCGCACCCACACTTACGACTGCCTACCTACACGTACCCACGTACCCACGTATACATGTACTCTTCGCCGTATCTTCGATTGTTTAACGTACACCTACACGTACATATATGTATATCTATACACGCGAGGATGTACCCTCGACGATCTACGAGAATAGCCTATACGGAACCAAGGTATGGAACCGCGAGATTTTACCACTACCACCACCACCACCACCACCACCACCACCACCACTACCATCATCATCATCGTCATCACCCTATCCCCGCCCTGCATGTACGATTCTGCTCCTACTCTCCAACTCTTGAAATTTAACGTGAAAAAGACAAGAGGAAAGAGCCGCCGAGCCGGGTTTATATTTAACCCTCGCGTCTCGTGTTACTCTGACTTATACGTTCGAGACTCGAAATAGAGACGCCGTGGTTCCTCGGCCCGCCATCGCGCGGCTCTCCTCTCTTTCTCTCTCTCTCTCTTACTTTTCTCTTCTCTCTCTTTCTCTCTCGCTCTCTCTCTCTCTCTCTCTCTCTCTCTCTATTTTTCTCTCTCACTCTCTATCTCTCTCTCTGTCCTTTGCATGTATGTGTGTGAGTGTGTGCGTGTGCGGGCGGACGGGAGTTTGTGTGCGTTTGCGTGTGCGTGTGCGTGCGTGTGTGTGTGTGCGTGAGCTGCGCGTGCGTGTGTGCGAGGTAGCGCGCATCGAGAGGAGACCAGGAGGAGGACCCGGACGCACGTAATGTTAAGCTTAGCTGGTTGAACACGGGTCAAATATAACGCACGATTGACGCATTTGGTCCCCTTCAACCAGCTGTAGTTGACATTAGTCTTCAACCCCACCGGAACTCATCGACAACGAGGACACTCTTACGTAACAGGACGTCGACGCCGGTTTTTTAACACATCCATACTATCCGAGATAGATATCGTGAGATCTCACTACGCCACGCCTTAAGATGGCCACGTTAACCGGGATTCATATATTTCTCGTGTGATCGTAACTACGGATCGAACAAGAGATCATTCGACAAAAAAAAATCTCTCTTACTCTGTGTAATTCGAACGCAATCTGTTACTCTTTTTTTTCTTAACGCGTTTAAATTAAGCATGAATGAAAGTGGTACTTGGTGTTCGGTTAACTTTGAGCGATCGTGTGTGGATTTTTTGTAACGATCGAATATGCGTATTATACATATATTTATCATCGAGGGAATGTCCGTCTTTTAGGTTATGTATCTACTACGTCATTGATCAGTGTGATTTTTCATTTTTTTACGAGTACGAATATTTACGAGATTGTTGGAGTCTTTAAACTTGCCGTTTCGTCAAGGTGACAGTTTCCGATTGAGCACGAACGTGCGGAATGAATTTTTGGTTATTTTTAACTTACCGTGCGGTCTATTTTCTTTACTTATCATTCGATTTTCATGTAGATTCGGTATCGTTATTTTTACGACATGCAATTTATTCCGCAGTGTTAATATTAGTAACAAAATTTAGTATACAAAATATCTCTATTTTAAAAAAGTGTGAAAATGTATGTTCTCTTCATAGCCGAACCAATGAATAGTCGATAAATTTGATAAAGTGTCATAAACATAACAAGAATTACAACGCGATAAATAATAAAACACAAATGAAAATTAGAAACTGATACCTTGATGATAACTTGTAAAGCTCGATTTACATATATGTATGATTTGATCGTCAAAATTTTGTTTCCATATGTGTGCTGCTCGGTGTGCGTAAAAATCCATTGTTTTACTAAATTTCATGTCTCTTCCGTATATGTGTATATATATGTATAAATTAGTTTTTCTATATCGTAGATATTCTTGCACACTCTATTATGCAATCGTACAATTCTTGTTTCCTGTAAGTGTGTCCATTACACTGAGAGAAGAGTTTAGTAGCAGTAAATCCCAGGTGAAATTATTTTAAAAAATTCTAAAAAAATTTTTATTAACATTTTTGTGGTAAAAATATTTTGCTAAATTTGTATAAATTATTTGTTTACAAAGATAGCTTAAGCAATGTAAGCAAAAGTTGTTAAAAAATAGTTGCTTTTCAAAATTTTACATTATTCTTTATTAAAAAAATAATTTTACCTGGAACGTACACTTTTTGTTGGTGTATGTACTAGACATAGTTAAGTTGGTTAAAATGTTATTATTGCAAAAAACTATATTTGTTGCAATAATTTAATTAATTGGTAATTTATCAAACCCTATGTTTTTGTGTTTAAGTTTAATCCATAAAATTAGTAGAGTACTGGATTTAGTTGAAAAATCACATAAAATATGTGTCTTCCTCGAATGTTTATCTATGTAGTTACCCTAGTAGAAATTACACAACTTTTAGAATATAAATTGGGTGCTTGGCATAAGCCAACCGCAAAATATTTAAATATTAGCTGTGAGATTGTTATCCTGACCCCAGAGTGGTTATAATTTCTACTAAGGTACATAAACTCGCAATGATTATAAATATGCATATTTTTTAATCTGTATAGCTATAAAAGAATAATTTTCTTCAGTATTCACTTTTTTATACTCTTAAAATCGTTGTTGTAATAATTACTATATGCATTTAACGAATGAGGTGACACAGTAGTAAAATGATAAGGGTTACTGTATTTTTTATTAGGATTAAAGAAAATCACAATAAAAAGCACACTTAATTTATCGTATTACGACTATGTCTCTCGATTAATAAGCAAACGAAGATAACAATTATTGCAACAACTTCTAAGTTAAGGGAAAAATATTAATTTTAAAGAATCGTTCTCGCAGTGTAATCAATCTATAACTGTTATCAACGTTGTTAATAATTATTTTTCCCGCAAGCTTCTGAATGTTGACGGTGAGAAATTAATAAGCTTGTTATAGGTAGTTACGACCAAAAGTATTACTTTTTGTTTGCGCGACTGCTAAATTACAATCTCATTGACTTTCGATAATTAGTCAGGAAGTTTATGTATACGCAACTCGTATTACACAACTTCTCGGTCATACTCGTTTCTCGATTTATTGACAGCTATATTAATAGCTATATAAGTCGAGACCAATTATACATTCGATTTAGTCCTCGCGTTATTTCATTCATTAATTTCCACGACTAACAATTTTTTCGTTACATCGATTGTTTTCATCGATATACCGTGGAATATTTTATATTTTGCTCGAATGTTCACTTAAATCCATTAATTGACTGTCAATTATCGTACGATCAATTTTTAATTATTCTTCACTTTCGTTTTCGTGGAGAGATTTTAATATATTTAGGTTAGATATCAAACTGTCTTTTTTGTAATTGTTAATTAATTATCATGATTCTAATTAAGTGCTTATTTAAAATACCTTGTGATTCAATGTTCTTTCTTTTCAGTACATTTTTTATAGTATTGAGAAATTTACTTCACATAAATTTCTCAATGAAATTAAATGTGTAAATTAATTGTTATACATAATTTATACTTTTAATTAAATTTTCTTTTTCAGAACAAAAGTACAAATTAATTAAAGTTTTATGTAAATTTAAAAACAAGCAAATGTAAATAATTGTAACTCGTATTTTTTGTTGTAAAGTAAAAATAAACTTTGTATCTAATTTTTCAAAATAATATTTCTTTCTATTATCCTTCTATACTGACTGCCAAGTTAATTTTTAACAAGTCATAAAATTATAGTTTTTATCTCTTTAATAATTAAACAAATTTTAAAAATTAGTTATTTTATTGTGTATATTAATGTAACTAGTAAAAATATTCGATTACTGTTATACTTGATTTCTCAAAGTTATCCTCGGACGACTAGTGTTTTAAAAATAACCAACATTGCGACTGCATAAATAACATTGTTAAATAAAAACCAACGTTACTAAAAATTTTATTGAAATACCGGGTGATAAAAGTGAACATCATTGCGAAACTTTATCGAAATATCTTTAAGAGTTTACGAACTGTGATGACACATTCACGCACACATTCGTACATCCTAAAAATAGCCCACTTGAATTTCTGAAGTCAAAATATAGGTATGCGTTTCAATACAAGGAATTCACGTTACGGCAAAATTTTGAAGTGAAATTACTTTCATAGTTTTGAATTGTGTACGATACAACGTGTTAAATAATTTATTCAAAGTCGTAAGAATAATCTTCAAAAACCGAAATGCCAGTGTCATTATTAAATAACTTTTTCTTTAACTAATCTAACTACAGGTACACATAAACCGCTTATATAATATCGGCGTATAATTTTTTGCCCGCGTTGTATCGTTTTTTTTTTCAGATACTGTTTGCGTACATCCTCTTTAATATAAATTATTTTAATAACGCGCGCGACGTTCATTTACCTGCTCTAAACTTAACTACATACTCAGTGATGTTAAAAGAAGACTTAGACGCCCTCTTCTTTGCTCCAACTACTCGAGGTGTTCTCGACCAATTAAAATAGGTGAAGTCTGACTATATAAGGTTAGATCGCTTATGAAAACAGGGAAAACGTATTACATTGTCTCTTTGCAAACGACAATTTATAATAATCTACTTCTTTTTTCTAAATGTTTTACATTTCCTTATATTCTAATACATGCAGTAAAAAAATTTGTGCTGGTGTTCAACTAACTTTCATAAGTTATAAAAATTTGTTTTAAAGAAACACGTTTAAACTTTTAACATTAGATTTTATTTTCTTTATAAGTGCGTCAATTTTTCAACTTTGAATACCTATCTAGGTATGTACATTTTTAAAGTGGAAATACTCCGGTGATCGTGGAAACAAGATGAATATTGTTAAATGTTATTACCTCGTGCTAATATTGTGTTAATAATCAATAAAAGTGTATACATTGTGCCTAATAGTATTTTAATACAAGCGATCGAAAATCAATTTGCAGTTAATTTAAAATGCATGTTTGTAGTGGTCCAATTTTGTTAAATTATCTTAAAGTATCATGCAGCATCATCGATAATCTATACTCTAATTACTACTTCTGAAGCAAATAGATATTAAGTACATGTAAAATATGTATATATAGTGATGTCATTGATAATTTTTTCCAAGTCTTATATTTTGAGCAAGTGTGTGAAAATTTGTAAGATAATTTAAAGAAATACAAAATTACATCAAATTGTTACTAAAGAAATAGTAAGTTTAAATTAATGTTATTCTCTATACGTGATGAATAATTATTTTAAAGAATTTATTAAAAATGCCTGTCACGTATTACGAGAACGATTAATATTTTATTTGGAACAATATCGCATAAATAATAAAACAAATTAAATTTAAGATTATGTTGAAAATTATTCAACGTTTGTGCATGTATACATTTATTACATCAACATTTTTCAGTTATAATTTAATTCTGGAAATAATACTAGAAGATTCATAGATTTCCTGGTATTATACTTTCCATTATCATGCTTTAATTTTCTCATTATTCTGATGTTTCTAATAATGAATGTCGGTTAACCGAGATAATTAAAGAAAACTATATATAAAACCTACCACTTTCAGTTTTCCTTTAATTAAAAATTTTCTTGTCGTAATGTTTATCATTTTAACTCCATATTTAACTGCAAATATTTATTCAACCAACTTTAATTTATTATCTAATGAATAATTTTTCACTTCTTTATACTACACAAATTTTTATCATCACTCGAAAGACACTCTCGAGTCATCGATAATATATACTGTAAAAAGCCAAAGTGTTTTCACAGACTAAATTAACGGTAAAATTTAACAAACTTAGCCTCTTAAGAGAGAAGCGTTGAAAATATTTATCTTTTTTTGCATTTATAAGTTTCCTATCTGAAATCTATTAAACCAATGTAAACACTTATTTAAAAACGAATTGAAAACGATTTACAGGTAAAAATAAGTTTTACTAAGGATAACCAAAATCCTTACGATGTTTGATAACGATATCGCGAAACAACCTAAATTTAGAAACGAGTCAAAACGAATGCATCGCATAAATCGTTATACAAATCTTCAGGAAAAACTATGACGTTAGAAAGAAAAACGAGACGGTTAATCAAAAGCGGAAGCGACGCTGTAAACGTCACGAGTGATTAACGTCATTAAAGTTAGCCCCCTACCACGAAGCGTAAACAAATTTACGAGGTAAACCCGGGGGGAAATTATTCGCGCGGTAGATTTTTGGCGGATCGAAAAGGCGCGCCGGGAGAAAATCCAGGATGGCGCGCTCCAGGGCGGGGTTCGGTGTGACTAATACACGAATTGCGGCGACTTCTACCTCTCTCTCTCTCTCATCTCTCTTCTTGCTCTCTATCCCTATATACCTCTCTCTCTCTCTTTCTCTCTATCTTTACTTTTTATCGGACCGATGATTCGAATATTTTTCGCGATGAAAGTTTGACGGGCGTTTAAACGCGTGGGGCGGATACCGCGGCAATAAAATCCTTAACTTTGAATTTTTCATCGGGGCCCGGGGGCATGGATTTTCCGGAGTTTCCCGCGGGAGCATCCCGGGCAAAAGTCAGTGGCTATAATGGAATCGACCGCGTCTCTCTACTCTCTCTCTCTCTCCCTCGCTCTCTTGCTCTCTCTCTCTCGCGCTCTATCTCTCTCTGTCCCTATCTCTCTCTCACTCTCGCCCCACTTGAATGCACCCGAGGAGAGAAACTCGGTGTGTCTCCTTTCGCGGGTTCGTCCTTTGCTTTCTCGCCGAGGGGAGTGTTTGAACTTTCGGGACCGGATTTTCATTCGTTTTCATTGGTCTATTTTTTTCTCTTTGTTTTAATCTTCGTATGTATATTTACTTTATTTTAAACGGTCTATGGGTATTTTTTTATTTCTAAATACGTACTTTTCGTATTTGTTTTCTTTGCTGTACATTGTATATTTTGTGTAATGTAGATATGTATACCTAATAGTAGTTTAGATCTATTGTAAATATTGTTATTATAGTTTGGTAACCATATATTCGTAGAATAATAGATTTTACCTATTTTTGTAAACATATAAATAAATATTGGTTTTAAAATTTTTTAAACATAAAATAAACAAAACGTTCAAATGCAGCGATTTTTAAATACTATAAACAAATCGTTAAAATACAGCGATTTTTAAGTAATATAAAAAAACGTACGATTTCTTACCTTAGCGTTCAGAGAAATATAACAACGAAATATCTCGAATATCAGGTTGGTTTACTTACGGATCGTGCACGTCGTTGATTTAAGGCGCATTTGACTTACCTGAAAACACATAAAACATGAATTAACGTTTTTCCCTCATGCGAGACATGCGACGGTCTTATTACTTATATTCTTATTACTAGAGTGAGACAGTCGAAATAACTCTCGAAACGATTTTTCGAGAGTAAATAGAGCAAACTAGAAATAAATGAAAGGAAGAATATTTTAGGACACTTTTAAATCGTTTTTTTACGTTCCGAATGCACAAGAATGATTGAGTTTTTAAGCGATACGACTTTTAGCGGTTTGACCCCTCCATTGGTTGGAAAACAAATCTTTTTTTATTTTCGTTTAATTTATATTGCGTAACGAAATTTTCGTCGCAAATTGCATCTTCTTCATGTGCACGCACACTCACACACATATATGTAAATTTAAGCACGTTACGAGCACACGCTTATGGAAAAGAAAAAGAACGGGTATTAGTTTTATGCGGTTGTCTGGCAAAAGTTTGTCTTAATAAGTCTGATTAAAGTGTAACTAAGGGTACGGAAGAATTGCAAAACAAAGACATCGCGAATCTCATTACGGTGAAATTCCAATTTATCAAAAAGAATATGCTAACGTCTTGTTTAACTCGATTATTAATGTATACTCACTTTTTTTTCGCTAACTTTGTAAATTACACTGTTATTAAAATATTCGTTTAAACTGGAGTGAATTCAATTAATTACTTTCCTTATGGTTTTTAATAGTTTATTTATACCCACAAATATGATTTTTTAATATTTGTAAAACGGAGTTAAATGTAATCAAATTAATTAAGACGATATAAAATTCGATATTGAAGTATATATTTAAATTGATTAATTTACAATTTTGTATTTATACACGAATAGAATTTCTTAATAAAAATAGCCATGACCAGGACATTAAATCTAGGACATATCAACCGTTCGGAAAAAATAATCTCATAATCTTTTTAAGCAATTCACCATGATTTTTCCATACTATTACAATATTTTTATGTTACTAATCAAATGTCCCAAGTTCGAAAAATTGTCACCATATTCGAATTGGATATTTTTATTTAAAAAAATAACTTTTATAATATTATTCAAATTTTAATATAATTAAGAATACTATTTTAATTGATTTTTAAACCACTTGTTAAATGAAAACAAAATTAGGTTGTACTGTCGTTTTGCTTATATTGTATTTACAGATATCCAGTAAACTCTTACATACTTCTATTTCTTAAAAGGAAATAATCAAAAACTTTTTAGAATTTAAATGTTAGTCTATTCTTTTTTCAATACATTATGATTGCTCATATTTATTTATATAATGCTTCCTAAATCTTGAACACCACGAACTATCTTAATAAATTTTACAACCTCTCTAACTCGATAAATTTTCTTGAAATTTCCCCTCGGAACAAAGTTAAAAAAAAAGAAGAAAATTCCTGTAAACACAGGTTGGACCAATCTCTTACACCAGAATCCGTAATTACAGTACACTCTTCCGTCGACCACTAGGAACTCACCTCTTTACCGTCCATTCCGAAAACGAGTCCCGCGAACGGGGCCACCCCGAAAACGAGGCGCCATTCGAAAACCTCCCTCAAAGTCTGTTTACGTAAGCGAAATAAGGATCGGTGCCGAAGGGGACGCGTTTCTTATTTTAACTACCGTTCCCCGTGCGACACTCGTCGCTAATTACCTCAATTTAGGGTAATGCCGCGCATTCGTTCGTTCGCTCGCTTTTTTTTTACAGCGAGGCGAAACGAGTATGTGCTTCCTGCCAATGCAATTTACTCGAGGTGCGGTAACAAAAGTTTCTTGGCCCGTGCAAGTATCTCCCTTTCGTCCTGGCTCCTTTGTGTCGACGGTCGTTTGATCTAAATGCTAACTTGCACACGCTAAACACAACGAAATAGTCAACTAAAATCCAAAAGCGTCCTTGGGCCAAATCCATTGAGGTTACTGTTCAATCGTGATAGTGGTTAAATATTTTTAACTCTTCTAATCTCACGTTTTTTTCCTTATATAACGAATACAAGTTAATATAAGAATTATTATATCACTTGAAAAATCTAAAATGCGTTGTTAAGCTATACCAAACATAAAATTAATAACTATACTGTGATGTTAATTATTTCTTTTCTACACAAATCATTCAAGAAATTAATTTTTTATTATAAAATTCACTTCTCATTTGTAATTGTGAATTTTAAAATCTGATAGTATCGTAAAAATCTAAGCCATTAGTCAAGATCGAATCACTTGCAATATTTTAAGTTTCTCCATCACTGCACGATATTATTACAATAATTTATTTATCCGAGATACTCTATTTTTGTTACATCGAATAAAACACAATCGATTATCTCTAATGATACCAATTTATTCGTTTTATAAATTTTATTTATCATCATACTAAAAATTGTATTGTAACAGTTTATTAATTTTAAGTTTAGATATGATATTTTTATACGCTTGAAGCTCTAATTCAGCTCTCGCTTTTAAATATACCAAAGCACGTTGAAAATTTAGCTAAAAATAAATGAAAGGAGAAATGTAGTTTTCGGATGAACGGTATCTTTAACGCGCGTTCCAGGGGTCATAGATGCATTTTTTGGCATCGAATCCATACGATATGGAACGAATTAAAGTTGCCTCCCATCCTGTTAATGGTAATATATTAACGGGTAAAAAGTGGTATTGAACAGACCACGAGAGCCGTTATTTCATTACTTAATTAGTTAAAATTCCGAGATAATCGGATAATAATAACGTGTAATTTGAAAAGTTGAAATTGCTCTCTCTAAGTTATTTTAATACTTCGAAAGTCGAGGGATAAAATAATATTTTTCTTTGGAAATTTTTTTTGTTCCTTGAAAACTCCGTTTTACTAAATGAATCTAATAATCGAACAAGGGTACACGTTAGTAGGACAAGCGACTTTTTAATGAGTGGATAGCTAGAGGAGTTAAAATATTTTTTGCTCGTATAGTTGACGTTTGAAACATCTGAAAATACACCAAGTAAAAGGACCTCACGGAATGATGAAAAAAGTTCGCTCGAGGCTGATCGCTAATTCCCGACGCGGATCATCCTATTTAATTTAGCACACTTTTGACTCGGCTGCAATTTCACCTTTTCTCAAGTTGCTTCTACAGAGATTTTCTAAACCGTTATCAAGGCTTTACATTTAAAAGTTAAAAAAAAAGTATTTGCGAAACGCTATTAAATTGTTAGAAAATTTATTTGATGTAGACGTTAAGATGCTGTAAAATACTGGTTTTGGAAATATTTTATTCTAGTACGCAATTTGGGGCTACAATTTTCATCCGTAAATTAATTGAAGATTCGAAAATCGAAATGTAATCACGTTATGCAATATCTTTCACTATTGCATTAGCAAAAGATTGGTTTTTGTATAAACTTAAAAATTTGTTAAACACAATAAGAGTACGAAATATCTTAATAAATATACCAATATATTTTGATAATTTTGTGTGTAATAGAAAGAACTTTTACTTGTATTAAAAAATATATTTAGTTTCCGACGGTGTGCACACATTTTATTGTCCATCGATCCAAGCCATAAGAAAATCCTACCTAAAAGAAATTAAGGGAAAGCGTGTCAAATCCAATGAAGTAATAAAAAATTACAATTCTCGGTAATAAAACAATAAAATTTCATACATAAGAACAATTCTGAAAACGGAAAGACTTTCCCTAGGAATCAAAGCTGTTCCCACTTAAAGGAATGCGGGAGGAGAAGAGAGGAGAGGAGAGGAGAGAAAGAGTGAACACGCCCGAGGAAGCAAAAGAAACAAAAAGAGAAAAAACTAAGAGAGTAAGAGAGAAAACGTGGGGAATTCCAAGTGTAAGGAAAGCATGGTAGAGGAGGCACGATTCAGTAGGAAATCAGATCCATTCCCAGGTTCTCTTTGACACAACGCAAAGTTGCATAAAGAGCCCGAGTGTTTTCAGAAATCGGGCGAGGATCCTTCCTTCCTCTCGTTATCGCGCGCTTTATCCGTCGCGAGGTTCATTGGCGTCGAAGCCGAAAGAAGCCCGGGTGTACATCCTAGGAGAGTACGGAATAGTAGGACGGCTGGGGGGGGGGGTAGGGTCGGTGAGTGCAGAGGCAGAGGCAGGGCCAGAGGCAGGGGGCACGGGGCACGGGGGACGGGAGGCGGGGGAGGGGAGGGTAGTAAGGTGAACGCATTTCTAATATCTGTCTGGCGAGGTCGAAAGATAGTCAGACTTTGGGGGATCGCGTCCCTCCGGCCTCTCCGGGTCTCGCCCTCTCTCTGCCCGGCCCCGGTGCGCGCGCTCTCGCACCCCGGGATCAATAATGCAGCGAGCACTCGCCTCCGCTGGGCGACCCCCCTCCCGAGGCTCCTTCCTCCTCTTTCCTCCGGAAAATCGTAGTAGAGCCGTTGCCGGTGCTGCCGGCAACGTTGCCGGTGCGCCCCGCCGATCCCAGGCCGCAGCCTCCCCCGTCGCGACCACCCCTTCCCCCTACCACCCTTCCCTCTCGGCGACCCCCTTATTCTCTCTTTTCTCTCCTCTCTCTCTCTCTCTCTCTCTCTCTCTCCCTCTCTCTCCTTCTCTCTTACTCTCTCCCTCTCTCTCTTCCCTAGACTTGCATTCAATTGCCGAGCTCCAACTCTTCTATCCCGGCTATATCTTGCTTTCAAGATTTCCTAGAGATTGCGGGGCCTTCTAGAAATTTGAGGCCCTATTCTGGCTTCGATATACCAGTTCACCGATGGGTGTGTCGTACCACAAGGATATACTGGATTATAAGATCGTGATGAATGATTGTACTTTGTCTGAATTTTCTCGAGAGTTTTTATTAAGATATGAGTCGATAAATGGGTTATAATGAAAAATGTATGTTGATGGAACCAGCTCGCAAAAAGATGATTGTTGAATAAAATTTTTACGTTCCACGTTATACTGAACGTACAAAAGAACAATAAAGGTTTATATAAAATCATACGGACAGTACATTTGTATACATATATTCAATAAAGTCTGACGATATTTAAACCATATCTACTTAAATTTCATCTAAAAAAAAGAGATACTCTCCTCGTAATATTTTATGAAATGTATTCTTAATTTTGTTTACGCATTCCTATCAATATAAAATATTAATATATAACTTTATTTCCAAGATATACGTTATTTTTCGTGTGTTTACAGAGTACTGTAAAAAATGTTAATGCTTTTAATAAATTATTCGATAAATTTAATGCTTTTCGAGCTCTATACTTTACTTGCAATTTGTTTATATTTAATAAATAACCGCGGCTGAAAGTCATAATTACTGTTACAGTAAAAGTATCACTTATGGCAAACAAAGAAAAATTGTTAATGTTTGTTCTAATAATTTGGTTTGTTTTGTTCAAGTACACAACTAATTTAGCGAACGTAACTAAAGCCTGTCTAATCACAGACTTATGTGGTTTTCGAACAAGTTTGGCTTAAATTAACTAGATTTAGATCCAAAGTTACGTAAGATCAGTAAGACTCTTTGCTTTCTCTTGAAGAAGTCTTAACACTGTTGGAAATGGAATCAGAAAATAAACATGTTTCAGTAGCATCAAGAAAGAAAATAGTATGATATTTTTATTTCGTCGATGCTGAAACCAAAATTAATCAATCAAAGATTATAATAAACAAGTCGAGTGAATGTATACGGGCATTAATAATGTGCACATTATCTCTATCTGGTCAGTAGATTATTTTAAAGTAATACAATATTGGTAAATAAATCTGTAAAATTTTGATTTTATTGTTTGTTTAATATTTTATTAACCGATGATATATCCCAAGGTTACAGAAATGGTATGGTAATTTAGACGAGAAATTTCTCCCCGTGCACATAATTGCCAATTTGAAATATAGGTACTATTCATAGTTGCCTTTAATTATAAAAGTAGACGAGGTCTATATTTAGTCAGACATGTGTTTGTGGGTATACAAATAAATATGAAATTTTAATCCTGTCTAGTATATCAATACTCTCAAATAATACAAAGTAGACAAAAACATGTATTGGATCCTATATTTTCGTGTATTTGTGAATAAGTAATCCTTTCTTTATTAAAGTACTTTATTAAATATTTTGTTAACAATTATGCACAATTGAATGAATCAATCATTCCAACATTAAATTAAATTTCTAAGAATACCTAAAAGTATCATTTAGAACACATTTTCTTAATATTTGTCCTGCAAATTGACAGTCGGCTATAGATAGAACGTGTAAAGCATCAGAATGCTTGTTAACTCCAGAATCAATATACGCATCGATGAAACCGTAAATGTACAATAATATTAAATTCCACTTATTAACTGAAAAAATTATTTTAGTATGAAATACATTAAAATTTTTGTATCATAAGTGAACTTTAATAATCATTAGCCATCATGATTACAAACTAGTAATGTAAAAATGAAAGATAGCCTGCATCCGACAGCGAATAGAAAAGCAACGATCAATGAACATTATTCAAAGTAAAAAAAATATTATTTCTGTACAAAGCCCAAAGTCTTTGGCAAATCGAAGTTTCTAATGGGCTTCTGTGGCCGTGTCATCTTCGGCTGTCCTTTTTTCCTTTGGTTCTTTCCGATTGTGTCGAGAAATCTTAATATTCCCTGCTCGTTCGGCCTTCGTTCGTGTCTTGGATGACCGATGCGGGCCGTTACTACTTAATACTTGGATGCACACGCTTTTGCCTCGGGGTATATGAAGGAAATTCCCAACCTTTTTTTCTTTCTCCCTCTCTCTTTCTCTAGCCCCTACCCCCCCTCCCCACGTCCTCTCTCAGTTTCTTCTATCTTTCTCTCTCTTTCGTCGTTGTTAACGATTTCTTGCCTACGGCTGTCCAATATAACTCGAACCTCTTTTTAGATTTTACGTATTTACAGGAAACTCAACGTTTGCGCATTTGCTCGGTTAAAATGCGAGAAAATCACTCGAATTGAGGTTAAAGTGGATTACGTTTCGCGCGGGCAAATCGATCGATCGTTATTTCTTTGCATATTTCATAACAAAATTGGATTTTTATTATGTTTGGATCATCGTATCCTTTATAATGTATCGGTGAGGGGAGGTAGGGTAGGGCCTTCCTCTGGGAATTTCAAAAAGTGAGCGTAAAGATTGAAAAAATAATGTTAAAATTGGATTTCCTTCGTGTAGATAAGATATTATTTTTGTAGGTGAGTTTAACGTCGATTAACCGAGAAAATATTATGAATTATTTATATGCTCGTCGGAGTGTTAAATATTTCACATCGAATAATAAAGTAATGGGTTTATATATCCTAAAAATAGCTACAAAAACTTTTAGCAAAATAATAAAATAAGAAAGTCTGAATAAGATCATAAAAAAAGGTAAAGATCTTAAAACGATCGTAAAATTTTCTTCCTTCCTGAACTAGTTTATGTCTTAAGAAGTATTAAATAGTGTCATTTTTTTAGACAGATCTTTCTTTAATCTCTTTTTGATCTCAACTTTTATATCTAGAACATTATAAAGAAAAAAAATTGAATAATTTTACTTTTAAAACCGAGATAAAAGCAGACAGTCGCAGCTTACTATGCAAAATCGGTCATGAAATTGATGTATTTAGTAAACATGAATAAAATTATATTGTTTGATTAGTCGTTGAAATTATTTGCATTTACATATAAACAATGTAAAAGTTTCACACCAATAAGTAATGTATAACATGAAATCAACACCTATTAGTAATCGTATGTTTGTGTAATTCTCTACACGGTAAAAGCACCGTTGAAATTTAATTTGACGTTTTGTAGTTGGTTTATGTCAAAGTCACATAATTATTATTGCATGTTACTTCTGTCGTGATGTACATTTAATTGCGTTTCACTAGTTATTGTTCACTTTACCATTGTATCCATTTAAATCTGTCTTGTGCATAACGAAGTTAATAAAATGTAATTAATCATTAGAGAGACAATATGAAAAATTAGTAGAGTTCAAAAATAAAAAAAATAATATTATTTGCTTATATTTCATATAATAATTACATTACTAACAGTTATTAAAATAAAATTATTAAAAAAACAATTATTAAAAAAGGATAATATATAATATAGCATGCGCTTTTCCAGAATGTCTTTAGAGTAAGTAATTTTAAACGTTACATAGTTCATAAATTATTTTATAATACAATAAAGGTAAAAATATAACTACCATTATAACAGTGCAATGTAAACTTTTGTTGCAGAATTTAATTAAGCTTTTACATAAACTAAAGCATCAAAATACATAGTAGTTTTGAGAAAAATTTGACCAACAAAAGCTTTGGTATTTTTAAGTAGCTTAAAATATATACAGCTATAAATATCCAACACCAATAATACTGAGTTCGGTAAAACTTTAAAACTTTGTAATTACAAGTAAATATCCAAGTATAGGAACAAAATAAAGTAAACTCAAAATAAACAATTGCCAGATCAGTAAAACGAGCTAATTACGAAGTAACTTAATAGATCGTAAAAAGGTAATAGTAAACATTAACTTAAAAGATCGATTTCATTGACCCTTTAAACATCTTTAGTTTTATTAAACAAACAAACAAATAAACAAACATACTCAACTTTACCAGTTGGCAGAAGTACATCCTCACATTTCGATAGAGCGGAAAGTTCTCGTAACAAGTTGAAACTTGGTGGATCAAACAACGCGCATAAAAAACTCGAGAGATACAGCTCGGAAGCGTGGTTAAAAGACAGAGAGAAGAGAGAAAGTGGGGGAAAGAGCGAGAAAGAGAGAGAGAGGAAGAAAAAAAAGGCAATACCACGAGGCCCCATTGTCCTTAACTCTCTTTTTAAACGCGCGAAAGAAGTGCAACGATCAGGATCGTATAACAAACGCGACGCTTCGGGGCAAAGAGCGAACGAGCGAGAGAGATGAGAAAGAAAAAAAGGGAGTGAGAGAGAGAGAGAGAGAGGGAGACGCGTGAGGGACAGAGAGTTTATTCATCGCGAGAGAAGTTATGGGGGCAGTTATCACCGGGTGATAACTCTTATTGCCGCAATAAAGCCGCGGTGTCGGCTCCCCCGAGGGACGCGAACTGTTCCCTCTAGGCTGCTCTCGTTACCCCGGCTGCATTTCAAAAGGGACGGAGATAATGCACGCGAGATATCCGTACCGGATGGGGATTTTCATGGACCGCGTCTTTAATTCGATCCTGTCGCTCGACCATGGAGATTAGTTCGAGGCCAAGTTCGAATCGAGTTCACTCTCCCTCCCTCTCTTTTACCTGTACTTGCGAAATTTTCAGATTATCTCTCGTTCGGTCGAGAAGATTACGTTTTACTGGAAAATTCTTCTTTTTTTGTTTGTTTGTTTCATTTGCATGAGAATTCGTTTAAGGAGCTGTAATAGCTAAAAAAAGACGTCGTTTTTGAAAATAGAAGGTAATTTATTTTTCCTCGAGGTATTAGTATAGGTCAACTTCCATTATATTTTGTCTTTAAAAATACATAAATGAACATTTTAACTTTCCTCATTTTTGCAAGAATTTGTCCCTCATTTATAGTAAATAACACAAAAAAAATTGACAATTCATATCAACATTAAAGCGAAAATTATTCGAAAGATAAACAAAATATGCTCAAATAAATTATAGGATTAAAGCGATTGATACCGGTTTAATCCAAAGTAATGAATTTGCCACTCTGAAAATGTTAAAACAGTCATAAAATCGATTGCGACCATCAAGTTAACAAGTCCCTTACAAATTCGATCGTTGTTCAAAAATTTAACGAGCAATATTTTTGTTTACGCTTATAATAATTTTAATTCCGGAAATTAGCATATTTATGGAGGCAATGCGTCATTCGATATACGGGAAGTTAGGGAAAAAGTTTCACGGAAAAGGAGCAGCCAAGAGTTACGGTGCTGGAGGCTGAAAAAAATTGGTGTCAAAAACTACTCTACGAGTGTCGATTTACTTTCGGACCCGAGGTTTCGTGTCGTTTGTTACAAGCTATACGTTTAACTTTTGGAAAGTGGCGCCAAGTGGGACTCGAGCATTGAAAATGCGAGGTCTGCGTGTTGCGGTCGTAAATTTTTCGGTAAATCTTTATTTATCGTAACAATGTAAAGTATCCGTAAGATAAATGCTAATAAATACTGTTTACACCAAATTCTGTATTTTACGGTTTATTGTTATGAGTTTTACGTGCCCCACGATTTATAAGCTTTTCGGATGATATAACTCAAGTATCTCCGATAATTAGCGCAGTCGATGTAATTGACTGTGCGGAGAAGGAAAAGGAAAAAATAATATCCTCGGCGATGAATGATGTAGCTGCTGATAAAATTAATCTTACATTAAGACAAAGGTTCTCCGAAAAATTATAGTACTTTTTTCTAAAAGTATTGAGAGACAAAGTGATATTGTTAGATAATAAAATAATGATAGTAATAGTTCCACATTCGTAAGTATTAGAATAAATTTAATATCTTTATGAACAATACGACTATCGAAAATTTCAAATTTACACGTGTTTTAATGTAAACGTTACGATTATTAAAAATCTAATATTCATTATAGCACTGTTCATATATAACGGTAAAATATATTTTACGTTTGTATTATAAAATACATTTTTGATTGATGGACCTTAAATACAGATCTATTCTAGATATGTTAAATTGTCGAACAATCCTGTTTAACTTAAATATTTTCAACATACAAAATCAGAAGTATATCTATAGAATTATATTTATTAATCAGTCAAAATTTATTTTTACGTACAATTATAACTCTAACAAATAAAATAATATATTTCTATTTTTGTATGTTCTTTTTAAATATAATTGCGAGCTGAACAATGTAATGTGATATAGGTATCGATTTTGTTTCTTTTGACGATGATTTAACAAACATTCCCAAGACTAAATTGGAACAAAATACAAAAATCAACAAAATGAAAGAATCCAAAAATTTTGAAGATCTGACCTTCCCCCTCCAGCTCCTATAAATTGCTGGAACCATCGAATATATACACACGCATCGAAGCAGAACCTCGAAATTTCATTGAATCAGAGCCGCTTTGTCACCACCCTAGACAATAGAGTGATTGTACCGGCATCACACCTGATTTAGTGAGCGCATGCACACGAGATTAGACTGTCTCGCGTGGGAATCGCGTGACGTCCGATGATATTTAACGGAGATACCACCTTTATATATACATGCACATATGCATATAGACATGTGTACGTCTATATGTATATATATACATATATATGTGCGCGTGTGTGCGTGTGTGGGTGTAGTACGCATAGTATACGAATCGAAAAGAAAACCGTAGTAGCCTAACGTGATAAAGTTGCAGGTACGCTAAGTTACAGTTATGCGCGGGTAAGCTCCGCGAATGAAGAGTTATGCTCGCCTGGGCTTGACTTACTGACTGGCTCAGCGGGGATTAAAACCCTTCTCTATGCACGGGGAAAAGCTCGTGTTCACCTCCTCTCTTGGAGGACGATCCCACGTGGCCTCGCCACCAAAGTTAACCAGGGTATCACTCCATTTCCGAGATAATGCGAGACCCGCTTTTAACGTTCATCTAAAACTCGAGGTTTCATCTTCAAGTGTGTATAAGTGTCTGTATATATATATATATATATACACACACATATATATTCCATACAGACACATATACGTTTCCTGAATCGGTTCGATACTCACAGGGGAATTGTTGTACTTTGTATTCCGTTGGGTGGTGAGTTCAACTTTTTTTGCGAGGGCGAAAGATCGTTCGTATTGTTTCTTGCTTCGAAGAGGTTGTGGTGTGATATTGTAACCAGTGGTATTTTCTCGAATAACGATGAGTCTGAATTTTTTTTATTGATTTTACAGCTTGTAGGAAGGTTTTTCGAACTTTCTATCTATATTTTTGAAGGTACTGTAACGGATCTAATGTACCTATATTTCTATGTAAGAATCCAAATAAATGTAGAATATTTTTAAACATTTGTATACGAAGGTACACGAGAAACAACAAAAAAATGCTTTTATATATGAATCGAAAGTATATAACAAGCTTGTATTTTACAATGACGCGATGTGTTGTTTAATTTACACGTATTATTTATTATAATAATACACTATAAGAAATATGCAAACTTTGTTTTGTTAATTTATTTATTTATAAGAAATTCTATTAATTTTTTTATGTATAATACTGTGGCGCGTACAATTAAATTGTTTATTCTCCTTACTATTTTACGTACTCGTAGTAAAATAGTATTAAATATTGAATGTGTATATCCCAAAGATACCAAAGATAATATATTCTAAAGATAAAAATAACAATTCAAGATTTAGATTTTTATTTTGTCACGTTCACTGTATTCTTATTGAATAATAATGCAGTAGGTTGAATAGTTTTGATTATTTATGTCAAATTGTTACATATCAAATATTGAATAAATAAATTAACAACAATCTTTTTGATTTGACTTTCAATTATTGCACAACTGACGGTTACAATTTGTATTCTAGTAAGGAATTTATGTATTAATATTTGTCTCTTGACATACTGTATCGAAATGAAGAGAAAATCGAAGATCGAATTTGCCTGAAAGGAGGATACTCTTCATCAGAAATTGCTCAAAATAAAAAAGTATCAAAATTCGTATTGCTATCTGCGGAATTGAAAACACGTGAATAATATATTTGAAGTACAATATCGACTTTTTTGAATAAAAGGTAAGATTTGATTACAAGAATAATTGTATTGAATGATTATGATGTAAATTTAATTAAAAAGTTCTATCAATATTATAATTCAATCTTAATACACATTAAAAATGATCAATATATCTTTTTAAATTATTTTGCAATTTACATGATGTTTAAATTTAAACTAAATGAGTAATGTCACCTCGTATCAAGAACGTACAATTAATTCGAATATTCTTTTAACTCGATAAAAATCTGTAAATAGAAAAACAACAGTTTCCATAATTCGCATTTAACAAAGTGTTAAATGTACTTATGATTAAAAATTAAAAGTGCTTTACATGTCATAACGTCTGCGTTTAAAAGGTTAATCGACGATCTTATCTAGGGTAGTTTTATTTTTATTTTTTTCATCGCGTCGCAGGGAAAAAAATAGCATGTGTGCGAAATCGTTGAATATTTAAACGTCAAGGGAGTTAGATTAACCATATTAATATGTAAGATGTAGACGCGTGATATGACCCTGCGCTAGGCGATTTCCCGCACGTTTTATTTGAATTTCATAACTCGTATATAAGAAAAGTACCTGATGTGTACTTGTTTAGACGTGTACGAAAACTGGATGATATTTAACATTGAACGATAAATATACTTGGAAGAAAGAGGGAGAGGGAAAGAGAGAGAGAGGGAAAGAGAGAGAGAGAGAGAGAGAGAGAGAGAGAGAGAGAGAGAGAGAGAGAGAGAGAGAGAGAGAGAGAGAGAGAGAGAGAGAGAGACAGAGTAAGTCGAGGACGAATATTTAGATTGTTCATATGCAAATCACGACTTGTGAATTATTCAAAATCTCAACGGCAATAAGGCCAGACTTGGCTAATTGCAGGAGCAGCTGACGCTTTTCTAAATTTTGGGGGCACAACCTACCCCGCGAAATAATTCATCCTCGATTCGCGTCAAAGTGAGACAAAGGAATTTTTAGTGAATATAAAATATTGCTAGAGGTCAACCTTAGCAAAGGTTTACCCACTGAACATGATGCAGATTTTCGGATTTGCTTAACGCGTTCATACGAGTGATAGTTAATAAAATAGTATATTTTTACATAATAAACGTATTACAATGATAAACCACAAAATAAACGAAGAAAAGAATAAACATTTTTCTATATTTAAATTTCTCTATTTTAGAAACAGTTTAACATCGATACTACCAAGGTGAGTTTATACAACCTTAGATCATAGATTTCGATAAAAATTTGAGAAGTGCCTTCTAACGCTTAAACATAAAATGTACGAAAATGACTTGAAGGCTATTTTTGTTTAATACCTTGGTTTAAAATATCAAAAATCATCCCTAAAATATAAATTCTCGTTACGCGACGTAACATTAAGTTAACCAAGCACTTAAACATAATTTCCGAAAACCATCCAATCACGTAAACCATCCTCAAACTAAAAGAAAAAGAAAATAATTTGAAATTTAAAGTTCTTCCTCTACGCGAAAGTTCCGTTACAAGGACTAATGCGCCCCGGATGAAATATAGCTGTAAGGTTACTTTGCATGCGTGCATGTACGAGAGGCTTGCGCGTTCGCTCGCAACTTTTATCGGACACGACTCCTCGCAGTTATCGCCGTGCGGTTCAGTCAGCAAAGCACGATTCCCTTTTTCATTCTCTCCATCTTCTTCTTCTTCTTCTTCTTCTTCTTCTATCTCTCTTTCTTTCTTTTCTTCTACAACTTACTCAGCGAAAGGGAGACGGAGACAGAGAAAAAGAGAGAGCGAGCGTGCAGGCGAGAGAGAGGAAACGGGCCTTTCAAGCGGAAAAAAAAGACGCGGGCTGCGGGCCTTCGTTACGCTTTGGGCGCCATCCAACGATCCTTTTCTTCCAAGCACTCTCGAGCGGCTTCTGCAAAGCGAGCTCTTTTCCCGTCTTACTCTTGAATCTTGCCTCGCCCACTCTCTCGCCCTCTCGACGGATATATTCGCCTCGTCATATCGTGCGGTAACGTATCCTCGGCGCCCAAGTGAGAGACAAAAGTGCTACGAGTTGCCGCATGGACTTTTAAATTACTATAACCATCCGACGATCGAATTTTATTATTCTTTTTTAGATAGTTTTATCGATAACATTAAATTACCAACATATTTTACCCCATTACTTTTCTTTAACTCCTTCCAGATTTCAACTTTGAGTTTACTATTGTATATTACGGTTTTACCTTATTTTCTATGAAATTGCTATGAACATTGCAAGTTAAAATTTGTTATTTGTGCGTGTTCTAAGATGTAAAACAAATTAAACAAATGTACAGAATTTTATTAAGTTAAAATATATATATATTAATTTCAAGTTCACCGAGAATGCTCGTTCATGTTATACACAATTTTCTTAACTGTTTTAAAACTTTCGTAGTTTATTATTAAAAAATATTATTATTGCAAAAGACATGTACAACATTTTACTTGGCGGTATGAAAAATTTTATTTAAGAATATTATTAATATTTCCATATACAGGACAAACTATCTACATTCAAATGAATAATAATACCCAATGTTGTACTTACTATAGTTAGAAATTGGTAACGATTCCGAATCTAGTAGATTAAAAAGAAAATATTTGAAAATAGAATTATTTGTAAAAGAATGTATACATCATAATTTCATGTGCTCGTACCTTTATATAGTAAGTATTAAAAATATACGTTGTAATTAAATTAGGGATACTTGACGAGTTTCGTAAATTAAGAGATAATTTTTGGCAATTAATATTAAAAGTTTTTACATTAGAATAAAAGATCGCATTTATCAGTAACAAAGAGTGTTATCAGAATTTGAAAAAGATAATACCGATTTGAATGATTTAGTACGTAGATTATAGAACAAATACTTCTCTTCAAAAGGAATTTCTACTATTTTGTCAGTTAAAAAAAGTTGTGAAAAAATTTATAGATACATATTTGTTAGGAATGACTTTTAGCTTGAAATGAATTAAAATTTATGTAGATGTCGTTTAAGACAAAAGAATTTATAAAAGTATCAATCAATATTTTCCTATTTATAATTGATAATTAAGTACAGAGTGAATTTTAATAATTAAATGTTATCAAGTAATTATAATTTCGATTAAAAGAATTTTTTGATTTCTTCTATTCATAGTTGCTTAACGAATGAGTTCAGTACAAATAAAAGTAATAAAATATTTGAAAAAAACATAGTAAATAATACCATACGATAAGGAAAATAGTTTAATGAAAATACGTGTAAGTCTGACCAAACGTGTATCTCATCTACTGTCACGCCCATGTGTATACAAACATCAATACTATATAGCATTCTCATTTATCTCGTTTTTTTATTTACTTTAATAAATGGACTAGCACTCTAGATGCTAATTTTACTATTATATTATAACCTAATTTTACTATTATATTAATTATTTAAAAATATTAAATAAATATATAACATATCGTAAATACCGAAAAAAATCAGTCGGCAACTAAATTACAAAAGTAAACAACCACTTTATACAAAATATAACGTCGAAAAATTCAAAGAGAAGAGCGAAAAATCTAAAAAATTTCGAAATTTCCATGCATCGACATTTATTTTAACATCGTCATAACTTTAGAAGCTCAGTACACACTCCAATCTCACCCGCGAAAGTATTACCTATCAAAACTCTACATCGTCGAAAAAAAGAAGAAGATGAGCACGACGAAACCAAAGGAGAGAGATAGAAAGAATGAGAGAGAGAGAGAGAGAGAGAGAGAGAGAGAGAGAACCGGAAGGTTGCAACCCAGTTCCACCCGCGAAATTCATAATCCGCAACATTCAATTCCGGCGTCACCCCACGGAAAAATAAATCACCGAGCATTAAGGACCCCAGTGAAGAAAGCGCGCGCGTCCTTTTTTTCCGGAACGAAAATACATTCCGGCTTGGCCGGGTAGCAAAAGAATACAGAGGAAGCGTAACAAAGGGGGTGGTAGAATAAGAGAGAGAGAGAGAGAGAGAGAGATGGGAGGGGGAGGGAGAAGGGAAGGGGACAGAAGGGGTTTGAAGGAGGGGGTTTAAAAGCCCCGCGATGTAAATGTATGTAGATTGGCCCGGTGTTCTCGCCGAATGGCTACGGAGTATATGTATATAAGCGCGCCTCGTATAATCAGCCGTTCTCGTAATTGCCCAGCGACGTTGTCCCTCTCGAAAGGCGACGCTCGTCTGATTTATACCGATCGACGCGTAATGCTTTGGGGGATGCAATAAAAGCTACGCGCGTAATTGCGTAGGAATTTGACCTAGGGGCGTCTGCAATCTATACATATATATACATATATAAAAAGAAAAAGAGATAAGGGGATCATTTTGTTCTTTGATGTTGAGGTTTCTTCGGTTCCGAGGGTATTAATCGTTTATGTTCGTTGTGGGGTTTGGTTTTATCATTTTCGACGATTAGTAATTACTCTAAAGAGAAATCGATGAGTTTATGTTCATTAGAATAAAAATCAAGTATTAAAAACAATCGAAAATTAAGAATTAATATATTTAAAATTGAATTTTGTTTCAATTCGACGAAAAAGTAAAAATAAATCCGCGTAGGCGAAATTGTTGGTTCGATCGATATCATTTCTTTGATGAATTGACATTGTTAGTGTAAATCAATTCAGGATTACAAATGAATTCCAGTAATTAATTTTACATTTAATGATGGTAATATACCTAGTACAATGAAGAATAATTATTTCATTCCAAATCCTTTTGAAAAATTGTTTCCTATCAAGTTCGGTAAAATACTCGTGTTTCATATACTAGAAGACCATTGATAACAAATTATCAAAATCATGAAGGATATTATGGCATATTCAAATATATATTATATATAATTATTAATTATATAACTATTATGTACACAATTACAGTATCAAATATATGTTATATAAAACAGTTTGTTACCAAAAATGTATTGATGATTTTAATAAATTATTTATAGAAGATAACTTTTATTACGAATGGAACTATATTATAATTGTAAATTGTAGTGAACTAATACTTTAATCTACATTAACATCTCTAAATCCTACTAAATGAAACATTGGTGCTAAGCCTCTTTTCGAAAATTCATTTCCCAAAAGCTTACATCTTTGTAATTGTCAGTTTTAAGAAGGGAAATAACAAAATTAAACAATTTGCACAATTTGTTAAAAACAGTAATATCCATAACACTGTTTTTTTAATTGTAATGAAAATGTAAACAACATCCATTTTTCGGTAGAAATTGATTAAACTTCTAAAAAAAGTATTTTAGTTATATACTAGTAAACTGGTCAAATCCTCCAAAAATATCTGTTGTTCATGTTATATCAATTTCAATTACAGTTTCCCTGAATTTCACAAAGTTTTTGTTTAAGTCAATATTTAGATTCCAAGCAACATTTGCAAAAATATTTACTAGCAATTCGTCAAAATAAAGGAGATACGAAAATTTAATATTTCCTCATCGTGAAAAGCACGTTCAACCCTACATTATACGAGTCACGAATTTTCGGTATGCAGTTTCCGAGGTGAATTATTAAATTAGCAAGTTTTTTGTCTAAAACCTCCCGGTTAGAAATCCTGGCAAGTTTCTTCGATGGCTAATTACTTTATACATAGTTCGGTTGAAGTTAAACAGTACAGGATGAAACTTTAGAAGAGCCAAATAGAAACTCAAACTTATGTTAAGCAATTGGATTAAGGTTTGTAAGTAATGCGCGGAATCCCCGATAGTTTTAAGTCATTTCAACTAATCGTCAAACAATCCGCAACTTTTGTATATGCTCACCACAATATTCCATATTATATTATTTTATTTTATTTTATTGTTTTTTTTTACTTTTTTTATACCGGGCAAATTATTGTTCGATTCTATATATCAGGTTTCGAAGTAATCGAGAAATTGTTTTCTTATCCCGTTGATAATTCTGGCAAGAATTACGGTGCGCACCCGCTACCCGAACATCCGACTGCTCGTTCCAAAAGTTTTAAAGCTGCTTTATTGTTGGTTCAGCAGGGCCGCCAAGTTTACCACGCGGCAGTTAGAGGACGAGTTCGCAGACTTGCCGGCAATAAAGCCCAAATTTTTTTCGATTATCAAACGGTGCCTGCGACAGTTTGGAGGTAGCGCCCAATTTTTCCTTTTTCTTCGTTTTGACGGTTTTTTTTTCGATCTTATTCGTTCTTATTAAGAAATGTGATTTTTAACTTGTTTATTTCATATCTAGTTTCGAGTTCCATTGACATTATAAAAAAATACTATAAATTATTTTAAATCTTAAATAATAACATTGCAGATTTTAATAAATTTAACAAAAATTTATGTCTGCAGATTAAAAATTAATTTTCTCATTAACTGAGGAAGGCCACAAAAATTACCTCGGAAGAAAAATGTATATGAAAATTGAAGTGAAAAATTAATGCTACGTATAAGAGAATCATAAAAAAATTTTGTCAAAATTCAAATATGATTAAAATAAGAAAGTTGAAAATTTTATAAATATTTTCTGTACATTAATTACTATAGAAATTATCCAACCAAATTATTCTTTAATATATACTGTACAAATTTCCAAAGTTAACAATTTTATGTTATTTACCGAGACCAAAATTACTCTTCATCGATTTCCTAGCTCGAAACTACCTATAACAATTAAACCCCGATACGACGAAGATGAAAGAGAAGGAAAAAACTATTTTCGATAAAATCTTCATCCCAAAATAAGAAACTCCTTAATTGGCAATGTTCGATGATCCAGCTTTCATTTCACCGAGGATCCAAGCCGACAAAACCACAAGGAAAACTAACGCTCGAAAAGTAAAGTTTCAACGAAAAAAAAAAGAAGATACCGGCAAGCACCTCTGTAATCTCAAAACGATTCGTCTTTATCGAGGGCGCGTGACAAATGAAAGGGTCGCGCGCGCATAGAGAAAAGCACATCGTATCAGCGAATATACACATAGAACAACAAGGAGATTTTGCGAAGGATGCAAACCACTTTTGGATATTGCGGGTAACTCTTTTTCTCTCTTGGCACATAGACTACGAGATATAGAGTACGAGAGAGTGAGGTAAAAAAGGGGGGAAAAACAATAGTGGTATACGTCGAATAAGAAATGGCCATCGAATGCCATTACTTCCGAGCGAAGGAGCTGGGAGCATTTAGGTATCGTAAAATTCACGGATGCCGTCGCATTCGACGGGATTACGATGCACGCACGAGCTCACCGAAATCACGATATCCCAGCGCGCGCGGCAAATGGCTTCGGTTATTTTCGACCGTTAAGAGGATTTCCGTTATCCCTGATTCGCTCTTCAAGAGTGGTCTATCTCGCTTCTCTCTCCCTCTCCCTCATTTTCTCTTTGATATAAGCCGCGAGTCTTTGTCTATTACATGCATTGGGATACAAATTTTAGATTAGTTGGGCTAACTTTGTTTTGAATGGACGAAAACAAATTTTGGCCTGATCCTCGCGGTTTTAATGTTGTACTTACTCATACAAGTTCTGTTTACGACGATTTTTTAAACGTTTCTCAGCTGAAGAGGTACTATAAAATATTTATCTGGTAAATGTTTACGGACCAATTGAACATTTTATCAAACTCTATTTATGTAAATTTAATCCAAGTACGTATTAAAATTTAATCATAATTTATATTATTACGAATATGTTCATTTGAAATAAACCCCTTGTTTCAATCATGAAATTAATTTTGTATTAGTATATTATGCAACAATATTTTGAAACGAGAATCCGGCTATTAGAATAAATATATTCTATTGCTGTTTTAAACTTAATACAGTCCATCTAAAAAATCATTACAATGAATCAAGAAAGCAAATAAAAAACGTTGAAACGTAACAAACGAAAATATCCAATTCCCTTAAATTCCAACATGAACAAAAAACTAAAGAAAAGAATGCCACGTTTACCACATTACGAAAATATTCTAGCCCGGCAGATGTGGAGAGAAAGAGATATCAAGCATCCGAATTCGCGTTTTCATAGGCAAAAAAAATGAAAAAGTAAAAATTATGCACTCATTTTCCTAATGACTGAACCGAGAGCGCGAGAAATGTTCATATACATATACACAGCCACGTAGCAGAACGAGGTAGGGTGAAAGAGGGAGAGAGAGAGAGAGAACGGGCGAGTTACTTTCTCTTCAGGGGCGGCTTATACCTTTTTAAACGCTCGAGTCCATTGTACCTTCTTTCGGACGGACGAAGCGCGCGCGGATGGGCTTTGTTTTGTAATTTAGTTTCTCGTAATTACATTTTCCATTTCGACGTGAAGACGAACTGGCGCTACGGAATTCCCGAACTCGAAATTGGGATGAATTTCAATGTGGCAGAATGTACCGGAGTGTAAACAGCCCCGAGGAAGCCTGGAAATTCTACTACTACTAGCCTGCTTTCCGCCTAATTCTCAAAGAGGGATGATGAAAAGAAAAGTTTCAAATAAAATCACTGGCACGTGTTACGTATAACCACTTGAATATATGCATATTGAAGAAAAAAAAATGTGTATGCGTATATAAAAAATTTTTTAACGATCCTACTACTCACAGATTAGTTCACGCTAGACAAAATTCGAATGATCTTCAGTAATTTTGTTGGAAAATCATACCTATATGTGTGTCTATATACGTGCATGCAAGAATTTCACCGAAACATATAAATCAATGTCGCACAAATTAATTTTAAATATTTCATCGCACAGGCAATATATACTAAAGCTTTCGTTTTGATTAATATTACGAATCGATCCTCCAAATTGCTGGTAAACTAACACTGAGTTTATCAGTTATACAATTACATCAATCATGTTGCATAAGTTGTCTTGCATCTACTGAACGATATTTCTCTGTCAGATCTTTTTAAAATTAACGCAATAAATTTTCAAAATTTAGCTATATTCGGTTTTATTCGAGTTGTTCATTTAATTTTTTAATTAATCTCACCTTTTCAACTTAACACAATTCTGTCACTTTTAGTATATATTTTCAATAATTCAAAATATATAATAATTATTGACTCTTTTAAATAGAATATAATCAATAAATTGAAACATACTTTTGATTCGGGTAAGCTGTTGTTCCTAAGTCATATGTATATAGGTAATTACATAATTTTTTTAATAATAAGCATATATGAGAAATGTCTATAAAGTGAAGTATAATTTACCTTATAATTACTAATCCATCAAAATATATATTTTTTTTTCAAAATTTAAACAAAAATAATTATTATATGAAATTAACGTCGTAGCAAAAAATATAAAAGAAAATAATCCAAAATCCATGAAATAATCGCATTGTTTTCTCGGTCGAAATATAATTTATACATCTGTATGTATATATATATAAAAGCAACCCTTCGATTTTCGGGGGCAACGGGTTTTACGAGTGGGCCGACGCGCGCTTCCTCCCCAAATCGCTCAAGGAATTTATAGCTTCGTCTTTTGTCATATCTCGCCAATATTTCAAGCGCGTCCTCGCTTCCTGAACTCGGTCCAAACGCTGAGAAACGCGACTCACGTTATTCGCCCTCTACGTGTCGCGAATCCCCACCCTTAGTCAGAGAAAAAGTCCCAGATGCAGGACATGCTCGAGGAAAATTTTAATCGTGCCTAGAATGCCTAACCAAAAGAAAAAAATAAGAAACATGGACAAAACGGCGAGTTCTGAAAGTTTACTTTTATTTGTATTGCTCCAAGCTTATATAAACTATTGTTTTATTATTTAAAAAAATATATTGATTCGATGGTAATAAGATTAGGATACCTCGTATTCTCATACGAATGCTCAGTGCACGTGACGTTATTTACAAGCGGCATGCGGATAAGAATCGTACAATTTATCGGCCAAGGTGAGATGAGATAAAATTTTCAACTTTTTTAGCTTCATTTTTTATACTCAAGAGCTTATCTTTGGGATTATCTCTTGTATGAATATAAGTTTCAATTTTATACAAATTTAATACAGTTTTCTTTTAATGTATTTTTCTCAATTATTTACATGCTACCTAAATTTTCACGGCAAGTTTCCAAGTTTATTTTTTACGTTCTCATACATAATTACGAATGTTTTTCACTAAGAAACAGGAACTCTTCGAAAACTATAGTTATCAAGTTTTAATGTACGTAATTATTAATATATTAACGCTATAAATTTAGGGGCGCATTTAAGTAGCAAAATTAAAATTATCGTACTATACTTTAAAATAAAGTCGAAAAATCTTTAATTTACTAATTTTTAATACTACTTAATTGCAATATATCTATTTAACTATTTATAATATAAAAAATGGTTTGATGAATAGTCAATAAATGATTTTATTGTATCTGGAAAAGCTGTATAAATGTATAAACATACAAATGAAACTGTACCGTCGTTATTCATAATTATCCATAGAATAGCTATTTTATACCACTAAAGTTAAAGTTTGGATTAAAAGACGTTTCATTTTCAGTTTCATTTCTACCAAGAAATTTCTTAGATAATTAATCTTTTAGATGAGAAGAAGGAAAAGAAAAATTTCTTCTTCTTTATGTAAGTTGAAACGAAAGTTGTATGCAAATACATCTTCCACTAATGTTCCAAATATTCATTTCTCTCATTGTCAAGTGCTCTTTTTTTATTTAACTCTTATTTCATTTTCGTCAAGTTCTTCGGTTTCAAACTTTTCTTTCCGGTTCAGCTTTTGCTAAAAGGTAAGTTTCCGGTTTCCTTACTAGTGCAGCTTACGCTGGGAGTAAGTACTATACCATGTATAACTTATAAGTACCACATACATAGATATATATATACAAATAATACTGAGAGTTACAATTGGCGTAACCAAACTCGTCTTTCATCTAAAATTTTCATCCTTCGAGGTAAATGTCAATTTTGTACTCCGCGATTTAAAATAGAAAATTTCATAATTTATAAGACTGTATGTTTAAAAGAAAATTTTGTTGATTATAAAATCTTTTTTTCAAATCGTATAGCAATCGATAGAGGTTGTATGAAATTTCTTTTTAAACGAGTACACGTGATTATTTAAATCGTCAAATGTCAACGATGTCATTGAAAAATTTATGAAAAGCATCCGCTTACCTTGGATTTCCTCTAAGCGCGGCGTGGTGCAAGGCGTTGAATCCATTGTTGTTGGTAAGGGTGATGTCAGCTGCATGGTCCAACAACAGAGTCAATATGTCATCGCGTTTCTTAGAGATGGCATCGTGGAGTGGTGTGTCTCCTTCCAAGTCCTGAAGCAAATATATAAAGGTACGGGTTTTGCCATTAAATCTTTTCAAATTTGTCCTCTTATCAATAGCAATCAAAGTCGGTAATGCTGCGCATGTGTGCAATTTAATCTTTTTCTTTTTAACTAATACTTATATTTTTTGTTTGAAAACAAAATTTCATATGGTATTGCTTATAAATTGAAAAATGTATATAGTTCGATACGAAATCGTAAGTAACGGGATGTCAATACTGGTTTTACTTGGCAATAAAAATATTTCATAAATTGTAGAAGATGTTCAACACAGTTTTAAGAAATGTACATTTGGAAGTGAAATGTCATTAATTTATATACAGATGAAATAAAAACATCAAAATATAGGTTTACAATTCCATAAATACGTTTACATCTACTCGATATTAGATTAATAAGTAAATAATAATTTGATGTATTAATTGTTCTTATATTTTTTATTTTTATACATTCACCAAATAACTTTATTTTTAAATAATAAAATTAGCATATTATTACCATGGATGTTCACCACGTCTTGGACTTTTTTAACAAACGTGCCAAATGTAATCTTCCTTAGATAAATTAACATAAGTTTTATTTAATTTTCTCAAAACTTAAAATAAAGAAAGTACCTGGAACTATTTAGAAATTAATCCAACGCTACTTAATATAAAACTTAGTTTTAAAGACTTTCAGATAGAAATCCACAAATTTTAGAAAATCTATCGTTATATTACATCTCAATAAATTAGGTAAGTTTTTATAAGGTTAAGTAGCTGTCTTGGATTTAAAATAGTCAGAAAAGGGTACAATGATTTGTATTAAAAAATTTGGCCATAAAATGTGTCAGATGAGAAATAATCGTTACCTCGCAGAGAATAAACTAGTTTAAATATTCTCTTCCTCTTAATAATTCAATATATCTGTTGGGCTGTAATTCGAAATTACGTACTATTTTCGGAACAATAATATTGTGAAATCAATGTTTAAAGTCAAAAATATATTTACGATTTCAATTGGTAGATGAAAATGTGATTTTTCTTTGTAAAATTATAATGACAAAGGAACGTTTTCTTATGGAGCAAGAATATCTTACTTGACCTGAAATCACGGAACCTTTCATATGCAGTCTGCGCTCGAGCATACGCAAGAAGGAATTGTTTGGGTGGCATCGTTCGAGAATATGAATAATATATTGTACACAATATTTACTTGGCTTGCATTAAATTTAAATAACAAATTGAATAACATATTTTCATCGTGTACGGTTGTGTTAACGCATTCATTTTAATTTCGCTCAGTCACTCAAGAAGATGCGGAAAAATGGAAGTTGATGAGTGTCGGAAAATTTTAGTTACGGTAATACATAATAATGCTGATGATACACTTTGGAAGTATAGTCAGTAAAAGAATCGTTCATTAAGCTATGATTTTCAAAATTTTATGTTAATTTTATCGATTTATATCAATGTTGTCACCATATCATTTATTTTATTGTGCATATCATGGTAGACGAAGTATCTGCAACCAATAGAAAAAATAATTGACCTGGTAATAATAATTTAGTTTCATTTACTAAAAGTAATAAAAAATTTTTGAATTTATTACACACAGTAAATATCAAGTCTATAAAAATGAACACTAAATGGAACTTTTGTTTTATAGTACGATGAAATTTCAAAGAAATTTATTACAGTATAAAGTAAGTGTGAATAATACCTAGAAAATTAAAAATAAAAATATCTATATATTTTATTTTAATTGAAGGTATGAAAATATTCTTTATTATTACCACAGATAAGTTCATTTAGTTTTAAAAATTGTAGTACCATGATCATTATAAAAAATACTGAGTGTTTCAGTAATTAACTCAGGAAAATTAATTTCAAATTTGTAATTTACCGTTTCAAAATGCGAATTTTGATTGCTTGGGTACCGCAGGAATCTGAAGTAAACTTTCATAGAAACTGACCTGAGCCTGTGGGAATACCTTTGAAAATGCTATTCAATCCATATGAACCGAATAGAATACTAATAAACCTTATTACTCAATTTTTCGTTAGAAGTTTTAAACTATTTTACTGAAACTGACGAAGCTAGTATAAAATTATTAAATTACAAATGAAGATTGAAAATATGAATTTGAGATTAATATTATTACTTTAAATTTTACCGATTTAATTGATTATCTTTTGATTCATGTATACACTGATTAAAAATTTATTAGTCATAAATAATATTCGGATGTGTACAATCCTAAACCAATATCATCCCGATTTTCTCTTTGATAGTCAATCACCCGAAATACAAAAAAAAATCAACAAATTTCAAGTTGACTATGAAAAATAAGAAAAATGGAAACATGACAATCTTGACGATCAAAGAGATGTTTAAAGGAGAGACATCTCCTACCCATCTCCCATTTTTCCCTATCAATTTTCAAGAAAAAAAATTCGTGGAGAAAATGAAGGAAGCTCGAGGTATACATCCAAACTAAAGCCGTGTGCAGAAGGATAGGAGGGTAACGTTTAGCTTGCTGCGCACGGTGCCGAATCCACGCGATACTCTCGAGGATTTTTCCAGGGCAAAAGCCTGAGACCTTATTCCTCGACTAGTTAAGAAGTGGAGCTTATCGGGCTTACTTCTATCGAGTCTAGCCGCTACCGGAGACGAGATACCCCGAGATTCTTTCCCGCGAAGAGCTAAAAAAAGGGAGCAGCGCACTCGAGATTAAAGTATTTGCAACTCCAGACTGTTTGTATTTTCTATATGGGTTTTTGTGAGTCTTTTGGTTCTGTCGGAGCTACAATTTATTTACACTATTGAAATACGGTGCGAAAAGACTACCTCAATTGTTACTTTTTTATTTATTAACTCCAGACATTACAATATTTTACAATAAAATATGTATCCTATAGAGGTGCACACTGCACCTGTACATAGGAGCCGGAGAACTTAACACTATATCCTAATACTAAATTAACCTAATACTATATTTAAATAAGAGTTTTGCAACTTAATCAATATAACTAGTATACTGTTTAGTGCATCACTCTTTTACATTTTTTTTTAAACACTTTAAATTTAAATGCTCATATTATTGTTTAATATTCTTACTTGTTTCAATTTTTACTGAGTTATTCATACTAATTCTTTATATGTTTGTCTTGATCCAGTTTTTTAATTTTGCTTTTCTTACTTTAATATTATCTATATTTTTAAGTTCGTTTGGTAAGGTATTGTAATGGCTTACTGCTCTTATATAGCTGTTCTTTGAACTGACATTGCTACATCGACGTGGCATTTGGATATTCCTATTTCTTGTTATACTTTTTGAGTTTTTATAAATTTCTTGCAATGTACTATAATGAAAACTAAGGGATTCAAAAATAAAAAGTTTGTCAATGTTCATTGGATTTTTATCGCTTATAAATTTATTTTTATTAATTATTTTAAGTAATCTATTTTGTTGATTTTGTATTATAGATTTGATATTTGTATATGCACCACCCCAAGCTATTATTCCGTAACAGATTATGCTATGGTAAAAAGCATAATACAGTGTTCTGAGAGTATCAGTGGACATGATTTTAGCTATTTTGTGAAAGATAAAAGTTAGATATTTCGTCTTTTTGTATATGTACTCTATGTGCTTATCCCATCTCATGTGACAGTCAAAAATAATTCCTAGATACTTTGTATTTTCCACTCTTTGTAATTTTGTTCCTTTTATGTTTATATGAAAATTTATTGGAATACAATCCTTATGGTTCACAAAAGTTAAATATACTGTTTTATCAATATTAAGTGAAAGTTTGTTAAGTGCTAGCCAATTTGCTATTTTATCAAGATTTGAGTTCATAATTGTTTCTACTTCTTTCCAACTATTGCTTGTTGATATTACTGCAGTATCATCAGCATAAGATAATATTGTATTATCTGGCATTGTTGTCAATAGATCATTCACATATATAATAAATAATAATGGTCCTAAAATTGTGCCCTGGGGTACTCCAGTTGTTATTTTCTCATATACACTATAGGCATCATTTATTTTTACCCTTTGTTCCCTATTACTTAGATAACTTTTTATCAACTTCTGCGCTTTACCCCTGATTCCGTACCTATATAATTTATCCAACAAAATAGTATGGTTAACAGTATCAAAAGCTTTGGCTAAATCAAGGAAAGTTACTGCTATTGGAGTGTTTGAATCTAGGTTATTGTATATTATGTTACTTATGTAGTTTAATGCATCCTTAGTACTTTTGTTTTTCGTAAAACCATATTGGTTTTTTGCTAGTATGTTACTGTCATTTAAAAACTTAATTAATCTAGTGAAAATAATTTTTTCGAAAATTTTTGCTAAGTTTGAAATAAGCGAAATAGGTCTATAATTCGTTATTTTATGTTTCTCGCTACTTTTGTGAATCGGAATTATTTCTGCTGTTTTTAGTGCACTTGGCCAAGTAGTTTTTTCTATACATAAATTTATGACATGTACTAATGGTAATACTAAAAATCGAGATAGGCATTTTATTGTTTTTGCATTAATATTATCTACTCCTCCATTTTTATTCTTTAAATTTAATATTATATTTTCGATTTCATATGCATATGTGGGTGTAATAAAAATGCTATTTGAATTGAATTGTGGCAATTTTAAATTTTCATTTGTTTCTGTTTGTATTTTATCGCTTAAAGTTTTACCTATATTAGTAAAAAATTTGTTCATATTATTAGCAATTCGTGTAGGATCACTTATCTTTTCATTGTTTTCAATTATGTAATTAACCCTGACTTTTTTGTTACTTTTTTTCCCCAGTTTTTCATTTATAATTTGCCATAGATTTTTTGGATTGCTAGAATTTTTTTCTATCTGCTCTTTTTCATATAGTTCTTTGGCTTTGTTTATAATTTTATCTAGTACTTTAGTATAATTTCTATAGTACAACTTATTATCTAAGGTAGGATTTTCTTTCAAACATAAATATAAACTTTCTTTAGTTTTACAGGATATCATTATTGCACTTGTAATCCACCTATTTCTAGGATTTAAATTATTCTTATTTTTATTTATTTTTATACTGTGTTTAACTATATTTATACAATTTTGTATTTTTTCAATTAGAGAATTTGTTGCTATATTTGGATCCTGCATATTTAAAATTTCCGTCCAATTTTCATTGTTAGCTATTTTGATTAATTTAGTATAATCAATCATTTTAATAGTATTATTTATCTTTGATTTTCTAATTTTTCCTATAGTCATAATCAAAGGATAGTGATCATTAAAAGGGACAGTTAAAGTAAATGTGTTGTAGTTAATTACTGAAGTTTTTATAAAGATGTTATCAATGCATGTTCCTGTATTGCAGTTATCCAAAGATGGCCTTGTTATGCCCTGAAAACCCGGTACATATCCACTTTCAAGTAAGCTATTAAGTAATTCTTGCCCAATAGCTTCCATCTTTAACAGATCAATATTAAAATCTCCTATGATTAAATGATTTTTGGTTTTTTTATTTTCAAAAATTAACTTCTTTATATTTAGTATAAATTCTGTTTTAGGAATATCATGTGACCTATATACAGCAGAAATTAACATTTCTTTATTATTTTCTATAGAAATTTTGGAATTTATTATTTTTATTTTATTTATCTCAATTATTTCAGTGGTTTCTGTAATGTAGTCCTTCAAATACATAACGACACCATCTGATTTGTTTACTCTACTATCGTTATAAAATATTTTATACCCATTTATTGTAAAAAACTCTTTGTGATCCAAATTCCATGATTCAGTACACACAATGACACTTGGTTTAACTTCTAATCCTTTTAAAAAGACTTGTAATTTATTATAATTAGCATTTAAACTTCTGATGTTAATATATAAAATATATTCTTTTCGAAATTTCAAGTTGCCATTCAATGCAGTTAAATCATGTAAATTTGTTTCCTTTTTTATAAAATTATTTTGTAAATCTTCTGTTAAATCTAAAACTTGTGACATTATTATTTATAATTTGGGGATAACGTGCTCGATGAACTGCTTCTGTGTCTTGTTGTTAATTTCGACGATGCTGCTAGAATAGATTGACTTCTTTCCATTGTGCGAGATAAAAAGTTATCTACTTTTCCGATATATTTTGGTACTATTGGCGCAATTTCATATTCTGTCATGTCAATATATTTTTTAATCTTTGTTTTTAAAATTTCACATTTAAGTGTATCTACTGCGGTATGTTTAATATCATATTTTGTTTTATAATTCTCATTACTGAACTTACAATTATGACAACAATAGTGATTGTCTGAATTACATTCTGTAGTTTTATGAGCACCTGCACATTTTAGACATATTGGATTATTAATGCATTTAGCAGTACTATGTCCAAAACGTCCACACTTATAACAAGGTTTGACCGATATCAAGTCAAAGACTCTGCAGTTTTGATGACCAACGTAAATTTTGTTCTTATTGTCTCTGACGTCTTTATGAATTTCTGCTGACACTTCCAATATTGCCGTAGTTAACTTGCTTCGTGGATTAATATACGTGTGTAAAACCACGCCTTTACTTTCACAGCTGTTAAAATTTCTTTTGTTAATGTCTTCTTCTAGTTCTTTATTACTCATTTTTTCAATATTATCTATGCCAATTATTTTTATTTTAGGTTTCATTATTTGCTCTTTTTCTACTGTACATAATTTAGATAATTTTGAGTTTAATATGTTAATTGCATTATTTACACTATCCTCGTTTGTACTTGTACTGCTATTTAAATTTGTTAGCTATTCCATAAATTTTTAGCTGCATACAACTTTTCTTTTTCAACGATACATTTTATATTTAATTAAATAGACATAAATATATTTTATTTATAATGATGCTGAATATTTATAAATAGAAAATTTAAATTGTGAAAAAATTGAAAGAGCAGGTTTTGTATGAAAAAAGGGATGGAATTGAGATAAAATGAAAACCATCGTTACCTTACTTTGTAGTAGTACCATGTTCCAAGAATTCATACTATTACTATCAATGAACTACCAAATAGTGCATATCCACTATAAAACAATGATTTCAATCTACATAGCACAAGTTTAATGAAAAGATCGTATGCACGTGGTAAAAAGGGTAAATATCACCCGAAAAAAAAGTGTGCACTAAGAATGCGTTTGCGTGAATGCGGAACAAAAGGATTCCGGACAAAAGAAGAAAAATCGATAAAAAAAAATACACACTCAAAAAAAGTTTTATCCTCTCATCGTTTTAAAAGGATTGTACAGGATGAAAAGTTAAGAGCCCGAATACCTTTACAAAAATGGGATGATTTTTTTTAAAATACGTTTTAATGCTATTTCAGAATCCTATAGATTGTCACAAAAATTACTTTTTGTTAACATATTTTTGAATAATATTTTATTTTATTTTTTTTTCCTACAGAAAGACAGAGTTAAGTGTCTATTTAGTGTAAATTTTAGTGCATTTTAATTATAAAACTTATTACCTTTTACTACTAACTATTGAGTATTTGCTTTAACCAAACTTAATAACATTTTAAAATATTACAAAAAAAGAATTCAAAAGTTTTCATTAAAAAAATATTATTTCTCATAAGACGACATAAACTTCAATTTTAAAAAGAAGCATCACTAAGAAAATCGTCACCTCTAAAAAGTATATTCGTCTCAAAATAAGAATGCAAATCCCTCTGAAACCCTTCATGATTTATTTCGATATTTCCAAAGAAAAAAAATGTGTATTGAAAAAAATTTAATTCATCCACTTCATAAGCATTACTTTGACAATCGAACGCGTTAAAAATAACCGTACAATGTACTTTGGAATAAACTAAAAAAAAAAGAAAAAGACAACGAGAACCTACTTTCAATTAGCATTTTATATACGGCAAGAGAAATAAATTGTTTAGTCGGGCCATAGCAGTGTGGACATAGCATTTTACCAAGTTTCTTGAGAATAAAGCCATGAAATATTACGCACTTGCGAAGCGAATATTTATTACACTTCCGGCTTACATTCTATTTTAAAAATTTCTCTAGCACCCCGAAAAAAAAGGATGAAGGAATTCGCATTATGTATACATAAAAAAAATGTGTTGCCACGTTATATATACATATATAAAAAAAAGCGTCGTGAATCATTATTCACGATAATGCGTCTTGCATGGCCGTCTTGCAATGAGATTTAACGAGGTGGCTCAGCGTAGGGAAATCCAAAGAGGAAATAAAACCACGCTCAAGCTTAGAATGCCGTAAAAAATGGCTGCTTTGGATTAAGAGGATTTGGCGGAGCCGTTATCAGGCGAAATGCTCGTCGCTGGGAAAAGTGGAAGTGGAATAGATGGTTCAATGTGACGCGAAGACTTGCCACCACCATCACCCTCCTTCCCACCCCTCTCGAATTTTTATATCTTTATAATGTTTCCCATATATAAATCCGAATGGGTTTTTTCTTTTTTCTCTTCTTTAATGTCAACCTACATTTTTTCCATTATCTATTTTTAATTACGTATTTCAGATTTTTTTCCTTTTTTGCTTTATAGTCGTGATTTACATTCTATGTTTATTTCATACAAATGTTGGTGGTATATATGAAAATGTTAAGAGGTTATTTGCATTTTACATTTGCGTTTTAATCAAGAATGTCTAGATTTTTGTAAAAAAAAATTATTTGTCGTGATTCGTTGTCTCTTCTTTTTTCAAACTTATATTGGATCTGTTATTAAACGTACATTGAAATCGCGAAATCATAAATTTATTGTTTGACGATAAAAGAATGATGTATGTCAAAGTAAAAGACGCACTGCGCTTTAAGCACTGTATTATACTCATTTCATTATTTAGCAAACAGTATGATGTTTTATTTTTATGACGTATTAAAATTTTGATTTTCTTCTTCCAAAAGTACTTGAAACTTCTTCTTTGATAATATTAAGAAAGTTTCAATTTATTTATAGTTTTTATTTTAATAAATATAAATAATTATATCGCACACATTATAATATGTACGCTTTAACTTTATAAATAAAGGTATACTTGTTATTAGTTATTTTCTAGAATGGTTTATAAGCGTGGAAATAATTAATGACACTATCGTACAAAGAATACTAGCATTTACCTGAAGGCTGGGATGACAACCAAGTTCCAAAAGCGTGCGAACAACTCCAGCGTGTCCTCTGTTGACGGCAATGTGCAAGGCAGTTTGACGTTGTTTGTTTCGAGCATTTAGATCAGCTCCAGCGCCAGCAAGCAAAGCAATAACAGCAGGTTCATCTCCGAATGCTGCATGATGAACTGCTCTGTCTCCATCTTTGTCCTGAAATTAATAGTTATTCTTTTGAAAAATGTATAATACAAACTAAATATTATTCTGGAGTATAAAATAATGTTTATATGTTTATTTTTAATTTAAATAACTAATAACAACATATTAACACTTTGTCTAAAATTTTAATTATTAGTTTAAAAAATGTAAAAAAAGTAATAAATTTTAAGAAACATTTATTTTAACAATGACTTATTAATTTTAAAGTTAATGTTTTATATTTTTAAATTGTCTAAAATTACTAATTATTATTTTATGGTATTATAATTTTAAGCTATTTTTTACCTCGATTTCAACGTCTGCTTTATATCGCAAAAGGATTTTTATAACATCTAAATGTCCATTTTGACTTGCAGCTTGTAATGCAGTATGACCAGAGAAAATACCATTTACGTCAGCTTCTGAACGTTTTAAACATTCTTCGCATTTTGTTGCATCACCATTAGCTGCAGTTTTTACGAGTTCTTCATTCACGTCACCCGATACATGAGTCTCAAATAATTTCTTCAGTAGTGCAGATAGCCGTTCTACAAAAAAATATTAGAGTTTAATAGATACAGCATACAGAATAAATTACAATAATTATTAGATTAATTAATAATATCTATATAAAGTTCGACTATGTAGGTTTTAATACTTTTTCCAGAAATATTAATAGAATAATAAAAATAGAATATAAGTTTCAATTATAAAATTATAAAATACTATGTTAAGATTAACTAGTTGATATTGTATTTTTGTAGTGTCAACTGGTAAGACAATATGTGACACAATTGTTAAAGAAAAATAATGTACATACCACCACTGGTATTTCCTGCAACGCTACCATCACTGCTTGCCACTTTTGTTACAGCTTGTGGATTATAAGTCCAAGATGTGCTGCAAACTTCAACTTTTAAATCTCCATCGTGATAAATTTGTTGTACTCTGCCAATTTTACCTAGGGTCTATAAATATATGTAAAAAAAGTTTCTGTATGTTTTTTAAATTGTTTTTGAAATAATATTATTATAAAAATGTGTATATACCGGTGCCATTGCTTCAGCCCATTCTCCATGACTTCTTTGCAGTAGTTTTATTTTTTCTAAATCATTACAAATTTGTACTAAATCTCCAACAGCAAAAGTTTGCTTGTCAGAAATGGAATTCATAACTAATATAGGCAATTGTACTTTTGTCAACACTGCAGGATTAAATGTCCAACGATTCCCGCTTGGATAAGAAACCACAATATCGTGATCCTCGTCAATACCAACAACAGTACCAGTAGTACTTAGGCATTCAGACATTCCATCTGTCCATCCTCCATGTCCTTGTTGAAGTGAATCAACTACATCCCACTCCAAATCAACATTAACCTAGAAGTAAATAAGTAAATTTATACACAAGTTATAAAAATACCAATAAATTAATTTTAATGATTTCTTTGCATTATGCATACCGGATCACCTATTTGAAGACCATGAGAACCAGCACGACCTGGACCCTGTTCGCCAAGTAAAGGCAAATGATCCCTGTACACTGTTTGTCCTTTAGCATCATGCACAACTTTTAAATCCGCCTAAAAATATATTTTTATATCAATATAGTCTTAATGAAAAATAATATATGATTTAAGACAATAAAATTTAAAGAAAATAACTAACCATTCCTTCAAATCCAACTCGATACAAATTTTTGGCACTATTATCCCATATAACATAAGCAGCTGATCGTGGACTGGCAGCAGACCAATCTTGAATTTCATTAACTTTACCTCTTCGTCCATTTCCACCATCTTGATCTTCCCATTGCCAATCAACACCTCTCACAACTCTAGCTCCAGGAAAAATTCCTCTGATCCCAATCTAATGAAAAATATAAGTGATTAAAAACAGAACAAAGAAGAAGTTTATTGATGTTACTGCATTAATTACTTTTTTACTTTTCCTTCTTGGTTCTAAAAGAACTCGCTCGCTTCCAGGTGTAGCAATCCTATAAAATCTATGTCTCAAGTGATGTTTGTCACCATGATAACAAATAGAGCACAAGTCATAATTGTTGCATTCAGCGCATTTCCATCTAATTCCAAAAATTGGCTGCTGTCTGCAAGTGTCACACATTGTCCCATCATGCTTAACACCTGTAGGAGCTGAATCCAATATACGCAAGTCAAATGCTCCTGAACATCGATAATTTGCTGCTGTCCCATTGTCCCAAACAACCACTACTTCTTCCGGTGACTCAAAGTTTCTAACTGTTCCTACATGTCCTTCACCACCATCCTAAAAAGGACAAAGTAAAATGTACAAAATAGTAGTCTAACAGTATGGACCGCAAAAGTATTATTATTAATACCCATTGATTAATAATACATTAGGAAAAAATAAAACATCGTCAGAAACAATAATTAGAGTGTTAAATCGGACTAAACGATCAACGTTTTAAAATTTAAAAAAAAAATACGCGAGTTATAACCTCATAAGAACTAACCTGCTTTCCCCATTTCCATTCTGGACCTCGAATAACCCTAGCTCCTACACCTTCCATCATAAAACGCGTTGTTCGAGTCCTTGTGCTCGCACCAGCTTCCATCGTTCACACTAATCAGCTGTCCATTAAGAGATAAAAAAATTTCTAAGCCTTGCAATAAAAAATGTTGTTGCATTTACGTAGAGTACTGCCCGCCATGTTAGATTAGTTGTCAAACTATAGTATGTCCTAATTACAAGGATACACTTAATTCTCGTGAAAGGCGCTGATTTTTTAAAATTTTTTGTAAAACGCATAAAAAATATTTTATTCGTCTATTAAATAATTATTTTATTTCTGTTATAGATTAAGTGTTCCATATTTTTGTTTCAAACGTTTGTGCAGAGTGGTTTTTAAAGACGCATTTTCATCAATATACGACACGAATGCGTAACTGCAACTGGTGGTCATGATGGTTTAAATCAATGAGAAATAGGTTTTATTACTATACAAAATAATTCTTTTCCTAATCATTATTTCTAAATGATATCTGAAATAATTAGATTTTCAATTAGTACAAGTATCGATTAAAGAAAGATTATAATTGATATAAAAATTCAACAAATTTTTAAAACTTTTCGAGTTTCCCGCAAAAAATCGCGCACCAATGGGATTCTTATTTGGATGCATATAAAACTTGTCCTACATTTTTACTTGGCTTTATAGCTATAGCATATTTGCTACTTAGCAGAGCTGATATGAGAGCAGAGAGCAGACTTATTTACAGCATACACGCACACCGCGAGAGAGAGATGAATTAACCTCAAAATGTGTGTGTGAGAATAACAGAGAAATATAACATAGTTCTTTTCATATAATCATTGTAAATAATTTGTAATTATTGTTAAATATTAAAATTTTCGTTTATTTAAAATAAAATATATATTAGATAATATGGCGTGGAAAGATTCAAATAGAATTAGTTTATCTAAATCTATTTTAGAAATGAAAGTAAGTAGTTAATATATTATAAAGCAAAATATAAAACTTGTGTTAAGTAAATATTAATAATAATTGACAATTTATTAATTTTTTAGTTTATGAAAAAAACAAAAGAGAAAGTTGACAAACAAAATTATCAGCAAGAAGGTGAACAATATTTTGGAAATGTACATCTGCCAAAAAATTCGTTAGTATACTTTGAAATCATCTTTATTGTTATATATATTAAAAATCTTATTTTATTTTAATTGACTAAAATATGGTCAATAATACTCTTAAAATTTGTAGAGGCCGATTTATCACTGAAGCCAGTTACACATTCTGTGAAGATTTAATCGAAGGCAGATTAAGTTACGGCGGTGAAAATCCTGAGCTTGAAAGGTTACTGGAACTTGAGCAGATGGAGAAAAATGAAGAAATTGAAAGAGAAAATGAAAAAGATGTATCTGATATTCAAATGGCTAAAATGTGGCACAGTACTTCTAAAATTAATGTTGCAAATATGAATAAAAGAAAAAGCGAAGAGAATGCAGATACAATCTCACAATCTAAGCAGAAAAAGATTAAATTTTTAAAACCTAAAGATTAAAAACTCTATGTATACATTATTATTATGTATATTTGTGTAAAATAATTGTTAATCATATTAATGTAAATAGTTACCTATGCACTTATAGGCATTTATTTCTGAGATAAAAGTTGCTGCCCAAGTTTTAGCAAGGACAATAATTCATCCAAAGAAATAATCACCTTTTACTCCTGAAGTGTATATAAAATTTTTAATCGTAATTATTTAAAAAGCCACTTTATGTAACAATTTATTAAATTTATTAAATTTCTAAATTTTTACAATATTGTAAAATTTTTTTGTAGTTCTAATTTAATATAATAAACTTAATTTAGTATTTGTAGAAAAAGGTTAAAATAAGTTTTTAAAACAAAAAAGTAAGTCTACAATGAATAAAATAGGTCTAATAAAATAGGTAGAATAAAATATATTTTCACTCCCTTCGTAGACTTTTTAGGTGATTAGGGTAAAAAAATTAATTTAAGTATATATTTGTAAGATTGTATTTAAATAGTATAATATTCAGTTACTATTATTCTATTTAATAAAAAATTATTTATTATTAATTATCATGTAAAAGAATTTTCCTTTTTACTATATAAAATACCTCATTAGAAAAAATACAATATAAAAACTATAATTTTATTATAATATTTTATATTTATAATTTTGTACTTATAGACTATACAAAAACTGCTTAAATAATAAATGTTTAAAACTTTACTATTTTTAAAATAATGAGTATATAAGTAAAGATTTAAAATTGAAAGGGTTTGTCTGCAATTATAATTCCAATGGCGCTGCTATCGACAGTTCTCTTACTCATTTGAATAAAAATTTAAAAATAAAAATTAAAAATTGGTCTGCTAGTGGTTTAAGAATCATACAATAGAATACCAATAATAAAATAAGCTTCTGCTCTCTAATCAACAGTAAAATTTAATTAAATAAGAAATCGTCCAGTAAAACTTCGTGGAATTATAGAAAACCCAAATGGTCGACGCACACACAACTACATAGACATATACTCCCTCCCCGACGTCGCGAGTCCCACAGTCCACAGTCGACGCATTTTTCTCGGGAAGAAAATGGCTGTCATCTGTCATCGAGGGACGTACGCGAGCAACCCGCAGTAAACCCTCGGCCGGGAAGGCCCAAAATCACCCACACGATTGCGTAACATGCACCCGTGAAGGACTCGTGTGGCTTATCATTGTGTTCCCACCTAAACGGCGGAGTTTGACCATCAAGATCAAAAAAGAGTTTCGTCCAGCGCAGTGACCGTATCCACCAGGACCTGGAAGCTACGACGCGGTTCCAAGTGTGAGGCATTGTCCTTTAAACCAGACGAGTGTTTTCTTATACCATACTTTGGATTTACAAGCACCTCCAAGCATTACCTTTCCTATGGTTATTCATTCCCTCCCTCTCTCCCCGCCCCCTCATCCACCGTCGCACTTGTCAGTTTTCCACGGGCCCCCCTGTGCGCGCGCGGGTGATCAATAGTTTTCGTTGCGTCGTGAGCGCAAAACGAGGCTTTAGGGCCGTGCGCCCTCCATCGTGTGTTTCCCCCCACGCGCTTCCTTCTCTTTCTCACTCCCTCTCTCTCGCTCTTTATCTTCCCGTCCCCCGCCGTCGCCGCCGCCCCCCCCTTCCCCCGACCTCCTCTCCCTTTACCAACGGCCCGTTTTCTCTCTCTGTCTTGTACGTGTATTTTTTGTGCGCACGAGGGGACCGTTTCGATTTTACCTCGGGAAGTTTTACCCCTCGGAAGGAGGGGGCCTATACGGTTTTTCTCTCCCTCGACCGCAACCCGCTTCCTCCCCCCGCATCGCGTCTGCCTTTTTCGTTCGTTTTTCGACGGGGGCCTCGCGTCGCTCCATCGTTCTACGACTTATCGTTGAGCGTCGCGCGTTGGATCAAAGTAATTCAAGTTTGATAAAAAAGAAATTAAATATTATGCCTTTCGATTTTGTTTTATCGAAAGTGCCGTTATATAAATTTTGATTTTTGTTCCAGACAAGCATCATGGGTTCCAGTCAGCAATTCTCTTTAAGGTGGAACAACTATCTCAAACACATCACATCCGCGTTTGACACGTTGCGCTCGGATGAGGACCTCGTAGATGTGACGCTCAGCTGCGAGGGAAAGCGTATCAGGGCACACAAAATGTTGCTGTCGGCGTGCAGTACATATTTTCGTGATTTGTTTAAGGTATGAACATAACTATGTATTGTACACATATACATACATATTTATATATATATATATATATATGTATGTATGTATGTATATATACACACACATACATGTAGCTTATTGATGTGGTCTATAACTTCTGTTGTCTAATATTACATCTTCCCACAGGAAAATCCTTGCCAACATCCTGTTATCATATTCAGAAATGTTAAGTTCGATGATTTAGCAGCTTTGGTCGACTTTATCTACCAAGGGGAAGTTAACGTAGTACAAGAACAGTTGGACAGTTTTATGACAACAGCCGAACTTCTTGCTGTGCAGGGTCTAACAGACGGCTCAAGAAAAGATGATAGTTTAGCAGAGGTATATTTGCATTATTCATAATTTTTATCATTCTTTCAAGTATAAACATATTCATATACTTACAACTACATTAACAGGTATAATATTATAAATTATTAAACTATCATTGCTAAACATTGTAAATTTAATTGTAATAAATACAATTTAGTATATTAATATAAAAAAATTATTCCAAATGTAATGGGATAAGAATCCTTAATACTTTAGATTTATATCACAAAAAGTCATGAGGACTCAATATTACTTGGTTACAATTTAAATTCAGGATAAATTGTAGTATAATAAAAAGAATAATGAAACCTTCCCTGATAGTTGATAATTATTTTTTACAGTACTGTATAAAACAATTTTGTAAATTAGAATCAGTTATTAAATGTAATATTTACTTTGTAGTTCATAAATATAATTTTATTATAAAATACTAAAAATTTATGAGTTTTTTTACAATAAACTATTTGATTTCAGGACGATGTAGAAATTCCCAGTGAACCAGAAGTACAATTAAGAAATGTATCAGGAAAAGTCATAACAAGTAGCAAGGGTTGCAAATCGCCGTGTTCACCATTGCCGTATCATTCGATAGACTCTCTAAAATCTGACACGCCACCAAGTAAAAGAAGAAGATGTCGAGAAAATTCAAATGCACATTCTGAAAAATCGAATAGGCATGCATCTTCACCTAAGGATGTGGATAATAGTAAATCGGATGGTCAAGCAGTGGCTGACCCAGTTGAAATAATACCTCTTATGCCAAATTTGAAATTGGAAATGCCTGAATATTTAGAACAAGATGGAAGCAGTTGTAGTTATGAGGAACAAAGTATTGGCGAAAGTTCTAATAAAATATTAGACGATAATCCCGACCTAATTGAAAATGACCACAAACCGGATATATCACAAACATTTTACTCTAATCAATCTTCGACGGATACATTAGATGCTTCTAAGTCTTCGGATATAGGTTAATTATCTTTTTATAATAATTTTTATATGTTAGTATCATATGTAAACTTCTAAATGATAAGTTTAAAATTTCTAAATAGGATATTTACTTTCCAAACCTGGTACAAGTTCTGGCGACAGGATATCACACGAAACACTTCAAGGTGAGTCTGTCAATTTCAAAATATGACCGATAATTTATAATAATTGCCATATATAATTTAATTAATATTTTTAATTATATTTACAAATTACTTATTACAATACAATAACATTGTTTCTTATCAATATTAGAGATGCAGTAAATTTTTTAATTAATGATGTATATCTATTATTTTGGTTAAATTAATTATATAGTGGGCATTTATTATATACTTTACTTAAAAGCCTTAAATGCATCAAAAATGTTACATGTTTGAATATAAACATACACTTATTATTTGTAAATATTGTAAATAATTTAATTATTAAAATCAACGCGATGCAATTTTGGTAAAAAGTAAACTAAATTCCATAATCTATAGAAAGTAATGAGTTTATTCAGATATACATTTCTCTTTATTTCTGTAAATTGTCTTTTTTTTCTTTTCTATGGAATATGGATATTGTAAATCATTTAACATTTATTAAGAATGTATCATAAGGTTAATATCTATCTATATTAGTGATGGGGTAGTTAGCTAATAAAACTCACTCATTAAGAATTAAGTACAATGGCTTAATAGCCTTTGCAGCTTTGCATTATCATACTTGCATACGGATGAATCTGGTATTAAAAAAACCTTGGGTGAAAAAGGAAACAATAATAAAACATAAAATTGACTTTCGCTTTATTATTATTGTTTCAAAATGCACAAAACCTTTCCATAGGCTCTAAATTTATTTGTAACATTGACACATTACGTGGACCTGATTTGTTTTCTTATCTACTTTGCTTCAGTTAATGAAACTTTTTGAAAATAGAATTCTAAAAATCTGTGATAATGTTCATTGAAATTTAAAATAATATTTTTTACTATAAAATTGTAAAGTATAATGTTAAAAATTTTGTCACATACTGAATCAACTAAAACATAGTAAATTTTTATTCTTATCATTTTCAAAAAGTTTTATAAATATAAGCAACATTTCTATTTATATGCCTGCTTATTCTTTCCTATATCTTTTCAATTGTAATACTTCTAACGGTTGATCAGGTTCACAATTCTTTTACCTTCAAATAATTTGGATAAAAACTATATACGATATCAATGAAAAAAAATGTGGTGAATTGTATGGCGATTAGTGACACTTGTCTATTTGCAAGCTACTTTTACTACCGTTGTCTTTTAAATGATCATTAATTCTTTAATAGTGTGTAAAGTGTGCATGGATTTTTGAATGTAAACAAACAGAAAATATCTTATGCGGTGAAGATGATCGGGTGTAGGTTAATCTTGTAGTTTCCTTAGTTTAAGCATTGCCAAGTGCTGTATGTGTGCCGACAATCACTAATGTTCCTTCTATACATAATGAGGCCACCATTTTTTCTTTCAAAACATTGTAACATTGTACGATAATATAATTATATAGTTCTTTTTTTTTTTGCTAAAAAAAATTATAGGCTGCAGACAAAGTTAAACGTATAATCAATAAGTAATTATCAATTTTTGAGGTGGAAATTAAGATCATTGTGTAACACACAGTTTTTTCAATTTAATTTTTCTATTTAACATGTACTACATTATGATTTTGTGTCATTAAGCGTAACAGCACGCACACTGTTATAAAATAAATCTCTTCATAATCACACTACTGCAATTGTATTTGGTGGTGGTAGAGTTGAGAGTGGTATGCGTTCGTTTTTTCTTCTTTTTTTTTTTAGTTTACCATATTTTAGGTAAATGTGTCTCCTTTCAGGTATACAAACTCTAGTAACTCTTTTCTCTCCTTTATTTTCTACTGTATAGTTTATTTGATTATTAATATAAATATCTTAGGTAAGTATAATGTTAAATTTAGTATAACCACTTGGCATGAAAATTCTTTAAAGCTTTTTTTGTTTCTTCAAAAGATTTATAACCGTCTTCGAAATTATGTCGCATTATATACACTACGTAAATTTAATTTTGTGGATAAACGTTCTTATTGAATCAGGGCTATTGTTGTAAAGTGTCGAGTTTATTGTTATATCGTTGTTACTATTACGTTTATGTAAGGTAGTAGAGGAAAATGGGATGGTCGTTCATTTGGTTAAATTTGATTTTAATAACGTGCAATACTTCTCTTCTTTCTTTGTTTACTATATTAGATACACTTTGTGATGTTAAACCAGTTGACAACGCATAATTTATTTTATTTATATTATTTATATTATTTATATTGTTCAATTTTAAAGTTACGTTAGTAAAATATGTAAATTGTAATAAAAAATATGCGTTACCACTATTCTAAATAATGTATTTTACAAAGCCATTTCGAGAGAAAATATTATTTAACAATTCGATACAAAAATAAAAATAGAATTATTGCACTTTAAAATCTACTTGCGACTTATATCTACAGGCATATTTCTTTACGAATCCAGATGAAAAATCATGTTTGTCATATTGAATTTATATAAATTTTTATTTAATTACGTAATTATATTTTTGTACATATAAAATCAAGTTAACGATAAAAATTGTCGATACTTTACGGAGTATCAACAAAGTTTTTTTTCAACTGGAAAGTAAAAGATAAAAGCCCCCATCTATCTTGAATCATTTCTGTAAACGATATATCGTAAACGTACACAAATGTAAAATATCGGAGTAAATTTTGTACCGAAATATAATGTACCGCGATGCGCTACAGAAACGGGTCGATAAGAGGCGCTGACTTGTGTATACGTATTATATATCTATATACTTATATATATAGTTTTGGAGCGTACAAAAAAGATACACTCACTACGAGCGGAGAGGAAAAAGTATACCGTCTAGAGTTGCCGGAGAGGCTTCGTAAATTGGTGTTTGTAAGAGGACCCCGAAAAGCAGCACATTGAGCTAGCACCTGGCAATGCTAAATTCTAGGTATTGGTGACTAATAATATACTGTAATATGGATATATATATATATTTTTTTTCTCGTATATAACACATACATACACTGGCTTCTCTAAACGGCTATTGGTTGGTGCTGGGTGGTGGATCAGGTTCTGGGGGCGTAATTTACTAACGGTGTTGATATGCATGGTACCCATATTAATTCATACCTGATGGAACACTTGTATACTATAGACGTTATTCGAGCAACATTCGTTAAATTAATATATGTTTATGTATACTCTTACATTGAGGATTTGCGATTATTTTGTGATGGTATTTTACGTCGTTTCAATATTTTTATTTTGGCACTTGGACGATTTTCGGGCATACGATTAAATTGGATTAGTCATTGAAGAGCACGGAATACTTCGAATGAAACAGTCTACCTTAAATTTTTTCACGACTGAAAACGTGTGGAAAAACAATAGTCATTATACATATTAATAAAATGATTTAGTTATTATCGAGTTGTAGGTAATTATGTATTTTTTATCACTGTTTTGAATTTTAGTTATCGGATGTTGTAATCCAATAATCTTAATCTAAAAACGAATATTCAATTGAAATTGGTGTATTTATTTTATTCCGGTGAAACTTATTAATACTACTTGAATGTACGAATAACTGAACAATCCCAATATTTGGAGACGAAACACCAAATGTTTCGAGTTGCACATACAGGTTTAAGTACAGTCTGGTAGATAAGCCTTATAGATCCATAACGCTGTCTTTTATCACTCAGATAGTGGTGTCGAATGAAAAGATTGGTGGAAAGATTGATTGAACGTAACACTAACGAAATTAATATTCGACGGGATAAGGATCATCGGGAAAATTAAAAGAATAAATTTGATTAAATGAAAACATTGAAGGAAAACCATCACGAAAGAATTTGTGCATATTTCTCATGAAAAGACAGACATAAAAATTTACATGTACAGTAAAAACAAAGCAGAATAAAGAAAGAGAAAAGCGATAGACTAACCGAAGAATTGTTGGCGCACTTTCTCTCCAGGAGGGGTAACGTACGTGTCCGGTCAGCCGCATAGCCTCAGCAAAGCGAACGGCCACGGCAAAGTGTGCGTGCACTGCAAGCGCCGGGGCGTCCTGACCTCGCGCGGAAAGCTACGGCAGACGCGGTTCAAGTGCTGGGCCTGCAACGCCTGCTTGTGCCGATGGCCGTGTTTTGCCGAATTCCACGAGTTGCGCTCGATACCTCACATCCCGCCTCCATAGCACCAACCTGACCCTCGTGACGATACCGTACTACTATTGAGATTCCTCGATCGTTAATTATAATTCGTACGTACATTGATACTATAAACGCCGATCGACACTTTTTTTTATGTACGCAGTACAGACGTATATACTCTTATTTTTGCTATCCTCTCCGTCTCTTATTCTCACTTTGATCTCTATCGATTTTATACAACGAGACTTTGGCGACCGGATCGCCTGCGTTTCAGGGTTTCCGGTTTTTTTGTACAAGTGCGAGTCCCAGAGATGTTGGTTACTCGTTTCGATATTGCTTATGTTCAGCCTTTATCTTATTCGTTTAGTCGATATATGCTCTACTGATGTTTCATTTTCTTATGTAAATCCAAATTTTCCATTTTCGTTTCGTCAATGTTAATGTTGACTGAGTACCACTAATTGTGAACTACTTATAATGTATAAATGACACAAAATTTAAAATTACCGTTTTTCTTTTAGATACGTCATCCTCTCCTTAATTTATGTACAAGCAATATAGAAACGAGTCATCAAAAATTCGATTTATCTTGCGTTAAGAGATCGATGTATATTAATTATTTAAAAAAAATCCTCTAGAAGAGATTAGCAATTTATTCAAATTACAGGGTAAATGCATCTTACTACCTGATTTTAACACTTATTCACAGATATTATTGTCCTGTTCACTTAAGAAAATTTTGTTAAAAAAATACTTATTTGATATTTTCTAAAAAATCAGATAAATTAAAGTATTTTAATATAATATTTATAATTTTATATTGTTGAATTGTATAAATTATTAATAAACTAATGTTTTAATTATTTCCTAGTATTTATCTTAAAAAATTCAGTAAAAATTTATCTATTAACATATTTCATTATTTCTTATAGAAAATTTGAATGTTATACTGAATTTTTCAGTATTAAGATGATTTTTTATTAAATATGATTTAGCAAAAATTAATCATCACATTTTTTTTCGATCTCTGCAAGCGTAAGTTTTGTTTTATATAAACGCGATATATGATAACGTTATACTCATATAGGATAATTGTTAACGAACTGTATAATGTCATTCATTATACATCGAATTTATTCATTATTTAGTTAAATATATCGACAATTCATTTGAATAGTAACGCATAGCAAAATAAAAAATAATGTTCATGCATTTACCCGAACTACATTGTAACGTATTTTTATGACTATCAATTTTGTACATATATTAATGAGTTAGGTATAATTAATATACACCAAAATATATTGTAAAATACATATAGACTATTTTTGTACATGTGCACCATATTTTTTAATTATTGCGGTAAATTAATTCGCAAATAATCCTCGGTACCTTTACCACATACTCATTTAAAGTATAGTCTAAATAGCGTAATTTTAAATGTCAAGCATAATCAAAAAACAGAAATATATATATGTAGGGACGCTTCTAAAGGACTGATTCAATATTTCTATATAAAGTTTGAAACACTTCCAGCATTTTTTGTCGGCGAACATCAACTTATAAATCATTTTTTACAAAATGCAAAATAGAAGTAAATATTTATACACTCCTACAGTTACATTTTATATCACACCTGGTGTCATAAAATTGAAATATATATAGTCTGTTATTCCAATTTTATATTTTCTACTTGACCGACGGAGTAAATAAAGATGTTAATATTATGTTACTTTTTATAATTTTTTCTGACAACATTTTAATTAATATTGTATATAAATGTTTATCAGTATAAGCTTAAGTGCATACCCCTGAATTTCATCGCATTATATACAGTGCATAACTACTAATTTATTATACCAATGTCATTATTTAGTTCCGTCAGTGAAGCAGAATCGAGATTACGCAACCACTTGATATCTTAGGTATATTTACGGCTACATGATTGAATCATGCTCATATGTGCTACTCTTCGAAGAAATTACTAAAAATGCGTTGCAATCATCATTGTAAACTGATTGATCAAACATTTGGGTTATAAAAAAAATGCGTATAAAAGAATGATACTTCTTACATGTCATATTTTATATACTTCTGCATAGACGAGTCATATAAATGTGTGTTGTTGTCGGTAAAGGAAAAAAAAAAGTGACGAGGATAAAAACGAGAATTGCATCCATTTTGTTGGGATTATGGGGTTAAACGCTTACTGAGCCTTTTTGAATGTGTTCTATCGTCTTAATCAGGCTTTTTTATCCTAGCTTTTGCTTTTACACACGCCACTGATTCTTACATAGATACGAAAGCGCACACCTACACACGGCTACACGCATACACGTGTGTACGCGACGTGTGTAAGTATGCGCGAACAGAGAAACAAAACAAAAAATAAGAACGAACAAGTTCGCGTATAAACAAAAAAACCAAAAAAGAAACAACAGAAAAATTACCTAGGTGATGTGTTTGATGTGTTTATTTATAGAACAGCCAGGAGATACTGCCGGTAATACAGGCCCAAATCCCGATTTGGGTGCGTGTGTCGATGACGATGATAACGAGCCAAGCTCGGATTCCGAATTGTTATTTCGGTGTCGAATATGTTGGAAGGGTTTCAAGCACCCGATATCCTTGACGCTCCACAAGGATTTGCACACGGGTCAGACGAGGTGCCCCATATGCCAGCGCATCTTTAGTCGGAGTTATGATATGAGGGTCCACCTATTGCGAATACACAAGCGCACTTTATGGAATGTCAATGCAAAACTAAACGCGCAGAGCAATAAAAAGAAATGAAGGCTCTTTTCTTCCTTTTTTTTTAACAGGTCGTTTTAGCATGTACATAACTTCAGAGTTTTATATACGTATATATATATACATATATATATATTTACACAAACACACATTTGCGAAATAAAATTGTGCCATAAACGAATTGTCAAGTTTTCTTAAAAAAGAAGAAAGAAAAATACTAAGCTCCGCGGTGGGTTTCGCGAGTACCCTTTTCATTTTATCCTTTTAGCTTGAGTGTGATGTTTGCGTTTGATGGATATTCACTTCAGAACTGATTATTCACATTTTATTATATATAGGTCGTCATTTCATCACTTTTACTGGAGTACAACTTTTAATTTTATAATTTAACGCACAGTAACGTAAAGATCTTTTTAATCTTAGTTTTATGCAGATCAGTTTTGCCACTTTAAATTACTAGCAAAAATATTACTGTTTAAATAAATTTGTTTAATATTATCTTAAAAGTACCTAGCGATTGTTTACGAATGTACATTGTTTACAATGGTAGTCATTAGAACATGTGATTCTGTGATAAATACTGACATGGACAGTTTGTCCAAAAGCCGGTATATAATATATTATCTTAAGGTACACAAAAAATATTCTTTTTTTTATTGCATGAATATCTTTCAAATAATGACTACAGATGGGTGAAGTTGAATATTACAATCGAATTCGCAGTTAGATTTGTATAGCGAGCTGAATGCCTTTCTCGAAAAAATCGCATAATTACTTCTAAAGTTTTATCAATTGTTGCACTTTCATCATTTCGTTCCGATAAGGTTGTTGAATGGAATAGTCCGAGTGTTCAGAGGTACTGATCTCGTTCATCGTTAATAGTACTTCCTCTCTATATAGCTTTATATTACGATTGTTTTCATTTTCTCGAGCATTTTTATTGTAATACTTTTTTTTAAAAGTTTTGCTTTTGAATACTCTGATGTATTTAATCATTTTATATCTAATGAAAGTTAATGTAGGTGCTCCATATCTTGGGACATCTCTTAAATATCTAATAATATCTGGTTTCTAAAACCCATTTATCAAATAGGTTGTACCCACATTTTCCTCAATACTCCTATTCTAGTTTCCATACTATGAAGTGTTTTGTTATTTCTTTATCAACGATCGTTTGACATAATTTGATTATAATTAAATTCAATAATTCTGTAGAAACTATATAAAGACGTTCTTGTTTATCAGGGACTTCTCGTCCTTTTTAGACATGCCTTCGAATTTATCTACTTGATTCTTTATTTTGTATATTATAATCTCTTGCGTTAATGATTTTAATTGTTGTTTTGACTATTATTGCTACTCTTCACCGAGTTGATTCGATTGTTCCATGTGACTTTTCATTCTATCGTATAACATTTTTGACAAGTGGCAGTTTTACCATTATTAAGATATTCCTTAATTTGACTCCTACTGTTCCGACGTCAATTGAAACCGTTATATACTCTTTACACTACCTACAGACACTTGAATATTGTGCATTTATTTGTCACTTGTAAATATCAAATTGATTATTACAAAAATGATAAAATCGTTTTTATGTTCAATCATGAACTTAATTGTAAACATAATAATTTAATATTTGGATTCCTCGACGAAAAATAAAGTTCTAGTTGAATGTCACCAAACGCAATATTACAAAAGTAAGCGTAAGGATTCCGAACGAATAATATTTTTAGTTAGCGTACAAAAAGAGTTCCTAGTTTAAGAAAATTCATATGTAAGACTGCGGTATCACTTTTTCGCGCCCGATAGCATAGCTGAAAAGCAGATCGCGGCGGTGCTCTGAGTGTGTCGCACAAAAAGAAGGAACGTATGTTTGTACATACTTGTGTATTTTTATTATGTGAATGCATCCCGAGATTGATAATATACGTTATCACTCGAATAATTATACGAGTTATAATATGCAAATAAAACAAAAACTGTGTACGAAAAGAATCCATGCAACGAGATTCATTATGAACACAATAAAATAAAATGATTAAATACTTTGTAATTCAATCCTATTCATATATTCTTGTTTAAAAAAAAATAATGTTATTATTTAGTACTTAAAGTACTCGCCGTCTGATGAATTGTGATAAAGAAAAGCCGATTTGTGTGCCTGCGTCCGTTTAAAAGTGTCGATGAAATTTTGTAATAAAAAGAAAATAATTTATAACAACTTAAATGACGTCCCTACTGTAAATTACTTGACTGATAAACTCTATATGCCAACGCGTTTGTTATACATTATGTTAATTACTATATCCATAAATAGACCGTAGTTTTAATTTAATGTCGAGTTGGTTTTAACAAATACAAAGCTTCAATTAACTTTAACGAACGACACGTATATATTCTATATTCTAATTTGGTGAAAGGTTAAAAATCACGCTTCTGGGTAACGAGTGACAGGAGACGCTTTAATTCAATAATATACTAAGAAGTACATTTATTGTATATAATACATGTATATTATATTTATATATAAGTAGCCTCCTGCACGCCTAAATGAATTTTTGACTGCTTGCCCGGATATATTTGATCGCATCGATATTCCGGACGCGCGAGTCTGTAGATTTTCGTAGCACGGTTATATATACTTTTTAAATATTATAGCTATATAGTACAGGTGATTGTGCACCATCAGTTAACCGAATCACGAAGAATTTTTTATTATTTATTCACAGTGATTCCGTTGACGATTTTGATTATTTTCTTAACTTGCAGTTACGTTAAAGTTAATTCTTGTGGTTGAGGTCTTAAATTTACGTAGGGGATGGACGAATTATAGATTATGGTTTTCTTTATATTAAACAATTGGGAATGCAAGTTATACATTTTTTAATGAATAACGATATTCTGCGTGATAAAGTAGACTGCCTTCAAATCTTTTGAATTTTGAATTTTCTTAATTATGACTAAATTAGATGTCTTTTGTGTACGATTATTAAAAATGACAATGTCTCGTAAAAATACACAATTTTACCATTTTTACTTATTTTTTATTTCAAATATTATTAATTACCAATAAATAATTATAGTCTATTTTAAACTTATTTAATGCAAAAGTGTTTTACTTCGCCTTTTTTCAAAATCATTTTTTAAATTTATGGTAAAAGTCTAGCAGAAGATTAACATCAGAAACTTTGAATAACGCTTATTTATTAATATTTTTAAAAAATAGCTTGACTGTTACATAATGTATAGAAGTTTAAAATAAACTCCAAAATGCAAAAATACTTTATGTCGTTCACCAGACGAAACGCTCGGGTAAATAAGGCTAGTCAAAACACCCATTCAAAAAAAAAAATAATAAAAAAAATAAAATAAAAAAAAACAAAAATCGAAAGAAATGTGTGTGAACTTGGGAAAACACTTTGGATTGTGTGCGCAGAACCAACGCACGAATCGGCATCACTTGGTCAGACGAATCAGCCACCTCCAAGCAACACCAACGTGGGTTATCACAACGTCAGGCGACGTACCCGGCCGCTCCACGATGAGAACGGCCGGTGGGTATGCGACGTTTGCGGTAAAATCTACAATCGCGGGGACTCCCTAGCCCATCACCGCAGTATACACAGAGGTGACACGGTCTGCCCGATATGTCAGGCTGTCTTCACGCGCAAGTACACGATGCGATGTCACTTGGTGAACGTCCATGGAGTCAAAGCCAAGTCGTAATATCTCTCTTCTCTTCTCTCTCTCTTTCTCTCTCTATCTCTCTCTTTTTCTTTCATTCTCCATCTCTATTTCTGTCTTTATTCCAGCATCTATCTTTGAGTTCAATGTTTTTTTCGGCGAGAGATCGAGGATTATTAGGTCATTTTTTTCTTAAAGGATCATTATTATTATTTATTTTATTCGTCAAGCGATCTATAGTATTGGGTCACTGATCGTTCAATTATTTTAATCCATTTGCATTTCTTTATATTCGAACGTTAGCATATTGAATTTTTTTATGATGATTATTATTGAAATGTTCGATTGAAGAGGTTCGGGTGTTTCCGATTGAATTTGCAATATCAAACGAATACGCTTTATGCTTTGTTTAAATATTTAATTATAAACAAATTAAAAAGAATAGACTTTTCATTTGTAAAATTCCCCTTTAACGTTTCATTCAATAACAAATTTGTCCAATTTGTATTTGTAAATAAACGATCTCAGGAGACCTATGATATATTTTCATATAAACTTAATATCGTAATGAAATCTTAATTTAATATCTGTAAAATACAGATAGCAGATTGTAATATATTTGAAAAACTAATAAAGTTAAAGATATATAAATGTTTAATAGCATCCTGAAAAATCATAAGCGGGTTTCTTGCAACAGTTTTTTAATATAATAATATTTTGCAATGCAGATATTACATTTTTTGTAAATATGCGCAAATCGATAATTACGTATACACATCAATCATGTACGTACACTCCTCGAGTATTAATTTTATTAATTTAACTTTATTTATTTAAGAATTTTAATGAAATACGGTTAAATATAAGTTAAATACATGTATATAGATAATGTACTTAAAATAAGGGTTTGAAAATATAAATCAAACGCATAATAAACGTAAAATAGACAGTTAATACGATTATCTCTTTTTACTCTACCGGCAGACAAAGCCGGTAATGTTTATTAAATATTTTTAAGATCAGTTTGTGGCGCCCAGACCTCTTGAAATTCCATACACGTACAAGTGTACATGTAAAATTTGTACAATGAATGTAATTAAACTAAGATTTTTTTTATTACCGAACGCATCTTTCTATCTTTTTTTTACTCGCTTATACTATTCGAACGAGCATATACACATAACAATCAAGAAATGCCATTTATAGCTAAAATATACGTTTTTTCAGATACTACTATTATACACATGAGTGAGACTATAGTGTGATAATTTATACATAAATTGTTCCGCTGACTTTATACTGTGTTTTCGATTAATTGCGACTGATACTTGTAAAGTAGTTGTACTTTAACTCCTATAAAAATGGCACAAATGCGTACTTGGCATAGTAAAACGAACAACAAAACGTCTGTTTTCTCATTAAGTATGTTTATTTTTGCGTAGCAGTAGAAGTAATATAGTAGTTTATATCGAAGATATCGAAATTAAAAGAAAAACATACTATTATTATAAATACATAGAAATTATGATATGAGATTAATAAAAAGAGCTGCAGCTTTGTACTCGTATACGGGGAAATTATTTCTCACTTGATTGTATACTTTCCATCCCAAAATTATGCTTGATTGTTTCTATTTCTTTTTTTTTCCATTAATGACCCGTTAGCTGTCGAGTGGCAAACATTTGACGATTAAGGTGATAATGGAAGGAACATGATTGTCGAACCATCACAAGATAACACTATAGTTATTGCATTTATTTATTTAATTATAATATTTTTATTTTACGTATTACGTACATATATCATATTTATGTCGTTTCATTATTTATCACTATCTTGTACCTTTGTCAAACTCGAAAATTTGTAATTGCGTTTTTGCAATACAGTATATTTAAAAGTAATATTATTTTAATATGCATGTCATTGAGATATTTTAATGTTTTTTACGTGTTAAACTTACAGTTGGTTTTCAAACTTAACGCCAAAGTATCAGAACAGAAAGTAAGCTACATAATATGGTAAATGATATTCGTTCAAAGAAGTGTGTTCAACAATTATTCTTATTTGCTTTTGATATTATATACAACTATTAAATTTTATATTTCTGTTTCTGGTACTTATATAAAAAATATTTTTATATACTTTTTGTATTATTATTTTGTATAATTAGCTAGTCGTCACAGTAATATTACATAGCATGGAAATTGTTTATTTGAAAGTATGACTGCAAATCTGAATTTAATTTGATTGTTTGTACACCTCATTAACTGTTTTACCATAAATAATTGTTCGCTAGAACGTTCGAGATTCTTTGAGAATTGCGAGTACAAATGATTTAGTTCGTGAATTTCATCGATATTTAAAATCATTGTAGAAAGGAAAGCAACCTTTTACCCAGTAATATATGTCCGGTAATAAGTACAATTTGATATTTAATAATTACAATAAATATCAACACTATACAACCACCTTAAAATCAAACAACTTTTTTATAATCAAATGCTTTTTTCATGCTTTTAATTAAATTTAGATTTTCATTATTATTCGATCAATATTTTATAAATTTTATATTTTAACGTTCTAAAGCTTATAAATATATTTTTAATGTGAATTTGTCGATCTTTACGAGCTCGATGTACACTGCAAACACTAAATTCTGTATTTCCATTGATTCTGTAGTTATCTTGACCAAACCGATAAGTTTATAGGTATTGAGTATTTTCAACTATCTTTGATTTATTTTCAACTTGATTATCCCCTCTAGAGGGCCGGAAAACGCATATATGCGTCAAAATATTGATGAAATAACTATATTTTGAGTCAAAAAATTGATAAAAAACTAAAAATGATAATATTGCCCTTAAAATTTTTTTTTAATTTTAACACCCGTGTGGGATCTGACTCGCCAACATGCAAGCTTCGTTTGGTCATAACTTGAATATTATATACATCACATTTTAACAGAATTATGCGGTTTTCAATTTTTTTCAATTTCCGGCGCTCTACAGGTTAATATAATTATGAAAAATCATACTTGAATATAACTAATTGTAAATTAGAGCTATATCGATGGAACGCTTGATCATAAAAAGTCATCACTACACAAACTAACAATGAAACCATACGATACATCATATAAAGTAAAACACTCAACAACATACCGTATGAAGAGAAAAGAAAATAAGACTGTCTACCTTTCACACAAAAGTTTCCACCAAATCTCATCCGTATATACAAAATAAAAAAGAAAATAAAAAAGATTAGTTTCGTTTGTAAGAAAATAGAAGTTTGCGTAAAATATGAGAGAGAAAAAAAAGCGTAATGATAACGCGGAATGAATTCCCCTAAAACCGTTTGATCTGATTCAGATTCACGTACAGTGGTCATCGAACAACCGTCGCATTCGTGCAAACTCTGCGGTAAATCGTTTTGGAATCGAGATTCCATGTACAAACACATGAACATACATAAGGGTACAACTCAATGCCCTGTGTGCCACAAAGTCCTGAGCCGCACGACGCACATGAAGCGGCACTTAAAAAATCGTCATGGCTGGCTCGGGGTAGGATCAACTGATGCAGCCGCGGCGGGACGCGGTATCACTGGCGCAACGCAACCAACTGATTCTCAAACCGCGACGACTTTCACCACCATACGTATACGTGAGAGCAGCGTCGAGAGAATCACTTCTAGTCCTATTCCTTAGTGTCGTCGGCAAACAAGGATAAACAAGATTAAGAACGCGCGAAGATTCAACTCTTGACTCGATCGATTCGCATCGCGCCCCTAGTCATTTATATATAAATAATATATATTTGTTTGCGCGTGCTTGTCTGATTGCGGGGGATGCCTGGGTATATGTATATGTATATACAGTTGCACTCTTACTTATATATATACATGCCCAATTATAATGCATGTACATAATGTGCGCCGCGTGTGTGGGTCTATTTATACAAATTTCAGTTTTTTTTTCCTGCGATTTACATACGAATTACATCTCTCTTCTATCTCTATATATATAGATACACATAATTATTGGTTTATTTGGTCACGGAATGAGATCTTGCGCTGGCTCGATTGTTTCGTTCGGCTTTCGAGTGTTTGAGAGTGAGAGTATTCAAAGTATCTTTTACAGTATTGGAGTGACGCGTACATTTTTTATAAAATTATGCGAATTTTAATAATGAAGGATCTATTGAGCATACGTATGCAAATTTCGATCAATTTTATTTATATTACTCTTGCGTGTGTAATGTAAAAACAGCTATAAATAAAAGTAAAATATAAGATTAAAAAAAGGAATGAAAACTACAATATGTTTAAACACTAACAAGATAGATTTTTTAATGAATAATTTTATTAGAATAATCAATATTTTTAAAAATTATTATACAAAACTTTATTTCACTTTCAATCTATAATATGATTTGCGAAATTGTTTTTACATTAAAAAAATCGCGCAATTGTATTATCTTTGACAATTCATAATGTTTGATAATGTTTCAAGTATTTGATCTAAAATTTGAATTTATTAATGAAAAATATATAATTTTAATTTTTATAGGTAACGATTTGCATCACTAAAGGAACGAATCTATTACCTATTAGAAATAAAGAATTTAAAACTCTTCAACTTTTCGTATAGCACGTTTTATTGAAATCTTATCATTGTATAGATATACAATCGCAATCTCGAAAATAAAATACTTATCCATTGTTGATCACTATAAATTTGTCTCTGAAATCTCTCAAACACCGATAAAAATGAACAACATACATGCCTCGCAAAGTAACATTCGATGCAGTGATCTCATTTAAAAAATGAAAAAAGAAACAATTTCAAATTTAAAAATTGCGCATCTCCCTTTTCCTTACCTTCCTTTTACAATTTCCTTTACATTCTGCATATATCCTTCTGTTTATCCATCCATCTATATATTTTACCAATATGATTCCAGAGATACCGAAACAGAAAACTTCACTTGCGCTACAAATCCGTTTTATATTAACCAAAGAATCGTACGCGTATGAAAAGAAAAGGCAAACAAATAAATTCATCTAGTCAAAATGATTATCTATATTTTTTTTTCTCAGTACTTAAATAGCATATGGAGGAATGTGCATTTTCCTAGTGGCCTTGTGCATCAAAATTTACGAGTTTCATGTATTGTTACGCCTGCTTATTTTATATATTTAGGTAGTTATCGCTACTTAACAACGGGCTTATTTTAGTCGCTTTGCATATTAACATATACATATATTATACATATGTCTCATTCAATATTTGCACGCGAAATGAATAAGCCCTTTTCATATGGATGTGTTTGAATGATGTTACTAGTCCTATAAATACCAATTTGAGGAAATACGCACCAAATAATTTCGTGTGATCTCTGGTTATGAATGGTACCCAATATGTCTACGAATGAAAGAGTGAACATGTGAGAGAGTGACCAAAGAGAAACTGCATTTTTAAGACTCGAATTTTCATTAGGTTAGTTCCAAGTCACTATCTATACGTAGACGTACATTAATTGTAACTTATAAATATATTCAAGTTAGATTCATTACGTTCGGTTACGTTTAACTTTTCTTTTTGTTTTTATCGATTAGTTGATACGTGGAATTGATATGCAATCACTTATTTAATAAGGTAGTATCAAAACAAATTCATTACCAAAGTTTATTGAATATTCTTAATATATTGAATTAATATATAAATAAAAGAAGTATAGAGTATTTATATATTTTTATGATTGATATGGATATTATAGATTATTTTCTTCATCGATCGTAATTGTCATTTTGTTTTTCTCTCGTACCGTAAATGACAAATACATTTACATAAATGATTAGTGCAATTTCTAAAAGTATCCTTTAGATTATTCATACGTTCGATTTATTTTCATATAGTTACGTTCTTTTTATATTTAAATTGGTGTTCATTACCTTCCATTTAATTACAACTTTATTGTATAAATGGAATCGAAAACCAAAGGTGTGCGAATATATACGAATGTTTATTAATTAAGCCTTTGATTACTTCATTTTTGTGTCCAATGTGCTTTAATGGATATAACCTGAATAAAAGGAGAAAAAACGCATATATACGAAATTTAACGTAAAATGATGGATTAAACAAGATTTACGTTACATTTTTATTGACTCGCATAAATATATGTACGAATATGCACATTCCTCGTAAAACAAATTAACGTTAAGTACAAGATTGCCAATTATTATTTTGCTAAGCTGACGGAGAAATATATACGAATATCGACTTGATTATACATACAAACAGCCGCGATTTGTGTGTATGTCTAATTGATTAATAAATAATGCAAAACACAAAAATATATATATATATATAAAAAAAATTAAGTAAATTTATGTTTGGCTTACTAAATTATGTAAGTAAAAAATATGTGTGAATAAAGTTTCAAAACGTCAATACGGTGTACGTTGTTTTTTTCCTCCCTCTTAATAACTTATTAAATTATTTTTTCTTAAGAAAAATGTTAGAAGAATTAGTTTGTTAAACAATGTTTTGATATTCATATTTGTATTAAAATATTACATTTTATTTTAATTGGTTTGTGTTATTTTGATAAATAAGATATAGGGGGAACGATTGTTATAACAAAATATCTCTTCTAACCTTTTAAGTTTTAATTTTAATGTCTTCATTACAGCATCAAGCTCATCAACTAATGCAAATTGTTTTCAGTACTTGATGAAATGCTAACGAAGGAAAGATAGATACATACACATTGTCACACTGTTTGGTTAAAGTGTAACTAAATTTGCGAGATTACAGTGATATAGCCAAGTTTCAAGCGTAGAAACACAATCAATGTCTGTTGGCACGATAATTATGAGATTGTCAGTAAATATTGCAACATGTAGATACATATTTATTTAAATAGTTTTACAAAACAATTATCGCACAAATGCTTTAGAACAATTGCATCGACGAAAATAGATGGTCTAATGTCGTAAAATAAAGTGCTCTATTACATTAGATACATGACTCACGCAGTAAAAGAAAAAGTATATCTATTTTCGTCAAGCTATCACACAAATAATCGCACGTGCATTGCCCCAAGCCACAAAAAAATCACTCAACCGTAGAGACTCAGTGTGTCGAATCCAAAGGGGGTTTTTACCATAGAACCAAAATAGTTGTCATCCCGGCAATGTGCGAGCGATCGATGCGAAAGATTCAATTGGAAGTGACATATATGTATCTATATATTTGTATTATATATACGTACATATACATATATATATACATACATATATATATTCACATTGTATAGCGGTATGATAATGCGTGTGCAATTAATGTTTTGGTCAATGTTAAAAGATAATTAGAGGAATCGGGCAAGTTGCATGCGCTCTCAGAATTTGACTGAGTGCAAACGAATTAATTTGCAATGATAGTTGAACATTTATTTGCCTATTGTCTATACATACTAATTTCGATTTATTGTATATTAAAATATTTGTTTTACAATATAATTAGTATTAGATTGCACAAAATAATCACGTAAATTAAATTTTATTATTTTAATTATATTACAGACAGTTATTATTCGTAATTTATTAAAATTATTCTATTATTTTATGAAATAATAAATTAAACATAATTTTACCATGCAGTACAAGTTATAATAACACACTTGCAAGTCCCCTTGAAGGCTGTTGCACAAGCAACTATTGGTAATGAGAAATAAATGGAAAATTATAGATGAAAAATGTTCACTCGGTCAAATTTCGAGAGAGTACGAGGCGCAATAAATAGAATGGGGGTGACCGAAGGTTGTTCAATATGTGTTGCAGGGGGGGTGGTGGGACGAAAAAGGAAGCACGTGGGCGATACAACTGGCGGTCAAGTGGTGATGCAGGGTCCGGGGCGTTTTTCGTGCAGCCTATGCGGGAGCGTATACAAGCATCTTGCTTCGCTGACCCAGCACCTTGAGGTGCACCGCAACCAGACGACCTGCATCCTATGTCACACCACCCTCAGTCGTAGAACCGACCTGCGTCGTCATATGCGATTGAAACATAACATGCAATGGCAAAAGACGATACAAAGGCATCGGAGCCCCAAAAAGGAATTGAACTCGTAATGCGCGCGCTCATTCCTCAGGTAAATTTTATAAAGAGCGCGGATAACCTTTTTTTCGGTTTTTATCAATGCTCCGAATCAAACATTCACGAGTTTACATTTTCTTTTTAAATAATACGAAATGTGCTAGTAAAATTTATTCGTAATTTTTGCCATTATTTACGCAATAGAGTACTTTGTCTTATTAAATGTTCAAATTTAATTATTCAATAGTATTTTATATATACGGTAATTAGACGTTTGTTATAAACTTCACGTAGTCAATTTAAAATGACTATTAAAACAATCTACGTGAATGATTTTCTAATAAAAAGAACGATCACTGAAATCCTTACCCTTCAATTTTAAACTAATTAGCCATTTATGCTTTATAAATTGGTCAACTTTATTTACTAATTACAATTTAAAATTAAGAACAAAATAAATTCATAACCATAAAATTTTATATCGTAAAACATTGTCAATTTTTAACGTAGACTCGTGAAAATTTCGATTAAAGCACATTTCCGTGTTTCCTCATCTCCCGGCATTTCCTATACAGACTCGTTAACAAATATAAATATATATATATGCTCTAACCTCGTGTTGATAGCGACAATAAAGTCGCAAGTACAATGAATACAGAGTAATATTGATATGTCTATACGTTTATGGAAATAGATACTTGGCCAATATATTTCTATTTATTTTTCAATACGAGACGCAACGTATTATAAATAAAGTATCACGAGCTCGCTTATGAAAAAAGCTCTGCGGGATTGTAACGCACCAATTTCGATCAGATTTCGACTTTCTAGTCAAATTGTAATTTTATATGATGGATGTATTTAGATGTAAACAATTTTGCTATGTCTACGTGGTCTTTTTTTATTTATAATTGTTTAGCTTTATACGTGGCGTAATTTTTTATTCATGATACATTCTTAGATTGTAGTACGTGTATTTTTACGCATACATGCGAAAAAAATTCAATTACTAAATAATTTTAGTCGTTTGTCGTGAAAATTGAAGTCAATATATATTGTAGGCAACGACGATTAATAATTATTAAGTTTCCTTTTAATATTCAAATTAAGTGATTATTTTTAATGAATATACAGCTTTATTAAATACAATCTTGATATTAATTAGGATTATAATTATACGGTAAGATAAGTAAATTTCTTTAAATTTGGTTAATATTTTACTTTTCTACAATTTTACTAATGAGTTTCCTTGTTATAAAATATTTTATTAATTATTAACTCGAACGAATCTCTTTAGACATAAAATATTGATATTAAAGTTTAAGATCTTTATGTAACATATCATTGACGTGCGCAATTCATTGTTCTAGTCTCAATCGCGTTTATTTATATTGTAATAAAATTTTTATAATTTATAGATAAATTATTTACTGTATTAATACTCATTAAACAATTGCAGTTATTTTTGAATTACTATCTACTTAATTAACTCAATACTTGCATTCGTAACGTTAAACATTGTCAGGTAAATCATTGTTCTTCATATAAGTAGTATATATTACTGAGTTAAATTTTTATCGTATATATTGATGGACTCAAACATGGCATAGGAAAGAAATTATAGCCGAATTTCCTTCCAATGTAATTTTCGAATACATCAATATTTTTGTTTGAAATGTAGCTCAGTGATAGATAATAGTCAGGTAAATGGCATTGGTGTTTTGATTTTATCTAATTTACTACAGTTATTTCATTAAAATAGTTTTTTCGCTGCATTGACTTGGTCGATAAAATATGAATATTACATTCCGTTTATCTACATTGGCTTATAAAACTAGTTTTTTTTATTTAAAATCTATATTTTTGACTGAATAATTATAAAATATGATTGATATAAATTTTCATCCATATTATGATTTTATTTAAGTAAAAATAGAACCATGTTATGTATTAAAGTTTGAAAAAAAAATTAAAACCATACAGCGATTTCAAGACTTGCATTCGCATATTTGTATAGTAGATTAATTAAAGGCAATAATAGAAAGAAAAATTGATATTTCCAATTAATATAATTTTGAAAGTATTAAAATATATTTACTTTATTTATAATTTAATTTTAAAGTACATCAAACACATTATATTGTGTCACAACAAAATATTTTAGTCAAAAATTGTAATAAAAAAGTGCTACATACGTAATTTAGACGAAACTCTTGTACGGTGCAACAATCTGATCCAAATTGATGCTATAGAGTTGTGCGATACAATGTTAAACAAAAGTATGCTAATAAAAGTCACCCCGTAAAATAACATGCAATTGTTTGTGAATTTTCTGCGCCCAATGCGAGATTTACGAATATACCTATAGCTTTATAATCAGCAACATATAAAGTGAGCAAATGAAGTTAAAAAGATGTGTTGTTGGTGATGATTATTTAATTTACTAAAGATTAAAATTTGCAGATTATCAAACTGCATTTAAAAAAGTAAATATAGCACAAATCTATACAAGTACATAAGTTTAAATAATAGCGATTAATCTAACGCAATATAGTGAGAAACAGTTAATTATTGTTCAACAAACAAAAATCGAGCACTGTTTTATTTTATTTTTGTACAAAAAGAAAGAAAAAAAAGATATAAACACATATAAACGCATTATAATGTCGTGTATTAAGTAAAAGTGCGTGTGAGAACGAGAGAGAATGCGCGAGAAGGAGAAACATTACCACCTAGATAATGAGATCTAGAAGTGCCCAGTATTTGCTATATAGTTTAGGAAATACTATCAATTGAAGTAAAAGATCGATGTACAATGTATACAATTTATAAGCATATCTCGCATATGTGTTGTGGAAAAATATGTCGGTGTACGTAATTTTAGATCAAGTAAGAGAAAACTCATTTCTTAGTTTAGTTCCTTTTTTATTCGATGCCCAAGCACCACAGTTCATTGCTAAATAAGTCAATATAAATATCTATAGTACTCTTTGAACTATTACATTGTGCTGTTTGGAGGATCAAACACTGAAAGATATAAAATTATTTAATACAGTGATATTAGTTTTTTAACGTGTAAGTATAACGTTTCTACTATTTTGATACTTAATTATTTTATATTCAGATGCTGATAATGGGGAAATGATTTTTACTTTGTCACGGTATTTTATATAATTTAAGTTAATTTATTTTTTAAGATTCTTCAATCTTATTAACTAATAATTATATGTTTCATTATTGATCGATTTACTATTCCAAAATTTAAAAGAAAATTCGATTTGCTCAAGTAATAAATAAAATATAATATCTATTCTCCATATTTTGGAATTATATTATAAGTTGACTCTATAATTACAATCAGAAAACCCGACTATTTATTTCAAAGCCTGTTCGAGTTCGAAACTTGTGTTTGAATGTGAATCTTGCAAATACTTTGATTATGGTATATATAAGATTGAGAAAAAATTATTAAATCTATGAAGCTACATATAATACGTAAGAAAATAGAGAAGGTTATTATTTTACATAGAAAACGCCTTTTGCATTCCCACATTCAATATAGTAGGATTATTAAATAACTACTTATAAGACGCATTGTATGTATACACAATAAAAAAAATTACCTAAGGTATAGTTGCAAATTATTGCAGACAATTTAATTACAAAATGTAAAAAAAAATCTTTCCCAATATATACTTTTATTGAACTTTTGTAATTTTTTTTATTTTTATTAGTGTGCTTTTTTAATCGTTTAAACTTTCAATATACAATGTCAAAGGCTTATTTTGTAGTACACAATTTATACATTTATCCTTATATGTTTGCAATTTATCATTTGATCCTATCTTATACTTCGAGACATCGAAATTTACTGAAAATATATTTTGTAAACATATAATGACAAATAAAAAATTACATACAGTTAGTCGATTCCTAGACGGTATAATATAAGAATTGACGTTTTACGAAAAGTACCATTACCTATATCAATATTTTTAGATGAAAACAAAAACTAAATAAATAAGTAAATCGAATACTCTATATTATACATTACCGTCTAGGTGTGTGAGTACATGCAATCGTGCGTATGTGTAAGATAATTATTAGACATTAAAAGTAAAACGTCGATTAAAAGTATTTTGTTTGTAGAAGAAATCGACGTGCTTTATTAATGCTTATACTAGCAAATTAAATCCGTTTTGCTTAATAAGAAATATGCGATAAAATTATGAAAAAAAACGAAGGAGTCAAGGTGAATTCGTATTTCATATAAGTAAGTATTCGTTTTGACTACTGATAAGAATGAGGTAGTACATTATCATAAAGAAGCTTTTTTGTCTTGTACAAAATAAACTATATACTTGCCAAAATTTACTTTGTTATTCATTTTTATTAATCATGCCTTCTTATAACAAATGATTTTGTGAAATAATCAAAATAATTTCTGTCGAATAAATTGTTTAAGAAATATTTCCGATATATTTGAATTTATACATTATTTACACGTGTTTATAAATGTAAATGTTAGCCAGTATGAATACATGCATATAATATAAATATTATTATAAATTAACTAAATTAATGTGAGATGCTTTTTCTTCATCATCATCGTCGACAGTGTCTAAAGTGCACATTAGAATAGTTCGTTGAGCAGTGCATACTGTATTTATCAACGGTTCTAGAAACCAAATACACAGTGGATTAATATCGTAAGTCACCTGCAGCATTTTGAATAATAAAGCTGATAAGGTTGGTGCTAGGAACCAGATAACAACGACCACAATTTCATTAAAAACCTAAAATCGTTAAATTAAAGCATAATTGTTTTGTACTTGGCTAACCATTTACAGTATTATTATAATACTAAACGATTATTTTCATATTTTTTTATCGAAACACTTGGGTTTTAAAAAATATCAAACTATTTTAAAAAAACATAATTCTGCATAATTGATTATTTTCTATATTTTTACTTTTAAAACCTTACCCACGAAGCAGCCAATGTCAAGTAATAATTTTTGGCTACAAGCTCGAATGATCTCTTTGTCGCTTGGTAAGTATTCCGTCCGTCAATGGATAATTGGACTAAAGCGTAATCCGCAGAATTGAGAATCAAAAACAAATTGCCGAAAAATTTGGTGAAGATACTACTTGAAGTTCGGCACTTGAATTTAAAGGAAACGTATGCTGCAAGAACCAAAGGTAAGATGTACGATGATCCAAAAGCTATGGAACCCAGGTGATATCTATAAATGATATTCAAAATTTAATTATACAAATAAAAGTTCGATTTCTTTAATTTGATGATTACACATATTTGTATATAAATACCTGAGGACAATACCGACGCTACGTAAAATTGTAAACGAAGAACACTGATTATCTTTTCGGCAGTGCCAAATTGAAACTGACATCGATACTACAATCATCGCGAAATAAGATATAAACGAATTCACATATGCAATAGTAATTAAAGTAATAAAATATAATGCATCCTTCGTGTTTAAATATTGCATTATCGTTAGTGAAAGTACTGTAACTAATGTGTTCAATGACAAATTTAAGACCACAAAAATAATTAAAGATCGAAAATAGCACAAGGATCTGAAAACAAGTCAATTAATTAAATTTACGATATATTTAATACCAAAAATAAATTAATTCTTACCGGCAAGCTTTTTGTATCACTTCAGCTATAGGGGTAATTCCTATTTTCGACAAACAATAGACGCTGACTATATAAAAAGTTGACATATATACTGCATTTAGTGTATCAAACAATGTCAATTTCATATCATCATGGCGTATGTTTAGTTTAAATTCGCAAACGATGTTATGAATAAGAGTGACAAGTAAAATACCAAAAATCAACACTGGGAAACAAATGCAAAGTTTGGAAATAAAACCAAGCGGAAAATTAATGTAAGTAGCTGCATATAAAAGAGCTAAAGACGTCAAAATAGTGTTAAATGTCAACCAAGCCATCGTAACATCATTGCTGAAAATATTTATTATGTCGATGATACAATAAATTAGATAGTTTGTTAAATTGTATACCTTTCCTCATACTCTTCAATTATAGAGTTAGGTGTAAAACTAATAGAATTTATAAGTGCTTCCAACCAATCGACCAAATTATTTCTGTCATTTATATCTTCATATATATAGTCAATTCCATCGACCAATTCATACGAGATGGGCTTAAAAAATAATACTGAAACGTATATTCGTTTAATTATTTCTAATAGCTAGATCTCATGTTTATTTATATATCTTATTTATTAATTAATGTAATTAACGACATTAACACATGTAAAACAGCATACTCTGATTTTTTTCCATAATGGACTTACCGCAGGATATCTCAGGAACAACTTCATAGAATAGGCTGAAATTTTAATAGTAACTTTTGAATATAATTTTAATCCACTTGAATGGAACAGAATTTCAATAAAAATCTAAATGTTTATTTAAAACAATTATTTAGCTGTTTTTTACACAAGTTTTAAAATTTTAAAATAATTTGGTAAGCATCATTTTTTTATTACAATTTAACATCACTATCATACACAATCAGTTCCACTCAACGATGAAGTGTTTCCCGAGATATCCTGCAGTAAGTCTGTTATGGAAAAAAATCAGAGTACGGAGTCTCATAATTAATTAGTATAGTTTTGTTACATATAAACTCGTTTATTCACTCATTTATTATTTAATAAAAACTGGTCAACAAATTTTAAATAAAAATTAATAATAATATAATTTGTTTAAAATATTAAGAAATTTTTTCCATTGTTATTAAAAAATTATTAATTGCTAAAATTGAATAATGTATTTCCAATTGTAGCGCAGGCTTGTTCCTTTAAAAAAATCGTATATGCACAATTAACAATTAACATATCTTTGTATGTATAAACAATCATTAGTTTTCGAATAAAATATATAAAAAATCGTATTTATCTGTGAAAGATTTAACACGCTAAATTTATAAAATTATTCTACACTTATAATTTTGCAACAGCAAATTCTTATTTTACCAATTCCTGTATGATATTATTATGATATTATTGGTACATTTTCCTTAGAACAGGTTCACCGTTAAGAAAATTAAAAATAATCAATATAAAAAATGTATCTAAGTAACAGAAAATACACTACATGATAAACCGAATTTCTTTATCAATATTCTGTTTCAAGTCTTATCAGGTAGTATAGGATAAAATAAGTATATATTGACGTTAGGTTACGGCTCAGTTTCATTGGATTTTCACGACTTGCTATACATATACATGTATATACGGTATAATTTAACCATATAATTAACCAATTAATAACTTCTTACAGTTCTAATTTATATAAGTTGTATGAATTCTATGAATTAATAAAAATAAGTCTTACCATAAATAATCGCTATTAACCAAAGTGTAATAAAAACTCCAAATATATAGATGTAAATTACATCTGTTGTTATTCGATGCTTGATAACTTTATTAATTTGTAAAGGCTTGTTCATTAAACATGATTCTGTAAGTAAAATTAATACATTTTGCATGCAGATCTACATTCCATACATAATTAATTAGATGATTAATGCATATATTATTTATAATAAATGATATGAAAAAATGATTAATTTTAGTTGCGGGATAGCAGTAGAACACTAGATTTTTGAGATAAGCATTGTATACAAATTGAAAAGTCGGCCTGACTATGTTGCAATCATATACACTTTTTACATCTATATTATATTACACATAGATGTATAATTTTAAACAAACAGAAAAGTATTATAATATGAATGCGTGTATTACAAAGTTGAAAAACGTTTTTTTTATTATAATAAATTGCAGATATAAGTTTGTAAAGTGTAAGTTTACATATATTTATACCAGTAAGCAATATTGCTAATTTAAAATCATGGAGTAAAAATGTGTAATTCATGAAAATGTGCTATAATAAATATATATATGTATAATAAACTGTACGAGAAATAAATTGAACGTGTTATCAAAACTCACCGTCACTCAACTTCATATCGAGATATAGTATCAACAACCGATCGGTTCGGTTTCAAGTAAGGTACTGAAACTTGGAGTACAAATTGTTCATTAATGTTAGGATATTTCATTGTAGCAAAAATTCAATCTGGATAAAAAACCTATTTTTTTGGTATATTTTTCTCTCTTATATTTGTAGAAGTATTTTATTAAAAAAATTCAACATTATATTACACTCCATAATAAAGATATTGTATGCACATAAAAACATTGAAATTTGGTACATTAAAAATATTAAATGTAATTTGAAAAATAGGATAATAATTAAATTTATTACAAAGGAAATTCTTTTAAATAGAACAGGTATAATATTTAATAAGAATGCATAGTAATTATCAGCGCATCATTTCATGGATTACATATAGTACCAGTCAAAACTAGTTGTGTAGTTACATTTTGATTCTAACTTTGAGTGTAAAGATTAAAAAAACAAATCGACTTGCATAACAACATTGTATATCGTCGGCTGAGTGGAAGAACAGTCTATCTCGGAACTTGCTTGGAAAACGCCCTATCTCGCGCCTCGGTTGAAGAACGCCCTATCTCAAATGAAATTTTTCGCTTTCAAATTTTGTAGTGGCACCACTGCGCAACTTAAAAATCTCATCCGTTCTCTCAACTTTTTTCTAACCTTTATTAACTTAAAACATTTTTTAAATTGCACACAGGTCGGCTGATATAATAAGTACTCGATACATCGCCGCTGATAGACAGATAAAGTCAGAGAAGTCTCTCTTTCTCTGAGGAGTCCCGATGACGCCTAAACAATTTTTTTCCGAATTTTAAACACTTTACTAATTAATTTATTATAATTAGAAAGACCGTATTTTTAAGTTGCGCAGTGCAGGTGCCACTACAAAATTTGAAAGCGAAAAATTTCATTTGAGATAGGGCGTTCTTCAACCGAGGCGCGAGATAGGGCGTTTTCCAAGCGGATCGCGAGATAGGGCGTTTTCCAAGCAAGTTCCGAGATAGACTGTTCTTCCACTCAGCCGGCATATATATATATATATATATATATATATATATATATATATATAGGGGAGGATGGGGCTAATTTGACCATTTTTTTTTAAAGAATTTCTTTCTCAGCGAATTTTAATTATTTTTACATTCTACATGGACAAGAACCAAGTTCCACATCTTTACTACTTACCTGATTTTTTCCGAATGTAAAAATTTAAAAATAAAAAATCAATACCGAGGTAGAAAAAAATTGTTTTGGGCAACTTATCCCCGAGGCTGGGTTACCCTATCTATTAACATGAGTTTTCCAAACTTATAATAATTTGTATTTATTTTCTCAATTTTACATAATTTAAGGTATTTAGATTTACAACGACTTAATAATTCATTTAACAAATAAATTTATTAACACTAACAAATTATTTTTTATTTTATTTATACGTCTATAACATATTCATTTAATCTTGTATTAGGTTTCAATTTTCTTTTCGGGCGATTTTCAAAAATATTTTCTTTTTCAACGTCTAAACTTGGACTTTTCGATATACTTTATATATTGTGACGTGGTATTCGCGAACCCGGTATAATTAATTATTATTAATAATTAAAATTAACCGTTGGGCCGCGTTGCCCAATACCGCGTACACAATTATTTATTTTGTTTACCGAACTGCGGCTGTCGCCAGGAACGCGAGTTCGCTGGGACGATCGGTATGGAGGATTCGGGCAATCCTCCTTGCCTCGACCCGATATAAAAATTAACGAATGTCGGCGGGAACGGGGAGAAATAACAATAACACACAATTAATTAAAATAAAAGATCAAAACATTTATTCTCTATAATTTAACATTTGGCCATCCAGGCCGTGTGCCGCGACAATGTTACTTCGCGCGGGCGGAAGTATCGGGAGTCAACCGGATCGAGACCCTCGCCTGCGGTTGACTTTGCCGATCTCCGCTATTCGGGTACCGGCGTACCCGAATACACTCCCGATGTACACACTCTCATACACTCGGGGAAAGGGGGGAACGCACGGTAATATAAGCACAACTTACCGGGGTGCGCCCCGTGGATGGCCCAGCCGATCCGTGTCCCTTTGTCCTCCTGGGCAACGGAGGACGACGTCGGCTGCGGTGTCCAAAAGGCGGCCCTGTACCGCGGCGAGTGTCCCGCGAACCGCGTCCACACTCACACACTTACTTCCCGTCCTTTTGTGTACACCAGATATCACTCGCGGCTCACCTCGCGATGATAACCCGGAACTCGACGGCTCTGCGCCTCACGCGCCTTTTCTCAGCCGGAAAACTCTCGATCGGTCCGGTTATAGTTTGTCCGCCTCGAGCGGCGGATCGGGACATACTGCTTAGGCAATCGCCTAATTTTCGAAAAAGGGATGAGAGTGGGGAACACACACACACTCGCGCTCTCATCCCTACGTACCATTGCGCGCGTAATCGTACATTTGTAGAAAAATAAACAAGTGTCGTCGGTTGGCCTTGACATACGAAAGGCTCCGACGACTTACAATTCGACAATTTAAATACTCTATTCGTCGTGAATAGATTGTGTGACGATTTCCGTCACAAAGCCCCCCCCTAGACTCCACTTCCCTCGGGAAGGCCGAGTCGAAAGAAAGGCACAATCTATCCACGACTGCGCGCTGTACGCTTCTCTTCTTTTCTTCAATTGGAGGCTGCTTCAATGATTCTTCGTGCTTCGTATGATATTGACGTGGCATACAGTCACCAGGCCCAGCCTTCGCTGACTGTTCTCACGTACGCCGATACGTTTTCCCTACCGCTTTACATGGCAACCCGAGGTTGTACATATCTCTTCACATCGGATATGTGTACCTCGGTCCGTTTCCGACCAGACTCTTCTAGTCTCAGAACTACTGGAGATAGTACTTCTTTAACATCAAAGGGTCTGTCATACTTTGGTGCCAGTTTAGCAGACATGCCTTACGCACCTTAGGAAAGTGTACGGCCAATTTAAATCATAAGCCTTGAGGACCTGCTTGAGACATCTTATAGTTCTGACATATCAGACACCGTAAGACAAATTGGTGGGTATCGTGGTAGATACCTGGCCAATAGTAATCTCTTGCAACGCGTTCGTAAGTTTTTTCAATTCCCATGTGACCCATAGCTGGGTGGAAATGAGAATCTACTAAAACTCGGTTCCTCTGCTCTAAGGGTAGCACAAGACGCCAGCCTTCCTCTCGTTCTGTTACAGAGTCCAAGAGTTTATCACTTGTAAAGCGATATAGCATATCATCCTCAATTTTCCACTCCGGAAATTTTTGAGGGCATGAGCGTACATCGTTTAATCTAGCAATATACCATGGGTCTGTAATTACTTCGAACGAGGCAATCTCTTCTTTGTCGGGGTCTGGGTTGACGGCACGAGAAAGCGCGTCCGGGACATAGTGCAAGGCTCCTTTCTTATGCACTATTTCAAAGTCCCATTGCTGCATTTCAAGTATCCATCGTGCCAACCTACCCGACGGCTCCTTGAGATTTTTGAGCCATATGAGAGCACTATGGTCGGTCACAGCCGTAAATCGATAGGCCTCAATGTATGGTCTCAATCTCTTAATAGCCCATATGAGAGCCAAGCATTCTTTTTCCGTTGTCATGTAATTACGTTCAGCGCGATTTAATAATCGGCTGACGTAGACAATCGGATGCTCGAAACCCTCGTCGTCCAGTTGCGTCAACACCGCACCTATTGCTAAGTCACTAGCGTCACTTTGGACGGTAAATGGCTTAGAAAAGTCTGGACGGGCTAGTACAGGCGCTTCAGCTAACGCAACTCTAAGCTGACAGAACGCCTCCTCCTGCTCCTCGCCCCAATCCCAAGCCTGGTCTTTACGCAGCAACTTGGTAAGGGGAGCTTTAATGTCAGCTTCTCGATTAATGAATCGAGAGTACCAGCCTACCATTCCGAGAAAGGATCTCAGCTGTTTGACATTACGAGGAGTAGGGTAATTAAGGACTGGAGCGACTCGTTCCTCGTCAGGCCTCAAGCCGTTCGCGTCCAATTTGTACCCAAGGAACGTTACGCTGGAACAACAGAACTCACACTTCTCTCGATTCACTTCGAGTCCAGCGTCATTCAACGTCCTTAGTACGTATTCGAGCCATTGTAGATGGTCCTCAAAAGTTTCGGTAATGACGATCAAGTCGTCTAGATAACCAAACACATGAGGTTCCACCTTAGGCCCGAAAATTGCATCTATAAGCCGTGCAAAGGTCATAGGAGCATTCATGAGGCCAAAAGGCATTCTCGTGAACTGCCACAGCCCCGACCCTGGTACAGCAAATGCAGTATAATGCCGGCTCGCCTCGGCCATTAATATTTGGAAGTACGCTTTCTTAAGATCAATTTTCGATATATACCTTGCATTATGCAGCTTATCCAATATGGTATCCATATTAGGAATTGGATAAGAATCACGTTTTGTGACTGCATTAAGGTCTCGAAAATCGATACAGAAGCGATAACTTCCTTCGTCCTTTCGAACGATGACCGGAGCAGCTGACCAATCACTCGCACTCGGTTCAATAATGCCCTTGTCAAACATCTTTTTGACCTCACTCTGGGCAAATTCGAGGACCTTGGGAGACATACGTCTTGGCTTATGACGAACCGGTCTTGCACCAGGCTCAACCTCTATGTGGTGCTCCGTTAACGTCGTAAAGCCGTGGACGTCTCCCGAGGGCAAGAGTAGGCTTTCAACTAACTCTTTGACTTGTTTCCGCTGGTCGTCCTGTATCTCAATTATACCAGCACATTCAGCGGAAATCCTCGAATCGATGTCATGAGATGTATCTCTGACGAAGTGTCTCCAATCACTCTCGCCAATACGCCAAATAGCTTCGCCTAATTTGACTTCCATATTCCAATGTTGTAGAAAATCCATACCGAGAATGATGGAATGCTCAATATTCTCTACAATTCTCAGTTGGATATTGCCATCAAGGCCTTCTACACAGAATAGGATGTCAATTAGGCCAAGGACTTTAAGAGCTGGTCCAGCCACACCTTTCACGATAACCTTGACAGGTCTCCATTTAAACTTGTACTGTTCGACAACATCTGATCGTACAAGAGAGACCATGGCGCCAGGATCGAAAAGTGCTTTAAAGTCCTTTCCACCGAGTCGTACCAAAAAGAATAGCCGGTTATCCGATTGGATTCCAGCAATTATCTGATCGGTTTGACTATCGTCGTTAGGAGTCGATGTCGTGTGCGTCATTTTAGACGTACTTGGTACGGCATCTGCCCCCCCCTGAACTGTACTTCTCGGCAACGAGTTTGTACGGTTCATGTTATGCACACCATCGACAACTACCTTCTCCACCAAGGGCTCGTTGTTGAGGACAATTTCCTTCTCCACCAAGGGCTTCTTGTCCTCTTTACTAGGTGTGTCACAACGGGGTGACGATGAGCAACAACCAAGGTCGTTCACTCCGATGGTGCTAAGCGGCTGAGATAACGATCTCTTTACGCTTTCTTCACCAATAATATCTCTGCTATCAGAGTATATTTGCCTTTGGAGTTCCTTAGACCAATCTTTAGCCTCACGCTTTTGTTGGTCTAATAAGGTTCCTTGTTCTGTTTTACCTTGCAAAGCTCGGGTGGGATTGACAGGTTGTGTTCTAAGAACTTTTCCATCTGTCGAATCCCCAGAACGTTTAGAATCCTTACACTCAGACTTACTTTCGACACCAACTTCGGTCTGAGAGGGAATTTGATCTCCGTTAAGGACTTTAGAGAAGTCAGCAAATGATTTGCTAGACTTCTTAAAGAGTTTAGAGGGTTCTCCAACCTTAAACTCTTGCCCTTGTAAACCATGCGGTTTACTTACTGCAGTGCAGGGCGCCCGGGGCAGCTCGGGTGCCCTGCATTCAGGTTTCCCACGTTTTGAAGGAACCTGACGCAGTTAGGACATGATTGGAGTGTAACGCCACTAGTTCCACACAGCTGGCACTCCTTTGCTACCAATTCGGTAGAGCACTGCTCAGCGGAGTGCCCAATGTTTCCGCATCGGTAGCATGTTCGGCTCGGGCAATCCGACGACCTATGACCGACTTTTTGGCATGTGAAACACACGCCGACAAAGTTGGTGCTCAAGTTCGTTGGATTTACTGCCGTCGCCTGTGGTTGCACATACCTCACCAGGTTTTGTGCCATTTGTGGGACAAAAACGTTTTGCTGGGGCAGTTGAGAATTCGTCAAAACACGTCTTTCTCTTTTGCCCGAGCTCTGTTTTTGTTGCCCAGGTGACTGTTGAGAAACAGGCACATACGATACGGATTTCGAATTGGAGGCACTCACTCCATTATTCGATTTGCCGTATCGTTTCTGAAAACTATTAGCGACGTTGGAAGTACCGTACACACCGGCTGCTTCGTATTCGCTCGAAGAAGAGTTTGGCGAGTTTTTCGCACTTTTCTTGCTCTTCTTCTTAATAGTTTTCTTAGACGACTGTTTATCCGAATGAGAAGACTCATCCTTACTCTTTTCGGTAACAGTCGCCACTTTACCCGAAACTCGTGCTGCACCACTCTGTTTCGGAAAAGCTTCTGGTACGAGCTTCTCGCGTTTAACGTTGGAACTGGAAAATTTCGTGTCCCATGTTAAATGCTGCTCGTACTCTTTACCGTAGCTTGTCAAATCAGAGAAATTCCTGATTTGTCGTACTGGTATGTACCTACGGTAATCTGGCCTCATCTGCGAGTAGGCCATCTTCACCTGTTGTTCTAATGAGGGAGGGCATTTAAACTTATTCACGATCGCTCTGAAACAGTTCAAGAACGTCGTAGCCTTTTCTCCCTCATTTTGTGTTCTTGATCGAAGTTCCATGAGTAAATCTTCGTCATTTATTATACGGCCATACTCATTTAGGAACTCGATTTCAAAATCACGCCAATCTCGAAGAGATGGCTGAACTGTTCTATACCAGAACAGTGCTGATTTTGAGAACACATTGGGCAGGGCACTGAACATCCTACGATCTGAGAACTCGTTGTCATTTCTGAAGTCGTGCAAACGGTTCAGAAATTCTTCCGCGTCCTTTTTGGTCTCACCATCAAAGGACATGTTCCAGATACGCAGCTCTCGTGCGCACCCTGTCCGTTCGTGCGTTCGGTTATCGTCTTCACGATACCTTGGCCTGGCTTCGTAGGACTCTCTTTCCCGACGGTCGTCTCTATTATCCGTCCGGGAACTCCTACGCCTGCTGGTAGAAGGATTCCTATTCTCTTGTCGGCCTTCAGCCGCCCTACGAGAATCGGATCTCCTACGAGCAGGTTCACGATCAGACTGATACCCATCGGACGAATCCGTCTGAGTGCACTGATCGCAAGTGGCCACCGCACGTTTCTCTCGAGGCGTTTCTCTACGTCTGTCCGACCTCTCTTTGTGACCTTGCTCCGGAATTTCCGTCTGTGCTCGGTCGTCGAGTTTACGGTTGGACTGACGTTTATGAGTACGTCTCTCCGTACAGCTTTCACGACGTTCATCGTTGCTTGAGGCTCTACTCACAGAACGATGGTGTCGTGAATTTCTGTTTGGAGTCGTGTACTCACGCCTCTCTCTTCTATCTTGTCCTTCACAAGTCTTAGAAGAGGTCTCACGACGTCTCTGTTCAAATCTCGGTTTTTCGTAAGATTGAACACTAACGTCATTAGGAAGGTCATATCCATTCCTATCATCAACAAATTGACGTTCGGTTGTATTAGCTTCAGGTTGCCTGTTGTCGTATTGTCTAGAGGTGTATCCTCGTGACGTACGACGGTCGGCTTCCGTCTGCGAACCCAAGTCAAAATGTTGTGTTGGCACTTCACTCTCTCTAGTGCCAAGATGTCCACTGTTTCTCTGCTCTTCAATTGGGAGGTAATGTGCGGGTGCATAAAAACCTCCGAGTTGAGCAGTCGTCACGGTCGTAACCGTCGACGTAGTGGTTGTGCACGAGGTTGCAGCCACCGAAACAGGAACATAAGGGATTGCAGTCGTGGTCATGTTAGCTGCCAGTACCTCACCAAACCGTTTAGGTATAGCACCTGTTGATGCCAACCTCGGGCTCTGTGCAGTACTCATTGGCGAGTTTCTAGACAGACCACTTGGTGACAGAGCTCCATCTTCTTCAGGGATAGGTGCTCTGTCACTAGCAACCCTTTCGCGATCCGACATTTCGGACTCGCAGGAAACTTCCGTTCCTGATGGGACCACACTCCCTTTCCTGGAACGAGGTTTCCTAATTTCCCACAGTTCCTGACATACTAGAGGTTTATGTGCAGGCTCTGCCCTTACATTCTCATCGTATTCAGGGAACCATGGTATTTCCAGATTAATGTCTACACATCTTATCCGGTGACGCAAAAGGCGTTCGCGGCACTCCGCCTCTTCGCCATTTGCGTTTAAACTCAGATGCTCCAACTGGGCATACACTGCCTCAATCGGAAGCTTCTTCGTTTCCCGACGAATATCCCTAGCTATGCGTGATTCACGCATAAGCTGGGCCATTCGGGCTTCATAGCTGCTGGCCATTATTTTTTTGACCAGCAGCAGCCGACGTGTTACGTCGGGAGAAGTACTCTCAACCGGGATTTCAGATGAAATCCCTAGTGTCTCAAATACTTCGGAAGTATCCAATTTTCAATTGGAAATTATTTTATTGGACTCACCACAATAAAATAATTATTACTCCCAACGAGTAAAAAAAAAATTTGGTATCGGCTTAATTACAATAAATTGTAAAAAATGCACCGACTAGTGTACCAACAAAATTAATTCACTTAATTAAAAATCCAAAAGATTTTCTTTAAAAGGAATTTATTTCGTCCTTAGAAGGACAAAATAATTAAATTTTGTTGGTTAAAGTTGTGACAAATCACACACTTAACACTTGCACCAAATTAAAATTAATTATTTAACTTACTCACAAGTCTAAATAATTAATGTTTATAATAGTGTCTTGTGACTCACACGCACCAAGACTCTATACAATTGCTTCTGCAAGCAAAAATAATTAATTATCAACAAAAAGAAATCTTTAAATTATTTCAATATCGTCGGTAATTTACCAGTAATGGTAAATTTAACGATTTCCTAAAATATCCCTCTCACCAGTTATAATCCAAAAGATTCCTCACTGGCGAAAAGAATTTATTTTGTTATGGAAAATGAAATAATTAAAGTTTCAATGTATTAATAAATACAGAACAACAAATTATAAAGGAAGAAAAGACAAAGAAAAAATTAAATTATTTATCTCACTAACGAGCCTAAATAATTAATTTTAAAATAAATATAAAAATAAATACAGTGTCTTGTGATACACACACACCAAGACACTATTTATTATTTTGCTTTTCCAAGCCCAAAACAACAAAAAAAAATTTCCTTTATAATTTACACTACACAACAAACACAAATTTAATTAAATTATTTCAACGGTAGTTTGCAACAAAATAATTATTTCACTAATTGTCGTCCCAAACGACAATTTTTCAGCGAAATATATTTATTTTATCCTAAGAAGGACTAAATAAATAATTTATGTTGCTACCAAGTTGAAATAATTTATATTTCCCTTTTTAATTAAATTGAACGAAAAGGAAATGAAAATTTAATTATTTAACTTGCTAACAAGTCTAAACAATTAAATTTATACACCGAATTAATTTTACTCAAACACACCAAAAAAAAATTATAACCAATTATTTAACTAACAAACAAGTCTAAATAATTGGTAAAAATGTGTGGAGATATAATTTAAACACACAAAAAGAGAAAAGAAAGTTTTTAACATATATTAAAATTTCACAGCAAATAACGAATACGAAATATTAGGTTAAATGCCGATCATTAAAATACATGCAAAAAAAATTCAATTATTTAACTCACTCTCGAGTCTAAATAATTATATTTTACAACTCTCGTATCTTTGCGGAACAATCACACAAAGATACTTAACATCAATTGTTTAACTTGCAACAAGTCTAAACAATTAACACGAGTTATAAAAAAAAATTTTCTCACACTCAAAAATTTTCAAAAATATTTTACAAATATCGTGAGCAGTAATACTTAATAAATACAAAATATTAAATTAAGTAATTACTGTCAGACAATTGCAATACAACAATAATTTTAATTATTTTACTCACACACGAGTTTAAATAATTAATAATACAACTATTGTAACTTTGCGGCAGATTCACACAAAGTTACTTACTGTTAATTATTTAACTTGCAAACAAGTCTAAATAATTAACAATAGTTGTAAAATATATTGTATACACAAATAAAATTATACATATATTATATAAATAAATAGTAATACATAATATACGAATATTAAATTAAAATTACTACTATTATAATATATGTGGGTCAGGGAGGGGAGAAAGTAACAAAGAAATTTCTCTCTCGAACTCAAAAAAAAACCAATTGAATTGCCGCGTCCCGTATATAAAGATAAATTAAATATTCAAAATTTTCTTTAAAAGGGAGGGGGTGGGGCAACTACCTCTCCCGAAAGGATCTAATTTTAAAATACTCTCACACAAAAAAAAATATAAATTAGATCCCGCGCGGGAACGAATTTATTTTATTATTGCAAAAATAAAAATAATTCGCCACAGTGGTTTCTCTCGACGAAACCAGCTGCGAAGACTTTAAACACGCGAAGGGGCTAGGCGATCGCGCTATCTCTCTCACTCACACACCTATAGCCCGCCTAGCACCTAACTCCGATCCCCCGCGACTAGGGATTCTCTCTCTCACTCCCACTCGCGGGCGCAATCGGAGAGAGCCGATGATGATCGGCTCTCGCAAAGTCTTTCCCGTTCGCTATTCGGGGGGGATTCTCGCTGCCCGCGATCCGCGGCGCAAGCTACTCTCTCCCTACTTTGCCGCTCCCATACAAGCTAGGCAAAGTTCTCCCGTCAAGCTTGCGATCGAGAGAGACCGATCTCGGTGAGATCGGGCGCTTCCGGCTAAACACGGTCGCGCGCGAACTCTCTCTCGATATACCGGTGTATACCTCTCCTCGGATACCCGAGCAAGAGGGGGAATACTCCGGTATAGAGACGCGTCTCACACGCCGTCTCTCGCGCTCTCTCTCTCTCTCACTCTAACTATTTAACTCACTCTCTCTCTCTCTCTTTACCCGCTCCGTTTCGCCGCGACACTGCTCGCGCGCGAAAATATGGCCGACAACTATACACTTTAATTTAAATTCGGTGAGGGCGAAACCGAACGTCCTGTCACGGTCGCCATTTGTGACGTGGTATTCGCGAACCCGGTATAATTAATTATTATTAATAATTAAAATTAACCGTTGGGCCGCGTTGCCCAATACCGCGTACACAATTATTTATTTTGTTTACCGAACTGCGGCTGTCGCCAGGAACGCGAGTTCGCTGGGACGATCGGTATGGAGGATTCGGGCAATCCTCCTTGCCTCGACCCGATATAAAAATTAACGAATGTCGGCGGGAACGGGGAGAAATAACAATAACACACAATTAATTAAAATAAAAGATCAAAACATTTATTCTCTATAATTTAACATTTGGCCATCCAGGCCGTGTGCCGCGACAATGTTACTTCGCGCGGGCGGAAGTATCGGGAGTCAACCGGATCGAGACCCTCGCCTGCGGTTGACTTTGCCGATCTCCGCTATTCGGGTACCGGCGTACCCGAATACACTCCCGATGTACACACTCTCATACACTCGGGGAAAGGGGGGAACGCACGGTAATATAAGCACAACTTACCGGGGTGCGCCCCGTGGATGGCCCAGCCGATCCGTGTCCCTTTGTCCTCCTGGGCAACGGAGGACGACGTCGGCTGCGGTGTCCAAAAGGCGGCCCTGTACCGCGGCGAGTGTCCCGCGAACCGCGTCCACACTCACACACTTACTTCCCGTCCTTTTGTGTACACCAGATATCACTCGCGGCTCACCTCGCGATGATAACCCGGAACTCGACGGCTCTGCGCCTCACGCGCCTTTTCTCAGCCGGAAAACTCTCGATCGGTCCGGTTATAGTTTGTCCGCCTCGAGCGGCGGATCGGGACATACTGCTTAGGCAATCGCCTAATTTTCGAAAAAGGGATGAGAGTGGGGAACACACACACACTCGCGCTCTCATCCCTACGTACCATTGCGCGCGTAATCGTACATTTGTAGAAAAATAAACAAGTGTCGTCGGTTGGCCTTGACATACGAAAGGCTCCGACGACTTACAATTCGACAATTTAAATACTCTATTCGTCGTGAATAGATTGTGTGACGATTTCCGTCACAATATGTACTACACTACTGTACGCTAATGTTAGCCTGTAAAAATGTTAATGTTATAAAATTAAAGTATATACTTTCGTTCATTTATTTTATATTTTTGCACAACATAACCTTAAAATTGATAAATTTGTTTTACACGTAACTTACCTTAAGGGGATGTCGGAGCTATAGCCGCTCGATCTCACGGTTTCGAATGGCGCTGTAGTCAGGTGTCGATTTCTACGATAAACGTACTTAAAACATAAATTATAAATTTTGCAGCTACATAGAGCTGTTGAAAGATACTTTCCCCCCTAGCTGTAACTAAAATTAAGGTAATTGTAATATTACTCTTGGCAGCAAATGTTTATTTTTTAAAGAAATGTGAAATACATTGCGTGTAGCATTACGGCAGATATAGATTCATTGAATATGAGACGTATTTCACATTTCTTTAAAAAAATAAAAATTTGCTACCAGGAGTAATATTATAATTTTATCATACATACTTATCGCAGAATATTACAGGCTAAAAAATGCCCATGGTGACATTGAATAACTTATTCAATTGTCAATAGAATTTAATTACAAATTTGAAATTAAAATATAGCTAAGAGCTATACTTACGCATGTCGCGAAGGAGAAATTAAGCAGAGAGGGGATCATAGGGGAAAAATCTCTTAATAAACAGGAGTGCATCTGCAAGCTCTATTCTGTTCCAATCTCCTTGGTAGGTACATTGAAATTGTATTTGAATTATTAATCAAGAAATTAACAAGTTAGATTGAACTTTTTGTTGTTAAAATTAAATCCCAATTCCTTCATCTTACATTCACAGTCATCCATCGGAGGTCGCAATGAAAACAAAACGTTGCTTGCGGAGCCGCACACTCCCGGTGACTGTGATCATTCGCCCAGCAATTGAAGAAGATGTTTTTAAGAAATACAATCAACCGTGGATGTTCGTGTATGAGGGTTTTGATGGGATGGTTTGAAAATGCGTGGGTGTAAGTAGGTGGATAGGTAGGTGGATAGGTAGGTGGGTCCGTATTGTTCTGCGAGGGTGGGTATAGGTGAATATGGGTTTATTAGTTGGTTTAGAATTAGATGTTAGAGTATGATAATGGGTGTGGGTGAGTCGAGTGGAACATATGTACGTGGATGCAGGTGAGTGGTATTTGAAGCGAGTCTGGATTTGTGCGTATTGGTTTGTGAAGGTGGGTATAGGTGGAATATGTATAAAAGTCGTTCGTATATGTGTGATTCAAAATTATTATTTGTTAGTTAATACCAACCACGGTAAAATAACCACGAAGGAATTTAAATAAATATATAATTATTCTTATGCTTCTCCGGGAAATAGCGAACGAAGTGAGCAAGGGTACCCCCTAAGGTGGATCAAAAAAATAAAATTTGTTATTTTCTCAAATGATCAGGGGGGTAGTGTTCCTTGCAGTCACCTAAATTAATAGTAAATGATACCTAAATTTTTTAAGATTTTTATGCAGTATTTTAAAGTCGTAAGTATGAGTTTTAGACAAAAATAAATAATTTGTAGTTTTTTAAATTTATTATCATTAAAATAGCGACTTTTAAAAATGTATTATGACTGAACAAGTTAATATATACTATATTACAAAAAAATGTTTTTGATATACTGCGTTTAAATTTTTATCTGCCTTTGACTACATTTTCATTTAACTTAATTTTTTTTGTTTATATTGTTTTAGTTATTTTCTTTATATTAGTTATATTATATTAGTTATTAAAAAAATTCATGAATTTAAAAAATTTTTTTGACGGTTTAATATAACTTTACCCCGTATAATAGCAAACTAATTATTTGTTTTTTAATTTTTATCCATGTATTTAAACTTAAGCAAAAATAGTATTTTTTAGTCAATAAAAACTTAGTTTGTGTAGTCATAAATTTAAATACAAAGTTTAACTAAATTTAAAGTGTATTACAGAAGTGTAAATATGTGGTTTATCTTTATCATGGTATTACTTATAAACAAAAGGTTTTAGTGCAATTTATATATAAATTACTTTATTATCAAATTCCAGTTGCAGTTTTTATTTCAGAGTATAGTGTACCAAAGAAATACGTTACCTACTTCTTAAAAAAAAAGAATTTGCAAATTAAAAAATAATAAAAATATAATTTAAAAAATAAAGGATTCTTATTTTTTACCTGAAAATACCATTTTTGTATCAAAATATAAACAAAACAAACGGTTTCTTTCGTATTATACGGTTTCAAGTTGTTTCGGAGCACCAAAATATTTTTTTAAATTTGTGAATTTGTTTGATAACTAATACTACAAGAAAATAGCTAAACCTTTAAAGAAAAATCGATTTAGTATTTTTCTTAAGGGGATGTCAGACTCAGAAAATGGTCATTTTTATATTTTTTATAAACAAAATGATGTTAAAAAATCCAGAACGCCATGCCTTTAGGCATGTTATAAACAGTATACTTCAATTTTTTTAATTTTTAAATTTGTAATTTATTTCTGATTTTTGTGTTGAAAATTCATGGTTTTTTAGACCAATAATTTCCGACTACAAATTGTTTATTCAAATATTAGTAACAAATTTGTTTTTTCTTCAAAAACCAAAACGTCTTGCCCTCGCTTTTAAACTACCCATATGAATTTTTTCAGATTTTTAATTCAATATTTCCAACATATTTCTTATATTAAAAGTGCAGATCCCTGTAACTTGCTTCCGACATCTCGTTAAACAATATTAACAAAAAAAAGGTTAATTTAAATCAAATGTGGTCAAAGACAGGTCAAATTTTAAACGCAGAATAACAAAATTTCTTTTGTAATTTTTTTTATTTATCTTCATTTCAGCCAATAAGGCCCAGATATTCGACTTGGTTTACATTAACTTATAACTTAACCATTCTCTTAAATTCGACACAGTCTATCTTTTACGCAAACTAAATAAATCCACCACAAGTGTAAGTGGGCTAACCTATGTAGCCCTAAGTCAACTTTCAGACTTTTACGTATCCCCTACACCTTTATTATTCCATTTCATTCCATTTCCAATTTTTACCCCTCTTTACCCCACCTTCTCGCATTTGCCCGGGTTATGCCCGTGAGAGAGGGAAAACCTGTGGCCAAACCCGTTGAGATAAATGCCATTTAGGAAAACCTCCTCCGAGAAGGGCGGTGTATTCGAGAACAATTCTTTTTGGGTGGCAAGGTCACATTGCGTAGACTTTAACACCGAAACCGAATGTTTCACACCTCCCTGTGAAGTGTGAAAAACACCTAACCCGCCACGAAAGCCAAGCGACCGAGAGCGTCACCCATCCACTTGGGTACCGCGCTCAATACTGCTTAACTTCCGTGACCGGCTGAGGTGCGTCTCCGCCACTCCGCCACCGTGTCGGTTATTAGTTATATTATATTAGTTATTGAAAAATTTCATGAATTTAAAAAATTTTTTTGACGGATTAATATAACTTTACCCCGTATAATAGCAAACTAATTATTTGTTTTTTAATTTTTATCCATGTATTTAAACTTAAGCAAAAATAGTATTTTTTTTTTTATTCTTGATTTTGTGCACTCTTTTTCCTGGCACTTCCTACCGTTTATCCCCTGGGGGACTTTAACGGTGTCCACCTACCACCTATGTGTGGGTGCTTTTATCCCTCCCTTAAAAACCCCACCATCTCGCATTCGCCCGGGGTTATGCCCGTGGATGAGGGAAACCTGTGAAGCAGGGAAAACCTCACCCGAGATGGTCGGTGTATTCGAAACATTCTTTTTGGGTGTCAAAGTCACATTGCGTAGGCCTTGACACCGAAACCGAATGTTTCACACCTCCCTGTGAAGTGTGAAAAACACCTAACCCGCCACGAAAGCCAAGCGACCGAGAGCGTCACCCATCCACTTGGGTACCGCGCTCAATACTGCTTAACTTCCGTGACCGGCTGAGGTGCGTCTCCGCCACTCCGCCACCGCGTCGGTTAAGCAAAAATAGTATTTTTTAGTCAATAAAAACTTAGTTTGTGTAGTCATAAATTTAAATACAAAGTTTAACTAAATTTAAAGTGTATTACAGAAGTGTAAATATGTGGTTTATCTTTATCATGGTATTACTTATAAACAAAAGGTTTTAGTGCAATTTATATAAATTACTTTATTATCAAATTCCAGTTGCAGTTTTTATTTCAGAGTATAGTGTACCAAAGAAATACGTTACCTACTTCTTAAAAAAAAAGAATTTGCAAATTAAAAAATAATAAAAATATAATTTAAAAAATAAAGGATTCTTATTTTTTACCTGAAAATACCATTTTTGTATCAAAATATAAACAAAACAAACGGTTTCTTTCGTATTATACGGTTTCAAGTTGTTTCGGAGCACCAAAATATTTTTTTTAAATTTGTGAATTTGTTTGATAACTAATACTACAAGAAAATAGCTAAACCTTTAAAGAAAAATCGATTTAGTATTTTTCTTAAGGGGATGTCAGACTCAGAAAATGGTCATTTTTTATATTTTTTATAAACAAAATGATGTTAAAAAATCCAGAACGCCATGCCTTTAGGCATGTTATAAACAGTATACTTCAATTTTTTTTAATTTTTAAATTTGTAATTTATTTCTGATTTTTGTGTTGAAAATTCATGGTTTTTTAGACCAATAATTTCCGACTACAAATTGTTTATTCAAATATTAGTAACAAATTTGTTTTTTCTTCAAAAACCAAAACGTCTTGCCCTCGCTTTTAAACTACCCATATGAATTTTTTCAGATTTTTAATTCAATATTTCCAACATATTTCTTATATTAAAAAGTGCAGATCCCTGTAACTTGCTTCCGACATCTCGTTAAACAATATTAACAAAAAAAAGGTTAATTTAAATCAAAATGTGGTCAAAGACAGGTCAAATTTTAAACGCAGAATAACAAAATTTCTTTTTGTAATTTTTTTTTATTTATCTTCATTTCAGCCAATAAGGCCCAGATATTCGACTTGGTTTACATTAACTTATAACTTAACCATTCTCTTAAATTCGACACAGTCTATCTTTTACGCAAACTAAATAAATCCACCACAAGTGTAAGTGGGCTAACCTATGTAGCCCTAAGTCAACTTTCAGACTTTTCGTTTAATAAATTGTTGAATTCAAATCAGAGTCACATTATTCCATATTAAAATTGAAGGGAATATTTTTGCTGAATGACAGCCTATTTGATACTTTACATAAACTGCTTAATAATAATATAACCATAACCGTTACGTAATTTCATTATTATATTATATTGGATCTTAATTGTATTTAATTAGAACATAATCAGCCATCCTGATGACGGATATGATTTTCGCGTTAACACTAAATTGGGGCTATACATCTGTGAATCTACATTACTTTACATTTTTTCTAAATAGCTATAAAAATATTGTTTATGTTTTATTAAGTGTTTGAGGACAGGTTTTATTGAAGATACAATAATTCATGTAAGCTTACCACATGTATGCATGGATACTGATAAGATGCGTGTAAAATTGTTTGTATAATTGTATATGCATCTTTTTAATACAATTTTATCTTACCCTTTGATAAATAAATATCTGTATCTGATAAGCCAAATATTCATCACAATAAGAAACATTTATTTATCTACAGTCTACGTAATAAAATACAAAATGTACAAATTATCGCAATATATTACATATTTACAATATATAATTTTTGTTTAGTATTAAATCAACAACTATTTAAGAATAACTAAAATACATGCATATTTTAAATAATGTTCGCTTTTAATACTTTCTTAAATCCCGTTTGAACTACAGCATAACAGTACCTTTTTCGGGTAAATTATATATCTTACGTAACTGAATACAACTATATATTCTCACAATTATCTAAGAACTCCATGACTATCTCGGTGATTCTATTTCCATACTCTTCGTCATTCTCCATCAACTCTAACACGTACTTATTCGACTCTCTAAATATGTATTTTTTAAACAGTGTTTGAGGATCATTCTCATACTTTTCAAAAATATTTTTACTTAACAGAATCGTTGGAAAATATATGATTGCGTTCAATTGTGCCGTAAGTTTCGCATTTTCAAACTCATTCGTTAAATCTTCCAAGGTAGGTCTATCAATTGTAGGATCGCATTTTCTTAAAGTCTCACAAAAGTTCGTTCCAATACGCTGCAATTGCTAATTTCTCTTGAGTTTTTCTTCCTTCTCGTGTAGTACTGAGGTAAAGTAGCTGAGCAACGTCAAACATACGCTCCGCGTATCTTACCATTTGATAATCCACCAATAAACATTTAGGTGGGCTGCTATTGTCGAACATTGCATTATTGGGCCAAGCATCTCCATGTGATACAACTCGAGTATCACTTTTACCATTACAAATATAATTGTAAGCACGTTCGATACCTTCGTTTAATCCTTTAATACTTCTTCCATTAATTTCAGCTATTTTCATTATAAAAGATCCAAACAATCTGGTTGCGTGTTTCCTTATGGTATTATTAAACACGTGTTCGATACAAGCATTTGGATACAATTCGTTTAAAGGTTTATTTAATTTCCTTTCAGCGAGAATCGAAGCTGCGTGTAAACGAGCTATAGCTTTTGCTGTTGATTTTAACGTTTCTGTTTCAAAAATTTTTCCTTCGCGCATCGTGTATCCTATAGTTCTCACATCCTCGAGAATAACAACGTTGTCATTAGCTAAGAAACATTTGGGTGCCCAAGGTTCAACACCACCTACCGACGTTGCATCAAGTAGTTGAGGCATTACTGAGTTAAAGAATTCAGCTTCTTGATTAAAAACACGTCGTTCCTTGACAAACTCTTTTTGTTCGACAGAGTCACGTGGCATCGATTTAACAAAAAATGTTAGTGTCACTAGTTCATCACTATTCTTCGTTTGTTTTACGGTTATGTCGAGCTTCTGATGATTACCGAGAAAACCGATCTTATTTTTCGAATACGGTTTCAAGGTATATTTGATAACTTCAACAGATTCATCACCACATGCTTTAATTGCTATTGCTTTTATGTCCTCGAGACTAATGACGTCTTCACTAGTCGACATCTTACCTTTCTTTTCTTATTCAAAAATAATTTATTCCTTTTTTATTTACAATTTCAGCTAAGAAATATTACCACTAATCGTACTGATGCTTGTTTTAAGAATTTTATAAATCTGGAGAATGATTATCGGTACACGATCATACTAATTTAAAAACAGTTTTACGTCTACAGTACGGTGCAAGTCGAGCGTAAGACTGGAATCTTATGTGCGAGATTTCTTTTAAAGTATTCACGTAATCAATGACTCGAGGAATAAATATAGATGTCGGTATCTTTTTTTTTGTGTCTAACAGAGAGTGGGATGAAAGCTTGTTACGCTTGACGGATTATCTTAGACCAGATGGAGATATGTTTTAAGACGTACAAAGATTACGTTGATCAATTATTTTCGGTACAGTTCAGGTACATTTTCTAATTTCGAAATCGATTTTTCGTTAGATGAAAAGTTACTTAAAGTATAACATGAGTACACATTTCTTGTCAACAGTACTATAGTTTTGAAAGATCTTACATTTAAAATTATTTATAATAAAGTTTTTTAATTAAATTCATAATCCATAAATTAAGCTAATAATTGATGGGTTCGCAACAAAAATTCATCGTGATAAATCAATAATCAAATAATTTTGTTGATTAATTCATTATAAAAGTATATATGTATAAAAAGAATATTTAATTATGTGCAAAAAATATACATATATATTTATGTATGAGACGAATAGATAACATGTATAGATATGTAAGACAGATAGATTGTAGATAAAAAAAAAGATTAATAAATGTTAAATGAGTACAAGATAGTAGGTTAAATAATATTTAATTATTTTTTTATTAGATTGGAATGTACATTAATTTCTTTTAATTTTTTGGTGATAAAACATATACTATATTTAAATAAATATTGAAGTGGATTGATGTTTTTATTGATTTAAAACATTATTCAAGTTTTGTAGATCAACAAAAAAAAGTACATAAATAAACATTGCAGTTTTAGATTATTTTCGATGCCAATCCGCAGTTATACAAATATTTATAATTATTCTAAAAACATATATACGACAATATGAAGAGTTCTATTAATTTGTCTATATTTACAATGAATAATAATGACAACATTGACAATACAATTTCTTAATAAGAAGTAACAATAAAAATATTGATACAACAGGAAAAAAATTGATCACTATCGTTGTAGGAAAATGACACAATGATTCTCTCGTAACGGGAAAATATTCCTTTTGCGCAATAACACAGAAAAAGTTTTTTTTAACTGTTCACCGATGAAACCACCATGAATATCAACAATTGGCTTCACTTGGTACTTTCCTGTGCTTTTCAATTCTTTTTTCTTTCGTTTTTCTTCCTGTTTACTTCGATGCATCATGGACACTAAGCAATATTTTGTACTTTATTACGAAAATATCCCTCCGTTTTTGTAATTCTAGTCCGTGGAGAATGATCGAATAAAACGAAATTTTCTGAACTAAAAATATAATGACTCAAAGAACAGAGTGAGCGACTGTCGTCCCAGATAACTTGTGTTACTCTCGCAATATAAGTTCTCAGGTAAATTAGCTTTATCTTCAAGGAAAATACGTAGTTAATGTTTTTGCGCGACATGCGTGGAATTTGTATAATTACCCAGTTGATAAGAGCTTTGTATGTAGCACAAAGCAAACAATTCACGTTTTTTCGTTTGTTGATGCTTTTATTCTTAATTAAACGTTGACAAATCATACACGGCTATTCGAAGTTATTGTTTACTTTTTTTGTTTTCAGGGATGCGTGATTTAAAATTAATTTCATTGCATGATTAATATAAAGTTTATAGATATATATACATTTAAACATTAATTTGTACTAATTAACATTTAAATACTTTATTTTTAGAAAATTATCAACTATACTATTTTAAAATTAATTGACACTTTTCATCTTTTAATTTCTACTTACACTAAAGTATTTCTTTTTATAAACTGCATTTATATAATCTTACATTTTTAAAATTAGAACCGTTCTAATGATGTTTCAGCATTATTTTTGTTAATAAATACGCAATTAATTAAAAATACTATAATGCATATACATTTAAACTACTACTCTTAACATTTTGTGAAATATTTTCTTTGTATACTCGTACAATAGGTAATTCTTTAATAAATATAAAAAATTGAGGCCTGCAATGGCTCGGTCGGTAGAGTGGTAGACTCGTATCCGGAGATTCCGGGTTCATTTCTTGGTCTCTGTTAATTGATCCCTGCACCACTGGGGAATATATTTTCCCCCAAGTGCTTTCTTAACCTTTAGAAGGCCGGATAGTAACAGATCAGGAAAGCTTGTACAATTTTTTTTTTAAAAAAAATATTCATTATTCCAATATTATTGCAAATTTATATTATAATTTTATGTAAAGTTACTCCTCCCTATCCTTTTTATTCATTCCATATCCCTAATATTTTATGTTAGACTATTTAGAAAATTATTTCTTTTGTTTTGTTCTTTAACGTGGGCAAATAGAACCAAGTTTGGTGCATAAAAAAGCAACGTTAAAGTAATAAAAAAAACATAAAAAATTAGTTATTACGTAAATACTTACTGAAATGGTATTTACATTCATATTGTGCAAACTTCATTCTAAATAATTTTAAGTAACCTATATATTACTATTTATGTTTTGTTACTACATAAAAGTATAATCACCAATAAAACAGTTACTTCCAATAAACTACCAATAAATATATTGATACAACAGGAAAAAAATTGATCACTATCGTTGTAGGAAAATGACACAATGATTCTCTCGTAACGGGAAAATATTCCTTTTGCGCAATAACACAGAAAAAGTTTTTTTTAACTGTTCACCGATGAAACCACCATGAATATCAACAATTGGCTTCACTTGGTACTTTCCTGTGCTTTTCAATTCTTTTTTCTTTCGTTTTTCTTCCTGTTTACTTCGATGCATCATGGACACTAAGCAATATTTTGTACTTTATTACGAAAATATCCCTCCGTTTTGTAATTCTAGTCCGTGGAGAATGATCGAATAAAACGAAATTTTGAACTAAAAATATAATGACTCAAAGAACAGAGTGAGCGACTGTCGTCCCAGTAACTTGTGTTACTCTCGCAATATAAGTTCTCAGGTAAATTAGCTTTATCTTCAAGGAAAATACGTAGTTAATGTTTTTGCGCGACATGCGTGGAATTTGTATAATTACCCAGTTGATAAGAGCTTTGTATGTAGCACAAAGCAAACAATTCACGTTTTTTCGTTTGTTGATGCTTTTATTCTTAATTAAACGTTGACAAATCATACACGGCTATTCGAAGTTATTGTTTACTTTTTTTGTTTTCAGGGATGCGTGATTTAAAATTAATTTCATTGCATGATAATATAAAGTTTATAGATATATATACATTTAAACATTAATTTGTACTAATTAACATTTAAATACTTTATTTTTAGAAAATTATCAACTATACTATTTTAAAATTAATTGACACTTTTCATCTTTTAATTTCTACTTACACTAAAGTATTTCTTTTTATAAACTGCATTTATATAATCTTACATTTTTAAAATTAGAACCGTTCTAATGATGTTTCAGCATTATTTTTGTTAATAAATACGCAATTAATTAAAAATACATAATGCATATACATTTAAACTACTACTCTTAACATTTTGTGAAATATTTTCTTTGTATACTCGTACAATAATTCTTTAATAAATATAAAAAATTGAGGCCTGCAATGGCTCGGTCGGTAGAGTGGTAGACTCGTATCCGGAGATCCGGGTTCATTTCTTGGTCTCTGTTAATTGATCCTGCACCACTGGGGAATATTTTCCCCCAAGTGCTTTCTTAACCTTTAGAAGGCCGGATAGTAACAGATCAGGAAAGCTTGTACAATTTTTTTTTAAAAAAATATTCATTATTCCAATATTATTGCAAATTTATATTATAATTTTATGTAAAGTTACTCCTCCCTATCCCTTTTTATTCATTCCATATCCCTAATATTTTTATGTTAGACTATTTAGAAAATTATATTCTTTTGTTTTGTTCTTTAACGTGGGCAAATAGAACCAAGTTTGGTGCATAAAAAAGCAACGTTAAAATAATAAAAAAAATAAAAAATTAGTTATTACGTAAATACTTACTGAAATGGTATTTATTCATATTGTGCAAACTTCATTATTCTAAATAATTTTAAGTAACCTATATATATACTATTTATGTTTTGTTACTACATAAAAGTATAATCACCAATAAAACAGTTACTTCCAATAAACTACCAATAAATATAGTTTCATACAAAAACAATCTTTTATAACGGTTAATGCGCCAGCCCTAGATAGGCTGAATTCCCGGTTCAAACTTCGCCGAAAGGATGTTTTTTTTCATTAAAATTTCAAATTGTTTTTTCAGATTTTTTTCTGCTACTAGTGAACGTATTAGAATATTTCGGGAACAGAGTTTTTTTAATTACGATAGCTAATTTTCGTTAAGGGGTCCCATACTTAATTTTCGTTGATAAATTAATAAAAAGCTGATAGAGTATACCTATATTAAAAAATATGAGAAGAGGTGGAAATACGAACAATTTTTTACCGATAAAATAGGAATTTTTATACTGTACTACCAATATTCTGGGTATAAAAATTAGCGATTTTATTCCTATATGTGTAACGTTTTTTGGTCCCTAAATAACACATTAAATATGGTCTATTGGGATTCGGCATTTTCTACCTATAAAATAGTTATAAGTTTGTCTTATATTTTTCAGGCTTATAAATTACTTAAACGTTATTACGTATAGTTATAAACAATTTTTTATTAATATAAAATAATTTACCTATCTCATAAATTGAGCAATTAGGATTTTTAAAGGATTTTTAAAGAATACAATAATTCACAAATTAAAAAGTATTTATATATCATAACTCAAAAAAAATTTGAAAAGAATTTTTCTTTCGCGAACCTTATTATTATTTTTAACTAACTTATAGGTATTTTTATATTGTTTTAGTTTATATATTTACACTAATTACATATATTTGACGCAGAAAAACGCTGAAAAAATTTTTGCCCTAACCGGGAATCGAACCCCGCAACGCACGCACCAAACGCAAACGCTCTATCCACTAAGCTAACGCAACGCTTACATATACAAATGTTTGGAACTTGTATATACAGATCATCCCTGTATTAATATCTTAATAATTGTTATTTATCTTTGATCTATATACAGAAGATGTTAGGCAGTAAATAACTAATTTAAATAATGATGGTCTTACCGATGTCTACCAAAGAGATATCTTCTTCCTTTTTTCTATATTATTATAATTTCTTAAAAGCATATGAATACTTTTATAATACTTATTTATACCCTAAAACATAATATATTATTTTGCTACTATGTGTAAAAGGGCATTCTTCTAATATAAATTTATTTAAAATAAATAAATAAATAATACTAATTTTTAAATTCAAACTATTTATTTAAAAATATATAGAAAGTTTCTAGGTATTTAATAGTTCTATTTTTAAGCTATTATTTATACCTAGTTCTACCTATTAAAAATAGTGTTTGTATATAAGAAAAAATTTTAACAAATTATTTAAGTAAATAAATACGCAATTAATTAAAAATACTATAATGCATATACATTTAAACTACTACTCTTAACATTTTGTGAAATATTTTCTTTGTATACTCGTACAATAATTCTTTAATAAATATAAAAAATTGAGGCCTGCAATGGCTCGGTCGGTAGAGTTAGACTCGTATCCGGAGATTCCGGGTTCATTTCTTGGTCTCTGTTAATTGATACCTGCACCACTGGGGAATGTATTTTCCCCCAAGTGCTTTCTTAACCTGTAGAAGGCCGGATAGTAGCAGATCAGGAAAGCTTGTACAATTTTTTTTTAGAAAAAAATATTCATTATTCCAATATTATTGCAAACTTATATTATAATTTTATGTAAAGTTACTCCTCCCTATCCCTTTTTATTCATTCCATATCCCTAATATTTTTATGTTAGACTATTTAGAAAATTATATTCTTTTGTTTTGTTCTTTAACGTGGGCAAATAGAACCAAGTTTGGTGCATAAAAAAGCAACGTTAAAATAATAAAAAAAGAATAAAAAATTAGTTATTTACGTAAATACTTACTGAAATGGTATTTACATTCATATTGTGCAAACTTCATTATTCTCAATAATTTTAAGTAACCTATATATATACTATTTATGTTTTGTTACTACATAAAAGTATAATCACCAATAAAAACAGTTACTTCCAATAAACTACCAATAAATATAGTTTCATACAAAAACAATCTTTTATAACGGTTAATGCGCCAGCCCTAGATAGGCTAGAATTCCCGGTTCAAACTTCGCCGAAAGGATGTTTTTTTTTCATTAAAATTTCGAATTGTTTTTTCAGATTTTTTTTTCTACTATAGTGAACGTATTAGAATATTTCGGGAACAGAGTTTTTTTAATTACGATAGCTAATTTTCTGTTAAGGGGTCCCATACTTAATTTTCGTTGATAAATTAATAAAAAGCTGATAGAGTATACCTATATTAAAAAATATGAGAAGAGGTGGAAATACGAACAATTTTTTACCGATAAAATAGGAATTTTTTATACTGTACTACCAATATTCTGGGTATAAAAATTAGCGATTTTATTCCTATATGTGTAACGTTTTTTGGTCCCTAAATAACACATTAAATATGGTCTATTGGGATTCGGCATTTTCTACCTATAAAATAGTTATAAGTTTGTCTTATATTTTTCAGGCTTATAAATTACTTAAACGTTATTACGTATAGTTATAAACAATTTTTTATTAATATAAAATAATTTACCTATCTCATAAATTGAGCAATTAGGATTTTTAAAGGATTTTTAAAGAATACAATAATAATTCACAAATTAAAAAGTATTTATATATACATAACTCAAAAAAAATTTGAAAAGAATTTTTCTTTCGCGAACCTTATTATTATTTTTAACTAACTTATAGGTATTTTTATATTGTTTTAGTTTATATATTTACACTAATTACATATATTTGACGCAGAAAAACGCTGAAAAAATTTTTGCCCTAACCGGGAATCGAACCCCGCAACGCACGCACCAAACGCAAACGCTCTATCCACTAAGCTAACGCAACGCTTACATATACAAATGTTTGGAACTTGTATATACAGATCATCCCTGTATTAATATCTTAATAATTGTTATTTATTCTTTGATCTATATACAGAAGATGTTAGGCAGTAAATAACTAATTTAAATAATGATGGTCTTACCGATGTCTACCAAAGAGATATCTTCTTCCTTTTTTCTATATTATTATAATTTCTTAAAAGCATATGAATACTTTTATAATACTTATTTATACCCTAAAACATAATATATTATTTTGCTACTATGTGTAAAAGGGCATTCTTCTAATATAAATTTATTTAAAATAAATAAATAAATAATACTAATTTTTAAATTCAAACTATTTATTTAAAAATAATATAGAAAGTTTCTAGGTATTTAATAGTTCTATTTTTAAGCTATTATTTATACCTAGTTTCTACCTATTAAAAATAGTGTTTGTATATATAAGAAAAAATTTTAACAAATTTTTAAGTAAATAATTATACATGAAATGTATATTGACAATACATATTTTTAATTTTATGAACTTTAAAATTAAATTTTAGGTTATTTTTACAAATATTTTTATAGCTTTTTTATAGATATAAAAACGAGTGCTAAATTTAATAGCATATTTTGTGTCTATTTTTTGGCTATTTAATATAGTATAATTATTTATACCAATAAAATAGGTATTTAATCGACATTTTCTACAAATATTATGATTTCTATATTTTATACCTATAAACTACTTTGGTGACTATAAAATATTTCTGAATTTCCACCAGGGAGACGCTTTCGTTTATCGGTAATCTACTTGTATGTTGAATTTAAGACTAAAATGTTATTGCGTTTTCGAGAAATGTCTTACCAAAAATATGAAATGTTTCCATCTCAATGAGGTAACGTTCATATATTTTTGGTAAGATTTTTCTCGAAAATGCAATAATAATTTAGTTTCAAATTCTTTTGCATACACAATTTTTTTACAGGTTTATTACCAATTATCGCGTTTATCGGTAGGGAGGATAAAAGTTGACTTTGCCACTCTCTTTGAGGTACCTCAAGATTTACATTTCTATAAATATATGAAGTTATAATATATATAATGGAAAACAACGAATTTTCAGAATTTCTAAAAGCGTAAACATATTTCTGAATTCATACAAAGACGTATCGAATTATTATTTTTATTCGATAATGAAAAATAAAATGTTTAATCTTTGCAAATATCTTGAAAAGATAACGATGACAATGATGATGACAATGAGGATGAAATCGAGCACATAGCGGAAGCATCTTAATGATATATAGAGGATGTTTCTTAAGATAAAAAGTATTATTCTGTATCGCTAAGCAATCCACAATAACTACTTTAATAACTTAATGATAAGTTGCTTTAACTAATAAACCAAATGCAATTATTGAGAAAGAAAATAACGTAATATTTATAAGGATTTTTAAATTTTAGATACGCTATGTTTAAGTTTTTATCTAAATAATTAATCTAATAATAAATTATCTAAATAAATTAATCTAAATAACTATAAAAAATATCGAATAAAACCGATAATTTACTGTATAAATTTTTTACAATCTTTTTCATAATTTAAAATAAACATTATTTGAAATAACAAACAAATTTATTTATACAACATTCTAATAACAAGTAATTTTATGACTAGTAGGAATAATCTCAGGTATTTTAATTTTTTATTAGCAAAAAGTGCATTATAATTTTAAACAATCGAACATCAACTAAGTTTTATTTCACAAAATTTTATATTTGTACGTTTAGAATACTGATTATATTGAATTACATAATAATGCTATAAATAATTTTTTATCAGCAAAAATATAAATGTACTAGTCAATTTTATAATTTATCACATAACTCAGCGAATTCGTTAAGAGCCTCTTCAATTGGAATTCTAAAATTCTCATCCTTATCCATGTAATCTAGAGTTTCTTGAGTTTGATCTCCAAATACAAAATTCTCATAAGATTCCGCGTCTTTAGTGCTTTCTGTAAGTACTGCGATAATAGAGCAGGCGTGAAATCGAGCAAGTGACCTTAACGATGACTTCAATAAATTAGTATCATTGCAAAATCTGTTGACTAGTTTGTATCCTTCATTTCTTAAATCTTCCAAAACGAGGACATCGTTTTTAGCTAAGTAACACTTAGGCGCCCACTTATCATACTTATAGTGTTCCGTCAATCGAGGTATAATTGTGTCGAAAAACTTAGATTCTTTTTCAAAAACACCATCGGAAATTATATAGTCCGTTTGCTCTGGGCTGTCGTATGGAATTGATTTTACGAATAACTGCAATGTTTCCGGATTACTCAAATTCTTCTTCTAGAATTAAAATGTTAAAATTTTACTTTCTGATAATTACATAATTGTATTCAATTAAAAAAACTGCACTGTAATTACATGAGCTAATAATATATCTATATAGCTCGCAGTGTATAATATACACGCATGTATACAGATATTAAAATGTAAAATAATTCCAAGTATCCATTAAACTGGCTAATAAAATAACTTGAAAATACAATGATGCCACGCCTGCGCCAAATATTCTTAAATCATCAAGTGCCTTTAAAATTTCATCCAGCGTTGGAATTTTTACATCATTCGTTGTATTACCACTTTTTACAGTATTCTCTAACTCTGAATGATAATATTTCATTAACTCTTTTTCCGATGTCTTGCGAAATTCACGGGTAGTATTCAAGTGTACTAAATGAAGAATGTCTAGAACCAAAGGTGCGAATCTAATAACTTGAAAGTCAACGAAGACACACTTAGGTATAGGTTTTGTTTCGTCAAACATTATATTGTTTGTCCAAAGATCTCCATGACCAACAACATTGCAGTATTTTTTATTGGGTTTCACTAATTCGAATAGTTTGTCGAATCCTTTTTGTATTTTTTCAACGTCGTGTCCAAGACGTTTTGATGCTGCGATTGCAAAGTTTATACATTTTTTACAAAAACGATAATGGTCCTGTAACTTCACGAGTAAATAATTGTTCTTTAAAATATTTTTTATAACATTCATTTAAACTGACTGGTTCCTGTAACAAATATTTTGTCACGTTAATACAAAAAATAATGATTAATACATTGTTTAATATTAGAAAAAAATCAATTTCTAATTTTATAATAGAACATATACGTGCTACTTTGAGTGCATGTCGCAGTTGTTGCGTTCTGCCATTAATGATGTACCGACGGAGGTAAGTATGCAATGTATTTATGTATAAATCCAGCATATGCGAAATAAATTATACATGCAAATATTTATCAAATTATTCTCAGTCTTCGATACGATTAAAAATCTTAAATTTAATTATTTTAAAAAAAATTTTTAAAGTTATTCAAATAATGCAGAATAATATTTTGATTAAATAAAGAAAAATGAATACACATTGGAAGATTACAACTTAATATAGGGCACTCAATATCTTTATCAGCTTAAGTGCTAGCTTACTGAGTATCGAACATATCATTTTACGCATAATATCCGAAAAATGATTAACTATTTGTTGTTTTTTTATTAAATGTAATACTGTTATAATTTAAACTATCGTATTTTTTTAATTTACGAGCTCACGACGTGTTTACAGAATAAATGATAAATAATCAACCTCTTTAAAAAAAATAAGAAAACGTTATTCTGATACTTGAATTTAATATAATATATAACGTATTAAACTTCTTACTGTATGAACGTTGCGATAAAACTTTAAAAGGCATCATTTTCTACAACGTATGCCTATTATTTATTATATCTCGTGTGTTACTTTCATAAAAATTAATTTTTAACGTTTACCTTTAAAGTATGTCTCAAATGATTATCAGCGATAATAGAGCAGGCGTGAAATCGAGCAAGTGACCTTAACGATGACTTCAATAAATTAGTATCATTGCAAAATCTGTTGACTAGTTTGTATCCTTCATTTCTTAAATCTTCCAAAACGAGGACATCGTTTTTAGCTAAGTAACACTTAGGCGCCCACTTATCATACTTATAGTGTTCCGTCAATCGAGGTATAATTGTGTCGAAAAACTTAGATTCTTTTTCAAAAACACCATCGGAAATTATATAGTCCGTTTGCTCTGGGCTGTCGTATGGAATTGATTTTACGAATAACTGCAATGTTTCCGGATTACTCAAATTCTTCTTCTAGAATTAAAATGTTAAAATTTTACTTTCTGATAATTACATAATTGTATTCAATTAAAAAAACTGCACTGTAATTACATGAGCTAATAATAATATATCTATATAGCTCGCAGTGTACAATATACACGCATGTATACAGATATTAAAATGTAAAATAATTCCAAGTATCCATTAAACTATTTACTCACTCACATCACCTAGAATCATGCAACTTGTTACACACGCGCAATATACAAACTTTTTGATGACTTCAACATAATTATTAAAAAAGTCAAGTAAATTTCTAAATATCTTAACCTGAACAGTAATTAGCAACTGCTGATGAGTCCCAAGGAAACCAAGTTTTTCCTTCGAATAAGGATTGATCTTGTAATCCAAAATTTTGACTTCCGGATCATTGGTGACCCGTTGAGCTACTTGAATAACATCCTGAGACGTAACGGGTTCGACAGGCTTCTCACCGCTGCCACTCGACATCTTGTCCGCATAGAACTCACGTCCAGTGTAAAATCATACGCGCAGCAAAATGCATTTTTGTTTTGTCGCTGATTTTACGCAATAAGAACTAGTCAGCATATTATTCGCAGTGACGCATACTACAGAACGCCGATGTGAATAGATGTGCATGTACATCTCAATGCAATATTTTTATAGAAATTGACTCAGAATTATGTAAGACACTATTAAAAATTAAGATGATAGATGACTATAAAAATTATTTTTCTTCTTTCATTTTACTCGTTTAATGGAAGTCTACAAATTATTATGCTTTACATGCATGCCAAGTATCATTTAACGTAGTGTACAATTAAACAATTTGCGCATCTCACTTCTTTTTGGAATACCAATTATCGTCCAGATTATTCGTAATTTAGAATGGATGACCCTCATTTAAAATCAATTCAACAGACTGAAGTTTTAAAATATTTCAAAGTGACGTGTTACGTGTCATCGAAAATGTCGAAAATCTTAATTACTTTAATAGATTCTCTATTACCACTGAAACGTAAAATTATATAAAGTTAAATTTATTTATAGTTATTTTCAATTAAATTGTTAACTCAAAATGAATCTTATTAATTGCATTTTTTTAATTAATCATCGTTAAATGTATCACTTGATTAATTTGACAAAACACACAACCCTATTAAAATAATCAACTAAAATGTATCAAAGTATTATTTTTATCAAAAACTCATTCATTTACGCTGTAATTTTCAATATAAAACCAAAAAGTACACATTTATATCAAATTACATAATTATCACTGGTATACGAATGTACATTTTAATTTCTTTTATAATGTCTATTTATTACTGAAAACTGATTGTTTCGATTCAAACGCAATATTAGCCTTGAGGTGAAACCGATTAGATAATTATTTTAATGTTTCTGTGTTATACATGTAACTATTATGGCAATGCGTGCATATTTTTAGATGAACAAACTAACGATTACGTATGTTAAAAATAAATTAATCTGTTGCTAATTAATAGGAATGTACAATTAAATATTACAGATTATACCTATTTTAGTTATCTTATTGTTATTGTTATGATTCAAGAATTCTTTTACTACAAAAAATTATGGAAATACCGAACGGTATCCAATTATTGCTCATGAACCAATTTCTGACCAGTATATTATTTCAATAAAATAATAAGATTTACATAAATTTAAACGTTCCTACGCATAATTTAAAGGTTAAATAATCAATAATTGGTTGCTTGCTTTAAAAATATCAGTTATTTTATTTTTCTGAAATGGCTAAAAGGAAGTTTAAATATACTTATACTTTCTGTATGCGTCAAAATATATACAATTATTAGCCTTTTTAACAAAAAAGTATTCTATCGTACGGATTTGCCTTAATTAATCAACAATTGAGTATGTGACGGTATGTACATAATTGGAATAACTGATGTTTCCAAAATTGAGGCCTTTAATAATGTATCAAAATGTTGTAATCAAATACTGTTGTTTTACTTAAGGAGATGTAAACCCATTAAAACAGAATCACTATTTATTTTTTCTTAAGCGAACAGTATACTTTTTCGAAAAAAACGCTTTGTAACGGTGTTGTATTTACATTAAAGATAGTCTATGAATTTTTTCAAATTTTCTTATCAATAAATCAACATTTATTTCAATTATAATTAACAACATTTATTATCAATTATTTCTTTCAACATTATCTGTAAATTTTTTCAGATTTTTAATTCCATTAGTTTTTAAAATTTTTGGGATTTTAGAGGTAGGTTTCTGTAATTTTGGTATCACATCGCCTTAATAAAATAAGTAATCTCTTAATGATTATAAGAAATTCAGTATCTTAAAAGTATGTATCATACATTTATTATCACGTATAATTTACAAAAAAAACATATCTACATTGATCAACAAATACATTTTAATATTTGAATATAGAAGTATCTAACTAGGACGAGGTAATGTATCGACAATCAGTGACATTTCAACAAGCTCTCTAACACCTTCTGTGATTCTTGCTTTGTAATCAGAGTCCTTAGCCATAATCTCGTCAACAAATGGCTTTCTATTATTAAAATAATAAGATTCATAAGTCTCGGGATTATCCATAATATTAGCTGCTGTCTTGCCATCCATCAAAACAGTAGGGTGAAATATCACAGCCGTAACAAGGGCGGGTAATCTTTGTTCCTTAACACCTTGTAGTAATTCTTGAAAATTTGGCACGATTCCTTTGAAATTATTGTTTGCCAAAGTTTCTTTCAAAATAGTATAATAGTGTTTTAAAATTCGAGACTCGTGCTTATTTCTGAATTCTCTGGTTGTGGTTAAGTAAATAAGTTGCATGAGATCATGAGCTAAAGGAGCGTAACGGACAAGTTGGAAATCGACGAGATTACAGTTACCAAAATCATCGAATATCATGTTACTGCTCCAAAGATCGCCGTGGCTTATTACGTTTCGTTTGTTTTTTGAAGGTTCGCATATGTCGAATATTCGTTCGCTAGCTCGCCGAATGCAGCTTGAATCAAGTTCTAGATCTTGAGCAACGTCGACGGCAAGATTTATTGCATTAGCGTACCACGAGTAACTGCGACCTGTGCGTTTGAATTCGGTTTCTTCCAAAATTTCTGGATATACTTCGTCGAACGTTTTACCTAAAATAATAATTACATTATTATTTATTATATGTACTATTTAATATTTTAATCTAAATGCGTTATCATAATTCCACTTATATCTAAAGTATATCTTTAATTTTTTTATTTAAATTACATTTTAATATATTTTCACCCAAACCACCCATAATGTCAACTTGATTTACTTCAAACTTTCGAGAAAATAGTATTTTATTTTATTAAAGAGTACTTTTTACTCCCGACAGTCACTTTTTTGTTCCGTGATTCATTATTTAGTCCCCATATTCACCGTTGCCCTTAATATAACAATAGTAACTAACACACTTATAGTTAATAATTTTCATTTTTTGAGCATAAGGAGCCCAAAAGACATAATAAATACAGGAAAATTTAAATTAATATATAAAGATGAAAACATTAAATGGTCGTTACTGATAAACAAAGTAACCTTTTCCAGGATGATGTAGGTAAACATTCCCTTAGTGCATAAATAATTGTTTCACCCAAACCACCCGAAAAGTCCACTTTTTTTTACTTCACACGGGGGAATAAAGTTGTACTTACATTGCCATTAATGTAAAAGTAGTAACCAACACATTTTTAGTTAAGAATTTAAATTTAAAAAATATAATAAGAACAGAAACATTTAACTTAGTATATACAAAGAAAGAATATTAAATTCTTGTTACTGTCAAACACAGTGACTTTTTCCAAGATGAATATTAAATAGACTTCTCGTGAAATTTCTTTGACAGAAAAATTACTTATTTAAAGAGAAATCTGACTAAATATAACTTAATTATCTATTTCTGTTAAATAATTTTTGAAAAATTTGTTTTTATGCTTTTTTAATAATTATTTCAATATTTAATCGTAATACATTCGTAAATACATAATTTTGGTGAAAAAATATTTTCCTTAATGTATTGACTTGCAACTTTGCAGAATGACATATAATTGAATTACTTCGTGTCTCTGCACTGAGATTTTCATAAAATAGTATATTTAGAAAAATGTAATAATTAAGCTATAAAATGCTTGGACGGTAACAATAAGAAATACCATCTCGTTAATTTATAAAAATTTAAATAAAATAATCACGAACAAAAAGAATATTCTTATTACAAATAAAAGCTGATGTCTATACAATTCTATTTATAATAATAATTAAAACATTAGTATACGTTTAATCAATATGAATATATAATACTTACCATTTAATCTTTCTTCGGCAAGCAATGAACAAGCATGTAATCGAGCAATGCAACTGACAGCCGCTATTATAGACTTTTCGTCCAACATCCTCGATCTATTGATAAAACCTTTGTACTTCATATCCTCGAATACTAAAGTATTGTCTTTGACCAAATAACACGTAGGTGCCCAAGCGCAGCCTTTATAATTTTCTGTTAAGAAAGGAACAAGAAATCTAAAGAAAGCTGACTCCTTGGCAAAACATCCCTTTTCTTCGATGTAAGCTGCTTGACTCGGTACATCATACGGTATTGTTTTAACAAAAAAATTCTGTTTCTTGTATTCGTTTGATCCTGGATCTCTGACTACCAATACAAGACAAAGATGTGCTCCCAAAAATCCTAATTTCTCCTCGGAATAAGATCGTAAATGATAGTCGATCAGTTCAACATCGTCAGAAAATGCTTGTTTCGATAAAATAGTTGCCTCTTCGTGAGTAACGACATTACGAAAAATATCATTAAATTTAGTACGACCAGTTTTAACTAAATTATTTTGTTCAATAACGCAACTATCGGAATTTACTGTAATTGGATTTTCGAATAACGACTGTCCCGACATATTGCACGTAGTCTTATTGCTCTATGACGTTTCCGCAGGTTCGCTTTTAAGATTCTTATCGTTTGTTTGCAATTTCGCACTGATGATATTTTTACGTAAGTAATTGGCAAAATTTATCTAGAGCGCTGTTAATCGAAGCAGCTGCGTATTGACATAGGGGTAATGCAAGTCACACGTTCCTGTAAAGCAGTAAATCAAGCGCTTTTGGATTTGAGCTCTAGGCTTTGTGTCGCTTGGCAGAACCTACTAATTTTTGATGGTTAAAACAGATAAATCTTTATTCAAATATACTAAATTATCGCGCATTTCAATCTATACAGATTTGACATTTACTTCTGCAAATGGTATAAATAGATACAATTATCTTTCAGTGTTTTACAATGCTCGTGTTGTTGGATTATTTGCTTGAGTGACGTCATTTTTTGTATTACCACCCAAGGAGAAACTAAATTTATTCAATATACTTACAAATAAATTATTGTATTAATCCTTATTTATATATCGTATAATTTATAAACATTAATTTCCTAATGCTTCTCAAATTATGTATAATATTAATCTGTAAAAATGTTTTAAATTAAACTTATTTTAAATAATATTGTTAATGGAATCTAAATTACATTTTTACACCCCTAGTATCTCATTAATATAAAATGTCACTTTAAAATTAGATTTAATTCAGAAGGTAAATAATTATTACACGATAAATTTGATTGATTTTTGAGATATTCTATTCCACTTTCTACGATATTTTTTCCACAATATGAAATTTAATAAATTATTGTATTAAAATTTTTGGTAAAAAGCTTTATAAAATATAAATAAATATTTCTGTTTAAAATATAGCACGCAGATAGAATATTAATAAAAAAAAGTCTTTTAGAATTTTATAAATTAATGTCTTTTGTTTAAATATTTGTTTATTATTTTATTGATGTTTTTAAGTTTCTAGTTTGTATACTCAAAAAAAGCTAAAAATTGGTTCTGGCCCCCTACATAATAAGATTTTTCTTATTTATTATTTGACAAATTAAAAATAACACCTAAAATTTGGACAAGTGTTATAGATACATAATCGTAAAATATGAAAATCAATTTATTTATGTTTAGTTCAATTTTTATCAAATTATTATCTAATATACATATAATGATATCAATAAATCAATTACTCAATTGTTTTCTCTTAAAATACATAGCTCGACAAATAAATTAATTAAACAGATTTAATATAAATACATAAAGTTTCATCGAACTTTTCAAAATAAAACGATCTCTTGCTGTTTTTTGTTTATTATGACAAATATTTTTGGTATAATGTACACAAACATTTACAGAAGGATTAATCTAACGAAACTATATATATAACAAGTTATAAAACACGGAAATTTATATTCAAAATTTTTTAACAATATAATATTTATTAAGAATTTCAAATTTATTATTTTTCTACCTTAATTACAAATGTATTAAAACAGGAAAACTTTGATTATTTACCTATAGGATATAGTCTGGAAATATATTTCATAAATACAATATGTATTATACCTAGTGAAATATCAAACTAATTATCTTTACCTTATGACTCATAAAGATTATCAAAATTTATTAAACATTTGTCGCATCGTGTTCAATTAAATATATAAAATGAGTTGTACTCTACATACAAATTAAATGGATTTACTCAATATGTTGATATAAGGTGTAATAAAGCCAATTGATAATAGATCATTAAGGATAAGTGTTACAGGCATAGATTGGTAACGATTATTATTACGAAAAAAGCAACAAAAATTATAATTTATATTTGTTTATTTTACAATCCAAATATTGTATACGAAACTAGAATAAAAAAACGATCCATCTATTTAACTATTCAAGTCGGTCGTGGTAAACTATCAAAATTTAAAGACAACTGAACAAATTCTCTTACAATATCTTGTATTTTAGTTTTATAAGTTGGATCCAAAGCCATAATTTTGTCGACAAACGGCTTCCTATCACAGAAAAAGTAACCTTCGTACGCATCCAATTCATTCATCACTTCAGCTCCAATTTTTCCATCCATCATTATCGTTGGATAATTAATCACAGCTGAGACCAAAGCTGAAAATCTTTGCTCCTCCATACCTTGAAGTATTTCATCAAATGGAGGTATCACTCCGTTAAATCCACTAATGGATAAACAATCATTTAATGTTTTATAATACAATTCTATAATGGATCGTTCGTGTTTTTCTCGGATTTCTCTAGTAGTGGTCAGGTAAAGCAGTTGCGCGATATCGTGAGCCAAAGGGGTATAACGTATCAGTTGAAAATCGACTAGATTGCAGTTACCAATTTCATCAAAGATCAAATTGCTGCTCCATAAGTCACCGTGGCCAATGACATTGCGTTTGGTTTTAGATGGCAAAGCTATTTCAAACACTACTTCGCTAGCTCGACGAATGTTTGATGTATTTAGCCCGAGATTTTCTGCGACAGATATGGCAAGGTTAATTGCAGTAGTGAACCAAGCATATTTACGACCTTTACGAGTGTACTCTGCTTCTTCAAAAATCTGCGGATAAAGCTCATTCAACGGTTTACCTACGAAGATTGCTATTGTCAATTTCAGTAAAGTTATTATTATTATAAAAATTTTATTTACTGAAAGTGATGCACTCACCGTTTAATCGTTCTTCGGCTAGTAGTGAACAAGAGTGAAATCGTGCGATACATTTTACGGCTGACTTTAACGTATCCACGTCAAACAACCTAGGCCTATTTGAAAAACCTTTGTACTTCATATCTTCGAAAATTAACGTATGTTCCTTGACTAGATAGCATTTTGGTGTCCATGCATCACCTTTGTAATTTTCCATCAACAATGGCATAACGTGTTTAAAAAAACCAGTTTCTTTTTCAAAAGAATTTTTCTCTTTAACGTAATCCATCTGATTCGGTATGTGAATCGGTACCGTCTTCACAAAGAAATTTCGCCTTATAACTCCGCTGCATCCTGGTACTTTAACTACTAAAATAAAACTTAAATGTGCACCCAAAAATCCAAGTTTCTCATCCGAATAGGATCTCAAATAATAATCGATTAATTCAGCATCTCGTGATATTGTCGATTTTGCTAGATCGCTTGCTTCATCTTGGCTCACGATGTTTCGAAAAATATTGTTAAAATGAGCTCGATTTGATTTTACGAAATCGATTTTATTATTACTTAAAGCATGACTTTTCGGGAGCTCGTTAATAGATTTTTCGACAATTAATTTACCGGACATATTGTACAAATGCACCCGTACAGCTAGAATCTGACAGTAACTGATAGTAAACCTTATTGGTTCTTACTAGTAATACACGTGCCGCGTGAATTGATAGAGCTAAAGTAAGTATGCAAATCTGTAAATCATGTATTTTTATTCATATACATTAACTGATAATTTCCAATGTTAATAGGGTTATTCTAAATGAAACGAAATGTTATATTAGATATCATAAATAATGCTATTTATTCTTTTAACACGTATCAACGCGTGATTTGAACAAATTGATATACATTTTTGTAAAAATAATAATTTATACGTTATAGTTGTCAATGTCAATTATACTTGAGTGACACGATTTTACATTTCCATCAGAAGCGTTTAAAAAATTTGACAAAAAATTTAAATAAAAGTTATAACAATATAATTATTTATAATACAAATAAAATATTAAGCATGCGCTACGAAATTAGGTAGGTTTATAACTTTCACAGAGTAGCCAATAAATTAATTCTAATATAGTCAGTATACTTGCTCCTGTAAACAAGCCGACAGCGTTTCCAATTGCAACTGTAATTTTAAATCAATATTTAAGAAGATGGTTTTTGTTTAAAAATAAGAAGTATACCCATGAAAGAATGATTTCAGAGCTAATTAATATAAGATTCAATAAACGCGCTCGATAATTAACTGTGATCGAGTTGATAAGACGGTTCATCAAACAAATAGATAAGATTTGAAAAAAATAATATTTTATAAATAATTATTATAAATTATTATTATGTTACTTAATTTATTTGTATAATATAAATATGTTATTCAATCATGTTTCTCGGTACTATAATCTTTTTACACGATGCATTTTTACCGCAAGATATCATGAGAAACCATTTTATCCAATAAGTAGAAATTATAATAGTAACAATAAAACACACTTACCCGGTGGCAGAGTCGCGGAGATGTATCTAAGCCGATCTCGGAAATTAAGCACCATTTGCTAACATCCAAACAAATTGTTTCAATATTTAGGTCGTCTCAAAGAAGGTGAAAAGTGAATAGATAAAAAAACAATAAAATATTATTTTTTCCACTTACATAAAACATCTTTTAATACAACAGCAAAAAGAAATCTTTTGTTAAATCGTTGAAAAAAAATTTTAATTTATGTATAATATTACGTAAAAAGCAGATAAATAAAATTTTAAATAACCGATTTATGTACTTTATAGTAATTCTGTTCCACCAACACGGATTAGCATCGTACTTTATTGTTTTCTGTTGAAATTTAAGGCTGTTCGATAAAATGGTTTCTAAGATATTCTGTGGTAACCGTATTATACTAAAAAGTCTTGGTACAGTTAAGTAATTGATTAAACAAAGTTACGTTACAAATGAATTAATTAAGACAATTTGGGTTAAAAATTAACAATAGTACAATTTGTTTCAAAAATAAAAAAAGATTTTAAATTGGATCAAAATAAATTATTAATTATTTATAATAAATTAAATTTTTTTTAATACAAAACCCATAGTTGCCAGGGTCAACTTCAATCTTTCCTACTTTATAAATCTAGATGAACTTTATAAAATATAATAAATTTGATAGCACCTTAATTTACAAACAATCGACCTCTGTACAGAGACGAGCTTACAATCAGTTTTTCGAGAAATTCGTTACCAAATATATAAAGCGAAGAATATAAACTTGACCATCTTTGTCAAATTAGTAATGTCAGTACCATACCGATTATTTGTATAGATGCAGACTCTTGGCAATTAGTAATATTAAAACAATAAATCCTCACTTAAATAGTACTGTCAGCTTCTTTCATGAGTACAAAGCTTCATTTTGACAGTCAAATGATTGTTTTAAAAAATGTATTGCATAAGAAGTTTTATTACCGAAAACATCAAGGAGACTACGCACAACGTAACGTTGATACCGCACGCGAGGTTTCGAAAGCATCTTCATTCGAATGCCAGATCTAACATTGCTAAATGATTCTGACTCTTTATTGAACGAGTACCAATTAATAGTGCTACCTTCGCAATTGGGTAGGCAATCGAAATCAAGACTGCTTGATTTTTGACTCCGATACTGACTAATACATTTCATTTCCGTCATGTTGCATATCGACATACCAGGTTGGTGTGGGTAAGACTGGCCAATGCAGCCACACATTTGTAACATTTGTTTTATGTCTCCCTAAATAAAAATGCATACTCGATAACTAAACTAAACTATTAACTAACTAACTATAGGTTACTATTAGGTAACTAGGTAACTATTTATTCAATAATTTTTAGTATTGCGGTTTTTTTTATATTTAGTATCGTTTTTTATATCTTTTACTAGTATTGAAATACAAACTAAGAAATTAATTACTTAAGCAAATCAAATTGCAAATAGTTACCTCGGTAATACATCCATCGAAGCTGTATAAATTGTACACGCGCATACCTTTATTCTCTTCTAGAAATCGGCATTCTCGTTTGTCGGGAGATACACTTTTCACGTTGATCTCGTTAATAATATCCACTATATTAAACTCTATATCAGTTATATTCTCTAAATTTTTTAATATTTTTTTGCTGCTGGTGAATATTGTAGGTATTTCAACATTATTCAAAATGAATAACTGTATCTACATCAAATGTATACATTATTTAATTAATTGCAGATTAGTTCTGATTGGCACAAAAAAACACAAAAATAAGTTCATACACAAGAATTGTTATATTTATCAGAAATGATATTTATAATTGCATGTGTGCAAATCTAAGTAATAATTTGAATCATAATATTATCAAAATTATGCTAGAAACAAAAAATTAGTATCTAAGAAATTAAATACTAAAACGTGAAAACAGTATATAGCTAGGTAAGTACATATTATGTTAAAGAATGTAATAAGAATTTAATAACGGGGTGTAATCATGATTGATAAACAAATCATTATATTGTAATTTTCATCTTTCATACTAACGTCGCCATTGGTTTGTTTGTATTTTTCTTTGAAGTCAAATGATAAAAAGGCAGACGTATGATTTCGATTCACACTAAAATCGACACTTGGTCTGCGTGGTCTTGCATGTTTAGAATTAAGCATTTGGCAGTACCCAATCGAAGTGTATACACTGACAATATCATTACAGCAATTACAATCAGTTTTTCGAGAAATTCGTTACCAAATATATAAAGCGAAGAATATAAACTTGACCATCCTTGTCAAATTAGTAATGTCAGTACCATACCGATTATTTGTATAGATGCAGACTCTTGGCAATTAGTAATATTAAAACAATAAATCCTCACTTAAATAGTACTGTCAGCTTCTTTCATGAGTACAAAGCTTCATTTTGACAGTCAAATGATTGTTTTAAAAAATGTATTGCATAAGAAGTTTTATTACCGAAAACATCAAGGAGACTACGCACAACGTAACGTTGATACCGCACGCGAGGTTTCGAAAGCATCTTCATTCGAATGCCAGATCTAACATTGCTAAATGATTCTGACTCTTTATTGAACGAGTACCAATTAATAGTGCTACCTTCGCAATTGGGTAGGCAATCGAAATCAAGACTGCTTGATTTTTGACTCCGATACTGACTAATACATTTCATTTCCGTCATGTTGCATATCGACATACCAGGTTGGTGTGGGTAAGACTGGCCAATGCAGCCACACATTTGTAACATTTGTTTTATGTCTCCCTAAATAAAAATGCATACTCGATAACTAAACTAAACTATTAACTAACTAACTATAGGTTACTATTAGGTAACTAGGTAACTATTTATTCAATAATTTTTAGTATTGCGGTTTTTTTTTATATTTAGTATCGTTTTTTATATCTTTTACTAGTATTGAAATACAAACTAAGAAATTAATTACTTAAGCAAATCAAATTGCAAATAGTTACCTCGGTAATACATCCATCGAAGCTGTATAAATTGTACACGCGCATACCTTTATTCTCTTCTAGAAATCGGCATTCTCGTTTGTCCGGAGATACACTTTTCACGTTGATCTCGTTAATAATATCCACTATATTAAACTCTATATCAGTTATATTCTCTAAATTTTTTAATATTTTTTTGCTGCTGGTGAATATTGTAGGTATTTCAACATTATTCAAAATGAATAACTGTATCTACATCAAATGTATACATTATTTAATTAATTGCAGATTAGTTCTGATTGGCACAAAAAAACACAAAAATAAGTTCATACACAAGAATTGTTATATTTATCAGAAATGATATTTATAATTGCATGTGTGCAAATCTAAGTTATAATTTGAATCATAATATTATCAAAATTATGCTAGAAACAAAAAATTAGTATCTAAGAATATAAATACTAAAACGTGAAAACAGTATATAGCTAGGTAAGTAAATATTATGTTAAAGAATGTAATAAGAATTTAATAACGGGGTGCAATCATGATTGATAAAACAAATCATTATATTGTAATTTTCATCTTTCATACTAACGTCGCCATTGGTTTGTTTGTATTTTTCTTTGAAGTCAAATGATAAAAAGGCAGATGTATGAGTTCGATTCACACTAAAATCGACACTTGGTCTGCGTGGTCTTGCATGTTTAGAATTAAGCATTTGGCAGTACCCAATCGAAGTGTATATACTGACAAATTCATTACAGCAATTAAAGGGTCTTTCATTCCACTTGCAATCAACGAATGTGTCGTTACAATTCGTTTTTACCTATAAATAAGTAATACACACGAAAATATAGGAAAACTTACGGTAAAAAAATATAAGTTTGCATAAATTATACCCGTTTATAAATCGAAACGTAATCTTCAACTGAAATGTTTAACGATTCAAGTTTCTTCAAATAACCCAAATTGAAAGGTAAAAATAATTGTTCCGCCATTCCACGACCGTTCAGAGTACCATTACTGTACTTTGTTATTATTCTAATTTATAAAAAAAATACAATTTGTTATTTTACCTCAAAAAATCATTGATCAATTACGGAAATATTGGTAATAAAACATATATATATATATATATATGCTTCCTACGTTATGTTTATATTCTAGAGTACCATAAACGAGGTCGGAAACTGAGAAAAACTTACGCAGCTGCATGTTCCTTAGCTGCTTGATTGAAGCTATTACAAACCGCGACAGTTGGAAACGGTGTCCGCCAATCAAGGTTAATAGTATCAACGGCAATTGCTATAGGTTTATCGACGTACATTCGATATATACTTTGGGCTGTTACCAGACATGCATACCAACTCAGTACACAAAAGATTACCCAGAATAAGCTCAAAAATATATAACAGAAATTAACAGTGTATATTTAAAATATTAAATATTCTTTGTACGTAATGTTTTGTCATGTTTTTACTTAAAGTTTGTAACATTCACTCACAAAAATTGTTTCTTAATACAAGCGGAATTATTCTCAAATATTTACGTTAATTAGCTTTAGAATATTATTGCGTGAAACAAGAAGCATAATTCTCTAAATTGCAGAAGAATCATTTAACTTCTAGCGAATTGATTTTTGGCGCCCGTTTGAGAAGATCCTCTTGTAATAAGAAATCATTTTTGTGAGTATTTTTATACCACGGTCCTGTATTTATGTAAATGCGTGTGTTTTTACGACATTTTTATGTCTTTTAATCCAAGGTTTATTCATAAATAATAATTACCGTTCAGACCAATGTTGATTTTTCTCAACAATGTACTTAAATCCATGAATATTTGAACTTTCCATATATTTTACTAATCCTTTTATACATTGCTTTATTAATTTCATGGTGCATTGAGACGAGGAACACAACACTAATGAAAACCAAAATAATTTGCCATTACTCATTACCATGTATCATTACTATAACTGATATACTTAATTATTCAATGCAATTTGCGTACGTTATTATAATCTTGCGTGATGTCATTAATGTATACTTTAGTATAAACTCGAAAATCGTAAATGTCAAGTTTATAGGTATAATAAAAGAAACTAAAATATTCTTTTTTCCTAATTATTTTTAATTATGCATACGATTATGTTGATCAGCTTTATACGCAGTATTTCATTGTGAAACTTCTTCATTGAAGTGTTTTTAATGTCTAAAAAAATGATTAAAAATTATTCTAATTTTAATTATAAAACAAAATCCACGGCATGACATTTTTTGTATTATTCGATTCTTTATTTACCTTATGGTCTATATTTTTTTAATGAAATAAACTTATGCAGATTTATATAATATGTTAAGTTTGCAAAAATCGCATAAATCTTAAACCGCATGGATTATAAAAAAGCTTTTGTAAATTGTGATTTTATATTTTAATGCAACGTACTTACAAAAAACCATATGTCTTGTTTATAAAGGTTTATAGCTTCCAAAATACGTAAACATTAATCTTTAATCTTTATACGGTCGGAGTTTTGAAAAATTAGAAAATCGCATTTTTCTATAAGAATGTGGTCGAAAGTCCCTGAATTGGAGACAAACTATCAAGGAGAGGCCACACCCTCTGGAAAACATATCCTTACCAAACTCTAGGATATATTTAAGTAATACTATAAATATATCAAGAAAGCCGGAGTTTTAGAGTCCAATGCCCATTTTTACGATAGATATAAGTAAATAACGAAAAATTTCGCCAAAAAATCCTTGATTCTGATCGCTTATAACTCGGAAACGAGTGAAGATGTATATTCAAACCAAATTTTAAAAGAAAACTGAGATCAAGTAGCTACGCTTAAAAAAGAAGCTCAAATATCTTAATTGGGTCAAAAGTTATGGATGGTCAGATTTCTACCAGGGATAATAAACTGTAAAAAACAATAAAGCGAAATCTTCGCAAATCAATGTTAAGAAATCTGTAATCTGTACGAATTCCTTTTAAACACGTTCTACATTTATAAACATCAAATTTGTATTATTTATTTGTAAGAGTTTGTAAAAATGCCACATTTTAAATTGTATTAAATTTTATTAATAAAATACATGCTTATAACATAAAAAAATCATACTCATGAATTTTACTTATTTGAAAGGTAAAACTTTATGTTCATTTATATTAATTGATAAGTCTTTTTCATTATTATCTTTATTTTTTATTTAATTCTTACATAGTTAATATAAACGATTGTTTAATAGAAGCACTGCTAATAGAAAAAAGAATATCAGGAGTAGATCCACATCCGGTGGAAGAAAACCCGTATTAACATTATATGTTTTACTATGTGATCAAAATTAATAAGTTTAACAAATGTTAAGGTTAACAGATTTTTAATTTTATTAATAATTAATATATCGTATTTTTATTTTCTGGGTAAACCTAAATCAATTATATCATTCATCATGAGATCGTGGTACGATGCAGTCGAAGGTACCTTTTAGTTCAAGGAATAGTGCAATTATTCATTCTTCAAAAATTTTGTTGAATCTTTATTATTGTAAAAATACTTAAGTGGTCTATACTTACATAATTTCTCTTTTCTGAAACCAAACTGAGTACACTATGTATATTCAAATATTGTCGATATAGTGCAGCGACATCTACCATTAAGCTAATGAAATATCTTTCAAAATGATCAACGAACGGTAACAATACTACCCGAGTCCAAGTACAATTTTGAAATTTCAATTTTTGTTCAGTTATTTTTATAATAAATTTTCATGGCATAACAATACAAATTCGAATAAATGAATATGCGTATAAAATTCTCTTTTAATTAATTCCTGGTAATTTTATTTAATTATTCGAAAGCTCTCTCAACATTAACTTTCTTGATGTATACGAAACAATTTCATATTAAATTAAAAAAAAACGAGTACGTAAAAATGTATCTTATTTTATTTTAAATAAAAATTAATATATTGTCAATCACCATGATTATACTCGCCATCTTATTCTGCAATGACGTCAGTTACGAAAAAGTAGCTATTGGAAATCGCGAATAAGGCTAGAAAATACGGGTGATATATATATATATAACGAATATTTCGGTATTTCGCGGGGCCGTTGGTTGGCCGCGCAACGTACTTATGTGCGTATACGCGAGAGAGAGAAAGTGTTTTTGGTGTGCTCGGTTTTTCGGTTTTCCCTCTTCCCCTTTCCTCCCGAGCGGTCGCTAATAAAACTACGAAACGAGGGAAGAGAAGGAAGCAAATCTGTGCGACGAAAAAATACGAAAGCCGCGACGGAGGGGCAGCCAATCTCATCTAACGAAAAAGCCGAATGGTAACGGGTGCACGAGGGATGTCCGGTCGTTTTATTTTATTCTTTTAAGGGCGGGCTCTTACACGTTTTAATATAATATCGCGTGCGACACCCACTCGACATCTATATATACATATATATATATATACACGCATATATTTGTTTTATTTATTCTAGATTAGAAACACTTTTTCTATTATTATATACCACACAACAGGCACTTCGCTGGCTCGAGCGTGCACATATAGATAATTTTGTACATATAAGGTATATAGAGAAAGAGTGTAAAAGAGAGAAAGAGAGAAAAAGAAAAAAATAATTATATTCGCACAGACAGGTTAAAAGTTTCTTTATAACCTTGTAATCGCAATGGCGCTGAACCCTTCGTATGAGGCCATCGGCAAAGGTTTCGTTCAGCAATATTATGCGATGTTTGATGATCCTGCCCAACGGCCAAATCTCATTAATATGTACAATGTAAGTACCAACGTTCATCTACTATCGAAACCGGCTCGTTTTTATACTTTCTTCATTCATCCTTGCATACTTACTCTACCGTTTTTTCTTCTCTAGACCGAATCGTCCTTTATGACTTTCGAGGGTTTGCAGATTCAAGGTGCCATTAAGATCATGGAGAAACTTACAGTAAGTATTTACAATCATTCGATGAATGACAATTTTTTAGTGAGAACATTCCATCGTACAAATATCTATTACTACTCCAAAATTTTTATTGGCTATGATTCTTGCATAGGTAGATATATAATAACCAGTTTATATAGGTACTCTGTAAAATTTAAGTCTTTTAAATAATTATTTTATTAATTTCTTTAAAAAATACTGTTACATATTATACATTTTGGTGGATAATTCATACACGTCGATTATAGTTGTAGTGTACTTTTCAAAACTTGTCTGTGGGTTAAAATAAATGTAAAAGTATCAAATTGATTTTCAAAAGTTAAGTAATTCTATTAGAAGTCTTAAAAGTTAAATGTGATCAATAATTTTAAAATAATACACTGCAAATGTTCCTCATAATATAATTTTAATATTTTGATATTTTGCATTTTTCATACTTATATTTTTGATTTCTATTTTATTACAATAGTATTAGTATGTTAAATAATAAACCTAAAATCATATATCTCTATTATTAATTTATTAATAAATATTAAGTTGTAGTAAACATGTTTTGAATAAAATATAACCTTAAAATGCTGAGTATGATCAATTATTATCAGTATAATATTTTAAGTTTCAGAAATCAAATACATTTATAATGTTGTATGTGTAACCCATTTTTATATTTAAAAAATTATTAAACTTCGTTTTTTTTTCAGAGCTTGAGTTTTCAAAAAATTAATCGAATAATAACGGCCATTGATTCTCAACCAATGTTTGATGGAGGTGTCCTTATCAATGTACTTGGAAGGTTGCAGGTAAGATTTGAAGTTTTAATGCATAATGTTAAAGGAAGAAATTCCTGTATTGGTAATATGTCCAATATTAAAGTACATCTTACCAATACAATATTATCAATTATACTTGAATAAGATTTATGGGAGATTGTGTCGCAGAAACTTGCATACAGCTTAATTTCTTAATTTTTATATTTGTCTTTGAAATGCAACTGGGCACAGTAATAAGAAATAAAAGAACGTACGAAATTATGTAGTTTCATTGGTTTACACTTTTTTATGTCAAGTAGACGTTTAGCTAATGACAAGTGTCCAGCGACTATCTCTCTTTAAATCTGCGTCTATAATGGAAAACTCAGTGATCGTTCATGGTTGGGCAGACTGATGATGATCAGCCTCATGCGTACATCCAGACATTTGTCCTGACGCCAATTGGCACCAGCTTTTTCGTGCAGCACGACATTTTCAGACTCGCGCTGCACGATACTGTATAGACAACTAGGAAAGATCGACTACAGGTCATCACATTACGGTAAAAGCTGTCCCCTAAGTTCTAATGCAAACTTTGTTGCTTTATTTACAATTTTGTATACCCAGCTTGTTTTTTTATTTTCATAATCTGCCTCATCCAAAATAAAGTATTAACCACTTCTGTGACTATTCTAAAAACACATATTAAGCAGGGTATGACAAATTATAGGCTTAAAATTAGATTTATAGAACACATTTCCTTAAATAAAAAACATAAATTTTATTAATACTGATAAGAATGAAATTAACAGGAATGCAATTACTGTGCATTCTTATTGAATAGGCTCCAGGTATTCAATCTAATTGATACTAATCTACTAATTATTATCTCTAGATGAAATGCTAAGTGTACCTTTTGTTTGATATTTTTAAACAGAATGATTCTTTAAATTAATAATTATTGTATAAAAAGTCAAAAGGACAGTGACTTTACTTGTGGGCAACAAAGTAAAAGCATGAATAACGTGTGTTAATATCTATTTTAAAAATTTTTTTTAAGGTATTGCAATTTAGTTTTAGTAAAAACAAATCACGGAAAAATATTTAATAGCACTGATTAATTGAAATAAATCAAAAAATATGAATGTAGCATATTACTAATTTATATAAATTTCTTTTACAGGCAGACGAGGACCCACCGCATGCTTTCTCACAGACATTTGTGCTGAAGCCACTAGGGAATTCATTCTTCTGCCAACACGATATCTTTCGTCTGGGCATCCATGATACCATTTAAATGGGAAATTTTACTGACTCTAAGAGATCAGTGGTTAATAACAAGAACTTATGGTTGACATAAATCAAGAATAAGTGAGCTACTTTTTCATCGTTAAGAAAAAAAACATTCTTTTCATCATGAAGTACACAATGTTTTCCCCTCTTTAAATATCACTGTTTTTATACAAAGCTGCTTAAGTCACGGCAAAAAGAGGATTTAAGAATAAATAAGTTTAATAATAATCAAGCCTCATTATTTTAAAATATTGTATATTACGCTAAGTATGAGGTTGTCTTAGCTTACAAATTTTATACAGATTTTTTGCTTCATATGGTGAGTTTTTTAAATAATAAAAAAAAGCTGCTCGTAGTAAATTGAGACAATAAAATTGTGCAAAAATATTACTAAATAATCAACATCATGAAAGTGATCTCTTTTTTTAAAATAGCTTTATTATTTACAATCTTATTTAAACATAATAGATTTATATCACAAGATATTGTTTTTATTAACAAATAAAAATTAAGTCTTATTATTTATTTTTAGACAATTTTAAAGTTACAAAGATAATTATAAATTGCCTCTCTTTGCTTGCTCCATTTCAATTGCTTCGAATAATGCTTGGAAATTTCCAGCGCCAAAACCCTAGAATGAATTTAAAAAAAGTTTATAAAATATCATGTTTACATAGGTTTAAAAATTATTAATAAAATATAATATTTTTTTCAAAATCCTAGTAGTATATTAATGACACTCACATTTTTTTTTCACTTTTAAGCATTATAGTAGTTGTTGAGTTATACTTACATTATGATTACGTCTTTGGATAACTTCTATAAAAAGGGTAGGCCTATCTTGTAAATTTTTCGTGAAAATTTGCAGCAAATATCCGTTTTCGTCATAGTCAATAAGAATTTTTAGTTTTTGTAGAATTTCCAAATCTTCAATAACTTTTACTTTGCTGCCTTGCAGTTTTTTTCTCAACATGTTGTAATAACTGTCGGGTACATCAAGAAATTCAACCCCTCTTGCTCGCAAATTGGAAATCTGTAATGAAGATAAATCAAAATATTAATTCTTATTCTTATTATTAAATATTGTTTTTACAACTTATACAGTTATTATATACAGTTATTATATAACTTTTACAGCTATCTGAATTCAAGCTTATTTTTTTACAAAAAATTATTAAATTATTAAAAATATAATTTTTTAAAAGTGTTTAGAAAATAATTTAACACTTACGGCAGTTAGAATATCATCAGTGTTAAGGGCAATATGTTGAACTCCAGCACCACCATAGTAATCAACATATTCCTGAATTTGCGATTTCTTTTTTCCCTTAGCTGGCTCGTTTATTGGCATTTTGACAGTTTCTTGCCAATTGGTCATCACAATTGATCTTAGCGCTGAAAATTCAGTATGCAATTGGCTATCATCGACTGACCAAAATCTATGAAACTGCAGACACTTCTCATACCTATGAATAAACAACGACAACAAATGTATATTTATTTATTTATATAAATATTTTCTAAAAAAAATTTAATACAGAGAATAACAATTACCATTTAGCAACTGGTTCCATTTGCAAGTCCGGTTGATTTCCGACGATGTGATCGATAAAATTCAGGTTGATGGCGGGTCTAAAAATAAAAAACATTTGATTACACATTCGTATTGAACTTTATAAAATGACATTTAGTTTACTCTATTAAACTTACAAAAGTTTTGAAAGTGGATCTTTTTCTTCTTTGCGAAATCCTGGTAAGAAGAAGCCTTTGTATTTACTTCTATCGACGAATGTGTGCAACGTGTCTCCATACTAAATTAGGGATTTAAAAGTAAGTGATTTGATAAAACCAAATGTACCAAATATATAAAAATTATTTTAAATATAAGATTGTATTCGGTATTTTAAATATGTTACATTGAAGAACGTGTATTTTAAACTTACAGTTTGAACAGTTGCAAATCGGACGACACCGTATTCGTCCCTTTCTTCCCACAATTCCCGCACAACTTTTGCTCCTTTCTCTTTGGCGATCTTTAAAAAGAAATTGTTAATAATTTATTTAAAATTTTTAAATACATTCGTTGACAGTTCTTTTGATTGCTTTATCAACATAAAGATAAAGCGTTATGTTCTTATCTTAAGTAATTTAAGTAATTTAAATAGCAATAATTAATTATTAATCTATTGATGTAAGTACCTTGAAAATGGTTTCGATGTCTTCGACGTTGAAGGCGATGTCGCGCACCCCGTCGCCGTGCCGAGAAAGGTGACTCGCCATTTCCTCCTCGTCAGGCTCGTAGGCTGATTCAAATACGAATACAATCTAGAATATTTGAGTACATTACTGCAATAACTTTTTTAAATTGTAAGTAAAATAATTATAAAGTTGTAAAGTTTTGTAAACGTGAGAGTAACTTTATTCATTACTTTTTTTACTTAAGTAACCAAGAGTTATTAAGGGGTCTACTCTAATTAGAATTTTCAAAAAATTCATTATTTTTTACTTTTTTTGAAAGTATACATATGCAGATGAAGAAGAGGAACGAATAATGTATCAGACATCGCTGATTAGGAACAGGTAATATTTTTTCACGATTTTTCCTTAAACATAAACCTTTAACGCGTTTTTCTCGAAATAATGTTTTTCTAATGTTTGCTGATAAAATCTTTGAAACTACTGAATTGATTCTTATGAAATTTTTACCACATATTCTTTACTACTATAGCTATAGCGCATATCGAGGATTTTTTTTAATTTTTATTTTAACTCTTTTTTTTGACCAAAAACAGTAAAAACAACGAGTTTTTTTTAAACTAACCGCCATTTTTTCAATTTTTTAAAAATCAAAAATTACTTGATATGCGCTATAGCCGTCAACATACTGAATCTAACGCCGTTCGTATTACTATTCCAAAGATTTTTTCAACAGTGCGAGCACACCTTTTTTAGGACTTTCATTTTCATGTACAAAAACTTACTAAAATGTTCAATAAAAAATTGTTATGTATTTCGATAGTGTATTAATAAAGTCTAATAAATTCTATATCAATATCTATAATATAAGACTATTTAAACAAATCTGAAAAACTTTTTTTTTGGTGTGTCTAATTGGGGTATACCCCTTAAAATCTCGTATGAAATTATATCATTGTAATCGACATCGGAAAAAGTGACGACGAATAGTATCAGTACTTAATTAGAATAAGGTTATTAATTACCTTATTTTGTCTAACAGCGTGTGCTGCTGTACGCCTTGAACCAGTCTCCAGACCACTGTAGCCCAAGGGTTCGAACCCCATCCTTGCGCAGTAATAACTAGCCGCCTGTTGAATAATATTTATTATTACGTTTTCTTTGTTTAACTTTACTTTTATACCAAATAATATATATTTATATTTAATTTAACGGGATGTCGAGCACAAATTACAGGGAACTACCTTTTCAAACTCAAAAGTTTTGTTCAAAATAGTGATTTAAATTCTGAAAAAGATCACTAAATAAGTTTAAAGCATTTAAAAGGGTCTGAATATTTAATTTGTTAAGTAAACGTAATTTTTTAATTATAATTAGGTAAAAAATGCTTTTTGATCATTTCTAATTGAAAAAGAGCACTATTTCCAACCCAAAAATTGGACCATAATGTTTAATTAATTTTTTTTTAAATATATATTATTTAAAGCAAACGCAAGAACATTATATTGTCCATTTTTTAAAATTGATCTTCATTCCGTGAAAAAAATAAAAATAATTGCTATTTAAGGTCCGACATATCTTTCCTTGAATTATATTATTCAAAAATACAACGCAATGAGACCGTTGCAATTGCAATTAAAAAACAAATTCAAGAATTTCCCAGTTCATAGTCAATAACAATTTATTATGCGTTCGGTGAAATAAATTTTCTGCATTTAGCATAACTTTATTATTAACTCACTTTTACAAAATATATAATAATTACTTGCCTGCTTTGCATTTCCAACCCAAAATTTCACGTGATCGAAATTTAGAAACTTCCCTCCGATTGGCTGCAGACAAACATATAAATTTAGATTTTTATTCAAATTACAATTATATAATTATGTGTTAGTTCAAAATCATTACCTCAGGTCCTTTATCAGTGTACGTTGTCTAGAAAAAAATAACAAAGTATTTATTAAAATTATAAAACTTTATTTTAAAGAAGAGATATTGAAGTTTTAATTAACGAAATGCTCAAAAAAGTTTAAAATACTTAAGTATCAGAACTACTTTTTTAAAGAAAATATTAGCTTTATTTACTGTAAAAATAAAGATATCTAAATTTGAATAATTTGTTAAATATAATAATTATATGTGTACAGTTAAAGTAAAAAATATTACCATTGTGTGACTGTTCTTGAATGTCGAAAATTTCCGAAAAATTATAAGAACTAAACCTTAGAAATATCGTTGATATAATGTTTCGCGATTGGTACCGATTTCTCCTTTAAATAAGCTTGAGCTCCCATGTTATTCGAGCTCAGATTGGTTGAGCTGTGGAGGCTTGTTTACCACCACTGGCGAGTCCCCGAGAGTATGCATAAATTAATTGACACACTCTTTTTTTTTTTATTTTCCATAACTTCCTTTCCTTAGGAACGTGTCCAGCACGACACCAGTTCGTGACACCTTGGAGGCTCGCCTCGTGTACACGAAGAGAGTGAGAGAGAAGAAAACAATATATTTTCCTTAAACCGGATTAATTGATCTTAAATAAAAGATTTGTTTTGGATGATGTTATTAGTAGGATACTCAAAATATAATAAAAAATGTCTATGTATGTATATATAGTTCTTATATTTGTAGTTCCAATTTTTTATTATTGCAATTCTACCCGATCTACCTTACCAATGTATTTTACTATCAAATTCATACATTTAATGCTCAAATAAACTTCTAATTTAAATTGTTTCTATTTTTTATAATTTTTTTTATTATCTTATGTATTTATTATTTTGTCATTGCATTCAACAAATAATTATAATTTAATTTAAGATCAGCTGCTTTATTATGAAAAAGAATACGAAACATTCGCATATTGTCAAAAAATAATACTTAATAAAAAGTTGTGCAATTATTAGAGTTTACCAGATCTGGTTACAATTATTCATTAAAATTCAATTAATTATTTCTCTTTTTGTGATAATAATCACAATTCATAACTTAATAATTAAATAAATATTCAAATCTAGTTGCAAAGAACTTAAAATTATTTTTTTTTGTATTTTGGTGAACTATACGTTTATACTTAAAATTACATAATATTCTTTTATTTAATAAAAAAGATAAATAAGATATTGGTAGCTGAATTTTATGAACCGGTTTAGTATTGACGAACGAGTTTTAAATGTTTGTAAAATTTTTTTCGCGTATACGATGTATAAATTTCTTTTTAAAAATACCCACCAATGTTAACATTACACTTATTATTACTAAAGTATATATAAGTTTTCATAAATTTAATCGTGCATCAAATGGAATAAGATTGTTTTGAAAATAACCGCACCTAGAATTGGAACATGCGCGTATTACTTTCGAAACCCATTAAATGATTCTCAACTTTTCTGTAAAGCGACTGGTAAACAGGGAGAACCTGTTAACGATTCTATATATATATATATACATACACATACACAAATTAGTTAATAAGATTTACATGTTTAATTCAATTTTATATCGAAGAAATATGATAATCAACTCGTCAAACTGGGAGGCTCGCCTCACCAAAGGCTCGTGCAAGTTTAACTCGAGTTAATTCATAGAGAAGAAATCTGTGACGTTCATCTCTTGCGCTTTTGAATTTCAAATTCTCAAATATTATTGATATTCAATTTATTTATACACTTACTTATGTTACGTATTATTTTTCTAGATCTACAATGACCATACTATTTATACTCTGACTTTTCCTTTGTACTTCAAGTGTACATAAAGTAAAGTCGTATTATTTAGCATTTGACTAAAAACATAATGACATTTACATTGTTTAATTTCTTTATTATATAATGAAATTGTCATAGAAACCTTACAAAATATCTTAAATACTAATTTATATATACTTTTTTTTGTTTTAAAATATTGAAAAAATCAATCTATATTCTTGTATATAAAAATTTCTATGTTTTAGTATAATACTGAGATATTCTCACGAGTCTTACAATTTAATAGTTTACAAAGACAAAAACAAACCAACTTTTCTCGATAACTTGTATGTGATCGCTTCTATATACATAAATGTTAATTGAATGTACAAATAGCAATAAGATAGATAAATTATTCATTATTGCTAAAAAAATGTTTTTTACTATGCGCATGATACACTCGTAAATATCGGTGATTCGTAGTACTGTGTCGTTGAAATTATACTATAATTAAATGTGTATACTTGACGTACGACAAAATTCTTACAATATTATAAATGTGTTTAAAAAGTATCATTTGTATATTTTAAAAAATTTTAAAAAGTTAAACACTTGGTTTTATGGATCCATGTAAAAATATTTATGTATCAGTTTTTCATAATACATTGATATTTATATATCCACGTTATTATACAAAAATTATCGTTTTTAATTTATTTAATTTGTTTGAGTGTAGTTGCTTTCGTAGAATTGAAAATAATTAACTATTATTTTCTTTTTAAAAATTGATTTTATTTGCAAAGATCCCTTCTTGTTAAATTATATTGACAAAACTTTTAATAATTAGTTTTAACGAGATATCGAAGTCCAATCGACACTATTTGGTCCAAAAATTATGTCTAACATGTTTAAAAGTGAAAAAATCCATAAGTATGTAGCATATTTAATAGACAATATTATAAATGGAGAAAATTAAATTAGATTTTTTTGAATGGCTATTGAATAACATCTATCCAGTCAGAACTTTATGAAGCCCAAACATTATATACAAGTTATAAATTTAATAATTTGACGAAAATCTTAATATTAAATTGTAGTTTTTTTGAAAAATGGATTGATAAATAATTCATTAGATGAGAACGGATCAACTGATGCGGCTATTGAATTATTACTTTTAAAAAACTCTTATAGTAAATACAATTAAAATATTAATGTACTATGGTATTTGATACGTTATACAATGTCCTACTTCGAAACTTTAGCTAAAAGAATTACGACTGTTAATGAAGAAAATATAAATAATCAGTAGAAAATTTAAGATATGGCGAATGTAAAATGAAATAAAAATTTATCAATGTAATTACAATATAATTATTATACTATTTATTTACCCTACATAGTCAGTTTTGCACTATCAGGGATATTAAAAATACAATAACATTTAAAATTATATAAGTATGAAATGTTTCGAATTGACAACGCTGTTATCAACAATTAGACATTAAAAATAATCTACATTCAAGTAATGGAAGCAACATTTTAATCAGATACATTGAAAATATTTGTTGACGTTATTTACCAAAACGTAAAATAAATAGCAATTAAAGTAAAATGAATTATTTTTAATTGAATAACTTTATAATACGAAGTAATGTAAATTTAGTTCGAAATGCGTTACTTTTACAACAAATTTTGAAATAGAAGTGAGAAAAGGTATTACAAATGTACATTAATTGTAGTGCTTTATTTTTAACTGAAAATGTTGTAGTTTCGGTATAACTAAATTTAACATCAAAGTATAATGACATGTATTTGCATTATTATTATTACAATAAATTTTGGAGTCAAATAATCAAAACATTTCAAATTATGCATTAAATTTTATACAAAAATATATTGAATTTTGTGCATTTATACCTTAATGTATAGTTTTATATTACAATTACGTTATATTTAATATGCTTGTCAATCAAGTAGTGCATTACACGCGAGTAACAAATCCACGATATCTTTTGGAACGAGCTATATTGTGTATTGTTTTCATTTTTTATATTCACAGAGCATAATAATATATTTGAATAAACAAATGTTCTATAGATTTTCTTGGAATGACTTAAGGTCGTACAGTCTATAAATCCACAGACACCTTTAAATCTACATACATATATACATAAGACAGTATGTAACGATGACAATGAAGAGACGGGAGGTAAATTAATATGGTAGAGCAATTAGGAAGATTTAATGATTTGTATACAATTAAGTTAAGTACTTAGTGTTTATATTATTTTCATATAAGAAATCACAGAACTAATATCGTGAAATGGTCCACCAGTGTACTTGATTTTATCGACAATAATTTTAATTCGTATCGGCATCTGGTTAAAAAATTTGGCATTCGCGCGATCAAGTAGTCATAAAATCAAATTTTTCTAATAAAGGAAAACTGTTTAAATTCAATTTTAAACAAGAAAAGATTGTCGTATGTTCCTTTGGAAGATATGCATTAAATGCAATAATTGTTAGTATTAACAATTAGAAAGGATGTATTATATAGTTCGTTATATGTCAGTTGAAGTAAACAATTTTTCTTAAAGAAGTATTACAATTAAATTCAACATCGTATCTCTTAAGCTTAAATTATGTATAATACAATTTAGGACTCTTTTAGTTACTTCTACGTTCTCCGTATTGATAAGCTGAAATTAAGATCTGTAATTTATTTATAATAATTATTGGTTGGCCAAAAGTTGGCCTGTCACCTATTGTAATCGTTCTAATTTCGAGATATTATATTTAATTTCAGCGATAAAGCTATAAATTTACTTAATAATTTAAATATTATGTATACCTTGCATTTACTCATTTATCAATTATGAGTTTCGAAAACAAATTAATATGTAACAAGTAATAATAAATTATTAACATATTGATCTACTTTTAATATTAAACTTCATAACTCATTTCACTAGTACTTGAAAAATTAAGTACTTAGAATATAAATATTTATATAATCGTGATAAATTATTAAGAACTTAAGCCTGTGCATTTATACATAATTAATTTACATTCTTCATGAGCATCCATGTATATTTTGCTTTTTCGTATATTAAAATTTTTACAGTATTATAATTGCGTGATCCCTTTCGAGTCTACTTTTTGCTTTAAGAGGCACTGTTCCCATTAAATCAGCCGGTGTTGGAAGACCAGTATTTGGAGCTACAGCTTCTTGATAGAAAATTTCATTGTGTCCGCACTGGTTGCCATAAACAACAGTGTCGTCCGTTCTAAATTTTGAATTATAAAATTGTATTATTTTTTTTAACAATTGAGTTTTAAAACAAATTTTTTTATATTTCTACCTGACTATAATATCTGTAAGATTTCGGTTATCTCTAAATCTGTCATGTAGGGATGATACGATATCTAGTTCTGTGACACCCCATAGACCGCTTCTATGAACTGTATCCCACTCAGAATTTACACTTAAAACGCTGTATAATTCTTTACTTTCGTTAGAAACGCTGTCCGGTCTTTCACGCACAAAACTCATCTTACCAGATTTGATACATTGCAAATCTTCACTTTCAGCAACTGATAATGGCTTTAAACACTGCTCCAAGCGTGTTTCTAATTGACCTAAGCTATTTATACAAGTTTTCCACTGGAAAAATATATTAAAATATTTGTTAGATATTTTTTTATATTGTTTAAGGTCGTTTTTGTTATGCTCTTAATATGCTACTAATCAGCGAAGGAGGAGCGCGATATATTCGTGAGCTAAGCATTTATTGAAAATATATTCTATGGTGGTGCTTGCACCAATCGATAGAGACTGAGAATCGAATTCGGAACTCCCGATTCGATTCCACCGCTTTTCGATCGAACCATCGGAGGCCTCATTTCTAAATATAATTAATTTAATTATTTATCCCAATTTTAAGTTAAGAAAATAAGCTAAATTTTAACAAACAATAATAAATTTACACAATTACTTAAAAGGAATTAAACGTTGTCTAAAATGTAAATTGAAAGTTTAAATTAGTTACTCATTGATCAAAGCCATTTCTTAATATAAAACGATATTTTTCTTATTTTAGATAACTTACAAGAGAATGTATCAGATGTGGATTATTAGCAGTACCATCCTCCAACAGTAAAAATAAAACCATATTTTGATGACCACAAAGAAATAGTTCTCCTTTTTCTAAATGTTCTTTATCTATGGTCGTTGTCGTACAGTCTTTGTCGATTTCATCGTCGTTATCATTACATATTTCTTTATTCAATGCCTCCAATTTAGTTTTGACTACTTGGTTATTTACAATTGAGTAATTAGATAAATCTTGAAACTCACTGGGCGTGGCTCTCTCATCAGCCAATATACTTAATTTTGACATCAACGGTGTCAGTTGTAGACCATCGAGTTTTCTTGGTTGTGGCGTATCGAAAATACTGCCATATTCGGCAATTGATTTACGCCTATCATCATTATCCAAAACGTTTAAGGGTTTTAAAGGAAGACTCATGGAACGGCGATAGCTTTCTTGTTTATTTTTATTTTCCAATTTCATGTCCAATGGTTTATTCGATTTTGAATGAATCGGCTTGTTTTCAATTCCACGATTGTTACGTTTTGAGGAAGAAATATCATTCTTTAAAGGATGTAGATTTTTTGAAACTTCGGATGTAAAATCGTTTATTTGTAAACGATCGTGTAGTTCTTGTGGATGACTTGCAATATACTCGCCGTATAAGAATTGAGATACCGGTAATCCGTCATTTCGAAAAACTGGATAACAAGGATCTGTTATAGTTTTATAATAACGTCGTCGTGTCTCTTGCTTTCTTGGTTCTGATATACATAAATCTATACATAAACTATTATTAAATTTTGGTAAACCCAAACTGTAACTTTTAAGGACTATTTTGTTGGAATGTTTTCTTAATGATTCTTCGAGATCAGTCAAACTCAAGCTCAATAAATTACGATCCTTGGCTATTAACATCAATTTTTCTTTAGGTGTTGCATTTCTCAATTTATTTAGTCTTTTACATCGTAAAGCTTCTTTTACTATAAGTGGTATATCATCCATGTTTTCCTCTTTTATACAATTGTCAGATTTGATTTTCTGTTTGTTACAGTCCATTGGTTTGACTTCATTCTCGTCACCCGCTGCACAAATTGATATCGCGAAATCGAGCAAAACTCGATTTACATCTTTCAGTGGCGTTGAATAAACTCTTTTATAATCTGCTTTCTTTTGTTCAACAGTTTCTTTTATGGTAGACATTTCTCGTTTCTTCAAAATATATATTTTTCAGTAAATATAATTTTATGTTTGCGGAGTAATAGTCAAATTTGACTGGTGTAGTTAATTGAGCCGAAAAAGATATTCTAGGTGAATAAATATCAGTATACTAGAAGTATTTAAAAATGGCATTAAAAGGAAATTTAACTATTAATCTTCTGCTAATTTTAATGCTTTGATTGCCATGTTTAAATGTATTTTGATATTTTTGTATGAAATTTAGTACAATGATTGATAATACTGAACCGAAGGATAATGATGTCTTGGTTTTTCATAATTTATCATATTTAGCTAGAATATTTTTGTCGTCTCAACTGACTCGGTCGGTAACAATTGAGTATACAAGCTGAAGTTATTTACCATTTCTAACTTGTATGAGTGTGAAGTATGCTTCCGGTATGTGTTTACTTCTTGAATAAGTTTTGATAATTCTCTTTGCTCTATAAAAACTCGTAATAGTTGCACACCAACTGGTAAATGAAAATTCGTCGATATTTTTTCAGCTGGCGCCTAATATATAAATAATTTTATTATTAAATACTATCTATGTTAGAGAAATGATTTAGTATTAAGTAAATTGTACTAACTTTTATTCTATAAGGATCTGTAATAACTAGTTGCTTAGTCATCTCAGCACTTAATTGTGTCGCTATGACTCTGAAATTTTAGTTTATAATCATATAAAAGTATTTCAAAAAAATTAAAACATAAATAGTTATTAAAATTTTTTACTTGTTGTTATAAAATAGTGCTCCTGCTATAATACCATTTGTTTGTTGACAATACTGAAGAACTTGCAATGCTTCTAAAAAAACATTACTTGAGTCCTGAATTAAGGAAACAATAAGTTATTTATAATACTTTGATTTACTTAATTTACTTAATTAAAATACCAAATACAAGATAAAAATAAATTATACCCTGGGAAATTTATGTAACATTGGAAGATTGGAAAATAAACTTGCACTATACTGTAATATTGGTAGGTATGTTTCAAATATCTGATATAATTTTTCAGTGAATTTATTTCTATCATTATTAAATGATTCTGAGATCATTTTAAAATCACAGTGAAAAAACTTAAGTAGAGATTCCAAAATATCTGATCGTCTCTCTAGAATCCAGTCTTGTATATTTCTGTCTGTACCTACTGCCTAAAAACAAATTTATTTCTATTTTTAATACATATTTACATCATGTAAATTTATTGATCAATTTCTAATAATAAAAACAAAGATTATTTATAATATTATTTTTTGTATAAGTAATTCTTATGTATATTAACCAATTTTATAACAAAATATACTTACTAGTACATATGAACCAAATCTTTTTAACACAAACTTTCCTCCTTGCAAAGATATCATGGATGGTGATGAAAAGGATGTTGATAAAAATTGATTTACTCCCATTAACTGACCAGCTAAAGCTAATCTTTGAGTTGGCGATACCCATGCCGGATGAAAATACATAACTGCATCAGCTGGATCATCTTCTTCTTTACAACACCTTGCAGTGTCGTAAACAAACACTATCATCATCTCTCTGAAAAATTATTTATTTAAAACATTAATTATATTATTTAAAATTATAATATTATTTATACTATGAACTATTTTAATTCATAATTATTAAATTATACCTAACCCATATTGTTATATACTATTTATATAAAATAATATACATTCATTATAATAATTGATTTGCAACTAACAGTTATAAATTTATAGAGCCTTATTTCTTTATTAACAATATTATTTAATATCTATTATGTAGTTTTTATGAATTCATTTTGTAAAACAAGATATGCATTTAAAAATTTTGTAATTATATATATTTTTACCTGAGATATTTATGAAAAGTAATAAATATGTCCAAAAGCTCAAATATTGAACAGAATATAAATATAATATTACTTTCATTATTTAAACACTTAAATACAAAAAGAATGTGATTTACGTCAATCGATTAATTCGACATTTCACATGTAGGTAATGCAGAAGTGAAATAAATAACTACAGTGTGAGTTTAAGAATAATCATCAATCAGCTATGAAAATACTTGATAACATGTACAATTTATTGATAAGATTTAGATAAAATCTATTTAGTTATTTCCTAGGAACATCAATAAGTAAATAAATGATTAAATAAAAATGCAATATTTCTAAATATTAATAAAAACAATAAATTCTAATAATAATTCTAATATACAAGAGATATACAAATTAAGTTTACAAATTAAAAAAAAGAGGTAATTATACTTTAAAATGGTTAAATAATATTATGTAGATAGAATATTATATTCTATATTCTACTAATGATGGGTAATCTTCAACTATAAATTGTTATTCTGTTTGATATATGAAACTTAAAATTCATTGCTATATTCACAATATATTATAAAGCGCTGTTTAGATTTTCATAAAAATAAACATTCAAACAATGTATAGCACATACAAAGATGCATTGATCTAAAAATATGTAAATAGTATCAAAGAAAAATTAAACATTTGATCAGATAAGGATCATCGAAGGATCTGTATTGCCCCTTGGAGCTGAAACAAGAGCTCAATGACGCATTTGAACTCACGCAATCTTGTAATCAGCATTATCTTGTAATAAACTCAAGGAATTAAAGAGTGATATTTATAAACGATCTGGAAACACTGTTTGAGATGTTCATCGCTCCTACAGTAGACGATAACGTCGACAAAACCCACGCTACGACTGAGAGCAAACATCTTGATTTCATATGGCATACTCTTGCTGCTTAATAGAATTAAATAAAATACGATTACGCAACGGGTGTTCTCATACTTTGCCATAATGATGATGAGCGCGCTCCAGCGACCGCGTGTTTATGTATCAAAATTGTTAAAGCTTCGTAGCTGCGTTATAGCGTCGTACGGATTCCTCCAATATCTAGTACAGTGGGTATTAAAGACTTGTCAAAACTGCACTTCGATAAAAATATAATTTCTCCGTTATGAAATACACATCATATCCATAATCCAGAATCTGAATGTTGCACTACATGTCTATCTTCGTTGGCTGCACAGCCGCCATACCGGGTTTATTGATTTGTTTTTTCGTTTATGTTTTGGTGTTCGCACTTTGTGTGTGTGCGTGATTAGAATGCGTGTACTCATACTCAACACTACTCAACATACTCTTCTAGTTTCTACTGTCCACGCTCCACCTACCTAGTATACAATTTTTATTTATATACGATATATACTTAAATCATATTACATTTCTTCACATTTTTAATACTGAATATATTTAATATATAGGTTATGAAATTTTTAATTTGCAAAATATGGTCAATATATGGTTGAAAAAATATACCTACCTATATTGGAATATAATTTTGTCATTTCAATCAAAAATTCGAGGTAATTTTTTTTCAGTATTACGCAACATCGTCGATTTTTGAGTAAAGTGACAATTTACAATTATTTATTATTTTTGTGTAATAAATTATGAAAATATGAATAAAATATTTAAATGCTTTATTTAAGTATTATTTTTTATTTCAAAAAGAAAAACGGTTATATTATTTGAAAATAATTCAATAATTAAAAATATCGAAATATTTATAAAATTAAAAAAACTTTCTGGACCCATGAAAATTTATCTAATGATATTTAAGATGTGAATGTGATTTCCAAATTTAGCAATAAAAATCATTGGCGCTTATTTTCGAAAAATCACGTGAGTTGCATCAGCTGATGTTTCTGCTCGGATCATCCGACGCATACTATGAAAAGCGCGTTTTACAGAAAAGTGTATCCTGTAACTAGTTTTTATTGTTTTCCTTCGTAGATTTCAGGTGTCAATGGAAAATTATCATTGTAAATTTAAACGCTGTTTTAAATATTAATTAAGATAAACGGTAAGATTATTTTTAATTTATAAGTGTTATGTAAACCACGTTTACGAGAACTTAACCTTATTTGGAGAAAAAATATTTTAAATTTATATTAAATAATTGTGTAATTCATTGCTATTTATTAAATTTTACGATTGCTGATAGTGTATATTGAATATCATTTAATTTAAAGAATAATAAATACATTACTTATATTTCTTTTATGTACATAGTAATTAAAAGTGTATTTATTTAATTATTAATGTAGTTTCAAGTATTTAAGTCATTGATAAACAATACACAAATCATTATATAGTTTAAAATTTTTCAAGTAATTATTTTTTGTATATTAACGTAATATACAAAATCTATGAAGTGCTATTGGAGTCTGATGTCTTCTTTCAGTAATGGATCGCAGAGAGCACATGAATAGTCTTGGTGATGCTTGTAATGAGATCAAGAGTGAATACGACAACTGTTTTAATACATGGTTTTCTGACAAATTCCTGAAAGGTGACACTAATGACTCCATGTGCGCCACTCTATACAATGTCTACCAGCAGTGTCTCAAGGTAAATTTTTGTTTACTATAGGTATTTTTTTAAACTTGTAAATTGAAACAATATGGAAGCATGTAGAAGTTTAAAAGATAAATACGATGAGTGCTTTAATAACTGGTTCTCAGTAAGATTCCTTAGAGGTGATTCCAATGATTCTCAATGTTCACATTTGCTTAAAATCTATAAAGAATGTGTTGAGGTAAAGTATTAAAAATCAGATTTCTAAAATACCTATTTTATTTATTATATTTAGTAAATAATTATTAGATAAAGTATTGTAATATATAAATAAATAACCAGAAAATACTATAAATTTATCCTCAAATAAATAATATAGTTACATGTAATTTAACAGGTTTTACTTTATTGTAAGTAATTTGAATGTATTTAAAAAAAAGTTTTTAATAAATAGAATATTTAAAATTTAAAAAAAGTTAAGATTATAAAAATAATTTATTTTTTATTGTTTCAAATTTTAGAAAGCTATGAAAGAACAACAGATTGAATTACACGATGTTCAAATTAGTCATTTAGAAACGGACAAAGAAAAAGTTCCCAATAGCTGACAGTGGCAACGATGTAACTACTTTAATCAATGGTTGCAATATGTGATATGCCCTCCTTGTTCTGCTCAAGCAATACCATCAATGTCTTCACATCAAATCAAAACCCACAAGAAATCAAGTCAACTAAATCTATCTAATTATAGCTTTGATGTATGATGAATTGTCTTACGAGACTCTAGTGTGTTTATAATATTTTAATTCTATGAATTAAACACATTTTCCGCATTTTTTCGCTATTGAAGTGAACCACTTACAATTGTTTTTTATATGTTGCCATTTTTATTTTACATCAGTATGATTAATTTACGTATATAAAATGTATAAATATGGACAAAATATAATAGGTTATATTATAAGTATGGTTGAAAATAATGTATTCATTTAACTAATAATGGATTTATTAATGTTAAAATAAACTATTATTCGAAAACATGTTGTGAAAAATTAAATTAACTATAGTAATGTTTTTTTAATACATACAAGTAAAATGAGTATAGTTATTCGATGATACGACATTTGTATTACAAGGTTTATCAAGATACCTTTGACGAATTCAATTCGTTTGTCTGTACATTACCAAAATATCGGGTCGGTCATGTTTCCAGCATGTAACCGAAATTCTAATCGCTGTCGGCATTACTAGATTCAGCGCTACTATCTGCAGCATCGGATGCAGCATCACTAGCTTCCGATTCGGATTTCTTTTTATCAGTTTTTGCTTTCTTTGCAGTCTTCTTTTCCTGTGTTACAAATGTAAATAATTAATTTTTTTATACAAATATTATTTTGAACATGGTCTAAAAAAATTAACTTACAGTTTTCTTCTCTTCTTTTTCACTTTTTTCACTGTCTTCATCACTTGTAGATCGTTTTCTTTTATCACTTTTCTGCAATATTAATAATATAATATTATAAAAAAAGTATTTGTATACTATTAACTGCTTTATTTAATATATTAAGATAATGCTTACATTTTTGGAATCGTCACCGCCACTGCTACTATCATCATCGCTAATGTATTCTTTACTCTTAAATGAACCACCAGACATTGTTTTAACTGGCGATTCCTTTTTAGCCGTTTTCTTTTTCGAACTCTTTTCAGGTTTCGCTTTTTCTTTTGACTCTTTTGTTGCTGTATCTCCACCCCTCGCTTTATATTCTTCTATAGCTTTAAGATATTCTTCTTTGGCTTCTGCAGCTTTTTCCTCCCATTTGGTTTTATCTTTTAATTCTTTCCACATTTCACCACCTTTTTGAGCAATTTCAGTAATCTTTATTCCTGGATATTTAGCCTTTATATCTTCACGAACACTATTTAAATAAAGCATGTACCCTGTGGGTGGTCGTTTTGGTTTATTTTCATCCCTTTCCTTTTTAGGTTTCCTTGGTTTTCTTGGTTTTTCAGACTAACGGTAAAAAATTATCGGTAAAAAATCGGTAAATATTTTCAGACGAAAAATATAACATTAGTAATTACATACCACTGTTTTAGCTGATTTTGGTTTCTTTTCTTTCTTTTCTTTTTTCTCTTTTTTGTCACTACCTCCTGATGCATCTGATGCATCACTGTCTGTAGTATCATTAGGATTACTGTCATATTCTTCAGCGACATCGCTTTCCTCTTGCTATAATAGTAAATGAGAATTATTAATTAGTAATCATAAAAATATATCTCAAAAAAGTAATTAAATAACAAATTTACTTGTGGTGGCTTAAAATCTTCATCTGTGGATGCATCTTCATCGTCATCGTCATCATCTCTTTCTTTAGCTTCAGCTTTAACTCTCTCCAAGTATGCATCAGGCTCATCTTCTTGGTCACTATCTCCAAAGTCATCATTGTAGCCGGGTTTATCCTATAATTAATATATGTATATATGTTTGTAATTATTAAATTTAGTTCAAAGTGTTTCAATTATTTGAAGATAAACAATAAAAATGCCTTTAAATGATATTTACACTTTTGCCTCTATTTTTAACACGAAGCTGTTTAGAATTGATAAAATCGTAAAGTTTTGAATATTCTTCTTTTTCAATACTGCTAAATGTGTGAATTACTCCAGTAGTAAGTTCTATTTCAAAATCAAACGACCGTGTTGATCCACCTCCTCTAGCAAAGTTTACTGAACTAATTTCATCAAATCTAATATGGATAGGAGGTTTGTGAACGTAAATAAATCCTCTTTCCAAGGGATAAAGATAACCAGCAGCTGCTTTAAATATACATCCAATTGCAGGAGTACCTGAATGTCTATAAAAATGTTTTACAAATGGATTATTTGTATTTTATAGTTGAATACCTTTGCAAATAACAATGTAATTACCCTTGAAAACTGCCAGGACCAGTAAGCTTTCTGTTAATTATAACTTTCATAACTTTTCCTAGCACTTCAAAGGTAGGACCGGATAGTTCCTTTGTTAATTTGTCTTCATATTTATCTTTTAATTCTTTTCTATAAATAATAATATATAATCAATTAATTGTATATTTAAATCACAGCTTTTATGCAATTAGATTCATAATAGTAATAACAAAATTACTCTGTAAAAGGAAGCTCAATAGATGTCTCTTCATCTTGATTAAACAGTAATACTAAATAATGATATCGAGTTTGACCCTGTTTAATGGGAGGATCTAAACTAACCTGTAATAAAAATTAAAATAATTTATTAAAATTCTTGTACAATTATAAATTTCAATTGTATTCAAATTATGAAACTTACTACAAAAAACATTTGTCTATTATCTTTATGTGGCAACAAGAATAATCTAAGTACAGTTGACATAGGAATTTTGTAGTCAAACGTTTTACCATGTAGTTGAAAGAATGATTGAAAAATTTTGATATCGTAACGACCACTAAAATATAAATGTCAGATAAACATATATATTAATCTGCGGTATTCAAAAATATTTGTTTTAAAAATTATATAAATGTTTTGCTCACCGAGGTGTAAGGCATTGGATTTCTCTGAAAATAGCAATAGCATCCCCACTAACACTAATAACCGATGCTTTCTCCATAACTTCTTTGTGAAATTGATCTACAGGATCTTGATCCCCTGTATCACTAACTGGAATGTGAAATCTCATTTCCAACAAACTAACGGGTGCATCATCATTCTGAATTACAATAAAGGCATAAATTGATTTCACATAATAATAATATAAATAGTAAATAAAAATGTAATCTTACTTGATGAAATTCAAGAGTTACTTCATTCTTTCCTGTTGTGCATTGTGAAACATCATAAAGAGGAATTTCAAAAGCTGTGTGATGTCCGACATCAAAGCTCAAAACTGAACCATAAAATTTAGCTGTTCCCCAGTTCCACCCTTTCAAACTTAATTCTTTTTCTAACATCTCTTTCTTATAATTAGCGCTAAAAAATTTAGCAATTTTTTCCTGATCCTAAAAAGGCACACTTTATAAGTGGATGAAATATATTTGATTAATTATTTTAAAATAAAAACACATACTCCTTCTTTAAATCCACGAAATCTGTGTAATGTGCCATTTTTCAAAAATATTCGTAATCCCCACGTTCCAACAAACTTTTGATAATTAACCATTTCCATGTCGGACGCAGAAATTTGTTCTACTTTACCTGTTTTCTGATTTTTAAATATTAAATGTTGATCTGTCATCTTCAATCTACCAGGTGTCTATATAAAATGTACATTAGATTAATACATAATATACATAAGTTTATATAAGCAATTCAAAAACTTATCATTCAAACATGTATAGATTATAATTTTAAATTTTTGAAAGCAATTATAGCAAATGCATTAAAAATAAGTAAATACAATATTTTTAATGTAAAATACGATAAATACTTTTTATAAAAATAAGAACAATTACTCACCATTGCACCCTTAACCTCTGCAGTTATGTCGGGGTACTCTAAGAAATCCATTTTACTATGACTACAGAAAGTTATAAGATATTAATAATGTAGAATTTGTTTAACAAACTAAATATTTTAAAATAATTTGAGTCTGAACATGTACCTTCTTCAATTTCCAATTATTTTAACAAGTTTTACGCGACTGAATCACTGAAAGCGCGTTTCAAAACGGCCCCGTAAAAAACACTTTCGCACTCACACAAATTTAACTTCAAACTTTGTGTACGTACATATACTAACTCATTTGTAATACTTTTATACTATACATATAGCTTAGCAATAGCATCGCCGGTACGCCGGAATTGCCGGAAATAATATATTTCAATGAACGCTATCTTGTGGTTGGCGCCAAAAATATCCCATTTTAGAACCAAAACTATATAAATTACGTAGAATATATTAATTATTCTGTGTGAACTAAAAGAACTAATTTTATTGTTGTTAATACATATTTATACAGAAATTACAAATGTTTATATCTATGAATTATTATTTTTGATAATTATTAATGTATAAAGTACAAAATGATTATATCCATTTGTAGAATTTTTTAGTTTAAGTTTTTACAGATGAAAAATAAAAAAAATGTTAATACTTAGATAAATTAATGAAAAAAATAAAAGAGATAAGATTAAAAATTTAAAAAGTATTTGTGCTATTTAGGGCAGGTGTCAGCACATAAAAATTCTAAGCGGGTTTTGTGTGCACACATGATGGTGTGTGATTCGAATCACGTTGTGTTTTTTAAATCATGGAATAACGGAAAACCAAGAACAAGAAGCTGAGTTGGCAATCTTGGCGGTGACAAGTCTGTTGTCTGTCTATCTTGTCCCGTAACCCGTAACCTACAAATAAAATAAAAAAAGCTCATCTAAACTGGCGAAATTAAAAGCAATAATTAATGAATCGTATTTGATTGTATATACGCGTTGGATTAAACGCCAGTACTTAATGAGAAATGAGCGGACAGAAGTTTCAATATGACGAGAGCGGTGGAACATTTTTCTACTTTTTACTTTCTTTCTTGGCGCTACTCCTTGTGCCAAGTACTTTTTACTTGTGGCCACGTTGTCCTAAGCCAGGTTAGCAATGTTTTCGCACATTAATTAAGTAAATTAATTTTTTTAATAACAATACTTTTAGTTATTTGTACCATATTGCGTATGATTGATTAATTTGTTATATTCTTGATGGTGTTATGATTGTAATTATCATACGTGATGTTTTAAATTAATAAATAAATTAGCAAATTATTAATAATTTAATATAATTAATATTTTATACTAACTTATATATTATGATGTGGCAGATCCTAACCAGGTAACGAAGGAGTGTCACTGTGATGGATGTACAAAGAAAAAAGTCATTCTTCAAAAGAATGATCCTTGGAAGGAAACAAAAGCTCTCTTTAGGTATATCATTAATAAAAACATTTTTTTAGTTACATTTTTATTATTAAAAGTAAAACTATATTATTTCTATAGGAAATTTCTCATTATTTCTGGATGGGTGTTACTTGCCTTCCTTGCCTATAAAGTTTCACAATTTGACTATGAAATGGCTAATTTTGATCCATATGAAATATTAGGAGTTGCACCTGTAAGTCAATTCTATTTTATTATTTATATTATTTGGATGTTAGATTATACCTTATCAAAACACTTCATGTAGAAAATTTATTAGTGTGATTGTTTTTTATAACTTTTGATATTTAGGGTTCTTCCGCTGCTGCAGTGAAGAAAGCTTACAGGCAGCTTTCTTTAATCCTCCATCCTGACAAAGAGTCTGGAAATGAAAAAGCATTTATGAGACTCACAAAAGGTAATTTATTATTGTGAAATATCTGTAAATATATATATACATATATATGTATATAAATACGATTAATTTTATAATATAATTATTTTTGTGTAGCTTATCAGGCTCTGACTGACAAAGAAGCAATGTCCAATTGGGAAAAATATGGAAATCCTGATGGTCCTGGTGCTATGGGTTTTGGTATAGCACTGCCATCATGGATTGTTGAAAAAGAAAATTCAATGTGGGTATTGGGTGCCTATGCCCTTGTATTTATGTTAGCCTTGCCAATTGCTGTTGGAATGTGGTGGTATAGGAGTATACGTTATACTGGTGATCAGGTAATAATAAAATAATAATTAAATACATTAATTTTTTGCATATGTGACACACTTAAATTTATTAAAATATATGAAATTTAAATAGGTCCTTCTAGCCACCACAAAAATGTATTATGCCTTCTTCCATAATACTCCAACAATGACATTGAAAAGAATAGTCATGGTCCTTGGAGCATCTTTTGAATTTGAAAAAAAGTATAATGCTGATATTGTTGAGAGATTATCTGATAATGAAGAAGTACCTGCAGTACGTAATATGTACATACTTTACTGTACATTTAAATTCAGAACATTAATTTAAATTTTCTTTTTCCAGCTTATAAGGCAATTACCTAATTTAGGTGAGAAAAATCGAGAGTATCCTCTGTGTTTGTTGTACTCTATAAAAGCAAGAGCTTTGATACACGCTCACTTATCGCGTATAGCATTAAATCCAGAAACCTTAGAGAAAGATAGACAATATATTGTAAAAAAATGCCCTTATTTAATTCAGGAAATGATTTCTTGTGTTAATCAACTTATTATATTAGCTTATGCTAGACAAGGTTTGTAAAAAGACTAATTTAATTAATTTTTTGTAAAGTTTGCATTAATAATACATTCATTTGATTTTCTTATAAATACATTAACTTATATTATAGTTCAACACTTGCCAACTATAACAACAATAGAAAATTGCATGAAACTGTGTCCCATGATTGTGCAAGCTTTTTGGGAGTTTAAAAATCCTTTACTTCAACTACCTCATATTACAGAAGACCATTTAAAATATTTTAAAGCCAAGAAGGTATTGTAAAACTGTTAAAGTGATACTTAATGATTATTAAATTTTTAACATTAAAGTAATAATACTTTTGTGCTTAGGTGAAAAGTCTTCAAGAATTTGCTCAACTAAAACGGGAAGATAGAAGATCAATTTTACGCGGATTATCAGATAGTCAGTTTGATGACGTTATGAAAGTTTTAGGAAATTTGCCTTTCATTGAATTTAAAGTTAGATCTGAAGGTAAGTAAATTAATATTTACATATTAAATATTAAATAAGTTTCAAAACTATAAAAAATTATACATTTTTTGCAAAAAATATTTTTAGTCATCGACGATGAGAATTCCACTGTATACACGGCAGGTGCTATTGTAACCGTTACAGTGACTTTGACGCGTAAAGATATGGCTCACTTATTTGGCGATGATACCATTAAAGAAAATACATTAATCGAAGAAACAAAGAGTGAAGCAGATAAGGAAGAATCGGAGGAACAAAACCAAACGGTAGCTAAGAGGCCAGCCTGGTTAAAACAGCGTAAGAATCAGAAAAAATCGCATAGTAAAAAGGGTCCTAACAAAAAACAAGCTCCAGCTAAGACTACTACGGCGCCAAGTGCTAATGAGAATGGCGTATCTAGTCAGCAGACAAGCACGTCACCAAAACCAAAAAAAGAAAAAAAAGATGATAAAGAGGAGAAAGAAAACGATAAGGAAAAAGCGAATGGTTTAATTTTTTTTTAATTTTTCAATAAAACTGTAACTTGTGTAGTAAATAATTGATTCTTTTAATGCAGGTTCAGATGTAAGTGATAGCGAGGTCAATAAAAGTGACAGTAGTGACGATGAGGACAGTTCGCCGGAAACTGGAAAGAAGCATCATAATTCAGAATTAGCCGAGGACGATGACACCGAGTGGAATAAGTTCCAGCAGAGATTGTCGAAGCGCGACCGAATACTCGAGGGACGGAGCAACAACTCACATCAAGTTCATTGCCCTTACTTCCCTGAAGTCAAACAAGAATACTGGTGGGTTTATATTTGCGATCGCAAGAGCTTGTCGCTATTAACTGCACCGGTTCATGTTACTTCGTTGGTTGATACTGAAGAATTCCAGTTAAGATTTACTGCACCACGATGGCCAAATATTTATACATTCACAGTTTGCCTACGAAGTGATTCTTACTTAGGATTCGATCAACTACACGATATTAAGGTATAAATAAAATCGTTTTGTAAAATTTTGCTTTTATGAAAAATTATTACAATTGCATTCGAAAATTTTGTATATGCTATCAAATATTTATTAAATTAAAATCTATGCTACTTTACGGTAGTTTATAATATTTTAATATAGCTAATTTGTAAAATACAGTAAACACAAATCACATTTATTATTAAGCAATAAAATAATAAATTTGATGGTTTAGTTGAGTAAAAAATATGATTTTTAACAGCTGGATGTAAAAGAAGCTGCAGCCATTCCAACGGATCATCCGCAATGGGAAATGTCCGACGAGGAAACGGCAGAAGACGTCGATGTTGCCGATGAACATTCCGAGTTTACGACTGACGAAGATATCAGTGACAATGAATGAACACTTGTTGTGTCTCTAAAAAAAAGCGCAAGACGTGCCGTACGCGATTATTATTGCGGCAGCGCGTTATCGTTTACGTCTCCTTGAAGAGGGTTTTGCATTAAATAACAAACATGGAAATATTATTTGAACGCGCAATGAATTGTAAATAATAATAGGTTTATACATTTATTTAAAATTGACAAACCATTTATATCAATTTGTACTTAAGCATAATCATTTTTTTACATTTAGAGTAAGAGTATACCTAATTCTGTTAATTTTTTAAAGTCTTTGTTGACACAATATACAAACATGTATAAAAATATTTTAGTATTAACTATATGTGAAGTGAATATTATTTACCAACGTTTATAGAATGCATAGCTGAGTAATAACAGACGCAATTATTACATATTGCTTATTTACCTTTTAGTTCAATAATTGTTGCTTGTAAAATATATAAATTATACATCAATTTTATTCATACTTACTTACAGAAAACTAAATGGTTCTCTTATAACTCTTGTAACTCTTATTTTTACTATAAAAAGTTAATATTAAACATTTTTATTTAATATAAATCGTTTTGTAAAAATAATATAAATAAATTGATAGAATCCTACGATTTGTTATAATACTTCTAAAATAAATTGTTGTAGAGCGATTACTTTTGGCGAAAAAACTTCACTTCACATTCTAGTTATATAATATACTATTTTTTAACTTAAAATCGTTCCTATTGTAATTTTATTAAATTAATTTTCCTTTTCTCATAATAGCAGAATAAGTGAAGAAGATTTTATATACATGAAAAAAAAATTTCTAGCACCTTCACTATGTAGAATATCGAATTGGTATTAATTTTGAAAAAATTTTTTTCTTTAAAAATAATTATTCAAAATCAAAGTTTAAAAAATAATTTTTAAATTCCGGGGTACTCTTACCTTACTTTAATATTATCTAAAGAAAGTTGAATATATACATGTAAGTACTTTCAAGGCATTATTAAATCTAAGTAAATATCTTTTATTCCTTTAAATTATTGAATACATTTATATTTAAATTAAATGTATTATTTAATAAAAATATATTTACTTTGATTTAACTAGTACTTAACTTCGTATATATAATTAGCAGAAATGTTTTCATGACATAAAAAAAATTAACACTTCAAATTTTTAAAACGTAATTGTGGTACTAAATTGAAGAAAAATAATATTAAGTTATATTTACGTTGATGTTACTATCAATAAGGCAGCTTCGAAAAATATTATTTTTAAAAATAGTTAATAAATTGATATAAAAACTATTAAATAGCTATTGGGGTTTAAAATATTGTGGTTGACGTAAGACATAATTCCTTTAAACATATAAAATAAGTAACACATTCCCCACTTCTATTATTTTGGTGCAAAGTTGTATACTTCCACCATAATATTTTAAATCTCAATATGGGTGATTTTCATCTAACGCTTACATTTAGATTTTAATATTTTGTCAAATAGTTATGGCAGAAAATCTGTAAAGATAAAACAACAAAAATATTTAAAATAATGTAAAAAGAATATATATATCATTATATTGAGTAGGCCTTGGATAGCTAATGATGTAATAGTTTAATGCCAGCGTAAAAAGTAGCACAATATTTTATATATTTTTTAAATAACATAATGAAATTGCATAAATACTCAAATGCACGTTTTGAATGAAAATCACTCATATAATAAGAATTGTACCTATAGTACAAAAAGGTTTCTTACGAATGTTGCACTAATGATTACCTACAAATTTTGCTATGTGTGTTTTATAAATTGTTTGTGGCAACTATGGTATTTGTAATGCAGAGTGACATTAGAGATTTTGTATGATTATTTGTATAAAGATGGTTAAAAGCTTTGATACAAATATGTTCTTCGCGCAAGACCTACTTTAAGGAGTACAACGTAATATTAAAGAGACAAACTTTAGGTGAGAAAATTAAACAAAAATTTACTATAGACTGGAAGGGTGTTTTCTATGTGAAAAATATATAGTTGATGTGTGCATAAAAACGTACTGAAAGAATAACGCGGTACGTCGAATTCTCAACAAAGAATCACGTATTGCGATTAACAAAGTACGATATTTATTTTAACATTGTTAATTGATTATTAATTTTTGAAGAGTATGTGTGCACAACTTTTCTAATAAAAAGGAATTTATATGTTTAAGTATACAATATCTAATATTGATTAAGTTGAAAATAAATTATTTCTATTATTCCTTTTAAATCACTCTTAGTTATTATATTTTAAGTTTACTTTTTCTCATAATTAATTTTAAATTGTTATTTATAATTCTCAAACATTACGATGCTTTATATTTATTTATATTATATTATATTTATATTAATTATTTTACTATAATTATTTTCCTTCACAATAATTTTGTGAAATTAGTTACCACTATAAACTTTCGCTGAGGTTTTTTATCGCAAAAAATGACCTTCTTAAATGGATAGGAGTGAAAGTTACCAAGTTATATGTAGCCCTTAACAATGAATCAAGCGTGACATTTTTTACGCTAACGCTCATTTCAAGCGTTGAAATATTTTAGTATTAGTTGTACTACCTCTGAACACAGAGTTTATCAGGATAAAGAGTAATTTAAAATATTATTAAAATGAAATATATCGAATTTGCAATAACTTTTTTTATGTTTGTTATTTTTATAATAAATATATCAAGCGGTCAGTATATAAATATTTAATAACTAAACAAGTAATAAGTAATTTATAATAATTTTATTTTTTTTGTATAGTTCATAGTTCAGATTGGAAAACAAGATTAAGTAATGCAGGTTTTAATGGACCAGTATATACTTTTGTAAAAACGGATAAACAAGCTAATATAAAATGGGGAGTAAGACATTATGTTCCAAGAAGAAATTTAACATAAGGTAAAAAAAACATTTTTATTACAAATAGTTCTATAAAATTATTTAAAAGTATCTATAAAATATTTTAACTTTGATAAGTTATTTACAATATTTGTAACTATTAAAACAAATTACTTATTTTTAAAACTATTTTATCCATCAACTTAGTGATTATTAGAACACTTTATGCGCCGACCTGATTTCTTACTGGATGATTTCTACTTATTTAATTAACAATTATTAGATCAGTATTCATAAAATAAATGAATTTGGTTTTATACCAACTCTTTAGTCATATGATTTTTAAATTGCTTTAGTGTTAACAATTTATAAAATATTTATCAAATGATATATAAAGTCAAATTTCATTATTAAAACTTCTGAGATTTTTAGATCCCCAGGAACAAATAAGGGTAATTCTGAAATTATCTAATCATTTTGATCCATGTTAATGTCTTGTAGAATTTGTTGAATATCTTGTAAACGTATATTAAGTCTATAAAATAATAAATTTGTTAATAAAGAGTTAAAATCTCCGCATTCTAAAGTATTTTACAATTGAAAAAACCAAAAACTTACAAAGACCTCAATGCAATATTATCTCTAATTTCAGCAACGTCATATGTAAGAAAGTTTGCTTGACTGGATGTAGCTTCAGAACTAACACTTGCAATAGAATTTAAATTTATGTTGGGTTCAATGTTACTAGGTAACATTGTAATACTTCTAGAATGTATGCACTGATCAATTTTGCTTATTAAATCAATATATTGCGTTTTATAAGATGGTACCAATTCCATGCACGAATCAATTACTTCAAGATGAAGATGTAATTTTTTCTCTAAGTATTCTAATTGACTGCAAAAAAATATTTCGTAAAATTTATTTTCATATAGAATAATATAATGTTTATAGCTTACTTTGTTAATTTAAAAATTTCTGGTGCATTTAGCTGCTTTGCCTTTTGATCAACAAAATTGCACAAAATATCTGATAACATAATTACATGTTTATTAATGTACTGTGTATTGCATGTCCTTTCATTTTCAAATTTTAAATCTTCAAATTTTTTTAAATATTCTTCATATCTATATAAAATTGAAATAAAATAATAATAAAAAATAATAAATAATAATTTTTATATATATATAAAATGTATATGTATCATATATATTACATCCTTACATTTGGGAATATTGCTGTAAACTGTTTATTAACTCTTCACTGTCAAAAAATTCTTTTATTTGATTTCTTACAGTATGAGTATTGTTAGTTTCACTCATCAATTGAGTAATAGTAGCATAAAGACTTTTGGTTTTATCAAATAATTTATTCATTGATGTAATTAATTCAGTAAGATTGTTTTTATTTTTAAGTGATTGTACTTTCACTAATGATGTTTCCACTTCTTGTAGAAGTGATTCAGCATTCGGCAAAGTTTTTTGAATTTTATTATTGACAGAATTAAGCCTGTTGTTCATAATATCTCTGAAATTAAATAATTTTGTTCAATAATAAGTCGAGTGATTTGATTAATTTCTTGAAGCTACTTACAATTTTGTTCCTAAAGCAAGCATGAATTGCTTAATTAATTGAATTTCGTGTCTCATAATATAAATGAGAGCAGTACAACATTGCTTTAATGATGAACCATCATTAATTGCTTCTGGTTCAATTAACATAAGATCAAGAATTTTAGGTATTTTGTAATCACTATCAATATCAATTAATTTTAAACTATTATTTTTATACACATATAAGATGCAATCTAAAACATCTTTCATTAGAAATGTCTTAGTATTTTTTATTTTACTAAGCACATTACCCATAGTATCTACTATCACTTGCTCTCTCACAGGAATTGATGTTTTTTTTTCTATCCATTGTTGTAAGTCATTAAAACTAGTGTTACTATTGACATTAAACTGGTCCATCCGATAGAAAGGTAGTGAAAATATGTAAATTGTCTGGAAAAGAAAATATAGAGCGAAAAGGATTTTTAATAAAATAATATTTTATAGGAAACATTATAACAAAATGTTTATTATCAGTTATTAAATAATTAAATCCATTAATCTCTGAATCAAGTTTGTTGCAATTTTAAATAAATCTATTATATTTACTATCTAGTCTTTATAATTAACGTTAATTTCTTTAAATAAAATTTAAAATAGTTATAAATTTTAAAATATGCTAAATTTTATTTTTTGTTGCAGATAATACCTTCCATGAAAATATTTCTGTTAATAAAGGAAATACAACTATTTCATCGCAGCCAGGACGCTTCCCTCTTCGTCTTGGATCCCATTGTAAAACAATTCGAAACCATTCAACCATTTTATGTAAAATATCCCTGAAATGATTCAAATACTTTAATAAGTTTAATTATATTTTTATTGCATTTAATTGAAATATCTTACTCTGATAAATCATTAGGATATATTATATAATCATAAAATTCTATGTCTTCTTTCATTTCTTTTGCACATATTTGTTCATAAGTTTTGTTTTTCATATTCTTTATCCTAAAATTATTTAGAATTTAAATAATGTAGATAAATAAAAGATTAAAATAATAATTTACCACTTTTTTAAATTCTGATGAAACAATATAAAAGGTTTATAGCCTGTTAAGACTTCGAAAAATAATATTCCTAAACTCCAATAATCAACTGAACATGTATATTTATTATTGTAAAAAAGTTCAGGGGCAACATAATTAAATGTTCCGACTAATGATGCTGTTGTCGTAGCATTACCAAGTTCTTTGGCATATCCAAGATCTATTAATTTATAAATTATCTGGAATTATAATTTTATCAATATAGAATAATTTATAAATCTATAAATACAAATTCTAATTTCTTAAGTGCAATAGTTACCATATTATTTTTCTCGTGAAGCACAATGTTGTCAGGTTTAAGATCTCGATGTGTTATGTTTTTGTAATGAAGGAATTTAAGTGCTGAAGATATATCTTTCATAACTGATATTACTTCACTATAAATTAAGCCACAAGCATTTTCAGGTTTTTGTAGAACCTATTATGAAAAATTATGTTTTACTAATTTTAAGTACTATTTATATAAGTATACTCAATCATTATTTTTTTCTTACTTCTCTTAAATTTCCTTTATTGCAATACTCCATGCATAATACTGGCAAATTAAATTTCATTTCTGATGGAAGACACTCTGAACTAACAATGTTTGGATGATTCAAATTTTTCATGTTTTCAATTTCCTTTTCCCAACGTTCCATTTGCTTTGTTGTCTCTTCGGAAATTGGTAACATGCATTTTTTAATGGCTGCAAGATAAATGTTTTACTGTGCTATTTTATAGGTACATTATGATATAATAAATAATAACAAGCAGTTAACCAACCAATTCTTTTATGCGAATATTTTTCCTTCCACAATTCAACTTGTCCAAAGCCTCCAGCTCCAAGTATTCGTTCAAACACCCAATTACCAAAAGATTTTTGAGCCATATTTTTTTATTATAGTGTACATTAAATCTAATATTTACCCACAATTACTTTCATCTGATAAGATAAGACAACTTATAGTATAGTAAATTTTAATATAATTTAATCTGTATACATGCAATCACATTATTTTAATTTAATTTAATCTTATTATTTATCCATTTTTTTTACTTTTCATAAGAGTAAAACATTCTCATTAAAAATTCAATGAACAAAGTGTATTTAAATCACTTGTCAGTACATTGTTGCCAATGCACTTGTCAATTATAAGGAAATACATATAAAAATATATGTAACAAATATTATTTAATTAATTATAAAAGTATTATATTTAACAAAAGAAAATAAAAAATAATATTTTAATAAATTTATCAATTTAAGTACAATGAATAAACAATTAATTATTTACATAATCTTTAAAATGTATCTTTGTATTCTTTGTACGGTAATGTGTAATAAATGTATGTAGTACTTATATATTTATATATATAGTACGTGAACATCGTTGCCAATTTTGTACAAAATAAAACGCAGCTGTTTCCTTTGGAACTGGAATTAAATGTTTGACAGAATAGAATACGTATATGTATGTGTGTGTGTGTGTGTGTGTGTGTGAGAAATGCTGACTGGCGAGTAGTTCAGTACTAATTCAGTAGTGACACTATAGTGACGGCTGAGTGCTGTACGCATATATGTGTGTATATATATATTTAATTTAAGAACATACGAATATACGATATACCATACGTTTTCATTCTAGTAGTGTTCGTGCGAGCGCGCGGCGCGCGCGTCCTCTATTATTTTCCAAATAATGGCGGGAGTCCTAAGGATTTGCGGCGCGTGGAAGGTTGATTGCGTTATTTCTTTCCTCGTAAGTTTTTTTATCAATAGCTAAATAAATTTAATTACTTAATTCGTAAATCATAATTATCCGTAGATCGTAGCGACCAGCCAGTTGTGCGAAAAAGTTTTTGAGTCTTTGCAGAACACAATAAAACATAAGAAATATCGTGTCGATGTTCATAAATGCGAATCCATTTCTGATGTTTTACGTTTTAAGCCGGATTTGCAAGTAGATTTTGTTGTATTTGCATTTGATGGTAGAATTAGTCATCTTGTAAATGAGGTAATTTTAATATTAATTTTATTTAAAAATTTTATTCCATGATTCATTGCTTATCTGGAGAATGAGTGTTGAACCGTCTAGGTTATGTTGTAACCGACATTTTTTGTTTAGGTGGAAAGGAATATATGCCTTTTGGATGAATTTTTCATAATTTCTGGTCGCGTCTGTCTAGTCAATTGTTATGGTTCATCAAATACCATGGGATTGATATCGCATTCTGCAAACAGATTACAAGACAAGTATTGCCTTCAATTACTCTCATTAAATCTCAGTGTATGTTGAAAATTTTTACATAGTAATTGTGAAATTGCAATTTACAACAAAATAATTATCTCTTTATTTGATTATAATAATTTAAAATAATATTTTAAGCACATTATTTTAAGATTTTTAACTTATAATTATATTGTAATTATAACTTTACTTATAATTATATTGTATTCTTCAATATTATGATTATAGGTTAGTAACAAAAAAATTGCTAATGTTGAAATTTCATTATAGTTTGCATATTATGGTTTGTTGCAGGACTCTGAAAGTCTTAACAGTTTAGGAGAAAAAATCTTGAACTTAGCTGAAGCATTAATGGGTCTCCAAAGTGGAATTCCAGACTTGAACTTATTGAGTGCTCTTTAAGATTAGTTTCTTACAGTATCTCATGTATTAATATATTTTAAAATGAAAAGATATTCTGCAAAATCGCAGGCATATGCCTCAAGTCAAGAAGACAGTGAAAATGAAAGTGATGAAACAGAATGCAGCATCGGTAGTAATTCTACAGCAGGTACTCATAGAAGCGATACTCCAACACGAATAGCTCGTTTCAAGAAGAAAGGTCGCCGTAGAAGCAAGACAGCTAAAGCAAAACAGACTAATGACAAATCTTTGTATAAATACTGCTGTAGTGTTAAAGAAGATCATGGGCAACCTTTATTTGGTGTGCAATTTAATCATCATCTCAAGGAAGGTGAACCTATGGTATTTGCTTCTGTTGGAAGCAATAGAGTAAGTATTTATGAATGTCCTGAGGGTGGTAGTATTAGACTGAGACAATGTTACGCTGATCCTGATACTGAAGAAAATTTTTACACATGTGCTTGGTCATATGAAGAGTCAGGTAAGCCTCTACTAGCAGTGGCTGGATCCCGTGGTGTGATTCGGGTCATTAGTCCAGTGACTATGACCTGCATAAAACATTATATTGGCCATGGTCATGCCATAAATGAACTTAAAATCCACCCGCGCGATCCAAATATTTTATTATCAGCTTCTAAAGATCATGCATTACGATTGTGGAATATAAAAACTGATGTTTGTATTGCGATTTTTGGCGGTGTTGAGGGTCATCGCGATGAAGTCCTTAGCGCAGATTTTGATATGAAGGGTAATCGCATTATATCTTGTGGTATGGATCATGCATTAAAACTTTGGAATTTAGACAAACCTGATATGCAAGAGGCAATTAAACAGTCATATTTTTGTAATCCAACACGAAACGGTCGGCCTTTCGATTCTGTGCTTCAACATTTTCCAGATTTTACCACTCGAGATGTTCATCGCAATTATGTAGATTGTGTAAAGTGGTTTGGTGATTTTATTCTTAGTAAAAGTTGTGAAAACTGCATTGTTTGTTGGAAACCTGGGCGACTTGAAGATTCACAACTACGTAATAATGAGACCAGTGCAACTGTGTTGCATCGATTTGAATTTAAAGAATGCGACATATGGTTCATCAGATTCTCAATGGACTTTTGGCAAAAAACTATTGCTCTAGGTAATCAAGTAGGTCGCACATATGTATGGGATTTGGAAGTGGATGAACCTGGTCAAGCTAGATGCTTCTCTCTGCAACACCCCAGGTGTACAGCTCCAATTAGACAGACAAGTCTAAGTAGAGATGGTTCTGTTCTTCTATGTGTATGTGATGATGCTACTGTGTGGCGATGGAATCGTGATCATTGATGAAACATTCAAAAATATTTTTACTGCATTAATGTAAAGCTTTATTTTTATTTCGGTATTGCTACACTTCTAATTTAAGGTTTGTGAATATAACTACAATGAATTATCTATTTTATAACATGTGATGTAATATTCAGTAAGTAGTTTTTGCTGAATGCAAGAGCAAGATTTTTTGCAGCTATCATTTAGTAACAAATAAAGTTTGTGTAATTATTGTAACAAATTATCTTGATATTTATAAAATAAATTACGCAAAATATCAATATAATTTATAATTTATAATCGAAATCAATTTTTATATTTTACTAAAGAATGATTAAGTGAAAATTCAAAATTTTTAATATAATATACTTATACAATTATTATCAATTATCTAAAAAGAAAGAAAAAAAATGATGCATAAATATTTTTATTAATAAAATATAGTAATATATAATAAAGTATATACATAACATGCAACTTCAAATTCATAACATATAAAATTTGTAATATACAATGATTGGCTTTGATTACATTAATAAGTACATTAGTAATACTAATCAATTAAAAAATTAATTGTATATAACTTGTAAACAAATTTATAAGATTACATAGTATTCCTTGAATATATTTTGCGAAAAAGTGCACTCAAAAGACTAATGTATATACAAATAATATTTTATTTTTATCAGCTTTTTTATTATTGTAATGCTGGAAATGCAAATGAACTGCTTTAATAATACAATCATACAGGACACTATTACACTAAATTTTTGTATTTTGTATATATTTACACATATTTTTTACTCTCACTATAAATCAAAAAATAAACTTTCAATTATGAAAAATCCTGGAGTTGATATATTTATCTCGCAATTCTACCTTAAATTAAAAATGAACTAAATACATCGATTAAATAAGTGAATTCCATTCAGCACGAAAGGTTGCAGGAAGCTTCGTTATGTAAAAACTTAACACAAGAAAGCTTTCTGCAAGATTTAATAGTTAGGAAATTTTATATATATATTATATCTTGTAGTATACTTTAAATATATGCAGGTTTAAATGTAACATAATTTAGTAGGTGTATCTATTTATACGATATCTATTTGATACGATACTTAAAACTATTTATAATCATAATACTTAAATAAAATAAATTTAAATACCTTCTAATACAAAAATAGTTGATTTTACAAGTAATTTCACAATGGTAATATATGATGTTAAATATTTCTTTTTGTAATATTCTAGTGATATAACAAATAATCTAAGATTTTTACATAAACAATCCTACGATTTTTACATTTTTTATTTATTAAATAACATTTTTTGTATTTTAAATTTTATATAATTTGTAGTATAAACAAGTCAATAACGTTTTCGGAATCCTTCGTTAAGTATTCATTATTCGTTTAGATAATTAAAAAAATTCAGAAACATACGTAAAATATAAAAATCGGCAATTGTACTAAATAATGCTGATATAGTTATATTTTATTTTTGCATTTAAATATTTTCGTAGATCTATATATAGAAAATGATTTTTATAAGTTTTCTAAAAAAAATTCATCTAATAATAAATCTAGGTAAAAATTTACGAATTAAAATATTATAATAATCGTTAAAAACTAAGTATATAATTTAAATACATTATACTTAATAATTATACAAAAAAAGTGTATTAACAAAACTTTAATTACATATAAATGATGTTATTTTAATTTTTTGTGTTGACCTACTATTTTATAAAATATAAACATATTAAATAAGAATTAAAGTCTCAGTGTGTCTATATGAGTATCATAATAGTGAAAATAAACTTCTTTTCGTGACATAAAATTGTCTAATAAAAAATATCGAAACACACATTATACTGTATGAGAGATTTAAAGCTCGGTGTGTTTTTATACAGTTAGGTATGTACATATAGATGTGTATAGGTGCACATAGGTATACCTATATATAATATAATCCAGTCGTATAGTTTGAAAAAAAATTTTTATCATAAAAGTACATTGTGGTCGCGTTGTCAATGATTACCTATTGAATTCGCATCACTCGTTGTTCTTGATAATGGCGAGCGCAGCGCCAAGAGCTGCATCACCAGTATGTCCCAGTTCTAAAGGTAAATTGTACCAATGCGATACCTCTTTTTGTAATACGGTGTTTCGTATAAGCCCTGAACCGTTCCCAACGATACGATTAATATTTGCCGATGCTAATACGTCTTTTGATGTCATGCTGAAAATGGATAAACCCAACAAATTTCATTTGCAATTAGTGTATACACTATACCTCGATAGTAAAGTAAACAATTATTTTATCAAAGTGTATTATCATATTTAGTTATAAATTAAAATAAACTAATGTATGAAATGATTTAAAATGAAAAAGTAAGCAAGTGTATATTATTTATATTCAAAACTAAAGTATACGTCTCTCGTATAACATCGGAAAGTAAAAGTGCGCATCTCTATATGTGACTATAAAATGGCAAATGCTCGTATAATAATAAACTTACTCGTGAAGATTCTTTATTATCCCGGAACAAAGTGCTCGAAATATATTTCCCAAGTGTAGAGTGTCGAGAGTTATGCCAGTAACACTGGCTGTTTGATCGGGAGCGTAACGTTCACCAAGCAAAGTTGGAACTATCGTCATGTCGCTTACCGACGAGTCGTCATTACCTAGTCCTATTAGTTTGTCCCAAACTTTTGCTGTTTCAAACAAAAACAAGAATCTTTATATTAAATTATTGTTCTACTAGACAACTTTTAATATACATATACGTATATATATATATATATTCCTCGTATTTCTCATTTAATGGATTTTCTTCGTATACCACACATTTGACATGAAAATAAAAGGAAAGATGTTATACGTGTAGGAAGATATTAAATACGTACATTGAGGCACTGAAAATCCTAACTCTAAGGTCCATTGTTGGAGAGATTTAACAAACGTAGCTAAAGTATTTCCTCCGTTTAAAGATGCCGCAACTGCGAGATACTTATCTCCAAAATACGGGAAATATTCGATTTTGTCTAGGTAAATAATTATGTACATTTTAATTAACTATTTTTTTTTACATTATAAACTTTTGTTCGAATCAAATTGAATAGCTATCTTACGCGATTCATTGATCACGTCAGGCTTGAACGTGGGATGGACATAGGCAAGTTGGGCAGACGTTGAAATATTGAGGACCGCGTCAGTCGGTTCTTTCAGTAGTGCGTACACCGAACTTTGAAGGTCTCCCAACGCTACCCCTGTCAAAAAACGGAAGACTCTTTAAAATTCATACTTCTCTAGAGAAAGAGATAATTGTTTCGTTAAATTATTATAATAAATATTTGGGATAAAATACATATTGACATATACATTGTCTTCTCAATATTAATGATTTAGATTTAAAAATTTGATTTTTAATAAATAATAAATAAGATTGTAATAAATTAGAAAATAGATTTAGGTAAGAACAATTATTACAATAATTCGTGTAAATTCGTTATTTCCTAAAGATATTAAACGATTAAACCAAGTTTATTTAACGGAATTACGAAGTGACTCGTACGATCCTAAATAAACAATAACACTATAAACCCTCCCAAATGAAGGTGCTAACGTGCTAACGTGCAAACTGAATGATAAAGTAAATAACCTATTGCGACGCCAGCGGGTATGCCAAACCAGCTGTGCACTAAGGTCCCAGCCGTTTGACCTGGTGCGAGAATCTCTGATGGGAGAAGATGAAGTGGAAAATCGCCGGCGGTGAGAGCTTCTGTGTCCCATTGCTTTGGCTCGGTCAAAAAGTATCCCCAACTGGCCGCATTTTGCGTGCTCATTTTCACCTCGTCGTTCGCGCATAGTAAGCTCACTACCAAGTCTTGCACTGTTCCGCATCGGTCGTATTTCATTAATTTTTCTGGTCTAGTTTGGTTTTTAAGATAATACGGTGTTAGTAACAAGTTGTAGATTGCGCTTCGTTTTTCTTAAATTTTCTTCTACGTATATATTATTATTTTTCTTTTAATAATAATTGCAAGTTTATGTTACACATTTATTAACATTATACATTTTTTTCTTTGTATCCTCTTTTATTTCTACTGTACGAACATAATGCAAAATCCATGTACACAAGCGGCAGAAAAAAATTATGAGCTCTTTTTCTCCATGAAATATGAATGCTATTATTGGTTAAAAATATACAATCCGATATAATATTTGAAAAGGCTTTCTCGTGTACTTGTAAAAAATAATAATGCACTCGAGTATTTTCAAAATTATATTATAAATATTGTTAATGCCCACATATTCGTGAATTAATATTTTATTACGTAAATGCATTGTTATAAGCCGATCAAATATTAATTAACATGTGTACTTAATTTAATTTTGAATAAAAATTCTATACACACATTGATTCATGAAAAAATATTCAATTTTACATTATTATCTTTAGTAAATAGTTGAAATGATTGTTTTCATTGTAACATTTACGCGTAATACTTTTTTTTAATTAACGATTCACTCGGCAAATAATGTCGCAAGGTTTCTTCAATTGTTTAGTTTATTTTCATTGTTTTTTAATTCATTTTCGAGCATTCTCTTATGTAAGATATTTATACAAAATTTTTTGTTTAACGATACGTGTAACTTACAACACTTTGTACATTAATGTAATAACGACAATTAATAATTAATGTGTATTTAAATAAAATTGATGAATTCAGAACGTGTCTTTTTAGTTTTATGTAAACAACTTTTATAATATCAGCGTATAACAGATAAATAAAGGAAATTAAAACTTAAGGGTCTAATACTTGAACACGTACGAGAGCTACTTACTCGAGGAAGCTGCACTCTCAATTTTACGGGTAAAAATAATATGACATCTTCAAAAATATAGTTCTAACTACCAGAGTAAGTAATTAAAATAAGACGTATGTTCTTAATTGGGTATGTAATGTGTTAACTAAACTTTTAATAACAATTTCTGTGAATTAAAATTTTTAATTTACTTTTGCGATTACTTAACGTTTTTCTAAAATTAACGCGGATTATCATCTTTCCCGCGTGTATCCGAGTTGTAATAATTTTTATTTATCTGGAGATAACATGAGAACTGATGAGTACATATATATACGTATATATAGATATAATACTCTGTTTTAGCAAAACGTCAATTAACCTCATGGCGTGAAAAATTAATTTTCTTTACTCAACAGTAATTTTTGTCATCAAGCTTTTGTTTAATACAAAAAAATGACTAATATGTATTTAAAAAATAAAGAGATTAAAGCAGTCTTTCTATGAAAATAATTTCAATCTAAAATCTTTTCAGAACTTTTTTATATGCTCGTATATATATAACTGTTAATTACTTCAAATTTAATTAAATGCCAAATGAATCGTATATTTCTTAGAATTTATAACGAGCTGTACGCATGCCATATTGACTATATGTTAAATAATTAGTATGTTGTATTAACTTATTTTTGGCAAACCAGAAGAGCGTAGCACAACCGTAACCAGTATGGATAGGTAGGTGACTTTTCGATTTCGGTAAAGAATTCAAAAAATCTATGTCACATCGACCATCTTGCCATGTATATAAATTCGACACCTTATCCTTGTCAATGTCAAGTTTAAATGCTCCATTCTCTTTGTACGAACATTCGTGGGGCAATTTCCAAAGTGTCACGCCGTGCATTTGACCACATATTCCAATACTTTCGACCTGTAACCGATTCAGAATGGAAATTATTCTTTTTTCTTTCTGTATTTTAATGTATTACATCACATCAGTGCCGTTTCAAATAGATTTATATAATTGGGTTAAAACATTTGAAAATTTTACGCAATCTACATTTACTTTTATAGAAGGAAACGATAAATTTCAAATATGATAGTGAATTATTACTTTTAATCAGTTTATTATATGTTATAATTAATAATTTGATTATTTTTTAGAAAACATATATTAACTGTACGCATTTTATAGATAAGAAAAAAAAAGTTAATAATATATTGTTTCCTTATTATTTTGGCAAGTAGTTCGTAATAATGCAATTATATAATTAACATTTTATAATGCTTTCAAACATTTATATAGACATGCTTTATCTTAAGTTCGGAACGTATATATAAAAGATAATATATGGTTTGTCAAACTAAATCAACATATAACAAACTTTATATTTAATTCTGTAATAAAAATATAATATTTATTATACTTATAAGTATAAAATAAAATGTTTGCTTAATGAAATTAAATTATTTGCCTAGTAATACACCTACAAATTATGACGATTTTTGACGGGTGAGTCAAACATATTCTGTAAGTGATTAGTAAAATAAATAACAAAATTTATGATACGCATAAAAAAATAACAAAATTTAGTTAATTTCGCGTTTTAAATCGGGAAATTTAATTCCGTGAAATTTAATTCTGTAACAATGTACCTGTCGAAGCAAATCTTTCGGGAGTCGAGATACGCAATTGTGAACGGCGGAGAGAATCTTTGGTACATCCTGTTTATTTCCTTCGATTCCCAAGTCACTTGGTACATTAGCTTGTGTATCCTTCGATTGATTGGCTAAGATTAGCTGCGTCTCCTTTTGAACAATTACAACTTTAACAGACGTAGTACCTACGTCTATACCCAAAACTAATGGCGACATCCTCGAAACTTGAAGTTTTAAACACTCCTCATTAATTTTCATTATATTATGTACACGCATCAGTATATACATACGATTTTAAACTTTTGCCTTACCTTTGTAGTTTTAACTATATAGCAATTAAATGTCGAGTTAAGATTCTTTACGGTCTATTAATTCGCTGCTCTAATTAAGGCAATCATCTATATACTATCAGTCTACGCGTAATTAAATATACACTGAAACGATGAATTTAATGTTATAATATACATTCGGTACTTATTAATATTTTTATTAAATATAACTATAAACGTATATTTAGAAGATTAATTAGAAGTTTGTTGAGTTTGAATATTATCGTGCATCGAAACTTAATATTAATCGACATTTCTAGATAAGCACCTTATCTTACTTATTTATCATGTGGAGTAGAGAAAACTAAACTATACTATCTAACTTTTAGCCTTTTTTCGCTCGAAACATTTTTATACGTATTTTTGAATCATAAAATAAACTGCATATCAATACTATCGGTTAAATAGTTCGTGCTTTATTCCATTTGATTTTTTAATACTTCAATGCACGTATACATTAATGTTGTTTAAAATATTTTTGAAATTATAAATTGTTGTTTTTAAATACATATAATTAATGCTTGGAATCATTAGTAAATAATTATTTGATTTTTATTAAACAATTTTTTATAATAAGACTAATTAAATTATTTTTTTTAAAGAAGCACTAATCTCTACATAATGTTACAACTTCACGAATTTAAATCCTATTTTTGTAACTGGGACTTGTATGAATAAAGTGCATGTGGCTAGATTCGTCATTTGATCTACGAAATGTCACTTTAAATTTAATCAAATTTACCCAGAATCGTGATTCATTTTGTGATGAATTTCAAAATTTATGTTTACACATATGTAAATTAATATTTTTATGGTACAGTATAATTAATTAATATTAATCTGCATCATTGCGAATTTTCAGAACGAAAAACATTAAAATTTAGTTGGATTATTGTTTAATTAATACTTATAAATATATTAAAAAATATTTATTTACGTTGTTTTTTTATAATAATCATGCTAACACGTATTTGTTCTAAGTTTTGACAACATCGATTTTCATCATTGAGTAAATCACAGGCACTTAATGTACTTCCATTAATTTGATATCGTACTCCACAATTATTAAGGAAAGTATATAGGTCTTGTTTATATGCTCTTTATTTATGTATTTATAAACGCATTAATATACATATAAAGTTGCATTAGTAATACATAGCATATGCATTTATTATTATAATGTTATGCTCATGTTGTTTTAATTATATACTCTGCAATATTGTCATAAATTGTCACTAAAAAAATATAATTATTTTAATGTAATTGAAACAGCGTATATCTAATGACAGGGCCATTTAAATAATTTAAATTATGTATTGATTTCCATATAGTTGTTTATATTATATTGAATTAATAACAATGTTATTAATTTTCGTATTGATATATCGAAAATGTTTTTGTTTAGAACTTTTTTCTTTTAAAAATAAACATGTATTCGTTTGTAACGATGTATCGGAAGAGAATGAACAAATGTTTACTTTATAGGGTAAAGCTGAATTTTTCGTACACGTGTGTATAAATGTTTATTTGAAACAAGTGAATATAAATTTAGAATAGTTAAATAATGCAAGTTTGCGCATTAAATGCATCAAGTTTCACGAGATTTTGGCTAAGTTGACAAATGGTTTTAAAATTTATAAATTAAATTATAACTAAAGTAATTTATGAGCTCATTAAATAGGAATTTTGTAAAACATTTTTAACAAGTGCTAAATAAATTTTTGTAAATTTGTTAAATATCTTTAAACTTTACGCGTATTTAAAACAAATTTGACCGTTCGTACAAAGCACGCGAATTAAAAAAAAGATTTAATACAAACGTAAACGTACCATGTTATGAATTCGATGTCTGTCATATATAAATATTTTATCTGACACTTATTGCAGGTAACTTTCTTTTTAAAATAAAATGGAATTCTTTTTTAAAGACTGTACGTTTGAAGAAACAAATAAAAACTAAAAAATTGCACTGGCTTACAAAGTAGACTGCAATAAATGAACTGTGCACGAGCACGTGGAGTCGATGTTGCAATATATAGACAAAACACCGGAAATCCAAAAAGAACTTTAATGACTTTTCGTAATCGGCCGCAAGGCTCAAACGACTGATCACGACCTCATACTTCAAGAAAGACCGGAGACACTCGACTATGTGTATATACTCGTACAGTTTTGGAGATGCTATCGGCGCGAGGGCGCGCGCGCGTCTGTGACATAATGCAGCTCGCCGACAGCCACTACTACGGTTCCCTCGATGCCCCTTTCACGCTTCAGGCGACACCCTTTTACACTCTATATATAGGGACCGCGGGAGAGTTACGGAACAATTACGTTTTCGATTATAGGATCATAGGTTTACGCGATCCGATTGTTTGAGGAAATTACAGTTCATGTGGGATTTTACCTTGATTGCCTGGGAATCTACCTGCAGAGTTTGTATTATTTTTTATTTCGCTTTCAATCGGATTATTAATTGTAAACCGAGATCTATGTATAATTTTATGTTTATTTAATCACTGAATCAAAGACATTTCATAAGACGTACTAAACATATTTAGATATCTGTATATATATGTATACTTAAATGTTAATTACTTAATAACCTAGTGGTGTTTTAATTCATTGCACAACTAAAAATACTATTCGTGACTAATTATAGAAATACAAAAATTGTTTATACAAGAAAAGTTACGAGTATTTTATAATGATAATTTTTTTACAACAAAAAGAAACTACCTCGTCGAACTTTAATGTATGCATATTATTTTATAGTTCTAGTTTCGTAATATATTAATTAAATTATTAGATTAAACTCATTAAATTTTAATAATCAAAGTAAAATTTATTTAATTACATTTACATAAAGAAACAACTTTGAAAATTGATCATTCATTATCGATCGTCAATACTAAAGTATTATAAATAAAAATCACATCTCAATGTAAATGAAACTTAATAAGCTTAAATCTACTGAATAATATACTTCCAGAATTATAGAAAGTAATAAAATTTAATCTAAAATCAATACATATATCAAATGATATATTAAACTTTCTCCTCATTTGAATTAATTAAGTATATATGACACCGTTGTGATAAAGAAAGGACTTTCAACGCTATCTCAACGCATCTCCCCTCTTGGAATCCCTGCCTTTTCATTCATCCTAAACAAAAAAAATTGATCCATGACCCTCCCTCACACGACCTAAAAAAAAAGGGGAAAAAAGAAGCTTCTCCGCAGTTCATCGCTTTATGAATTTCAACGCGAAAGTGCAACCACACCGCTGTATAACTCAGTCTTTTCCTCTCGACAACAAAAACGGAGGCCATCGAAATCATAAGGAACGTCTCGTTGGTTTTTTTCTCTTCCACTAGCGTGCACGTGTTCGATCTACATATTTTTCTTCGGGGCAACTATGAAACCATGTGCAGTTGCTCTATATATATATTTTTGGGGCGCACGTGAGTGACTTGTCGGTATCGATATAATGTACATCATTGTTAATAATTCACGTGATTTCGTACCAATTTTTATCTCACGAAGTGTTCCGAGTCGATTTGTGCAAAGTTTTAGAGGACTTTGGTGAAAGTTAACTTCTTGTTTTCTGACGTATTCTGATTTTTAAACGTTTTTCATTTGGTGATCGACCGAATGTAGTTATTAAAGTCGAAATTCTTTGCGCGTTGTATAATTTGCGTTACCATGAGTTTGAGGGTATATCTTGCCAATCTGTTTTTATTGTAGAGAATAGCATAAGAAGAATAATAAAAATTTAAAAAATAAAAATATCACGAAAGTCTAAAATGTTTTGCTATGTAGAACACGTAACTTGTTCGTTCGTTACATATTGGAATAACAATTTTTTAGTAGTACTTATGCGGTAAGAGTGATGTACGTATTTAACTGTCTCAAAATTGTTGCTACAATGACTACTTTACGTAACGTATCAGTAGCCGATCTTTTTTTAGAATATATAAACATTATTATTTTCTGAATAATTAAACACATTTATGTATTATAATTAAAATTTGCGTTAACATTATGATATAGTGTTGATACGTGACATACTTTGCTTATTGATTTTTTGGGTTATTATTTCAAATGATAGCTAATATCTATTTTTAAACAGTTTTCATTTTATAGATGCAAGTGATCTAAAATAATTTTAACTACGTTTTATAGTTTTATTTGCTACTATACTGTCTTGCTCGATAGCTTCTAAATTTAAACCAACAATCTATTGCAGTAATCCTTATTCATTCACTCACACATATCATATACATATACGCACACCTTAGTAAATTGCGAAAATGTAAAATTTTAAAGTCCTATAATGTAAAAAATTGTTACACCACTTACACGTCTATTTTTTGTTTTTATTAAGGTAAATATCCCAATACTTGGTCACCTTAGTAGTGTGAAATCTGTATTTAATAAAAAAAATTTGCTTAATCTTTAATGATAAACCTTTTATAGTCAATAAAATACATTGATTTAATATGATAAATGAATAAAATATCGGAGAGCTCCATGTATCAGCAGTAGTAACAACAAATAAACATTATTTTCCCCGTTTAAAAATGGCCACTTGATTGTCAGTGTAATTTAGTTCAGGTTAGAGGTCGCAAATAAAATTAAAATTGATGAATAATTTATTTATTCTAATATACTCAATATAAGTCATTATTATGTAACACCTTATACATATCTAGTTTTCCGTAATGTTATACTTATCCTAGAGATGTCTCGATACCGGGCCGCCCTATTAAATAAGACATTTAAAATATTTTTGTTATTATTATATACCTGACTGAATAATCAGTATAATTATTTCCAGAATATAAATAAATATAATTATTCTTGATTGAATAGTTTATAACGCGACAAAGATATAATTCAAATGGATAATCATTTACAGGTTTCAATTTTTTTATGTCTATTCGATATTGTAAGTTTTATAATGTTAAGCTTCTCTGCTTTAATTTAATACCGATAGTATATAAGGCTCTTCGATTTTAGTCAATACAACTTTTGAGTTACATTGATCGTCTGATGTACTGATACTCTATAATTAAGAGAGTGTCAGACCTACAGGTGACGGATCTTGACTAAACTCTAGGTTGTGTTTTCAAACATAAAATATGAAGAAATCCAGATTTTTAGACCCCTACGCTCAAATGTATCAAAATTATAAATTACTAAAGCAAATTTAGAACTTCCACTTTAATCGCTTATAACTTTTGGAAACAAATATAGACAGAAATTTAAAACTACAACGAAGTTGAAATCGAAATTTTTAGGGTAAAAATAATACGCTCAAAATATTGATTTGGAACAAAATTATAGGAAAAACCTAGTTGATAAAATTTTGACGAAATTTTCTATATATATATATATATATATTTAACTTTTTAGGTAAAAATTTCATCAACTGTTTGTTTATACTACTGATTAAAGTGGAAGTAATTATTTTTTTAAAATTTGCTTCCGTAGTCAATAATTTTTATATATTGGAGCGTAAGAGTCTAAAAATCTGGATTCCTTTATATTTTTATATTAAAAAAACAACTTAGAATTCAGTCATGATCCATCACCTAAACGTCTGATAATCTTCTACTATGATTAGTTGACTTATTGGTCATTTGCAGTCAAATGACAAGTTTTTTGCTATGAATTCATTTCATTTATGCTTTAATTTCTACTAGGGTAACATCATTATTATATGGCTATCAGGCAACTATTTCTTTTTTATTATTTGATAATCAATAGATAAAGAAAAATGAACAAAATATTTATTGTTTATGGTAAGTCTTACATACTTTTAAGTTATAAATATATCTATCATCATTGCAATGATTGGTTCCACATTGTTTTCATAAAACATTTAATAAACTATTTTTCTGCGAAGTGTTTTTACTTCTGCAACTGATTCACAATTATAATAAAATAACCAACTCATATTTATTGATGGTAATATTATGGTTCTTTACAAAAATAATTAGATCTCTAATTATGAATATTGTTTTATTTGTAATTTAATTCTTACAAAAAATTGAATGCTATTTTTTTATTATAATAAATAAATATACGTATATATAAAATATAAGAATAAGAGAATATAAAACTTACCTATCTACCCTGCTCGCTTAAAAATTCTATAATGCATTGTGGTATTATCGTCAAAAAAGTATCTTTACTTTTAGGGAACCACAAATGAAGATGCTTATCATTAAAACAGTTTAATAAAATAAAATAAAATAAAATAAAGGTAAAGATCATAAAAATTAAAGCTAATCACCCACGTCGACTCCCACGCGAAAGAATGTGCGCAAATGCACCTTAAAGAAGAAGAACAAGAAACAAAAAATAAATTTCAGAATTTGAGGTGTCTGCCCACGAAGTCACTGCTGTAATATCATTACAATAAACTTTGTACGAATGCAAAAGAGGAGGTGTGCAACGATAAAAAGTTATACGATCATGTATTACCAGAAGCACGGCCTATACCCCATAAAACTGTTTCACAAATTTATGCCACGAATATTTGCTAAAAGAAAGGAAAAAAGGCACTCTTTCTGCAGTCAGGGTCGATGACTTTTTCGTGAAGGTCGCAACGGGTTTTTGAAAAGCCACTTATGTACGTGCGCGGGCGCATAAAGATTCCGAGCTTCCCGCTCGCCTTTTGCGCGAAAAATAAAGAGGAATACAAGAGAAGAAATGATCACGGGAGAAAAGGATTCTTTCGGAGTAAATACGAGACACAAAAGCGAGAGTTAAGGATATTTTGTTAGATGGAATTGGAAAATACGTGTATTCGTCATCGAGATAATCTGAATCATGCTCAAAAGTGTAATATAAGGTAAACAGTAATTGTGTACATGTATATAAAATAATATTAATAATCTATAAACGAAAAATTTCTATTAGTAGAAACAATCAAATACATAAGTATATCATATTTTTCGTTTGATTGTTTTTTTTTCAGAATTTTTTTATATATATTATTAAATGTACTTATATCTATTATTAAATAATAATAGATTATTAAATGTACTTATATCCATTTCTTCATGAGTAGTTTTCCTCGAGACAATGAGAATTTCAATTTCAAAGAGGTTTATTTTGGTGTATGTCATTAACGTTAATTACCAATTACTCGCATGTTAAGAAGTTTCTAAACAGTTATAGCGTCTAGAAAATACATTAGTATTATAGATACAGTTCTAATTTACAATTAGTATTTTAAATGCATGTTAATATATTTTTTGTGAATTTACACAATTCTTTATCGAAGATATTGTTTCTTTCATATTGTTGTAATGTAATTAAATATTATTACACTGGGCAATATTTATTTTATAATGCACGTATATAAGATTGCAAAATTTAATCAAAGTATCATTTTAGTCAATAATTTTTGAATACCATACACAACTAAGCAACACTAATTCCTAAGATAACAATATTTTTTATGCAAATCCAACGATAACTCAAGACAGAAAAGAATAAACAATGTTGTATAGAAGATAAATAATATCCACGATACACGCCCAGACATTGTTGACATCCATACTTTCATCGTTTAAAAAAGAAAAACGCAAATTTCAAATAAAAAACTGATGAAACTTACGTTTGTGTATTATATACATATAAGTGTTTGTAATGAAATGTCTGTATATACACAACGTAGTATTAATCTTGTTAGAATTTTAACGAGTAAATATCGAGCCAAAAGAATTTAAAGGCGAGAATACAAAAGCATTCTCTACTACTGCTGCACCTAAATAACTACGGTATACACCTTAATATCACACGAGAGGTGAGCGCAGGATGCGTGGCCAATTTTTCAATGCAAAGCAATGCAATTGACGCTCGCTAGCGTAACGCGCGCGCTCAAATCCTTGAAGCGCAATTTGAAGATTTTATGTTTATATATAGATGTACAGTAGGTGGACTCACGTCGATGCCTCAAGATAGATGAGTCTACTTGTTCTTTTTAAAAAAAGTACGCCTGCTTTCCTTGCAAACGTTTCTCTTTTTCTCATTTTTATAACTACGTACTTATTATATTAATTGAGAATAAAGATTTACAACTACGTTTATATACTATATACAACCTGCTATAAAAATTGTGCTGTTTAACTTACACCCAGTACGACTATTACCGTGAATTTTTTTTTATTTTGTCGAAATCATTATTCTAATACAGTATAAAAATCTTTCTAATCACTAATTAATCTTTCGTAATTCTTAATTTGCTAATTAAGCATTTCTAATTTATTAATAAAGCCTGATAAACATTGTTCAGTCGTAAATATTTAATCAGCATGGTAGTAATTAAAAAAAAATACAAAATTAATTTTGAAATATGAAAGTTACATTCGAATCAATCTCATATTACCGAATGTGAACAACGGGCACGTGCTCAAAGGGTGAAAGCAGCAATTTAATTGAATCCGGTATAACCAAGATCCCATGCGGATTACACTTTTAGAAGGAACTCGGAGAAAACTTTGTTATAAGGGCTTTGTTTCGCCTTTTTTTCGAAAGAACGTAGTAACCATTTCAATTCAATATCAAAGTATTCGAACCCTTAAAACTTAAGAGGGAAATCGACTTTAAGAACTTGCGTACACTATGGAAGATGACACCCTCAATTCAAGATCCAGATGTTTTGGCTGCTTGATATATTACACACATTTGCGCAACATATGTATAAGCTTAATAAAAACATTTCCGTCTCGTTTTCGTTAATAACTTTCTTTTTTAATACGAAATAAAGTCAGTATTTTTTAATAAAATAGTACAATATTATATACACTAATAAGATAAGTGTTTCTTTATTCTCATATACAGATAGAAATATAGGTATATATATTCCGTTATCTAATTTTGCGAATTACGTGGTGAAGGAAGGTACGCGAAGGTATTTTTATTGACCATTCCAACAAGATTTTTCAGATATTACGGTCCATATATGACTTATTTTTTTCATAAATAATGTATGTAAGAAATTAGCTTATGATATTTTCAAAACTTTTATGCAAATTCATGTGTATCCTGGATTTTATATAATCTTGAAAATAAAAAATTGTTGATTGAGACTGATAAAATTATTGATAAGTCACTAGTTTATAAAAACTTAGAGTATTAGAAAAAGATTAGTTACAGAAAGTTTATTTATAAATTGATAGTTTTATCAAGTATTATAAACAATACATTAATCGATTAGTGGATGAGGCGTAACTGCATTATTGTTTTTTTACCAAATATGTACTCTCTAAAAATGAAATAGTGATATGTCAGTCACTGTCACGAAATTAGTGAATATTCACTATTAAAATAGTAAATTTTGACTAATTGAATTAGTAACTATTCACTACTTTGTGATAGTGACTGACTTATCACTATATTTTTAGTGATTATTCACTAATTCACATTTAGAAAGTATAGAATTTAAATATTTTTATCTGAAATCTGATACTATGTACACGCGTAACATTTTTTCCTTCTGTCGAAAATTTTGTACCTTTTTCAAAATAAAAATATTGCCGATAGTGATTTACAGAAGAATATGTAAATTATTTGAAATAAAAATTTAATGAGACATTCGTATGCCATTATTCGAAAGAGCACGAGGAAAAATGCTCGATTTAGTCTTCGAAATCACGTGTAAAAATATAAAATATGTAAGTCAAAATGATTTACCACTCGCAATATTTTCTAAAATTTATCCATGCTTTTAATAAAAAAAATTGTCACATCTCACTTATATTACAAAAAAGTTTGAACACACTCTATTCGTTTTGTATCGAAATTTGTCAACAACGCTGTCCGAATAAATTTCAAGCTCGTGCATCAACATCCAAAAATTCGGATTAAATATGTAGCGCACGAAAAGCACTCGGATATATACAAGCAAAAAAATCGTTACAAGGAACTAAAGGATTTGAGACTATTTTCTCACAAGATATCCATCGTAAAAACAAGGAGGTATACAATAATATATAAAAAAAACCCGGAATGGGCATTCAATAATATAGAGTTCACGAGTTCCCAGGAGCACGACGTCCCCTCGAGCTTATTTTGTGATTGGTTCGATAAAAAGGATATCATACCACGAGTGTATTCGCTCTATTTACGTTTGAGCAATGGATTAGTTGTCTCTCTTTCCCTCTTTCTCTTTTTCTCCCCTATACTATATAGTAACCTTTATTTTCGGACTCATGAAAAATTCGTACATATGACGCATCGATGAAATTCTTACACGACTTGAAATTGGAGCTCCGATATTATCAGAATGGAATTACGTGACTCGATTTGTTTCTCTCGGTTTCTATACAACTGGTTCGTACGTAGTGTTTATATGACGAGATTACGTTGGACGAAATTAAACGGTTTTATGCACGACGACTATATGTATATTCATTGTTTTATCTTCAAGGATTGCTAAAATTTATATTGTGTAAGATTGCCACATGGAATTTTGGTCCAAACGATTAATCTTGGAATGTTATATATACGTGCGTGTGCATGTGGATACTGTTTAATTGTCTTATATATTGTCCGATGGAATTTATTTGTTCATGTAACGAGATTATTCGATTTGATTAGGTTTGAAAATATTAAAAAAATTTAACAATATGCCTGGTGTTTTATGAGATAAAATAGGAAATATTCTTAAATATGTATGAAGATATAGTATACAAGGTGCTTATTTATATTTTATAACGTTTAAGACAAAGTTTATATCGCATTTTAGACCGTATTTTATCCTTTATATTTTCATTGTATACCCGTGCTGGGTAAAATACATTTGCATAATTAATTATCTTTCGGTAAGAATAATTTAAAGTGAATTTTTTATTTGTTTCGTTTGCGATGAATGAAAGCTCTCTACGTTAAATGTAAATTTTAGGAAAGGCATACAATTTTTATTATAAATTAACAAATGGTAAATCGAGTACATGAAGATAATGCATATTTTTTCATACAAATGTTTTATTATTTATTCGAATATTCTGTTTACCACATCAACGTTGGAACAATAAGAGTCATGTCAATATATTTATGAAAAATAAATTTGTATGTACATACGTAAATTTTAAAGTTATCCATTGAAATGCGTTGATCAGCATTAAAATAAAATAATTTCATATTTAATTAAAATATTTGGTAAGACTTATAAGCTTATATCCATTAAATTTTAATGCTTGTCTTGTTCAAATATATTCATTTAAAACTAATTTAATTAATTATTTAACTTATTGATTATGTCATCGATATTAAAATATATCATATAAAATTTTCATGCAAAGAATAATCATAAACGTATATAGGTATTATACGTTAACTGCAAATATGTCAAAATTCTATTAAAAAATATCTGGATATTTACAATTTTTCAACGAACATGTTTATCGTTTAATTATAGACTTTCATTTCTCTTAATTTCCGTTAAAATCTTAGCGTAAAGGAAAATTTTATTTCAGCTTAAAATTACATCTACTTAGCTATATATATACAAGTTTCACTAAAATACTGCTTAACGAGTAGGTGTATATTCCAACAAAAATTAAGATTCCTTTTATAGAATTTTTTTATTTCTTTTTCTTAACAACTCTTTTTTGCACTTTTTACCGTGCAACAAGAAATGCAGTAATTATATGAATAATCTACCTCAATAGAACCTCATAGAATATTTCATTTTTAATTACCAGGTGAAAACACATTGACCTGCAAGCATTAGAGCAACATTTTCTACGTTATCACTCGAATTTCGTATAATACGTTATAATATTTATCTAATTTTAAATAATTTGTATAATTATTTTACGCGATTTATTTTGTTTGCTATTATAGATGCTTACTCGCAATCTAATAGACCGAACGTGTAATATACAAAAGCAATAATTATATATCTTACAATATCGAAGTCTAGTGGTATATTTATGAATGTCGAAATATTTTATTTACGTCCGAACAAAATCTCTTATTTTCCATCAATGTCCAATCGTATCTATACAATCACCTACGCTCTAGGATTTTAGTTCACTTTTATTCACTTACAATGACGAAAAACTTTGCCTTTCTATATCACGCGGATAATGCGACGCGTAATCGAGGCTATCCGTACTTTTTACTTTCCGCAAAATTAGTCCAAACGAAGTCTATATTTGTTGATTACAAACTCATACTTTAAATGGCGTATAGTCGTAAAAATTATTGTTGTATTCCGAAATCAAAATAATTATTTCGAGTTTTATCTATGTTTACCAACTGTGGAATTGTTTTTCAAACCAGAATTTTATGACCTTTTTTTTTTGGTAAAAGAAACTGTTTTGATTATTCTTCTTTTGAAATATTTAAATTATACTATTTACAAAGTAATTATCGGTTAAGAAATGTCTTTAAAATATTATTTACAAAGTAAAAGATTTTTCTCCGAGAAAAATGTGCACTAAGAAAATACATTCATTCTAACGAAAAGAAAAGTATTAAACAATAAAGTTCAAGGTGACAAACCCTTTTACTCTTGCTTCAAGTAAACCTCGAGATAATTATTAAAATCATCCTTACACCTGATCTCGCGTCAATTTTCGTCGAAAGATCCGTAAGATACATAGAAAGCGCTATAGATAGACAAGACAACGGTATGCGCATTTTTTTTATGCATCAAGGTATTGCACTCTTACTCGCGAGAAAAAGTCATGCGTAAATGTATGGATAGACAGACCGCGTATGTATATATATGAGAGGCATTCCTGTCTCGCTACATTTGGCGAGCGATTTATTGCGATTCAGCTAATGACGCGCGATCGAACGTGCTTTCCTTCTCTGGCCTATTTTCTCTCACTTCGATTAATTTCATCATTATACGCGGCAAGAGAGCGCACCTTCTTTCTATATACTGCAAAACCGAGGTATAAAAAAAAATCCTGGGTACGACACATGCAAATTTGCAAGGAACGATAAATATGTATGTGCGCATAGGGATAATTAGCGATTTCGTGTACAGAACGCGAGAAGTATTATGTATTATGTCTTGAGATGCGTATCCTTTTCTTTTTAACTGCTTTTTGATGAAAGTGAAAGTGTGCGTTAGGACTTTTAGAAGATTGAAAAATACCTTATCGTAGGGGCGTACCTGTGGTTCGCACGTGTAAAATATACTGTATACTGAAAAGTTCATAGGGTTTTTCGCAACGTTGTCTATTAAAAAATTTGCATCTGACATGCTTCGTTAATATGTTCTTTGCATACCTTATAAATATGAAATTTAAAGCGTTGTACTTGTTGTAGTCTCAATGTTTCTTCATTTTAAGTCATTTTTCACGCGATGTATTACCTGGATAGCTATATATATATATATATATATATATATATATTGTGTTTAATGTTATATTTACACTAGAATTATTATTTTATTATCAATAGGAATTGTAATATAATCCATGGTAGATTATATCTAAATTGAGCATTAAATATATATATACCTGTTTAATTCGGTACATTTAATATAAATTAATATCAAATCATCGTTTCATCATATTTTGTAAATGTATAGCGTATATAGTGATACTTGATATTAAATAATTTTAACAATCAATGTGTAATTATTTGAAAAATTACATACTTCTGTACATAATAAATTGGGATTTTATAGATAAATGCCTGTCAAACATTACATTTCGATAATTTCATTAATTTATTAGCAATTCTCACCGTTTAGAAATAGAATTTTATATATATTTACTTATTCATCATGATCGATGTAAGCTTTATATTTTAATCAAATATTTCATTACCTTTTTAAATATTTTATACGTATATATATATATATATATATATATATATACATGCAACAGAATGCTGTCTGTATGAAGTAATAATAATAGAAATTGCGTTATCAAACTGCATAAATAATATTTTTAAATAATTTTATTGCAAAAATGACTTGGGTTTCTCTGTGTGTGTGTGTGTGTGCGTGTATATATCTATATCGATCGCAGTACCTAAGATAAACTCGATTATAACAGACTTATAACTCGCGCACATAAAAGCATTTTACCTTGGTAGATGAAGAAAATCATCTAAATCTAATCTGACTTTTAGTTTTAAAAAAATCGTACATTTATAACTGTGAGAATAATCCCGACTATTGTATTACCGTTCAACGTTAAAGTACAATAACAGATTTTACACACACCAAAACAGTTAAGTAGTGCTACATTAATCTAAATTTTTAAGTGGACAAAGTACATACAGTCTGTAAAGCATAATAAATCGCGTAATAAATATCCGTTGATTTCTTCATGAAATATCCGTTACGATAAAAGTAATAAGAGAATACCGTTGTTAATAAAATTTATTTAGTCTAAAAATACGTGTATTGCGTAAACATTTTTTATTAAACGTTAACTTGATATTTCTGTTGTAGTTTGATATTTCTTATATACTAATAAATATCGACGTCTCTATTATAATCTGAAAAGTGTAGAATAAATGGCAAAAAGAAAAGAAATTTAGTTCTTTATAACACTTAAGGTGGAATTATCGTTGTAGAAATTGGTCAAATTGATTTTAATTGCCGTGACGTGCCAGTTTTTCGTTGGGCGAAGGTAATTTATTGATCAATTTTCATTGCCAAAAAAGTGGAAATTATAGTTTTAATAACGTAACAGTTATTCAATTACCTCGATCATTGCGAAGATAAAAACTCAAAGGAATATCGTCGTATAAGAAGTACATAATTTTATCGAATAATGGTATATCGGTAATTTCGAAATAAAGAAATGCACAACGAGAATTCACGAGAGCCTAAGTTTCGTATTAGCAAATATTTATTGCCCGTGGAATATAATGGTCGTGCATTAAATTGCCCGACGCCGCGAGAGTAAACGACAAATCTCGAGGAAAACAAACAGGAGAATTAAATAAAGAAAAAGCGGGGAGCAAGTAAAATCCGAGAGAAAAAAAAAGTGTCCACCAATATTTGAAATCCGGGCGTACATATACGTAGATACGTGCGTCCGTGGATCACTATAGCATACAGCTGAGTAGTATAGAATATATAGGCATAGGAATATATATACGGCCCTGGTACGGCCTCGACGTGCCTACGGGGCCTTGCACGCTCTCCCGTAGGCCCCCTCCCGTATAGTGAAAGTATCACCGGATTTTGCTTTCTACCTCCTTGGTTAAGTCTCTCTCCTTAGTCAGTCAGATACGCTCTCACCGACAAGTAATTTTCGCGGCGATATGCCGCGTACCCGGTTGTACCGAGTCGATGCCCCGGTACCCGGAGCCCGTGCGCCGCGACATTACCAACTTTTTCGTGTCGTCCGAAATTAAGGACGTCCTGGATAATGAGAGAGGCACGTGCAGAATATTTACTTTTTATTCTCGCTTGCGGGATCCTCCTACTCGGATTGGTCACCTGTCAGAGCCAAGGTACTAAACGCCACATATTCCGGGTTTATTTTTATGTATATCTGTACCCACACGTATGTGTCCATTGTATGTGCATTCTATCTGCATGTATATATATATCTATCTACCCACCCACCCAAACACACACACACACACACGCGCGCGCGCTTGCGCTCGATATATACCTCGAGAGTGATATTATACATATAATCTTGGAAATTGGTGCGGTTTCGTGTTGGTGTTGATATACCAGTGACATGGAAGGTTCACACGCGTGTCATGGAAAGGAGGGAGAGTTTTGACGTTAAATTGTAACAGGATTTATATGTGGAGGTGTTACGGAGAGATCTCTTCGTTATCGGCATGGTCCTATTCCCTTGGACTAGGACATTTACCAGTGTTATTTAATATGTTTATTATAATCTTTAAATACACGTAATAGGGCTATTTACTCGTAAAAATGTATGCTAGTGACAATTAACAAGCTGGCTCTCTTAGGTTACACCAGGATGTAAAAGAAAGTTCGCAAAATCAGGTTATGATTGTATCTGTATATGTATCCAGTTGCTTTTTAAAAATAGATTCAGATTATACCTTACTTTCTACGAGTAATTTCGAATCTTCCACTCCTATTTCTATAAAAATAGTCATGCTATTTGTATTTCTATCATATATGTACAAAACCGTCGACTCTTTCAATCATCCCGCGTAAAAATATAAACTATTGCCACTATATTGCAGAGCTATGGGCAATAGTTATTGCAAACATATTGCCAATATGTTGCCGCGACAATTGGCAATGTATTGCCAACATACCGCCAAAAAGCACTCTCCCATATCTTTGCCAAATATTGGCAATAGTTACTATTTTATCATTTGTAAACTATTGCCAATATGTTGGCCATACCTCATAAATTACAAAAAAAAATAAAAAAAAAAATATTAGCTTGCCGCGGGATTCGAACCTTCGATCTTTAGATCCGAATGCTGGCTCTTTACCACTGAGCCATTTTGCTATTTTGTTATTAAGAGTTAATTTCAGGCTATAAAGAACAGTTGAATTCATAAAATTTTGGACTTAGAAATTTTTTAACCACACTTTCAACTGTTCTTTATAGCCTGAAATTAACTCTTAATAACAAAATAGCAAAATGGCTCAGTGGTAAAGAGCCAGCATTCGGATCTAAAGATCGAAGGTTCGAATCCCGCGGCAAGCTAATATTTTTTTTTTATTTTTTTTTGTAATTTATGAGGTATGGCCAACATATTGGCAATAGTTTATAAATGGTAAGATAGTAACTATTGCCAATATTTGGCAAAGATATGGGAGAGTGCTTTTTGGCGGTATGTTGGCAATACATTGCCAATTGTCGCGGCAACATATTGGCAATATGTTTGCAATAACTATTGCCCATAGCTCTGCAATATAGTGGCAATAGTTTATATTTTTACGCGGGATTCCATGAAAAGTTTGCAAATTTTTTAATTAGATCATTATTTCGTCGAAAGTTTAAGTCGCAATATTTTTAATTTCTACACTTGAAAAATGTAAAATTACAAAGAATATCTCTTGCGTACGGTGGTAAATTCGAGATGCACTACCACGAAATGGAACAAACGTATAGAATTTTATGAATACCATTAGAACGATATATTTAATATACCGAGTGAGGATTAATAAGCCGAAACTTTAGGAATTTTCTTCATGCCTCGTAGGATTTCGAATATGCATGTGGCTTGTATTATATCGAAGTAGGGGAATTTTTGTGTCAAAGTTTGCGTCGCTTTTAGAAGATCGCTGAGCGCATTTTAATCCATGCACAACCAAGTATTCTTGAATTACTTCAAAATGTTCATTCTGGTTAAATGCATATTAACTTTGGTTTATTTTCATACTTGTCAAGTTATTAAAATATTTTACAATCCCGAGCGATAACTCATTTTTATCTGATTCACACTCTAAATATTTAATATCTCCTATTAATTCTTTTATTATATCGCAATTATGTTACACGTTACATATTTAAAGCGTGAAAATGATTAAATATTGTGTAGTTCATGATTATTCAATAAGAAAATCTATTTATACCTAACAAAGAAAATACGCTTTCGATTATAATTGAACAATTTCTTGCGTATACAGTCAATCTTTTAAATGTAGATCGTAAATTATATCGAGACTTCGTTCAAAGTGTTATTAAAATTTCAATCGATATCGAATACATTTTTGTTGAAACATTACTCTATACATATTAATTATATTCGTCTCAACTTTCAGTAATCTCTTTTCTCCTCTCTTCTTTTTATCATAAAATCACGACGTCAGTTCGGAAATGTCGTACAAAATTAGATCTGTCAGTTTTACTTTGGACCCCTCCTTATATATACCTAACATTTTGTAAGGCAAGAAGAAAAGCTTTCAGTCAATCTAATTCGGGGTTATTTCCATATAGCGTAAACACTTATTATCCCATTAAAATAAAATAACTTGCGTTACTCGATCGAAGAAAAAAAAGTTGTTTACCAAGATATTAAAATTTAATTACGAAGTCTAAAAGAAATGTTGCTTTATTCTTTGGGAAAATAAATTAATTAACGGTCAAAAAAGAAATTCGTTAACTTGACCTAGTTTTGATAACAACGTTATCGATCCATATTTAATTAAATTATTGAACTTGCGTAGAATCTTATTTATTATAATAATAATATAATTATTATAGAGACAATCTCGAATATCCTAATTACGAGTAAATGAAAAATAACAAAACGTTTTAATTTGTCAAATAATTAATCTAGTAAAACTTTACTTTTAAACATATTAACCAATACTAAAAATTGCTTATTTTCAAAAGATCAAAAATGTATTACAGTCTCGTGATATAAGTACTCGTGCACTCGTATCGATCTGTGTAAAAGAAATTAGTAAAATCTTTCTCCACCTTCAGGAAATAAGTTTTACGACGCGATGAAAATCATAAAATTTATATCATAACGATTTTGCCCAAATACTATTCGTAGAAATATTTCTGCAACAATGTAATGAGGTGTACTTAATAAAATATAATGTTTTTGCTTTTTTTTTTTATTAATATTGTTTAGGAGTACCGGTCGCCTCGATTTACAGACCAAAATTGCAGTAATAATCAATGTACTTGGTAGTAAAATAAATTTGACCATATACATTATTCACTTGATAAGTGAAAGCACATAGTTTGATATTCTGATTATATAGGTAAAATTGTATAATACAAGCACACTGTTAAATCATTCGTCAAAAAATTTCGTAAGATTTGGCGCGAGTGCGCGCACAATGAGCGCGTTTGCGTTACCGAGCGTTACTGCAAGAGACTGTAATTTTTCTCACTACATACTCGCATAAACATTTGGGAATTTACAATTACCTAATCTTCATTGTATTAAATAGTTCACGAAATTCACGTGGATGCTAGCGATACCTTAATTATCATATAAAGTTCATTTGATTCGGTTAGCAGAAGACACGCGATATATATATAAATGCGCGCAGGAAAAAAAAATTTCGTTTTAGAAAGTTATACCTCTCTTCGGTACCTGCAAGGTATTGAATAAGAGCTCAAAATCTAGATTGAAAGGTATCCACATTGGTTTATCGAAATTTTGTGTCGAAGTTCGTGTTAGACTATCGGTTATTCAATTTTTTTTCGTTTAGTAATTTTCAACGGTCAATTTGATTCTACGCTATTACTTCATATTTTATAAATGGAAACATTTAACTTTTATCTAAATAATATTATGTTAAAGGCAAATATAGACATTACAGTTAAAATAATCTCAAACTTTAATATATTGAAAAAAAAGTAGTATATGCATAAGTGTATTCCCTCGAGTGCACTGTATCTAGACTATTTTGGCAATTTCATTTGAATAAGACAATTTTAGTTTATGGAAGACATTTTCCATTTGGCATAAGTAGAATCTTTTTTCATAAATGGATATTTCGTAAGCATAATAGACTTAACTCACGTAACACATTTTTGTTACCCGTTGAATATGCTGAGAAGAATAAATGGAGGTGAAATACATATACACACATATATACCTTTACACATAGAAAGTATATACTTATATATCAAGTGATAAAGTCAAAATTACTTCGCGATATGATTTAAATAATTCTCACGAATCATTGAAGATTGCATATTAATCATCGATATTCAAATGAATTAATAATATAATTTTGTGATTTGTGGGTTGTTTTTATGCAACTATATGTTTGCTTATTTGAAAGCCCTGTACTTTATTTATACATAAGTATTTATTATACCCGCTATGTATACATAATTTATTCATTATAATAATAAATGTTAAAATAAATTAAAAGAGTAACACATTTTTCTTCATAAATAGATGTTTTTTTAAATGCCTTTAACTTTAACACGTCTATTTTGTTATGTAAATGGACTGTAAATGAACTCTTGTATATTTATATACTGCATAACCAGTGCAATGTCATGTCTAACTATTGCTTCCTTTCTGTAGCTTGTGAAAGGCGGATACTAGATTCTTTTTCACTAGAATATATAATTTTTATAAACTTATTATTTTCGTTTAATTTTGAAATATTGTACGTCTGTACGTGTCGAATGGATATTTCAAAGTATCAAAATTATTAGATATACTGATTGTAATGACAGATTTTATCTTACTTTTGAATTTTTAGTACTCAATAAATATTGAATTAATTGACAGTTTCGCAGAACCAGTTAAACGACCTATACATATTTGTAAAAGGATACGATTTGACTTTTTCAAATAGTTTGCGTTTTTGATTCTTTGCAGCTTTCATCACTCAAACTTCATGAAAATTCTATTTTTTTCTTTGCATAAAAGGACATATTTTTCTTACCGTAAAGTATTAATTAATAAATATAAATAATAGTAGTGTAAATTTGTATTTTCTTTAAGTTTAATCATATTTTATTCAAACCGTTTAATAATACTCGTAGACATTACACATGATAATAATTTAATGATTATATTAAAAATATTTAACATTCCATCTTCTGCAATGTACCGGACGGTAAATGAAATTTTTCACTTACGCGACTCTATAAAATATATTTTAAGAATGTTTGTTGTTTTCGCGATAATATAGATAAATTTTGATCATAAAGAATTTAATTAATATTGAATAATGCGTAATAAAATTTTTCAATCTAAATAATTTCGTCATAATTTCACTATTACATCAAGTGAAAGTTGGTTTAAGTAAAGTAAGACTTTTGACTTTTCAAAATTAATATATTCAATATTAAGAAACTATTTTCATACAATATACATACCGATAGATCGATTTTACGTGTATGTTTTTAATTTATTTATTAAATAAGTATATAGCAATTATTCAAGATGTATTTGCTTTAATTTTTATTTAATCCTTATACAGTTACTTTGACACATATAACGCATTGAAAAAAAAGCAATGAAATAGAATATTTTATTATCAGAATTAAATTTTGCTAAACGATTAAAATAACAGTATAAAAATTCATGTGCGTATATAAAGTTACGAGCAACGAACGGGACTGCACAGTATTTCGGCAACCTTCACTTTCTCTCGATTCTTATCGTTACATTCCATACAAAAAAAAACAAGAAAAAAAAAGGAACAGATGCATAAAGTATAGAACAGGTCTTCAACTTTTATGCTTCCTACTCATGTCAGGCGTGTCGAATGCAACATTTTTTTCCTTCCTCCCCGAACTAATATTCGCACAATTCACATTTCCATCGGTTCGTGGCAGCACATTTTATTATTCGACAATTATACCATTACATTTAAAAATTAGTCTATGACATTTAAGGAATAAAGTTAAAAGCTAGTAAAGGCAAATCATGCAATTACACTAAAACTCAAATATAATATACTGTGGTGATTGAATTTTTTTGGACAATATAACGCATACAAACCTAAAATATTTAAAGTCAATTATTTTTTAAAAAAAATGTGTTCCATTTGTATTGTTGGATATATATACATATAAATATCCGCATAATATATGATTATCGTTTGATGACGGTTCGCAAATATACGTTCGAACAATAAGAAACTAAAATATTCGTATTTAACTTTATTACTGACAGTAGACAAACATTATTTAAAATAGTTCAACGAGTATGCTTTCAACATTGTACGTTAGCATTAAATACATCGTTCTCTCGGAAAATTATTCGAACGTTATTCTAAAGCATCAACATTCGGTAATAAAATTTTGTCTTTTACTACTTGGAAATATAGTTGCCACTTGCCAGTTCAAAATCGATATTTTAAATTTGACAAATACTGCTTGTCTGCAGATTGCAATGTAAAAAGTATATTTTTTAAGTTTACGTATATTATTTATAATTATAAAAATATATTGTATAAGTATTTAAATAACAAGTTAAAAAAAATTTTAAAAACCATCAAATTAATGTGTTAAAGAAACACTTAATTAATTCAACTTTCACAATTAAAATGTGCTTACGCAGTTAAAGTACAATAAAGAAAAAAAGATATTATCAAATTTTCCCAGGTGTAGTAAAAATAATTTTTGACCAACCGAAAGTCGTGAACTAACCCAGTTGTTCTCTACAAAACAACTCGTTAAAGAAAAAAAATTCAAGCAATAACCGGGGAAAAATCTCTCTTCCTCTCTCTCTCACTCTACGTGTAATCATCAACAATGGGCAGTTTGAAATTGCGCAATTTTCTCACGTTGGTCCAAAAACTCCGAAAACGTCCTTTTTTTTTATCTCTCGAAATCGAAAGCCTCGTTACATCGTCATCCCACGAAGGATATAGCGTGCATAAACGACAATAGGATCGCTTGTGCAATTGGCTCTAGGCTGCGAGAGGAAAAAAAATCTATGCTATATATACGTACACGAGAAGGAAAAGCGAGGGAGGTAAATACAAAGTATAAAGGCGGTGTGCCTTTCTTGGCAGCTGCAACGAAACAAAGGCCTGCGTGCGCGCGACTTGTATTATTCGAGCTCTGTATCTATCTATCTATATATATGTGTATATATATGTTTGTAGGAGTTAGCGTATGGAAAAGGTAGCGGTATTATATGTGACGTATATATATACGCGTACCTCTTTCTTCTTTCGGTGTGTACGCACACGTGAGTTAAATGTGTAATGCTCGGAACATTGTGCACGGAACTCTCTACACTTCTTTCTTTTTTTTAGATAAATTGGAATACCGGATTTTTTTAAGAAATTTGTTTAAGATAAGTGTATGCTAAAATATTCCGATCTAGATTTCTTAAATCTGGTTTGCAAAAGTTAAGATTGCGTAGTTGATTAGTCTTTTGTAAGAAAATATGTATCTTTTTGGATTTGATGAAATTTTAAGTGAAAAATTGTATCATGATCTACCTTACATATGGTATAAAATTTTATAGGGACATTTTCTCAATTGCTTCCTTATTGCACTACGTCGCAAATTTTACGCCCCATTTACAAATCAAATACGCAAATGGTTCGCACGCGTGTACATATATATATATATTATTACAGTGCGTCAGTATCAAAAGGTTAACGTATAGACACGTCTCTACATCCTTGCATTTTGAAATGCAAACAAAAGATGAATATCACAAAGGTATTATAAAAGATAAGTTACGCCCTTGTATTTGCCAAGCGGTTGAAATTCCGGTATTGCACATATAAGCAAAATTACCGTGACTGCGCGCGGATAATTATTATATTGTGAACTTTGATTATAGTATATATTTATAGTATATGTTTACAATAGTTTATTATAATTTATGAGAAAAAATAATTATTTTGAAGTTTTTACGTGTATTGTACACACACGTGACTACGTGGGGGTAAATTAACGATAAGTGTTACATATATGCACTTACCGTGATTATAATTTTTTAAGAAAATTTATCTCTAATAATTCAAGGAAATTCAAACTATCCCACGATTAGTGTAACTGAAAAATTTTCTTCGTCTATTATTTCATTATTACGTTTTGTACAGGAGAATTATTCAGGAAAAGTTTTTGAAAGTATTCCCAGATTTACGTCATTTACGGACAGAGTATTAACATATTTTTAAAATTAAATATTTCTGACTGTTCCTTAGATTACTATTAGAGTACAAGACTATAATAGGTTTTGTAAACTTTCTATTGTCGTTTACATTTATAAAATTAATGAAACAGATAAATTATTGTGTAATCCTATACTCGATCAATTATGTTAAAGAAAATACAAAAATAAGGTGGATATATGAAGCCGTATTTATATACATTAAAGAATCTTAGTAAAAAAAATAATGAAATATTATATATAGTAATTCTGATAATCTCAAGGAAAATGTATCACAATAAAAATATGTTCCCATCAAACAAATTGCAATTTTCTTGCAGTTAAGTATTTTTTGACAATTTAAGCATGACGCTGAAATTGAATTTAATCTACGTGTTAGGAAATTTCAAATTAATCCTTCAGGTGAAAAAATAATCCGTAGCCCCAGTGTTTATTCGATGTAAAGGCGTTAATACTCAAGACAGGATCGATTGATTTGTAGCTAGACATTATTTTTAGTGCAAATTTACTCTTTCTGTTCTAGAAAGTAGATAATTGGCTTAGGCATAAATTGTTTGAAAATTGAAATTTTCTTTTTCTGGGTTAATATCTTTGTGGAAAATATATTGAGTAATCTATAATTTCTTTCAATTTACTTGAAAACTTTTACAAAATTACTTATTTAATTCATATATTTTATATTATGGTTGATTTTTATGATTAAACACAATACAATTACTCAAAAAGCTGTATACAGTTCAAATATTTATTGTTACTCTTATGGAAATAATGTATGACCTTATTTAAAAATTTTTATTTGTTTAGAAATAAAAATCAATGTTCTTAGTTAAGAAAAAAGTGTTCTTATTATATATATATATATATATATTTTTTTATTAATAAAGGGATATACTGTCGTATATGAAACAAACGGTTGATTTACGAAAAGAAAATTTTATTATTAAAACAACGTTTGTTTCTTCTTTATTCGATACGCATTTCTTTGCTTTCTATATGCAACCAAAACCTTTTTACACACATTCAATAACTGCATAACATTTTACTTGAACAATGCACTCTGTTATACAATTACTTACCCATTACCCATTAACTAACATGTATCTCGTAATAAGTGAAATTACACAATACCAACGTCATTCATAATTATACCAACAAAGTTCAATAATAATATAAAAAAAAGTACACTCGATTTAAATTAGTTATAATTGATCGAACAAAAAGTTCAAAATGGTGATAATAAATTGTAAAGATCATTGTCCGTCTTAATTAAAATTATTTTTTCTATAGTTTTCTCACGTCTATATAATAATAGGTCGCTTATATGCGCTTCGTTAACGGGACTTTCCAAGCACCGGTTTGATGGACGAAATTAATTCTATATAAGCTATCCTTAAGCCAAGGATTATGAAATAGATCATTCTAATAGCTGATTATAACTACTGAATTTCTAGAGTTGATTCTTGCGGTTCAATTCGGAAAGTTACTACTTATACCTTGCCTATAAATATCCACGTGTAATGGATTTTTCTTTAATCGTTATTTAGTGGCTCGGGTTGTAAAATCGGAATTGAATATATCTTGAATTCATCATTTCGAAAGGTAATTAACAAACTCGTTTAATAGTCGTTTTGTAAAATTCTTAATATATCTTTTATTATTGGTAGATTGCTAAAAGTTCTATATTTTATGTTAAACTCTTTTCTTGACAATTTTATTTAACCGAAGGTTATTGCAAAATTAATTAATACGAGTAATGTTGAATGTCTGGAATCGTAAATTCATATTCGTGTAGGTTTCCAGCTAATATTTGAATTAACAAATTTTAGATAAAATAAAGGTATATACTCCAGAAAGCGAGAGAAATTTTATTTTTGGAAGTGTATGTGGAATTTATATCGCCAAAGCAATAAATTTTCCTGATCGAAATCCTTTCTAACACCTGCTTATTTTTACATAAATTGATAAAATATTAAAATTTATACCTCAAATTTTCATTTATAAACCTGAAATTTTATTAATAATCATTTATCAAGTAAATTTATTAAAATATACCTATAATATTTATGATTAGCTTGTGTATCGTATGTATATTAGTTTTTTTAAGATGCTTAGTGTCAATCAAGATTACTGTGAGTGTATATAAAAATAGCTCATAAAAATGTAATTATGAAAAAATATATTTTTTGCTATTTATACTCGTTAACTGAAAATACAACAGTTTAATTATAAATTTATAAATTATTCTCTTTTGCCAAAAATTTATATTATAATAAATATAATTTATATCGAAATACGAAAATATTGCATATAATAATTGAAAAATTATGCGAACAATGTAATATTATAGATACGATATTCAAAAGCATTATATACCAGCAGCATATAATATATATACAATACGTAATTCTATCGACAAAACGTAACCTAAATAAAAAAAATCTAATTTTCTCGCTGCACCATTCCTAACATAAAGAGAGGATTATTTCGCGTCTCATCTTGAAAGAGTAACGCGCGCGCTCCTTCATTCCACGTAGATCAAAGTCGGTATACATCTTATGTGGCATCATCACAATCCTGGAGCAAGTTTTACCTTTTTTTATATACAAAAAAATCACGTGCATATAGCATTGAATTAACTACCGTGTGTTACAAAACGCATCGGCGATACAAAAACCTCGGAGATTGATATTTTTTTCTTCTTCATCTCGTCCACCTACGGAAAAGTCGATGAATCAGCAGCATTGCATTGTGCAACTGTATATATACTAGGATAATAATGCAACCGAGTAAGAACGTAGAAACGTCGATAATCAAGTCATTAAGGTCAATTAAATGATAAAAGTCAAAGCTACCGTTATTGTATGTATATGCATCTGGTAGATTACGATTGCATTGGTCCAGGATGTGATTATACTATATATACGTGTGTGTGTGTGTGCATGCGTGAATTTCATTAAATATAGAAGTTTAATAGAATTAGGAAATCCACACAGGGAAATTGTTGAAATTATTGGATTAGTACGTTGTAACTCAATGAATTTCAGATTGGAATGTTTTAAATATAGAATTGGTACAACCGAATATTAATATGTTGTTTGAAATGATACATCAACTAGGAAGAATGAAAGATATTTTCATAGTTTTGTTACGTGACAACTTTAAGCAAGCATTTTACAAATTTATACTTTCGCATATTTCGAAATGTTTGTAGTATGACCAAGAAAAATGAAATATTTCTCACAAGTTGTAATTTCCCGTTAGATTTTCTATACAAATTTTACAGTGTTGAGAATAAAATTAACTTAATTTCAGTGTTTAAATAAAATTATTATTTTTTTCTTCACTGCTGAGCGCTGTAAAATTATGTTTTCCGTAAGCTTGTTTGTTGAAAAAGGGCTGTTTACGAGTTAGTATTATTTAATTTGTTAAAAGTTAGATGCGTAATTAAAATTCCATTACGTAAATGTTACACGAACAAGAAAAGAGTTTATCGTTAAAGTTTTCTTTTTTATTTTTGTAAAAGTAATACATTTTTCATTTTATGTCGTACGAAAAAAAAGAGAGTAAAACGTACAAACTGCCTTTCCGTTATTGCCATATAACTTCCGGTGTAACGAGAAATTGAAATGTAGACTATTAAATAATGATTATAAAATGAATTTAATGATTGTTAAAATAATATGGCTATAAATAGAAAATTGACAAATACTGCGTGGTTCTTATAATGCCACGCAAAATGCCATTATGATTCATTCGAAAACAATTAACTTGTGTTAGCCAAGACTATTAAAGATACAAGAGGAATTTCCTCTTAAAATTGTGTCAAGGACACAATTACTCTTTTAGGAAGGTGGCTAATGGCATATTTTTTTATATAGTCTAATTCGATAAAAGATGTACAGGATATCCAATTTGACTAAAACACTCACAACGGTTTTTTTCGAGGAATCAGATTTGAGCGTTGGTTAAAATTCGGGAAATCACAAATTATTTCATTTTTAGAATTATGATTCACTTTCTATTCACATTAAGTTTGATTTTATCAGTTGATCGATTTGCTGGATGATTTAACAATATTATAGAAGGATGAACTTTATAATAGAAAAACAATTGGTTCATTAGGTTTAGAATAGCACAGATCTAATTTTTGTATAACCCTGACTTAAAGTTAATCAAATACGAACAGTGTATCTAGTTTTACGTGAGGAAACGGTAAAATATTACCAAGGACGTTGTGCAGGCAATTCCAAGTTTATATATGTATGTATATATCTGAGAGCGTATGTTCACGGCAAGAGCTACCTAGTTACAGCTTTAGAAATATCTCTCCTGAGGGCATCGTTCTTAAATTTTTAGTTGAAACTATACTTAGTACACTCGTAAATTCAACCTATTTATTGCAAATTGATCCGTAAAAAGAATCTCGCTTGACGAAAAGGTATAGATAGCCAATCTGTATACCAGTGTATTTTATTATCCGAACTTGTTACAGGCGAGTCGCGTAACCAGGTCGGCCAGACGAGCTACGAGGATACCAGGCAACAGCAAGACTCAGTTGAGTACTATGACGAGGAGTACTACGACGAAGAAGAAGAGGTACCGGTAAAGGAGGAGGCACCACGGGAGCCCAAGGCCACCAAGACTGATAACACGAGTAAAGAAAACACAACTATATGCGGAGAGTCATATTATTACGATGATGATTACGAGGCTTGCGAGGAGACGGCACTTGCCGATCATCAGGATGGGAAGGAGGTATGACCTTATATATACATACATACATACACATATATACATACATTCACGCAGACAACCCGGGGTATTTATATCTTTGGGGTGGACTACGATTTTATGATTTACGAGCTGAGATTATGTGGATGTTGGTTAAGAACTGAGATTTCGTTGATAATTTAGTCAATTGGGTTCCTCGAGAGGAGATTTTTCCTTACTTTAGTATAGTTCGCTTGATATGTACGTTGTTTCTTCATCGAGAATAATTTATTATTCTGCTTGAAGATGAATTTCGTACACGTTTATTTGCGTTTACCTTCAATATCCTTTACACTGCAAAGAATCGGGTGATTATAGCTTAATCGTCGAGATGTACAAGTGTTACGATGTAAATAATATAATTATTAAAAATATACGTTACTTTTTACTTCATAATAAATTCTCTTCTTTAAGAAAATTGACAAAAAATGACCTAGAAATGCAATTATTTTTATATTGTACATTAATAAATTGCAAGTCCCACGTTTAATTAGCGTTATGGTAAAATAAAATAATTTAGTTTGCTTAATTCACAGAAACAGGATGTATAAATACTAATGTGACGAAATTCATATTGTTACAGAAGTATTTCGACATAATACATTATAGTCTAATTATGATAAAAATGTAGCCTTTTTTCTTTTTGTAGCTATATAAATACATATTTTGTGGAAAAAATGAAAAGTTTCGTCACGATCGCGGGAACACATTTAAATTTAATTTTCATTAATATAGAAAATGTACTGTAAGTCTCAGAAGGAAAATGATACTGAATAAACTGCTATTTATGATTTTGACGATCAAGCCTAGAAAGTGCATTATAAAAGTATATATAATACATAGTACGTTTTGTTATGTTTAAAATCTTATTTTTAACCACTTGCGTGATAGTTATCTACGTTTAGATAATTATTCAACATTTTTCGGCAGAAAATAACATATTTAGAAAATTAATTTTAAGGTAAAATATGAAAAATAAGTTAATTACTCGAATTTTCTTTATGCAGAAAATTATTGAAGATTATTTAGAATAAAAATTTTAAACACGAAACTATATAATTTAAATATATTTTTTCCGAATATAATTAGTTAACTTACAATCGCTTAACGTTTAACTTATACTTTCAAGGTAAAATCAGTATTGTAAAATCTTAAATACAGTGATTAATATATCGGATTCTAAAACCTTATGAAAGCGTTCGGTTTTTTTTTATAAACAACAACTCGGTATTATACTTAACACGTAAAACCATTGAAAATTGTTCTCATTCCATAAATGTTTCATCACAAACTCGTAAATCTTTTTGCGACTCTTTGCTTTCACCTTAATCTATACCCTTCAATAATTTACTACACAATTAAATTAATATATAAATTGTTAAAAAATTAAAAAAATTTTCTACGTTAGAAAAATTATTGAATCGTTTAAAAGGTACCCATTACATATACAGTAGTACAGGTATAAACATTTGAATTTAATTCGTAACAATAATAAACCTTCTAGATGAGCAAATGATCAGTTGTACAAGACGATAATTTTAATTACACTCGCAAAATTGGAATTAAGTGATAAAATATTATTTTTTATTCACTTTGTATTACCTTAAAAGTACGTTAATAAAAAAAATAATAAATACCATATTTGCAATAATCCATATTTTTTAATCTCAGCAATGTAAGTCATTTCATATATAGCGTCTTACGATAAACGAGAATATTGAATGGTTCAGCTTCCCATCTATACGTATATATACGTAATCGATATATAGAGACACGTTTAATTAAAGTTCCTTCGCCTCGATCCTCTAATAAAAAATTCATCACAGGAGAAGCCCGTCGCGGAAGCAGCAATCAATCGAACCTCGGTGAGCCATAACGAAGATCGCGTCGAACAGGAAGTCAAGGAGGAATTGCCGATTTCACCGGAACGCCCGGAGAAAGTTGGGACCAATAGTGAACCATCGGTCAAGGATTCCATCCTCATTGGTGAAGCTATCGTTTCCGTGGTGACGACCAAAAGCGTTGTCAATGGAACCTACTCGATACCTGAAACTACGACTAATCCACCCCCAACGACGACGATGGTACTCGAAGATTCAACCGAACCGGTTTTAAGTTCGAGTACCACTAGTACTACTTCGACTACCGACGGTTAGTTTCAATCTTTTGTTTCTTCCTTCTTTTTTTTTTGCTAACTTTCATTTTATGGGACGATAAAGTTTTTGTGGATTGAAAGTGACAGTTCGACGATTATTATAAAGAATATTCTGGTTTTCACGAAATTTGTAGTTTTGTTTTGTGGTCGAGAATTTTACCAACGTTTTGTTGTAATAATGCAAGTTAATTAAGAAAATTAAATTACTTAAATATTTTACTCGAATAATTTTTTACAACTTCAATTAGCGTATCTATATTTCATACACATTACATTGGTATTTATACTCGCTATAACGTCTCTGCTATATTACTGCAAAGTCGATAATTCATTATCCTTTTATTAGAATTTTAATAATAGAATCAGTACACCTTTTACTCCGTACAATAATAAACTGTTGAATAATATACAATTCTGGGATATATATCAATATCTATGCGTCGAAATGTCAATAAAAGAGTAACACGTACCTCTCAACTCCTAATTAATTATATACCAATTTACATGCCAATTTTAATTTGATTTATACAATATTAAGTAGAAGTCTTATGCACGTATATATTTATCAAACTTTCATAAATTGTTTATACCAGAATAAATTCAAGTATAAATTATTCGAGTTTGTTAAATAATTTATCGTGAAAAATTTTATTATATTTTCATGACAGAATTTCGAAATACAAAAATACCTAATTAAATTTGGTGTTATTGTTAATTAACAGGAACGACGTCAAGTACATCAACTACAACAACTACTTCAACTACTTCGAAAGCGAGTACGACGACGACGACGACAGCACCAACAACGACAACGACAGAGTTAACACCATCTTCGACGACGATTCAAGCGTCTGTGCAAACGGGTCGTAGCGTATCAGGTGCAAGATTCCTTCCATTCCCGTCTGTAGACAAAGTTGAGCAGCTCGATTCGACTGAAAGCATCATTGATAAACTTGATAGAGTACAATCGGAGCTGTCTAGTGGATTTTTAGCAAATGGACGGTTAGACAAATAATTATTATTCTTATAACTTATCGTAACGAAGATTCACATTTTTTCATAAAAAAACATTTCCTCTCAATAAATTAAAATTAACATTTACATTTGAATGAAAAAAAGGTGAAAAAGTATAATGAGATAGTTTCTTCATTATATACATTTATATATATTACGGAAAGGTCTGATCAATCGAGGTCTAATTTACTTTTGAATGTAACTTACATTTTATTCCGTTGAAAAGAAATCAATTATGTCGTTAATTTGGAAACTAAATTTAACTCATCATTTCTGCGATAGATTGTATATAAATATTACAAATAGAATACTATACCTACGATTAAGCCTGTTTGGAATAGAAATTAATCGAACGGTAATATATAATTAATTATTGGTATTAGATATGATTGCGCATATATGTTTATTAAATTATTTAATTTCACTCAAGAATAATAATACTTTTTATTACAACTAAATTCTATAATAACATAAGTGCATCAATTTTATTAAAATAAAATATTTTCGATTATTATTTTCTTTTATAGTTGGCATACTGCAATATACAATTTTTATAATTTCTGTCATCCGACTATTAATCGCATTATAGCTCCATGATAAATAAGATGATTAAGCATCTATTTAATATTAATGAAATGAGGGCTTTTGTAACCATTTGTTTTCCATAGATTTTAACTCATACATAAATTATACAATATATGAACATTCGTAAATTATTCTGGTGATTACGTAAATTATTGTTTTCTTTGAAGTTGACATTATTGTTTAATATCATGAAAATAAAAATAATTCTCTGTGTTAAACGTATACTTGAATTACTAATAAGGAGTATTTTAACCTCGGAAAAGTACGCAGTCAAAAGATGCATGAGAATCTCGTTAGGCAAGCGAGACATGAAATCTTTTACCTTCTTAATTAAGTCTAACTCTTATTTAATTAAATCGTAAGCCATTTTCCTCTAATTATTCTCCGTTATATTTTGGCACGCTATTATTTTACTACTTCGAGATACCTGAGAAAAATTAAATAATGAGTATAATATAAAACGTTATATGTATATTATAAAACGTTTGTCAATACTGAACAATCCAACATTTGACCGAAAAATAAAATTTATTTTAGATTTTTAACTAGGGCATTTAAAATAAATTGTACAATTACCAGGTTCGAACACCGTTATAAAAAGCCATTCTCGGACGCGAGCCAATCGACGAGTTCAACGGTCAGTCCTTCGTTATCCTCGACAACCGCGCGAGTGAATACTAGTAGTACAACCAAGAGGCCCAAAATCCAAACAACGTTAGACGACATTGCAGCTTTTCTACCGAAGGATTTCCCTGGTGGTGGTAATTATAAAACCAGCACGACGGCCGCTCCTTTGACAAAACGTCCTAAAATTCAAACGACTCTCGACGATGTCGAAGCTTTCTTACCTAAAGATTTCCCACGCGGTGGTTTTAATCGACCGAGCACCAGTACCAAGCGACCAAAGCTACAAACGACTTTAGATGATCTGGAAGGTTTCTTACCTAAGGATTACCCGAAGAGTGGGTATAGGGGATCGTACAAGAGGCCATCGTATAAGACTACTTCGACAACCGTAAGTTCGACCGCAACGACCACGACGACTACGACGACCACGACTGAGCCAACGACTGAAAAGAATTCAGCGAGCACTCGTAGAAAAGCACTTACCACTATTGAAGATATCAGTGCTTTCTTACCGCCAGGTACTTATCTGTTTTCTCTCTTATAGACTTATTTAATACAATTATTATCGTTTCAATTAAACTATTATTAAACTATTATTCGTTACTTACATGATCTAATATTTTTATTTCATAACTTTTATGATATTTCATAAAACAATGTTAATAATTTATTTGACATAAAAACATTCTAACGCATTTGCCTGCGTGTATATACTATTTATTACATACGTTGCATTTTCACTGAATTACTCAATAGGTTCTATAATTAGTGCCAAATTAATCACGTAATTGTTCATTGTTGCAGTATTGATTTATACTACAATAAATTAATGCAGAAATGCAGCACATTCCAATGATTTCTATAATTACCATTTAATGTAACACATATTCATTATAGCTTCAGCGATATTCGAAATAAGTTAATCGCATTTTTTTTTATTTATTTTCCAATTTACAAAATTACAAAGTATCATCGAAGATTACGTTGTTATAACTAAATAATTATAAAAGTAATTTCAAAGTTTTTGTAAGACAATAATTTATTGTAAATTAATAAGAAATTTGTAGGTTTAAAATTTCAAACTCATAGGTACACAAATTATTATGTAATCAAGTAACGCACACTTTACAAACTCAAAAATCTTCGACAATTTATTACTCTATTCACAAGAGTTAATTGTTGAACTGGGTATAGCTAATAAACGTTTTCGATTTACCTAATCAAACATTGATTGATGGAACACCCACTTTACCTTGAACGATCTCTTAGAAATTATGAATTATATAATCGATCAATCATCCGCTTAATTGCCGAGTTTATATATCAGGAACGTAATTATTGTTTTAGGCTATAAACTAAAGAAGAACGATGTGACTACTGAAAAATCAACGTTGTTGAGCGAAATTTTATCATATACTAAGTCAACCAATGAAAAGAGGGATCAGAAATTTCAACATCGACGACCGAGAAAGCTAAATCCATCCAAGATTTGTTTGCGAAATCTGCAGTCGACATTTCTGCCCTTCTACCTCCAGGCTATAAACCTGGTAAATATATATATATATATGTGTATATAGTATCAGTAAAATTTTACGTTCCTTTGCTACGACGATAAAGACGCTTCTATATTTTAAAGATTGCAGACAAACCTTTCAACTATGTACAAGGCAATAAAATATATATGTGTATAATTCAATCATAATTTCTGAACGGTGATTTATTATTTATTTCTTCGATCTATCATATTGCAAACGTGTTCGTTTTGAAAAATAAAATAGTAGTGTTTTGATTCTCACGCATAAAATGTGCAATGATGTGCAAGAGATAATGATTTAAAAATAAAATTTTTTTAAGTTGAAATTTTTACGTCATCATGTTTTTTTTCATTTATTTAACAATATATGTAATTAAATGAGCAATTTATTTAATGTACTAAATACCCGAACTATATTTCTAGAATCCACTACTTCGAAACCAAACGCAACGAATGTAAAGGTAGATCCAATACAAGAGCTACTTTCAAAATCCAGCGTTGATATCAGTGCACTTTTACCATCTGGATACAAACCTGGTAAGTTCATTATTAATTATTCTCCTTGTTTTATACTGTATTACTTTCATATTCGAATACGCTTTTTATACCAATAAAAAAAGAGACCGTATTAATTTATTGACAATATCAATGTCGTGTTCAAAATTTTGTGCAGTCATCGTTTATTACTCGTAAATCATCTTAAATATAAAACGTTGTAAGGAAAAAAAACTCAATAAAACTTACCTTTCATAGTAGAGGATGCCAAGTCGACCAAGTCGGTAAAAAGTGGAGACGTAGTTCAGGATCTTTTGGATAAATCAAATGTCGACATATCGGCACTTTTGCCATCTGGTTTCGATGCATCGAGTAAAAATGAAGGGTTTGCCGATCAATCTGGCGTCAGTACAACGAAAAGTCCTAACGGCAGTTCGTTTAAACTCGTATTTCCAAGCAGACCAGGAGGTAGAAAGCCTATCCACAAAATAACCACACCTTCCAGTGGTAATCGAGTTGTCGCTGAATCTACTTCAGCCCCTCGAATTCAGAAGGGATGGCCTACGAGGTTTGTTTTCATACTTATTGCTTTTGGTTGAAAAACATATTTAAATTTCAAAGGGAAATTCTTACATTTATTAACGAAGATTACGCGCTTTGTTCAAGATTATATTAACTTATAAATTATTTGTCCAATAAGCATTATCTATGTCAACAATTTATTTATAGAGTTATTTTTAATATGAATACTTCATAACACTATATTCAATGTCAGTCTGATCAAACGTGTCATGTTACTACTTACTATACTACTTGCAATCCGTTCATCGAATTTCCATAAGTTACTTATACTATTTCTGAACATCATAAAATTTACAGAACGTTAATAATTAATTATCTTCCAAATTAGAATAAAAGTTATTGGAATATAGTTATTTTAATATACATTCTTTGAATAAAAAATATTTTATAAAGATAATCACATGGTGTGTAACTGTTAATTTTTTTTAAATATAAACCTGTGTCACTTATGGCATTTATCATGCATTAATATAAATATTAAAAATTTCCAGAGCGACGACAGAATTTACTGGTTGGCCAACCTCCTCGACGACGCCAATTTCGATCGAAAAGCTGCTGGAAGCTGCGCGAACCGCTACAGTTTCATCGGTGAACATCTCGGTATTACCAACGACGAGTGAGATATCGAGTACTTCGACAACGACGACGACAACGACGACGACGTCGAGACCGACGACACCAGGTATTTGCGATGAAGAATGTGAGGTAGCTGGTACGATTAAGATCGTTGAAAATGCTACTTGGGTGCCGGAACTACTCGATCGTAATACGCGAGAATGGCAAGATCTTGCTGAAGAAATTGAACGAGAGGTATTTTCTTACATGATTACGTGCTAATAATATTTCTTTAACAAATTATTTTATCAAATTGCCTGTACGTATATTTTTTGTTGTTTTTCAGATGAATTTAGTGTTTGCGAAATCTCCAGTTTTAAGAAAGTGGTTCCGTAACATTCGCATAGATTCCTTTAGGTAATTAAGTTCATATTTAACAGATTGATGTAACTAATATCTGTAATATATACTAACGATGTTTTCTTTTTTTTTTTAATTTCCAGTCAAGGTAGCATTCTGGTAGATTATTTTGTAGAACTCGCTGATTTGAAGGAGAAAATAAATACTCAACAATTAAAAGTAATCTTCCATGATTCGTTAAGAACCTTTAATTTTGATAATCCAATGGAAGCTACGCCGAAAGGACCAATGAAACTTGGTAAATTTACCATTGATCCGAAATCTACTGATTTCATTGGTAAGTATTAAAGATTTTTTTAAAATTATTTTGCTTGTTCAATCCTCAGCAGAATAATTCAACTACATTATTGAAAATAGATATATAAAATTTGAAAGATTATTTTAGATGTACTTTTATATAATCAGATGAGAAATTTCAAGTAAACGATGTATATTTTAGTGATACCAAGAGTAGCTGCTCCTAAATTAATGGAGGATGAAAATAGACTAATACCACAATGGGCCATTGCAGTGATAGTTATAGGAGTAGGCGGACTTCTTTTTATCATTGTCTTCGGTGTTTCTGTCGTAAGTGTTGAAGACTCTTTTTTAGTTTATTTAAAGATATTGGAATACATCAGTTTCAGTTTAATACATAAATAAGTAAATGCCAATATATCGCTATTCGACCAATTAAAATCATATTTGTCTATTTTGGGCAAATAAATATGCACATGTACAGTTCCGTCCATAATTACGAAACTATACTTTTTAAATTGTTATAAAATAATAATAGAACACGTACTTTCAGATATCATTTTTAAGATACTTATTTAGAAATAGTTCCTTACTTAATTTATAAACTTTTTTAACTTGTTAGGATGTTTCGTATTAATAAATTTGAAAAAGTGATTGAAACATTACTTTTAAACGATTCTATACGCGTATGATGATTTCGTTATTGACGACTAATAGAAGTACATCAATGCACCTATATATATATATATATATCATATACAATATCTATATCGAAGCAATATAAGTATCATGTATAGTCGAAAATACAATCGTAGAAATTGCTTTTGATCGGTCGTTTCTTATCTTGACAGTACAAATAATACCAGTAGTGAATGTCTCTTTCAAACTAAAGGGAACTCATCGATTCTCGAATGACTTTCGCTTTATGTATTATATATTGGAGAGCTGATACATTGTTTTATTGCATTGTACACCTCGGTAACTCGATTGTAAAAAGTAAATGGATTTTCAGCTGGTGAACCGTCAGCACGGTTCGAAACTGAAGCCTTCCATCACTAGTATGTACGAAGAGGAAGTGTCAAAGAATGTGATGAGCCATGCCGCGCCTCCTGCTAGGCCGGTTACCAACTATCAAAAGAATGAGAGTCAAACGGTGTGGAACGATGCTGGCTGGCATGACAAACCATTCGAATCGACTTCTCACAAGGTACGCACGTGTATATATATATACACGTACAGATATATAGCTATATCAATGAGATATATTTTGTCATGTACTCGAGTGAAAAAAGCTTTTAGTCTGTTTGTTTTATTATTCACAAGTGAATATTGTTTTATCGCTTTATTCTATTACTTGCGGTTCAATAATTCAAATGTAATATTCAATTTAATACATCGCTTTTACTAAATTAAATGATTGACACTGTCTATTAAAATATATTTATTGATCTCGTCAATACTATTCATTATTAAAAATATTTTTTTAAGCTAAATCTAAATGTATAAATAGTTTTTTTTTAAATATTTTTCGGTTGACGTGTTGTCGATATAAAAAATGATCACATGTTAAAAAACATTTATTTGAATTGCAGATTTTAGTTGATGGATTACCGTATGAGAGAAAGTACAACATGTACGACAGCTGGAAATCCGAATGGAACGGATATTATTATCCTCCAACGCATGCCAGTGGTTCACATTTTTCGGGCCATCATTCTGATTACGACGTAAATTTCTAATTTTTTAAAAATAAAAGTTTCTTGTAAAAAAAATCTATTATTTATTATCTTCAAAGGTGTGTCACTTATTTTTTTTTTAATCGAACAATGAAACTAATCAAGCTTTACAGCTAATATTTCATTAACTGCAATTTGTTTATTTATACTAAATTTGTACATAATTTGAGAGTCATGAATATGTGTTTATAAGTTTGGTGACAATATTTTCTTTGTATTCATTAAATATTTTTTTATTATACAAACAGTCTTATTAGTCATTTGGCCTTCACACATTTTTCACATGCTTGTTATAAAATATATACAGGTATTGTACAATTTAGTTGGATTATTTACAACATTCTTTAAAATGTAGAAAAATAAATTTCTTTTATCTCTGATCCATTTTACATGCAATATTAAGCGTTTCGTTTAATCATAGACAAGATTTTTTGATAGAGAAAAGATTGCCTATAACATTTTTCAATTAATTAATAACTTGAATACTAATTGTTAGGATGTGCAATGTAAAAATCTTACCTATTAGCTGGTTTACAAATAGATAAATGATCTTGTGGAATCTCGAAAAATTCACCTACCCCTGGATCTGAAATATTATCATTTATAGTAGTTTATTTAGTATCATCTGATTTAGGAATAATATATTTACAAAGAGAGAAGAGGCTTTACCTGCTGATTTCGGATTTACAAATCTAAATGGTACTTTTAAAGCTGTAACGCGCGTTGATTTAGTCTCCCCAAAACTAATGATTTCAATATTATGTTCTTGAAGCATTTTCAAAAAATCATCGTGAAGTTGTAATAATTGAGGAGATTCTAGAACAAAGATTTTACAGTAACATATAGATTTTTGACTCTATTTAATTCAATATACTTACGTTCTCGCAGTTCTTGAACTTCTATTGAAGGCCAAAGTAGTAATTGTGTAGTTTGATTTAAAGCTGCTACACGAGTTCCGAAATGTGGTGTACTGTAGAAAACGATTCCTTTTGTATTACGAACAAGATTATTTTTATCACCATTTTTCCATTCTAAAAATATATGCATATGTAATGTCTAATCAAATATGATATTATAGAATACCTGTACCTTCAACAAGCATCTTTTTTACAAGTAATCCACCCATTGAATGACAAGCCCAGATAATTTTACGTTTACCGACTCCAGCAGTTACAAGTTTTCTTGTAAATTCGTTACTTCGTTCTTTTATTGTGCTTCTGTAAATTATAAATAATATTACGTCTTTACAAATAAATTTTATTATGTTATATTTTTATTGCATTAATAAATTTTATTTTATTTCACCTGACGCCTTCAATTGGACATAAAGGTGTCCACATAGATAAATTTGTATTATAATTAATCCCAATTATTCGTAAATTTGGCACATCATGAGGTAACCAATCTTTTGGCCAACATTGCGTACGAGATTTAAAAGCATCCTCATTTTGTTGCATGCATTGATCATTTCTACAATAAGTTGTATCATGTAGTTACAAATGATTTTACTATTCAATAAACTTCAGAGATTATTAAATAAAATGTATAGATTAATGAAACAACCCCTTGGTACAAACCCTTCACAAAAAAATGGTCCAGTAGCTTTATTGTTCATATTTATTGGACAATCGTGTAGAATGACTTCATAATCTTGACCAAGTCGTTTCCATTCTAAAACTTCTAAATCTCGTGCTAAATCTTTTATGAATTCTGATGGTTGATCTTCAACCATTGCTGTTATAGTTATCGATTTATCATATTTACTACTTTCTGACAAATAAAAGAAAATACTATTAATTGAATTGATAAATAAATTAATATTTTTAAGTATATTATTTAGAAAACAATACCAGGTACAGGTACTGATGTATCAATATCACGTTGTCGCCAAGTCACAAATACACCACCAAGCAATCCATGTAAAAAAATAACATCTAAATTATGTTTAAAAGGAACTCTGTGTAATGGATAAAGAGGATATATTCTTTGGGGATATTTTGCGTTTTCAATGTCATCAAAATCAAGATTTGCAAGAGCTCTACTTGCAGGAGCTGCAAGTCTAATGTCATCATGACGAGACCAGGAAGCCAAAACTCCAATCCATCCTATGTAACAAGTAATATTGATATTATTTTTTATATAAGTTAAAAATTCAATTTTAAATGCTTTACCTGATTTGAAAATATTTTCCAAATATTCAGCATGTAAAGAAAGATTTGAAAGTATTTTAGCTATGGAAGCACATATCTCAATATTATCTCCTACATGTTTATACACATTCATTAAAATTTGTAGTCCTCCTGAATTTGCTATATCTAAAAATGAAAATTTATTTTAACATATTTTATAATTATTAAAAAAGTATAAATTGAAAATAAATTAAAAATTTCAATATATTATTTATTATACCTTTGGTGTGTTCTTTTAAAGAAGAATGATGGTGCAGAGCTTGAACACAATTTTGTAAAAATTCAAGATTCCAAACTATAGGAGGAGCTCCAGATAATCCAACACTAGTCAAGTCATACTCAAAAATTGAAATATCCTGTGACAATCGTGTAGTCATTTACTTTACAAGAATAAATGTTATATTTGCTAACTACATAAAATTTGTCAGATTTAACAAAGATAAAAGTATTACTTACACGATGAGTACTGTGGAATTTTTTTTGTAAAAATTGTAGAAGACATGGATGACAGCCTCCACACATTATATTTAGATTAGTTAAGAGATCATGACATTGTTCAATAATATCCTATAAGTTGTAAAATAATTAATATAAATATATTTACTGTACAAAATTTACTTGATTACACATTTACATATATACTTACATACAAATTATGTTGCACATAAAAATATGGTGGCTTTAAAAAAAATCGTAAATCTGCTTCAGGAGTTCTTGCCAAGGCAATAGCTGTTTGAGCATCTAACATCTGAGCAATGCGACAATAGTGCCAATCTGTAAATTAATTTTCTTATAATATTTCCAAATTACTATTAACAACTTTGTAATTTATTTTAATACCTTTTAAATGTTTTAAGGAACTAAGAGATTGTATTGCTCTTCTCTTTTCAACTTTATTTCCTTTACGAGCTAAATTAAAAAAACGATAAGCTAAATTTCGATTAAATGATTTCCACCATTTGGTAACGGTATCTGATAAAGGTTTTGGTTTTTCTTGTAAAGATAACTGTATATTATCCGTATGTCTAAACATAAATAAATCTGAAATAAAAGAAAACATGTTTGAGTAAAATGATAAATATAAATACATTAAATATAGTATAAATATTAAAATACCTTTGAGCCGAGGATCATCGATATAAATATACTGTGCTTGTGCATGTTCCAATTCAAGTACATTTGTTGACACAATAGAATTAAATAACACAGATGTTTGTCTTATTTGGTACAATAGCCAACCACCGCTTTATAGACAAAAAGAAATTAATAAGTTTAAAGACCTTTTGTAATAATGTAAATGTAAATTAATAAAATATAATAATAAAATAGTTTCAAAATAAAATTGTAAACATTTTTATTTGTATGTATTAATTATTTAATAGCTTTATATAATGACATTACAAATAATGATATATTCTGTACATGTCATAATTTTAGTATCAAAGTGATAATGTTTGATAATAACAGTCAGAAAATACAATATAACAAAATTCTAACCTACAAAAGATAAATGTTCTATAAAAATGTTAATAAAGTGATAAGATATTACCTGACCAGAACGACGCAAATTCCTGACGATTTTAAATAATAAACAGATTTCTTGAAATTCCAAATTATCATACTTATGCAATTTAAACTATTGATTACTACGAATTAAATTTACAACTCTCTAATTCCTCCATCATATCTGAAATGCAAAATTATCTATCATCAGATATATTAAAATATACGCGTACGTAGAATAAATAATGTTTAAGTTTTCGACGTATGTTTTCTGGTTAATATTTGTGGGTATAATAATAAACATTGTAGATCTTACGATTATACCTATATTTATACAAAATATATCATTGTACTGTATATATGCTAGCGCATTAGAAAAAAGAAAACAACGTATATAACAATAATAAAGTAAAGCGAATACAAGAAATCAAGTAGGTTAATATTAATTAAACAGATATTTCACAATAGAATTGTGCAATTGTAGCGTTATCCATACAAGGAGACACAATATCAATAAAGATTTTATAATAAACTGACGAAAATTGAAGGTTCCCGCGTCGCGTATATTGTCATATCGTCTGCTGCAGTGGTATTTCTGACGAGTAATGCGCGCGCATCGGTTCGATGTAGCGGAAAGGAAACAGTACGGCTGCCATTTTGCTACGATATACGTATCAGACATCAGCGCGCGCTACTCCTACCAAACTTGTACAAGCGTATATAGTTTGCCGTTGAGGCTTGAGCGCAGTTTGTAAATATGTGTGAGTGAACGTTTCGGTGTGTGTAGTTCGTGCGTGTGTAATGTAAAGTAAAGGCAGGCAGCTCAGCTCTCTCTCACACGAAGGAGGACGTGTTTAACGTTACCTCCCTAAACTGCTGCGTGGAGAGTGGAAGAAGCGTTCGTCACATCAAAGTACCGGAAACGTATATTCCAAGTACTTAGTCCGGATCATTAGTAAAACTTTGTGTAACGTTGATCAACTGGGATAGAAAGTCGCCCATTACAAGGTCGTTGCATTTAGTCGTACTCCAACATGGGACGTAAGAAGAAGAAGCAGTCAAGGCCCTGGTGCTGGTATCCTTTGCCAAAAATGAAATTTATAACACCCATCGAGAGATATATTGAAATTTTACGTAACGGTACATTAGTCGTGCGTGCCAACGCGCGTGCCGTGTATAATATATATATATATATATATATATATAAATACATACATACACACATATACATGCATACGCGCGCGCGCGCGTATACACGTATACATACATACGTATATATTACTAGTTGTAATTAATTATTTTCTTTTGTTCATACATTTTATTTTACGCGTTCTGTTATACCTTTTATGACGCATTCATGTATACATACATCAGAAGCTTATCGGGCATACGCCTTTAAAAAATGCATTTCTGTGCTGTTACGATGTGTCTCGGACCACGCTAGAATACATTCGGAAAATCGATTTTCTCTATTCTTGCGGGGGAGATGCAAAGAAGGACAGAAATATACTATCATTTCTTTTTTGTTTTTTCTGCTATTTTTAGACATTAGGGATAAAGATTTGGGTATTAGTTTTGGATGTGTGTACATACTAGAAAATGAAAATTAACTTTGATTCTTTAGGGTTCATCAACAATTCAAATATTCTTTAGTTAATTTAATTTGCACTAAATAAAGATAAGCCTTGCGGTACATAATAAACCTGTTCAATCCAGTTATGTACCAATATTCAATATTCATTTACATACTTAATTTATTCTTTTTTTAATTATGTTTCCTTAATAATAAATAATGTAGGTATTGTAACAGAGAATTTGATGATGAAAAAATCTTAATTCAACATCAGAAAGCTAAACATTTCAAATGTCATATTTGTCATAAAAAGCTATATACAGGTCCAGGACTTAGTATACACTGCATGCAAGTAAGTTAAAAATTAACTAAAATTTGAAATTAATTTAAAAATTCAATCATTTATAAAAATTAAACTTATTTTAGGTACACAAAGAAACTATAGATAAAGTTCCAAATTCACTTCCAAATAGGAGTAATATCGAAATAGAAATTTATGGCATGGAAGGAATTCCAGCTAATGATTTAAAAGAACACGAAAGGCAACGAAATGGAGGTCGTCCTGGATCTCCAAGTTCTGGTGAAGATGAACCAGCACCAAAGAAGCCAAAACCAGAAGGTCTATTAGGTTCAGCCCCTGGTGCAATAAGTAGTTCAAATATGTTGTCACATGGGATGGCGAATCATCCTGGAATGTCTATAGGTCAATATCCTCCATCAATGCATCCTATGATGGGACCTATGAGTCATGTAGGTCCCCCATTTATGGGACCTGGGTAAGCTATATTTACTATCATAGTATAGTATATGTTGTTATAGTAATTTATTAAGTAATAGGCCATATTATTACACGCAAAAGTAATTTTTAGATGTTACAATTGATTTATATTTTAATATTCATTAAAATAATTAGTTAAGCATAATTACTATGTTAAGTATTATTATTATTATTATTATTATTATTATTATTAAATTAAATAATTTTACGTCTATTTACAGTGGACTACAAGGAATGCATGGTATGCCACCTGGTATTCCAGTATCTGCAGCAGGAGGATCTATACCATCCAGACCATTATTCCCTAGTGCCACAGCTGTTTCATCTGCCTCCACAACAGTCACGTCTGCACCTTTGGGTGCAGATTTTAAGCCTATAACGTCTGTAGCAGGTAGTTCGATAGGACCTGTGAAACCCACATTCCCTGCTTATGGCAGTGCTGATAATGGGACTTCAAGTACTACTACCTCTAGTGATACAAAAGTTAATTTAATAGCCACAACTGGTGCTTCTAGTAAAATAATTCATCCTCCAGAAGATCTTAGTTTGGTAAGCATACTTAAATGTTATTGTATAAAAATAAACTTATAATACAATTTTTTTCATAATGATTCAATTTAAATAATTAAAAATACACAGTTTATAGCAGTCACTTATTTTGTCCTTCTGTATCTTTACTGCAATACTAAAATGTATTTAATAATTGCAGTTTCAGATATCAGTTGTTATCAGATAAAATAAGTGTTATGAAACAATTACATGAAATAAAACATAAAATAATTAAATAATCAAATTATTAATATAATACACTTGAAACAATTTATTCGTGGTGATAGAAATAGATGTGAAAATATTAATATACTAATTTTCTCTCAATTGCCTTACATCTACCGATGGATACTCTTGTAAGCTTATCTTGTCATTTGCTTTATCAGATAAACGTAGACATGTTTATTATTCTAGTTATGATTCATTTTTGAATAGGATGTGTATATACTTATGTTAGGCACTAAATTATTCTATTTTATTGAGTTCAAAGTAAATTTAATTACATAATTTTTAATCTATCTAAAAATGTACGTATGCATAATTAATGACAAGTTTTGCAAGTTTTTTTAATTTTTCGTTATTAAGGTATGTCTGTAAACCTTTTTCATTGACCTAATTTTTTGTTGAAAGCCTTTTATTATCACAGTCACGAATGCCATATCAAAGGTACAGTATAATAAACCGTTGTTGATTGAATAGATATCAGTGTAGAAATTATGATGAAAATACATAAATATTTCTGTTTACCAAAATATTGTACCTTTACAGTACAGCAATATAAGCAACTTGTTCGTTTTCTCTGTGATCGTAGAAAAACCATTATAGGGTAAACAGCTAATAAATATATAAATCATTTACAGGAGGAAATTCGAGCGAGATTACCGAAATACCAACGTCGACAAGCCGACGAATCTCGCTCGGCACAGTCTGAGGCGGCCGCCAATGCTGCTCACCATCATCAACAAGCTGTCCAGGCACAACAGCAACAGCAACAACAACAGCAACAACAACAGCAGCAACAACACCAACAGCAGCAAGCGGCGGCAGCAGTCGCGGCATTCCAAGATCAACAACAGCGACAACAGGCTGCTTTAAGCGCCTTACAACAACAGCAACAACAACGTTTCCAGAGGCCGCCGCAAGTGATGGCGATGCCCCAAGTTTCGGCGGCAATGCCCGTGAGTTCGGTTGCTCTCATGGCGCCGCTCATGCGACCGACTATGACTCTTGCTGCACCTGCACTCATTCACGGAGGTAACATGATGCGACCGCCCCCCATGGGCCTGCCACCAGGTAAGTCTCCTGAATCTTTCTATCTTGATCTTTATTTCACTCTTACTCTCTATCCTTATATATCCTGTACATCCTGAATACCGAAAATTTTATGTATATTATCGACAATTTTCCCATCTCACTCAGTCAAATTATTATACTACCTTTTTTCAAATTTTTTTGTATCATCGTAAATGATAAAATTTTTATCTAGAGGTTGTTTATTTTTTTGTACACTATATATGCAATATACATGCACATATATGTGATACATTAAATTTTGTTTATATATATTTATCTATTTGGCTAGGCTGTTTTACTTTTTCTGTCGATTTATACACAGACAAGCAAAGTATATACTATATACCCGTACACCCCGCCTTTCTCTCATTTTACACCCGTTAAACAGAAGCTCAATGCGATGAACCTGTTTACCTTGTCTATATGTTACATGTTAAAGTTTATTGTAAGCGAAACGAAGAGAATTTGGTTGCAGTTAGTATAAATTGTGCCATACAACTTATGAATTTAATCGTTTGGCAAATTAAATTGGTTTAAAAGGTTAGTAATGAAAGAAATATTTATTGCATGCTAGATAATCTTTGTACTAATCAATGTAACTGAAAATTTTCTTATAGACTCATAATTTAATGAACATAAGAATTTATTATTCCAAAATATTTTTATGATAACATCTTCGTTTCGTTTTAGTTATATGTTAGATACCTCAGTACCTCAGTAACTATACAATATACATTCTAAAATAAAAATTTGTACCATGTTTCATATTTATCGCTATAATATAAAAGCAATCTTTGCGTCTAGAAAAAAAACGTAAAAATTATTGAGAGATGACGGGATGGACATAACATGTGAAATTACTTAAACAATACAAAAAGAAAAACTGTACGAGGAATATTCAGAAATTGATAATCCCAAATATTTAATCTGTTTTTCAAAACTCGTGTTTAGTTTTAAACGTAAGTATGATTTTCATCTGTAACCAAGTTATAACAGTAATTTACAATTATTTTTCAATTTACTTTAATTTTGTATTAAAATTAGTAATAAATAGTTATTATGTTTTTGGATCGCAGATTAATTAAGGTATCAAATATTTTTTTTATAATAAGATGTAAAAATAACTGTAGTGCCATAAGCAATGTGGAATCAATAATTTACAAAGTAATTTTAAATATCGCTGTAATTTTATGAGAAAAAAGTGATTGGAAAATGAGACTAATAATTATGTTAATAACCCGGCTGAAGCTAATCATAGATTAAATTTCTAAAGGAAATTGAGAAGTGTTAGTTACAGAAATCTAGTTTGACATTTGGAATGTTAAGAAATATTTACATTTTATAGCTAGTAGCGAGTCAAAGATTATTAATTCTAGCATATTATAATTATATAAAAATAATATTTATTTATATAAGTGATCAAAGCATTCAATAACTATTTTTAATTTTGTTATTGCTTACTTGATAATTTACCGAGAAGACAAGTTGAATCTGTGATTTAAACATATGATATTTTTTTTCTCAATTCAATACATTTATATAATAAGATGATATTTTAAAAATGAAGTCGGTAATTATTGTACAAATATGATAACAAGTTAATTTCAATTTCTGAGGGTTTCTTATCGTATAAATACAATATATTTTATCAATCAATTTTGAGACGTGTAAAAAGGTGGACGAGACAAAGTAAATTGACTTTATCATTGACTGACAAATACAAATAAAGGACGTAAAGAATGCGATAACTTTAAGGAAATCCTCACTATTAACTGACGTACACATATTGGGCTCTCATCCGTTAGAATTAATTCATTATTAAAAGCACAAAAAAAACAGTATTTTAAGAGAAAAATATAAAATCGACCATCTCACACAACGTCCTGTAAAAGTTTTTACGTTTTTAACGGTGCGTTTGCAGGGCGCCCTGTCACTCCTCGATGAGTGTCGAACCGAACCCCAGTCTCTGGTTACTAAAACCCGTGTTTTAGACAAGTACAACAAGGTTGGTCCTTAGCAACTAGCATGCGGTGAAATGGCCTATGTATATCTCATATTATAAATATTATATTACTATTATTATTATTATTATTATTATTACTATCATTATTTATTATTTATTCACCATCAGTCTCATTGTACCATTATTATATGCTATTTATTTATATGTCACCGATACCATTATTTTACCATCTGCAATAATCATTCACATTCATTGATTGTTGTAATATCAGACAGTAAGTGTCGAGCGGCCAATTGTTAGTTTATTTCACCACTTAGTTGTTGTTACAGAATAATTAGGTTAAGCGGACATATTACATTAATGATGGAAAATATCGTGTTTCACATTTCCATTATAAAATTATAAATTATAAAAGTTACATTATGAAATTTTATTTGACGCAATTATGAGGCTCAATTTCAGAGTAATAAATCTTTAATTAATCATTCCCCTAATGATATTTAAACGTATATAAAATTAAAAAATTTCATTGGTTAAACTAATAATTTTTTTTCGCATTAATTGTATATCATATATACATATATATATAAATTAATAAAGAAAAAAACAAAGTAAATGAAAGGTCGCTCGATAATATCACTAGATATGTTTATACTGTTGCTGCATTTCATCCATAACTTAATTTTAAATTATCATTTACATAACACGTTATGTTACCATTTTTCGTACAACATTTTGTTCTTTTCTTTTGTCATGATAATCGATCGCTCATCCTTTCACCCAAACGCGTAAAGTAATATACCTTTTACTTTTGTATTATCCTATATAACGCTGTATAAGTTTTTCTGTCTCCTACATACTTCTATCTATCTATTTCTATCTCTCTATACTTCTGTCTTTCTTTTCTTACAATAACTGGTAGCTTGAAATTCCTGGTGTTGTGATTAAAGTAGTGATGAGCGCTTTTTTGGGCACGGTATACAAGCTCTCCATATACATATTATATGATTGAAAATAAAAAATAAGAGATGGTTTATGTTTACATTGTTAAATTATTTTTTGTTTGTTATTGAGAAAAAAAAAAGCAACCGATTGATTTGTTCTTGATTCCTCGGCGAATATTGATGCACATTTTTCATGAAATGATGACCGTCCAATTTCTGCTGTGTTGAACCCTCTCCGTCTTCCCCTTTATCTCAAGGTTTGATTGTTGAATTTTTTTTCTTAGCACTTTTTAAAAAGAAAGTACACACTATTTGTACACATAGATACACCGATAACCTTCCTTTATCCGGCGACTTGTGCGGGGGTATTCTACTGAATATATATACCGGGTGAAATTTTGGCAAGTAAAAAAGTAATATTTAAATGAATGTATCTGTATATCTATATATGAATATATACATATGCATAATGAATATATATTCATTTAAAAAAGAAATTTTTTACACAAATTCATGTAGCAAAGTTTTATTGCTTTTTTTCCTTTGTGTTGTAATTATTATTTTATTTCTTGGTATTTCGTGGCATTTTTATTCATCAGGATTATTTGCATCCTGGTCTAATCACGAGACTTGGCACGACTTGGCAATTGGAATGAGCAATATGAGTGATTATTTCTTGTCAGTGAAATTACGGTCTTAATTAACGAAAATAAATAAATAAATAGATAAACGAGTCACTCTATCAGTTATAGGTTCGGTTACAAAAACTTTTGTAAGTAGTATTTTTTTCATTTTTGCTTCAGTTATATTCAAATAATAATTGTTTTGACACTTTGAAATAAATTATATATGTTTTTAGGAGCATATATGAATAGGATTAAAACAATGGTACATATATATGTTTATATCATTACGATGCTCGGGATTGTTAGACTTGCAACAAACTGTAGAAGCTTCGTTGTTATGACTAATACTAATATTAATATTAAAAGTAGTTTATTTAACCAACACATTTATAATACACATATTATAAATGTACACACATGTAAACACTGCAATAAGTTTGCCTCACTAATTTTTTTTTTATATTATGCTTGTGTCGTCGAAGGTACATTAAGAAAAAATTATAACGCACGGTACGTTTCGTGAAAATATTTGCAACAAGAACGAATTCAATTTATACATATATATATTTTTTTTAATCATACATAATTAAAAAAATTATGTATTACGCACGTTATTGTACAAATAAATATATATGTGTATATATTTAAAATTATACATATATACATATATTGTTATAAATAATATAGTTCAATATATAGCTTTTGTGTCACTTGAACGAATCTTTTAGATAAGTCGAGCCGAACGACAGTAAGTAAACGAATTCACGTACCAAGTATATATTTACCTAGAATTATTTTTTACTTATTACTCATTATTAAGTTTTTTCATTTTTTTTTCTATTACTCGTTCATTAACACTAACCCGGATGGAAGGATTACTACTTCATATATTATATATATATTATATCATATTTTTTTTGTCATATATAATGGCTGGCATTTTTTATATTATATTTACCTATGTATACTTCGTGTTTTTGTTACGCGCTGAGTTTTTGCACAGCAAATTCGAGGCAGGCCATGTACATAGAAGTCAAGCGGTGCCATACGTTCGCTTACCTCTCGAACACTCATACCTAGGGCGAGACCAAAGAGAAAGAAAAAAAGAGAACCTTTTAGAATCAAGGCTTGCAGCATAACTTTTACTTCGCGAGGGGCACTTTGTTTTGTATTTTTTTTTATGCACCTAAGGTATAAATTAACAAATTTTCTTTTATTTTACTTACAAATTATACTGTTTGACCTAGTTTATATTAAATGTTTGGCGTGGGTAATTTCTTTTTCTTTTACTTGCAGAACCTTGAACGGATTACATTGATAGTTGTTTAAAATTTTATCGCTTTGTATTTCAAGTAGTTTGAAGTAAATCTTTTACATATTCGGGCATTGAGTTATTCAAATTAAAATAGTGCGTGACGAGTTTGCGCCGCGTGTTAGAAAGAAATAATTTAATAACTTATAATTACAATCTAGAAAAAATAAAAACAAATTGCATTGAATACCAAGTTTTAAATTTTGGTTGACCACGACTTTCTTAACAAGTTGGTTTTTTTATTTTACATTTCTTGAAATATCGATTGTAAATATGAAAGTTAGTCGGAAAAAAGGTTTTATTTAAATTTCTTTCTTTTAATTTATACAGCCGTTATCGGTAAAGAAATATATATTTTATGCATTAAATACTTTCATTCTGACCTATACTGATTGAAAATGCATTAAAGCAATTATTTGAATTACATATAAACATGAATTATGGTATATGCTGTGTGTGGAACATATTTTGTTTCATAGAATTAAGACAAACTCGCATTGATTGAAAATTTCGTGAAAAATAAACAAATAAATATCATTCGATTGATGAATGTATTATTAAAAGCCATTGAAGTGCGCAATACTTTCGAGTCTTCTTTGAACCGCATGCAATCTCTTTTATACTCTCGACCGCAATAGCTTTTGTACTGAACTTTGGCATAGCTTCGCTTCTGGCGGCCTCGTCGCGTCTCGTGCTCGGTCTCTGCCTTTAGAAATATATATATATATTTTTTAATACACTTTTTTAAAAGAGAGAAAGAGAGAGAGAACGTTCAGATGTGAATATATGTATATTTGGAAAGAAACTGCGGGTGACAGCCGATTAGGGAATCATAAAAAATATATAGAGCTATGAAATTTTTTTTTTATATATGAAACGTGAGAATGCGTTTATTTTGAATTGTGTAAGACATTATTTCTTATTTCATTTTGTGTGTTGATATCACCTTGGTCCATTTTCACCTATACGGTTTATTTTTGATTGTGGACTTTTTCGTCAGTGCAGTATACAACGTTTTAATGCACTTATACATATTTATAAGAAGATGCATGCGTTTTATTTGTTATACACTCAAAGTATATAGTAATGATGTTAGAATATGTTTGAATTATGTTGTAGTAACTTTATTTTATGGTAATAATGAGACGTTACAAAATCGATTGTTTTTGTACAAATTAAATGTCTTATTTATTTTTTAAATTTGTATGGCAAAATATCGAAATATGATTTATTTCAATATGTCTTTTTGCTCAAGACAAAAAAAATATGCTGTGGAAATACTTTTCCATGTTTCCCATATTACAAAAATCTCATACGACTAACTATAATAAATCTTTATGTTTAGAAATATAGAGACAGATATATCTATATAATAAATTAAAATATTTCGTTACATTCTTATTAAAACGGTTTCTTTAATATTTGCTATGCTGATCTTTTGCTGTCTGTCTAAAGTTAGAACGTACAGGAATTTGTAAATGTAAAAGTAGAAAATATGCTTAATTAACGTGTACATAAAATGTAAATGTAGCATTAAAAATATTTGTTAATAAATTATTATAACAGTGAATTATTACAAAATTGAAAGATAATTCTAATAATGAACTATTATTTGTATATATATATATTTAAGACATTTTTAACACCTAAAACATTTATCTATTTTATAATGAAATTTTTATTAATGAAGTAGTATTCTATTATTTAATAAATCGGCTGTCACTTGAGAATCTTCCAAAGCGTTGATACATCCTCTAAACGACTTTTTGGATCGATTTCACACATAAACACACTTTAGTAGTAATAATAAGGCAATATTTTAAAGTCGTTTTGTTGATGTAATCACACGGCGTAAGTACAACATTATAAATTAAAAAAAAAACAACAATTACAACTACAACAAAAATTAAGTGTTGCAAAGTATTATTAATCCAAATGTATCTAGGGAATTAAGAGGGTGTGAAGTTACTATGTCGCTTAACCCCGTTTTGCCCCCATATTTTTATTTCAGTCTGTCACTTTTTATTTTGTTTTGTAATTCTATCTACATATTTACAACAATGTTTGCTGTAGTTGATTTTTCACTTGTTTATCTTGTATTCATCTACTATTGTCGATTTGTTTTTTTTGTCGTCATGCAATCAAATGTTTATTGTTTAATTTATCGAATGTATAATCACACTAATTCCAAGTTTTACGTAGTTAAATTACACTGTTAAAAAAGTTTGTTGAATTTCATATTAAAATATGACGAGAAGCATATATATTTAATCGTTCATTTATCTTTTTTTTAAGACGTAAAGTAGTCTACACAGATCAACGGGTTGGGAGAATATTTTTAAAATATTTTTGTAATTATTAATGAAATGCAATGTACAATTTTGTCAATATAGTACACGGCTAAATAATCCAGCACCTTCCCCACACATCCTGAACATTTTAACGTAAACGTATACTTAGCACAATACTAGATCATTACAAACTCGATGACAAGTGAAACCACGCTGCACCCAATATAAACTTTCACACCCCCTTAAAAAATACAAACAAATAAATTTTTTCTACTCAAACAAAAAAAGAATTAAAGTAAAATAACCAAAAACTTTCCGACCTCCGCTCAACTTGAGCTTGTACTAAATTGAGATAAAAAAAACCGTACCATCTCTAAAAGCATAAAAAAATGAATAAATTGTTTAAAGTTTAATTAAAGGATACGCTGTACTGACACGTAACTCTGTTATTCCAGGTATGATAGGAGCAGCCTTACCACCGGGTGCAATGCATCCGGCCTTCGCTGCCCCAATGGGCTTCCCAGGAGCGCCGATGCTGGCCCCAATGATGCATCCGCGTTTCAGATGATCGCCCCCGATCGTGGACGGGCCCACGACTTCGCCGTTGCACTTCGTGCTCTGGGCTCGACCCTGAGACACCGAAAGACACAGATAATTTATCACATGATATACACTAATACACGTATACTACGACGATGCTTTACCCGGCTCGCTTATACTCCCTCTTAGGAGGTATAAACAGATCGCTGTGTAACGGTGGATTGTTCCAAGTGGAGATTTAAATTTTCCTTTGCGGAATATCTTATGATATTTCGCTTGAGAAAGTTTAGATGAATTATTTGCTGAGAGATTTACTTAATGAACATATATTTTTTAATTCATTAATTTGATATATATTTGATTGGACGAGACGATTAATTGAATAAGTTTCGTACAGCACAGAAATTAAATTTGTTAAATCTAAATTTACATACTCTTTGGAATATTATTGTCTATCGTTGTTGTATAATGTATATAATACATTCTAAGAAAATGTCAAGGAAATATGTGATAGTTACTGTAACAATAACTATTTTAGGGTGCTTCTCATATTTCACTTGTAGTTTCGTGCAGATAATTATATGACGAAGGGCAAATTAATTCGAGGTTTTGCATACTAAAAATAATATACCATTTTCATGTACTTGTCGATTAGTTAAGCAATTTTTTCTCAACTATTCTTTGTTAAGAGGATATTTATTTTTTTAACACCTGTAGTTAATTCCGTTCCATGAAAATCACAGTAATATTATAATAAACTCACTTAACGGTCGGCAAGACGTTAGAGATATTTTTTACTAGTAAAGTTAAATTATTATTTGAATCAAAGCAAGTTCAGATATTAATAGTTAGATTGCTATATCATAGTATTAAATGAAATTAAGTCAATTAATTTAAGTAATCGTATTGATAAATTGTGAAAAGATCTAATATAAAGTAAATATTACGCGGTCGTGACGTTGAAGCGATATAAGATTAAAAAGAAAAATCAGCAAAAATGACCTCTGCAAGAACTTTTTCGCTGTCACAGCGTCGCGCTTTCCCTACCGTAGAGTACGAGGAAAGCGAGGCCGGGGGGAAGCGACTACAGAAAATAGATTAACAACTTGCCAAGGAATCTGCGCGAAAGAGAAAACTGATGATGCGCGTGAAAGTTTAAAAAAAGTTAGAGTGAGAGCGAGAGATATTCATTTCGTTTGTTGTATTCGTGCTTAAAAAGACAAAAGAACTCTACTGTGAACAAGAGTCCAACAACGGCGATCTACGCACCGAAGAATCAGAAGTTAGCAAATACACTTTTGTTTTTCACATTAATATATAATTCATTATTAATACTATTAACGTTGGTGATGTTGAATAACGTCATGTTCAGTCGTTCGAGAGAATCGACGGGTGATTCGTCCGGAAACGTATTTTTCTCCCGGTGAACGTTCGCGTTCCGGCTGTAAAAGTCGATTCCAGGTTGCCGTGTTGTTTCTCTTGGCCTCTGTGCGCCAGTGTCGTCTCGAATGTAAGAGACAAGGTGACGCCCCTCCTGCGTTACTGCCAACGGGAGGTACCCTTCCTCTTGGTAGCTACGCATTGGTGATCGCCTCAGGTTAGTCCGTCGAATTATAGATTTTATTTTCCCAAAGCCTTATGCTTGCACCGAGTTCGTTCATCGAGGTTTAATTTAGCAAGTTTTGTTAATTTAGGTGACATTTATAATTTTTATTTTAATATTCTGTATTTTTCTTTTTTTTTCGTTTTAAAAGTTGTTTATTAAAACGTTTACTTGTTTTACTCTTTCACTCTAATGATTTATTTATCGGTAATTTGTACATAATATATTATGTTTCTTAGGAAATTGACTCTCACGTATGTTCGATAGTGGACTCGGATGGCTATATTGCATAATTTTCTGCACAGTGTAGAGAGAAAATTAATTGTGTGATTTATTTTTCATTTCCTTATTTTTCAAGTGTGTGGTCACTTGACGTTTATTATTTTTCTCTTTTTTTGTGATTATTATTCAGTGTTACTTTATTGTATATTATTGATTATGATGTTTTATCGACTGTAAGAAAGATTATAATGTGAACTGGAATGTGTGTATTTTTACTTTGATCGAGTAACACTTTATATACGAGCACTATTAGAAAGTTCCATCCGCTCTTACACTTGAGATATGCAATCCTCAGGCGCTTTACATGCATATTTGTATCTATATATATATATACACGATAGATCACTAACAGTTTTATTAAGGCTTTATTTATCTTTCATAGTTAAATACGTCATAAGCAAATACATATAAATAAATAAAAGTACAAGATATCTCACATGACCACGTGAGAAAGAGCCTGTCAATTCTGTAAAGAAAATATTGACTTTTCTACCTAAAATTAGAATTTTAACGTTGCTGAGTAAAAAAGTAATATATATGTATAATTTTACGAGAGCTAAGAAAATAAAAAAGTAAGGTCTCGATGGACCTTCTCGGTGCGAGAGATAAAGTCTTTTTCCTTGCAAGGAACAATTGTTGGACAGCGCTTGAGTGAGTGGTAAGTACAGAGGGTATGCTCTCTCAAATTGTAGAGTAAAGAAAAAAATTAATGAATATTAACGAGATTATCTGTTTTTAACGAGAGCAAATAAGGATAATTTAAAAATACGGGCTCTTGACACTCGACTCACGCTACTTCAACTTTATACTGTCTAATCGCGTCTGTTTCTCTCTCCCGTCTCTACATAGTATCTGGGCAATCGTCAAAGCTTCGATCGCGAGAATAACAATTGTGCATACAGGTTTATTATATAATTAAAATACTCAAAATATTCGCATAGGTAATAAAATTAGTTAACGTTTGTTAAAACAGGCGTAGTACTGAGTATATACCTGGTCGACAGAGTCATGTGAAAATAATGTTAATTAATCGTTCATTATTGCTTTATTTAACGTCTATAATTGTTAATTAGACGTGAATATTAGTTGCAATTTAGTATAGATGGAAGAAAATGTTCTGATTTATTATTCGAAAGTGCCATTGATATTTTACTTTGTAATGTTCTATGTAAATAGACAGTTTACATCGTGACGAGGTCATAATAGTCTTTCGATTATTTTTTTCCCTTGACTCTGTCGGTCAGAAAAGTGAACCTGTATATTTAACGCTCTATTAATATTTTTAGTCACATTGTCAAGTTATTATTTTTTCATTTTGATTATTCATAGTCTAAAATTAATCTCATACTGTATGTATAAAAATATCCATTTCTATTATGTTTCGTTGATATTGCTGATATATGGAACTACCAAATTGGCAATACGAATAAGTACATCAATACTATATATAATTATTCTCTAAATTATGGTTAAAAAAATTGTAAAACTTTACGTAGATCTAAATTAAGTTTATTTTTTTTGTCTTTATATATGTAAACAAAAAAGGAAAAATCGCGATCGAGGCTTATAAAAGATCCATGTTTCCAATTTTCTTCCCTCTATGCTGTCTCCCATTTATGTATCAATTTCTGTCTTACCGTAACTTTTCTTTTAACCGCAAAGTTTCAATTTCACAAAAAAACATATAAGAACCAACCTAAAAATGAAACAAGTATTAACAAACGAAAAATGCAATATTAAATAAAAATAAAAGCCCACACTTTCGACACTATGAATACAGCGAACCGCGGCGTAAAACGACACCTGTACGTATCTAAAGCTACGCATTGTTTATTATAAATAATAAATTATACAAATTTCCACGTCGATTCACGCTAATTTTGTTATTTAGCTTTTATTTGTATTATGTTGTTAATGATAATTAAGGGTACAATGTATTTCATGCGTCATGTTATTTTGAATCACCAATAGCGAGTATCGAAGTGGAAAATTTATTAATTTTGGACATGTAGAAGTTCTTCTGTTACTTATATTGAGTGTCATATATAATAATTATCTCGACTGTTTTTTCGAATAAAAACGTTCTGTGGAAATGAAAGCTCGAATTGGAAACTTTGGGCCGCGTAGTTCGCTGCTTCACTATATTAAAACGCAGTATTTACAGTTAAAAATTATAATTTTCTATTTACAATTCGATAAGACGGGATTTGTAAAAATTGAAGCAGCGAGCAACGTGAGTCACATATTGTTTCAACCAATCACAGCTCTAATCGCTGTTGGACCTCACCGGTCCCTTGCCGCACCAGGCAGGCGATTGTTTGGTCCTACCGTCCAGGGTCTCGAGGCTATCAGTTTTTTTTGTACTATATTATTTATTAACAAATTTATTTCTTAATATTAGAATAAAAAATTATACAATTGTACATATTTTACGAAATTAAATAATCCTTTAGATCGTTCAGTGATATTGATCACTATTTAGATTGAAATTTTTAATATTTAGCCTCGTGGTCCGCGGTGACGCGTGGCTGGACCGAGAAACAATATTATTACATATTGCCAAGTATTGATCTGTAAAAGCAACATTATTATAGCGCTGAATACAATCACATTAAATCCGAAGTGACGAACGTTTGTAACATCCGCAAAAAATCGAGGTATGATTTGTTCACATTTTTTTTGCTACGAAGTAATTACATAATATTGACTACATATTTATATATATACATATGAATTTGATATAATAATGCAACATAATGTTGGAAACATTTGATACGTAATGTGAGAAAGTATAAATCGTATTATTGATTAAATTATTAGTATATCCTCCTACAGCATTGTTCTTTTCAGCAGAGGGACGTCAACTGATCGACGAAGAATGACAAAAAAAAATACAAAATAAGTAAACTAAATGAAATTTTAAGCGAATAATTTTAGTGTATTGCACTTAAACGTGTATTTATTGACGTGATGAATAAAGAAATGAATTTGTTACGAGAGTTTTATTGAAATACTTACAAACGGAATCATTGGATTATTTAAACGTGATTTTAAAAGCATATTCATTAAATTTATTCATTTTTTGCATAACAAATTATTTCTGTCTTATCCATGATTCCGTTCTGTAGTATTCAAATTTCTTTACCAATTATTTGATCCTACTCCCTTATCACAATTAATATATATACAATAATTAATTGAAATAGTTTTGAAACTTTAATTATAGTTAACTGGCAAGAACAAATATTTTTAAAACCTTTTTGAGTGTAGCTAGAATTTATAATTTCTTTGATTAACGTGTATTTTTTAATTAAACTGATTATTTCATAAATATAAAGTTAAACATTATTTAATGATTTAATAATCTTTAAAATAAAATAAAACTACAAATTTTTTATTCAAATTCCTCCTTCAAACCGACGAAATGTAACTACTTAGAATATCGTTTGTTGTACATATGAAAGTATATGATAAGAATTAAATAAACATAATAGAATGGATCCCATTAAACGGTGCACCAGCAAGATCTCCATGCGGGTAATTGCTTTTTTTTCGTTTCTCGCAATAAATGCAAATTATAAAAAAATTTCTGTGTAGCAAATCAGCAAATTAACTAAGATTTACTTTATATTAAACATTGTATCAAATATATATTTTAAAAATTTATTTCGACGAGAATAAAATAAAACGATTTCAGATACGCTATACAAGAGGAGATATTATTGTCCTTTTGACTCTAACATATTTATAAATTTATCATTAGAATATATTAAGTGTACGATTAAACAGTAAATTATTACTTTTTATAACCAACATTTTAAGAAAAATATAAAATAAACTTCCTTCTTACTGAATTTCTTGACGATCAATATGGCAATAAATTTTTATTCTTTTCGATATACTCCATTTTTATGTAAGAATAACGAGAAATATGTTACCTTGTGTAAGATATTTTTCCCCTTAATTCTGAATAATTCAGTAACCAAAAAAAAACGAGGATGTCGATGAAAATATCTGTTCGAAAGTAAAGTTTAACTATTGTTTAACGACTCGCGAAAAGAGATAAAAAATATTTCGTATAAAACCTGCAGTTTTTTTAAAGCTACCATTTAGTTAAACTTCGGTTACATAATTGTATATTATTACATAGTAATATATACGTTTCGTAAAAGTATTAAGAATTATTCATATCCTTTTATTTTCAGCTATTTGTTTCAATTACTCAAAACACAAATGTACAAGTACGTTACGACAATATAATTCAACTTAATAATAGCATACGTTGCTTAGACGTATATTTGTATTTTCAAATCAAATAATCAACTTTACGATGTATATGTTAATTCGTTTTGCTTTGACACACCCAATTGTAAATGTATACATTTCAAGACTTCTAAATAAATTTGCGTATACTCATTAAATTTCATAATTAGTGAATAACTAAAAACAGAAATAGTAAAAATAAGAAAATTCATTACGCAAATAAACAATGAATCGTTACAAGGAACATTGAAAAGAGAGAGAGATAAAGAGAAAAAAAGAGTGAATCCTTTAAAGATTCCTAACAAACAATACCTATAAAACTCTCTAAAGAATCTCATCTCTCGAATTTAACTCTCGATTGTTCAACTTGAGTTGAAAAAATGTTTGGGATGACCTAAGAGTTCACGGCATCATCCTATGGGGTCGAGAATAAAATGAAAAAAAGAGGGATAACCTGGGATGCTGCACCTATATAGAAAGTGAACGGGATGATGCGCTTCTATAGTTACAGTCACCCGCGATGCGGCGACAGGTAAATGAACAAGTGTGAGCGTACGAGGCCATCGAGCTACTATTCAATGTAAAACGTATATATATCTATACATATAGATATGTACATATACATAAGTAGCTGGGCGAAAGTGAAAGCTCGACTGTTCTAACGCTCTATATCTATATGAAATAACGGATAACTCGCGCGCGGTCTTTATTACACTACGAGCGGCACGATCATTAATACAATTTATGCATGACCGCGAGGTAACGCGTTATTGACGTGTGGCCTCTTTTTTTTTGTTTGCGAAGGGTGACATTTGTGTGCAGTATTATATTTTGATGTAATATTGATTTAAACTGTATTGCTTGGCGAGTATGTTAGATAAGGTATTGATATATATTCGAATGATTTATCTTGTTAATTTATGGCTTATTCTTTGGTATTTGGTATTGACAAATATTCTTTGCGTACAATTTTTGTATTAAAAATCGATTTATTTAAATAGAAATTTAGTTTTTGTTCAATCATGAACATAGTTCACGCCGAATATAATTTTAGTTGAAAAGTCCGAAGCATTCTTCTTTTGAATTAAACATCAAATGAAATCCAAACGATTTTGAAATTTTGATAAAAAATCATTTATTTTGTAAATAATTAATGATACATGATCATAATAAACAAGTACATCGGAACGAGTAAATAATGGTATTTATTTAACAAAGTATTTTTGATGCAAACTTACGTTATTGTTTTGACAAGTGTGTAATTAAAGATAAGTGGAAGTTTTTTTTTTTAAATTATTCATGTAGAAAGCATCATCGTTATAACGATAAGTAGCAAACAATTAATTAATTTAATTATATACATTATTTCAAATATATAGAAGATTCATTTTAAAACTCTCACAACAATCTTCATTTTTCAAGTAATATTTAACCATATAAATGTTTTAAGTAATAAACTATTTTTTTACATTGATTTTAAATTTCGTAATTTAATATGATCGAACTTTCACCAATTTGTATTAAACTAGTTGAAAGATGCATATGCAAATTTATGAAAAGACAAATTCATCCATTACCAAATGTATCGATACACGTTATACTCATTTAAATAATTAGCAAAGAAAAAAGTTTGATCAATCAATGACTTCGATAATCGATCGCGTGTCTTACGATGAGTATAAAAGTTGTGTGATTTAGTGATTAATTTTATTTGTAAATTAAAGAAAGAAAGTTTGAATAATTTTTTAAAAACTGGTTTAAAAAATGTATTAATTTTACTATTTTATTTAAGTTCATAAAATGTTAACAATAATAAAATTAAAATACTGATGTTGTTTCTTACGTATTATTCTACAATCAAGTTCTACATTACAACGTTAGTTCATCTTATATCGTTAAAATATTTTCACCAATCTTCTAAACTTACAATTAGAATATACCATTCATCCACAAGACGATTACTAATCCATACAACATTGTTTCCTATAGTATTTAATACAACCACGTGCATTAGTCGAAAAAATAAGAAAACAAAAAGAAAAAAATAAGGTATTCGACAATACTCGTATATACGATGATCATCCTCACGAACCAAAGAATTTCTGGGTCAAAAGTTTCCTTTCTAATATCGCCCTTTGCAAACGCGGACGGAAATAATTATTCCTATAATTACATTCTCAAAGCTAGCAATCAATGCCCCCAGCGGGTTTACCACCTCATTATACCTTATTACAATATATATGTGTGTATTTACCGGCCTGCCAGACCATCTTGTTTTCCGAAGATTCACGATTTCCATTACGAATTATCGAAAAAGACCGTAAAGTTACTTGCAACATGTCGCAGCGTAAATCCCCCTCTCTTCTTGTTTTATAAGGTACTCGAGATATTACAGCAGGTGCGACACGAATGAACGAAGGGGAAAAAAAAACAAGTAAATCGGCGGTATTTGAAAAAAGGAGGCCGGCTGACGAACTCGGGCAGTTTCTACTTATATGCGTTAGACGCGTCAAACGCCTCGGGTGCTTTTGCCTCTACGTGGTCTTAAAGGGAATTTAAAGAGGGCAATATTTATTTTTCGATGTTGAAATTCATTTTGATTAATAGAAGTAACCGTATTTTATATGCGGCAAATATAAATGATAATTTCATCTTATTTGTTGTAGGTTAAAAAATTTTATATGGTCAATTTCAAAGAGTTATTTTTTATAATAATAGTACAAAAATAAATATGAAAAAAATAGTAAACAATTTAATCTAAATTTTCGATCTATGAAAACTAAGTAACTGTGATAACTATCTTATTTGTTTTTGAAATAACATCTTATGTACTCGTTGGATAATGCAAGCTATTAATAAATTAAATTACTTTAATGAGTGTAAAATACCACTGTTTTAATATTGTAATTTCGAAATTAACGCCACCGTGTAGTATATTTGTATTTCATCGATTTCATGAGCTATGTAAATACGATTCTATATGTTGAAATATAACTTGAGTTTTCAAGCTTTTTACCGATTGCAGATGTTTATCGAATTACGAAGAATATCGGGGGAAAAATAAACAAGGTTTTCAATGCATACCGTGCAAAGCACTGTAGTGGAATCAAATTCTTCTTTAAACATGGAATGATAATAGACGTTTGTTCGATCGGTGATGTAACTCGACGTATATACAGAAAGTTTATTTTAAACTTTGCGATTTATCATACACACACGTAAGTGGTGTTAAATTTATACGAGAGCTAAATCTTTTAAACACGCACCTTGTTGATGCTTAAACTACTATAAACTCAGGAAGAGGAGTTTTATTGCAACTTTAAAATATTGAATCTAGATCACTTTTCACACTCTGTTATTAACTATATTTACGTCGGTTTATTATTCATGGCGTTCTTAAACATTTAAATTTTATATGTAAGTTTTAACATGTGTATTTTTAAATGTTTTTTTTTTTATTTTAAATAATATTTTTTAAATTTTATATTCGAGGATGTGTTTACCATTTATTGAATAAACAAAAATTATGATAAATCTATGTAAACAAACGCTTAAAAGATTATCATCTACTTATGCATAAATAAATGCACTCGACGTCAAATTTTCTACGAAACCTCATAAATTGTCTATTTAGTTGAACGACAATTTCTCCCATAAAAAAAAAGGAAAAAAAGAAGTCAGTGCACGCGAAATCGCCGGGCTTTCCAGCTGCTTTTGCGCGCGAGCAGCGTCATAAGAGTGCATCGATCGACAACTCGATCGTTAGGTCGATCACAAGACCGGAGCCTTACACTTGCCCACTAATAAGCTATAAGAAAACGAGGTGATTCATGTTTCACCAAGTTTTTTTTTATTTTACGATGTGTGTAAACTTAATACATTATTCATTTATATTACTTTTTAACGATTTGTCTATCTTATATATATATATCTTATATATATATGAGTATCTTACCATGAATGATACACATACCATTTATAGTTTTGATTTTCTGGTTTCGTATTGAAATATTTTTCTGCACTTCCAGTGTAAGTAAACGTTTCGGTTGACTAAGTATTCGAAAGTGAAAATGCTACTGTTAGTCTTCCAGTTTTTTAGTAAAACGAGTAACAGCTCCGGGTTGCTTTAAAATTATCTTAATAATATGAACAACTATTTAAAGGAAGGAAATGAAAATTATGTAAGACTAAATTTTCGAAATAAAATAGTATTTTAGTAGTAGAATATTTATAGCATTTTTCTGCTTTCAAACAAAAATGTGTACACTTAGCAGTTGACTAAATGTGATGAATGAATAAATTACGAACATGATTTATGAAATGTACCTATATAATTAATGACATAAAGTTTGTATCCATCGTTTGAGTTTTTAACAATTATTTTCTAATATCTAACGTAATGTTTTAAATCATGAAAATGTAAGCTTTTAAATTTAATTTCATCTTACTACAACGTTCAATTGTTTTATAAACAACTCAAAGTTTATCTTCATCAGTGCATTACATTTGAATTTGCTTAAACTATAAAAATAAATCTATGCATGATTACAAATTGCATAGGATAACAAGTTTATTGTGTTATTGTGCGTTACGTACTAAAATTCAATTAAAGACATAACATTCAATTATTTTGATTCGCCATTTAAATAGATTTACAATAAGATAGTACTATTTTTTTCTATTACCGTTAATCTTAATCATATATGTGTCCGCGCTACGTAAGAATTATACAACGCATTACAGATTAACGTTTTACTTAACACAATAACGAATCGAAAAATTTGGTAATTCTTTGGGATTTTTTCCTTAAATGTAACTATCATCTATAGTAATTCGTAAATTAATAGGCAACTAATGCAAATGTACCAAATCTAGTACGATTTCACGTCACTTTGTACATATCATTAAGATAATAATTTTCTCTATCTCTCTCACTATCTGCATCTATATACGATGCGCGAGAACGGGACTGCAAATGTCCTTCGGTGATCAAGCGTATACCTCTATATACAAGTCGTTGTACTTCTTTTCTCAACCCGGACTCGATTCCTTCGTTTCTTTTTTTTTCTTCGTTCGCTCACGTGCGCTCTCTTATCCGCGTATTTTCACATGCGCTCGCGCGCGCGTAACCACGGCGTGAATCTCTATAAGGACGCACTGTGCCTCTTAGAAATTGCAATTGTGCTTTGGATTGTATTCGTATATCTTTATTTTTTATTGGAACGCTATTGATAATAAATTTACGGCGCAAGCTTCTATCAATGATGCATGAAAATTTTAATTATTTTGTTCTTTTTCAAAATTATATTATACATAAGCTATTTGAGAGTTTATGGTAGTTTTTAATTTATATACGCGTTTAGTTTGGTTTCATAGCGATTATTTCCATTCTCACAAATACCTAAAGAACGTGGAAGATTTCGTTTCAATCACCTTTGCAACATAAGTTAGTAAAATCAATGAATAACTTGAACATTTATTTAAACGTATACATGTCTAATATTTTGTATTCATCAGAAAATATTATTAGTCGAAAGATAAATATATTATGTTGTTCTGTAGATATCCTATTATAAAATTTTTAAGTATCATTATAAGTAGTTATTTATCGTTATGAAATAAAAGATAAATAAAATGACCTTATAACGCTGTAAATATTTAATATAAATTTCAACTTTCTCATTCATGGTTCGACGTTTGCAATAATATAAGCATTATAACATTATAGAAATCAAGTGACTCTTATGTAAATAAAATGACGTTCGATTTTAAGTATATCGAGAATATATATATTGCGTAAATATTTGAGAGGAGCCAAGAGAGCTGGAATATACAACTATCTTATTTCAGTGTCGACCAATGTACAAATTACCCAACACATTAAGAAACTGTATTGAAGATTTGAAGTTACTTTCAGTTGCACTCGAAAAAGAAAACCTTGAAACTACAACTCGGAATAAGCATATGATTTATAAATATTGTGCTTGAAAACATAGCGGAGGAGGATTAAAATTTTTGCACTTATCGATATTTAAAAGGGATTTAATATTAATTACCTTTTCGAAAAGTCATTATCAGAAACGTATGCGAAACTTTCACTTTGCATAAAGAGCATGTGTATTATACGATAGAATATTTTACGGACAATCACACAATTTCTTGAAAGGTATTAAATTTCTCTCTATATTATAGTTTTTATATAATTCTAAACACAGCTTTTTAAACTATTGTCTTGCGCACTAAGCGAAGAGGAATGCAGTGTAATAGAAAATTATTTCTAATTTAAAGACATTGACATATCGGAATTTCTTCAACCTTCAATCTGTTACAGCAAGTAGTATATAACAGGTAATATTATTGTAAGAAAAATTATAATAGTTCGCTTCTAAAATAGAATAATGTTTCAAATGTATGTAAAATACGTTTTATTTAGCTCATTTGTCTCGCTTTTTGAAACTCACAAATGTCGTTGTATTAATCTCAAATGGTTTATATGTAAGAATTTACAAATTTTTATACTTTACTTTTGAGGTTAAGCATAAAATATATAACAACTTTGAACTAAAGTTATATAATCTAAGTAATAATGCAAGCCTTTATGTCGAGCACTTCACTATCATTAAAATACACGAAATTGAATTTTTGCCAAGTTTTACATAGAAAAATAAAGTACGTTAGAATACCATAAATTCCTCATACAGCGTACAGCAAAGTTCTAAAAATAATTGTCTTACAGATTATTTTCAATAATTTCGTTTTCATAAAAATCAAATGATTCTTCGTAAAGTATATAGTATTACTTTAAATTATTATTATTTAAATTTTTATTTTGTTATCCTATATCGAAGATAATTATTACATACGTAACGACTATGGAGGATAAATTGAATTATGAGGAAGTATCTATTTTCATAACAGTTATCGCGTTTTTATACATGCATTAATGACATGAGCAGGTTAAGTACTTGTTCACCTATACAGGTTTACCTAACACTCTCATTCGTTCTCGTAAATTAAAAAGATGACATTTAATGTTCACGTCGTTAACTGCACGTTCAACTAGAGTATACGTTTTTTTTGTCTTAAATCAATATTGAGGAAATGATTTTGTATTCTTTCCGTTCATCTTATCGTGCAACTTGAATAACAAATCGTCTAGCTTTATTTAAACACTTGGCAATAATTAATTCAAAACCATAATGTATACCTACAGTTTTGAATGTAATCAAAATATTTGCAACTATTTAACAGATAATTTGATTATTAATTTAAAAAAGTAGATGAAAGTTCATTAACTTTAAATTCAATTTACCCTTTTCAAAGCGGGACTCGAAGTAACCACGACAGTGTACTAATACACCGGCAGTGAAAATTGCAAAGAGGCACGTTTAAAAAAAAACGTAAAATAATCGAGCCAACGTTCAACAGTTATAGCTTTCTTGACTACGCCACTGATCGACGGGGCCCCTCCTTCGTTTGGCGGGTTCGAGCACCACGAGGCACAAAGTATATTCTCCTCGCGCAGTGCGTCGCGTCAAGTCAAACCGCGAGCACGTTCGCCGCGACACACCTGAGGCGGCGTGCCGGACAATTCGCGAATTGGTGATCAAGAGCAGATGGTAAATACGGTTGAGTGCGCGCTAACGATATTATTTATTGATTATTTGTCATTTTTATTTACTCCGTGTTTTATGGTGCTTTTGATGTTTCGTTTCTTTTTTTTTATTATACCCATATTTGAGTGAGTTTCTTTTTTTTTAATTTAAATGTAGGTAATTTGATTTAGAATGGTTATCTGCTTATTGGGTGATATGGTTTGCAATTTGTGTTATTTTCTTTTAGGTATAGGATATTTATAAAATAATTTATAATTACTTAGTGTGGATTATAATATTTTTATTTACGTTAAATATAGATGGTATAGTTAAATTTTAACATATTTCATGTAAAGTGGTTTAAAAAATGTATACACAATTGCTTGTCTTTCTCTTTCCAAAACAAAATAAATATCCCTCATAGCAGATTGTAACTATATTTAATCGTACATTTTAAACATTTTTAAGTGTCATTGTAATAGTTTTATTACTATTTAAATTATACAATAATTTTTTTATGAACTGTAAATTACAAAACAAGTAATAATTATATTAATTAGTAGCTAATTAAAATAACGTTACATATAATTTTAAAATTGTCCTCGATCATTAAGAAGGAAGTACAATATAAAACATTAATTTCCACTATACATTGTAAACAACATAGAACGTTTTATCACTAATATCAATGAATTAAGATCAGATTTCCAATCAATTATAATTAAATACAACCCACAAGAAAAGTACCGCGAAAATATGAAAATGAACTGTATAATTACAAAAATATTTTCTTTTGAGAAAAGCAAATTTTATGCTCCTTTTACCGACATTTAAACTTATTATAAACAACCTTTATTTTCGTGAATTCAACGCCTCGTTACATAAAAACAAAGTAAGCAAAAGTTATAATCGTCATTTTCACGAACAAGAAAAATAAACTTTAAACGAAATTGCCCGCTGTGGTGCTTTCTCTTTGGAACTACACGCACGGATCTATACATATATATACGTATACAGGAGTGCTTTTCATTCTAAAGTATATGTGTATAGGAACTAAAATAAATTGTGAAAAAAAGGTGACCGAGTAAAGGCTATTTCCCTTTGATAACGTCGTTAAAAGAAATATATTTTCACTCATATATGCTTATACGCGTTCATCGCAAAAAGGTGCAAAACGAACGGTATACCTGCTGATCAAAAGGAAACGTGTGGCCAATCGCGCATAGAAAAGTCGAGTATAACACGCACGTGCTTTCTCTGCGTCGAGTCTATATATAAGATTATAATCTCCCGAATTCTCTTTGGTGTATACATGGTGTATATACTGGTTTTTGTGTACATGTGTGTGGATATGCACCGTTACGCGCGTACCGGCCCATTGCGTCACTCCGTGTCCGTGCACACTCTATAGATCCGTTTCGCGGTTGCCCGTCAAAATCACCGAAAACAACGGATGGACTTTCTTTTTGGGTGACTGGACTTTCGAGTTTTTACGACAGAGAGATACAAGGTTACGTTTCGGTCGTCCGTACTGTCTTTCGGAGATTCATTAAAATTTTACTAATTTGGATACCTTTTTTCTGGCTATTTTTTAGTCGCGGCTTTTTATTATTTACTAAAGAAAGAACATTCATTTCCAGTAGTTCAGAATTTTAAAAGTGGATTTTATACCGTTTAAATGAAGTTTATACTAATTTAGAATGCTCTACAATAAGGTTACACTTTTCCATTTATTCTTACAAACCTTATCTACAACATTTCATAATATTTTAGCTTATTTTATTATTTTAAACCACTACCAAATCTATCGGTAATTTTTTTAAATTTTATTTTTACATCAGAATGTTTTTTTTTCATACTTTCTGTTTATTATAGAGGACATCAATAAATGAATCATGATTTTTATTTTTAACTTAAAGTCATAGAGGTTAGTCCTTTCTTGAATTGTTTCTTCTTTTCTCTGCGAAGACAGTTGAAAGATATTATTTTATAATGACGTCAGCCGGATAAAAATATCATTGTATTGCATAAAATGCGCGAATAAAAAGTTGTAACAAAGTTTTTGTAATGTAAAAAACAAATTTATTTCTTGAATGTTTCATCAAGCTTCTTTTGCAAACTAAAATCTAGAACGGTAACGTTTAATGAACTTTAATAAAAAATATTTTAATAATATATTATAAATAATATATTACATTTACATATTGCAATCTAATGATTGCATATATCGTGTTACTACACGGAAAATACTTTTGCCCAATCACTCCGCGTGCTACAGTGGCGTCAGCGCATGGCAGTTTTCCCCACACTTTACCAGTCATCGAAGACTGTGTACGCGGTACCCCGTAACGCGTCATAACATGTACCGCGTTTGTTGACGGGAGTGGACAAGACGCCACCGCACGTTTGAGACCGATGAATGGTTACTCGGTTTCCAGTACTCAGTCCCCGAAACTCGTAGACACGATACACGTAAGACCGGAGGAATAAGTGTCACTTGTTTTCGTAAACGAGTGAACGCCACCTGGTAGCCATTCCCGAAAAGTGTTTTCCGTGTATGTATCATCTTTTAATAATGCATTTTTGGCTTGTACATCAGGTTCTATATATTTACCGATGTAGTTGTAATTTTTTCAACAATTAAATTAAAGTTATCTTTTGTATCTTAGGTTATACTTTCATGAACAATTTCATTTTTAAATGTTTCTCTAAACATCTCAAAACTAAGAAGAATAACAATTATTTTACGGTTTCTAACAAAAAACAATGTACACAAAATTTGCGGTTTTCAAATTTCGCGATGCAGTAAAATTATAAAAAATTTACAAATATTTTAGACTGGTGTATTACTTTGATATGTTTTAATCTATTGTATTTGACAATTTGAATTAATTTATCATTTCCAGTTATAATTAATTGTTATACTACATTAAGTCGTGGTAATAATTTTATTACTGTCGGGGTAAATAAAAAGTCCAACATTATAAATGTATAACTATAACGAATGAGAATAGCGATAAAATATTGATGTAAGTTGTAAAAAAAAGTGTACCATTAAATTTATTACTTTGCCTACTATAATGCAATCCTTAAATAACACAAATTTTTCATTGCACCAATTCCTATAATATATAAATATAAAAAATGTCTTAAATAATCAAAGTAACATAAAATGGCTACGCAATGAAAGTAAAGTCATAAATTTCAGAAAAAGTAAAAAAAAAGTTGCAGCACCTTTACACGTCTGAAGCGTGACACGAATAATCACTTATACATATATATATAATTTTTATTCGCGTGTATTACAGAGACCTTCGTAACAAACGAAAGAAAAATCCTGGATCAGGAGTGTAGAACTATTCGCTTGATCAAGAGTCAACAAAATTAAAAAATATGTGTAACGTTATTTGGTTGACTTTGCTCGCTATTCTGAGCAGTGCAAAAGGTATCGATCATTTACGAGTTGCTTACCAATGGAAACAAATGGAATACGACTGGCCAAACGAGGAGATGAAAAAATTCTTTCCCGAATACAAACAGGAAGATAATTTACCACTTGGCCTCGAAGTAGCTGGTGACCGGCTTTTCATTACTGTGCCCAGGTGGCGGCGTGGTGTTGTTTCCAGTCTTAATTATATCAAAATTAACGGTTCGTTTTATAGTCAACGTTATTTTCTCTTTTCCTCTCTCTCTCTCATTCTCTCGACATAGTAATTTTTCACGCCCGGGTTGTTATTATACCGCCTTCGAATCTATATATTAATTTTTAAGGTATATTGAATTAATCTTTGTTTATATGTGTGTGTGTGTGTGTGTGTGTGTGGTGTGGTGTACGTATATATATTGTTAGTGGAACTAAATTGCACGTAAATCACGATGGAAATCTGGGTTTTAGATGAAAAACGATCATCCGTTTATAGCGAATGAGTTATTTATTGATATACTTTTCAGTAATTTTCTGGACAGGCCTACCTTAAGGATGGAATATATAATCCAACATGATTTATTTTATGATAATGTTTATGAAGAAAAATGAGTACGACACAATGTACAAAGTGTGATTGAGTGACTCATAAGTATAGTGAATTATAGTATATTTTCACCTAAAATCAAACTAATAAAATTAGTCAGAATTTCATTTTAGACGCAAGCTATGTTCTAGCTAATCATACGGTTACTTAGTACAAACATTATATAAATGCGCACCTTCTCTGTAGTTTTTATTTTGTAAACAATTAATATATAAAGTAAATTAGTGTGGGTTATCGTAAAAAATAATTCGCAAAAGTATACCTTATTGAATGTATGAGTAACATTGTTAACTTTGCGTTTAGATTCGCGTATATCACCAGCCCTGACACCTTATCCATCGTGGGAGGCGCATCAATACAGTGGTGACCTCCTACCTGAGATCATCTCGACATTCCGCGTACGAGCCGACCGGTGTGATAGGCTGTGGGTCCTTGACACCGGCCTCGTTGACATCCTTGGCTCGCCGGAACAGCAGACACCACCTACGCTACTCGTCTACGACCTCACGAACGACCAATTGTTGCGCAAGTATCGAATCCCCGAAGATCAACGAACTGCAGATTCACTTTTTGCTAATATCGCTGTCGAGGATTACAATTGCGATGATTCATATGCATACTTGGGTGATCTGGGTGGACCTGGTATCGTTGTTTATTCCTGGAAATTGGCGAAATCTTGGGTCGCTAAACATCATTATTTCCATCCGGATCCACAGGTCTGTATCACCGATCTATATCAATACTACTAATACGGTTAATACTTTATTTTTTACTTTAAATCTACGTTTCGATACGATTATGCAATATTAAGGAGATGTCGGATTCAAAAATGGTCATTTTTAATATTTTTTTATAAACAAAAGAAGGAATTTTTTAAAAAGTCCATTAGGCCCTTTGGCATGTTTTCAACAATAAACCCAATTTTTTCAGAATTTTAGATCAATATTTTAATTGGGATGTTTTAGTTGAAAATTTATGCCTTTTTTGACTAATAATTACCGACCTAAAATTGTTTATTCAATTATTATAAGAAACATTATTTTTTCTTAAAAAGTCGATTCTTCAGGCCTTTCCTTATGTTTTAAGCTATCCTTATGATTTTTTTACAGATTTTAATTAAATATTTTAGGTATAATTGGTGGGTTGAAAGATGTAGATCTCTGGGTCCGATGTCCCCTTAAATATTTAACTCGGTATTCTTATTCGCGAAACATTTTATTACAATGAAGAAATTCAAAAAAAATTTTAAAAAAACATTTAAAAATTTCAATGAAATACAAGTTACCGATTGCATTGTTTACTTTTAATTATAAAACATCATTTTTATATACAGAAAACTTTTAGGAACATTTCGGAAGAAGCAAAGGCTAGCCTTTAAGTATTCGCATTACACTAAAAGTATTTATATATGTGTAAGTTTGCAATATGTATAGACGTAGTGCCAATGTATCGACAATTAAATCGGGTTTTAGAAATACAAGTTACACCCTATTTACGGTGTACATTTTCAATTTCCGGAAAAATATGCCTACTTGCTAAAAATTTAAAAATAATTGACCAATCTTGGGTAATTTTGTATAATAAATATACCTTCCGGCATGAACTCTATATCGCGCACATCTACTTACAAACACCTAACATTCTAATTTCAACATAAATTGGAGTACATTTTTCTTTTAAATAAGTATGGCTTTGATCCTATACTGTGCATAATTTATTAATTTCGCAATTAATTGAATATTTATATTAATAAAAAAAACATTTAATTATCGTAAACTTTGTTTAAATGTATATTTAAACGTAACTTGTAAATGTAAAAACAGACTTTTTTGTTTAATGAGCGTGTGAACAAAAAATACGTATCTTGCAAATTGTACATAATAAATGTAAATGACATTAAGGTATATATACATTAACGAGACACTGTCCTATTTAAAAAAAAAATAACTATTTATGAAAGTTTATGACATTCTCACCGAGAATGATTAATTAGATAAATTCTCAAATATTATAGTAATGCAAGAGAAAGAGTATTTAAATAATATTAATTACATTGAAGGTTTTAATTATACTCTGTGAAGATAAAGTATTTTTTTAAACATTGACAATGCACAGATATTATTTAATCGTCGAATATAATAAATTATTAAAATGTTCGTATACTATAGAAATAAATATTCGACTGTTGAAAGTCGCATGCATAAACGTGTCGCAATCGTACATGCGTATATAAAAATTTGCAAACCTAACGACATCACGAACCGGGATAATGAACCTAAACTTAGGACAATGTACTCGGTGTAATTTTAAGAAAACAAAGCAGTACGATCCGTGCGTAATTAAATCGAACAAACGTAAAATTATGACCGGCATTGGTGTTTTATTATCTATAAGAATAAAAGGATTTTAATCTCTAATCACAAAGAGCCTTGGAATTCTAAACTGCGTCCTGCCGCATGTATATATATAGATTGATCAATGACATTCCATTCTCTCTCACATGTGTTCTCTTTATCCCTCGTTCAATTTTTTTTGTACCTTACGTCGGCAAATCATTCGGTGAATTCTTGAATCGACTTTAATAGAAAGTATCACCAAGTACGTCAAAAGCAATCGATTCTGCCAGTGCTACATGAATCGCAATGAATTTCTTCTCTAATTAGGTCTTGTGCAATTATAAGCGTGGCTTTTACAATTCTCTCTACACTTATGATACGTGTTTTCCGAGTAGTTGGATGGTTATTAATACATTTGATTACTCTGCCTTATATAGGATCGCTAGTGTTAGACTCGTAAATTAAGAGATGACGCGATCGGTCAAGATAAAATCGACGTTAATCCGATGACGGAGTCTCGTGAATTTCTTAAAGAAAGTTAGAGTACCGTAATTATTACATAATTGTAAATATGGGAATATAACGATCGTACGATAATTTTATTTGCTCACTAATACTCATGTTTATTCATAATAACGACATAAAATTAATAATTGCAAATTTACTAACTGATGCGAGAAGAAAAAAAAAGAAAAAATTAGAAATTAGTTTAAACACACATTTAAAGAAGAAAGTAGAAAAAATATGAGTTTTATATCTAAATGTATCATTATGATTGGGCCATTAACTAGAAACTGCTTATAGACATTTTAAGATTATAATCAGTTTCCAAATCATTACTCTATTATTAAAGTACGATGACCAAGTATGACTGTTATGCTACATATAATTTTAATTTGCACCTAACAAAGTGAAATTCTTGAAAAATTGAGTTGTAAGCTAATACGTAAAATATCTTCAGACTCATTTTTACCTAATGTATATACTTTAATTATTTCACTTTCGTACCGTAGGATTGAGTCTTAAATGTTGATAATATAAATATTTAAATTGGTATTTTAAAATATGAATATAAAAAATGTCTAAAAAAATAATTAAACCGCGGCAGTTTTACATTATTTAAGGTGAACTAAATTTTTCTTAAATTCCAGATTATCATAAAACTCTTTTATTACACAGAATTCTTTCCTAATTAACGCAGTGGGTTGAATGGATAGTTTTAATTATTGAATAAATTAACTAGATTGAAAAAAGTTCCCAGTATTTTGAACAATTCTTTAACATAAAACTACTCTCGAGGCATATAATTTTTCTTTTATAAAGACAATAAATTATATACATTTAATATACTTCACGACATTGCGTGTCCTACATTTAATTTCCATACACCGTTAAATGTTCCTACTTTTAAAATGCGTGTATTACAAAAATCAATTGCGCATATTAGTTTCTCTTTTTGTACACGTATGTACATGTATTCAAGTAAGTAATACAGATTACATGTAACACGAGTGGATTTTGCAATTTCAGTCGGGTGAATTCAATGTGGCCGGTGTTGTCTTCCACTGGTCTGACGGCGTTTTTGGATTAGCTCTCGAGCCTACCGGCGATGGATATAGTACACTTTATTTCCATCCTTTAACGAGTACCATGGAGTTCTCTGTTAATACGAGGATTTTGCGTGATGTCGAAGGATTAGCTTCAGCAGGTATACTTTCAAAGAGTTTGATTAATTTATAACCAAATCGCGTCTTAATGTTCTTAATGTTTTTAAATCTAACAATAGTGGTACCGTAAATCTTTTTTTTTATAATTTGTAGTATTTATACCGAATTACTTGCCATGCAAAAAAGAAAGTTTTACACAGAAACGGCAGAATCATTCTTACAGATTAATCATTTTATCTAGAGGAAAATGATTTGGCAGATTATTCGATGCAATCTGTAATTAATTTTTTATATTTAACTCACTTAAAAGCTAATTAATATTATATACTATTTATTAAATTACAAATTCGCATTTTAACTAAAATTGGGCTATTCTATAATTATTTAGTAAGTTAGTATATTCACGTACATATAATTATTCGTAAATCAACAACAATCAATAGATATATTTATAAAAAAAAAAATAAAAAAAATACCAAAAAATTCGTTTATTATTATAATTTTTTTTTATTTATATTATTATTATAATTATTTTATAGTGAAATAAAGAAATAAATGCAATACGTAAAGAGAATTTTAATTGCCATATCGTTGTTTATTTCAGAAGCATTCCATCAGTTCCATGTACTTGGGTCACGCGGACCCAACGGACAAAGCAGCGTCAGTTTTCTCGACCCGGAGACCGGAATTTTGATTTACGCCCTGACGAACCTGAATGCCATTGCGTGTTGGCGCACTGGCACGAAATATAGTATACAACAGCAGGGCAGGGTCTACATGGATAATGTTACAATGGTCTTTCCTAACGATTTAAAGGTATATATGTATATGGGCGTGTGTACCTGTAAAATTAAACACAGTTGTTACATTTATCGACGTGCAAAATTTCGGTGATGTGGTTTTTCTAACATTTCATTTATATTATTGCATAAATTGAATAAATAACTATATTTTAAGTACAGTAAATATTCGCGTGCTGAAAATTGATGTACTAAATAAACTTAAACGTTTCAGATAGATCGGAACGGCAGAATATGGGTCTTGTCGGATCGACTTCCAACATTTATGTACCAGCAACTCGATCCCAACGACTACAATTTTCGTATCCTTACCGGAACTGTACGAGAAGCTGTCCAGGGCACTGTATGCTCAAGGGGTATGTCCGAAAAGACAACGACTTACTCACCAAAATCCTACGACAATCGAGCAAACCGACTACCATCGCGTAGCGAAGCCAGCGTACAAAACCAATTTAGTTTGGCGACCATCCTCATCTTCACAATCGTTCTACGGATCTTCTCGTCCCGAACGTAGATACGATCAGTATTTCTACATTGCAAGCTTAATTCCTCTGCTCAACTTTTTCGCTCGATACGTTGAACGATCTTTTCGTTGATTTTGCATTTTTAATTAATGGCGTGTCATTAAATGTTTATCAAAGATTACAGATTGCAAGATGTGATATTGCTAATTTATTGTATGTAATTGAATGTACAGTTTTTTCTATTTATTTAATATTTTTACGCCAAAAGTCTGTTAATCGAAATACAATTACTTAGGTCTTACAGTGTATAAATTAATTTTAGCCATTCTTGTTTAATTATAAAATAAACCTTAGTTTGACTGAAACAAACAAAACTAAAATTTAATAACAAAAAATTGTTCTGTTTTATAATATTACCCTGAAGATTAAACTGCATTTATGTTTATTAAAATTAATTGTTTTAAAGTAAAATGATTATTTACTATTGTTATTTATTATAAAAGAATGTTATACTGGTTAACTATTGTTACATACAGATAATGTTAATTATTAAGAGCAAGAAAATGTGCAGAGGAATAAGTTACTTATATCTGTTAATCAAAGAAAAAGTTGTGTTTTATAGTTGCTTAAGCTCCTACTACTATTTCACTAATAGATGTTACATAGTAAATACTTATTTTATTACGAACAAACTTATTAATTAAAATAGTTTTAATATATTAATTGTATAAAGTTGTGTAAGTGCTTCTCAAGGACTGGTAATATTTGTGCAAGTGATTTTGGCATTTAAAATGCGTTTCTATAAATTTATATTTTACTTAGTAATGATAATAAAACGAGACTTCTTATGCTTTTTGAATACTACCATTAGAAAATGTAATATAATTTTTATTTTTATTTAATCTACTAAATACGATATCGCTACGTAAATATATTATATTACTATCAAAAATATAACATGTAATTTGATAGAATTAATTAGTATTAATTACATCAAAATGTGTTCCATTGTAAACGCACAACAGCGCATACGAAGGATTATAAAAATATTCCGTCCCAATTTGTGCGTTTAGGCTAGTGAGTGTATTGTATACGTAAGAAAGTTGTGGGTATTTTCAACTTTTTGTGAATTTATACACCTTTTTCAACATTTAAATTATCGATCAAAAAACCGTACAAACGGGACTATAATGTTAACACAAACATGTAACAATAAAAAAATATTTTCGATGAAGAAAATGTCATTTTGTATTCAAAACTGATTTACTTTTATTAATAAAACAATTGATTGTGATAAAAATGTACTATTATTCAGAAACGTATAATAAACAAGTCTGTAATAGACTTAATTTAAACTTGTACATATTGGTAAAAGACTTAAGTTTGTCACACGTACAGAACCTTATAATGTAACTGATGTCTAGTGTATAAGGAAAGTATTCTCATCCGGTAAAAATATTAATGCTTGACAAGTAGCAATAAAAGTAATTTCCTCATGACGACCTCCAACTTTTCTGTGAAAGGTAATACGACAATTATACGGCAACGACGGTACAAATGCACATTTACTTTCATTTAAACTTGTGCCATTTACATACTCAATCGTATCAAATTTATTTCTAAAAATAATTTTAGTTTTCTTTTTTATATTGCTCTTTATTTCAAGTCAAGTAAAACATATATTTTGTGGATTTGTTGTACTTTCTAGGTAAATCCACTTTCACTCTAATTAAATTTTTTTATTAAATCTATGTTATCAAATAATTATTATTTTGTGGTTTATGATTAAAATAATGCAATTAAAATATGATTAATAATGTTTTTTGCGACATAAATGTTCTTATGTTTAATTATAAACTAAAATAATTTAATGAATTTGTATATACATAAGTATTTACTACATTCATGATGCTTCCAAAAATATTTATGTTGCATCAAAGGTGAAATCAATTATTAAACAAAAGCATGTATTAAAATCAGTATCGAGACATTTTTATTTTTTGATTTTTTATTTACAAGTTATACAATCGAATTACCTAATGAATATCATGTACCAAAGCCTTTTATGGAAATTTCGAAGTTAAAGAATTAATTGCTCTAAAAGAAACGTATCAATGTTTTATTTAATTTGCAATCAATGTATTAATAAATAATGCATTTGAAATTTACATACATGCATATTTTTTGCAATATCACGATTGAATCATTTACTACATATGTAATTGCAAAGAATTTTACTTGTATGGTTCAAGTGGAGAAAAATATTAAATAAGTTATAATTTTATTATTTGTACTGGAATGAGAAAGCCAAATTTAGTAACTACATTTTAAATAAAGATCTGCCCATTGCATCTTCTAATGTATTATTAACGATTATAAAAATATGTAAGAATTAAGTAATTTTTTGTACTTTCAGATTTGCACGTGTCATTATTTTGCATACCATTAATATCAACTACATTTTTTACATTAAAGAACTTGCAGCTTCGGAAATCTTGATTCTTAGAAATTAAAGATGCAACTGACATAAATTGTTGTCAATACAACTATACAAATTTTAAATATATCGGTATATGCATACATATCTATGTAGTGTTTTAGGATAATGATACATCAAATTTTAGTAATGATTTAAATTGATAGTTGCGGGTACGCGTGAAAATAAAAATACCGCTATTAGCACCTAATGATACACTATAGAGAATCTATGCAATTGTTATAATTACATTTAAAAAAAAAACTACTGTGAAGAGGAAAAAAAAAATGATCGTTCTACCGTGAAGCCCGGTAAAATGATAAACAACCTCTTCGCGAACGGAACTGAAATTATAAGGAAAGTTGTTATAGATTCAAGAGAGACACGGAAAATCAAAACAAGTGTTGCAACTATATCAAAGTAGAAGGAGAGAGCGATAAAGTATGTAGTGTACACTTAGGACATGCGGTAGTAAATACATCATCACTCCAGGCGCGCTCGTATACAACGAATTGACGTAACGTGTAGAATAGTCGCGGGGCAAAGGTTGACGCGTTACAGTCCGGCTGTGACACTCTTAGTCTTTCAGTTGTGTAGTTGATGATGTCGATAAAGCACGTTTTCTACGCGTGTATATAAACTTTCTACTTGTTTTTGGTGTTTATCTATAAAAATTTTCTGCGGTTTTAGTGAATCCCCTTTGCAATCTTTGCATAATGGCTGATAGTGACTCTTCACAATTACATTATTAAAGTTCGGTTTGTGGTTTTTAAGGCTTGATGATAATCCGCAACTTATCGTATTCGGATTGATGCTACTATAAATATTGTAAGTTGCATTCTCCTATTTCTTTCATTAGATATAAATATCTTTTGAAGATACTATTTTAATAATTTTTAGTGCACTTCGTGATTTTATTTGCATGTTTGCTCTGATGCAGTGTTTTATAATAAATTCCACCTACATTGATAAAAGAGAGCGCAAATAACAGAAATAAAATTTGATTATTTTTATCAGTTATCGAAGTAACCACGTGCACGTTAATAAGATACTGATTTTATTAAATTACACATAAAAAACAGTGAATCATTTATAAAAAAAATTATTTAATCTGTTTAATCGATAAAACAATGTATTGCATATATATATATATATATATATATATACATGTATTAATAGAAATACAAAAGTTTTCCATGTTTACTTTTTATTAATGTTGAGATAAAATTATTGTTGATTCAACATTTCTTGAGTATAAGGATTATATTATAATTATTACAGTATGTAAAATGTGTATGCGTTACATTAAAATTTAAATAAAGATAAATATCATACGATATAAAAATGTATTTTTATAACGTTGCTATGAATTAATATCAATGTTGATTATTTACATAATGGTCCTTATGCATATCGTAACATTATGTATTTTTAGTAGTATCAAAGATTCTTACTTTACGCAGTTTTTAATATCTCGAATAAACATATATTTTTTTAATTGTTTTGTCGAAGAAACGAATGATAATATTCTTTAATAGCAAGCATATAAATTAATTATATTTGAAAGTAGCATTAATAATTTTTAAAGGGCATCAGAAGGAAAAGAAATAAATAAAATGGGAAAATTAAAAAGTACAGTACCAGGACTAACCTACCCATCGGGTCGTGATCATTTTTTAAAAACCGCTTTTGGTTTTATGGAAGGAAGACGAAAGGATGACGGTGCAGAAGGTCTATGGAGAATCCATGACAAACTTTACGATTTGGAGTCTTTTATTAAAAATCATCCTGGTGGTTCCGAATGGATAGAAATTACTAAGGGCACCGATATTACCGAAGCATTTGAGGTTTCCATTTTCATTAAATTTAATACATCTGTTAAAGCGTCGAGCAATTGTGTAAATACACTGATTTTAAAGGAAGCAATAAAAAGAAAGTAGCGATTATTTAATTCCACGTAAAAAAGCAGTGAATAAAATAATATCAAGAAAGAAATTGTGTAAATACTAATTCGTGCAGATTTTAAGTGATTACTTTATCGATGCTTATCTAAAGTCAAAAAGATTATTAAAACTTACATTATTGATTAAAAGTTTGTTAAGTATAACACAATCTACTAATAATGTCCATTCTATTAATAGTTTTGTTTGAATTAACTGATGTTTGTTTGCATTAATATTTCTATTCGATATGGCATACTATTTTTCATAAAATATCAGTGTCGGTAATGCGATATTTGCATGACGCGATACTTATTGGTCAGGACGGAAGAATGACTCGGATCTCACGAGCTTCCATTTTTCTTGACTAACAAATTTACATAATAAGATATTTATAAGATTAAAAAAACTAAAAATTGTTAGACCAAAACGCATAAATTGCATTCAAATTGCATCCATATCCACGTTACTTTTAGTTTTTAATAAAATATTTTTATTCGAACATATATTAAGCGCGCTAATAAGATATATATATGAATTTAAGGTGCACCACATAAGCGATAAGGCTGAAACACTATTACCAAAGTTTTATGTGAGAAAAGCAACAACACCTAGGTCTCTACCATACACATTCAAACCAAATGGATTTTATAAAAAATTTAAGGAACGCGTTAGAGAAGCTCTCAAAGACGTTGATTATCACAATCCTAGTCCACGATCTAAAATTATTGCTGACAGTTTTTTAACTATGGTAATATTATCAGCTATTGCCGTTGCCTTATACAAATCCTGGATCCTCATAGCAATTAATGGTAATGTACCTGTTATCATAAAAATTTGTATTATATTTTTAACACTTTCAACATTATACAAAACTTGATTTAATTTTTGTTTTACTAAATATTTTCTTTAAATAGAATTATAATGATTTTGTCACGATGACGATGGGAAAATAAATGTATTTGCCAACGTAGTTTTTTTGTTAATAACATTAACATTTTGAATGCATGTATATACATTTTGATTGTAAGATCGATATCAAAACATCAGGAAATTTATAGAAAACAATATTAACAAATAATCTTCTTTCTCAATGTATTTTTTTATAGCACTCTTTTTAACCTGGACGTCAATATCTGCACACAATTTTTTCCACATGCGAAACAATTTCCGCATGTATTATTTCGACTTGAGCATGATGTCGTCGAAGGAATGGCGAATATCGCACGCGCTAAGTCATCATTTATATCCAAATACTTTATGGGACATGGAAGTTTACGCGTTCGAGCCATTTCTCGGATATCTGACACGAAGCAAGTCGAAATTGTACCGACTAGCAACAATTCTTATTAGTCCCATAGTTTTCGGAGTTGCTGGTATTGCTCAGGGTCTTAAACGGTATGATATAATGTTCAATTCTTATCAATATTATAATGTCTATGGATTAAATTATAATTTTAAATGAGATATAGCTAATGATAGTTAATGACAAAGGAAATTAACGTGTAATGACTGTTTTAAATTTAATTATCTCAAGATTACATTTTCTAATTTTCAACTAAAACTAATTACTTTAATAGATAACTTTAAATCACAAAATTTTTATTTAAATTGTATATATTTATTATATAAAAAAAATAATCCAAGCGTATACATAGTAAATATAATTTAAACATATAATTTATTAAATGTTTATTTATTACTATATGCACCAAGCACTTGCACTACATTGCAAAGTAGAAGTAGTTTTGTTAGAGTTGCAGTTACTAACCATTCACAATCATAATTGTTCGAAAAAGATAAAGAATAACAGGTTTACAAAGCACCTACGAATCGTCAAATGTGTTGTCTTACGTCCCTGCATCAAATATCCTGATACAAACAAACGTTTCATTTATATTCAAAATGACTTAGATGTAGTGACTGACACGATACGAGAAAAAAACATCAACGTTAACCACAATAAAATAGATGAATATTGCAGCTATAGTACCACGATAACTTTACACAATACTACTTTAATAATTCTGTACTTGTATTTACATTTTTCTAACACTGACGTACATTATGCAACAACTGCATAAACTATTACTTTCATTCACTTAGTACTTTTGCGGTAGTTGCGTAAGTTACTAAATTTTCGTATAGAGGTAACGAAAAGTGTAATTTTACGCACTGTCAAGTGTGTAACATCAATTTTCACGTTAACAATCGAAGAAGCGACAAAATCACGTTGTATAACTTCCATTTCACGGACGTTAGACATTAATATTTCGAATCGTTCATTCACGGAAAAATGGATACTTTTTGCAATCGAATATTAATTGCGATAAAAAGGTAAGAATAACGAGAACACCGTTTAAGAGCTTTACGATTCTGGTGACGTTTAATCAACTTTGGAACATGAATTTGGTCGAAATTTGAGACTATTATATATATTTATTGGTCCGAAAAACAAATTCCTTTTAAAAAGGAGCGTCATATTATATAATGACCAAATCCATTAAACTAAAACTATATAACTAACAATTAATAACGGTGTGCATGTTGATCTGCTAATCATCATCATCATTATCATCAATATGTGTTTCTTACTCATAGATACTATACTTATTACATTTTTCATTTTAAATACCAAGGTGATCAATCTTGTTTTTTTTAATGTTATAGTAACAATATTTACATAAGTAAATTTATTTATACCAACATATTTATCTTGAAATAATCATATAATAATCTACATTGAAAAGCAATATTATTGGCGATGGATTTATTGTGATTAATAATATAAAAATTATTAGTTTAACATAAAATAATTAATTAATATTTATTTCCTTTCAGGTATTACTCAATTTATGCAGAATGGAAAAGTTTAGAACTCCGTGATTTGATTCCATTTTTTCTACCTTTACTACTAAGTATTTTTGCGATATCCTTATACGATGGAATAAGACTTTGGTTATGCATATTAGTGTTAAATAGTATATTATTTCATTTCATTGGTCTGACTGCCGCGCATCATCATCCAGACATTTTTCACGACGGTGATATTTGCAGGTAGGATATTTTGAAGATACTAATTATACATTGCAAAAAATGTGTAATTATGCATCTAAAATTTGTTATTAATTATAGAAAAGACCTTGACTGGGGTCTATTGGAATTAGACGCAGTTCGCGACAGAAAAGTAATCGATGACTCCCTCTTTCTTGTTCTTACCAATTTTGGATCGCATGGACTTCATCATATCTTACCTACGATTGATCACGCGTATCTCAATCTTTGCCTACCCGGGTTTCAAGAGACCTGCAAAGAATTTGGCGTTGAAGAAGACAGTATCACTCATTGGGCTCTTGTAAAGGGCCAGTACCAACAGTTAACTCGTGTAACTTCAAAACCGAACTATCGTGGCAAATGAGATATTCTGATTTTGATTTATGTATAGAAACCGTTTTAATCGGAATGGTTTAGTTGAAAATATTTTGTTAGTCATTACATTTAGAAAAAACTATTTATTTATGGTTGTGTTATTCATATAGATTTATTTTTATACCAAATGTGAATTGTGTGTACTATACATATCATATTATATATGAGTAAAAATATTTGTGAGGTTAAAATAATTGATAAATCGTAAACTATATTCTTTATGGAGTTTCTCAAAATGTAAATAACTGAATTGTTAATTTTATAAAAATACGTGAATATTTTTTTATTTTATATAAATCTAATCAAACTAATTAAATAAATCTAATCTACCGAATGTGACTATACTGATCGTAGAGACCCGTCATGTTTACACAGATGAAGATATAATTAATTTCAAATGATGTACAAATTGTGTAATTTTGTAAAGATAGTAAAAGTCTATTGATATATACACTTTTGTGATTTTAAAGGGTACAGTAAATATCTAAATGTGATCATGGGTATATACAGATTTATTTAAATATAACTATGCTGTTATTCACTTCTATTCTAAGTCAATTTTAGTCCATTTATTTACCTATAGTGTTTGAAAAATGTGCCGATATAAATATCTATTAATTTTCGGGTATTGAATATTTTTTGTCAATATTAGATTAGATGGTTTATGTTATTCTATCGTTCTACGATATGAACTGTGCAAAGTTCAAATTTTTATAATTTTATATTTGTAAAGAAAAATGGCAAATGTTAGATGTAATGTTGTAATTCGCAATACAAACTTTGTTATGTTAAATTATATAAATACATTGCTAAAAGTACTGACATCAAATTGTAGAAACAAAATGAACTTTGAAATTTATATTCTTTGTTTCAGATATTATTCTATTATTAAAGAATGGAAAACTCCAGAATTTCGAGACCTCATCCCGTTTTCCTTACCTATACTTATGAGCTTCTTTGCTCCGTCAGTTTTTGTTGCGTTTAAGCTTTGGCTTTGGATCTTGTTATCTAGTAGTTTTATATTCATGGCTATCGCACTAAGTTCCGCACATCATCATGAAGAAATATTTCACGACGGAGATATTTGTAGGTATGTTAATTGAAATTCATTTAATGCAACTTAGATGTTTTAATATTTATAAATTTTAATTTTACTTTATATTATAAATATTAACGCATGTACTTCTTTACTTTCTATATATAGAAAAGAGCAAGACTGGGGAATGATGGTATTGGACGCAGTACGCGATCGAGAAATTATAGACGACTATTTAATTCTTGCCCTTACGAGTTTTGGTTCTCACAGTATGCATCATATGTTACCTTCGATCGATCATGCAAATCTTGATTATTGTTTACCAGTATTTCACGAGACTTGTAAAGAATTTGGAATCGATACTAGTCAAATAAGTCAGTGGGAAATGATCAAAGGACAATATCACCAATTACTACGCGTGACTCCAAGAATAAATTATCGCGGTGGTCCCGAAAGTGGTGCACTGATACAAAAATAATTGTTAATTACTTTATACGTTACGATAATTAAAATAATATTTAAATAAAAGTGTGTTTATAGATATTCATAAATTCATGATTTTATTATACTTACTGATATAGATGAATTATAAATACGTTTACAAGCAGATAATTATATATTGTCCTATTATATATATCTAATATTGTTATGTAAGATTATAGCATATTAACGTACTTTTAAACGTAACAATGAACTTTATATATGTGTATATAATACGTGTAAAAAACTGAAATTAATTAACATACTTTATGTTCCACGTTTATAGGAAGATTTAAGATATCTTCCAATTAATTATTCATCTACAGAACAATTTGTAAACACGAATATTATTAAAAAAAAAGTTCTCGTACTTAATATGTGAATAATTCATACAATTATTAAAGATAAAAATCGTGAATTTGAAGCTTTATTAAATATTTGCAAAGTATATAATGAAAATAATTTTTTCCATAGACATTCGAATATGAAAAGATAAGTTTCATCAATGTACAGTAATTATTTATATAATACAACTCAAACTTTAAACGTTATTATAATTTTGTAACGACAAAAAAATTAATTATAATGAAATGTTTAAATAAGTTTATGCGACCAAACAGTTTAAATAAAACTTATTTTATTAATATAATAAATAATAAATATAAATATAATAAATAAATAGTATAAAATAACACGAACATAAATATACAAAAACACTAATTAATACATGTGGATGTTGATCCAATTAATATAACTGGATACCCTTGTGAATACATCGGGAATTCCCTTGCCGCATGGCATGCCTCCAAAGGAAACGATGCCTATTTGTACACCGTTACTTACTAATGGACCACCAGAATCTCCCTAATTAAGAAAACTTTATATTATTTTTTGTTCTTTTTTTTACAAGAATACATATTTATATAAAATAAACGTTTTTGTATTAAATTACTTACATTGCAAGCACCTTCGCCTTTTTTCGATGAAGTGCAAAGTTGTGTATTGACGATGTTGACTTTCTTGTAATTTTGCCATTTTTCACTGCAAGTGTCTTGATCGAGTACTTTCAACTCAATCTCCTGCAATTTTATTGGAGATGCTCCAAGGAACTTTACGAAACGATAAAAATGTTAGTAACAAAATTATGGTAATTAATATTTAGATAATGTACGATTATTTAAAGGTTTGATCCTTACATTAAGACTACCCCATCCTGTTAAAACAGCAGAATCCATGTCTAATTCGGATTGTTCGATCGGTAACTTTATGGGTTGTACTTTTTCGTTAAATACGATTTCCGATGACAATCTCACAACGGCGATATCGTTAACTGGCGCGACGAAAGTAGGATACTAAAACAGTTTCGTAGCTGTTAGAAATCTTAATTGTAAAGGTATACGATAAATTAATAAAATATAAAATCTTACATAATAGTCATCATGTATGACATATGTCGACACATTGTACACATCACCTTTATCAGACACTCTTGAGTTTGTTCCCAAGACAACTGTCATTAGATTTGATTTTTGTCTACAAGGTAAAAGATTATTTTACTAATCTCAATATTTATTTAACATGATTATCTATAATAATTGTAAAGGTGTTAAAGTCGTTACCCAGATACGCAGTGAGCAGCGGTCAGTACGTAATGAGAATTTAAAATTGAAGCACCGCATTGAAAACTATTAGCAACTTTAATGAAAGCTTGATAAGGATATTTTCCATCGGGGACAGACGAGCCTCCAACGACGCGTGTACGAGGTTTTGCTGAAACATTGGGTTCATCCACGTTTAATAATGTATATGTGTCATACTATACATTTTACGAAAATGAATTGAAAAGTTCTTTCAATTACACTTCTAGTTTGCACTATAATTTATTTAAAAAAGTAAATAAAAATGACTTACCTTGAATTGCAACAAACAAATAACCGAATAATAGCAAATAAGTTGTAGATAAATAATTAAACTTTAACATTTTGTACAAAAATTACTATTTTTAAGAGATATCTAATTGTCTATTAATTATGTGAATCACAATCGCAAATATCTCTTTGTATTAACTTGTTGCCAGAAATGCAAAGAGGTTCAATCAATACTGTAATTATTTCTCACTCGTCTGCATATATACCTTTCCGCAAGTGCTAATTCTCATTATGAACATAAGGAACTTATTTCCATATCAATGGCCTAATACCATCTGTCAATATTTAGATCGTCTGCTCAAATACAATTAGGCAATTTATAAGAATCGATTTAAAGTAGCGGATAAAACGATAATATTTCCTTTCCTTCCTCTTTCTTATTAATGATTTACTGCATTATGCATAATGTTTGATATAAATCGAATAAAATATTTATAAATTATTCATCAAATGATTTCAACAATATACCTATAGAATTTTGTTACAGTTGTTATTTTGTTAGTTATAAGTGGTTTTATAACAATCAATAATCCTTAGTAAAAATAATTTGATACTTTCTAAAAATTGATAGAAAATGGGTTATAATTAGCTAAAATATCTATTTATATCCTCAGACTATTCATTATTAATTAAAATATTAAATAATTTAGTGAAGGTTTCAAATACAAACTAAGAAGTAGCTGCCTTCTGGAATGAAATCTAAATTATCTATATCAAACATTGATTATAAGTAACGTACGGTAAAATTAATTATAGCGTGCCCCTCTATGTAGATAAATTATATCAATTTATATCTTATATAAATAGCTCGTACCTATTTTTATTAATACTTATATTTAAATAAATTAGTATTTTTAATCTTATGTGACAGATAACATTTTATCTCGTACAGATTTAGTTGAAATATCTGAATAAACGTCATAATTGATATCGACAATTTTCCTCATTTAGTAAATATGTATTATGCTCCAAGTTTAAGACGAATGTATCTAATCAGCGTAAGCAAGAAAGAAAGTTTTGGCATACATCAGTAAAGCTTGGGCAGGCTCCCGAGGTGTTTCAGTTCCTAGTAAGAATTTATAAATAATAAAATGATAATTTAAAAATCTTATTAGTTAATTAAAGTTCTTATATTTAAAAAATATGTTTTTAAAAAACCCTAGTAGAAATTGAGCATTTTAAGGTTAGACAAAATTTGAAATTTGATCATATTAGGATCATATTTTGAGCATTTTCTGCTAATTCGTCATTTTCTGGCTTAAAAACCGTTTCAATTATGCTCAAAATTCTACTAGGGAATGTATAGAATTATTTAAAAAATGTTGCTTAGAAGTAAATGATTGATTTATTTAAGTTATTTTTTGTTATTTCATTAAATTAAAAAGAAATAAGTTTTTCATTTGTAAAAAGCAATAAACCTTTCAGTATTTGTATTCTTTATTTATTTATGAAAAGCAGTTATTTTGTTTAAAATATATTGTATAATTAAAAACTTAGCATTTTTTAACTTACTAAACAGAAGGAAATAAGATAGTTACGAAATAATTTTAATCTTTTATAAAATATTGCGATACTATTTTGATAAGCATGTTCGTAGAGTAATACACATTATTAAATATTCAGATAGATATAAATAATGGCGAAATTGAAGAGTACAGTGCCAGGGTTGATATATCCTTCTGGCCGTGATGTTTTTATGCAAACTGGCTTTGGTTTTTTGGAAGGCAGACGAAAGGATGATGGTGCAGAAGGTTTATGGAGAATTTACGATAATCTCTATAACTTGGAATCGTTTATTAGAAATCATCCTGGAGGTTCAGAATGGCTAATTATGACCAAAGGAACTGATATTACTGAAGCCTTCGAGGTTCGTTTAATGAATTATAACACGTGATTCAATAAATAATAGGACTATCAATATTGCATTATATTACGAATATTCGATATTGTCGAAATAAAACTACACATTTTTTCTACTTAATTATAATTTATTTAAAGGGGTAAACCACTCATAGGGAGTTTTTGAACTAAACTAAGCATGGTATCGAAATGCGGTAAAAGGCCTTTATTAAATATTAATATCAGAAAATATTAGATAATATTTATATTTCGAAAACTATCTAAAGCAAAATGGCCGCTTTTTAGTATCTTCCACAAGGCAACTTTTTCATAGCTGTCTATAGCCGCACCAATAATTTCTATAACTTTTAAATATAGAATCATGTATTAAAAAATTTCGATAGCGTATGATATTGGCTTTGACAGTGGCGCGTTTTTGAAACCAAAGATAAAAAAATTGCAAAAAAGATCGTTTGAACTTGTTAATAACAGTTAAACTATGCAATATAAAAAAAATCGTACCATCAAGAGGAAAGAATAAAATAGATTTAACGGTCTTTCTTTCAAAACTTAACTTTCAAAAGACGTTTTATCGCCGTCCCTTTTCAAGGCTAAAAAGTATATAACTTACAGTTTAAAAAAATAGAAATTTTACTCGATGTCCAAAACAACTTCACACACTCACCAAATTCAAAAAACACAACATATCACTCGTGTGGTTACATTTCGGCAAAAGAAGTAGGTGAAGAATTGTTCGAGATATTGGTTTGGTCTACATAAAATTTGTTTCGAGAAAAGCACATTCACAATGCATAAAGAGGAACGACGCTACGATTAGAATTTGAGCTTTTATAGAGAATTTTCTTATACATGAAATTCTATCACATAATGTTTATAATTTTAAAATACAATTGAAAACAAAAACATATGTTCGATTCTTCTAATTTTGTAAAGTGGTTTACCTCATAACTAAAGCTAAAATTAAAAAATTTCACAAAAAAAATTTTTTTTAAATCTATGTAAAAGGTTGATTTTCATATTAAACAGCAAATTGGCTATTCTACATCTGATAAAAGATTTAATTCGATTCAATAATTTAATTAAAGTTTAAACTGCAAAATTAAGATAAAGTATGAAAATATTGTGTGTTGTGAAAATGTCATTGCTAAGTACATTGCAGTTAATTTCTAATAACGAATTGCTTTTTTTGCATCTGATAAATGCTTGTATTAACAATATTGTGCGTCATATTTGTATGCTACAATGTTTATACGCATCAAATGCAACATGTGGTAATCACATGTACCTTGACGAATATGTGATAATAATATGCGTATTTATAAATTTAATAGATTATTACTATTTTGCTAAGTTGCAAAGAAGAGAATTTATCTACATTTTACAATACATAAATTCAATTACGTAAACAAAATTTAATTGAAATAACAGTGTAAATCATGAAAAAAAAATTAGTAAAGTTTTAAAAATGATTTATTATCATATTTATTAATCAATGGAAGCACTTCATATTTTTTAAATCAGAGTAATTACATATATAAAATGTGTAGCTTAAAATTCGTATAACAATAAAGAATATTGTTTTATTTCTGTATGTACTGTAATTTTTAAAGACCCACCACTTAACTACCAAAGCGGAGCAATTATTACCGAAATTCTTTGTACGGAAAGCCGCAAGTCCTAGAAAAATGCCTTACACCTTCCTGCCAGATGGATTTTATCGAAAATTTAAGGAACGCGCAAGTAAAGCTCTTAAAAATGTCGATTACCATGCTCCTGCGAAGATTTCAAAATTTATAACTGATTCATTCTTGATAATAACTCTTCTTACTGCTATTGCTGCGGCCATAACGAATTCGTGGATCTTCGTCATAATGAGTGGTAATATATACTTATTTAATTTAGCAGACCTCGGTAGTAAATGTTATTTAAATTAATAAAAGTAATCAATTTTATTTGTATAAAAAAAACCAAGATAAAAAAGATAGAAATATAATTATAATAAAAAAAGAACAATATGGTTGAATAATAAATGTATAAAAAAAATAAAATATAATCAATAAATATTTCAGGTGTTTTTCTTACATGGACTACGATAGCCTCGCACAATTTCTTCCATATGAGAGATAATTTTCGTATGTATTATTTTGACTTATGCTTCATGTCGTCCAAAGAATGGCGCATATCGCACGCGTTAAGTCATCATTTATATCCGAACACATTGTGGGATATGGAAGTTTATACGAAAGAACCTCTTGTCCAATATTTGCCTCATAGCAAGAGTGTACTTTATCGGTTGGTGTCACCATTCATCAGTTACGCTGTGTTCTTCACAACATTTTTCGTTCACGCGGTCAAAAGGTACATGTAACGAACGTATATCGCACGAATTATGTAATATACTTATCGAAATTGTTTTGATGCTTTTAATTAAAACAAAACAGATTGTTATTTTCCATTTTAAGAACATACTTATAATAATTTGTAATACGTGCAGATTGTTCTTTACGAAATAAGTAACACATGCTATTAATCAATTGATAAAATACTTCCTGTATGTTAATTATAAATAATAATCAATTAATGAATTTAGGTATTACTCAATATTCGTCGAGTGGAAAAATCCAGAATTTCGAGATGCCATTCCATTCTTCTTGCCGCTTTTGATGAGTTTTTACGCTTCGTCACCATTTACAGCAATAAAACTTTGGTTGTTAATCATTATAGCTAGTAGTTTCGTTTTTAGTTTTATCGGATTCAACGCTGCACATCATCATCCGCAAATTTTCCACGATGGTGATGTATGCAGGTATGTTATATTAATGATTTAATTTTACGAAAAATTACGTTTATTTATAAAACAATATAGTAAGAGTAATTTTGTCTACTTAAGTATTTTTATGAATAGCTAATTATAAAATATTTATCATAATATTCAATAATTTAATCATTCTAATTAACGAATCATTTATTTGTTTAGTTATTTTTGCTAAGTTAAGATAAAAAAATTAAAGTTTTTTGATGAACCTTAATTATATTATTTTTAATATAAAATTATAATTATAATATATATTGCAGGAAAGACTTGGATTGGGGTTTAATGGAGCTTGATGCAACTCGTGACCGCAAAGTTATAGATGATTCTCTTTTCTTGGTTTTAACGAATTTCGGATCACACGTTCTTCATCACCTTTTACCCACAGTCGATCACCATTATCTCGGGCTCTGCTTGCCAGCTTTCCGTGAAACATGCCGTGAATTTGGCATCGAAAACGAGAAAATGTCTTCATGGGAATTGATCAAGGGACAATGCAAACAAGTAGTTCGTAATGAACCAAAGTCAAATTACCGTGGTGGTCCAGATGGTGTTGTTCCTCGTTCTTTATAATCGACATCACGCGATTTGCCAAAGTTTTTAACGTACGCGCAATTTATTTTTTTATATTTATAATTTATTTAAAATGTGATATCAATAAAATAATGTATAAGATTGTTATATTTGGAATATCAAATGTAATAAATTATCCATACCAAAACATAACTGTTTTCTTAATCTAATATAAATAATTAAATTGCTATTAAATTGAATTTCTCTGATACGAAACAAAAATATAATGAATAGGATAAATTTCATAATTAAAATGTCGTGAACCCAAAGATTTAAATTCTATTGTACATAAACTACATGCTTGAATCGCACAAGTTTGTAATCTATTTAAAATAACTCAGCAATAACTAATTAAACTTATGAACAAAATGAATGAAAAATCTTCGATCACACGTCACATCGATCGTATTTGTTTTCATTTATAATCCAGATGTGTATATCGCTGATTCTCATGAATTATTTAAATAAACTGACGTTTACACGAGTGTACGTTAATACGAGCGACAATTTACTCGGAATAACAAGTTTGATTAACGATGGAAAAATTTTAATAGAAAATTGACAACTATGCAGGAAAAATCATAATTTATAATATATCATGTAAGCTGAAGAAATATTGATATCGTGAAATCGTAGTGTGTATTATCGCATACATGTATAATCAAAAATAATTTTTTTTTTCAATTTTAGATAATCAACAAGATGACTCACAAGTTATTTAAATAGTAATTAAAGATAATTATTACAAAACGTGTAATGGACAATACCGGAAATTGGAAGTACAGTTTAAGAAAACTTTAAACACGTTGCATTATGTTTTTTTTTGTTTAAGTTCTTAACTTTATTTATTGCTTATTTACTTTAATAAATACATATTTCGCTTTTTCTTTATAAATTAAATTACTTTATAGGATAGGATAGCATTTGACGACACAGTTCTTGGAGATAGATAAAACAATATGTTGCATGTGTGTGTAAATGTTATGTATATTTATTTTTTTTCTCTTTGATTCGCGACGTTTTATACTTTCCTTCTCGGTTTCTATAAGAGTTTAATCCCAAAAAAGTAAGAAGAGAAAGGAAAAAAAGAAAAGAAAAAAAAATTAAACGTTTATATACGTTAAATAACAATCATCTTTGTTGAAAAATAATTCGCCTCGCTCGTCGATAATAAAACTCTGCCGTATATAATATATATATCGATATCTCATTTATATATATATATGTATATATGTATATATATATATATCTATAAATATAATAATAAAAACATTTTTTTGTCGTTGAATAACGTCCCGCGCGATCAATCGTAGGCATGTTACCCCCTATTTTTTTTTCCTTATCCGCCTCCGTCGTCATTTGAGATATAACAATAATGTAACATACAATAAAATTGCCGTCCTTCGTTTACTTTATATATTATTTTTGTTGCTGTTGCTGTTAACGAGTTCCCTATTAAAAAAAAAGAAAGATGAGAGAACCCCCTCGGTACTGAAATGTTTGTCGGTGTCTCGCGATAATGATATATCTTGATGATGGCTGCGTGTTTTATTTTGCTTCGTATAGATATATATTTTTTTTTTGTCAGTTTGTTTGTTATATATAAATATACATATCTATGTATACTGGGCTGCTCTCGATGATGGCGATGTCTGGGCAAGTGTGTGATGATGATACTTTTGCATTGACCCTTAATTTCTTTTTATTGTTATCGACGCTTACGCTCGTTAAAGTTCGTGTACGATGATACGTTGGCTTCGTTACAGCTCACCGTCGGGCATAAGGTCGAAACGTGGCGGGAATGCGGAACCATCGAGCTGGGGTTTGTTGAACGCTGGTCGGTGTGGCTGTAAAATTTAAGTATGCACCAGTAAGTTCTCTGTCCAATTTTTATTTCATTTATTTTGCTTCGTAGAAAAATTACTACTCAACTATTTTTTTTATTCATTATTTTTTTAGCAATTCTGGTGAGTATTCATTATTATTTAAGTGATATGTACATGGTTACATGATGTATTTGGACGTTTTCCAGTTTGACGTAAGGAACATTCTTTCAATATTTTTCTAATAAATAAGGTTAATAAGGTGCGGTTGCATAATGTGACTTATTTTGTTGTTCGTAATGTACAATATATTGTTTGCTAGAATCAATTTTTGATTACTCATAACCAACTTTCATATTTAAATTTAGCATTTGAATTGTTGTTAAGAAGGTAAATAATAATAAAAATAAGTACAACGTAATATCACATTTCAGTAAAGTAGTAAAAAATAAATAATTTATTAGTCACTGTTTAACAGTTAAGCAAATTAAATTCAAAGTAAAAGAAAGCTAACATTCGAAAATAATGAAATTCTAAATATTAAAACTCGAAAGATTCAATATTTATATGCACATTACGCAAAAAGTATTACTGGTTGACATCCTTGTGCACGAATGCAAATATTGTGAATACCCAACTAATACGTTATAATAAATGAAAGAATCGGTGCAACAATTAATTATGAAGCAGTTATGACTAAACTAAAATGACTGTTATATAAAACGGTATTACTACCTATGTCTAATTAACAACTGATGCATATGCATAATTGTACGATTGAGTTCAGTAATTTTTTCATAATGAATTGTATTATTGTCAATGGATAATTAGAAATTTTGTGTACATTTTGTGTGCACATCACCTGTGTAAATTGTTGTGTCTGCGATTACTCTTTTAATTCAAAATTAAAATTTCTAAACGTTAATTACAAATTGTCACAAAATTTCAAATATAATGAGATCTTAGATAAAAAAATTAAGAAAAATAAATAATTAGAATAATTTTTCTAATATCTCATAACGAATGCATTAACATAAATATAATTTACAAATTTTTGTTATATTGTGTCAAATATTTATATTGTGTTTTTGGGTATAATTTTAATATATACGTATAATATATTTTTATATTATTTACAAAATAACATTGAGAAAGAAGGTGAATTTTAGTTAAAACACTGAGTATTTGTAAAACATAAAATAATTCTGAATGTCTGTAAAACATACATGTAACAAGTATACTACATACATTGGATAACATAAAACACATTTATTGTGTATTTTATTACAACATATATCGTAAAAATCTGTTCGATTTTTCGAAAGGACAGACGTGTCAGTGTTTTTTGTACTTCAAGGAATTGGTAATATTACAGTTTCTTAAAAGTTAAGTTAATGAAAGTATAATGTATTGTAATTTATAATTATTGTAACAAGATTTAATCATTTTTTAACGGTTAATGATATTATTTATTAATGGGAAAATACATTTCTAAGTGTAGTTATGATTTATAAATGTACAGACGTAAATGTACTATCAAATAAAAAAAGAAATGTAAAGCAAAAAAAAAATCAAAGTTCTAAAAAATACAAAAGTAACACCAAGCCTACATCTTTTGTACTACAAGATGAAATGAGTAATTTGAGGGTCTGTCGAGGCGCGTTAATTCCAAACGACTTAGTATCGTTTTCGTCACATTTAAAAAAATTATCAACTATTTCAAGTGACTCGGAATAAAAAACACACTGATTAACATTTTATTTTGGTGTATCATACGGGAAACATATAAATACCAAGAAAAAGAAACATCGTGCACGAACGAACATGAAAAAGAGTACTTAATATCAGTACAAATAAAATAAGAAACAAATTAAATTAAAATTTTTTGGATTTTGCGTACACATTTATACTTTTTATGCGAACTCAAATGGAATTTGCAAATATATACAAATTAATAATTAAACAAAAATACTTGTTTTTTTAATTAATGTAGAAACCGAAAGATTAAATTTATTTATATTTAGGTTGATTTTGTAATGGTCAATATTAAAACAAAATTAGGAAGAGAAATGAGAGAAACAGAGAGTTACACGTGTGCAAATTACACGTTTTGATCACTCATGACACTTAAACGAAATCTTTTGTATGATTTTCGTCACATTTTGGATTTGATCAATCGTATAGCAACGTGCTTCATGTGGGGCTAACTTACATGAACCGGCGCGGCGGTTTATTCCAGCGCGGGCGCCTTGCGGGCTTGCGCCTTCTGTCCGGGCTGTATCGGGACATAAGAACGAATCAGAAAGACTGATCGAATCTCCTCTCTTTATTTTCTTAGTTTTTGGATTTTTATGCGAGTACATTTTTTTCTCGCTCGGTTTGCTCTATTGCATCTTAATTTTTTGGGGCGTTTTAAACGTCTCGATATAAACAATTAATATTTATTAAATAATTGTGAATTGGAAAATATTCAATTAATATTGAAAAATTATTAATACTGTTTAAACATAATTATTGATATTAGCTCGACCGATTTTGCCGTATACAGGATGCATACGAAACAGCATATGGTTTACGAAAAAAATAAGAAGCATATTTTTTTATTAAAATATATATATTCGAGTAATACTAAAATGAACTTCTTTGATTAAATTTTAAAATTCCGCATTAAAGATATAGATTAATAATATTTTAGTAAGTTCGATTAGGTATTAAAGAAAACTTACCGCTGGGCTAATGCCACGAGCGGCGCTACCACCGCGTCCCTTGGTACGGAACTTAGCGATTGCCTGCTCTGCGAGGTCCGCCCTTTCCTCAGCTTCCTCGAGCTCTTGTTGGGCCTTGCGGAACTTGGCAAGATTGAGCGCGGCGATCTCCTCCGCCTCTTCGATTTGCCTCTTGTACGTCTTGATCTTTTGTTGCAGTTTGTCGACGAGGTCTTGCATGCGCTCGTGGTTCTTGCGGTCTTCGTCCGCCTGAAATCAAATATTTAAATGAATACAAAATTTTTTCAATATCCACAAATTTTAGTAGCAAAAGTTTAATATTTCTAGATCGTTTTTATTACGTATGACGTACTAAACTTATGCTTGAATAAAGATTGGCACTATAGACCGTTGAGTAAGGTAGGGATTCGGAGGCGGAGCAAAGGCAGAAAAAGTACACAGTGGGAGGGTGAACGAACCTGGAACGCGAGCTCCTTGATACGACGCTCGGATTTGCGCAGGTTCTTCTGTGCGTCGGCATGTCTCCTCTGTTCGCCATCGAGCTCGTTCTCGAGTTCGCGCACGCGCTGTTCGAGTTTCTGGATGGCCTTCTTGCCTCCCTTGAGGGCATTCGCCTCGGCTTCGTCGAGACGCACTTGAAGTTCCTTGATCTGGGTCTCGAGGGCCTTGCGCAGCTTCTCTTGGGTCTGGGCATGGTCTTGCTCGGCTCGGAGTTCGTCGGCGAGTCGCGCTGCGTCTACCATCGCCTTCTTTGCCTTCTCCTCGGAGTTCTTTGCCTCGTTCAGGAGTTCGTCCAGATCGGACTGTCGGTCACGTGGATAACATTATTATTATTATTCTTGTCTCATACATTTCATTTGACAAATCATAGTTCAATTTTTACTCACGTGGAGAGTCTGGAGTTCGGCTTCGAGTTTCCTCTTGGCCGCGGAGATGCTGGCGTTTTGTGCGCTGAGCTCGTTGAGCTGTTCGTGGGCATCGGCCAGTTCTTGTTCGGCCTGTCTGCGACCACGATCCGCCTGTTCGAGAAGCTGGCGGCTCTCCTCGAGTTCGTTCTGGAGAGCATTGGCGCGCCTCTCGCTGATGCCGAGAAGCTCGCGGGCTTCGTCGCGTGCCCGTTGTTCTTCTTCCAGGGCAGTCTGGACATCCTTGAGTTGTTGTTGATACCGTTTGATGTTCTTCTGGGCTTCGGCATTGGCCTTGTTGGCGTGGTCCAGGGCAATTTCCAGCTCGTTGATGTCGGCTTCGAGCTTCTTCTTCATGCGTAACGCCTCAGCCTTGCCCTGTAATAGGTAACGATAGTATTTAATAAATCAATTTTTCGAATACCCTTCCAATTTTAATAAATCACCGTATTTTTTATTTACCTTGGCTTCGGCTTCGAGGGATGCTTGCATAGAGTCGAGTGCACGCTGGTGGTTCTTTCTGGTGTTTTCGAATTCCTCTTCCTTCTCTTGGATGCGTCTGTCGATCTCCTGCCTGACCTGGCTGAGCTCGAGCTGGCTGCGGAGTACCTTGTTCTCTTCTTGTTCGAGAGCAGCCTCGGCTTCCTCCAGAGCAGCCTGGAGTTCGTCCTTCTCGGCCTCCAACCTCTTCCTGGCCTTCTCGATTTCATGGATGTTGCGTCCACCCTCTCCGATCTGGTCGAGCAGATCCTTGACTTCGTCCGCGAGGTTCTTGTTCTCACGACGGACAGCCTCAAGTTGTTCCTGGCTTTCTTCGTAGGCACCTAATAAATCAAAGACAACACATTGTTAAATACCGATTGTTATGTAGTACCAAAGTAAAATAGCATATTCATTAAAATGTGAAATACCCACCCTTGAGCCTGAAGAGTTCCGTGCTGTAGTTGCGGCACTCCTTCTGGCTGGCGTCGAGTTCAGCTGCCAGGTCGTCGACCTTGAGCTTCCATTCGCCAATGATCTTGTCGAATGCCTTCTGTTTCTTCTCGGCAGCGTTGGCGATGGCCGTCGCACGGTCGACTTCCAGTTGGAGATCCTCGACCTCGGTGGCAAGACGTTGTTTCGTCTTCTCGAGGGCGATGACCTTCTGGTTGAGAGACTCGATGGTCTCCTCGGCCTCGGCCAAACGGCACTGGAGTTTGCGCTTGGCTTCCTCGAGCTCCTCGGCACGAGCGACTCCCTCGGACTCGTACTTGGTGCGCCAGAGTTGAGCCTCGGCGTTGGCCTTGCTGAGTTGCCTCTGCAAATCGGCCTTGCCCTCGGCTTCCTCTTCGACCTTTACACCAATCGTACATTCAATTATTAAATTCATCATCGTATCGATTATTTGTTAAATTTGATCAAAAAATAAAGATGTAACGATCGTACCTGTTCTCTGATGTTGTCGAGGTCGTGCTCCAAGTTGCGGAACTTGCCGAGGAGGGTGGCGCGTTCGCGTCCCTCTTCGTCGGCGAGTCTCTTCGTGTCTTCGAGCTGCGTGGTGAGCGAGATCTTGATCTTCGACAGCTGGTTGACCTGAGACTCGGCTTCCTCGAGCTGGCGCAAGAGGTCGCTGTTCTCGATCGAGAGCTTCTTCTTGGCAGCATCGAAGTCGTTGACGGTGCGCGTCAACTCCTCGATCTTGCCTTGAGCTTCGTTGAGCTGGTGTTGTAACTGCTTGGCGATCTTCTCCTGAGCAGCCTGTTACGTTTTTCGATGAAATAAAAAATCATATTTAGTTTGGTATTTATATTGTTAATATTTCTAGCTTTAATTTGCTCTCAAATATACCTATATAGATTTAGAAAGGTAGGTAGTGCATATTTTTAATGAATCTTTTTATATTTGAGAAGTAAATTAATTTGATTTAGGAAGAACAAGCACATAAGCAAGCAACAAGCCAAAGGTACTAGGTTTATGATAAGTTATTGTATGTCGTACTTATAGGACGTAATGCCCATAGTAGGAAAATGTAGGAATCGAGAGCGACGCATAGAAAATTATGAGTAGAAGCTTCTTTCTCCTCGAGTATGTCAGCTGGCAGTCTGGATACAGCTCCTTATAGCACTTTTCTGCGTTAATTGCGTTAGTCTTTTGATTTGATTATAGCTGCAAAAGTTAATGGGAATCGATGTTTACCTTCTCGTTGCTAAGATGGTCAACAGTTGCACGGATGTCGTTCAATTCGCTGAAGTATTGAACCTTCTCCTTCTCAATCCTGTTGCCGGAATATAAAAGAGTAATAAAGAATAGAGTCCAATGCTAATACACGATTACGATTGTCTTTATCATCCGTTATATCCCTAAAAGAATCTAAATGCGCTATCTCGAAGGAGGACGAAAATAACGAACCGGCTTCTTTGGGATCGATTGAGAATCATATTAAGTTTGAAAAGGGATTAGAAGGATACATTATTTTAAAAACGAAAAATTAAAAATCAGATTGTAATTAACACATTATAATAACGATATAAAACTCAAGGATGTAATTATATCATCACCAGATATAAAGGATTGAATATCGGATTTAAGGAATGAATTGAGCACATAAATTAAATGTATGTGAATTTTTTGTTACAGACATAAAAAAAGGCAAAAGGAAACACGCAGGCGACATTACGAATGTCTACCTTTTCTCTCGCGACTCCGTCGATGGCTGCACGCGAATTATTCAGCTCAACGTGGATGTCATTACGGCCTTTTTCGGCCCTATTGAAAATATTTTATTATGCGTTAAATTAATTTTTTAATTTGTATCTACACATTTCGAGTTACATCGATTGTATTTAATAAAACTAATAAACATTTAATAAAAAGATTTCCTTGACAAAAGTGAGAAAAATAAACGTATACTTGCCTAGCCTTGATCTTATTCAGCTGATCGATTTGCTCTCCCATCTCTGCGACGGCATCGTTGTGCTTCTTACGAAGGATAGCAAGGGCAGATTCGTGTTGGATGTTAGCTTCCTCGAGGTCCCTGCGGAGTTTGCTAAGCTCAGCTTCTCGCTTCTTGTTAAGCTCGATCTGGGCAGAGGTGGCACCACCGGCTTCCTCAAGTCGTTCACCGAGTTCCTCGAGCTCACGGGCCAAGTCGCTGCGTTGTTTCTCAGCCTTGGCGCGGGCTTGTCTCTCGGCTTCAACCTATAATAACATTATACGTTTCAGAATCATAAGGTTTCAGAATTTATATATATTTTAAATTTAATATCGAGTATAATCTTTGATTGTACGTACCTCTTCTTCGAGTTCTTCGATGCGGGCTTGAAGTTCCTTAACTTGTTTTTGTTGTTTGCCGACAAGAGCTTGTTCGTCCTCGAGCTTGGCAGTAAGGGAGGAAAGTTCCTTGTCCTTACGCTGGATGGTCTGCTCAAGTTCTTTCTTATTCCTTTCAAGGTCAGCGACGGCCTCTTGTGTGAGCTTGAGGTCGCCCTCAACTTTCCTCTTGGTCTTCTCGACATCAGCACTAGAAATTAATATATCGTATATAATGTATAAGCTTATAAACTTTATCAACGAATAAATATTGATTAGAGATATATAAAAAAAAGTGTTATGAAATAGTAATACTTTATTAAAAATTATTAAAATAATATAAAATAATATAAAATAATATGTAATTACCGGGATTTCTTTTCGCGCTCGAGAGTGTCTTCCAATTCGTCGAGGGTCTGTTCGAGCTTTAGTTTGACTTTGTTGAGGTGGTTGACCTTGTCTTCGGCAGCTTGGAGTTCTTCAGCGGTCTTCTGGTTGACCTCACCCTGGTTCTTCTTTTCTTTGTTGAGTTTGTTGATCAACTCATCCTGGTGGGCGATTTCATCGTTGAGGTTGCGAATTTGGTGGTCCTTTGTTGCCTTGTCCTGTTCGGACTTTTGGATGGTGAGTTCGAGATCCTCTAGGTCCTTCTTCAGACCAGAGATTTCTTGTTCCAACTTCTTTTTGGTCTGGAAGAGGTTGTTTCTCGCTTCCTCTTCTTGTTGGAATCTGTCGGTGATGTCCTAGAATACCAAGTTATTCATAAACACCTTCACTTCGAGATCAAGTTATCTTTAAAAATTTTCAGATGCAACGAACGCAACATATTATTTATTTATATTTTAATATTAATGACCGAGTGATTTTATTAGTCGTCATCTACTATCTGTGATCTAATAATAAACTATTTTTATAGTTATTAATAAATAAAAAATGTGTTTTGACATCGTGTCAAAAATTTATCCTAAATACCACCACCTCGTGGAACGTTATAAATTTCAAAATTCTACAGTTGTACGAAAGTTATAAATTATTTACACTTGGGTAAAGCGCTATATAAATATATTTCGCGCATTAATTACAATCGTATGCAGTAACGGTGTAGCTTTTTATAAACACGTATTGCTTAAAGTAAACTGGCTCGCGTAACGTCTCCGAGCTTGCAGCATTGAAGCTCCAGTTTCCTCATTTTCACGTATAGACTTGGCTTCTTAAGCTTCAGCAAACGCGCATCATTAGCAACATAATTAATCGGCGTTCAACGATAGAACCAGATACTCGGTGTACATGCGATCGGCTACTACTTCTAAACGTAATTTAACCGATACTTTAAAGTTTCCACGTTTATCCACAATTTCTTTTCTTTTATTCAAGTTTAATTGGATTGTTAATAAATTTTCAATATATAAGTGGATTAATATAAAAGGAAATACTTTATTAGTTTCGTTAAAAAATAATTTTTTTTTCACGAAGTATATAAACTTGATTATTAGGCGATAAGCTGAATAACAATTAATAATTGAATTATTTTGATATAAATCTGCGTAGTCAAGATAACACCTGGAATTACGCTAATGGGAATATGATTTATTCGGTTGTCTCTCGTACCTATTATTAGTTACGCTGTCGAATAAAAAATATATTGCACACTTGTGCCAGGATTTTCGTTATGCTACTGGAAGAGGAGATACATTCGTCATCTATGCAAGACACGAGCCAAGAACAACCGATGCGGTTCTTAGTTCGTTGAATCTGTTTCTCTTGATTCGACTCGAAATATCTCGTGTAGACATTAATTTAGAAAGTAGTTTGATGAATTTATGTTCGCAAGGTGCTGTCATTATGGTGATTTGATCGCTTCGTAATTGCAACTTTCTTTTTTCCTTCAATCAAATTGGTAATTTAAATAAAATAATTTAAAATATAACGCGTATATTACTTATATAAATTCCTTAAAGGAAATTAATATTAATTTAGTAAAATTTATTGTATATACACGGCAAGTGTAACGATCTTGTCACTACTACATTACAAAGCTCTTAGTGATCCAGCAAATAAATAAAAAGCTGTTGACGTTTTAAACAGCTGTAAGTGTCCTATTGAAATACGAGGTTGTTCATTCACATTTTACGATCCATTCATACAATATCATCCCTCGTCATCTCTTTCCTTCTTCGTCGTCCCACTTCATTCTTTGCCAGAGTTTACGAGGCTCCCGGCTGTTTTCTCCCTCGGTCATCGCATCTTGCAAATCCCTTCTATTAATAATCGCCACACCTGTTTTTATTCTCTTCCGGCTGCAAAGATGAGGAGAAGGGAGTTGTGAGAAGGAGGAAGGAAAAGGGTCGAAGCCACACCCACTTTTAATAATCTGGAATATCTGGCATGCATCGCCAGACGGTAAATTTAGAATGACTGTCTATATATCGATCGCTCGTGTACTAACCGAAAATGGTTGCTCAACTCTTACTTTGAATCTAAGTATTTGCTGACTACTACCATTAGCTTTTCACTATTTTCAATTTATCTCTTTTGTTTATTTACCCTATATGTAATGCTTTCATTTATTCTATAAATATGTACGTTTATAAAAAATACCGCGCATAATATAAATATAGTTATAAATGTATATTGCGTAATAATTTTAAATATATTAAATTATTATTTGAATAGATTTAAAAATTATAGAAAAACCGTATTATTATAGGAATATATTTAATAAATCAATCACTTATTTTCAATTATAAGTCACGTTTTAGAAAAAATACTAATACCCCATTATTAATCTAAATTCGAATAGTTCTAATTGCTAAGTAAAAACTAAAAATTGAACATCTTTTAGAAATGAATCAATTTCATCGCGATAATAAAGTGCAGTAGCACCTTTCACGTATAATGCCAAGTTATCTTTTTCGTAAAGACCATCTTTCATCCAAAATCCACGTGAATGACAGTGAATCAGTTTCACCGACTAATTAAGACATAGCACATCTGCACGATTATTTAAAAAATTTGATACACCCTGAATAATTGACGTAGCAACGAAATATTTTTAAAGCTTCGATCCGGGTTGATGGTAGCCAATAAATAGATACGATACAAAGTATATAAGTTGCACGGCTGCTGCACGCTCGCTACTGATTAATGACCCCTGCGCGCCCGCGTGCCGTAAGAAAACTCGATCGCGTGGGCACCACCGAAATTAGAAATAACTGGAGAACCCGCGGGCTGGAATTTTTTTCCTCACCACGCGCGAAAGCTAATTTTAAAGCTCTAAATATTCCGCGAGCGCTGACTAACGCGGTATTCATTAGATTGTCGCGCTTGTCAACTCCCCCGTGTTTTCGCGCTCTTGCGACTTTGTGTCACCAACACGATATTTATTCGAATCGCTTCCGTTCCGGTTAACATCTTCTTTTTCTTTTTTTCTTTTTCGTTTTTTTTTTTTCGTCGATGGGAAAAATGATTTTGGCTGGTGATTTTTCAACTGCGAGAATACTTAAATATAGATAGTGACGGAATTACGTTGCACGTGTTTTTATATTAAAATAGCTGGATGATTGAGATCGCGAGGGAGATGAACGTTGAGGAAATTCGTGCGTTTTGACACGTATACGTCCGAGCGAACCTCGACTTTTACTACTGGAATACTTGGCATTAAATTTTTTACCTCGTGTAATGTCGTATTTGCGTACTTCTGATGCAACATTCATATGTCACTTATACAACACGTAATTTTTTTTTCTTTTTTTTTAATTTAGATTAAGTTGCTTTTATTAACGTCAATTATTATATGTATTTTCTTCCGATTTTTAGACAAATAAATATTGGGTTAGAAAAATAATTTTATATTTTAATTTCTCTTCTACTTTAGATCAATTGAATAATCCAAGCAACTAGGCATTTCCCATACTAACAGAAGGCTTCCATTTCACACTCTAGAAATAAACATAGGCAAATTACCAAAGTCGCAAATTTATTTCGAGAAAGTTCTGTTTGTATGTTCGCGAGTGCTTGTGTATTTTGCCGGAAACCTACGATTGAAGATTTCACATAGAATTAAGCTGTTTTCGAATATTTTATCAAACCCAATTAATATTGTCAAAATACATACACACACACACATATATGTACCTATATACACATACATATATTTATGCATATATATTGTTAGATTGTAATTGTCAAATTTGTAATTATTCGTTTGTAATAATTAAATAGAGATTCAAGGAGATTGTTGTGTAAAACGATCTTGCCAATCATGAAAAATTGCCAAATCAATTGCATCTATGTGATTTGTCATATCGAAATTCTTCAAATGCACAGCCTTGCTCTAGCCCTTAACCCCGTTTTTTTGTTTTGCTAGATGCCCAATGCTTTTTATTTGCTAAATCGATTGTATTACGTACAATATACGTATTTATATGTAATCTTAAATATTCTACATATACGCTTTAGGAATATTTGCGACCACTAACTGTGTATTAACTATTAATATACCATTCTCATATACGAAAAATAGGTACGATTACTTAACATTTACTGCATATTAATTTATCTTAAAATTACACGATCACCTATTAAATGTATTTAAGATTATACATTAATCGCAAACGATCCAAAAATACATTACTAAAATTAAATGAAATATATATTTAAAATGTTATATACAATGTAATAAGTAGATGAGACTTAAAAATCAATCGATCATCAAATGAAAAAAAATGTAATAATAGATAAGAGAGTAAAGTGATGTAGGATAGAATAAGTGATAAATTATAACTCACCGAAAGTTGGGACTCGAGATCGGCCTTCTGTGCTCCCAATTTGAGAGCCTTCTCTTGGTATTCGGAGAGAGCGCCCTTCTCGCCGTCGAGATGCTTCAGAAGATCAGTCTTCTCCTGGAGCAATTTCGTGTTGAGCTCCTCAAGCTCGATGCGCATTTTCTCTTCGCGCTCGAAGGCCTCCTGGAATTTACGTGCTTTCTCCTCTGCTGCCTGGAAATCGACGTTACTCTCAGACACTTTACTACCTGAATCCTCCATTATTGTTATTCTATATCAACGTCGATGATCTCTTGTCTCTTATCTCCGGCAACTTTTTATCTCATTCGTAATTAATCTCTCAGTCTTTACTCGTGGAATGGATATAGGAAAAAAAAAGTATAAGAAAACGAATCGCGCAAACTCTTACGTTGCTCGGTGAAACCGACGTGAGGCTACAAGCCGCGTATATATTAATCGTACAGTTTCACGGCGAATTAAGAGCCCCCCTTTGTATCTATTCGATTGTGTGTATAGATATATTCGTTTGTTATCTCGCTCGTTAATAACGGGGTGCGCGCGTTTCGTATACGTGGTTCGTTCGAATATTAATCGTGTCGCGCATCGAGCGAGTCGAGAACTGCGATGAGCTTTACTCAGCTCTCAACTTTTCTACCCTCACTTTAGAGTGAAGATCCCCCTACCGCTGCGCAACGGTTTCTCGTCTCTTTAAAAATATTTATAACCGATCTCGGAACGCGATCTCGCTATATCGTTCGCTTGCACCGTGATTAAGGGAAGGAGGGAGTATCTAAAAATATTGAGCGAATCGCAAAGCTTTTTCGTCACTTTGAAGTGGGGGAGGATGAAATTTTCTCCAGTAATGCGGGACCGTTCCAGCGAGACTCGGTAAGGCGAGCTATTCTTTCACGCGTTACGCATTTAGACGACCGACTGAAATTCAAGAACGAGAGTAGGTACTCTTTTTTCTTTTCTCCTTCTTCTCCTTCTTCATCTTCTTTTACCAGAAGCAATATGTTACATCGATTAATTGATATTGTCGCTCGAGTTAAATTGGGATTGGTCGTAGGTTTACAAAATATTTGGTAATGCACCGACTCGCATTTTCCTCGATCTTTTTCTGTCACATTATGTTAAACGTACCTTCTAGTTAATATTCATTTTAATGATTTCTAGCAGTTATTTAAATTGCGTTCGCAAGCGCCACTTTTCGATTTAAGTGTCGTACACTTGACTTTTACGAGCGATGAAACAGTAGTATAAATCATATTATTTCACCGATTTCATTTTCTAAATTGAATCCAAATATTATACGTACTGCAATTTGTATATTTTTAAATAAAACTGCTATGAATAAGTTTATATTTTAAAAATAACGTTGTATGCGCGAATCGTGCGTATATTAAATTAAACTGACAAATTACCCCGAGTTAAAAAACAACTTAATAGCAATTTTTATTATAAATTGATACTACATTTGAGAACCACTAAACTTTATAATAAATAGATTCACACTTTTGTAAATAATTGAGTTAACATGTTATTTACGATAAATTGTAGCGTTAGAAAATTTATACGAAAACACATTATCTTGATTTATTGAATCAGAAAAAATCTATCAAAAATAATATGAGAATCATTTTAATATTTTTACTAACGCGCTTAATTCAAGAAAATGTTTGCTACTTTCTGTGATTAATCGAGATGTCTTAGAGAAAAAGAGAGCAAGAAATTAACGAGAGGAAAATTTTAGAACCTCTAATCTTAAAGTACGAATTATGAGGATACCAGTTGCGATCGGGCGATAATCCAGGATAGCAATCGTTACGAATACAGTAAATTTAATAAATTTGATTTTCATTGGTCAATATATCTAATACCGAATATTATTTCAACAAAATTTAAATAATTAGTCTCACTAATTATTAAAGTATTTGAAACTATTTTAATATCAATGTATTTCTATAATATTGAATCCGTATAAGAAATGTCGATTTATTTTGATATTCGTGATATATAAATATCTATAATATAGTGTCGTTGAAAATAGTTTGGTGAATCAATGTGCCTAAATAAAACTACGCATACAACATAATTAAAAATTATAATTCTACTTTGATTCATCATTCATTAGATAAAAATAATCGACAACAGACTATTATAGATCGGATTGTTGAAATAGTTGATTGATTAGAATGCTTGATTTAATAGATGATTCACACAATTTTCTCTAGTAGATGATACTTTCAAAATGTGTTTCACGAATTAAACATAGTAATCAAAGCTATTTAAGTTTAATACTGATTTACAAATACATAAAATAGGTACATTGACAAATGACAACTAATTAAACAAAAAAAAATTATGAAATTTGATAGTTATGTGTAAATTTCCGCACATTAGTATCGTAAAGATATTGAATAAAGTACATTTTCTAAAGTTCCAACGTTCACCTAATCGAATAATTATAATGGCAAATATAGTATAATACAATAAGAGTTATACTTACGATAAGCTCGTCTTCGATACGAGTGGCATTGAGGAGTGGCCTGACCTTCTGCCACAATTTCCACCATGGCCAGGTACGCAACTTGAGGTATCTGCGCAGATTCCTCTGTACGATTTGTAAAGCCAAACGTTGTTCTTGTAGAGCTTTGAAGTCTTTACGTGCGAGGTAACCTCGTACGTACGCCTGCATCCAGGAGACGATTTTGCTGAGACGTTCGTCACGGAACTCTTCCATCTGACCCAAGACTCCAGCACGGAAGAATACCTATTGGTTCACCGTTTAAAAACTACCATTACCATACGCAAACATTTATTTCACATTTCACCCGATACCGCATTTTCTTTTTTTTTCGTTCGTGTGACGACAGTTTGTCGATTATCAATTTCGAACCGCGAAGTGAATTTCCTCCCTTTTTTTATTCAGATGTTAGGAAGAATGTGGTAAAATTAATAAATTAATACAGTTTCAAAGCAAAATAATTTAAAAATATTTTAAATTACCAAATCAAAGTGTATACAAACTGGTATAAGATATTTAAAATCCCCAAGTTATTTCACAGTATTCTTGGCAACTAAATAGATACAGCAATTAATTTGATGTTTCACTCTTTTCATAGATATTTTGTACTATTGCATACAATACATCAAAGAAAAATTTATTCGGTGATTAAAAGAGCAAGGTTCAACGTCATTTTAGTTAAACTTTTAGCAGTATAGCGAAAACAACATTCCGAATACGAATGCATCTACTGTAATGTAATATACAATAATTATTCTAATAAAACAAACGATCTCAGGTACTTTTTCATTAAATAGAAATAAATAACTTACTCTTCGTACATAATCCTTAACTGCTAAACTTATTCAAATAATTAATTCAACAACTACATGATTAGCTTCTAGAAATTACTAACAAACTGTCATCAACTTAGAACTACAAAAGTTAGCAAGTAATGCAGCGTTTGTTAATACGAGTACTTCAAAAACATGTTAATCATTCCATATATTCATTTCTGAATATTAATAATAACATATTTTCAAAAATATAAGGATTAGGAATTCAACGTATGCAAAACGAGACAGATTTTAATTGGCTTGCAATAATAAAGCTACTTCTCGCAACGTAATATTGATATCGTGACTTTCCGAATTTCAGAAACAATATCGCATTCTTCCGTAAATATTTGCCAGCTAAAATCTTTCTCGTCTCGAAACGATTCTTTAAACAGTAGAAATGGTTTTATTGACGTAAGCAAAACACTTTTTCCAGCGAAAAATTTCTAAAGCGAATTCATAGATGTTTTTCTTGAATTCTCCTCGTTAAAATGCGCACACAATTTGTAAATCACTGAACTTTTGTTAATTTACACTTAAGCTGGATTTCTATTCGATGTTTGAATTTGTTAGAATTTTGGGAGCAAGATAAGAGAACTTGAGATTTAAACACAAGTATTATGGTAATTGTGGTTAGTTTGGATATTATTAACACAAAAACATGTATATTTCTTTTAGTGTATTTTTAATTCTTTCGAATGATCGACGCATTAATTTGAAAATTATCGTAATCAGTACATATTAATTTTTTAATGAGCAGTATTGACTTTAGTTAATAATCATTTAAGCATTCTCAACTTCAGATCATAAATTTGATTAAAAGATATTTACTATCTTTTTTTTTGTTTCAATTTAAATATAATAAATAAGAAAAAATAATATATTATTTATTTTTTCGTACAATTGGTAATGCAAAAAGATGTTCTCTTTATTTGTTATCAGTTCAATAAATTATCATTTATTTTTTTACGAAATTTATCAAAAGTACAGTTTTAACCAATTCCACGATCTGAAATTTTTCTGTAAGATGTTTAAAAATAAAGATAAATTTGTACTCTCGAAAGAAATACACTTGATAGTCCGGTATTCAAGTACCTTGCTAGCACCGAGACGGTACTGATCGGGAGTTATAATCTCATCGAGGATAATGGCACTAGCTTTCTTTGGGTCCATACCATCGGTCACTTTTTTGGCGCACAGAATTTTGTATCTGCGTTGCGTCACATGGAGTACGGATAATGTAAAGAAGTGGGTACATATGGGGTACACACATGGACATTGACGAACATATAAAAAAAAAGAAAGAAAACGACAATGTCGTTAGAGATGTCGTTTGCATTCTCGATCGTCTAGTTGCGAGAGTGCGGAAGGTATAACATATATTTAGTAGATTGCGAGATGAGAAGCATTTCTTCAATGCATATTAATTGGATATAACAACAATTTTAGATTTATTTTTACTTATTTTACAATATTTTCTATTGAAGAAATTGGCTAATTATCTGCAATCCCTGAATATTTTCGGATTTAGGAATGGAATGATCTTTCATTTTTATGTATGTTTATTTTCATTCAAGATCATTCCCTACCAGGCTACGATGTTCTACTGGATTCGCATTAACGTTTCGTGGTCTTGTTCAGTTTATTTACAACATAATCAGGATCCAAGGTATCTTTCAAACATGCTTTTGCTAAAATTATTATTTTCGAAATGCTGAAAATTTGAAAGCTTTTTTGAACGCGCGGTTTGAAAGTAGAAATTGATTAAAATTACGGTGAGTATTTTTTCAAAAGCTTTCAATTTTTCAAACCGTTCAATGGTAACCTACATATGACGCATGAGGCTGCCAAATAATCTACTACTTAAATGTTATTGATAATTTACAAAACATATATTGGTGTACTAAGGCATCTAAAAATTCTACATATATCAGGATTGTAGTCACAAGCAGGCTTAAACACTCATCCCGTCCTATCGGGACTGTAGAGTATTTTAATAACTTTGTGGAATGAACATATAATATTATGAGACACATCATCGCATTGTTGGGTCAAACCTTGCAGCACATTAATAAAGATAATGACAGACAATTTAGAATATCCTTTCATCTACCAAAATAATAACATTGATAAAACAATCTCAAGTAAATGAAAAGACTTTCAAAATTTCAATATGATTAGATAACGACAACAAGTTGAAGAGCGGCTCGGCTGAAATTGATAATTTAGACATGATAGACCGTGCCTTGGTGTGTCCAAGACGATATTGTTCGGGGTCTAAGCCAGCTCCATCCAAGATGGCTTCGGCAGCTTTCTTCGGATCGTTTCCTGCCTTGTCGCATGCTGCTGGGGCGATGATTTTGTACCTAAAGGTGTTGCGGCGATGGTCGGGGTTTTTGGCACGCACATAAAAAAAGAGGGCCAGATTCAGCCCGGATTAGTATGAGGAGTGTGGTAAAAGAAAATACTGGTAGATATACTACTTAATTTTACTATTATTTTAAACTTATTAATACTAAGTACTATCGACAATCGGTTTCTACTGTACAACTCTACTGTGTGATGGTCGTTCCGCACGTTCACTTGATACTGCTTTCCTGAGATTGACCCTTCACGACGTCTATTACTTATATCGGGTTTCATGGAATACTAAGTGGGTAGCTTAAAATCAGGAGAAGATGAACACGAAAGGGCAAATAATTTACGTGACTATAAGGCAAGAAGTATGATTCCAATCAACGTTACCTTATTTATCTATTTCTAATGTGGAATGTTATATAAATAAATAAGTATTATATTATATTTAAAGGCATATAAGAAAAACTTAATAACGGTGAGAATTATAGTACATCTACAAAATGATCGGAAGACATGTACACGTAAAATGATAAATAAAAGGGCCGAAGCAATCCAATCAATCTACGGGAACTAAATACTTATCAACTGGGAAATTTCCAATAATCTACTTTACAAAAAGTCATCAATATGGATGGTTATATTAAATTATTTCTAAGAAATACTCAACAATTAAAATACAGGTAAACAAAACGAATTTCTAAATACGGGAAATCCTTTCATCATTTTAGACAGGGGGTAATTCAACTAGCCTTAGTGTGACCAATCCTGTAGCTGTCTGGATCTAGACCAATAGATTCGAAACAGGCAGCTGCTGCTTTCTTTGGATCAGACTCAGCCGCCATTGCAGCAGGCGCTAAGATCATGTAACTGCATCCCAAGAAATTGACAGTTACAACTGATTTTTTGTTGTACAAAACCTTTTTTCTTTTCTCTTTCAATTTAAATTTAGCTGCATGGTTCTTACTCATCTACAGTATTAATTCTTAAAAGTAAACTCCTCGCAATTCTATACTACTTATATTTTCTATATCAAATAATAGAAGTAATAATTTTTAGTATTAATGATGTGAATGAATTACGCAGATAGATTTATTTGATACACGTATTGTGTTCAAGTAATATAAAAAATAATAAATAAAACAACGTATGATATTGCGTAGAAAACTTTTTTTGGTAAACTTTTATAATTAATAATTTTGTGAACTAGTAAAAATAATAAATAGGATGCTTACCGCAACTTGAAGTCAGGATAGACCATCCTGTTGGGGAAACCTTTACGGCAAATACGGATGCCTTCAAGTACACCGTTACATGTCAGCTGGTGCATGACAAGATGTGAGTCGATAACACCCGGTTGTTTCAATTCATTAGGAATGATACAACGGACAAAGTGAGGTTGGGTAGCTCTCAAAGTCGTCATCAAGTTGTTCAACTGTTCTTTGTAGGATGACGATACAGTAGAGAAACCACCTCCCTTCTTACCACGGCCACCGCCGCCTCCCTTGCCACCGGCATCACCAGATTGACCTGGATGATCGGCAAAGATCTCTACCAACAGTTTGTTGCTTGACTTCTTGAATTGATCTACAACGGTGTCGTTCAACGGGTCCTTATTCTTCTCCAACCATCCGGTGATATTGTATGGTACCTAAGCCCAACCAACAAGTTAACAGGATCATTGTAACCACCATTCTTTACATCACACGGAAGAATCGGGAGTAAACTTACGTTGCCGGCGTAGTGACCAATAGCGAAGTGAGCAGCTTGTTGGCCTGGCTTGGGTGGTTTGGGTTTAAGGAAGTTGGGACTCTTGCCGAGATGGTTGTTGTTCAACTTCTCCTCGAAGGTCTTGTCCGTGGCTTTCGGGAACATAGATTCTTCCTCAAGGATGGAGAGGATACCCATGGGCTATTTTTTGCAGAAAAAAAAATAACAAAATCTGCGTGAGTAAAGTGATACATATGTACAACACCAATTTATCCTTTCCAAAGAGTAGCGTACTTTTGCAGCTTTTACTTTGAATATTAAATCGAGTAATGCAATACTATTAGTTTTATAATGAAAATACTCAATGTTTACTATATAAAATGTATGAACAAAAAAAAACTTCTGATTCTGGTTAATCTTATCAAAAAATGATACAAATGATTCTACGTGTGTATCAAAATTTATATATAAAAATTTTTGCAAATCAGAAGCTGCTTAATACTTTACAAGATTATTCCTACTTTTGTGCAAATACTATGATTCATGATTATCTAGTACTTGTGAAATATTACGTAAATGATGACAAAGATTGCACTTACGCAATTAAATTATCGCCACTACTCTTAGTGCTTGCTTATTAATTGCAGTTACTTTTCTTATCGAGTTAATTAAAAAATTAAATATTGGTATTCAAATTACTCGATTCAAAAACATTCTCTTCATAACGATAGTGTAACCCTGATTTAAATGAACTGACCAAGGCTGATAAAATGATAGAATTTTGCTTCGTATTATTTGAAGTATATCTCTCTGCTATTCGCTGATATCAGTCATTTAATACTGGGATAACACATATGAAATTTATGAAAAATAAATATATTTTTCATTCAATTTTTTATCATACATATGACGAATAATTTTGCATCTACATCATAAATATTTAATATATATTAATTAACATAATTTTATAACTTAAATTGTTTATTATTTGATATATTTAAATTTTATATTATGAAAAAAATATAATGTAGAGACAATTTTGGATTCGTTATTATTACATAATTTGCAAATGAAACTGTTTATTAGCAAAAATATACAAATTACAAATAGAGACGTTTCATTTGCAAAAACTGTAATGTTCCTTAAAATTTGGAAGTTTCCAAACAATAAACATAATACCAGGAGACGTGGATCAACACAAAAAGCGCGCACATTCATATATATATAATATACGTACTTGTGAGTAAACATATAGATACGAGCAAGCCTCAAATAAGGCCAAGAAAGTAATACACTCTCGAGCTGCTTGATGCGGCAAATGCTGTTGCTGCGATTGTTAACGTGTTACATAGATATATTGGCAAAGCACGACCTTACCTTTTCGATGAGTTCTATCGTAGCTTGCAAATCCATACCAAAATCGATAAAAGTCCAACTGATTCCTTCATGTTCATACTCTTCTTGTTCAAGTACAAACATAAAGTGATTGAAGTATTGTTGAAGCTTTTCGTTCGTAAAGTTGATGCAGAGCTGCTCGAAGCTGTTGAACTGAACGTCCAAGTAAAAGGACGCCCCGGTTCAAATTGCGCAAAACACATAGAGCATGTACAAATAAAGGAGTTGAAAAACAGTAGGAAAGATACATTAAGTGAAAGATAGAGATTCTAGAGATAGAAGAACGCTGGTGATAGCGTTCTCGTGTTTCGTCACGTGTTACCACTTCCTAGGACTCCAAAACTTTTGGTATCAGGAACTCCTAAGTCTTTTCACGTAAAACACTCGACTTGAACGTTATTATATTGCGATGCATCATGTCCTAACTTGTATAAAATTCGTCGAGTGTTTTAAAAGACTATGTGAGCGAACGTTTGTCAGTCTTTTATGACATGTGACTACGTGCACTCTGTAAAATGAAAGACAGGAAAGTTGATAGAGTTAAAGAGATAGAATTGAAAAGTTGTGCAGACAGTTAATATGACATGCTTGCGAAGTGATTGTATAGAGTGTTAATGCAGAAAGTATGGCATTTTCAACAGTCAAATGTTATGTGTCTAATCATCGACTGTTGATATCATCGTCTCCAATATGTAATATTGTTGCCCATTCATAAACTTCGATCTCAGACTGATCGAAGTGACCTTCATTGTCGAGCTATACCTTCTCGATGAGGTCAATAGTTTGTTGCAGATCCATGCCGAAGTCAATGAAAGTCCATTCAATGCCTTCACGCTGGTATTCTTCCTGCTCAAGGATGAACATGTGGTGGTTGAAGAACTGCTGCAACTTTTCGTTGGTGAAGTTGATGCAGAGTTGTTCAAAGCTGTTGAACTGTGTGTTCGAATTCGTGCAGTGCGTCGACGATAAACAAAAACATAGAAAAAGGCAATGCAGCGGTCAAAATACTGTTTATTGCCAGATGCATGTAATGGTAAAAAAATGAGGGGGGTGGATTACAAAGTTCCGTGGCCAAGTTGTCCTTAAACCTGTTCATTAATGTTGACATGGTCAGGAAGTTAAATGTCCTATTTACTCCTGACATTAAACTGGCCTGAACTTTTCACATTACCTGTATAGTATTGTAATGTTTACATTTTATTACTAAAAGGGTTATCAGCATAGATTGAAAACTTCAATAATCAATAATACGTAATTATAATATTTATATTTTAAAAAGACATGTTTACCTTATGAAGTTCAATCATAAGCTCTAAATCGTATAAATATTAACCCTTTAGATGTTGAAGGAAGAGGCACGTTTATTAGTGCCGTTATTTTCATATCTTAACTCTGGTGAGAGCCGATATTGTGGATTGATGTAGAGGTTCATTGGAAGAGCGTTTCTGTTACGCTCGTTGATAGGGAAAACGAGACAACACATATAGGAATCAATGAAGTAGAATTTAAGTAAGATGAAGCGTATAGAGAGACACGATAGCAGTGGATACAGGGATGAAAAAGTTCCATGTTCTTCTGTCTGATTATACATGAACCAGATTTCACGCGAAAACTGTCAATAACATTATAGAACACGAAATCTGCAAATACTTGTTGAATAATATCGTTCTATAATAGTATTGAATCCATATTCGCAGATAAAAGTAGATATCGTGGAGAAATAGAAGTGATTGGTTGTAAAAACTGGCCATGGCATTGGGTACTTGTATTTATGTACCTTTCTTCCAGCAGTAACATATTTGCGTGTGCACGTAACAAAAACTCTTGCTTAAGCTTTCGCTGTTTATATTCAAACAATGCAGGTGTTTTTTGGATAAAAAGAATCATTCATCTCTTTTTCCAACAATTGGAGCGTGTTGTCGCAACCCATTTTATTGGGATGCGATGTTGACTTATACTACATCCTTAGGTTCTTGGTCACTTTTCTTCAGTATTTTACTGATACCTTTTCTATAAGTTCGATACAAGCGGCCAAGTCCATGCCAAAGTCAATGAAGGCCCATTCGATGCCTTCACGTTGATATTCTTCTTGTTCTAGTACGAACATATGATGATTGAAGAATTGCTGCAACTTCTCGTTGGTGAAGTTGATGCAGAGCTGTTCAAAGCCGTTGAACTGCGCGTATGGAAGGGACACGCAACAGAAGGCACAGGCAGAGAAAAAGGATACATGATAAAAAAATGGATATGCAACTTAGGATATTCTTGGATATTTATTGTTCAGGGTTAATGATGTATGAGTCATTACGATTTATGTAATATTCGAGCAATTCGAGTCTACAGAATTTTTGTAATGTTGCTCTTCACATGGAAATGAATTTTTATAGTATCGTGGATTATAGGTACAACAATTTCACCGACTTCAGGATGAAATATCGATATAATGATACTCGATTTTTAATTTTGAAGTATTATGATTCATCGAAGATTGTGTGGGGCGATGTGCGAGTCGGGGTGGGGGGTGGGGGGTGGGGGGTAAAGCATTGGATGTATAAAATATGTATGATACGTAAAATAAGTGATGTATATTACGTAAATGGGTAAGGTAAGCAAGCCAAATCATATATTGATTGGCATAATTTTGGACAATAAAAAAAGTCTGCGTAAAAAAGAAACAATCAAAGCAAAAAATTGATGGTAAAAATACAAGGTGCTATCACTGACAAGCGGATAATCAGGATTTTTCTTCCGTTTGGAATTTTTTTAAAGCAGTAAAATCACGATTTTGTAATAAACAACGGATGTGACATATTTCGCCGTCGCTTAATCGATATAAGCTGAATATTCAAATCTGAAAAAAGCGAATATTTCGTTTCCGATCAAACGGAAACGTGTTATTCTTTGAGCCACGAACGGCTGGATTTGTGGCGTGGATAGCTCGACAAGTACCTTCTCAATAAGCTCGATACAAGCAAGCAGATCCATGCCGAAGTCGATAAAGGCCCATTGAATGCCTTCTCTTTGATATTCTTCTTGTTCGAGAACGAACATATGATGGTTGAAGAACTGCTGCAACTTCTCGTTGGTGAAGTTGATGCAAAGCTGTTCGAAACCGTTGTACTACGCGTTCGGGTAGGGACAAAGAAAAAGGTTATATAAGAAAAAGAGGGTACATACGTTTAGTGTGAATAATTGTATTCCAGGTACGTAATACGTGTGAGTCACTGAGATGCATGTATGAGAAATCGCATTGAGTGCGTAGAATATGAATCGTCTTTCTTAAACGGGTTCTAAATTTTACCTACGAGTCTAAAGTATGATATTAATGCGTAACTAATATACATCCAAGGGTTTGCGATACTTTTGAATACTACTCAAACTTATAATCTAAAGTAGGAATAATGAAAGGATAACAAAAGGATGGTTGGGTAGTAAGCAGGCAATAACACACTTGGTATGGCGCAAAGACGGACACGAGGACAGACACAGATAACAAAAGTGAAAACAGTGGACGATCACGTATCTTTAAAATCTGGTTCTTAACATTTGTAAGCGTTAGATTGAGTGAACGAATGTAACAACGGAGCCGACATAATAAGCCGTTGCTGTTGTGTTGTTTATTGGGGGTTCGTTCTACTCGGATTGGTGCCCTGTCTCGTTAACGGACCAATCAGCCATTTTATTTTCGTTTCCCTTTTACTGGCACATTGTGACCAGTTCAATGGCGAGATCTCGGCTCGTCAAGTACCTTCTCTATAAGCTCGATACATGCGAGCAAGTCCATGCCAAAGTCAATGAAGGCCCACTCAATGCCTTCCCTCGTGTACTCCTCTTGTTCGAGGACAAACATATGGTGATTGAAGAATTGTTGTAGCTTCTCGTTCGTGAAGTTGATGCAGAGCTGCTCGAAGCTGTTAAACTGTTCGAGAGCAAAGGGCAACACAGGATTCAGATCTTTTGCTGACTTTTTAATAGTATTGCAGCCTATTAGCAATCTTTCTATATATTTATTTGTTCGTTTTTGGCTTCTTGTCGTTTCGAGGCATATTTTCCACTATAATGTACTTTAAGGGTCTGCCACAAGCTTAGATCTACTGTATACTTTCATCACTGAAGATTGTGCATTTTATTTTTTATCTTGTGCTTTAGTATTTAGCACAGAGATTTTGCATGCGGTACTGGTCATTTCATTTTGACTTTGTTTCTACTTACAGCTAATACTACGGAATGGGCAAACAAGGAATACAACAGATGAAAATGAAAATTTCTAGTTTGATTTTTACACGACACATATACACAAATGATTATGATTTGATGTGTATAATAATTCTTATCTTTTCTAGAAATATCCATTTCAACATTTTATATCTCGTTCATTGAGAGGTAAATATGCACTCTAGGGGTTTTGATCACAACATACCAAAAGTCCACTGTTTTGTGCCTCGATTTGGAATATACATAGGATATTAAAAGGTCAGTATACTTAGATAAAAATATTTTTTTTTTGGAATTGGGGTATAAAACAAAATTACCTTTTGAACCAAAGTTCCATGTTGCCAAATTCTCGTTCACAAAATTCTTTATGTTGCGATGCTCGACAATTACAACATTCCTTATTACACTTGACAATTGAATACTAGAACATCGATCACACTCTAAGTTCATCTATAAGGGGTACTATATGGATATGTCATGGATAAACAATAAACCCATTTTGGAATTAAATGGAATGGAATGTTTACTAAAAATGTAAATTAGAATACTTCGTCAGAAGTTCTGGTACTTTACGTTGAGGAAAGAAAATAGTTTGACATTTAGAAAATGTTTTTCTACAGGATGAACTTCATGCTCATTTAATTTATGAGTGGAGAATATAGGTTAAAAACTGATCTAAGAAAGAAGAAAATTGTTTACTTAATTACTCAGGAATTGTTTGGATAAAGAACAAAAAAAAACCAATCTTTTGAGGGGGGGGGGCTTTCTACCTTTTCGATCAGTTCAATACAAGCGAGCAAGTCCATTCCAAAATCAATGAAAGCCCAATTGATTCCCTCTTTCTTGTATTCTTCTTGCTCAAGAACGAACATGTGGTGATTGAAGAATTGTTGCAATTTCTCATTGGTAAAGTTGATACAAAGTTGCTCGAAGCCGTTGTACTAAGATTTTACGACATTGAATATAGATATGATTGAAATAAAAGTGTAATTATTGTCTTTGGATGATTTGATAATGTTTTCGTGGCGATTTTAGATGTTGTATCATGTCTGTCATTTTTGTTCGACTAACTGGTAATCTATACGACAATGCAGACTATACCTATAATGGCTCACGGGGATGTTCCTGTGTTCCTACTAGGGGTTCCAAGTATTCGTATATAAAAGTAAAACTTTTCCTACTGAGAGTTTATTTAATATATTAATGGAAAAGTTTTATTTTCAATATACTTTATGTATATTTTTTTATACTGATTCGATTCTTATTTGGCGTAAAGAATGAAAGAACAATTAAGTTTATAATTCGAAATGAAGTAGTATATAATTATACCAATAGGTGAATGTTGTAAAATAAGAATCGAATCGAAATGTGGTTGTTGTGTAGTGCGGGGATTACTCACGTCGAAGATTTCAAAACCAGCAATATCCAGTACACCAATGAAATGTTGACGTTTCTGTTTGGTGTCTAGGGTCTCGTTACACTTCTTCACGAGCCACTTGAACAGCCTGTCGAACATAGCCTTGGACATGGCACCTACGGAATAGGTTACCTGGTCCTTGTTACGACCCTGGGTTACGAACTCGTTACCGACCTTGATCCTCGGTTTCAACAAGTTCTTGTACAAGTCTTGGCAGTCGCAGCCGAGAAGCTTAGCAACACGCTCACCTTCCTATAGTTTAAATACAGATATTTAATGTGTTCGACAAAGTACAACTTTGGAAAAACTAATATTTAGCATGTGTGTATAATTATAAAAATGTGTTCAAGTCAATTTTGTTTACCTCGGTACCATCAGCCTCAGCCTGTTCTTCACGACCTCTCTGTTTGAATTTCATGCCACCCATATGCATGACGGATGCAGTGATCTTGTAGATGTCATCTTTCTCTTCCTGAGTGAAACCCAGGACGTCGAAGGCTTTCTGTTTTTTGGGAGTAAAATCAGCCATCAATATACATAGTTTACACATTCACATACTATTGCCCGACTCAAATCACGACTGACAGTTTATTAATTAAGTATTTACTTTACAAACTTAAGGTATATTTATTTTAACCATTTTTTAATATTGATTCGGGCAATGTATTCCAACTGTACATTTACAAGCGATAAGAATATTGAACATTTACACACAAGGACGGTACGTATAAACACACATAGAAAGCAATTCTACTATAGTACAGTAAGACTAGACGTTCAAAGCTGCGAAAATTACGTAAAAGCGGCGACAGAATCGTTTTAAAGCATAAAAATACGTATAAGTGGCAGATAATATATATACTCGTGATGAGCAAAGCTTTAAAGCAGATAAATATATATTTTTTAAAGCATGATAGATTGAAGAATATAAATTGAGTCTTATACACTATTGTTTTTTTTATTAACGAGAATAGAAAATTAAATTAAAAAAAATCATTTTTTTTCTCAATAGTGTAAGAGAATTTAAGACGTGCAGTGGAGATGAACAGATAATAAGCAAATAAATATAAAAGATAGTATCATTTTAGCGCGTTCAAATCGAGGATCACTCGTATCATACGATCTCTCGATTTTTTTTTACGAACCGCTGTTTCTTTGGGTTCTTCGAAATAAAAATTACATTTCGATCAATGATGCTTCCGGAATTAGTAACCATGCTGATAATCCGCCGTTGTTTATCTCACGGAAATACGTTTGACATTCGTAGCTCCAACGCCGTCTGGCGAGGCATTTCTAGCCTTTCTGTCGTAATATACTTTAGGATTTTATTCTTTTTGTGCTTAACCGCAGTCGAATATTTTAACGATAAAGAAACGAATTTTGCAAGCTTATCTGAGAATAATATACATTACTTTAAGAAGTGAGACTGTTGTTAAGCATTGTATGGGGGGTTCGGGAGATTATTAACAATTTATTTGGGTTCAATCAAGGCAGATTTTTCAGGTATTATAGGATTTTATATCTCAAAGGCCAAACTATTAATAATACAAATACTAAAAAAAGGGTATAAGGCCAAAAGTAATAAATAGAAAAAGAAACAGAAAAATAAAATTAAAAGATAAGATAACTAAAAAAAAGGCAAATCTAAAAAAAAAATAGGATAGTAATGAACGTCAAAATGTTCAAGATTTATTAAATAAAATAAAAATAATATTAACGAGTGAAGTAATTGGACTTGCTGTAGAACAGTAGTTGAAATTTTTCATATTATAGACTATCATTGCTTCGTTTAATAAAATACAAAATTTCTACTACTATTTTCATTTAAAATAAATCGAAAACAAAAGGTAACTACATCATTTTCCAAGATGCATGAGGTAAACCGTTCGTGGATTTAATAAAAGGGGTTGAAATAAATATCAATACAATAATATAAGGGTGGACATAAATAAATCATATGTCTCACGGTGGGAAAAGGACTTACATCGGTAAGTACCATTTCCTCGGAGTCATCAATACCAGGAATAGTGATCTTTCCTTGGGACACGTTGTAATAGTCGTAAATGTTGTTCGATAAGAAACACATGTCTGCGGAAAAAGTTTGGATTCGAATAAAATTCTGCACACTGCGTCTTTTAAACGATTTTTTTTGTAAATATCTTTGCACTTTCGAGGTCAATATTATCCTGTAAGATCTGGCTATATTTATTTTAAAATACTATTATTTTATCTTCTTTTGCAGCAGGATCATGATGAGCATATTTTTGTGTTTGAACATTGTTCCCTTATCATCAACTAGAACCACTAATCATAATTTTAAATAAAAAAAAATTTCAATTTTTAAAAAGTTAACAATGACAAGAAAACAATGCTCAATAAACGTTGAATATTTTATGGGTCATGTGAAAGGTTACATGGAGAGCTGATTGGGGAGCGGGACCTGCATTCGGTTGTTCAGTTTACTGTCTAGTTTGTTCGTTGTCACGTATCAAGTGAAATCGTTTCGTTACTCTCCTGAAACACCGGTTCTTCGATCCCGCCCCCCGACAGCGGCAGCTGCATGCGCGGTGCTTTTTCCATATTTTTTATTTGCGCATCTCGAAGCTGGAAACTGCGCGCTTGGCGGGGGGCAGACCGAAAATCGGCCCTTGCTCCTTTATCCCTCAAGTGCCAGCTTCATCTTTTAAATAGTTTTAAATTCATTTAGTTTGATTTCTTTTAATAATTGATGGTTTTATATTTATAGTGTAAATTGTTGCTACCTTGAAGATGTAAAAAATAAACGTCTACTGAATTGTTTCTTGAAGTTAGAATAATAAAGTAGAACGTACGATTGCTATTAAGTTTTCTTTATAATTAATCAAAGTAATGCTTATTTTCAACATCTACATTGGTTTTATTGTATAGTATTTAAGTTGCGATAAACCCTTATTTATAATAAAAAATTTATTTGTTTCTTTTAACTATTTAGGATTTAATAATTTATAATTAACATCCTTTTAAGATAATCAACAATTCAAGAAATTCATTCGATAAATTTTTGGAATTTGTACTAATGATCAATGATTGCTTCCTATTGGTGAAAGCATTCTAAAAAATATCTATAAATAAAAATTCCTCGAATCTGTTGACACCTAAAATATGGATGTGATGTGATTAAATAATCGTCGCATTTATAATAGTATTAGACTGTCATAAAATAAACACGTCAAAAAAGACGATAATTTTTGGAATTTATATTAAAAAATTAAGTGAGAAGAGTATTATACGAGGATATTGAGGAGCACAGGGTGGTGAATCGAAGGAGAGTTACGCGACGTCTCTTTTTTGGACTTACGTCCGTGTCTTCCATGTCTTCCGCGTCGTTGACCCCGGGAATTCTCGTTTTACCCTGGCTAATGTAGTAGTAGTCGCCGATCCGGTTGCTCAGCAACGTCATTTCTGTGTGTGCGTGTAGGTGCGTGGGTATATAAATCTGGACGCGCGCGTACGCGTGGCTCACTCGTTAATTATAAACTCGTGGAACGGGGCCACGAAGTAATGCTCGCCACGCAAAAACGAGCATAATAGGCGAGAGAGAGAGAGAGAGGTTTGGTCAGAGAAGAGACTTTGAACGGTCACTCGTCGCGACGGACGAAATCTTTCTCCACTGTACGCTGTCTATACGTTTCTAATGTCCTCGATTCGAATGCGTTATAATTTTAATAATTCGTTGTAACAACATTTTTTTTTTAAATTAAATTATGTGATTTCGTCCGTAACGCGAATTGACCGCAAAGTACGATGAATTTTGTAGATGATGAAGAGTGTACCTGAATCTTCAAAATAATCTAATTTCATCGTTTGTTGACTCACCGATGAAATTAGTTATTCCATGAAAAGAGGAAAATGAAAGTATTAGTTAGAGGAAAGTATAAATTATAGTTGCAAATTATAGTATAGAAACATTAAGTACATATATATGTATGTATAGAAGAAATATAGTATATATAATTATTAAAATATAGTGTGTAGATGATGTACAATTGGATTGTTTTGTTTCCTGCAGCAATTCATTTGTACAGAGAGGAAGATTTACATGCGAGTAAATATAGATATATATAGATATAATATAGTCGGCGGCTGCGCTGTAGCTTAGGCTAAAAGTATGAGAGAAATAATTGCTAGATGATTTAATGTTCTGCAAGTAAATAAAATAGATGTAAGATGATTCATACGATAAAGAGACAAAGAAAAATCGAGACGATAGACAAGTTAAAACTAAAGACATAGACAATATGCACATTTATGTATATGTATAGAAAATATATAACTATAGAGAGAGTATAAAACACAGCACGCGTAAGTTTATCACAGGCTAATATAACTTCCAAAAGCTCCTTTTGGATTCGGTGCAGCTTACAGATGTTTTACTATCGAATACTTGGAAAAATTAATAATACAAACATTTGATAGCAACGATTCGTTATAAATTCCAATTTAACAACTTCATTTTTTATTTGTCAAACGGTATGAAGTTCAGTGATAAAAATGAAGAGTGGAAAATTGTATAAAACATCTGTAAGGCAGAGCATCGTTAATTCGAAAGAAAAGCGAAGCCGCGTTCCTCGTTTCTGGCGAACGCGCACTTACGTCGGTAATAAGCATTTCCTCGCCGTCGTCGAGACCGGGTATCGTGGTCTTTCCTTGCGCGACGAAGTAGTAGTCATTGATGTTTTTGGACAGCAGACACTTTTCTGAGGTTTTTTGAAAAATAAAAAAAAACACATGCTTGGATAAGCCAATGAACCTTGAATGACCATGTTTTTTTATGGTTTTTGACAGGGTTCCTGGCACTGAGGTTCCAGAGTTGCATTTTACGTATATTATTATGAATCATTAAAGAAAACGAGTAAATATTGAACCGTCGATCGTACTCTTTTGTTACAGAGACTTAAGATTAAAAATAAATGCAATTTTTCACTTCAACTCTGCAACCTCGAGTATTCCCCGTTTTTTTCTCGGGTTTTATTGTAGGATGTTCTAAACTACTTAAACTAAGGATGGTGTAAAGATTATGTACGTATTCAACTACTTCGAGATTGGGGACTGCCAATTTAACCCCGTTAATGGGGGTCCTCGAATTATTGAGTATACTGTTCGATCGTTCCACATATCATCCATATAATCGAGTCTGTCAGCAGGAACCTAGTATTCTTATAGGTATTGAAGTAGAGGTTGCAATAATTGCAGTGCAATATATCACAAAAGAAAAGTCACCTAGGTAGTAACTTTTCGGAAGGAGGTACGAAGTATATCGACCTTGCAGAGTCCTTTCCGCTCCGGAATATTTGGCAACAGGTTAACACATCAAATTCGACAAATATACATTTTGAGAAGATATATATAGGTCCTCATCGATACAAAAAATTTTGTATGCACGTATGAAAGAAAATTTTCGTATCAACAAGTGTATCATGCGTCATTCGTAATAATCCGTCCTCGTGTCCTAGAGGCTTTCATCGGTCGTTATCACTAATATCTAACTGTCATACAGAGTGTATGTTTCGTGTGTGTGTGTGTATATATATATAGTAGAGACAGCGTCAACAAATAAACAGAAAACTAGAGAGGCATTAGACGTTACGAGACAGAGCGCGTTGCTGGATCAACTAATATTACGTATTCCAACTGCATTGTGAACGATTAAAAGTTCAAAAAAAACTATTTACAAATTAAACGATACAGTTATGTGTAAAACGAAATAGCGAAAAGTATTAAAAAAACTGTACTGAGCGAAGTGTAGATTGATAATTATGAAATATCGTCGTTTAAATATAGTTATCTGTTTACTATACGTTACTACTTGAATTAAAGACGTCTATATAGTATACTAACAAAAAGTATGTCATTCTCCAACTTTACTCAGTAACAATTAAGACGAATAATAAAAAAAAGTTAAAAATAAATAGAAAAAGAGAGAACTGATAAAGACAGCGAGGCAAAAAGTGTATAAACTAAAGACTCTAGCCGCGCGTGTCTTCTTACATCTGTCAGTTCGCATTCCTCGCCGTCGTCGACGCCGGGAATCGTCGTCTTTCCTTGCGCTACGAAGTAGTAGTCGTTGACGTTGTTCGATAGTAGGCACATCTCTGCGCACGAAAGTAAGTAAAGGGAAGCTCATTGACAATGTGAAACAATCAATGCGAACATGTAAATAATAAAAGTCAAATTCGAGATTTAAAGAACATCTTCAACATTTGTTTCCACATCTGGACCTTTGATTCGATGCGCCTGTTGATTCCTACTCATTGCTTACAGGATCAAAATATAATGTTTCTTTTGTATGGGTACATGAAGGAAGTGATGGCAGTTTCACTTGATGGTATTTAGTGATTTCGGTATGATCTCGTTGATTTTGGTATATTATCATATACGTACTGTTTTCTTTTGCAATTTAAATGTTGCATTTTGTAAATTTAAAGGTGAATTTTAAAATTATTCGACTTCTAAATACGTATATGACAACAATCCATAATCATTACCTATAGATTAAGGTGACCTATCAAAGATATATTATTGTAACAATAATATCGATGGATGGTATCATCGAAACACTACGACCTTACCTTTAAGACCCTTGACAGAGCCTGACATCATCTGGTAGAAAATATGGTAAGAACGCTCGAGTGTCTGTTGGGAAATGACACGGGCCTTCTCCAGCAGATCTAAAAGATTTATAAAATTCTTAATTAATTTCTCGATCTAACGTAAGTCACAAAATTATTTAATTATTACAGTAAATGCGTAAAACATTTTTCACTATTTACAAGTTATGGATACCTAAGCAAATCAAGTGTTTAGGTAGACTAATAATTACATATTTATGTAATGTAAATCAATTAAAATTTATATGTAATAAATAAAAAAAAAAGTACAAGTTAAAATGATAACTTACAGGTCTCAATATCAGCACCAGCCAGTTTACCAGAAGGACCGAAGTGAATACGGATGAATTTACCCTAGAGGATGACAAGTATAAATTATTATTCAGCACAAATATTTTTGACGAGTTCTTTTATCACAGAGAACCAACAATGTTTCAAATTGAAAAAAGGAAACTTACGAAACGAGAGGAGTTATCGTTACGGACGGTCTTGGCGTTACCGAAAGCCTCAAGTACGGGATTGGTCTGGACGACTTGATCCTCAAGAGAGCCCTTCTTCTCCGTTGTTTGTTGGTCCTTCTTGGTCGACGCACCGACAGTCGCGAAGTACGCAATTACCTTCTTCGTGTTCTCAGTCTTTCCGGCACCAGACTCACCAGTAATCAACATAGACTGATTTTCGCTGTCTGTTGGAAATATTTCAATGCAGTTAGTTTACGTACAATTAATTCTCTTACCGCGATAATGTAATTTCTAAAAAATTCTATTTTGCAATAAACCAATAAAATAATAATACGTGCCAACTCAAATAACATTAGCGCACGAAAATTATTTCGTTTCCTTGGACTAATAAAATTTTGGTTGGCCGAATGAATGTATTTAGTTAAGAAAAACTTATAAATACATCCATTTTATCGAACGTTTAACTACAGATAAAAAAAATGCAAAACTTACTGGTCAACATGTTTACGTAGGCACCGTCGGAAATAGCGAAAATGTGGGGTGGAACTTCGCTACGCCTCTTACCACGGTACAGTTTGGCGCAACGTTGTGTGTATACGGGGTATCTCTTGTAAGGATTGATGGCCACGCAGAAGAGACCGGAGTATGTCTGTAAATGAAGATTTTGACGTGATATAGTTTCTGTAGCGACCAGTTGGTTGTCGTCAGAAAAATTATGAAAAAAATAACATATTTTAGCCGGTCTGCGGCTATGTCAAATAAGAATTTTCATATCCGCACACTTGTATTCAGCGTGCTTACAATGTTTTTCTAATACTACGAAGCATGCAAATTATTTGTTCAGTGTGTTTACTAAATGAATATCGTTTTGCAAAATCAAATTTACAAAACGTAAATTCTGCAAAATGCGAGTATTAAATTAATGAATTTAGAGGTCTTGAGCAACATTCAAATAATAAACACAGAGAATGATCAAACTATACTAACTACCAAAAAGGTCAATATTTTAAAACAACCAGAAAGAAAATATTAGGTGTGTTTGACGAACTATTGCTGATCGTGTCTTTAACGATAGCTTTAGCTGTCATATTTTCTTTCCATATATACATATTTATATACAGAACGTTCAAAGTCTACTTTTTCAATTACTATTATTTGTATATATGTGTCTAAACATTTTAGATAAACTTTAAACGTTTGGTATGCAAAATTGAAAACACATGGTAAGTGGTAAAGATTGCATGTTGGCACGATGAGGGTCGGACAGGTCTGTATTTCCAAACACCTCGATGATATGCTGAAATATAGTCACTAAGTGAATTCTGGGATGTCTGATTATTCAATAAATTCATCGTGTCTAAACTACAGTCCGTTAATGTTTATAATTTGGCATATTAAAAAAACGTGATAATCCATTAGTAATTTCCTAAAAATTAACCAGACAACCGGAAGTTCACGGAAGCGCAAAAAATAGTGAAAATGTTGCAACACGTCGACGTGCATTGAGCAACATTTCCACGTGTATTGATAAACATTGTTTCAGCGGTCTGTGCTGCACTCCTTTGGAAGGTAAACTCTCAAATATCCTCGTTGATAGTTCTTACGTAGATGAGTTTGTGATAATAACGCTGTTTCAGATTGTGCAGGACAGACGCGTCGTTGAGGTACGTCAAGTTTGACATGTCCTCAGCTTTCTCATACTTGGGCGGATTCACCTGCTGCAGCAGGTCCTTCTTCACATCCCTGACCTATTATATTTTCGGGAGAGAAAAAAGATCGCAGTTAGTGATGTTTTGAACTTGGACACTTACGTAGATGAGTTTGGCGTAGTAACGCTGTTTCAGATTGTGTAACACGCAAGCCTCGTTAAGAATGGTCAGATCGGCCATGTCCTCAGATTTTTCAAATTTTGGTGGATTCACTTGGAGAAGCTGATCCTTCTTCAGTTCCCTTCTCTGAAGTTTGCGGATTACGTTTATTATCGTTTATATGTATTTGAGCTTATGTATAGTCACTTTTACGTTTCTCGACATTACCGAAAGGTTTTATTCATCAATTTTATTACGACTTTACTTAAGGTATTGCTCATATAATAGTTAGCGAATAAAATGTGTATTTAACGATATTCGATAGCTGATAAGATCGGTCACTTTTTCAATTCGAAATTCTGTGATATTATTAATTATGTCAAATTAGTTACATAGTAAAAAATCTTCTTTCGACCGCATATCAAAATTGTCGTAAATTATTGCTGTGTTATTTCGTAAAGTCACAAATTATCAGATTTCTAGAAGTTTATTTACGATTATACATTTTTTAATGTAAAAGATTGATGATCATTTTTATGATATTTACTTTGGTAATTATGCTGAGGGAATTTATGATCTAACAATATTATAATTGATTATAATATATACAAAATGAATTTATTGTATTTGGAAAGTACGAGTGTAGATTTTTTATACTTTGATGAAATACGTCTGTTTTAATAACGTTTAACTGCTTTTAAATACAGCAATATGTCGTTATGAGGAGTTGTAAACAAGTTTTCACATTGAATCAAATGTCGCGTAAAAGAATTTACATTGGCACGGCAGCAATTGGCATAAAAAACAAATTACTTTAAATAAAACAAGGAATTTCGTTGAGATATCGCATTAAAATAATGCAACAGATCGCTCAGACAGATTTTACCCGCTATATTTCTTTTCGATATTTTCGTAATTTTTCATGGCAAACGCATAAAGAAAGCTCGTTTTCCCATCGCGGCCTCAACGACGACGGCTTTGAGCTTTTGCCAACGGAAAGTCCATGTAGTTTCTTGCGTTTCGCGCGACAGAACCTCGAAAGCCACGAATATAGATGGCTTATAAAAGAGCAGTCTCGTTGGAGAAATGTGAACTCAATTTGTATTACCCAACCAGTTTTCTTGGAAGTTTATTTTTAATGATTTAATAAAATCTCGTGAAAGTTATGGTATTTTTTCATAAATTTCTTGTTTCAAAATAGTTACAGGTCTATTACTCGGTTTTGTTACTACTCTATGTATTAGACATTTTTTATTATTTTTACCAATCCACTTTTATTTACATGTAATTAACAACATTACCCTTATGTTCAAATATTACTGAAACCTCTTTTACTTGTTCAGCTTTAAATTAGAATTTGACAGAAACCATTATCGCAAAACTTAACAAATCTACATTAACGGGGTGCCATAGTCAATATTTATCCTCCCTACCTTATCGGCAATCGTGATTATTAGTAATAAATTTGTAAATAAAACAGTATGTAAAAAAATAAGAGAAGAGGCGCCTTCGTTTATTGATAATTTAACTGTGTGCTGAATTTCAGATTAAAATTATATTGCGTTTTTGAGAAAAGTCTTACCAAAAATGTAAACCTAACCTCAACGAAGTGAAAAGATTTGATATTTTTGGTAAGACTTTTCTCGAAAACGCAATAATATTTTAATCTAAAATTTAGCACACAGTTAGATTGTCAATAAACGAAGGCGCCTCTTCTCTTATTTTTTCACATACTGTTTTCCTTTTTTATTAATTAATTATAAAAAATTGAGTATGGAACCCCCTTAAATGTTACTAAGATTAAATACATTTTCACATTTGCTTTTTTCGCACGCATTTTCTCATCCCACGCTAAAATACCGACCGTAAATAAATCGCGTAAAAAAAGAAATCAGGCAGAAAAAAATAATTATCTAGGCATATAAACATTAAATCCGTCATCCCAGTTACACGGAAGAAAGCTCATCTGTAGTATTACATCGTAGATCGGTAACTTTGGAATCCCTTGCGTAAGAAAAGCTCCGTAATGTTCGCGCTCATTTCGTTTCTCTCTCTCTCTCTCTCTCGCCCTCTCTTTCTCTTGCTCTCTCGTGTTTCTTTCAACTTTATCTCTCGCACTCTTTCGATACGAGAGAGAGAGAGAAAGAGAGAGAGAGAGAAAGAGAGAGAGAGAAGGAGAGAGAGAGAGAGAGAGAGAGACGGTCGATGCTAAAAATATCATGACCCGCGTTTCGAGATGTGGTGTTTCGGCGTTTTATTATTATAGCCGGTCGCCGGTGTGCGTGAGCTTGAAGCTCTCCGCTTTGCTAACAATAGCGTTCGAGCGGCTAAAGCGAGAGAGAAGTTTTCGAGCAATCATCTCGGACCGAGTTTGCTGAACCAGAGCTTTAAGCACGACCGAGCTTCGTAATTGCGTAATCGGCGAGAAAAGCTTGCGTGATTTTCATAAGAAGATACGAATGTGATGTTTGGTTCAACTTTTTATTTCTTCAAACTATACTGAATTTTTCTTTATTTTTAGGCCGAGTTTACTAAGTGAGTCACGAGCTAAATTATTTGATTTTAGTTGGTTTATTAAATGTTACTCAATTATTTATTTATAAATTAATATCCTTTATAAAATTTGGTAGTTTCCACGTACACCTTTTTACAGGTTTTTACGTATCCCCTACACCTTTATTATTCCATTTCATTCCATTTCCAATTTTTATCCCCTCTTTACCCCACCTTCTCGCATTCGCCCGGGGTTATGCCCGTGGAGAGAGGGAAAACCTGTGGCCAAACCCGTTGGGATAAATGCCATTTAGGAAAACCTCCTCCGAGAAGGGCGGTGTATTCGAGAACAATTCTGTTTGGGTGGCAAGGTCACATTGCGTAGACTTTAACACCGAAACCGAATGCCTCACACCTCCCGCTCACGTTGTGGAATGTGAAAAAACACCTAACCGATCATTTAAGCTAAGCCCGAGAACGGTCACCCATCCAAGTGCCAACCGCGCTCGGTGCTGCTTAACTTTCATGACCGGCCGAGGTGCGTTTCCGCCACTCCGCCACCGTGTCGGTAATATCCTTTATAATTGATATAACATTAATCTACATAATCATAGTCTACATATTGATTGACGTAAAACACCCTATTTCAACATCAGCACTAGATAATTAATCTTAATAAATATTTCCTTTCAAAAGATTAAAGGTTCTCTCAACTATTTACGATGTGTCCTGTAAATATAAAAGCAAGAATAAAGAATGAAAATGAGGAAGGTCATCCATCTTATTTCATTTCATTTTTGTCACACCTAAGTCGTGCAGTTTGAGTATGCGAAGGGACTCGCATGGTGCAGTTACAGTAACTAAGCGGCCTCTAAATTTAGACGGTACGTTCCTTTTAGATTCATTAAAATAGACACTTTCTCTTTATTTATATACTTCATATGTGTATCTTCTCCATATCACTGCAGGTTTTTTTCTATTACTTTTCATATCGTATGTCGTATACAAATGGAGACGAATTTTTTTATTTAAAAACATTTAAGAAAAAAAGTTGTCATAGCGAAATTTAATTGAACTACAAATAATTGAACTATAAATAAAAATTTATTCGCTTGTTTCTCATTTTAATATTAATATTAATATTAATACAAAAAAGTAATGAATACAATAATTAAATTGTAAACTATAAGTATATTCCGATCTAAAGTTTATATGCCAGATAGTAAATAGTTTGATGAATTGATCGCGATTAATGCTCGGGACAATTCGCGAAGTAAAAAATAAAAAGAAACGAATCGTAAGCTAATACGCGGTCCTCTGCTGAGTATGGTCGCAGAGGCATGGGTTTGTAAGGTACGCTATTCTGTTCTTGAAATAGATGTCGGAGCGCGTCCTGATACGGTTTCGCTGGTGGTTTTGTAAACGCCGACGCCACCTCCGCCCTACTCTTTTTATATATACGCGTGTGTATATGTTCCGAGCTTCTACTATTTCATTCTCTCTCTCATTAGTCTCCCCCACTTTTTCCGGTTCGAGTCTCCCGATCCGACCTTCCTTGGTTCCGATGGAGATCGCATTCCGCTCGATGTTCGAATTTGTCGGATGGCCCGTTATTGTTTCTTTTTTTCCAGAATTATAATAAACCGCTGAGACTGAATTTTTTTGATGATTTCTTTCTTAGTAACAAGTATTGTACTTATGTAATTGCGATAATGGTTACTATTGCTTTCTTTCAAGATTTAATTATTTATTACACGTACGTATAAGCAGTTGATTCTTTACAGAGATTGATAGAATATTTCAATATACTATGAATCAGTATTCAAATGTATTTTTAAATAATAATATTTATAAGTAGTATTTAAATATATTTATTTATCTTCGAGATCGTTTGCGCAAGATAATGAATCATTCAAGCTTCTAGGATTATCAACTGCCATAAATTGATTTACAATACATCCACGAAGACATTTTTAGAAGTTTACATTGTGTTACTGAGCTTACGGTTAATCAAAGAATTAGTTATTTTAATTTAATCATTGTGGGTTTTTCAGTTGTGCGACTATTTTCCATTATACATGATAAAAATGAACGATTTGCCGCGACGATCGGTGTTTCGAAAATTGGCACTGCGCGATTGCCATACGGTGTTGTGTCATTTGGCAGTTGCATCGCGATTACGAGTCGCCCGTTACGAATTGAAACGTCTCGGATGCGCAACAGGACGAATCTTCGAGACACACGAATAGCGCCAAGATGAAAGAAAGAAAAAACTTTCCGCTTCGTAACGCTAATGTGCCACTCGATCTTTCGGAGTTTATTTTTAAGTATAATCGTATTTTTCTTTTAGTTGAATCAACTCGGAGAAAATTACTTTATTTGGTTCGTCAAAATGATTGAGAACATTATTCGAGCTTTCGCGCGTTATCTAACGGTCTTCATTGGCGACGAGTTATTAAATTGACGTAAATTTAAATAATTAATTAAATATATTTATCGTCACCTAGCTACGAAATTAAAAAACGCGTTTCGATGTAAAAAAATTTGAAATTCCAAATGCTCTTGATTGATCGGTCGGTATCAACGATTCCCTAACTACTTAAAAAAAAAAGTAAAAAAAAAGGTGTACATACCTCACCACCGGGAATTCCAACGGAGACGATGTCGCCCTTGGTGGCCTTAATTTCACCAAGGACGTAACCCTCTTTCTCATCGGGGATCCAGCATGCTTTCTTCGCATCGTACGGTTTCGTCTGATCGATTCTCTTCTGCTCGAGAGATACGAATAGATATGGGGTCGGATCCGCATCCTCATCCTGTTTTTGTGGAGCCGGCATTTTGACTCGCTTGGTCTAACAGCCGATCCAATGTAACTCGATAAATAAACTCTTGTATCTCCTCCCTCGGTAGACCCGTTTAACCGGAGTCTCGGTCCACTCTATACTTCGTTACTTCGTTTCGCGAATAATAATAAATAAAAAAAATAATAATAATAATATTATACAACAAATTAACTAGTCGGTCGTGCGTCGGGTTCCTTTCTGCCGTATAGTTCGTCTACCCGGGTCTCGCTGGCTTCGGCGGCGGACGGACTGCTTCTGGCGGCACGAACTGGGCGGCCCTGTGGGGCAGACAGAAATTCATAATGAGCGACGCGGGCGCAACATGGCGCTCGTACTCCCTATCCCCCTTCCCACCCCCTCCTCCACCTCCACCGACTCGTCCACCTCCTCCACCCCCACCACCCCTAACCACTGAATTTGGTCTCGAATCTTTCCTCCCTACCCCAGCCGCCCTTCTTTGGCCCTCCTTCGTGTTATTTTCATTACGGGGCTTTCTGTGTCTCTCTCCCCTTTCTTTTATTTTCGATGTTCCGAACAGTCCTCCCCTCACCACCCTCTCCTCTCTTCCTTCCACTTTTCATTTGCTCCAAACGATACTGGATTAACCGTTTTAGATCTTCATCATGGCATTCGGAAGTCAGAATGCGAGGAATTTCAAAACTCTGTTGACGCGATAAATTTTCCTCCCTCGCCCTTATTTTGAAGCTTTGTAAATCGTGTGATTTTTAATTTTTAATCAAAATTACATTTCTTTGTTACATTACCAATGATGGTTCAAACGTGTGTATCAACGATTCAATTACACATTTTCATAAACATTTTTTTTATCCAATATACTATTGGTAATAATGTAACGCGTGAGCTTACACTGTATCATTTATCAGTATGGTTTGCAATTAAATAAATTAATCAACTAAACCTTACATCAAAATAGACTGTACTATAATAAATTTAATTATTCAAAATTTTATTAATATAATTTAATAAAGTGGTATCACGCATTCAAACTAATATTAAAATTTAAAATTATTGTTCAATGAATTTTTTGTAAAAAAAAGTAGAATGTAGTCTTGTTATCTGATACTAATCCATTAATGTAATATAATTATTTTAATATCAAACGAAGTTTATATTTAAGATTCGTCGATTGGAATATTAAAATAGCCAGACACGATGAAAACAGGAAGTATGTTATATTTTTATCATATTGTCCAAGAGATATTATCAAATATAGTCATGCACAAATTTTAAAATATTATCGATTTAATAAACGAAAAAAAAATTATCGTATTAGTGTCCAACTAAAAAAAAATCCGTTGATACCACTCAATTAAATAAGTGTATCAAAATAATGAGAAAGCTAAAAAAAAGTGAAAGAAGGAAAAATGGGTGGTTCGAAAAGTTCACCAAAAGGTTGCCAGAGCTTCCAAATCTGGTACTGCAATTGCACTGTATGGTCCACGTTAGAATTGATCCAAGAAGCACAAACAACAGTAAACACAGTCCTTGTGTATATAGATCCTTATCGCAGGTCGTAATTGAATAAAATCACCAAATTGGTAGCACTCACAACAGCTGTCTTATTTTATTTAAATATTGTCACACACTTGGTTATACTTCCGGTATGTTTCGTTTAATATCACTAGGTCAACTTCCGGTAACAGTGTCACTAGCCCGGCAGGTATATGCTCCCAAAAAAAGTTAGCGAGAAGGAGCTTGCATCCCCCTCCCTCGCCTCGATCTAGTCAGTTCTCGAGTTTCGCGTTGTCACCCCGCCAACGACTCTCCGCCTACATAATGTAACTCGAAGGAGCGCCAAATAATCCCCCAAAGAGAAAGAGAGATAGAGAGAAAGAGAGAAAGAGATATATAGTGGGTATCAGAGACTCCAATAAAGAAAGAACAAATTTGTGCGCGAGGGAGACCGCGAGAAAATTCTGTCTATACATCAAATGGAATGTGAAGAAAAAAACAACGAAAAATAAGGTGGTAATAGTAGCAATGGCAGAATAAAGCGTAACCTCCCTCGCGCGTGAAAGGGTGTTAAGGAAAAAGTCAAAGTGTCAACCGACGTGGTGTCGCACTTACGTTAGAGAGCCGTTCTGTCGGGAAGCTGAGCCGAGGCTCCCAATATAAGCGCGTGCAACGTGATCCTAGGTTGTAACGGGAATTCCGATTGGTTCGGGCTCACAGCCAATCAGCGGCCTCGTTACTTCCCGGGGCGATCTACCTTTTTAGGCGGACGACGTTGGATACACCGCAGACCGAAACTGTGACACGACCGATCGCGCGCGTGCGAGCAAGCTAGCAAGCACGGGTTTACCGGGGTGGACTATATGTGCCTCTCTCTCCTTCTCTCTCTTCCCTCTCTCGCTCTCTTGGTTTCTCGACTTGCTCCGGAGCTTGTACCCAGCCCGGACGAGAGCGCGAGAGATGAAAATAGAGTATAGCTGGTAGGGAGATCTTGCCGGAGGGGTGGACTCTTAGGTTGGATCGCGGACGGTGCCCAGTCGGCAATCGGACCGGCGCCTCTCTGCACCTTCGATATGCTCTTCAGACGGTCACACTCCGCGCGCCTTTTATCCTATTTCGTTGGGCTTTTTCTCTCGATTCTCTCGATCGCCTTCGAGAAGGTCGTATGGGAGGTTGAACTCGGATTCGACCTACCAGCTTGCTATTTCTTTTTTACTTTTCTACCGATTGTTCCCATTAGTTATTAGCCAATGGATTTGTTTAGGTTTTTCGAGTTCAATTTTTTATACATTGACGAATATCGTTATTTATTATATTACTGCATATACTGTATTATTATGTAGGCATTATTTGTCTTAACATTAAATTAATTTTGATGAATTCAATATTTAATTTTTTTATCGAAATTATATTTTACATTATTGCTTAATTTACGAAATATTTATATTAATTACGAAATATATTCTATACAATTTTTGTCTATGCAAGCAATTTTTACATAACATGAAATTTAGACAGTAATTTACATACTTGTGTGGAATATTAATTAAACATATACATACCATATAATAACGCATATGTTTTATTCTTAAAGTATATATATATCATTTTTGTATTATACCTACAAACTATTCAAACTGATTGTATATATGCATTTCAAGTTTAAGAAATTTACTTTTTTGTCACATTGAATCAGATTGCAAGTTATTTTCAAAAATTTCAAGTATTTTTTTTACAAAATTATAACAAATATTTAATTATTATTTTATATTCAGAATTAAAATATCTTTACGACTTTAAATACTATGGTGTGTAATTGAAATTTTAACCTACTGAAAGTACTTTAATTTAATACAACAGTATCAGTCACAAATTTCAGTCAAGATTTGAGTCAGATAACTTATACACTTTATTCATATTAAGCCCAAGAGCGATTAATTTTACGTTCAAATTTTCATATATTAAACTCAAATTCATAAAAAATAAGAAGTTTTAGCTGTTTATAAATTTGTAGATACACTTCTAGACAAATATGATCGACAATAAATAAAAAAAAAATTGGAATTACTAGACGAGGAGTACACCAATTTATTTGGTAGAGAATAATCTCGCGATTTCCGTTCGTGTGTGTGAATGACAACGTTCACGTGGTATACCTACCCACGTGGTGTAATCGTCTCGAAGCCGAGCACTAGGTAAAGGTTAACCGTACGTAAGAAGAGAGAAAGGAGAGGCGTCGGGAGAGAAAGAGGGAGAAGAAGAAATTTCGATCGGAAGATTCCGTAGCGCACCGATTTGCCAGAACCTCACCGACCAATCTGGAAATATATCCGTGGCGTGACCTTGAAATCACCCTCGGAATCGTATTCGAAACTCGTACATATACGCGCACAACTTCTTTCACCGATGCGAGGGGAAGAGAAGAGTGGTGATAAAAGCATACGTGATATGCGATGCGCGGCGTACCCATTCGGACGCGAGCGCACGCGGCTGAGCAAACATACGTTTACACCACTGGAGGAATGCGAATTATCGCCGGCTAGTCTGGAAACCGTTTCGCGTAATCTGGATGAATGAAATATTTGAGTTTCGCGAATTACTAAGAAAATCTTCACCACTTTCATAGAATTCTTATACTATATTACGTACAAATATTTATTTTCTTTTCTTATTTGTGTAAAATATTTTTTTAAATGCAATATGTAAATAGAGAACTGTCTATGTGCGAACTATATTGCGTATAACGAAACATATCGTTCGATTCTCAAGCTGACCGATTTGAAATTCAGAAGTTGCATATAGCGTTCGAGGAATAATATTTACTTCGAGGTATCTCCGAATCTGGTAGATGACGTTTGAATGCGTCGTTTACATCCCGCTAAATAATGAATGAAAAGCTATACTTTATTTTTCGCATAATTGCGAGATTAAATTCCTTTGAATTGGCGAATCAAATAACTTTTTCATACACACACGATTTTACGTTCAACTAAATTTTACTATATTCTCGAATAAACTGTGTATCTATGGAATGATTATTTTACGCAAACATTATAGATATCAATAATTCGCAAAAATCCAAGGAGAGAAACTTTTCTTTTTTAACATTACGATTAATTACATAATTTAATACGCTAACACTACGTATGCAATTAAAATTATAACATGCTTTTTAGAATAATATTGTCTACATAAAAGAAGATAGAATTTACTTTATACGCGTATACAGCAAAAATAAAACTTCCTTTCTAATAGGGCAAATACATAAAAATAGTCGAAATCTGACTTACGATTGACAGCGTATGAAAAGTCATAAAGTATGCACCTATCGACAGTTGAAGTAAAGATAATGAAGGTCGGCCGTTCATGCATGTCTTGGAATCCTTCCAGCTCTTCGATATATCTATAATAGACGAGTCTCGATCTCCCGTAACTGCATAACATCCGGATCATAAAACGTATTCAATCGCTCGAGCAATTTTTACAAAGTGATAAGACACAGAGAGTTCAAATTGAAAAATTTAACATTCACAAATAAATTGTACTTTAAAATTAATAATTACTTGCATTTTAAATACATTAAATAACTATCTATAATAACAAATTATCTACGTCGTTATAAAAATCAATATTTATTTTAAAATAAGCTATTTATAACAAGTGCAACTATTAAATGTTTATAGTTATTATATTTACTCTGCATTGTTGTACATCATAAGTAATACGTTTGGAAAATTATGCAAAAATTTGTAGAAAATATAATATTTTTAGATATCATGCGTTACATATTTATAAAAAATCAACTGTGTAAGTACTTATTTCAACATTATTTTCAAATCAGTTAAAAACACAATGGTAGGTAGTTTATGCTTAAGAAAATAATAAATCCATAATAATGTAATTAATTAAGTTTTATTATAACAGAATATCATGCTTTCACCGCAGTTTACAACAAATTATGATTATTTACCTAAGAAAAACGTAATTGTATACGTTACGTTTTCAATTAAATAACGTATCCGATTCGAACCGATAAATTATTTTTAGATTTAAACACTAATCACGTTCTATTATACGTAACAAAACAATAACGATCTTTCCCGAACAACTTTACCTTTTGGAAGCTTCGGTTTGCGTTGGCCCTGAATATAACTAAGGACGATGCGAGATTTAAATTAGACCTTTTACTTAGTACAAATTGAATTTTCTATTTTGGCGAGGGACGCAAAACTGTAGAGAGATATAGAACGCCTAGGTCTACAATTAAATCAACTGTTGTTCGTATACATCAAATCAATTTGGAAAAATAAATAATTTAGATAAGTCCTGTTTTCGCACGATAGGCAGATACATTTTATCGACGAGGATCGATACGTCACACTCAGAAGAGCCGAATTCCGTTTCTCTAAAGTTAGACCGCACTTTTCAACAGGGACGAATTAGACTTGTCTGTGTTTTGCTTGCTCTTCGAGAGGCTGAAATTTTCTTGATGCAATTATATCGAGGCTTTGAACACGTATATACAATTACATATTTTAATTTACATAGAGAAAAATAAGGACTTTCGTATAATACCTTATTTAACCCGTCGTAACGTACTAGAAACCGTTTTGTAATTATTAAAAATATCAAATTTTCCTAAGCTTCGAAATCAAATAACAGAAAATAGCAAGTTAACTACGTGGCAAATGGAATTCAAAAAAACAGATGGAGAGTAAAATATTTACGAGCTTTCGACAAAACGACTCAATAAAACGTATAGGTGTACATAACTGCACACCAATTTACACTCACATACACTATATTAATCACAGTTTAACGTTTACAATAATTTCAAAATTTTAAATTTAAGAATTTTAAATAATAGTGTAAGGGATAATCAAATAAAAAGTTATGCATAACACTGTTATTGCGTTTGACAATGATTAATAATTTAAATAATCGGTTGTATTTTAAATGTTCTGTTCAACAACAGACTGACCCAATTCTATTTCTTGTAACACATAGCGTTTAAAAACTGAAATATTCCAAGTTTTATGTGCTTTCTCTCTGTAATAATCGCGATCGTCGCTGGCTTTAAAAATAAACGTTTTGATTGCTAAAAATCATTTTTTTTTCTTACTATTATACCAAAATATTTATTTCGAGGAAAGTTAAATTATCTGTGAAAAGAAGATTGACAATGTTAATAATTAAACCTGTAATATTGTTTGTCAGGGGACAACTGTTTCAGTATACGTTATATACATCTGTTCGAGCAATGAATTTTGTTCTTTATTTGCTAATCGAATTACCTGAAAATGATGAACTGAGGCACGTGTCGGCAAAGGAACCATACGTTACATTATAAAATAGCCTAGTGATCACGCAAGTCGAGGAGTTTCGAATCTCCAAGATTAATAGAATGAGGTATATACGCATTACGCGTAAAGATATAGTGCATATTGCTCGCGATGGTGAATCGCGAGTCGAACATTAGAGAGACTCGACGAAGAGAGATAGAGCAGACAGGAGGTCGCGCGGGAGGGGTAAGACTGCGGGCACGGAAATAGAGAGGCGTTGCGCAACGCCCCGGTAAATTGGGATTCTGACGCGGGCGGATGCCATACCAACGCTTATTGAGATTTCCGAGCAACTCTCGTGAGCAACAAGGGACATAAGCACAACCGCGTCACCCGGGATGATCGCCCACAGTGCGTCACTTGTTCTCTCTTTCTCTCTTTACATCTCTTACGTTTTCGGTATTTAGCTTTTATTTTCGCACAATCCAACCTTCTTAACATTCCCTTATACGGCTTTCTTTCAATCGTTGATTTTTCGATATTATTTTGATGCATTGTGCTCTTTCTTCATTTATCTAGTTATGCTCCGGTATATTCCTGATACAGGGAATTTTTGACACTATATATGTGCGAGAAATTGATTCAATCTAATTCTTTATGTCGTATTTAATGTGACCCACTTACAAAGCAAAACTACAAATTCCATAATATACAAAATGTTTTCTCGTGAAAAAGTAAAAATGAAGAAAATCGTACACATACACTTTAATAACCCTTTCATTTATTATAAGTTATTAGTAAAAAATGCTCGCTTCGCTCACGATTTACATATTTCGATCACAATCTGGTACATTACAATGCTTTTAAATACACTGAAAAAATTTTGCTAGTATAAATTACTATTTTAATAGTAAAAAGAGAACAGATGACTTACACAATTGAAAAAATTGCTATTAATAATGCGGTAAAAATTGCCACTATTTTGGAAAAATTACCAATTAGCAAGTTTTATAATTGTGCAGGTCTGTTCTCCGTTTACCATGAAAATAGTACTTTTTACTAAAAAATTTTTCTCAGTGCAGTAAATAATAAACATATATACTATTTAACATAAATAATGAAATATGAATAAATCAAATTTATAATTTAACTTAATCTTTATAGATTGTTCACTATTTTTTCTCGTGGTGTCTCTATCTTCACCCCCCCCCCCCCGTTCCGCAGACATTTACAAAATTATTTAACAACAAGATACAAAATATTTTAGCTAAAAAATGTATTTCCTTTTATTTTATTGTAAACAAAGAGTGAATAATTGTATACAAATGCATAACTAAAATTTATAGCAGGTATCGTCTACATTGCAAATAACTAAAAAAATCATAGACAATAATGACCGTCATCTAGTCTTGCAAAACGTGTATTGGCGGATATTCGATGAAAGCTTATATTCATCGCTTTTCTTAACAAATACTAATTTATACAAAGAATAGAGTTACGAAATAAAATAGAAATTATATTTGCATTTCAATTGTAATGGTAACTTTAAAAGTTGCTAACTAATTACTCAATAATATTAATTACTTTGTAATAATCTTTCGAATATCATTATGATCTACAGACTTAGTACGCTTGAGGGAATAAAAACCATTTTTTCACGTCAAAAAAAGTGTAAGTTTGAAATAAGGCTGTAAAAGATAAAAATATCTAGTGTTTGCATTTATAGACATACTCAACTGGAGTGTAAGGGCGGCGATAAGTTGGAACGTTGACATGTTGTTCGTTCATTTGGAAAATGCTTTATGAAGTTGGCTGGCTCTTAAAATAACGTCACTTGAAAATTGTCGTGCTTTCGATGGATTCGTTAACGCGTTTAAATCGGTGACATTTTTTAATTACAAATAAGTCAGAGTTTTCTGTTTCATTCGAAACTTTTATGTAAAATAACTATAAGCTTGAGATCTATTGATGTATATTATAGGTACGAATTAAGTCTTAGTATTGTCCACAAAAAAATTCATACAAAACAGATCACTTAAATACTATTAATTATTAGGCAAATAAGTGTGTATAGGTAAAAATTAAAATTTTTTACGTTTAAATAACTAAAATTATTATGATGACGGAAAAGCTATACTCGTATATTTAGCAGTAAATCGGACGAAACACACACGAGCGCTTCATGAATCTCTATCTCTCTGGGTGAATTTCTGGACTTCATGAAACCTATAAAATTTGTGAATGTATGTATATAAATAAACCGTGCGCACATAAATAATAATTTTTTTTAACATTACCTTTCGTAAAGTTATATAAAATATATAATTATGTTTACCTAGACTCGTGCATTCGATTTAAAAATATCGTATTTTGTAACTTTCCGATTATGGGGACCCAAATACATAATTGTTGTTATGAACATATGGAAGCAGCAAATGAGACCACATTTAAAAATATAATGTTTTTAATACAGATTTATAATAAACATAGTATAAACGGTAGATCAATAGTTAGACATAAGTTGATAACCAAAAATTTAAAAAATCTAGTATATGTTAAAAAAATGAAGTACAAAGACTTAATATAAAAAAAAAATTTCCAAAAGCTTTTTTATATATAATTCATAAAATAATACTAATTTCTATTTTTACGATTCGACATGTACTTAATAATCAAAAGTAAATAATGGTATCTATAATATACTCTTGGCAATAGACTCCAGAATTCAACAATGAGATAAGTTTTATGTCTAATTTAAGTTGTATATAATATATCATTTTTCGAAATTTTATACGTGCGGGAAGAAAGCGAATAGTTAATTACGTACATATGAAATACTTTTGAAAAATTAATAAACTAGTTTTTATTTATTATTTGCGATCATGCTTAGTCGACTCTGGAATGATGTAGTAAGATCAATGTTTAAAGCAACGAGATTTTAAAGTCCGCAGTTCATTAGATGATCATCAGTAGGCTTCTTCACGAATGAAAAATACATGAACGTTTCGCGCTGGTGCCTCAAGCTCGCGGATGTGTGCACCTGTCGCATTTGCCACGTCATCGCGATGTACGATCACTTTTCCCTCGACCACGTGTTTCCGCGATCTAAAATTTCTGCTATAATATCAAAATGCGCATCATGTATTTGTGTACTTTGATGTACACATTTCAGAGATGGGTTCAATACTACAAATTGCACAACGTTACTTTAATAACATAATTTTTGTAATGCTTCTAATAATTTGTTATTTATCTATAAATAATTGAAATATATTATGTATTATAATGTTTATAACAATTGATTAAATTAGATCGTGGATATAAAATCGTTAGAAATGAATTTTGCCTAAATTTATAATCTATACGTATTTTAAACGGTATAGGAGACAGACAGGGAAAAGCTATAAATTTTAAACTTTGCTGTAATTTTAATAACTACTGTTATAAGTGTACTTAATTTTAGATTTCGATGTAATAAATCTTATAACATTTAAAGACTTCCGTTCACTAAACCTACATTTAAAAAAAAATGTTTTTAAAATATATCATTATTGATGTACAATTTATAATTTTATAATTTTAGTTTAGTAATGATTCATTTTCATTTAGTGATAAATAAAGAGTAGATAAAAATTTTACACTTAATATAATTAATAAACGGTTTTTTCTATCACCTAAGAATCTTTAAATTTTAATCTTTAAAAAATCTTGGATATATTAATAGTTGGATATCGGCATGTAAAAATATGTTTAAAGGGATGTCAGACTCAGAAATTGACCATTTTTTATTCTTTTTTTTATAAATAACATTTTAAACAATATACCCAAATTTTTCTAGATTTTTGAATCCATTATTTGATTACGATGTTTGGGTTGAAAGTTTATACCTTATTTGACTAATAAATACCGACCAAAAATGTTTACTCAATTATTATTTAAAAAAATTATCTTTTTTTTAAAAATCGAAACGTCAAGCCCTTCCTTATGTTTTAAACGATCCATATGAATTTTTTTCAAATTTTTAGTTGAATATTTTCGATATAATTTTTGGGTTGAAAGGTGCAGATTCCCGTAATTTGAGTCCGACATCCCGTTAATATCGTGTAATTTTCACAGAGTGTCAGTTTTAATTCTGAAAATAATCTTAAAAATAGGTAGAGACTAAACCATAATATTGTGTACAGTTCTTATTTTTCATTCCTAAAAGAAGATACATTTAAAATTCTAAAGTATTACAAAAATAGAAGAATCAAAGGTACACCAAGAAAACAAATGTGTGGTGATTTTGCTGATACTGAAGAAAGTTTATTTACTACGTAGCAATTAAAAATTAACGAGAAAATATTTAATTGATAAATCTAGAACCCACCTGGAAAAAATAATCTGACCGACACAGTTCAACAGCAATAAAAGGAAGCTAGGCGACAGGGAAAAGTTCCGTTGCAGAAGAAGCAAGGTGAGAAGAGAGCTCAGGGCGCACGAGGAGAGCCTTCGTATCTTGTAAGATTATTTTCGGATCGGACGGAGATAAACCGGGCCAACGGCGACCCAAAGCAATACGGTGCGGCGTGAACGGGAAGCCTTGAGGCTTGACTCACTACCTCGTAACCGTCCTCTTCGTTGCCGGCAACGATCACATTTGGCCGGTCATCCTAACTATCTTTTTTTCCTTTTCTCCATCTTCCTCTCTTTTGCAAAGCTACTTTCCCGTGTTGTTTCTCGAGCGCAGCTACATCGCTAGCTATCCGTTTAATTACCGCAGCACTCGCTCGAGGTTATTTCGATGACATAGCCTGGAATCTCGATACTCCGATTACCATAAAAATGTTAGCTTTTGTGTATTTAAAGATGATAAATTATGAAAATTAATATTTTACAGCAATGTTACTATGATTCGTCGTACGAGAACTTGTATCAGGTGAAAAGTGCGTCATTACAAACCAAGATTATTTTAATATTTTCAATTGAATATAGAAGAAATATCTATCTTCTAATTTTAAAACAGTTGAACAAAAATAATCTATAAAGAAGAGTGAAAGACAAACACACGTCTACACACATTCTTATAAAATTTCCAATTTAAATTTGAACATATCGATACAAGTACGTAAAACCTGGGGTTAAAAATTTGCTTTGTTGAAATTGGAGATATCAAGCGGCACGAATCTAAAAATATAAGTATTGGCAATTGTGGTGATTCACAGCTTGTTTACTCGAAGAATGCGTAGGGGGTTGCACAATTTTTAACGCCGCAACCATTGCAAGCTAATTGGGTATACTCAATTACAAACGCGATCGTAAGTTTATTTTGAATTGTGTAACAGCTAAGGGTACAATTTTAAGTGTAACGGTTATTTAATGTACCTGAAACCTATTGATATATTAAATATTATCTAATCTTCCAACACCAATTTTTCAGTGTAGACATATTTATTCGATTATATCAAGTGGAACAAAATTAATTTGTTCAATTTGTAAATTTTCCATACTAATAAATGTTTTACAACATTGAGCTAATAAACCACTTAATTGAATAAATAATTAAATCAACAAATTTAATAATAAACTCACCGTAATATTGATAGTGCAATTTTGTATAATGATAGTTTAAAAATGAAGGAATTCACGGTACTAATATTGTTATTCACTACTTAATATTATTGTGCAATAATTATATTACTAGAAGTTACCGATGCCTGTGTTATAACATCGAAAGCGAACGTTGAAAAGTATTTGTTTGAAAAATACAAACATATTTTAAAAATAACTACGTGTTACATTTCTGTAATAACTCGACAATGTCTCGTGTCAGAAAATCTTTAAGTTTCATAATTCAGTTGTTAAAGTGAGCGGCACATAATAATTGATATACAGAATTGAAAACGTTATGTCTTATAAATGATTCGAAATATTCCTATGCTTACTACATAATTCAGAAACAATTTTGAATTTTTGATTTTCTTAAAATTATTTAACGTTAAACCTACAATTTAAATTTTTGAAAATGTTATAAAGATTCAAATTTTTCCATGCGCAACGCGCTGTATTATTATCGTTAAACTATAGAATTATTTTTGTATACAACATTTAAATTACGAAGAACAATATCTGCTTTTCCGATGTAAAAAAAAGAATGCGATTAAGTAAACTTTAAATTCTTAGCCAATTAAAGTTAACACTAAATTATCGCACGTGTACGTTTCAGAAACAACAATTTTTTCAAAAACCGATCTGTTCCAAGTTCTCTCAGAACATTGGTACATAACAAGCATTATACAGCTGTGCTGCGATTTTGGATCGCGCGATGATAGGAGATTGACTCTTCCGGGTTTGCGCCCCTCGGTCGAGCCTTGTGCCAAGCAAATTTTGAAAATGATTTTCTATCCCTTTTTATATACATCTGGCAGCTTTTTATAGGCTCTGGCAATTGTTTGTCGATGTGTGGGATTTTCTCGGGTTTATTACGAGGCACATTTCAAGGGTTATAAAGTATTACCTGTGGACTGGCGATAAATCTGTGTTTCAGGAATTTACTTCAAGTTCGTATTTTACTACGATTTATATATAAGAATTAGTTGATTGTATTATTGTCTAAAGAAAGGGGTGACTTATATTAAGAAAGATTGAACGTTTGGATATATAGTGGGCAACTGTATTCAATAAAACAAATATATTATTATTCGCATTATAAAATATCTGAGAAATTTTACATTTATTTAAATTAATAATGAAAAGTTAAAAACGAGATATCAAGAATATTCATGTTGTTTGAAATATATATTTATTAAAGGACAGATAATTTTTCGGTCTACCCATACATTTACTTTAAAGAAGGAGAAGGGGAATGACTTTTTCTATTTTTGCGAATATATTGAAAACGGTACGACAAAAAACGAAGCGGACCAAGTTTTCAGATTACTAAACAGTTTTTCTAGACAATATCATATGTAATGTAAAGTGTCAATGATTTTCTTTAATAACTTTATTTGTTTTTACATATAAATAATAATAAATATAAAAATAAATTTAATTTAATTTTGAATAAAATATAAATAATATAAACGTATTTATATAAAAAGATTAAAAATATTTTCGTTTTCAACGCAGAGATCGGGAAAGCTCTAGCTTGAGAAATGTCTATGAAGATATATTCATTTTGTAATATTTTTGCGATTGGCGTTTAAATACATATCAAAATGTGCCAACTGCTCTGGTCTACAGATGTATATGTACCCAACAAAATTTATTGTATTGGAAGAGAAAGATGTTTTTGAACGACACTATTTTGTAATAGATGTATTTCTTTAAAAAAATGTAAACCTATTTCAAAATGATTAATTACATAATAAAAATATCCGTTAAATACCCGTTGAATTATTTTATCCGAGTAACGTATGTAATAATATAAATTGAATAGTAAAATCAAACATTATGCAGATAACGTTATAAAGAAAATTAGTTAGATTAGAGATGTTAACAATATGTAATTTGGCTAGAATAAAAAAATTAAAACAATGTGTAATTTAATTTTACGTTACAACCTTCGAGAAAATAAATATGTATAGCTGAGAAACGAAAATTAACTAGCATCGAGAAATAATTTGGCATCCGATGTTCGCGTGAGTAAAAAAAGATAAAATGACAGAATGTATGTTAAATTTAAATCTGTGCATTTAATACCTTAAAAATACCGCAAGTCAAAACAGTACCATGCGCGATGTAGAAATTAAAACTTTTATTGCTGATTTCTCGATAAAATTTACATAAAATTGGTAGATGAACCTGTACGCGGTAACAGAAACTCATTTTAACAATTTAAATTTTGTAAACTTAATAAACCTAAATAAGCAAAATGTCTACCGACTTAAATGATAATTGATAATAGATTTGTTTGCAATGACAGCATACACTTATTGTGAATGACAATGTTAGAAAGCTACCCTAAGAAAATGATTGAAATTTCATTAAAAGTTTGTATACGAGTGTTATATATACATCGTTGACGATTAATTAGAATGTGCGAAAATGAATCGACTATTGATCGGTAATTAATAGGGTATAGTAAATATTACAAGTCTCGTGAATGTAAGTCGTTGGAGAGAAACTACAAAGAGAGCAAGAGAGCGAGAGAGAGAGAGAGAGAGAGAGAGAGCTGGGCGCTTGGCGCTCGAAGGTGTCTATCGGTGATTTGGCGGCGTTACAAAGGGAGGAGAGTCGGAAAAGATGGCGAGACAATGAGGGACGGTGTTGCATTACGAAGAGAGGGAGAGGATGAGCGAGCGGCCGGCTTTACTTTGAGAGGGTAAAGAAGGGGGCGCCGACCCAATTGCGGCGCTAAGACTGTCTCTCTTTCTCTCTTTCTCAAATGCATAGGTATGCGACGCGCCCATTTTCATCAGCTGAGCGATTCGAGAAGATACTATATAGGCGGCGCTTATTCTATGCGTTTCAACTAGTCTTCCTGATGCTGTCGCGCGCAATTCGTTTCGACAAATATATATGTATATATATACATATGTCGCGTATCGATTTTTCGATTTCATATATATAGGTTTATCAATTCGACCACTCTTTTTTTTAAATCTATGAACATTACAATCTACTTTTTATATATAGCTTTTAAGTAATTTTTTATTTACGACTGGTGTCAAAGGAATGATTAGTCCTCACGTATATTAATGATTTTTTTTATCATCTCGGTATATGCAATGAAAACGTAACTAATAAAATTTTTAAATTACTTTCGACACGTGTAGTTAATCTTTCTTCATCACTTAACACTGGGCAATTAATACATTTATCAAAGTTACTAACATTGTATATAATTTTACGACATCTAACCACTTAAATAATCTTATAATAAAAATTAATTACCTTTGTGTGAAATTAAGTATAATGATTTTAATTTTGCCTCTAAATTTTGGCAATGGACACAATTGTAATGCACGTACTATATTTACATATATGTAATATAGGTATAGAGTACATCTTACTAATTAGTATTTTATTTTCAAGAAGAAACGCGTGTAGTCAAAGGAGCACTTAACTTTATTAGTAAATTCATTGTTAAATAAATAAAATTGATAAATGTAAATAAAATTCTAGTATATTTGCGCGAAGAAAAAGAAATGTTATTAAATTGCTAAAGACAAAGTGATGATGGCATTGAACTAGATGTTATTTTTCTACTTAAAAATATATTTAGTGCGTAGGTGTATTATTCAAATCACATTTCACGATTCAAGATATTTATCGTAGTTTTATTTTAACGATTTTAAACGTCAACGAGAGAGAAGTTCTAAAGGTGCCATTTATAGAACATAGTTATTTCGATAGCCTGCAATAAGAGGAGACAAATTTTTTTTCCCAAATTTACTGATGCTACATGGGATTTGATAATTATACGAGTTACGTATATGGCATAAAATCCAACGGGTTCTTTCTATTAAATTGTATGATATACGTTCAATATCTGGTATCGAGTTCTGCATGTATCGTTTACTCCACTTAGACACGCTGCGCTCGCAAGCAAATCATATTTTTAACTCCCGCAAATATTTGGGACACAGAAGCCACTTTCTGGCACGAAGGAGACCCGCTAAGGAAAACCGAGAGAAAATTCGGACTTGTTGATGATTTCTTTATACTGCCAACTACCGTAACTAACTGTGAATCGAGCCTAATCATCTTCGAGGCATGTGCCGTGCAATTTTATTACTTAATATACTTTCATTTTTTAAGAATTTTTATCATTATCTCTTACAATGAGTAAATAGTACGAGTACAATAAGTATATGTACTATCTTCTTTATACAAAGAAATTTTAATTTATGTATATATTATTTGTATATGAACAAATTATGAATTATTAATATTTCTAAAATTTCAATACACGTCTCGAAATAATTCAGGCAGCATCATTATACATCATCAGTTTAATCATTATCCCATTTTTTTAATACAATTTTTCTCAGATTTATTTAAAATTATAAATATACTATAAATACTCAATAAATATCATTCGTAATACATGATACTAAACATTAAAAAATCGGTATTTCATCATAATACTATATATACAAAACTTGTATGCATTTAATAAGTGCCATTCGTAATTTAAATGCCTAGCTACAAACCAATAAAACATACCAAAATACGCAAAAGGAAAATTGAAAACGTATAACTAGTACCAAATGGAAGCTCCGAGAGTTTCGATTGATGCAACGGGATTGATAATAAAATAAAAACTTGGATAGCACCGAGGTCGAGCCGAGGTCAAAATGAGACCAAGTGCAACGCTCGGAAGCAGACCGGAACCATAGCAGCATCGTCTTCCTGATGTTGGCACGAGCAAGCCAAAAATAACCTATCGTGGAAGTGTATTAGAAAATTGATCTATTAAGTGCTCGATTAACCGGCACATATCGTTTTATATGCGATACACCAACGTTTCGATCTCCCGCGTTGATGCGCGCCAAACTATACCTCCCAGTATCTCTTTCTCTCGGGTACACGCGCGCACGTCTACGTGGACGTACCCGATGTGAATTATCTTACATTTTTCACGATAAATTAGATAAACGTGTAAGAATTTTGTAACGTTACGCAATGAATATATTATGTCTGCGATGAGTAACCCGTCGTGCGTTATAACAATTTATGCAGACGGGTAATATGCTGCTGCCAACAAATTATTTGTAATAAAAAATGTAATAACATTTTTCATGATTTTTTATTCTACGGGTGTTTAGTCATTAATGGATATTACTTTAGATATATATATGATATGATCGCTAACTCATAATATATTCGTTCTTAATTAAAAAATCATTAGATTTTGATTAAAAATTTATTTGTATATACGCACTTATTTAATTTAATTGACTCATATCATCCACTGATTATGGTAATAGTATTATCGTATTTATCACCAAAAGTCAACCAATAAAATTGTTTTCTTAACACAAAATTATAAAATTTTAAGTTAAGAAAACAAAGCTAAATTTCATAATGCATATCGATCACTTTAAAGGTATGAAGAAATTTGAAAAATAATTTTTTGGTGTACGATATTTTTTAAAATATCGAAAGATAAATTAGGTGTTCATCGAGGTAACTTTATAGTAGCAAATTTGCAAGTATCATTGAAAACATATTGTAAACAAGAATACTGACAAAAAATATATGTCATTTATTTTTGTAATAAATGCCCGCAACTAAATCTAACACTCTCGACCGTATTATTATTCAAAAGAATATTTGTATAAAATATGTGATTATATATTATAACTCTATTTTTTTTAACATATTTAAATATATTTGAAAAGACAATTTAATTGTACATTGACTAGAATTTATTTAAAATTTTATATGAATATACGCCGAAATTAGAAAGCATAGATCGATTTAGATATTGCTAATAATCGGAAAATGTATATTTAAATATTGCTAATCTTCGGAAATAGAAGTTCGATCTATTCTCGGATTAATCATTAATTATAATATTATGTTCTTCGTAACCCGCAGAGATGATCTTAACAGAACTGGAAGATTTTTCTGTATGACTCCGTTACACACAATTGTGTACGTATACACGCGTAAAAAAGTTTATTCGTGGAAACTGTAGATCTAAGAAGTAACATCGACCGTATAGGCTTTTCTTCTCGTACAACCTCATATTCTTTTGATATGCTCTATACTTAACCCGATCTTGTTCTCTTTCGTTTGTTCTTAAATCTAGTATTTCTTTCTCCGTTATACTCCCTCGTATGTATTTTCCTTTTCTCCTTGACTGCCGCCTCCTTTCCGCGACTTCTGGGGACGAGCGACTGCGCGGCTATTTTCGTGTCCCAGGGACAATGTAGTCAAGAAACCACGGGCTATCGGCGATTCTCTTCTCGTTTTCATGTTGCTCGCGTATATATACGCATCTTCCTAGGCGTATTGTACGTACACACCTATACAGTCATTTATTTTTTCATTTTTCTGGCGCAACGTACTTAAATCCAAAATTTCGAACTATGAAAATTGATGTCACTTCTATTTTTGCTTAAATTCTTCCAAAATGATAAATATATTATACATTTAATAACAATCTTATTATTAAAAAACCATCAGTTACAAAGTTATTTACATCTTCATTTTTTTCAACAAATCGTTGATTAAATAAATAATTCGATTGAATCTTTATAAAATTTCAATAATGTGTATAATAATAAACAAGATCAGTTAGATTTGAATGCTAAAAGCATAAATAAATTTAATGACTAATAGAAACAATGACCTTTTTATTAATGGTATTACTTAATAACACGATATTATTTAGAATCTGTGTCATAAATTTTAAAGAAATTAATTAAGACGAAGCTATACCTATGCTTATCTTGATAATTCATAGTTTGCTTTATAGAATATGATTATTATTTTTGGCACGTACTTAGGCATGCAGAATATGAGATAGTACTACTTACAAAATGCTCACGTACATTAACAAGATAAGCACGTTAATATTTTACTATAATTACACGATTAATGGCGTTTATATTAATATTTTTTCCATGTACTAATGAATAATTGGATTTTCAACGTGTTTATTTTGAATAAATACTTAGATTTTACGACATACAAAGTGAATTATAGTTTATCAAGACATTACTAATTAATCATTACTTAAAAATATTTCTTAAATTTGTTTATACAGTTTTTGATGTATATAAAAGTCACAAGAATAAAAGTGTTTTATAAAATACAGTACTATTAAATTTATTAAAATAATTATTAGATTAATTAAATATATGATACCTTGTACCAAAGAAAGTAGTAAAAGTATATGATTACTTACGACGAGTGAAATATTTTTGAAATTTGAAAACGTCTGTGGTGCCATCGGACGGCATCGTCACGTATTAAACCCCATGCAGCAGACAGCTGACAGATTATTGGAGATCAAAAACATAATAGTGTAATGACAATGTTGTAGTATTATTATTTTTACTTATTGTCAATTATGTATAATATCAAAATTGATGTGTGGTTTATACTTAAACTTATTTTTATATAATATTTTTCATTAATTTTTTACCGTTTGCAACTGCCATAACTACTAGTATAAAATCTACGGTGGAAGGTGAAGGATTTCATAGGTTAGAGTGTTTTCGATAACTATAATTAAATATATTTATTAATGTGTCCTTATTTAATTGTTAATAATTTAAAGATTGTATTATTTTTGTTGCATAAGGATTGTTTATTTTATAGTGTGGAATAAATAATCTCTTAAATCAACTATGTTTATAAAAATTTAATTTTTGTCTTTTCTTTGCATGTATTTGTGCAATATTCATAATTAAAATATTTATATAATTTACAGGACCTTAAAATATTATGTTGATACAGGAGATTTTAATAATAATACATGTTACATAGCAGTGCATGTGCAACTGCCACCATCTCTGTATGTAAACATTGATGAGTTAGCTGACCTTAGACGTCTGCAAAAAGTAAATTATTTTAGAAATAAAATTTTGTAACAATTGTTTTTATTTTAGTACTTATAGCAATATTTACTTTACAGATGGCTTCATGCTCTGATGGTGAAATAGATGTTGAATTATTTGCTGAAAAAGCGTATCATCAAAATGTTACTATTTGCTCTCGACTAACTAGTACAAATACAATACTATCTGTACCAATTCATCAACGTTACCATTTTGCTGCAGCTGATGGAGAACCTATAGCAGTTAAAATTCGAAAGCCACATTTACTTATAGGATGTAAAGACCGAATAAAAGAACATAGAGTTTCAAAAACAGTAGTATGTTGGCCTTGCATCGAGTATGCCAAAAAATGGAGAGATGTCTCATATACATGGGTAAATTTTTGTAATATTTTAATTACAATTAATATTGATTTATTTAATTAATAAAAGAATAGTAATAATTGTAATTTTGAATATTTAATGCTACTTTCAATGTGAATTTAACAGTATACATATTTTCACTAGAACTTTTCTTGATAAAGTTTTTTTTTAATTAATAAATTATATTATACACCATTAATTTGTCCAGAATATTTAAATTTGTAATACTTTTATTTATATTTGTTGTAGGAAGGAGATGGAGATTTCGTTTGGCATATTCCAGTTGGCGATACAACACAAAAATTCAAAGTGACGTGTATAACTCTACTGATCACTTTATCTGGTGCTGCTTATGTTTTTTGGGTTGTATGTAAATCTTTCAAACTGCCAAAAGAAAAATCTAAAGATAATTGATATTTTACTTTAAAACTTCCACAAAAGTCTGTCTAAGACTTTGATTGTACTTTAACTAGAGTACTTTATCTTATAATAAGATATAAAAATAAGATACATGTATTGAATAATACACAGAAAAACTCGAGTATTAATATTTATTTCCAAAAGTAAAGTAATTTTCTACCTTAAAATTACAATTGTACTAGTTTGTATTGAAAAAGTAAGAAATAATTAGATCTAGTCATCCGTTAATAAATTTCCTTTTGGAAAATCTTGTAATTTTGCACAATTTTTATGTAAATTTTTATAATATAAATAAGAAAATGTCTAGCTACAGTATACTGAAGTTTCATACATATTAGATATAAATTCGAATAATTTAACAGACTATTGCATTTATATCATATTTACACTAAACTCTTAAACTATTAGACTTTGTACATGGAATAGATTATTACACTTGTTATAGATTAACTTGATAGCAATAAATAATAAACTTAAATAATTTACAATAATAAATGTGTAAATGATTTTTGCGAATACTGTACATATTTTGTGTCTCTGTATTGTTTCAGACACTTAAACTATTTTAAACTTGATTATTTTACACTCCTATCACATCATTTGCTTAATCATATTATAACTTTTAAAATAACACTTCATTCGCATGAACTATACAACTACATGGATGTTATGATTTTCGAACGTTTACGAAATGGTAGGAATGAATGTTTTGAATGATAGAGTACATCTATAATTCTGAGTTCATTTTATATCCTCTAATCCTATCTTTCTATTTTCTCTTCCTTCTTTGGATCTTTCAGCGTTTCGGGAATTGAAGGAACTTCGGGAAACCCGTAAAGTCTGCTATTTTTTTTACTCAACGTTGGATCGTTCCACGATTGCACTTTGGCAGAGCCAAATAGTAAGAATGCAAGTGCACCGACAATGTAAATTCCTGATGTTAAGAAGAATATACTTCTCCATTGGGATACGTTAGTCTAAAATGCAAAATTATATTATTGAATGGCATTTTACAAAATTTTATGTCAGATTGTTTATAAAAAAAGCATTGACTTACCGGATCTTTGACAATAAATCCTTGGATTATAGGAGCAAGAATACTGCAGATATTAGCAGCAGCATTGGTGAAACCCATAAGTGGTCCAGCAAAGTTTGGACTAAGATCCATATGGTTAGCGTGATGACCACAGTAAATCGCAATGTTACCGGCCACAGCGATTATGAGGATACTAACAGCAAGTGTCTCTTGTTCCATCGTAACAAAACCTAAGCCAATCAAAGCTATCGCTGGGAAAACTTCGCCAAAGGTATTGCAGATCATACGAGAAGTTCTGGTGCTCACTTTGTTTGTTCGTATTGCCCAGTCGGAACCAAAACTAACTGGAAAACTGCACAGCCATGCACACAGGTACGGAAGTGATGACATTATGCCGTTCTGTCAGATTTATAAATTACAGACAAATGTAACAATATTTAAAATTTCCAATTACAGAAAATTGCAATATAAAATTCAAGTAACAAGATTTTGTTAAAAAAATATGAAATATATTCGAAAATTTTTTTATTTATATCATATCTAAATCATATCGAAATGAATTGTTCGAATAAGATAGATAATATTCAAATCCATCAAAGTCCAAATGAATAAATGATTTGTCAAACAAATATATAAATTATGAAATACAATTATTTTGAAAAATTATACATAATATAGCCTTTCTAAGGTTATATACTATGTGTTATTTTAACGCAAAATTAAATTTAGATTTTGAATTTTCGTGCTCAGTCGTAACCGTATAGTTTGCTATTTTAAAGAATATTCAAATCTAATAAATCATTGACGTAAAACTTGAAATAAAATTAATTAAAAATTATTTTTTGTATAATATGTAACAAGTAGAATAATTACATGCTTGAGTAAAATCTTGAAGATTTATCAAAAAAAAGTACGTTTATAAAAATGAATATTTGCTTTTCATTACAATCGTATTTTACAACCGTATAAAAAGATATTTGTATATTTAAAACACGTCTTCAAAACATTAATATTATCCCATATATACGTAACTTTAAAATTCTGTAATCGAATGTTTTCAAATTTCGCGGAGAGTGCAAATTATACGAAGCACGGAGGTCCTTGACCGTGATCATTATATATACGAAGACAGTGTGGTGTATATGAACTACTTGGCAATGCATATCGCGCTACGATATGACTGAACCTTCGAAATTCAGAAACTCATGGACAAAAAAATATTAGTCTGTCTGCATGTGAGTGTCGGTTGAGGCCAATTTAATACCTTGACTGTTAACGACAAATTCAAAGGTAATCATCATTGGAATAGATGACACGTTGTGCAAATTTCTTATTTATTTCGTTGAGGTTGCTTAGCAGGTATAATAAATAATAAATGATTAATTACTATTTAAAATCTTGGATTAAGTGTTATTAAATACGATTTGTTAAGTTTATGCGTTTAAAAATTTCTTAAAATTGTTGAGTTAGTGTTGCAGTTAATCTTTTTTAGTGGATTACGCTTAACATATTTTTACAAATTTATTATAAATTTTTCGATATTTTATTACGTACGAAAAATTACAAAATGCGATATCTTATTAAACGATTATCTATTATGATCATTTACATTAAACAAACCGTTGATATAATGTACGTTTAAAGTACTTTTATAAAAAGTCATAAATATATTAATTTCAAATCAACGTGTATATTTTAAAATTTAATTTTTTTAAACATATTTTAAATTACAATTATATAAGTTTCTTATTCGTTATTTTATAATTTTAAATATAAAACTTTAAAAAAAACTAGTTAATATGTATTAAAATATAAAACATAATTATAGCTTAAAATTTCGAATAAGGAATGCACTGTACCCGTTCTTTATCAAAATTATCGTTGCCTTTATTGATACTTTCAATTAATAATTCTATTACAGAACTCTTTAGTGTCATAATGAAGATGAAGTAAATCTTATCTGGTACACGTGCGAGATACGCTTGCAAGATCATCGATATCATTGTTTTTCACGAGTTCGTTATAGTGCAAATATAAATAATAAAAAAAAGTTCAAAAGCACTAGATTTGAATTATATTTACGTATACAAATTATATTTCACGTAAATAAAAAAAAAATTATTTTTTATGTGTGAATAAATATAAAGTTGATTGAGTATTTAATACAACCTCAAATGTTTATAGTTTTAAAGCATGTCATTATTATCACAAAACGCGTTTAAATTCGCAATATTCATTTGAAATTGATGGAAGTATATTTCAACTTAAAATAAGTTACAAATTATCTTTAATGGTTTATAAATATTCATGAAATAAATAAGTAAAATTAACTTACGTCTTGAATCTCGTACTTCAAAACTTTGTCCATGTAGGATGGGATTTTGGAGAGAAGTAACCAGAAACCCCAAGCTTGGGCACATTGTGCTACCAGAAGAGCCCAAACTGGTATTGACGTTAAAATTGACTTCCAGGGTGTCGATATAGGCTAATAAATTAAACATAAATAATAAAATCGTCAAGTTTTTAATAAAATGTGTATTAAATTTCAATGCGTGAGCATAAAAACTCACCTCTGTAGTTTCGACAACACCCAAGCTACTTTCGATGTATATCTTTTCATCCGACGCGATTTTCGGATGTTCGGCTGGTGATTCTTTACCGAAGAAATGCCAAGTGATGGACCATGCAAGAGCAATGATACCCCAAAAGTAAAAACAACTTGACCAACCCATTGCGGAACCAGCAAGGAGACCCGAACTTTGCAACGAGATGACATTACCAACCCAGCCACCCGAGTACACAAAAGATGCTAGAAAAAAAATTGTTTACTTAGAAATTTACCTATCATGAATGATGGCGTGTATAATTGAAATTATAATTTTATAAACAATTACAAAAAATTCCTTTAATTCGAAAGTAAATGCATTGATTATCATCTAATTACGATAATTAAGTAAGTTAATGTGTTATTAAAACTTATTTCCATGTTTATTTTCTACATTTTTTTTAAATATCAAGAGGTTTAAAAAAGTAAGAATACGATTTTCAATTACTTGTAATTACGCGGATATAACTAAATAATTCCTTAGCATTTATAACCGGGGAGTATAATTTATGCAATATAAACATCGTACTTGCGTTATTCCATGAAGTTTAAGTTTAATCGATGTTTTCTAAATTTTCCTCGTGTCGAACAAGTACTAAGGAATTTTTTTCTTTTTTTTACTATATATTTCAAATTGGAAAACTTGTCAAACTCCGCGGTACAATCATTAAACCGTATAAACCATTAATTTTGTAAAATTGATAATACTTAGTAAATGATAATAAAATAGACTTTACGAGTCCATATATTAGAATTTAAACGTTAGAAAATTAAAATTAATAATACAAATCGTGATTTTGACTATATTGATAAATGTATAATATAAAACTTACTAAATCTGCCTCTTTCCTGAAGTGGTACCCATTTAGCCAGTAAAGTGTGTATGATCGGTGGGACAACACCTTGACAACAACCCATAAATACTCGACAAACGCATACTAAGGGAAGGTCACCGTAACGAGCAGCCACGGGTATCGCCAGGGTCGCAATAGCACACAAACCCATAGCTATTCCCATTAATCGTTGAGCACCCCAACGTTGCGCTGCCATACCACCAGGTATATGCGTTACTACGTAACCCCAGAAGAACGAGCTAAGTATCAAGTTTTGTTGCTGCTCATTCCATTCATAGTACTGCAAATATGATGAAAGTTGACAATTGTGCAAAAACTTTCAGTTTTATCTATATTATTTACTTCAGAAGTAATGTGTGTTTTTTAAAGTGCCTTAACATTTGAAATTTTGTGAGTATTCTTACCCCTGTTTGTTTCTTATCAACCATAGCTACGACTGCAACCGACATGCATACCCTCATAGCGTAACAACAAAGAAAACCACCTGTCAGTAAAATTGCTTGAACGTGTCGAGCACCGATGAATGCTGTAAACATACGTTACGTCTTATTTATACACAACCTATTATTAATTCAAATTATTAAGTGTTTGCTTGGCAACTTTTAATATGATAGTTCAATTAAAAATATGTATGCTGTATACTTTTCCGAAAATAATTCACGTGTGAACTGCTAATTTAAAATTGTTCGCTTGATGATTGACATTAATTCAAACTCATTCGTACACGTGATGTGTACAAGATTAATATTGTTCTTATTAAAAATCAACACTTTTATTTTAATACAGATAAAATTTTATGTCAATAGTAAGTTTAAAAATAGTATTTGTTAACTCATTAAAACAATGTTGAACGTACGCGATGGATTCAAAAAATTTTTTACGTCTCGAGACCAAATTCTGCAACGATCACGCGAATAAACATAACAGCTTATCTTACTAACCAATATTACTTCTTATCCGTATTGATCATCTTCGATTTTATATTTAATAAATCTATAACACAGGTTTTACACGAATTATCAGAATGATTCTTTCTATGTACACTGATATTTTTTTTTTTAGATCAATTAATTTTTAACGAAAGAAGATATCGAGAGTTTGTTACATAGCTTTATGAAACAAACCCAAGAGATAAAAATAATAAGTGAAATATAAAACAAACATTTTAAATCAACTATACGTTACGTAATTGTTGGTATAAATATTTATTTCGAAGTCGATAAGTCAATATTTTCTTTAAAAACTATGCATTTTTATTGTACTATTAAATTTTTTCTTAAGCATTGTATTATATCTACTGACAGCTTGTATATACATTTTTTTGTATTAACAGTATCATTTGATATACGAATATATCGATATATAAAAAATGTCATTGACGTAATATAGGTTTCCACAGATCAAGATGCGATGAGATTTTCAATTTCATTTTCAAAAGATTAATTATTTCTTTTTGATTGAAGACTCAAAGCTAATGCATACAAATGATTGTGAATTTGATAAAAGTAAATCCGTATATCTCTTACACCGTTCATAATTTCATAAATAATACATTACTACATAAATTACCGAAACCTACCTTAGATGTTTTACGTATTTATAATTAACACTTTTAAACAAATTGATCATAGACGGTTAAAATTTAATTCTAGTAAATTTATCTATCAAACTATTATAAAAATAAAAAAAATACTGATTTGTAATAATAAAAAAAAGTATAATTAAAATAAAATAAGAAAGAGCAACATGAGAAAACATAAATAGCTTTTATACATTTCCGATTTGTTATTCACGCGTTTATTATGCGTTGAACGCTATTGGCAAACGGCCTCGCGATGTCAATTCGTCCAATGAGTCAAACGCCAGTTTCCAGGTGAAGTACGCTGATCGACGTGTGGAATCTCGCATCGATAAGATTTTAACGCGTAGACTGCGGTGTCGTACCTCATACTTGTATACTTTTATTTCAAACCCGTGCGGATGAGAACTGATACACAGAAGTGCATCACGTGCTATTGTCACGGGAGAGTTTGAAATATATATATCGATTATTATTGATAGAAGATTTTATAGAAATGTTACATGCTTGCAGTACTTATTAATGCACATTTTTATTGTTAAAAATTATCTTCTTAATTATTCAAACTGTTTTTATTTTAATTTAATCTTCATACATGGACTTATTTTGCGTTATCGACTTGTCTCGCAATAGTATTTCAGAATTTTTCTATTAAATTTGACTTAAAAATTGTAATTTAATTTGTACGAGTAATCGTCAAAGTAGTGGAATTATACTTTAAATCAATATTTTTTAGTTGGAAAAATTTAGATTATACAATACCAAGATCACAAAAAACTTAAACCTGTATAAACGATGAAATATTTATTATAGATATGTTTTCTTTTAATTCGCACAGTAAATATTATTGCGCACATCAAAATGTTGTATCAGTCAGTAATCGGTTACTGATTACAAATAAATATTACGATAGTTGTTTAACTTATGTTTAATGGCAATCGATACATTGTGATCGATTACGAATGGAATATCTAATTGTATTTATTTATTCTAGATATTTTATTACTTTTTCCTCTTATTGTATTCAAATCATCAAATTTTCTGTAAAATCATTCTCTGTAGTGTATGTTATAGGTGAAGAAACTTATAAGAATTTGTAAAACCAGTTGTGAAACAATTTCATTAACATTACTGAATTAACAAGGAGTTTGGTTCGTTTAATTTGATCGAAATGTATAATATCAATAATTTATAGATTATTTTTTACTCCGAATCGGATAATTAATAAAAAAAATTTGCAATATTATTAGCTAAGATAGATAGATTTTATAAAATAGATAAGATTTGTTGTTCGAAATACATTTTTGGAATTCTCAACTTTTCTCTGTAATATTAACACTGTATACCTATATATTTTATCATTTACTTCAAGTATTCGAGATTATTATTACAGCGTTTAAAAACTTATCTGTATGTAATTTATAATGTAATATCATTCATATAATTTATGATAGTATACGATTAATCATTTGTAAATCCCCTTTAGTACAGATTTATTCGCTTCCTCATTAATCGTAAACTATGCAACATCAAGAATTGCATACTTTGAAAATTGGTCTCTGAGTTCATTTCTGTTTACGTTTGTGTAATGATTATGTAAGCGATATGATGTGAGTATTTTGTACATCAAATATGAGACTAAAGAAAGTATTTTTCCTTTACTATTATCAAGTAACTTAAACTGATTCCACATAATATGCTAATTTACATAATAAGTAAAACTATTTTTTGTGACCTAAAATTCAATGATAAGATGATTTAAATATATAAATTTATGATTACGTATATACATGTATATTACATATTATATAGCCTCAAAAAATGTCGTTTTCTGCATAATAATTAATATAAGGTGGAAACCCATGGGGATATACCGAAGGTTTTACGTGCCTCAAAACATTTGGTGGGTTCAGCGAGGTAAGAATTTCACGCGCAAGTACACTTCCGATAATCTTAAGTATTCATTCCGCGCACTCAAATTGTATATGTATGTAGAAGCGCATAGGAATCGACGGTTTTCCATTTTCAGCGGGTGTTTTAACCGACTCTAAACGTTTTCGAACCTCTTTTCATTGTCGACCTCGCGCAATTTTAATTGCCCACGAGACAGGAAGTATATGCACGCGTTTCTTTCATACAGTTGCGTATACGTTGTGTGTATACGATAACGGCCCTGGCTATATATGCGATCTCGCTTAATTTTGTCTTGGATAAAAATCGCCGTGGTCGAGAAAAACAATGGCGCGTTTGCTATCGTATACACTTCATTATATATCCCGAAAATCGGTTCATTCATTAATTTACGCACATGTGCCAGGTGCTCATCTTTCCTTTATTTTTATGTTGTTGGTCTATTTTTGTCTTTAAAATTTAGGTGCTCTTTTAATTCAACCGATGACGTATGTTCTACTATGTTTAGTTATACTTATTTTGGAAATAGTCTGCAGAAATTATGTGCAACGTGTATATTTTTCTTTATATTGAGCTGAGTATTTATGCATTTTGTTAAGAACGGTATAAGTAACTTCTATGATAAAATAATATTTTATAGAGTTATTTATTTCGGAGTACGACTTAAAAATTATTTTTTTGGATTTTATTGGAATGTTTAAACTAAACGTAAATTCGCTTAATAAAGTTTATATTTTATTTGTGTTGTTAGCTATTTTTAAAACGAATTACTGGGTAAAGTAAAAATACTTTATTAGTGTAAATACTAATAATTTAAACATTATATATCTGCTCGAAAATGTTATCATCTTTTGTGAAAAGAAAAATAATATTCCAAGATTATCATTACAGATATATAAAAAAGCATTTTATGAGTAACCAATTTGTTGAAATACTTGACATTTTTCATACTTGCGCTGAAGCTTAAAGCTCTTAACTTTTTATCAGTGAGCACTACTGTGTGCAAACAATTTTTTGATTCATATTTTATTTAAAGTGTTAACGGAAACTTCGTGCATTAAAAATATTAGTATATTTAATACTCTAAGTAAATTATTGTCTCGTGATTGAAATTTATTTTGTTTCATTTCAAAAACTAGAGAAAATAATATTTCAAGTATATGCATACATATATATCTATTCTCTGAGAAACGTATTATTTCTATTTTTAACACAGTGAATTTAAAAGCAGATACGAATAACCCAAATTCTTAATGAATAATGTTAATACAATTAAAGATTGAAACAAAATTCCTTTGTTACACGTGTGATGTAATAGAAAGAATGACTATATCTTCTTACAACTCAGTATTTTTGATAAAAATAGATTAAATCAGAAAGTGATAGAGATATTTCTTATATTTAAAATATAACAGGAAAAAATGTAAGACATTGTCCGAGTGATGAACTTTGTAAGAAAATAATTTCGAATCTTCATACCTTTAACAATTTATTATTCGATTGTTATTTATTTATTTAAGGAACAATTTTAAGTGCATCAACACAATTATCTATCTGAAGCTTTAATAAATACCAATGTTACAAAGTAGAGTGTAAAGCAATTAACAATCGATAACGTACATTGAAAAATAACTATGATCACAATTATAATTGATAAAATTTCTAAGAATTTAAAAAATTAATAATTGCATAAAATCGTATTTTGCATCAATATGAATAAAAATCTGTTGTTGTACATTATTATAAAAATTAATAATAAAATATAATTAAATACAATAACTTATCAAACTTGTCGTGTCATTGTTTGCCCAGAATGTTATAGACACCATGAAATTGAGAATATAATGTTTAATAAAATAAAGTAAAACTATACCAAATTATATTTGTAGATAAACTTGGCTATATGCAACTAAGAATGACCTGAATGCATTTTAATCAAATTTCAATAAGACTTACATTACTTTACAATACGAAAGTTATTAACAAAAGAAAACCGTACTTAATTTTCAGTACAATAATTTTTACACGCATTCTATTTTCTTTGTAAATTTTTTTTTAAAAATTGTTCAATCTGAAAATTAAGTTTCGTCATAAATAATTAATACCATCACGATAACTATAAATTGTAATAAAAATTATTGTATCAATACATTATTTTTATTTTGAACTATCTGAAACTTATAAAATACTTGATCTAAAAAAATATAAAAATGTACATGTCGTACAAACAAAAAACAAATCCGTACCTTTTGGCTTCAAAGGCGACGTTTTCATATTCTCCGCAAGGGAGACTCTTCTCACTGAATGTGGCATCTTTCCCACGTAATTTAAAATATCCAAAAATAAAAGATCTAAAAAGAAACTATTAATACTTATAAACTATAAACTAAAAGACAAACGAAGAATAGATCGACGCGGCGCGCGATCTTCGCGCGAATAAGTATGTATATATAATGTATACTCGTATAAGACCGATACACACCAGAGCCGATGAAGAAACGATTTCGACTCGTGGATCAGCTGTAAACCGGCGTCGTTTTTATGTGCGCGGTATTACTCGAAACCCCCGCCTCAACGATCGCGAGGACGATCGTTGCGTCCACCGATGCTTTGTACTCGCATCAAATCGATCGACTTTCTTTTGTAGAACAGCTTTTGACATTCGACGTGCATCTGCTAGTGGTGTTGCCAATTTTATTTCTTTTTTTTATTTTCGTTCATTTTTTTTTAAACTCACGTTATCAGGGTCATTTGTTCACTACGTGTGCAATTGATGGTTGAAAAAAATAGGCTACCGATACAAGTGTTAGTCGATGCGTGCATACGTATACCGGACTTGTTTTTTAAGGGTGACTATATATGCATATATATAGGAGTGCACTCAAAACATGTTTGTTGTTATCATTTTCCTTTTACGCTATTATTGAAATTTGTGGAGTACGAGAAAGTTTGTTTGATAATATAATACCTGTACGAGTATTATTAATGTTCTTTACTTTGTTATAATTGAGAGTGTTGATTCATTTTTTCTTATACAATTACATAAGGTTTACAAAGTTTGTTAATCGTTGGTACGTATTGGATAAGAACGAATTTTATAAACTTCATTTGTTTTTCTTTAATCAATCTTCTCTTTCATTATGTAAGACGAATGTAGTTATTGAAATTTCGTATATGCGAAAGAAAATATAATATATTTAAGTTAATACACAAAAGGAAAAATTTACGTATGTCATATAGAAATGCAATAATGAATTAATGCATATATGCGTGACTAAATAATTAACATAAACAAAAAAATTACGCATTTTTCTTAATGTTTCATTCGCAGCTTCACGTAAATTTATATTGAATGTCAAAGTTTATTACAACACGGTTACAAGTGTGAATAATATATTGACGTCATACAATATATCTTTATCAAATTCCTACAGATTCTCAAGAATTCGTAAGTATTTAATTAAATGTATTACATAAAATCACACGGTGTTAAAAAAATTTGGTACTTATCAAAGCATATTCGTAAATAACGTTAAAATAAAAAAAAATATAATATAATTTTATTAACTAGTTGAAAGTCGTTCGACACAAACGTATATAAAAAAAATTCATTATTATTTGTAAGAGCACGTACATACATATGAACATCTTGTTTTATGAATTCTTTACAATTTGTTTTATAAACATCTCGTCGAGTTCTTTGTCAATGTATAGTATTGTTTAAAACATATTTATAATAGAGATATCGTTATTAAATTCCAAAACGTATTCGAATTTTTATCAATTATATTCTATAAACATACATTATGTATAAAAATGTATTATTTTAATGACAATGATCTACTTATTAAAGTGAATCTTCCCTATATTTTTATATCTGATTGATAGTATACATTCGCTCGCGAGAAAATTTGATCGATTACAATTGTTTGCTTTTCCAATCGCAAATAAGGCGAAGCAATGAACTCCAAGGTAAATTGCAGCGTCCTCCGTATTTAAACCTTTGCAGGTAAACGCAACTTCACATTCTTATTACAATTGTAAAAGTGGACGATGGACGTGCATATATACAATTATGTTACGCTGTTAAAATTACGAATGAATAAGTACTGTACATTGTTAACGTAGCTATTTGTAATAAAATAATTATTAAAATAAATTATCAAAATGTGCGTATGAAAATTCAGTTATACTTATATCATTACAAATACTACACTATACGTCGTGAAATTTCCACTACACCGAAAATCACGATATCTCGTTGAAGCATTATATAAAAATGTGATTGTTTTGTATAAATATTATTAACCTTGATACATAAAACAATGTTCATTGTTAAATAAGTAAATAATAAAAAAATTTTTGATAAAAATAATTCTTGTAGTGTACAATTATAAGTCTATATTGTAGATTAACCGTAGTGCAAAAATGAAATTGATATATTTTGTTTAATTACAATTTTTAAATAAATAAGGAAAGATTTTGATGTGAAAAAAGTATACAAGGAAAATTATTAACTTTAATAACTGAATAATACTGATATAATTAAATATTTTAAATAATCTTCAAGTATAAATTAAAGAAAAGTTTATTATTAAATGATCTTACATTCTAAACGATAATGATTAGTTGTTTTAATTTTTACACATTTTTACGAATTATAATAACATTTCTTTAGTACGACGCATTAGAAACTTCGAAATTTCTGCATGACCTATTATGCAAAATGTACGTACACCTGCTTAGAATCTGGAATTTTACACGTTGAATTATATTATTTACGATCATTTTTAATGGATATTTTACCACAAAATATTTGTAAGATTCCGAGAAGACTTTAGAATTTTATGTTTTTCAATGATTCTCGTATAAATCTTTTAAACTTTTACTCGCAAGTAACAATTGTTAATTATGAAATTACGTGCAGCCTGATATCAATCAGAAGCATGTAGTCATAAATATATTCAATTGACAAATATAATTGATCTTCTCTTTTTCGAACGTTGATTTTCATAAGAAAACATCGACAATTTCGATTCATCGAAGATTTACAATGTTGATAAAAAGTATACACGTAACTTCCAAATTAATGTGATTCTTAACAGTATTTCCATATTCATACATGTAGATTTTCATTAGCTCAATAAGATTCATTTTTAATAGCACTCGACATCTAAGCGTGCATTTATCGATTTATCTGTGGCAAATCAGTGATATTACGTGTATATACATATATATACGTTTTCAAAATCAACGAAAACGTGATTCACTTTGTTTTCTGGCATTGCACGTATGTGCTTAGATTACGTCATTTTATTCTCCAAAATATCAAAGTGTTTGTATACAATGGGATTGTAAAGAAATAGGATCAAGGCTAGTGAAATTAATTGATAGTTAACCTTTTTTTTGTATGTAATTATACATAACACTTTAAATAGATTTATGACTGACAAATTTATTAATTATATTACCCTTCGATATCGGTTATTCATTTACGTTCTGAATTGCTTACTTTTATCTTGGAGTTTATGACTTTTGTCGATTACGGTTGTAAATCATTGTTTCGTTATTATAATTGCCAATAAAACGTGTATATGACGAAATTATCAGAGGTATTTGTATTTACATGAGTGTTTATTGATCCTCAGTGCAAATAGGTAAAATTTAGTTTTTCCTAAAATCTAATAAAGAATTTGATCACTTCAAATTTACTTGTATAAAGAATTTACGAGTGCATTCATTGTATACAATTAAATATTCATTAATTCTATAACAAACAATAATACACAAGTATAATGACTAAAGTAAATTTTCACGCGGTGATTCTACATCTGTATTTACTACCATAATGATATAATTTTTTTAATGAAATTTAAAGACGAGTATCATTTGCAACAACTTGTCTAACAATGTAAAATAGATTTGTTTAATTAGTTTAAACACAACTTATTTAATTATAATTACATTTTTTTAATTTTTAAAAATCTATAATTTAGTTCGGTAATAAAACACATTATATATGTATAATTGTCTATTATAGATTAAATTTATTATTTATACATAGGAATATTTCATGAATCTTGGAATTATATTACAAAAGAAACAAGATTTAAGCTATGGAAAAAAGTGTCGGTTATCTTTCATCATCGGATAGGAAGTGGGTTAAGACGTCTGTATTGCTAATGATAAGATCAATTACTTACACGCGATAAATTTTGCAAAGGTGTTTAAGACAATAGAAACAAAATATCAGATTTCAATTTTTTTTCCATATTTTTTTATAATAAATCCTATAAACGGTATACCCATACTTTTCATGTTTCGTCAATACGCTGCACTTTGACGTCTGATAAAAAGTTATTAAGCGGAATAAGTACACGCTTAAAAAGGAAGTAATTAAATGCAAATATTTAAATACATACTTATAGAAATGTAACGTACGTCTTTACTATTCCAAGTATTAACAAAGTTAAGTACGTGTAATAAAATATAACGTTGCGGTAAGACACGAGACATTTCATACTTTAATAATTTATTGAAATTCATTTATAAGATACGCATCTGTATATATACGCGTACCATTTGCACGCAAAGAAAAACAAGTTTTTCTTTTTTCAAATTACAATTTATAATTATAACAATAAAATATTGAAAATACTTGATATAAATAAACAAAATTTCTTTGGGATTCTTTCCACACTTTAATAAAACCTGTCACCTGTACCACAGATCATTCATCATAATGTTCGTTCACCGATACCGTACGATAATTTTTACATTAAATTTTTTACGACTCGCGCATTTTTTCTAACAGCAATAAATACATAGTAGACATATCCATCGATCAGCGCCGTATATTAAACTGGAATGCAAAATGTTCATGTCCATGAAAAAAAGATTTTTTTAAAAGAAAACGCTCTCGTTCCTCGTTATCGTGACAACAAAACCCGTGGAATTTCTCGTGCTAGCATCTCGTGATACAAATGTTCGATAAATCAGAAATCGCCGATCATTGAATGATTATGTGGATTTACAAAGTTTAAACAAGGTAAGATAAAAACATCGGGTCTGTTAGATCTTCGTCTATAGGGATATATAATTAAAACTGCAAGTCAATTTCAAGTGCTAAAATTATGACGAACACTATGCGTAATTTTTTTTTAATTATCTTTCTTATTTCTACTATAGTGACGTAAGTTTTAGACATATCAAGAGGTTACACTAATTAAACGTACATTTCTAAGTGAAACTGAAATTTTCGAGATATAGTCAAGTGTATTAGCACTTTCGAATGTTCGTGTGTATATATAGATATACATACATGTGCGTGTTTTATTATCTTGTCACTATATTATTACTAAGATGACACTTTTATGTACTAAACTTATCAAATCTTATAAATTTCATCGATAATTATAATTAAAAAAATATGTGTTCAATGTTTTACAAAATTTATTATGTAAAATATATTATGTTACAAAATTACATAGTATGATACGTGATGCTATTTTACATAGGCAATGGTATCTATAATACTTATAGAAATTTCAGATGCATTAGAATGCTAATAATTACAAATATTTCTAAAATTCTTTTTACGTAGTTTTATAAATTACAAGAAAAATGAAAAATTATAAATGAAACGTACACTAGTGTTTAAATATTCTCGTTTAACAACGAGTTTCATCTTCCTTTGTTATTTGTTCGGGAATGGACAGCGTAGTTGGTTCACCGGTTATCGAAATCGTCGAGAGTCGTGGACGTCTTGATGGTACATCACCTTCCGGCTCGTTCCAAGCTTGAATATGAGCTTGTCCGAAAATTAAGAAAAAGAGATTGGATACTAAATAAATACCAGCTGTTATGTAGAAGACTATGTGCCATAATTTGACGTTACTCTGTAAAAATAAAATACAAACTATATACTAAAAATATATACATTTAGTTTTAACATCGATTCGCTACTGATAAAAATTTCTTAATTTTAATTAAATAATAATTCATTATTTACACATACATGCTTAAATTCAATTACGTAAATGAATTTCTGTCAATTAATACAAATTTACATATACCTACAAATTAGTGAGTTTTTGAAATTAAATTATTTTCTTTACTAAAATATACGTCGTCGCGTAATTAGTCATAAATAACTTTTTTTTGTATTAAATTAAAAAAATTGTGTTTTATATATTTCTTTTTTCATTTTGTATCTTGTATCATTAAGTCATTAATTAAAGCATTCTTTGATGAATATCAAAAATTTATAACGTTCAATAAATTATCTTCAAATAATATCGAATAGCGTAAGATAATCTGAAACGACCATTTGAGAATTTAGAAATAATTTTATCTAATCACCGAAGCTATACAATTTTTGAAACCCTTACTCTAGAGTTAATAATCACTTAAATTTATTACGTAACGTACGTAAGTAAACGTTTGTTTACGTTTCAATGTATTATTTAGATAACAATTGCAAATCAATATTTTATTTACAATAAAGACAGTAGGTAATGATGTTTTAAGTGCAAAGTCAGTTCATATTCATAGTTAAATAAATGCATCGATTGATTTTATAGAATGCCCTACCCCTAGTGGAAACTGAGCATTTTAAGGTTAGTTGAAAATATTTTTTGGCCATTAGTTGTAGAATTATTGGCCATTTGTGACCAAATGGCCAATTTTTGGTCAAAAAAACGTTTCATAAATACTTTCATTTCTACTAGGGACGTGTAATCATATTATGTATGCGTGTGTAGCTCAAAATAGTAAATTAAAAATAAAATATTGTGAATTACATATAGTTACCTCGTCACTGCTGACTATTGCACCACAAACTAACGGTGTAACGATACCGAGAATGTTAGCCATACCATTGGTAATGGACATCATCGGGCCAGCGAAATTGGGGCTTAAATCAATGTGATTGATTTGGAAACCACATGTGATACCAGAGTTAAAACCAACCGCGAGAACCATAATTGCTACAAGAATAGTTTTATTCGTCGTCGTAACCAAACATAAAGCTATTAGACATACAGCCGGAATCCAAAGACCTATTGTATTGCTGACTTTGCGGACGACGGCTAAAGATGCCCCTTTCTTTAAAGCATAATCTGCCAAGTAACTTATAGGGAACCCCAACAGCCACATTGATAAATAAGGCAGTCCTGACACTCCTCCGCTCTGTACATAAAAAAATAGAGTTATAGAGTTAATTTTAGATCAAGTAACATTGATTTCGAAAGTTTTTTTGTTATTTTCACAAAACGCAATTTTTTATTTTGTTTTTTCATTATGCATGTAATTAGTTCAAAATTATATACTACGTTTTTTGTTATAACTTTGAGTAACATCTTTTGATTTAATAAAATAATGAAAGAATTGTTTCTCAATTATATGAAGGTAAAATAATAAAAATATCGTTACGACATTTAGCAATTAAAAAATTGAAATAAAAAAACTCATTTGTATAAGCTGATTTTTTTAAAATATGCTTTTAGAAATAAAACTTTTATTCATTTTTGCATATAAAAATTAAATCTAAACTTATAATACTGTTTGGAATTTTTGCTTTGTTAATCAATCTTGAGCTTATTTAAAAAATTGCATAATATGACTTATGAAGGAAGAATTATATGCGATAATAGAAATTAAATCGTTAATGAAACGTTTTGCGACTACTTTTACCAAAAATGTACAAAAAAATCGTAGTTTACATCACACAGATCATTTCCAGTAAGGCATTTATATATATATATATATACTAATAAGGAAAGGCCCTTTGGAGACTTTTTTTATTTTGAAACTGTGTGAAATGAGAAGATTTTTGTCTGAGGATTTTGTTCTGTAGGCCCTAGTGATAAAAATATTCAACAGTCCTAAATATATGTAGGGGAAAAAGATCTACACACCATTTAAAATAACTAAAGTTTTAGTTAACCTATAGCTAGTATCTAAAAACAAGAAAATAGTTGGCATCAACAACTATTATTTACAAAAGAAACGTATAATCAAAAAATTGTCATGGAAATAAAATACAAAATCAAAATTAAAGTATGTATAAAAATTAACGTAATTTATAACAATATTTAAATTAACATAATACTTTTGAAAATTTTAAGTCATTCAAAAAAACCAAAGTTCAAAGAATTGCTCTTGATGCTAATTTTTTTTTTATTTATACATAATAGCGACAGGTTAGCTAAAACTTGAGTAATTTTAAATGGCTTAAAGTCTTTTTTCCCCTAGATTTTTTAAAAATGTCGAATATCTTTATCCCTATAACCCATAGGAAAAAAATCTTGAGAAGAGTCTTTTAATTTGAGCCAATGGATGATATTCCACAGTTTCAAATATATTCGTTTCCTGAAGACCATGTTCTTGCACACAGCAGCGGCGGTGAAATATTCAAATATTATAGAGATAAATAAAAATTGAACCTCTTGAACGTTGAACTTCAGTACATTATTCATATAAGTTGGCATTTCCGTAAGAAGTGTATAAAATCCCCAATTATGGCCACAGTGAACGACGATCAATGCCCACATGGGAGTAGAAGACAAAATTTTTCCCCACGGTACTCTTGGTTTCTAAAAATAAAATTTTTTTTTCATTTAAATCAATTATATACAAACATTGGTGTACACTTCTTTTATTCAAACATACCAGAACATCTGCAGCTTTATCCAAATTTCCAAGACTATCATTAATATAAAACGCTTCTTTAGGACAAATTCTTGGATGTTCGGATGGTGTGTCCGCACCTATACAATAAAATACTACGCTCCACAAAATACCTACTGCACCGAAAATATAAAAGACACTAGGCCAACCAATAGCCGATGCCGCAAGTGCTCCGGAAATTGGCATTGTCACTACATTGCCGAATTGAGCTCCGTTCATCACGAAGGAACCTAAAATGAGATATTTATGTTATCATGGTAAAATATTTTTCAATAAATCCATTTTAATAATATTTTCTCTAGTTTTGTTATTTTGCTAGAGTACAAAAATCCACGTAATACCGTATCATATCCAATTTCGGATCAGTAAACAATTATTGATCCTTCTTTACCATAAATAAAAACAATAATAATTATAAATCGATATAAAACCATTTGGATAACTTTATAAAGATAATAAACAAAACTATATATTATTTGGAAAAATATATTATTAACTGGTATATGTTTGTGGTAGTAGGTGTGATCAGAAATTGGATATGATACGGTATGCATTATATTATAAAATGAAAATATACCCAATCTCGCTCTTTCCAACGGTGGCACCCACCTCGATAACAAAGTTTGAGTGCAAGGCAATAAGCAACCTTGACAGAGTCCTTGCGCAACCCTACAGCAAATCACCGGAATATCACCATAATTAGCTAACCATGGTGGTAACAAATGCAGAACCGAAGCTAGAAAAATACCACAAGCTAAAAGTTTTTGAGCACTTCGGGTACTAGCTATGTGACCACTTGGAACTTGTGTTATTACGTAGCCCCAGAAAAATGAACTCAAAATCAAATCGCTTGTTTCCTTGTCCCAATCGTAATCCTGCATAAAAATATCGGAAAATGAATTAAATTTCAAGCTAAACTTAACTCGTATTTAGTTTGAAAATGTGGTAATAATATACTGAGAAAAAAGATTATTATTTCTCTATTCAAAATTATTGCCCTTAATTAAGTAACAAAATTATAAGTATATAATAAATGATAATTTGTTAAAACAAATATTTTACAAATTTAATATAATTATTGTACTATATAATACAAAGTTTGTAAGTTTGTAAATATATAATAAAATTGTTATATGCTTAGTGCGCACATCAATAAACAAGACTCACTCCATTTGTTTTTTACAATCTAAAAATTTTTAAATACCTGCTCCGAGATTGTTTGAAAAAAAATGTATACATGGTTTAAAAATAATTTAGAATAACAATTACATTTACTCTACAATTTGATAAGACTTGTATTATAAGATATCATCATTATAATATAATCAATCTTCGAGGAAAACAATTTAATAATTATTAACTTTGAAATGTATATATAGAAACTGATTTATTTTTGTAATTGCGATAAGTAATGATCATTCTCTTTTTCCTTACTCTAATTTAAAATATTAAAATCTTACTACGTACAACTTTCTTTTACAACGATTCATAATTTACATACCGGAAAATTGGGATTAGCAGAAAGTTTATTCCTCATAGCGACGATGGCAACTGACATGCTAACTCGATGTCCATAAGCTATCGCCATTCCCAAAAACAACATCAGTGCCTGCACGTGCCTCGAGCCAACTATATGTATAAAAAGTTCAATCACCGTGTAAATACATTGCATTACTTATAAATAAATAAAAAAAATTGTATATAAAATATGTACATGGCGCGATATCATTTTCTTCTTTCTTGTTATCCATTCTGATTAATCCTGTTAGGTACCTATTTCAATGACATTTGGCGTTAGACTAAAAAATATATAACTTTCACGATTTTCCACAGATCTTTCCTTCGCGAAGGCAAACATTATTCTGGCATTATAAATCGAAAGAATCTGATGAAATTTAATCCAATTTGATCTGTAGTGGATAACGATATCGCTAGACGGTATCTTATAAATAACACGTTATAAAATATTATCATAATAGAAATCGGTCATATATACATTAATGGTGGAATTTTTGCATATAATAAATATTATTAAAATCCAGCATTTGTGTCATAGTGTATAAAATAATATTAATCTATTGTAACAATCACATTTATAAACTATTGGTACGGAATCTGGTCAAAAATTAAAATTAAGTTTTGTCTAAATGAATTTTTTATAGTTATTATAAATGAATTTTTTTTTATATTGATTATTAAATAGGTAACACTTTTATGAATTTTCTAATAAAATCTATAGATGTAACATTTTCTACAAAAAGTAATAAGTACAAGTATTTCTTTAATTTTTTCTGAAAGAGGGTCATATAAAATAGATGTTCGAAACGTTGAAAAATAAAATTTTATTAAACGAATACACCATTAGTGTCATTTATTTAAAACAACTACTACTCCGCCATCAGAATCAATTTATCAACAAGTATTTCTTATTCTGTTTGCTATAAATATTCTATAAATATTACCTTAATATTTGAATATGCTCCTAAATGATCATCATGACGATTAAGAAACAATTCATTCAGATTTGCTACAGATGGTGTTGAAGCACACGACAAATATACTCTTACTTTAACTCCGAAGAAAAATAAATTTTACTTCGGATTACAAAAATACCACATTAATTTTCAGCTGACTTCCATGACTTTACATTCGTATGTCACTTGCAAACTGATACGTATTAAAAATTTTTTTAATTCGTAACTTTTTTTAATGTTCTAAGATGTCTATGGCTTTTGGTTATTAGAAATAATAACTCCTTATTTTGCTGCTACATCATCGATGACAATATTTAGCAAACGATTAAAAAATAATGTTATACTTATGCATCCTATATTAATTATATAAAATATTTTTAATTGAACAGTTTTATTAAATTTTTTTACAGGAAGCATTATGTTACATAAGAATCTAATTCATAAAAATGTTAAGAATAATTCACTACATTCTATTTAATTTATCATATTATCAATTAATTGCTATTGGCTTGTTTGCCTGCAATTAAAAAAAGATTAGAATGTACTTTACAGTATTAAAGTTAATTGTACTCTTTTCTTATGATGTATCATATCTTCTGTTGTGATTGTGATATTGTTTAATTAATATTTTCACATCACTATAGATATCTACATGATATTAAAAATATATGATTCTATGTACTTACCTGATTGCTTATAAAATTTTTTAATATTGTAAAACATTTTTATATGATTTATATACCAATTTATTAATTTTGCATTTACAATAAGGTTTGATTGTTAAGAATTATGCGACACTACTACTCATAATGCTAGTCATTACATGTGTATGCGTATATATATATATATATATATATATATATATATACTCACTACACACACACACACACATAAATAATATTACTCCAACTTAGTTGCTATAGGCAGATAACGATAATATTGATCTTATAATTAACTTTTTATTATAGGATTATAAAATAAAAGTAAAAGAATTTATTAAATTGTTTAGTAAGAAATCAAATCTACAGAATTGAATCTTAAATTACATTATAAAAATTTGTTAAGATTCTCAGCTACTATATATAATAAATCAAAATGTCTATGTTTATAAATTTTACGCATGAGATAACAATTTTGCTAAAGACAGGTATTTCGCGTAACAACTAGAATACTAGAAATATAATAATTGCAACATTAAGTTTAATTTAGTATTATTTATTTTTACTAAATACTAAGTAATATTAAGTCACATGATAAAAGATATACGAAAACGAAAATAATCCGCAGTTTATTTACATTACTATTACTACAATTAGAATGTAAGTATTTACAAGTAATTTATGTATGAAAGATTAATTACAAATGTATCTCCTACCATCACATATACCGAGTACAAAGTTCATCTCGTTTTAGTGCACATCAATTATGGTTCAGTAGACAGTATTTTCGGTTCGAAATTGGAAATAATCGAATGTTTCTTGTGCAAATAATTCCAAGGTTGCGTTTTACCTCTCGCAAATACTATGAAAATGAGATTCGAGATGAAGTATACGAACGCTGTGATGTAGAAAACTAAATGCCATGGACCAGGATCCGTCTGAAAAAAGACACGTTGTTGTTCTTAGTTTCATTTTTCAATATTTTGGTAATACATTGAATATTGAAAATGCACAACTGAAAGTATGGAATTTCTAAGTGTTGAAATAGGTTTTTGTAAACCCTATAAAATCAATTATTATTTTTAACAATATACATTGACATAAGTCTTTTAAGGTTGCAAGTCTAAAGTTACATTATTTTATCTATATAGAACTGTTGAATAAAAAATTAAAACTAACATTCTATAAAATAGAGTCATTATCAGTTGTAACAAATAATTTAAACAAATGAATATTAAGAATCTTAAAAAATTTTAATAAACATATAAACTCACAGAATCCTGAACGATAGCACCAACAAGTATAGGGGCAATAATACTGATTATTGTACTGAAACAGTTGCTAATTGAAAACAAGGTACCAGAAAAATTTGGGCTCAGATCTATATAATTGTCGTAGAAACCAGATGTAATAGATGCTTTAAGTCCTACAGCGACGACGAGTGTCAGGATCGGCCAAACTTTGTCGAATGAATCGACGAAACAAAGCAGCACCAATCCTATAGCAGGTAGCCACATACCTACAGTGTTCCAAATTCGTCTAATCGTACCGCGGGAAACATTTTTACTCATTGCATAATCGGCTAACCAACTGGAAGGGAATCCTACGACCCACAATGAAAGGTACGGTAGTGCTGATACCATACCCGTCTGTAAAAATTAATATTTACAATGAAATTACAATTATATAGTTATTTAATAAATTATATATTCATAAATCTGTAAATTGATTTCATTATTTAGAGGTGTGACAAATTAACCCTTTCATTCAAATCAATACACAAGATTTTGTCAGCGGCTTTTTGTTCCCTACCATCCTAACAATCTAACAAGTGCTAAAAATAATGATAGTGCATATCTATTAAAACAATTATCGGTAATAACACGTCTATAAAAGAACAAAATTATCAGATATAAATTTATGAATGAAAGGGTTAAAAGTTATAAATGTCCAAATGTGGTATATTATATCCGGATGATCACGATCGATATAATATATTTTTGATACAAACATTTAATCTAAATGTTTGTTAACCACCTACATATATTTAATATCAATATAAGATAACATATTAATCTTTGACATGCATTTGGAATAAAACAGAGAAATCGAGAAATATCCATTAATACATGCAAATGCCGGGTTCAACAATTTACCTCTGCGATTCCAAAGTTTAAAACTGTCTTCATATAAGCTGGTATTCCTGTCAAGAGGATCCACGATCCCCACGTGTAACCAGCATGAACGACATTTAATCCCCATGCAGGTCGGGATGTAAGAATTTCTCTCCATGGTATTTTTGGTCTCTGTTACAAACAGATTCGAATCGATAGATTAATATCAACGTTATTCATTACGTTAATTATAATTTCATAAAAAGTTCACCAACACTTTCGATTTCGGTATCCGATTGCCACAAGCTTTCCATAATAAATTTTTTTTCATCTTCGTCTATGGTTGGATGAACCGAAGGAGAATCCGAGACTTTGAAAAACAACACGATACCCATGAAAACGCTTGCACTCCCGAAAGTGTAAAATATACTGGGCCAACCCAAATTCGAAGCGGCTATTACACCCGACAGTCCCATTGCTGCAACCGTTCCTAATGCTGATCCAGTTGAAATAAACGTACCTATAAATTAATTAATTTTATTATTATTTATTTATTGAAATTATGTAAATTTTCATTAACTCAAAATATGCAAATAATAAAATATTGCCTCTCTATATATGACTATGTAGTATACGTTGATTATAACAGGTGAAGGTAACGTTTGTCGTCATACTTTCGTTTAATAATAATATATTTATCAATGGATTGTATAATGATAATCTTAAACTTTGACGCACATTTTCGGATTAATTTTAGATGTATCTTATTTTGTTTGTTAATTATTTTAAGTAACAATAGTTTTTAAGTAAATAATTATAAAATTGGCTGCATGGCAAAAATTAATAAACTTTTTAATACAATCCTAGTACGCGGATAAAGAAACTGAATATATAACTTACTTATCCTCGATCTTTCGTTTGGTGGTGCCCATTTAGAAACTAAAGTATGAATACATGGAATTAAACCACCTTGAAGAACACCTATAGCGACTCTACTAAAACAAACGAGGATCCATCCTCCCCAGTCAGCAAATAGAGGAATCATCATATAAATGATACCAGCAAAAAATGTTCCGATTGAAAAAACTTTCTGAGCACTCCAAGTAGTTGCTAAATAACCACTAGGTATTTGCGTCAATCCGGAGCCCCATAAAAAAGAACTCAGTACCAACGATTTTTCTTTTGGTCCCCATTTGTATTCCTACGAAATAAATTGAATTAATCAAAATGCGTTCGCATCAAAATAAAAAAATAATAATATATAAAAATTATAAATGCATACTTTAAAATTTGAATTAGTCGATTTGGCATCTGTCATAGCTACAATGGCAACGGACAACGATATGCGTATTCCATAAGCGATTAATAGTGCAAGTGACAACAAAATTGTTTGAACATGCCTAGTCCCAAATTTTGCTAAAAATATATTTTCAACGTTTGATTTAACTAGTTTTACGAATGTTCGGAATAAATCTTTAAATAATTATTCTAGCATTTATTTCGTACGAGTATTATCAATTTACCTTTTGGAAGAGACACATTTTCTATCTTCATCTTGATGTTTTCCTAGCGACCTGTATTAAACAAGTAGCAATAACTTTCTAGGGTTAGTGAATTTATAGATTCTTCCCTCTCCAACAAAATTTTACAATTTCTGTTGAATTATTGGAGATAAAAGATATCTGATTTGCCGATTTCGCTTAGTTGATCCCTCTTAAGTATATGTATATATATACATATACATATTATCACTATATTGGCAACGACATGTAAATCCTACAAAATTAATGTGTTCAGTAAGAAAAGATTGTACGATTGTCTTATCAAAATCCCAATATCATTTTTTCAAACTCAATTTAACTATTCAATATTTATATTCATCAAGAATTTATAACAAATATTGAATATATTTGTAACAATGTATGTATGTCGACCTAGTCAATGTTGCTTTCATACTACTGATAAAGTATTTCTATAATAATTATTTGAATTTTATATCGGATAAAAGGTTTTCATTCATTTTATTATTTTCATCCTGATTATTTTCTTTTACAACAGTGTCTATATATTAAGTAAAAAATAACCATATCAGTTTAAATAAGTATATTAAAAAAGTATGTTAACGGAACGACAGAGTTAGAAATTGGTCATTTGTTATATATTTTTATAAATAAGTGAATGAGTTTTTAAAAAGAATCCTGTCTTTCTGGCCTTTAGGCGTGTTTTAAACAGTATATCCGAATTTTTTGAGTTTTTGAAATTGATAATTTAATAACTATGTTTGGGTTGCAAGATTACGTCTCTTTTGACTAAAAATTACCGACCATAACATGTATATTCAATTATTTTGAAAAAAATTATTTATACTTAAAAATCAATTTTATGGCCCTCATTTATGTTTTGGGGTTGAAACTGCTCTTAAGGGGATGTTGGAGTCAAATTACAGGGATCAACACAATTCAACCCAAAAATTAAATTATTAAGATTTAATTGCGTTCTTTTTTAAATACCTAGGAACGTATTTATTTCTATAACTATGTAACTTTATCAAAGCTTGAGATGAGAAATCTATATTTCTAATCTTAATTATTATTTATGACCAAAAAAATCAATGTTTTATAGGTATTACGTCTTTTATTTGATACATAAACATTATTTAAGACATCTTTAAAAAAAACCCCAAGTTTAAGTACACTTACTTCATATAACCATTGTACGCATCAATTTTTTTTTTACTTTTAACATAAATTGACCAACACGAGTAATTATACTTAAAATTTTCTACATTTTCAATATAATTCTTAAAAAACATCGTTACTTGAAAAGTGTACTATACGAAATTGGAATTCTTACCATAACACATTAAAATTCACCTATAGTTCGATTGTATATTTATGATTATATCATAGATTACATTATAATAATCATTATAGCTCAAGCAACTAAATTGATAAGAGTACATTGTAAAACAATAAATTATTGTTGTGATCCAATCAACTATTTAACAGTTGTATAAGAGAAGATGTGTTTTTAATATTGAAGAAAAGATTTTATGATATTTATGACGTAGAAATGTGTATTTAATTGATCAATTCTCTTAATTCAAAAAAGATTGGCGAATTATTGGTAATCTCACCTATTATCTAAATGACAAAACATAAAAACATATTCTCAAATTAATTTTGAAGACGTCGGGTTATTTGATGTACTCTTAAAATAAAATTTTATTGTATTGAGTTCAAGAAACTTATAAGTATTAAAGGTAATATAATTTCAATGAATATAATAATGATAAATTATAAATTCGTATAAAAAGTTCGAAAATATGTATTTTATATATGATGTATGTGGAATCTATGTAACTCTGGATCTAAATAAATAAAATAAAATAAAAATCATTTTATACGTGTAAACTGTTAGAAATTAATTCAAAACAAAAAATATATAACAATAATGTTTATTAATTAAGTTAGAATTTCAGTAATATTGTTCATTATTACTAAACACATTACATTAACGATAATTTATATACAATATTTACACGGCGAATATATTAATTAACAAATTATCTCAATAACACATGGCAATTTAACATTTTAAATATCGCAACGTTGAAATCAATTCATAGTAAATATATTACTATATCGAATACATAAAAATTATGCAACTATCCTAAATGTACTTTATACAAAATTTTTTATCTATAATAATAATAATTGAAATTCTATAATTATATTTGAAAATTTTGGAGTCATGATAACCCAGTCATAAGTTACGTAGTATCAAAATTCATCTTGAAAAAAGTGTGCTGTATCGAGATTCTAAAATTACAAATACTTTACAAAAGCTATATTTTTACAATTATGGAGTTTCAAAATTTTTATGGAGTGTTAGAGTCATGGAGGATGGATTGTAAACTGTTGATACTGCCGACACATGATACGACCTCATCCCTCGTTCATTTGAAGAAGATGATGGATCGTTCCACCACTGAATTTCACCACTCCCGAATATAATGAAAATCAAATTTCCTAAAAAGTAGATGAATGCTGATATGTAGAATACAATATGCCACTGCTCAACGTTTTTCTGTAAAATTAAAATACAAAAGTTAATTACAAACGCTCATTAGTAAAACATAATTAAGTGAAAAACTGACTACATATCCTAAAGTATCCCAGAATTACCTGATCAGTAACGATATATCCACAAATAATTGGAGCAATAATAGCAACTATCGACGCAATGCAATTGGTAATAGACATCATTGTACCAGCAAAATTCGGGCTAAGATCTATATGATTTATTTGGAAACCACATAAGGAACCAGCGTTCAAACCCACTGCAATGACGAGTAAAGTGACTGGTATACTTTTATCCTCAATTCCAACAAAACACAGAGCTAGAAGTGCAATCGCTGGACCCCAATGTGCTACAGTATTGCTAACTTTTCGAATGCATCCTCTCGAAGCACCTCGATGTGATGCGTAATCTGATAACCAACTTGCTGGAAAACTGAGCAGCCACATTGCTAAGTAAGGTAACGCCGATATCGTGCCATTCTATAATTTTTAATCATTATATTTTATATGAATTTCACTAAACAATTAATATAGAACCGTAACATTTTACAGCTACGAATTTTTTTAAATATTATAATCTATCATATATTTACCGTTTTAATGCTAAATCCAACGATTTCACTCATATAAGTTGGCATTTCTGTTAGTAACATCCAAAAGCCCCAATTTTGTCCGCAATGAACAATAATTAAAGCCCACATTGGTAACGAAGTGAAGATTTCTTTCCAGGGTGTTTCTAATTTCTATAAACATAAATAAACCATTAATTATGTACTGTTTAGAATTTCTTTAATTTAACAGTTTGTATTATCGTATAATAGTAATACAATAAAATTATATTAATGATTTTTTATTAATTAAAATTACGTGTATAAAGTATAATTTTTTCAATTTAAAATTCAAAAGTTGCGCTTCTTGAATTCCAATATGGCGTATCGTGCGCCTGCGCAGTAAATTGAAGTACACTCTGACCTATCTATATGTACCTATTGCCAGTCAGGCAGTTAGTATTATCCTCTATATACTATGTGTAATTTTGTGTTTACAGTGTTGGAGGTTATAATTTAACATACAGCTTTTGTTTACATTGCACCACTTTGATATACTCTCTGATGCAGATTAATTTAATTGATGTAAACTGTAGGTAGCAGATATATGTAAATATTATGTACGTAACTTTGATTCACACCTATGTAAAATTATAATTTTTATTTCTAGTTAGTCATTTTGTGCAATTGTAAAAGTATACCCTATTCTGGAAATATTTTATACATATTTATTGATCTTTCAGACTACAAATATCTTATAAAATGGACACAATAAACCAAAATTCGTTAACTTTGGCTGTAAACAAAGAGTCAGATATTGAATTTAAAACTGAAATTGATGAGAAAATGAATTTCAAATATGAGCACGAAAGAAATAAAGATGAAATGTTTGACAATGAAATTATGATACCAAACAGATCTGCAAGCACTGTAAAAGAACGTAGAGAAAGTAAAGATAAAAATAGAAAAGAGTTAGAAGAAGAAGAGCGAGAGAAAATGCAGGTTTTAGTATCAAATTTTACCGAAGATCAACTTGACAGATATGAAATGTACAGAAGAGCTGCATTCCCTAAAGCAGCTATAAAACGAATAATGCAAACTATTACCGGATGTTCTGTATCGCAAAATGTTGTAATTGCAATGTCAGGTATTGCAAAAGTATTTATAGGTGAAATTGTTGAAGAAGCATTAGATGTCATGGAAGCTCATGAAGAAAGTGGTCCTCTACAACCAAAACATTTGAGAGAAGCTGTTCGAAGACTGAGACTAGAAGGGCAAATACCACATGGAAAATCCCAAAAACTATTTTTTCGGCTGTAAAAATTTATTGTAAATATTATGGTTTTGGCTAAAAGAATTGTATAGTAATGTGCAATGACCATCAAATGAAAATAATTATATTTCTTTAAGTGATGTAGTATGTCAAGGTATTTCTTGTTGTAATAAGAATCACTTCGTATATCATGTTTATTTAAATGTATTTAATGATTTTTAGAAAACTAAAATTCATTCTTCATCTCATCTATTACTATCAAAACCAGATCAATTTTATATATTTGATTATGTCTTTTTACAAATAAAACATTGTAATTAAATCATTAAGTATACTTTTTTTTATTCATTTTAATTATTTTAATATACTTGTATCTTTATACACTTTAAATAACTAGAGACTGAATTTGAGACAAATAAATATTAATTTATAATATATTAAAAAAACATTTTAAACTTCAAAAATAGAAAATATTAATAAAGTATATAAATTATTTAAAAAAGAGTAACGATTTACTTTATTTTCAATTGTATTTGTATTATAAAAAATTTTAATTAATAATTTATAATTGCTTCTATTTTTACTTGATTAACAACATTAATGAGTATATACAATATATCTTTTGCTTAAATATAGCTCAGAAATAGTTCACTATTCAAAATGACTATACTAATATCTTATTTACATCGCACACGAATTTCGCAATACAATTACGATACAGTTTCGATATAATTTTATCTTACGATAATTCTACAATTCAGTAATAATGTATGTCTATACGCAACGATCGAGCCCCCTTTTAAATGACGTGCAGAAATAATAACGTATGTTCTAATTTAATATTGAAACAATGAAAAGTCAACACAGTCATATAAAGAATATACGAAATAAATATTTAAACATGTTTTATGAAAAGACAATGTAAGTAGCAATGTATTTAAAATCAAATAGTATGAAGCACGTATATTTCTACTTGATTAAGGAAATGAAATATTGTTTTCTAGTTCCGCGTGGAAAATTTTTATACGATATCGCAATAATACACATTTTATATTGCACTAATTGACTTTATCAAACTGGAAAAAGAGATTCAAGATCGATTGTCGTAAGATTTTCTTTTACGTTTTATATTGAACACGCACATAAACAGTTAAATAAATGTGTTTGTTATTAAATGTTATTTGTTGTTATTATATTAAATTATGTATAGATAGAGTGATGATTTATTTATATGCTTGTTTAATATAGTATATGAGTAAAAATACTTATTAAAAAAATGATAGATTATTTTATTTTCTAATATATATTTAGGTCAGTGTTAAGTTCTAATTTGTCGAAAAAGCTTTATTAATATTGTCATAAATTTTTCATTGCAATTGTCAGCATTTAAGAAAACTGGACAAGACGTAGCGATAAGACAGAATTTTCCACTCGATGATTTTAATGAACTTTGAAAGATAATTATGCATTTTGTATATACATACTTCTTTTTCTTGATTGCCTGGCGTTATACCAAGACTCTGTTCGATGTATCGTTTCTCGGCGTCACTGATTTTCGCGTTCACCGATGGTGCATCCGAACCAAAGGAGTAAAATAAAAATGCCCAGAATATACTGACAGCTCCGAAAAAGTAAAAAATACTTGGCCATCCTAAACTAGATGCAGCCAATTGACCAGAAATTGGCATTGTTACTACTGTTCCTAACTGGCCACCCGCATAAGCAAACGTTCCTGTTATAATAAAAAATTTTTATTATCAAATTTTCAAATTCTATGTATTAATTGGAATAAAATTATGGATAGTTGGACTTTTCAAATTTGAGTAATTATTTCTACATTGACTCACGTATACGCCATTAATATAAAATTTTAATTCTCAATTTTTAATTATGTTCTTCGTAAGGAATTAAAAATGTATTAAAGAAAATCAGAAATTCTTATTAATTTTTTTTAATTATATCAAAACATTTTAAAGTTTCTTAAAGCATCACCTGTATTATATGTGATAATCATTGAATGAAAAAAGGTTAATACATTTAAACAAATACAAATTATCCTTGAAAGATAAAATTGAATAAAATATAAAATCTATGTTTATAAATATTACTATTATATATTATATGCGCGACTCGTTTAAAAAAATATTTATGTGTCTGTAGAATAATCTAAAATTAAATGTTTAAATCTTATCACATTGTAATAACGTAAATCAATTCTTATTTTTAAATATATATATAAAAGGAAACCTGCTAAATATCAATAATATGATTTTTCAATTCAATAATTAGAAATGAGTAATTCTAATACACATGAATTGACATTAAAAATGTTCGATATATACAATATTTAACGTTCAATATAACACATAATAAAAAAAATATATTTAATTGATAACACGAATATCTTACCTAATCGAGCTCTTTCGGACGGCGGCACCCACCTTGCCAGAAGGGTTTGTATTCCTGGTAAAACGCATCCTTGACTCAATCCCATTCCAACTCTGCAAGCACAAACTATCGCCCAGCCACCTGTATCCACCAACAATGGGATCGCGACACTTAAAACACCGCATATCAATAAACCAGTTGATAATAATTTTTGAGCGCTCCACGTGCTCGCAAGGTAACCACTAGGCACTTGCGTTACGATGTAACCCCAGAAAAACGAACTGAGTACCAGTGATTGTTCCCCTGGACTCCAATCGTAAGCCTGTAAGAGTTTTTGTCATTAGTTCGTTTCATTGTTTCTTATGCTACCATTCAGTCTTTTTTTACATTTGGTCAAGAAATAATAATTATAGTATGATATTTATAGTATGATCTAAGAAAAATTATCAACCTCGATTCGATATGGATATGTAATAATATTAAAATTGTAACATATTTTAAACATCGAAATGTAGAGTATAAACGGTATACCTTAAAGTTTGGATTAGCAGTTTCGGGTTTGGTCATAGCAACAATAGCCACTGAAAGGATAACTCTGAGACCGTAAGCTATCATCATTCCAAGAAACATGAGGAAGACCTGCAAGTGTCGTGTTCCAAGCCCACCTGTAACAAATACAGAGCTACGATTTTTGCCAAGTAGTAAAATTCTCTCGTTGTCCATCGTGTTGCTTTAAGTATACTAAGCGATTCTACACATCGTTTCCCCAGTGTAAACTTTTAGGGATATACGTTGAACCAAGTACTAATAAGATAGGCATTGCGGTCAGTACTTGCGGAAACAAAACAAATATTGATAACACGACTCAAACTCGATTTTCAATTTTGTTATATTTTAGAGTAGGCATATACAGGTGATTTAACACTCATTATGGGTAGTAACAACTTTATATAACGTTTGTTTAGAAGTCCAAATTGGATGCGTAATTTTTGTACACACATATATATTATACTTTTGTTAAAAGTTAACGCGCAAATTTACTCTTATATCCTCGAGAGCAGCATTGCCATAAATTCACAAGGTTAGATTTTATGCATGTGCGATTTCCTTCACAATTTCTTTTGCAATAAAAATCAGTGAATATAATTAAACGTACATAGTTCTCGAATGAAAAAAAAATTACACATTTTACATTTAATTTTAAATAGTACTCTTTTCACAATTATTTCTGACATAAATAGATATCTTTTAACGTTATCCCATCAAACAATTTACAATGTATCATAGTAAAACCGAAAGAAATTTAATAAATCATCGTTTGTACAAACAGCTAGAAAATTTCTTATCGTCGCGAAGGGCAATGTAAAAAAAAATTGTTTATATTGTGCAACCTTTGTACAATAGAGATAATTCTTATAACGATTTCGTTTCCATATAAATATATATATATATCGCCATTGAACTTGACGATTACACGTTTTTCCGATTGTTACCTCGCGCAAGGTTCGCGTGTCACATTATAAAATCAAGGCACAATTATAATGTTCGTCCAGGTGCAACGGGACCGTTTTGTATTTGTGAAATCTGAAATCCTATGGAAATACATATATACACGTATAATCAGTAAACGAACGGAAAAGCAATCATGTGATAAAACGTATAGCGCCTCGACTATTTTCAATTAGTTTTCACATATATATATATATATTTCTTATGTAACTAACTGGTGCTCTTTTACAGTTTTTCATATTTTTTTTTCAATATTTCCGGGGCTATTCTCGATTTATTACGATTGATAATTTAGATAACGGTTTTGTAATGCTGTAGATGCAAAAAATATTCCGAAGACAATTTTTTTCGTATTGCTCAACTTGTTTTTACTAGGCGACTTAAGTGCATGAAAATTTAATCAAATAATCATAAAACAATAATTATCAATAAGTCATGTTATTTTTTAAGAAAATTTACTACTTTTAACATTGTACCTTTATAAACATCTTGTGGATAGTGATAAAAAATAATATTTTTAAGGAATCGCGATCAACTGTTTATGGTTTTGAAAACATCATCGAATTAGGTCAGCAAATCACAATTAGTACGCACTAATTTAACATAAGCCATTGCTATTATCGCGCATCAATAATATACAAACAGCTGTTTTGAGACGAATTTAAATTTAGCATAATCATTAAAAATCATCCATCGATAAGATTTAATGCAATCGAGCAGAAAATTTAAAAAATTGAATTTTCCTTCATAATTGTTGATTTATATTACGATCTGGAGCAATAAATAATTAATAATTGTACAAAAATTTATATACTCTTGCATTAAAACAGAATTACTGATAAAATAGAAGTTATTCTTTTTCTCAATAAAAATGCCTTAGATAATAAGTAATACGTTGGAAAATTTTTTACATACTTATATTTATTTAATGAATGTGATTTATTGAAAATTGTTAATAAAAATGTGAACTTGCCGGAATGAAAAATAAAATATAAACTGCATATATTTCTTTATTTTAATTTATTCCTATATAACTTGGAAATGTAATAGTACAAATGGTATTTCATCTAGAAATTATAAGGATTAAAGAATGATACTTTTGTTTTTTCTTATGCTTTAATAATGTGTTAAGAACATAACATTATAAAGAAAAATAATTTCAGAAATTATCACCCGATTCAAATTTATAGTAATATAAACTTTCACCTTGAATAGATTTTTTCATAATAATTTTTTTATGAAAGATACATATATATGACTGATTGCTTAATAAAAATATAAATACAAATATATAACAACAATAATAATTAAAGCTAATTTTAAGTTAAAGCAAGTACAATCGGAATCTTTTATTCTATGATAGATTAGAATATAATTTGTATATAAATATGTAGATTTATATTACTCTTTATTAACTATATGTAATATACTGATTATTATTTAATTTCATATTTTAATAACCACTTTCTTTTTATTTAAAGCACGTAATAATTTTAAAAACCTGATTGCAATATTGAGAACATTCTTAGAATTGCATTAGTTGAAAAATAAAATGCTTTATCTTTTAATGGAAAAAAGTGTTAGTAATACCTAGTACGTAGAGATATACAAATGAAAAAAAAAATTAACTAATAGTAAAGCCTGAAGTATACTCGGAATTATATATTTTTCGTTATATTAACAAAAATTTAGTATTTTAAAATGAAATCGTTCAACATTTTTACTATAAATTAAAAACACGAAAATTATAAATATATTACAATTTTATTATTGTTTGTAGTTTATAAAAAAATATGTTATGACATTTAAATATTAAAATTATGTTAACAAGAAACCTTAAACAATGTTGTAAATCTGTCATCACTTGAAACCTAATCGTATATAACAAGAAATCGATACATGTAAAAAATTTGATAAATTTTTATTAGTTTTTCCTTAACATACTGCCATGGAATACGCCAAACATAACTCACACACCTTATCATCCATCAAATATTGACACTGAATTTTGTTAGGTACACTTTATAAATCCCCCCTGCTGATCACATAAATATTCTTTCACATTTCACATCATAGACATAAATGAGAATCAATAGAAAAAAATAAAAATTTCACTTTTCGAGCACACAAAAAAGTATAGTGAACTCTCCATATAGATGTTAAATATCTTATTAAGTAGTCGGACGCGCGTAAATGTATAATTAGGTTGACTGCACCGTTTTACGAAAAAATGCATTCTTGCGAACGCATTCGATATATCTCGTGCACCAAATACATCTGTACAGTGCGGTTACCTGCAGATTTATTTAGTATTTATACGAATTTGTATCTTTATATTTATTCTACCTGGAGAAGCAATTTCGAGGGGCGGCGGTGGTGGTTTCTCTTTAGTTTCGGTCGTTTCGTTCGTCATTTTGCCGGCACGCGGACACTAGTATTTATCCGCGGGTCGCAACGCGTTGTTTAACATTTATAGAAGCCCGGCCTTCCCACCATGCGAGCAACTCCTTCTCTTTCCTCGCGCAATTCCGACTCGATTTTAACATACGGATTATATTGTTTTAACAATTTAACACGTATTTCGGTCGCATTTTTTTCCGATTATGCTAATTTCATTCGTTTTGTCATCGGTGCCTGTTATAATTTAGGGGAGTGCATCACGCATGTGCATCCACTTTATAGTAATAATTTATTAAATACTGGATAAACTTCTCACTTGCTAACGTTATCGGTGGATGGTTATTTAAGACACTGTGGGTGTACTTTATAAGTGAATTTTTATTTAATTTTAATTAATAAAATTGTTAAATTCAATAAAGCTACACAGATTTTTAAAAATATTCAAATATATAATATATAAGACAAGTTTTTATATAATATAAATATAACATTTTTATATATTTCCATTCATCGATACAAAAAGATATACCTATATATAAGGAAATGTGAAGATGAAAATAATAAATAATTTTAATCTTAGAACAGAAACGTATTGCTGATTCACCTAGAAGCAAAGTTTAACTATGAAAATCAATGACATTTACATGAAGTATAATTTAATATTGTACAGACTCGGAAGCAGTTATTTTTTCTTCTAATTCACAGTGTAATGGAATTGACCACTCGAGATACAATTCTATTATATTTTCACTTTTCATTCTTTTAAACTTTAAATCGATATGGTTAAGTATAAATACTTATCGTTACAGTGATTCCCCTATAGTTGATGCATCGTCAAACAGTGGGATTCAGAATTATATCATCAAATTTTTCATATTTAGATAACTAAATGTATTCTGAATGCAAGTAAATAATTGCATCTATCATCCACTCGTATATGTATAATAAACATAATAACGCACACTTGTGTTTTTAGTTCCATATTAAAAATGTCTTATAATAATATTTAGTAATAAGAATGTACAGGATCAGACTAAAAACTAAAAAATAACCGAAAACTTGATTTACAACGAGAATCGTTTTAACTCTTAATTCAAAATTTCTATACAACAAGACAATTTATATATAAAATGAATTATTTAAGAAATATTGTATATCAATCACAGATTTACTACTATTTTTTGTTGATTCCTTCTCGACATAATAGGTGTGTTATTTCTATACAATCAAGACGAGAACGTCCGATTAAATAAACATAACGTGAAAATAATCGGTATAGAAAAAAAATTATATAAAGTTTTTAATCTGGCTTCCGGACAAACATTGTATGTATTTCACATGAAAGTTCGAGGATAAAAAATTATTGCTTTGTTTTTGAATAAAACAAAGATCCAGTAACGAGTACAAGGGCAAATTACATTAATTACTATAAATAATAATTTATTTTTTTTCTTATAAAATATATTTATGTAAACAATTAAATTTACTGTCCAATTCAATATTGATTAACCGTTAAGAGAAATATTGTCTTTATCTAAGTCATCGTGTTGTACTTATATCCTTTCAGCCAATTATTGTATAACTTTTATAGTACAACTACCAGTATATCAATTATAATCGTAACTATCTGTCTGCGTTTTAATGTCATTTTTATATTTAGATAAATAATAAATATACGTCGATACATTGAACAATTACATATCCCATTTCATTTTACGACAAGTGCACAATAAAATAGCAACACCGTTCAAAAAAATCTTAATATTTGATTAGCTATAATAATTAGATTAAAGTATTTAAATCTAATTATGAATAATGATTAAAACCATTTCAAATATTAATTAGTGAATTCTTGCAAATAATTGTATTACATAGTTTACTGCGAGAAAAATACTCAGCACACAAAGATGTATATACCCTCAATAAAATGTATACGAATGTACTGCACATATATATATACGCGATGTCGTCACAGCTCGTTACTAACCCAGGTACTTGAAATAACACTTATTTCGATCGACACCAACAAGACTCCGTGGCGCAACGGTAGCGCGTCTGACTCCAGATCAGAAGGTTGCGTGTTCAAATCACGTCGGGGTCATAAATTTTTTTTTTAACGTTTAAATAATTTTTTATAAATGTAAATATTTTGTACATGCCCATGTGTATATAGAATTTACCAAGTTTCTTATGTACATTTTTCAAACGACATTGTGACGCGGTGTGTGTAAGTCATCGGACGCCTAGGCTGGCATTTCCTTTCTTTGTTTCATTGAAAAGATTAATAGGTTAATATTAAATTATCATTTACTTCGAAAGTGTATATTTACGATAATTTTATTTAACTTATTCACTTGAAATCTTGGTCTACTCGTTAAGTTATTTGTAATTAAAATAGACAAGTAAAACCTAACCTTACTTTTTAAACCTGATATTCCGGCATTTCATTTATTGTTAAAATAATATTCCTTTTTGTTTACATATAGGCAGATAAATTAAAACAATTTATGTAAATGGGTAAAGAAGAAGAATCTACGAGTAAAGAATTAAGTAAAAATTCTGCACATGGTGAACAAGAAAGTACATCTAAAGACATGGATATGTACAAGGTTTGTTTATTGCTACAGTTTACTCCAATTAGAAAAATTTAATTTAAAGTCTAAGGTCAATATAATTTTTATAAATATAATTAACTATTTGTGCAGACCATAATATCTTATGAAGAAGAAGAAGCTTTAGAGCGATCTTCTGAAGATGATGCTGAAAATTTCTACAGCACTTGTAATGACATCAGGAAAAACATGGCTCAAATAGCAAAGGTTAAATCTAGTAACAGTGAAAATGTATGTATTTACACTTATTTATATAATTATAAAATTAATAAAATTATTGTTGAATGTAAATATTATATGTATATTACAGGCAAAGGAGCAAATCAGAGAGTTACAAGTAGATACTGCTTTAGCTTTTATGGAACTGAAGAAACTAAATCGAATGGAAAAATTTAGAACTAAATTTGCTCGTGATTCTTTAACGACAGCTAAAAGTAATGTAGATAACCGACACTTGCAACTACAAAACTTGTTGTATGAAGTAATACATTTGAAAAAAGAAGTAATGAAATGTCTACAATTCAAGTAAAGCAAATTATTTACTTACTCAAACAAATTATTTATTTTTAACATTGTTTACATTTACTTTGGTATTTATTCTAGATCTAAAGATGAAAAGATACAATTAGTTTCTGAAGAAGAATTTTATAAAGAAGCTCCTGAATCCATTTCCAGACCAGTAAGTTCATAATAGATAAACTATCTTTATCAAAAAATTAATCCATTAATAATAATTATTTAAAATTTAAAGGAAGAAACAAAGAATGATCCTCACCAAAGAAGGTTAGCCAGACTTGAATGGGAATTAACACAAAGAAAACAATTAGCAACATTATGTGATAATTTAAGTGAAAGTAAAAAATCTGTGGCTGCAAGTATAGAGTCAAAACAATCTCGTTTAGATAATCTTGCACCTCAATTGCGAGGAATATTGGAGGTAACAATTATTAATTATTTAAACAAATATATTACTATTATAATGTATTTATCAAAGTTTAAACTTATTGGTATTATTTTAGGCAAGTAAGCCATTGCAAGAAAGTCTTGGTCTACCATTGGACAAAATTAAATTGGAACATGAAAAAGCTACATTACTCTCTTCACCATTATATATTCTATATGCAAAAGCAACTGCATTCAGAGATGCTTGTGGTAAATAACTTAGTCAAAAACTCTTGCCTTAAATCTTTTAACTTAAATAATAAATTAACTATAATTTTAGATTCTACTTTAATCGTTTCGGTGGAAGGTGATGAAGAAGAAGCAAAACGCACAAGTAATGTGGATGGTACCCAAGAATCTGATTCAGATACAGAAGCGCAATCAGAAATAGTACCAGAAGAACCTCCTGTACATAAGAAAAGACATCACAGAATATCAAAAGAAGCAAGACAAGAAGAGAAGAAGCTTCGACTACTTCATAAGCATCCTCTTAGTGTAAAAATTGTTGTTTCCTTCAAAGGTCAGTATATTATTCAACTTCATTTCTTAGAATATACATCTCAAAACCATTACTATAATTTCTTTTTATTTTAGATGATACAAAGCTTAAGTTACAGTTTTATTATTTGACAGTTTTAAAAGTTATAACTGTGGAATCAGATTTATTAACTGTGAACTTGGGAGGCATTAGTGTTGGGTAAGATTATTAATTATAATGAAGAAAAATTAGTAATTATTACTATCAATTTTATATTATATAATCTTTCTTTTATATATTGTTAGAGATATGCTAGTATCTGAGTCAGTACTTCGAGAATTATATCCCGGAGACGTGGGAATAGAGAGCCCAAATCCAGCAAATACTTATCAACTTGCTAGACAAAAGCTTGGATCATTTGTATCGCTCGGATTAGGCACACCATATAGATGGGCCCAAAGAATGGCAGGTTTACACTTTGTACCAACTGATGCTCGTGAACAAAAAGTGAGTTAAATAATTCTTCAGTGGAATTATATATAAATTATTTTTTATACAATTGATTTGTCAGTATATTAATCAAGGAATATACTATAATTATTAAATACATAAATTTTATTGATAAATTATTCTGTAATTATTTGTCTGAATTGTTAGTACTAAAAAAGTATAATATTTTCTCCAGACTTTAGTTCAGGATAATGGAAAAGATAGCGTTGAAAGCGTAATACGAGAAATAAAAAAACGAGTTAAAGCAAGATTGGATTTATGCGCGGAAATACGACAATTAGAATCCGGTAATTTACCTATCTTCGTGGGATCAGTAGATCCAATTCCACAAAAATTAGCAACGACCATTCATAAATTTACTATTTCATCTTGGAAAAATTATTGCAATACGTTTAAGTGTCCAGAATCATCCAAACAAGATTTCGTTTCTTCCTCTGACATATTTTACGAAGCCATATTGAGAAGAGGGAGCAGTAAGTTTGTTGTATCTACTATCATTTTTTTTAATATTTAGTAGAAAAAATAAAAAATACGATTATCTTTTTTTTGTATATTTTATTGTACAGTATGTATTCATTTCACAAAAATCTTATAAATAATGCATCGGTATAATTATTTATCAAAGATAAAATTGACTGTATTTTAATATTAAAAAGTACTATATAAAACGTTACTTAAATCTTCGTTATTTTCTTTGCAGGTGAACTTGTCACATACATAGCAATAAAGCCAGATTATCCAAAAGTTACATCAATCTTCCGGATTAATTTTAATACAAATATTCCCTCAGCTCCTGACATTCTTCGTGATATAGAACGAGAAGTCAATGTTATGTGGGATAAACCACCGACTTTGTCGGCGCAACTACAACGGCTTAGATCATGTTTTGATATTTACCTCGAAACTGAAAGTTTGGTACCGCGAGAAAAAATCTTCTTTCATCCAGTACGAGGAAGAATTCGATCGCGGCCCTATAAGTACGTAGAAATAGGCGGCGGCATCTTTACTCACCGTTAGAAATTGTATATTCATATTTTTTAATAATTCGTGTGGTCAAAACATTGATATAAATAAAATACACAAAAATTAATTAATTAATTAATGATTTACCAGTCTATTAATAATATAGTCTCTTGTTTGAATTATTTTAAGCTCGTGTTCGAGGTCGAATTGTAGGTATTCTTGAAACACTTGTCAAGTAAGATTTTAAAGTATGTTTTAGTCTATTGTTTACTTCAGTCAGTTCATTTTGTTCTCGTTTTAATAAATTATTTTCTTCTTTAATGCAATACAAGTGATCACGAAAACCTTCTATTTTCTTTAGAAAACCATATGGCGTATGAATACTTGATTTGATAATATCTTTATGTGTTTCCAAGTCTTTAATCGAATACTTTTTAACTATTTGAGATTCTATTTCCATCTCTAAACATAGTTTGGCCATAGTTTGAATCTCTGTACCTTTATTTAGAATTCTTTGTAAATTCTGTAATGAAATATTATTATAATTATATAAATTTAAATAAGTTCATAGTTATTATAACAAAAATAATACTGCTATGAAATATTGAAATTTATTAATTTAAAAAATAAATAATTTTTTTATGTTTGAATAGTACATTAAAAAATACATCTAAGAAATTTTCACCTTAATAGCTTCACTACTTAAAACACTCAATCGTTTTAACTGGGCTGAATCTACAGCCTGAGCCATTTTAGCTTCTTGTCTCATTTTACAAACTCGTTTTGTAAGTAATTCAGACTGCATTTTTAATCTTCAATAGCCTCTTCTCTCTCTTGGCCCAGATTAATAAGATTTTTCCTTATTTTTTCAGCATTTTCTTTCATCTGTGCAAACAATTTTGGAAATTGTGATGCATCTTTTTGATGAGCATCATCTTGTTCTTTCAAATGCTCATAGTGTTCTCTTTTGCTTTTAGTTGAATTTTCATAATTTGATATTGTTTCATTTAATTCCAGCCATAAATGTTCCATTCTAGGATGAATTTTACGTTTCAGTTTAAGTATCATTTCATCTTTCTGAAAATTGTATTAATTATTCTAAAAGTTTATATACATTATAGCAGATATCATTCATAAAAACAACTTACAAAGTATATAATACCATGTACATTAATTGCATTTCTCGTTTTAATATCCATCAATTCTTCTTCATGACGCTTATTATTAGCAAAACTAATTATTCTTAAATGCAACAAAGATTTTTCCATTTTAATTTTATGATTTTTCAATTCTTGTAGATCAACGGTTCTAATATTATTTACCAATTTTTCATAATTTTTATTAAGATGATTTATTCTCTCCTTTCCTTTATCTGCGTTAAAAAGGTATAAAAGAAACAAATATTTCGTTCCATATATAAATGTAAGTTATAGTTTTTGAATACATTACTGACCTATGATGTCATCTAAAGCCATCATATGAGATTCTTGAAACTTCCGATGATCAAGATCCGTTTGGATTAATTCATTGAATAATTTTTTTATAAAATCATCTTTCGACTTTAGCATATCTTCAAAATTTAGCCATAAAAATTGTAAATCTTCCTTTAATTCTTGACATTTCATTTGACGTAAAGAAGTTCGCCATTGTTCATTAATTTTTGCGGTATTAATTCGTGAAAAAGCTTCTTCGCGTTTCAATTTATTCTATAAAAAATTTGTATATTATTTAATAATTATATGTATAATTTCTATATTATAAAATAGTATGTATTATTTATTTAATTAATAAATTATAAATCATTTAACGATTGCTGAACGCGATGGATTGAAAGCGATGCATACCTTAGTAAAGATCGCTATCAATTGTTGTTTCCGGCGTTTGGCTTCTAGTGCTACATCAGCACGATGTTGTAAATACCTTGCACGTTCCTCATCGCTCATGCGAGCAAGCTTCGAAATTTTTCCTTTTTTCTTCTTTGGCGGCATCTTGAAGACTAACAAGAAAATCGGTAGCTCACGCTTAAACTTACAAAACACTGTATCCCTTATAAACGCGCTTGATCAATATTTATGTATACCTATATATTGCCATGGTTCGACTTTCATTCATGACACGCACAATCTTACATGCAATTAATATCCCAAGGGAATATAAATGATAACTAATAATTTGATGTTACAATTATTTATTAATAAAATATTATAAAATAGCAATATTATTTTAGTTTTCAGTCAAACGCAGTTTCATTGGTTACAGAGCACTTAACACTAATCAGTGTTTTTTAACACTGAACAAAAGGAACGCGCTTTACAATAATAATAACATGAATAATAGTTAATACAAAAGATTTCATTACTATCTCATTAAATTGAAATTAACTATTATTTAGTTTTGTTTTTTAATACAAATATGATTTACTTATTAGAGTTAAAATATAATTTTTTTTAATAACTTACATATAAATGCACTTAAATGAATTCGTTAAAATATACGTATATATATGTATTCTATATATTGCGTGCCTACAAGAATAATTTTTTGTATACAACAATTATGCTGACGTTATAAATTTATAACAGTTTAAATTAAATTTTTTAATCTAAAAACAAATTTTATATATTTATCTAATATATTTTGGTCTTTGCAGAATAGAAACAAAATAATATATTGAAAATACTGCCAATAATAACAAATACTTATTAATGATTCAATAATCGCCTACATAGTCAGGCAAGATATTTTTCAGGAACTTGATTTTTAAAAATCCTTACCCTGAACTATTCATTTACCCTGAATCTTATGTAAAATTATTTATTAATTTTAAAAATTAATTAATTTATTAATTTTTAAAAATGTCTATTTAAAAGTAAAAAAATATTTTTTTCATTTATACATGCAAATAATAATTTCAGACTTTTCTTTCCAATAATACGAAATTTTGTCACTTTTTCTGAAAATATTCACATGACCAGCATGTGTAATTTTAACAATTCTTTTGTAGTGATATTCTTTCATCGATTACTAATGGTCTCTCTTTTGTTGTGGGTATGAAACTTTGAGTACGTCTTATTCTTTCCCCACTTCGTGGTGGTCTCGTGGCAACCAACTGTGATTCTAATAGAAGTTGCGCTTCTTCTGCTCTTTTAACTTTTTCCGTTGCTGCTCGTAATTCGGCATCCAGATTTTGTTTTTCGGCTTCTAATTGTTGTAGGCGCGTTTCAGCAGCTGTTTCAATATAACTTTTATTATAAAGTATATTGAAAAAAATTATTTTATGTACCTACCTTGTAATTGACGTTCGTTTTCTTGTTGCTTTAACTCAAATTCTATTCTCTTGAGTTTTTCCAATTCTAAAAGTTCTTCCTGCTCTTGTTGCAATCTTTCCATTTGTTCTCGTTTTTCCCATTCTTCTTGTAAAACACGCGCTTGAAGGCCCCTAACTACAAAACAATCAAACGTTTTATTTTCATTCTAAAAATGTATTATTAATCTTTTAAATAATTATTAATAATTACCTATTTCTTCGTCTCTCAATGCTTGCTTTTCTTCTTGTAATAGTATTTCTAATTTTTGTTTAACATCCTCGAGTTCTTGAACTTTAGCACATTCTTCTTTTGAAAAAGCTTCTAATTTCCTGGCTTGAATTTCAGCAGCTATTCTTGCTTGACGTTCCAATTGTAATTCTAATCTAGTTTCTTCTTTTTCTTGCTTGCTAGCCTAAGCAATAAGATAAAAATTAAAATTTTTATACCTAATTTTTACCCACAAATAAATTTTAATACTCACTTGTCTAGTTGATCTTCTTTGATTTGCTAAACTTCTTTGATAACTAATTTTTTCCCCTGAGTGTTGAACAGCAATTTGCAATGCTGATAACCATTGCAGTCTACCCCTATGATCTTCAGCGACAAGTTCAATGCACCTATGTTCTGGTGTACTAAGAATAAATCGTCTGTCAGGTTTTCCACCATTGCTAGCAGCATCTGCCCAACAATTTCCATCTAAAGCTATTACACCTGATGGCTCCTTCTGTTGTGAATCTTTATAATATGTGAATTCTCCAGGTCTTAAAACAAACCAAAAATATCTAAGAGTTGGTAATAAATAACCTTTTTTCATTAAATATCCCTGAAAAGGATAAAGTAAATTAAAATAATTATATTTATAAAAGCGATATATTTAATATATATTTGCCAAATAAAAATAATTGACACACACTTTTTTAATCACATCTTCAACATAAGTCTGATATAAATCATCAATTGCTTCAGTTACACCATTAATATCTAAAGAACCACCTCCACTATATTTTGATTCAAGAACTGCCAAAAAGGTTGGAAATCTATAAAGTAATAAAGAATATTTATATTTGTACTTTATGCAGATTAAAAAAATTTTTTAATGTATAATACTAAAAACAACTTTTATACTACCTGAATGTTCCAATTGCTGCTGAGAGTGCAGCAAAATCTATAGCATCCCAACAGATCCCTAGTGAAGTCACTAACTGAGATGCAACTTGGGCTACTTCATCACTGTGCATAGTTACCTAAAATAAATAAATATTTATCAGCTGCTCAGCAGATAATAAAAAATATAGAATTGTTATATGCATACAAGATAAGTAGAATCTGTAACATCAGGCTCCATTTCAGCAAGAAGACAAAATATTCTAAATAATTGGTAAATACTATTATCTTTAAAAATTGGATGTGGTCTATCTAAATACATTTTTCTACAAACAAGCCAACAAATTTCATCTATGCCTTCTTCTAAAGACCGACATGTTTCAAATGGAGTTGTATCAGTTAATGATGAAAAAACCTAAAAATTAATAGGTATAAATACTTTAAAATATTTATATTATAAAAATGTTAATTTATAAATAACTACCTACCTCCTTTTGTAAATAATAAATATATTGTTCAAAGGTAAGCGTTGGTGTACTTCGATAATGCTCCAATCCTTTTTCAACGCTGTAAAGATCCATCAATGTTCCAATATTTGCTGTCAATACCTAATAAAGAATGAAAGAATAGTGTACACTTAAAATTACATCAAGCATTTTGTTGTGTATTGACAAAAAGACATTTATTATTTATTAAAATAAATTTTTAATTCAATGAAAAAATAATCTTTATCTAATTTTAATGTTAACAATTGAAAAATAAATATTAATATAACATTATTAAAATCAAAAAGGATTTATAAGGTATTTAATCAATCATCAAATACACATACATTCATATGCATATCTTTTGTAAAAGATCAATTAATATTAGATATGCAAGTACACGAATTTATCAGTCAATGAAATGTCTCATGAATCACAAAAACGATGATATATTGTATAAAAGAAATACGTATAAGAATTGGAAAAACGAGAGAGAATGAGTCACACGTCCGAAAAACGAAGGACGGTTGTCTTTTTTTGGTGATACTCGATTTTTTTACATATTCAAGCGGTTTCTGCTTACTTTTAGCTTTGATTTCGCCACAATCCCAGGCACATCGTGTTGCAATGCATGAAATGCGTGCCAGATGCTGTTAGTTAAATTCTTCAAAAGATGAGACATTTTTATTTAACAAGTATATCCAGAAAGAAAATCGGCCTTAAGCAACAGGTGTTTCTTCGTTTCGTTATTCTCACCGCAGATGAACTCTATCTTACTTTTCACATCGTTCGTTCATCAGTAGCGACTTCGAGAGATCGCGCCTTATAAAAAAACAGTAAGATCGAGACTCGCGCTAAGTGCAAAATTGATTATAACTGTGCGATTCTTTATGTCGCGCGTTCGAATTGATACTGCACGCAACACTGTTTTTATTTTCATGCGTATGTGTATGGATATACCTATATATACATATATACCCATGCATTGGAAGGGCAAGTGCCGAATTTATGTATCATGAGTAGGGGGGTATTACTCACGCATGCGCGTCGTTATATTAATTCTGTCCTCCCTAATTTTGGAGAGCACAGTCCTTGGATCTCGATGAGAGATTTATTAGATTGAAAAATATTATCTTGTTTAATAACTTTGAGAGTTAAGTGTATTTTTTCTTTCATATTAAATCATAATTTATACAAGTATTTTTAAAATATTAATTTTAATAATTATTTATTATATACATATTATAAATCGTATAGTAGATATTAGTCAAATATAAATATTATTACAAAATATTAATTATATTTATTTCAATAAAAAAATTATTTATAAAATAAAATAACTATTTATTTCGTATTCAATAAAGTAAAACGGGTCATTAATTTTGTCACGATGATGAAATACTGGATTTGATTATTATTTTTCCAAGATCATCGTAAATTTAGATTTGCCGCATAATCAGCTATTACTTCATATACGCATGCGCATAATCAGCTGTCAAAATGATTTTTGCTGGCAATGCGTTGTGCACTGTGCTGTTCTGTAACAAATAGATTTTATCTTTACAAGTTAAAATGACCAAAATCTATTCAATTACATAATTGAAATTTAAAAACTATTTCATTATTGTTATTAGCATTTAAAAGATACTCCATTATTTCGTGCTATAAACATTTTTTAAGGTTATGAACAAGTTACTAAATGCTTTATTTAGTAAAAATATGCCAAAAGATGTCTATTATTATATGTCAATAGATTTATATTGTACAATAATTTTCTGTTAAAGTTAATATAAAAAAATTACAAGATGTCTTTAAGAAAATTCATGCATAAGAATAACAAATATAAAGACGAACCTAATTTTAAACAACTTGCTATTTTGTATTCAGAGTTTCGTAAAATTGCAATTACTGTAAGTTACTCGTTTTTATTATTTATTTATCTATTAGTTTTTTTCATTCACTAAGTACATTTTATTTATAGGATGTTGCTGGAAAAGTTCGTATTAATTTTAAAGATGAGGATAGTTTGCGAATTTTGACTAAAACATTATTAAAACATGATTTTAATTTAGAAGTTGAAATTCCTCCAAAGAAATTGGTACCTGCTCTTCCTTTAAGATTAAATTACATTTTATGGATTGAAGATCTTTTAAAGCATGCAGGTATCAAAGACTTGACATTGGTACATGGAATAGATATAGGTATTTATAAATTATAAATAATAAAAAAAATCATTTACATTAGTTAAAATTGAAAATTTATTTATATTATGTAGGTACTGGAGCTATATGTATTTATCCTTTACTATTTTCAAAAATGTATCAAAGCAAAATGACTGGCACTGATATAGATTCTGAAAGTATAAGTTCAGCAATGAAAAATATTGTGGAGAACAATTTACAAAATCTTATCAACGGTATAGTTTAAGAGATTAAAATTATAACTAAAGAAAGTTTTAATAATAAATCTTTATAAATTATTTTAGTTATTTTAGTAAATAAGGAATCTGTTCTCAAAGAAGCACTTGCAATGAACAATGATAATTATTCATTTGTAATGTGCAATCCACCTTTTTTTGAAACTGATAAAGGATTGGGGAAAAAATCTAAACTAGAACCACCAAGAAATGCTCCAACTGGTAATGAAGGAGAATTGAAAATTAATGGTGGTGAAAGAGACTTTATTGTGCGTTTAATTGATGAAAGTCTTGAATATAAAGACAGGATAAAAATATACACAACAATGTTCGGTCAAAAAAGTAGCTTAGCATTTTTGAGATCAGAATTAAAGAAAAAAGGAATAGTAAATACAACATGGACAGAATTTTGTCAAGGATTTACTAAAAGGTACTTTTACAATATAGATTTTATTTCAATTATTTAATGAAATGATTTTTATATAGATGGGGCATTGCTTGGACTTTTGCCACAAAAGATGAAATAGATTTAGGTACTGCTCCTGTGATAAGAACTAGAGCCGAAATTTTGAAATTAAAGAAAGAAAAGTCTATGGAAATTATTTTTCCTGCTAAAGATAACATAAGTTGTTTAAGCGAATTAGTTACTGCCTTAAAAAAATGGATTACCGAATTGGATGTTAGTATAAAATATGTATAAATTCTTAACAAATTTTTCAAATTATGTATGAATTGTAATTATATTTGTAGATTGAAATGAAGGAAATAGAATTAGATGATTGTTGTCCTTATTGGGCTTGTCATCTTAATGCATATAATGATAATTGGTCGCATGCAAGGAGAAAACGTCGTATGGCTATGCGGTTAGAAAATTTAAAGAAAAAATGTATAGGAAATGCTGAATCAATGAATGAAACCGAGGATTTAAAAAATGAACAATCTATCTCTACTGAAACTGAATGTGGAAGTAGCAATAATGTAGAAAATAAAGAACCATTATTAGTTTGCTCATTATTAGCAGGAGAAAAAGGTGGGTACAACGATGAAGATGACGACAGTAGTAGTGAAGAGCAAGACGTAAATGAACCAAAAATGTTAAGAATTTGCATGATGTTTGAAAGTGGTCACGGTGGAAAATTAAGTTTAGAGACACTTCGACAGTATTTAGTAAATAAATTAGATATTAGACAATACTTTCATAAACAAAGTCCAACTAAATTAAATAAAAAGAAAAGACGGAAAAAAAAATTAAATCAAAGTAATATTGTAGAAATTTGTCAGTCCAGTGAGTTGTAAAACTCAAGGAAATATAATTGTTTTGTATATAAAATGTTTATTTAACGTGGTGTTTTTTTACCAAATTACATAACAGATGATATATGTAAATCAGGTATTTAATTTTATTTATAATTAATCCTTATTGGCTAATATCTTTGTATGGTACAATTCACTAACAAGTGCAATACAATGTTTGGTATAACATAAAAAAACAGTGACGATTGATGACACTTTTTAATGTAACATTCTTTGACACTTCTCATTGATCAGTACTGAAGTATTTGTTAAGAATAAATCTTACTTTGATAACTACCCAAATTAATAATGAGTATCAAAGTGTAATGCTTAATTAGCCAAGTCAAGTAAAGTAGTGAACTACTTTAAAAAATTTCAATAGCAAAAATTATCAGTTCCTGATCAAAGGATAATTACAATTTGATTTGATTTCAGAACATTTAGAATTTTTGGTATTAATGCCAATAATTTTTGCAATCAATCTGTATAGTTATAGCTACACATTGTATTTTCAAGTTTTAACAAAGCGTGCATAAAAAGGAGATAAACGTTTTGGTAACAATTATCTTATCAATCCTTAAAGCTACCTACAATACGTTGCTTATTTCTAAGTTAAACACTACTTTAACAGAAATTTGATATAACTTTTCGCATCATTTGCTGTTTTAAAAAACGTTTTATTATAGCGAGCTAACTATATCACTTTATTGTATTATTTCATTCAAATCTAGTATTACGTTCAAAAAATAGAAAAATCCTATGTGGAATCAAACGTTCCCTACAAAATCGCAAATGTTATGATTAGTGATTATAAACCGAAATAACTACCCTAGCTATATAAACGAGGAACAACAAAAAATGTTGAAAATTCTTTTTCAGCACGCATGATATTCAACTGGCAGATAAAGGAAGCACTTTTGGTGTTTTGTATCTACATTAATAAGTTATTACATTGTAGATTCTGGGATGAAATTGCAGCTGTTCGTATAATTACAAATAAGAGGTACAGCATTATTTACTTAAAATCATTGTTTTGTTAAATACAAATCTGCAATAACTGTTCAATGAACTATGAAACGTTTCTCATGATTTATAAAAAAAATGATTGCCCCTTTTAATTAGGTAAAAAGTCATTAAGTTTACTAATATTATTTGTTATAAAAAAGCAATAAAAGATTAATTACAAGTAAACAATTTCATATATACTTGTAAAAATTTCATTTTTAAACAATACATTTACAATCGATGTATTTTCTTATTGCAATAGGAAATATTTGTTTTGTTTTACGGTAAACGATTTAAATTTCTTAATCATAGGGTGCAGTCTTTGACATGTAATATTTTTCCTTATATTACTGAGTAAATTGTATCGATAATGATCCTGCATCAGTATGTGCGCCATTCAACTTCATTTTTCCAAATGCAATAATAAAAAGAATTCAAGTTAAAAAAAGAAAAACAGAAATCTGTTAATGGAAAACAAATGTAAACGTTTGAATAACTATTTTGTTCGAAGTCATTTACACTATGACATAACATTATTTGTTCGACTTTAAAAGAAAACCTATTTTGTAATAATCTACACGAGTGCAATTTCATGCATGAAATATAAAAACCTTTATATAGCTTTTTTGCATAAAAAGTCGCTGTATTTTGGAGATTGTAAAAATATCGATTTATCGATATTTGTTCAAAACTGAATTTACTTACGCAATGCATCATCAATTAGTATTATTACAGTTTCAGTTCTTTTCTCGTTAATTATTGGCTAAGAAATTATAAATTTGTAAATGTAAATCATTTATATTATAAAATTTAACAAATGTTTATGTTTATATTATTACTTTAATATTTTGTCAAATTGAATAATATTGTTTTTAAAATTAAAATTAAGAAAATTAATAATTGATTATTTTCAAAAAGTAAATATATATAGTTTTTACGTGAATAATAAAAATATAAACGTCATTTATTTTTTATTACTTAAAAAATTTGTTAGCCAATATGAAAATTAAGTTACTTTCTTGTCAACTATATCTTTTTGAAAATTCATCTTTATCTCTTTTTCTAGCGTGGCACTTGATTTATTAGCACTCATCGATAACAAAATTGTATTTATGTACTGCATTGAAAGACAATATATTACGGAACTTTCAAAGCATTCGTCGCATCCCAAGGCTACTTCGTGTTCTTATTCATGCAAAAGAACGTTTCATTTCTTTCTCTCGTGTTATCGATTACATAACAGGGAACATGCAACAGATTAATTTTGATTTTAATCAATAGATGGTTTTACGAAAATTGGTATATTTATCATTACCTCAACGGTTACAATTTTAGGATTTTTATAAAAAAAATATATTAAAATTTTCATTAATTGGAATACTTCATACCACCATTTTGATATAAAAGGTATTTATGTATTCAAAACCTTTAAGATGTTTTAATTACACCACGTTCTTTTGATTATAAAGGATTATTAAAGAAATTTTACAAAAAAATTAATATTTCAATAACCATCCATTGGTTAAAAAAACCGTAAAAGTGGAAAGCTCTGCAGCTCCCTATTTCAAAGACTAGGATTTACGTTGATTAAAAATGATAAAAATCAGGCCGATACGCGCGAGTGCCGCGTTCCACCAAAAGCTCAGCTCTCAGCTGCAACGATTGCCTCCTTATTTGATTCATCACCATTGATCGCATTGATTACGGTGACTGCAGCCGAAGGTTCACGCTTCGCGATCTCAGCCTTGAATTTTTCGATGTCTTGTTGACTTATCTGCATGAAAAGAATGCCGTTAATGACATTAAGCATATCTAGAACAGATCCCATGCTTGGTGGTTGAATTTGAATAGGAGGTAGACTGACTCCTGCCTTGCCCGTGTAAATTTCATTCATTTTCTTTTGAAGAACGACCGCTTGTTGCGTTAGGTGTCGGAGACAATCACTGCTTTCCTTCGTTTTTTCGTGATCTTCACCAAGTTGTTGCTTATAAATTGCATAGGTTTCTTTTTCGTTGTTGAGTGCTGCACGAAAATCACCCATGCATGACTGAGTTCGAGCAACTAAGTGATAAGATACAGCAACTTTTAAAGAACGAGGTCCGTGATAGCGAAGATTTAAGGCAAGAGCATGCTCCAAGAAGCGCAACGACAATTCGTATTCTCCTACTGCGTGTAGAATTAATGAGATGTTACTCTGTAAATTGGTAAATTTTATAAAAATTAATAATTTCATTATTAAATAATAATGTATATTAATGTATTAGCCAATAATATTAATTAAATTACATCGAGTAGCGCTACTTCTGGATGATCTTCGCCGCATACAAGTAAAGCAAGGTATCTAGCTCTATACAAAAGTCGTAATGATACAGAAACTTGGCCATTAGCAAACGAGTACAGAGCAAGATGAATCTGAAAAAATATTATATTAATAATGTATAGAGTAAGATATATTAATTTTAACGTGTACTTTCATTTTTATTTGATTAGAACTTACGTATTCAGTGATTGTGTAAGGATGATCAATTCCGTTAACTCGTTCCGACATAAGGACGGCTTTTTGTTGAGTAGCAAGAGCTTCTGCGTGATCTCCCATAATGTAATTCAATCTAGCAAGCATACGAAGGCATTGCGCAATTTCAGGATGCATAGCACCATAAACATTATTTAACAAATTAAGAGCTTCGTTTATTAATTCATAACCGTCTTTTAAGTATCCTTGCTGAATTTTATTTTGTCCTGTTGTGTAAAAGTTGTACGCGTCGCTGGCCTATATACAAAAATAGAATTCAAACTATTTAATGATCTATAATAAAATGACAACTTAAATAAAACAAAGTTAATTACTCTTGGATTAATGTGTTTTACTACTGGGAAAATATTTAATATGTCCTCTTCGAAGAACGTAGCACGATTTTTATTTTCAAAATTGTACTCTCTTAATAAAATCTGAATACCAGTCTTAATACAAAAAGTTCGCATCAACGAGATCTTTTGTAAATGAAAATGTTCTATTGTCACATCCAGAGATTCAGGTGTAGGGCACTCCCAATCATAGTACGCTTTAAGATCAGCTTTAATTTGCTGCCACAATGATTTGGATGTTAAGGAAGCCCATTCAACTTCTGATTGCTGAATTCCATTATTTCTACCTTTTCGCTTATTTCGGCGTTTAGCGGTCTTACTTTGTAACTCTTCCAGATTTTGCTGTGGATGAATAAGTTGTGTTGATGACAAAAAGCAGTTTAAGAAATGACTTATAGCTGCCGATAGGCTCATTAACTCAGCACCCTGTAAAATATAACAAATAGTATTTTAAAATTTTAGTAAGAATTAAGCTAATAAATGCGAATACAGTTATTATTATATACCTGCATGTACGAAGTAAAAATATGTTTGGCCGATCTAAGAATCAATTCCGAAACAGCGATTCGATGGAGGTATTGTAATTGAGGAACTGCAGCTAACATAGCGGCTAATTTGCCAAGATATCGTACATTGATACCTCTTCCATGCAAAGCTTCTACTAAAGTGCCACCATCCATAGCAGCTGGGTTGTGATCCAAGCACTCACGTATCTTTAATTAGAGAACATATTTTTAAATAATTATTTAGTTTCATTCGTTTTTCAAATAAAAAGCATTTTTGAAAAATACTGACGAAAGTAGGAAGTTGGACAGTTAACAAAAAGTCGGCAGCATCTTTGACAAGTTGTCTTTGTTTCTTTAAAGCTGGTCCATTAGAATCTGGATGATGTACTCCAGGTGAAAATACATCTGGATTGAATTTTACATCAAATTCCGTTTCGCGTAAACTGCCGACTGCTGCGGCTGCTTTACGAACTATTTCTTTTGTACTTTCTTCTACTACAAATATAGAAAAAATTATAAGCAAAAAAAAATTCCAATTAATCATGCATATAATAAATAAAAATAATTACATTCTTGTTTCTCTCCACCCGTAATTGAATCAGTAATACTTTCAACAATTTTCTTAGCTTCATCAGCCTCGATTGTCGATTGAGCAGAATCTTCCTTGTTGCTATCAATAGTTTCATTGTTCTGTTCTTCTTTTTTTTCTTCCTAAAACCATAAATAATATATAATTTACGTATAAAAAAATTAGAAAATGAATTAAGTTTTTAATTACTTTCGCGCAAATTTCTTTTTCCTTTAGAAGCCGTTTGGCCGAAGTAAGTTGTTGCAACTGTCCAGCAGCATGTTTAATAAATTGAACGTATCTCGATTCAACGAAAGAATCGATCAATTCTTGTCGAAGACATGCCAGTTTGTGCTTATGCTCCACTGGGAAACCTAAAGCGCGAGCTTCTTTACTTAATTCAACACCTTCAACTACAAAATGAAATATTAATTTTTTGATATTTTATTAAATTAAATAATAATTTGCATTAAATTTTATTTTTAATTTATCTTACGCTTTAAGAAATTAACATCAGGAGGGAAAGTACGTAATAAATCTAGCACGTAATGACGAGAGTCGTTTCCGATTATACCCTTGCACTCAACGCTACTGCACAACTCGATTTCTTCACCTGCGTCGTTTATAACTTTGTGCGGTAGAATTTTTAACTGTTGACCAGCTTTATTTAGTAATTCCATATACTTAGGATGACTAAGAACAGTTTTTCCAAAATCTATAGAACCGTAAACAACTGATTGTTCTTGTTCACGTTCCAAAATTCCTGGTATAATAGATTGTGCCGTAACTCGATAACCCCTAGAATAATTTACAAAAAGTCTAATTGTAGTATTTTCCAACAAAATATTTTAAAGTTTATTATTCATAAATAACAACTCGCCTATAATCAACAACAACAGTTCCAAGGGTATAAAGACCAGGTAAGTCTACAGCTGCATATACTCGAACGCCTTGAAGATCGTTACGAGGAGCGACAAATGCAGCTGCATCCCCACCAAGTTCCTTATAATGATCGCGCACATCAAACCCAAGAGAAAAGAATATATTATTCCAAATAAACATTTGCATCTTTGGTTCTTCGCCTGGATTGATAGCCATGACATTACCATCGATTACCGCTACCGCACCTCTGGTAGCTGCCGCCACGAAATCACTATGCACCTGATTTTATATAAAATAATTATACGGATGTGTGATCTAAATAATTGATATGAAAAGTGTTAAATGGTTAAAAATTTAACCAACCTTGAATATTGCTCGTTCTCTTAATAATCTTTCGGGTAAATTTTTGCGGGGAAGTTCTCTAGTCGTTTGTAATTCTTCATTCCAATCTCTCGTTTGACCAGGAATATGTTCTTCGTACCCGAGCTTTGACGAGAATGCTAATGAAAAGTAAACATATATGTGTTTGTAAAAATTCACAAAACACCAAATTAATAAAAAAAGTAATTGTCGAAAATATAATAACTCACTGTCTTCAGCGCGAATAGCGTCAATAGTGTGTTCGATTTGTGGTGCGCTCCAAGCATACAGTTGATACGGGGTTGCGACTCTTTCAAATGGGTGTCTTTGGGTTCGACGACGTTGCATAGCTGCAAAACCACGCTTAAACGATGGACTTAATTGGTTTAATAATTCAATAAGACTGTGGCACAGGTGACTAGGTGTGGCAGGTTTTGGACTGAAAACCTCTTTGCTCGATTGATTAACGAAGAATCCACGCGCGCAAGCAGTCAAATAGTATTGTTTTTCTTCGAGAGTAACTACGTGAAGGTACATCAAATCGCCGTGTAATTTTCGGTACCCTGGCGGTGGATTCCACCCTGACGTTGTTAAGACCTTGCAATATAAGAAAAAACTTTTTATAATTCAATATTAACTTTTCAATACTAACGTTTTACTTTTGATGCAGTAGTTTATTTTTATGATATTTTAAATAAATAATACCAGGTTTAATAAAAGGAAAGTTACGTTATACATAATATAGTACAATATGGTACATTTTGGAATAAATAATATGAGTAATGAAATAAACGTACTTTCAAACAGGGTGGGCATTTTTGTTCCTTAGCCTGAGGCTGCAACGGAAGTAACGGCCTATCCTTGCATCCAGGTATAATGTAATCCGGCGGTGTGCAGTCGACCGAATCCGCTCTTAATTTCTTTTTCTCGAGTATATCACCATTGGTAACGACGTTTAAAAATGACAAACTACTGCATTCGACTCCGTTGTAAGCATCAGCTGGATCGACCGATTTAAGAAGATCACGTACGTGTCTTACATGGATACGAGCCTCTCGCATTGTGTAAGGTTCTTCGACTACTTTGATGATCGAACCTTCTTTTAAACCCTCGATGTTTTTCAACTCCGCGAAATTGTCAAGGGTGTTTCCATCTAGTTGAAGAGAAAAGCAGGTTCGGTGGCACGTGTCTTCTCTGTCCATTAATAATTGATGGATTTCCTGCGCGTTTAACCAGTAACGTGTAAGCAACATTATTTAACGAAGTTTTTGAAAATTTAAAGGTATATACATTTTATTTCTTTAGCGTGAAAATGTTTGTATAATTTATTCAATGAATTATACATTTTAGTCGATATAAAGAAGTATATACAGAGATACGATCAATTCATGTTTATGTTAATTAATATATTCGTCGGAGAAACGATGGTATCTATTTTCAGAATAAAAAAGATATTTTATCAGGTAGTTTTAAAATGCTGTTTTTGTAGTAATTGAAATAACGATCAAACTACATTTTTTTGATAAAGCACATTAAAGCACAGTTTTTTTTTTATAAATTCTTAATCGATGAATTATTGTAATCGCGTACCTGACCAAAAGAATTAGCAATCGAATTATTATGAATCTTATGTACTTTAATAGGTGTAAAAATAATGTAAAATAATAACCTGTACAAGTTCCATGCTCGAAACTTGAATATCAAAAGGATCAGCACCGGGGCTAACGATTTTCACGGTGAATCCCATGTCTTGTATGAAAACAACTTCTTGCTCATTGTCTTTATCCTTGTCGTCGTCGATCTCCTTTTCATCTTTACTCTTGGAATCATCATCTTTACTTTTTTCCTTCTCACCTTCTTTGGTAGCTTCGACTTCACCTTTTTCAAGGATGTTTTCAACCGAATTACTTCCACTGCCAGATTCTTCTCCATTTTGCTTTTTCACTGGAACTGTGATAAACAGAAAGAATCACGGTTAATTACCAATTTACATATTAATTAAACGTTTTACAAACGACTAATCACACTCGTCTGAGCAAACATTATCTCCTAGTCGTTTCAAATAAACAGACCGGCATGACACATCGAAAATTCTGAAAGCTCCGAAAACTATATCGTGGAGAACAAACGAGAGAGCTATTCGACATAATATCGCGCGTAGATTGACAGAGGGGGGTAAAAAGAGACGTGAGCCCGTTGACGGACAGACAAGACGGGAGTCAAAAGAGAGAGCGAGATACAAAGCGAGAGAGAGAGAGAGAGAGAGAGAGAGATAAAGAGAGAGGGTGCAACCGGGCATTCCGTCGAGGTTGCACATGCAGAGGCAAACGGCACTCTCCACGTCGAGGCTTATAAATAAACGGCAATGTAAATAGTGCGTACTCTCAAATGCCGGACTATTTCCATCGATCTTTATATATATTCTCTTATAGGCATGGTGACACTCATCCGATACCCGATGTCCGTCCAATCGGTGCGGTTGCCGCGAGTCCTCGATCGCGTCGATCCTTTACGTGGTGTTATCTACTTCCAAAACTAAGTGTATATAGGAATTAACTTAACCGGTATTGACACATATATTTTCTTTTTATTCATTTTTTTAATACAACGTTATTTACTGAACGCATTTGCGAAAAAATAATATGCAGCGCATAAGCTTAATTAACTTTTTACGAATTCGAAAAAGTGGAGCTACTGAAAAAGCAAAATAAGCCTTTATTCACTTAGAGTTGCTGAATTTTAAAAAATGATTAAAAAATTATATTATATTAAATTAAATTATTAAATTATATTAAAAAAATTATAATATGCTGGGCTCATTATGCACAAAACTGATACAATGAAGGTACATTTCATTTGGAAACTATATAAGGTAGTTTATAATTCCTTGTAAAACAAACGAGTCAAACTAAATAATTAATTATTTGTCATTTTGCAAATCTAATTATAATTAAATTAATTAATTTATGCTTACATGCAATTTAAGCAAACAAATGAATATGTTATTTGTGTGTGTATATATTAATTATACATATATATAATTCTTTGCAAACATTGAAACGCTGGTGTATAATTTATATCAGAACGTTCATAAAATTATGAAACTGTAAAACTGAACGATACGAAATTGTTAATTGGAGTTTAAAATTACTTGATGTAAACCGCGCAGTTTTTTTCACGTTGTATTTCGTATGACGTGCAGTGAAGAGAAACTTATTATCGGCATTGATTTGTACTAGATTTCTTGTTAATTGCTATTTTACATAATAATGTAAATATAGTTTAACATTTAAAATTTGTTAATTGAACTTTGTCGAAAATTGAATACCAGGCCGGCCGGTTCTAAGTTGGGCAGAAACATATATATTCTCGTAAAACTTTTTCTATACACTGATGAACCAGAATAACATAGAAGAAGTTCTTAAAGTAAAAAAAGATATTTTTTAAAATGCACACTTAAATATCTCATTCCATTAAATGAAAAATCGTTAATTCATTCGTCAAAGTAATTCAGTATACGGAAGAGTGACAGATAACATTATGTAATCATAAATATTTTGAAAGCACTTTTATTCTCATCATCTCTTTTGAAAAGAAAACTCATCCCTTTTCTGCGTCAATCAAAAATAAACAGCTAAAATATTGTAATTTCCATAAATTAAAAATATCGTTATTTTAAAGACGCTTTATATACGTAACAAAAAAAATACATAATTCTAAACGCTTCACGTGTAGACTCTAAAACGTCTTGAACGCCCGATTCGTAAGGGTAGATAAGCGTATATTTGAGATATTAAAATAACGTAGTCCGTCTCTCTTTACCGGGTCCTATGTAAATACATGGATCGTCCGACGACGCTACACGCGATAACTAACGATATAGAATCCTGAAGAACGTTATCTAAAATTTTTTTTAAGGGTATAATATCGATGCTAACGAAGAAACAAACCAACATATTGGAAATTAAAATTTATTATACGTATACGATGAACTGATAAAATAATATAGCTCAACAAGGACCGAGTAAATCCATCGAAACGTTGTCAGACGGCAATTGTATTGATTTGTTTCGTTAAAATCAACATTATTCCTTTAAACGAATAAAAAAAATAATTATATCTATCAAAATTTAAATGTGTACTTGCTTACGTAAACGAAGAAAGTAATACAAAAAAAATGTGCGTCTCGAGTATGTAGATCTCGTAGGGGTTAAATATATATTTATATTAATCGACGCGCGGCCCCGATAATCATCGACCGAGACATCGTTCAATAGCTTAATCGAAGCGCCCTCGCGCAAATTTCTGAGCACGCTAGCGCGCGGAGCTTGCGAAACGATGTGCGCGCGCGAAAAAGATCCGGCGAAGCCGATAACCTCTATTATCTTCTTTCCCTTTCTTTCTTTCATTGTATTGTTCTTAAAGTTGTTTTTTCTTTCTCTTTCTCTTTCTTCTTTCGCTTTCCTTGGTTTTATCGTTACCTCCTTCGCGACACCATCGTTTAACTTTTATTCTAATGCATCTTAATGTGTATTGCATTTATATATAATCCATGCGCAAGTTTACATTTTATTTTTCCTGCGTTACATTTGCAATATGTCGTATAATTCAATGAAAGATAATTTTTTTGGCCCAAGAGACACTGAAAAAATGATATATTAAAAATTACTATATATTTTATAGTAACGTCAGGATATACTTGGATTATCGAAATATTTACTATATTTTGTAGATCATAAATACATGCTGTAAAATATAGTAAAAATTACTATAATCCAGGTATATGATACTATAAAATGCAGTAATTTTTATTATATCATTTTTCTATTAAGTGTATTAATTATTATAGTTCTTTAGGTAAACCGGTTGATTATTATACGTTTCCTTATACAATACACAAATTTTTACTAAATATCAAAAATATATATATTCATATAGGTTATATATGTATATAAAATAGAAAGCAAGAAAAATACTTAACGGTTGGTTTAGCTACATAACCTACCGCTTAGCCTTCACCTAAATTAAAAACTAATTAAATTAATATATTTTTAAAACTCACATATTTTGTATATTTGTTCTAACGACCTTCGAAATTTATAAGCAATTATGAAAATAGTATACCACTTGAAATAATGATAAAAATAACGTTTTATCTATAAATATATACTATATAAGATTAGGCAGGTAAAAATAATTCAGAGAACGAATTTTTGAAATTATTTTTAAAACATTTTAAAGATTTACACCATTATGAGGATAACGTAAAGTTCAATATTCATGTACATAAAATTCCTTGGTAAAAACAAATATAATAAAAATATCTAATATATATGTACAGGTAACTTTTTATAATTAACGTAAAACATTTTAAATTTTATAATCATACATCATATTAATGCAAGCGCAAATGAATATTGAACCATAGTAAATAATGCCAGTAAACAGTGTTTTTACTCGCCTGGAATCTTAAACATTTATGCATCGATCAAATAACTCAATTGAAGCAATAAAGAATTAATTCATGCTACATATTAATCGTTGTTATTGCATTCCGTATATCTTGGATACGCAAGATTCGTTGTATACCTATAGATAGATTTTTGTAACGTCTGTATGATAATTAACTTAATCTATATATATTGGTATATAAACTACTGTTACGACGATATAGAAGTGTACATGAAATCTTGACGCAAGAATCCTTTATACCGGTAGAAAGAGAAAAATAAATAAAAAACGCGGTGTAGGAAAACCAGTATTGGCAATCCAGTTTCGGAAGATAAATAGAAACATGTACCTCCGTAATGAATTCAGGAGCGATGCTAGAAGATCGATCAATTTCTTCCTCTAGCCAGTTTGCATAGCCATGTCATTCACACGTGCTAACCCGACACGTATATATAGGTACAAACATTCAAAGGCGAGCGATTTTGAAGAGAGCCATGAGAAACCGGAGAATGAACACACTTTCACCAAGTGAGGTGCACGTGTGCGATTAGTCCGAAATGGAAAAGAAAAGTTGGGAGGAAAAAGGAGAGACGGACCGAGTGAACGAGATGTGCCGAAGAAAAGCACAAATTGGATGCGGTGACGATGCTCGTGGGGAGGTCAAGGCGGCGCGCTTACTTACGCATTTTAGTGCGTTTACTTATCTATATATATATATATATACGTTCATTTTCATGTGTTCTAAAACAGCCGCGAGAATTTCAAGAGAAAGAGAGAGAAAGAGTCAGTCAGTGTATAATAAGGGTGAATGAACGTCGCCAAGTAATTAGTCTTCCGTCGCGTTTTATATATTTAATCTTTCCTAATATTATGGTTTTCTAGGACTCTAGACAAGAGGTTATATATGAGCTTTTCCTAAAAATATTATCCGCATATAAAATAAATCTATATATAATGATACTAATATAATCATTGCCCTTTAGAGACAGACTTAATAATTTTTTCACATGGACGTACTTTAGTAAATATTTTATACAACGATACACCTATATAAATTGTTGAAAAACATTTTAACAATTTTTAAATAAACACACTTTGCTTATAGGCACTTTTATCTACATGTTTTCAATTTTAATGCAGCATAGTATAATAAATCAAGCTTGTGATAAACTTCAAAAGCTCACTTTACTTTGAAGTGCATGCTTCTATTTGGTAGCTGGATGCATTATATTTGCCGTTACGGACGATAGAGCACTACTATTCGATTTTGAACTATATTTATAACTACCAATATTTTTATAAATTGTTACTATTTAAATTTTTCAATTAATACATGGAAAATGTTGTATGAAATGGTTATTGAATCGTTGTACTAATTTAAAAAAATAGTAAAATTTTCTAAAAACTTTGTACTTCTGTATGTTTTGTACTTACTGTTTCACAAGAGAGTTTTTCTGATTAAAACGTTTACAGATATTTAACGATTACTTTAACATTATTTTAAGATTTCCGCCAGTAATAATATTAATTAATTTTTTAATACACACATACACATCTCCTTTACTTTTAATTGGATGGTAAACAAAATATAAATGCGAGTTAAAGTAATACGATCGATTCGTTCTATATAAATCGTGAATATTTCTTATAACATTTGAAAAGAAAACGTGTACTATTTTAAATTAATGATACGCTGGTTTTTCACATGCTTTTTATACTGTATGAGAATTGGTAATAATTACCTATACAATCATTTAGCAATATGCATACTATTATTATTTCCCGATTGTTGAACCTAGACTCATCTATATCATCGGTGATCATAGTTTGCGGCAGACAGAACCACGATACGTGTAAGTATACATTATATACATCTATCGATTGTAACACTACGAGCTTTTCACTCGACCCTTCATTGTAATACACGAGTATCCGAGAAGCGTCGTCGAGAAACGACCATAGAAAGTCTATATATACTAGACCACGCATAATGACATGCCTGCTCATATAACAACTGTCTTTTTTTCATCTTCTAAGACATGACGGAGTACTTGAACAAAAACATAAATATATGTGACATAAGTAGTACGTAATAATAGATTTTTTTTCTTTGAATTCGTATTTCGAGAAGCTATTTTTGGCTTTACTTTAAATAAAATTGATTGCTTTATTGTAATGATATTTTTATGATTTACAAATAAATATGTTAATTGTTTAAAATTTATTTTTTACAAATTACTGTACGAATGTTTAAATAACATGTACGGCATCGAACAGTGTTTAAGATAAAAAGTTTCAATATGTATAGTCTTTGAGAAAGTCATTATAGTAAATTACATATATCCTGATGTTTAATGAAGATGCGATTTACAGTTCTAAGCTGCTTAAAAATAATCTCCTTATACATTCGCGCTTTTAGATACAACTTTTTTCATCGACAATTATTTCCAGATCGTTCACATTATCAGAATTATTTAATAGCATACATTTTAAAATTATAATATTTTTAATACTAAATTAATAATGAAACATTTTTAATTCATTAATATTAATCTAGTAGTTCATCATTTTTGAACAAGTAATCTCAATATCGACAACTTCTCAAACAAAAATCACAGAAAAGAAAAAAAAAGCTCTAATCTATGTTAAAAAAACTAAGTTTTCATATAAATTATAAGATAATAAGTCGGAAAACGAAGGATTAACCAAAAAACGGTAAATGAAGAAAGAATGGTAAATTATGAAACATTTAAAATGAATAGAAGCGATATTCCTTTAATAAAATTATTGGGTTGGCAGACGCGCGCCTCGCTAGCTTGCCCGAAAATCGAGCGTCTGATGCAATCTGGCGCTCGGCGCTTGAAACGCGTGCGGGCAATTGTTTCATCGTCCACTGCACTTATAACGGAGATCGAATTCGTGTAGTAAATATATATGACTGATTTACCGTGTGACGCGGCTTGACACTGCAGGTGAAATGCCTATAAATCGGAGAAGCGATTAACCGATTATATGTATGCAGTTACATTTTGTTCGCTCGTAAAAAATTTGAGGTATACACACACACAGACAGACATACATATATATGAATGTGTACGTGTATTATACAATCTCGCGTGCATAAGAAAATGTTTTTTTTTTATTATGTTTAATCTGACCAGGATATCGCATTATATTTCATTGTAGGATAGGATACGAGTTTGTATTTTTTCATGATTATAATGTGATTATAATGATTATGAGCTCTCGGTCATATAACGAAATTTTTTTAAAATAAATCTTAATAATTTCTTATTTAGTAATTAAGCATTTAGATTTGCCGATAATTAAAAATACTATAAGTAGTTTTTACACAACCGCAGCATTTTGCAATCATAATTCGCGTATCTGAATGATGTACGACCAAGAAACACAATTAGTTGCAATTAGTTATACTTGAGAGAGAAATATATATATATCTTTATATAGGTATAATTGTTTAATGATAACTATAATCAAAGTTCCTCCGTAACTGATATTTTTTAATTCAACAATTATTAATTAAGAAATTTATTAAATTACGATAGAGAATAATTTATAACGTATTTATTTAACCTAGGAAATAAATCATAATTATGAAAAAGGTATATGCACTTTATATAAATTTATAAAAAAATAAACTTTTACGACACAATTCAACAATGTATTCGTAAACGCTCAGAAAATTATTTCGTTAAACGTGGCTTATCGATTATGACTTAAAAAATAGTAAATATTAATTGACAACTCCGATACGCGATACTCCAATTATTAGTTAAACAATTCAATCTCGATTTCGAAGTCGTTTTTCAAAACTCATAAATAACCATTATACTTCTATTCGAAACAAATGTTCTATTCTTGTTTTTCTTTATCATCTCGGTAATAGCAGCGTCGTCTAACATTATGATTACTCGATTTTGTGAAATATCTATGTTACACGATTACACAATTGTAAAATCGTAAAAGGCCTATATAGACAAATGTAAATTGTTACAAAAAAAAGAGATTTAAAAGAAAACGTGCACGCGAGTGTTATAAGTACTTTCGGTTGGACGCGTGCAAGAAAAACGTATACCCCACCCGGTCAGTCCTTCTCTCTCTTTATCCACGCGCGCGCACACACACACACACTGCGAGGTTACATAACCGGCGCGCCGGGAGCCCCGGCGCTAGAAGATGATGCCCATCTAGACACCTATTAACCATTACGATTTATATACGTGACCCATGAATTTATAACCGCGTGTGTAGGACCGCGTGCGCGTTACCGGCGGCGCGGTTTATCGACTTTTTGAACGCGAGTTACGTAACTTTCGTACCCTTAACCTCTCACTCTTTAATTTTCTACGTTCGAATCTAGGGGAATTAATAAATATAAATAGAAATACACGAGGGATTGAAAAATAATAAGATTAACGTTGTCGACGATTAGAAAATGAACCTGATTCATCTGTAGTTGATGTTCCGTTAACCAAAGGTTGGACCTTGACATTCCCAGTCTCATCCTGCGGTGCCTCGACCTGCGAGCCCAGTGCCATGCCTTCAAAGTTATCCTGCTTTGATTGTACTCCACCTCGTTCCACGTGCTTTTATTCGAGAGAGAACACACGCGGTCACTGTATTTTTTTTTATCTTCTCACTCGTTGATTATGCGTATACTCGTTTCTTATTCTCGTTGTGCGAGCACACTATTATTACATTAAACGATGTGTCCTCTTTACTTTATCGTAATTGTCAAATAAAACTGTCCCTTCCTTTCTTTTGGAATTACGGTTACGATACACCTATCTCCTCGTTTTTTGACTTTTTGGTACGTGCCGTGCCGATTTTTCGTCGTTGCCCTGGCGATGTCTCTTCGGGGTCTAACGCGCGCGCGCAACTCTCGGGGGGCCAATGGAATAGAGAAAAACGAGAGAGAAAGAAGTAGAGGAGAGAAAGAGAAAAGTTGCGCGCACCACGTGCCTGCGCTACTGCTGCGCCGATTCTGCTTTGCACTCGATGGCTTTTCCTCTTCATTCCGGGGGTATATACATAATAACTACGCGACTACGTGATCGAATCTCTTCTTTCATTGGCTGGAGATTAGGAGGCGCGGCACGCATGCGCTTTTGTAACACTATTTAAATTCACTTTTTACACTATACTGTTTTCTCTGATTATCGACGGATTTACATTAACATCTTCTTTTATTTTTATTGCGTTAAATATGTTTACCTTCACGGATTTCTCGTATACATCGATATTTTATTGTTTGATTATTTTTTATAATTTTTGTAACCATTGAGTATAAATCAGTAAAAAGTGGTCTGCCAAATATTTTTTTTTTATTTAGCAAAAATAGAAAATATTTTCTTCCCAAAGTGTATCAATTTTTACTGAGATTCATTGTATTTTTAACATTATAATAGCTAACATGTAGTTTTATGGGACACGATTTTGTGTCAAATTCTTATTTGTTGTTGTACTAATTTATCATTTATAATGTCAGTGAGGAACTTGTATTAAAATTAAAATATTTTATTCATTTTTACTTATTTATACAAGGAAAACGTTAATAGTTTATTAAAGCATTTTGTAGAAAAAGTACGAGAAGTGATTTGTAACATAAGTCTCGTAGCAAAATTTTTTTTACTATAACCATAGCTGGTTATCATTTGGGTTTTAAAAGCAATTTGGAGTAAGTATTTAATAATAATAATTATACGGTTTTACACCGGCTGTAAAGTTGAGAATAAGCGCCACGTGCGGATTTCGAATCAACTTTCCGGTGTTCGCCGGGAGGGGTATATTATAACCCTAACCTGAAAATTCGATAAAAATTTTGTGAGTATTTTTACATATTATTTACTTATTTTAATTTTAATAATAGTTTCTACATTATTTCGTATTAGTTGACGTACACGCATGTTAAAATTTTCAACTTGAGTATTAATAATTAAGTATGCTCATAGATTGTTAATAATTTATAATCGATATAGGTTAGATTTTGAAATATAATGTCAACTGAAGAAGAAAAACAACCTGAACTTCGTGTAGGACCTGATCCTGATGCGGTTTATCCAATTAAAGTTCAATATTGTGGAAATTGTTCACTTCCTATAGAGGTGAAATTTAAAAATATACCTTTTAAATTAATTAAAAGTGATAAATATGAAAATTACGAACAGAATAAATTTATTTGATTATTACATGATTATTCATGTAAAATTAATCTTTTTCTTTTTATTTAGTATTGTGAATATTATCCTGATTATCCAAAGTGCAAAGAATGGTTGGAAAAGAATTTACCGTCTGAATTTGAAAAAGTAAAATTAGGTATGATGCATTTATTAAATCAAAGTAATAGTTAATTGTTAGATACAATTACACACAGGCGTATACTGTTTTTCTATACATTTATAATATTATTCAGTAGATGACACAAGTACAGAAGCTGCTGGTGGTGAAGATGAGAAGAAGCGACAGAAACGCGGTGGAAAGGGTATGCTGAAAACAAAGAAAAAAGAAGAAGTACAAAAATTAGTCACAGTTTCTAGAGCTCCAAGAGGAAAGAAAAAATCTGTCACAGTTGTGACAGGGCTTAGTACTTTTGGTAAATATTTTTAATTTACCTATTGTAAAAAAATTTTTAAATTGTAAGCTTTTAAAATAACATTAAGTAGTTATGCAATATTAAAGATTTAGAAAACTTTATTAATAGATACCTCTTTTATTTTAAAGTATTATGTAACTTTTCTATTTATGACGAGAAAATGGAAATATGCTTTTGAGATTAAAACAATACTATTTTGCTTTATAGATATTGACTTAAAAGTAGCAGCAAAATTCTTTGGTAGTAAATTTGCTTGTGGATCAAGCGTAACAGGAGAAGATGAAATTGTGATACAGGGTGATGTAAAAGATGATTTGTTTGATGTAATTCCAGAAAAGTGGCCACAGGTATTGATAATTTTATTAAGCTACAAGTTACTAATATATGGATTTATGATTATTTTTGTTAACATTTTAGATTGATGAGGATTCGATAGATGATCTTGGAGATCAAAAAAGATAATGTGATGAAAGTATATATGTTTGCACAAAACTATTTAAAACGATATTCTACCAATGGATGTTTATTATAAAACAAATGTATATAAAAAAGTGAGATCAAAAAATAACATTCTTTTTATAAGTATCATCTTTAATCAGCACTTTGCTCTTCCTCGTCCAAATGTTCTGTAATAACTTGTAGTAAAGTTTCAACTTCTTCTTCTGATAATCGATCTTCGCTGTCTTCGATTATCTGAAAAACAAAATGATGTCCATATTTAATTATAATTTATAAATGAAGATAAAAATATGAAAGATGAATAATAAACTTAAAGTTTTTGTAAAATTTATTGTGTTTGAATAATTACCAATTGTATTTCAAGAGCAGTTTTTGGACACTGATTCAATAGTGTGAGTTTTTCACATTTTGTAAGTTTAAAAGGTTCTAACGCTGTTAAAAATGCCTTAATTTTTTCTGGAGATTGCTTTTTACAAGGTGTGTCTTCTAGATATCTTATAGTTTGATAGGTTATTGTTGCCAATTGATTTTGCCCTTTTTGTTTTTTATTTGATTTTATACCTTGAAGAATATCTAATACTTCATAATTGCTGAGGTAAGCAGAACAATCTTTCAAACTGCAAATATAATAAGAAATCAGTATTTATTTTGACAAGTAAACAATATATACACTTATAAACTTATAAACAAGTTGTTCACTTACACTTCCATTTCACTTTAATTTAATAAATATATTCTTAATATTTATTAACATTTAAACCTACAATAAAATTATAGACATCATTTATAATAGTTAAATTATTAAATAATAAATATCAACTTCAATATATTTACTTTAATAAAACTCAGTCTTGTAAAATTAAATAATTCTTGTTTTACGGTATGCACCATACGAAGAACATTATAATTTAAATAATACAATATTTACAATAAACTTATGGATTAAATAATAAATAAAATTAACAACGTTAGTACAAGTAAAGTAATAAGAACAAGCACGGATCCGCGTGTTCTTTTCGGCTGCTTCGCATAAAAGTCAAATAAGAGGGCGCAGTTCTCCCTATTTCTAGAGCGCTAACTTCAAACAACGTTCTTGAAACCAATAATGTATTATAATTATATACATTATTTAAATATACCTCAATGTATAAAAAACAATAAGTATTAAACCACTTAAATGATAGTAACCAAATGAATAAATGTGCCTAGAATATTCATTGCAGAAAAAAATGATATAAAGAAAGATAAACTTTAAAAAAACTACATTTTGCATAAAACATAGATTGTAAAAATAAAATTATATTGTCGATCGATATCTCTTCGCATTAAAGTTATACATGTCTAAAATTAGTCTTCGAGTTGCAAATAAATCTTGTTTCCAAGTAACCTTCTTTGCGTATCACTGAATAATTGCGTCCTACGTGAAATACAAAAAGAGGAAAAATATTTATATTAAAAAAGAAAAAAATAACCGACGACGAATAACCGATAACGTATACTGCATTAAAAATAACTCCTCTCACAAATACCAATCTATGCACGTATATTTAACAATTTTACTCTATCGCACCTCATATTTGGCTTTTCAATATTGTGGGCACAGAAAAAGAAATTTACGCATATCTCTGCTACGTGCTACGCTATACCTATATGTACATATATATAGATGTTGAACACATATATTTTACTTACGCACACATAGATCACGTTCTCTCATATATACGCGCACGTGTCCGTCCGAGTTAAACGTCTCCTTCTCACTCAGCTGACTGCGCAAGCGTATTGACTCACACACACGTACATTCTCTTTCTCTGTTGTATAGCTATCCTTTTCTTAAATACCAAGAGTATTGTATTCAATATCTTTCTCTCTCTTCTATTTCTGTCCTTTAATCTCGATACCCAGTAGTGTACTAAGAAATTTATAAACCCAACGGCCCCAACGCGGTACAGGCATTATTTAGTGTATTTTAACTTGACTATAGTTGTATATATAAAGATTTGTTTATTTATATATCAAAATGATGTTCTCTTTTTTTCACTGTAGGTTAAATGACTATTGAAGCGACGAGATGGTAATATTTGTTGTACATTTTTTTAAATCAGGATCATTAGTGGTATTATATTATTCAAACATTAATTATTTACCACTAACATTTTTCGTTTATATTATTTTCTTACATATGGTAAATCTATTCAAAGTGTATTAAAACTACTATAAATTTAAAATGCATAAATAATTAAGCGATTGATTGTTTCTATTAATAAATGATTAATTCATAACAATAGTGGTTATGTATGTGTAAAATGATCAATCGTAAATAACATTAATAAATGTAACAAAAAAAAAAAGAAAATGCGTTCCTCATAAAGTACAGCTATGCAGACAGTAAAGACACACACCCCGAGACCCAGTTTCTTTTCCTCCCGGTACATTATACCTTGCCCCACAAAATTCCCCAATCTTTAATCCATCCCTGATACCAACACTTTCGAAAACTTGTGAATGTGTGCTCGCTGCGTACTCGTAGGTAGAAGAGGCGCAAGTGTGCGCATGTTTGTTGGTAACTTAACAAGTCGATCTCGTTCAGTTCTCTGCGCGTTTCCTCTCTCCCAAGAGAGGTCAAAATTCAGCGTATTTTCATCGTCGTTTATCGTAAATCCTAGCAACATGTAGACCATTAACTATCATGGATACTTAAAGGATAAAGGTCGATATCGCTTTAAAGCGATAGCAAGGAGTTCTGGAGTTTTATCTTTGTGTAAAAAGAGAAGCTCCGGAGTTAGTTCGTCACTCTCCCTGTCTCTCTCGCTCTCATTGCCCACAGTGACGTCTTATCGATCCCCGCAAAATATCCACTCTCCGAGAGAGTCTTCGCCGTACCGTCTGCACCGATGCTTCTAGGAGAGCCAACAGTGGTGATTCACCGGCGTTGTCGTCCGGATAGTTTTAGTAATGCTTTCTACTGAGTAACGATTAGCGATATTCATGTCTGCGACGGTCGGAGAAAAGCGGAGCAACATGGAAGTCGTCGGAGATTACGAGTACAACACAAAGGACCTTATTGGTCATGGCGCTTTTGCCGTCGTCTTCAAGGGCAGACATCGTAAAGTGAGAATTCACCAGGACTTCATTTATTCTTTTCCCTTTTTTTTAATAGTCTAGTAATGGTTTTTTTACTTCTTCAATAATAAGACAGAAATGGGAGCTTGCATAGCTTTTAAAGCTTGTCATGGTGATTACACCTGTGCAGACAAATAAGATTCTAGTTGGGAAATACTTTATTGCAAAATAATTAATTCGTAGAAAGACACTGTCGATTGTATGGAGATTAACGAGGATTAAAAATAAATATAATATTTTATTCTTTATTGAACATTTCAATGTATTCATTTTTTATACTATGCTCAATTAAGTGTACAGAATTTCTTTTATAATATATTTAAAGGAACATTTTAATTTTATAATTATTATATACAGTGATTATGCATTTTAACAATATTTTTGTTTTACAGAAAACAAATTTTGTTGTGGCCATTAAAAGTATTACAAAGAAAAGTTTAGCCAAATCACAAAATTTATTGGGCAAGGAAATTAAGATCTTAAAGGTAAGAACTTAGTTAGTTTAATACATTTTATATATTGTACTTCTATAAGTAATAACAAACCTAAAATAAACAAAATTCTTTATTGACGTATCGTAAGAAAAAGATTAGTAGTATGTTAAAGTAAATAAAATTAATTTACGATCTCTCACAAATTTAATTATTAATTAGAATAATAAAATTACATATATGTTGTAATGAAACTTATTTGCTAAAACATTTTCTAAAAGACGCAAAAGTATTAAATTAATTCTGCTTCTTAATTTACAGGAGCTTACCGAATTGCATCATGAAAATGTAGTAGCCCTGTTAGACTGTAAGGTCAGTATAAAGCAACAGTGCAAATTATTTACAAGTCATTGATAGGAATGATGTAATCTAATTTTTGTTTTAGGAGTCTAATCATAATGTCTTCCTTGTTATGGAATACTGTAATGGTGGGGATCTTGCAGATTATCTAGGTGGTAAGTTGTTGCACAATGTAACGGTATATAAAATATTATTTATGCAAATTTATATTATATATTTATTATTAATATAGAAACTATTAAAATACAATATCAATTAAACGTTTTTAAAAAAATAATATTTTAAATTACTATTTTTATTTGTACTTGAATTATGAAACATTATAATTTAACCATATACATCATAATCTTTGAAATAATTAATACAACATGTATTTCTTGTTCTATAAAAAAGCAAAAGGAACACTTTCTGAGGACACTATTAGAGTATTCCTAAAGCAGCTGGCTGGTGCAATGAAGGCTCTACATGCCAAAGGAGTAGTTCATAGAGATCTTAAGCCACAAAATATTTTACTTAGTCATAATTGTGGAAAAATGTGCCCTCAACCACATCAAATAACTCTCAAAATTGGTTAATATTTATAAATAACACATATGCTCTAATTTAAAGACATTACTATTTTAACTTGAAATTTGTATATTTTTAGCTGATTTCGGTTTTGCAAGATTTCTGCAAGATGGTGTAATGGCAGCAACTCTTTGTGGATCCCCGATGTACATGGCTCCAGAAGTTATTATGTCATTACAGTATGATGCAAAGGCTGATCTTTGGTCTTTAGGAACAATAGTTTTTCAATGTCTCACTGGAAAAGCTCCATTTCAGGCACATACCCCACAAGCTTTAAAAATGTTTTATGAAAAGAATGCCAATTTAGGTCCAAAGTAAGTGCATTGTATCAGATCTTTCTATTCCTCGACATTGTAAATATCTTTTTTATTATTTACTTGATACATCATTTAAAATCATTCTTTGTGTTGGATAGAATCCCGCCAGGAACATCTCCTGAATTATCGAATCTCCTAATGGGGCTTTTACGACGCAATGCTAGAGATCGTATGCCCTTTGACGAATTTTTCAGTCATCCATTCTTACAAGGTCCAAGAGAAAACCCAAGTCCAGTTCCCGTGGAACTACCAGCATCACCTGGAATTTTGACTGCACCTGAAAGTACTGCTTGCGATACTAGGTCTGGCCCTGAAACTAATAGTCCCTGTTCCAGTCCGGAAGATGATTTTGTACTTGTACCCAGTGATCTCAGTAGTGATACAGATAACAATCCAAACCCGCAACAAATTAAGTAAGTTATTTGTTCTTTATAGTTAGAGACTATTTTCGTATGTGGTAGATTATAGATTGGTTTTTATAAATTGAAAATTTTCGAATTTATTTTCTTACAATTATTAAACTATTAAACATTTTTGCATCAAAATGAATAAAACTTAAAAACCTGTTCTTTCGTTTAAAATCTGATTCAATCATTCTATTTTTATACCCACCTATATTTAAATGCGGTTCATACTCTAATTACATTAAGTTTGACGCGTATACTTTATTTCGACTCACGTCAAAAAAATAGGTACACAAAGCAGAACAGTCGTGAAGCAGCAGCAAGCCCGCCACGTCCGTGCTTTTTGCCGATTTCGGAGCCCATCCCTGTGCCGACGCAACGGAGCGTTGCTCAAGCTTTTCCGAATGCCGCAAATAGATCTGGTAGCAATACCAGTATTGTGCCGCGCTCTCAGCCGATCAGCATGAAACGAAGCTGCGATTCGCACAGAAATCACGCGGCCGATATCGGCTCGCTTAGCCCGCCTAGTGTGCAATTCGTTATCGGAACTCCACCTAATCGAAGGTAAGTATCTTATGGGTATTATTTGGAAAGCGCAAATTTTTATTACATTTTAATGCATAACATAAGAGGTTTATTTAAATTAATGTTATTTACGATTATGAGATTCGATCGAATAAGTATATAGTTATATTTTTATTTCAATAATCTTTATATGTATATTGTTTATTACAGTTTTTATTACATTATTGTGAAAATTGTGATTGTTTATATTAATGAATTCATGAATACTTTATATAATAATGTAATTTATTTAAATCTTTTGAATTTTAAATAAACTGTAAACGTCATTTAGATAATATTATTGCAATATTATAATCAACGTTAAGTTATACAAACTAAAATTTTGTAAACTATAAATATATTTTATGATTATTAAAATACTTAGTTATTTTAATAATATTATTAAATAATATTATTATATAATATTATTAAAGTTACATTATTGTAATAATAATATTGTAATTTTTTATTTGGTAAATAAATAAATAAATAAATAAATAAATAAATTTATCGTAGGTTAAGCGAAACACCACCACCGCCAAACACATGGCAGGTAAGCCCAGTAGCAAGGCATTCACACACGTCGAGCGGAACGTCACCTCTTCGACGTTCAGCTGGCACAAACAGTGCTTCGTCACCTCTACTCACTGGGCCACTCGCAGTTCTTGGTTCACCAACTTCCAAGGCATTACAGGATAATAACAACACTATGAGACAGTCACCTATAATACCTTTTGGTACCAGGGCTGTTACATTGCCTGAAATTTCTGGTATGTTTATTTCCCTAGAATAAAACAATATTTGGCTCTTCTCGGACCTGGCTATAATATATCTTGTTTTTTTGCTTATGTCGAATAAATTTAGACATTTGGCAACGGTATTTCAATATAAGCTTTTGTCTATTCAAGTAAAAATGTTTTTGAATATTTAATATTACATTCTACAATTTAATACAGCTATATGTTAAGCATTAAATATTTTTATTTTTTATGCCACGTAATTTAGAATTGAAAAAAATAATTTCTTTAGGTTTTTATAGTTGTAAATTAAAATAATTCCTTTAATATAGTCGAACTAAATTATTTAGTTATTCCTGACGAGATAATATTACGTTTATTAGAAAGTTAGATTTTAACTTAACAGTAATTTTTAGTGCTTTTCAGTGTTTGAATATGTTATTTGTCGTGTACCATGTATAAGTATAGCCTATATTTTTATTTTTTATTTTAATATAATTTATGTAGATTTAATTTGTATGTTTATACTCACTGACAACACATAACTATATATATATATATATATATTTGTATTGTAGTACTAAAGTACGTACTTAATTAGTATATTGAACACACGCACAACTTCATATCATGATTTAAGGGAAATTCTACCTTTTTCTTAAAAGGACAAAACAAAAGTCAAACCAAGAAAAAGTTTGACCAAATTGTTGGTTTCCAAATTGAATATCGCAATAAATTTATAAATAAAGAATATTTATTTTCGAAAAATGATTGTGACTCGAAATTATCGAAAAAAACTCTTATATTTAGTGTTTTTTCATATTTGTTACTTCAAAAATAAATTTTAAAAGTACGGTAAATTAGTCTCTTAAAGTATGTTGCAATTATTTACTTATTAATACTGAATGAAATTGTCGAAAGTTCGTAAAAACTTTAATTATAAACTGAAGATAATGTGCAAATGAAAATACGTTATTTTCATTCGAGCAACAACAATGTAATTATTTCTAAAATATTACATCAAAAATACGTAAATCAAAGTAATCTTTAAACTTTATAAAATATGTGGGTAGATAGCCCTTAAATTGCCTTAACATTCACTTGATCCATAATGTATCACTAAAAGAAAAATACCTAAACCCACACGCCTCTGACCAATGCTCTTTCTTCTCTGTGTGCAAATCGCTTTCCTCCCTCGTACGTGCACTAACAAAAAAGAAGAATTTCTCGCAAACGCAGAGGCTGGAAGTTTCCACAATCTCTTCCCGGAGTTGATGGCAGTGACGAACGACGAGCGACCATTAACTTTCATTGCACCAGAATTACCCGAGGAAACGCTTCTCGAACGCGAGCACAACGAGATATTGGCGAAGCTCAACTTTGTTGTTGCACTCTGTGAATGTGTATGTGAAGTGGCGAGGACTAGGGCATCACCATTAGGAGGTATCGAACAACCAAGCAACGCGACGACTAGACGTAGAGCGGAGCAGGTTATCCTTTTGGTCAGGGCCTTACAGTGGCTTAGTTCTGGTCTTAGTCTGGCTACCCAGCAGCTTAAAGCTGGTAGACTGCAGCCTACGGCGAGTGTTAAAGAGGGTAAGATTATTACATTTTTAATAATAAAAAGATTCTTTTGTCAGATTTCATATTCTTTGTACAATAATATCTCGCATTAAATAGTAATGGAAATGAACATTGGTACTTTATTTTAATAATTTGAAAAATAAATATTCAATCCATGCTGCAATATTTTACACAAATTAAATAATAAATCGAAGATGTATATATGCATTTAAAAGTTGCGTTCGCTTTAATGAAAACTACAAAAGTAAATTATTGATGAATTGGAAATAATCCTATTCATTGATTTCTACTAAATTTGCGTATTCTGTTCAAATTTATTCATTTTAACTGAAACAAAGAGAATTTGCAACACTATAGTTATAAGGTTACTTTTTCATGAAATGTAGCAAATAAATCAAAGTTTGGTATTGAGTTATGTTATCGTGCATGTAATTACAATTTTATTAGAATAATAATTCAATTATAACTATTAACAATAATATAACTATTAACTTTTGGATAATTGGACTATTATTATTGTTATTATCAGGTATAATATATAAGATGTAATTTCTCAAATGTTTTAATAAATTATAATACTATACTAATTAATAAGATTTGCCAATTTTGTGAAAAAAGGAAAATCGAAAATAGCACATTACTCCAGAAAAGTGTAACTTACAAATAAATAGTAAACTATAAAACGCAAAACATAAGTAGACATAAGTATATCTACGCACACTATTGTAGATGTATAAATATTTGTTTATAAATCAGTAAAATATAAAAATATTATAATTCGTCAAGTATATTGCTTACTTTTTATAGGAGCAACAACAATAATAATGTATACTAATTATGAAAGGGAAAACGATGTATGTTATTAAATAAGTAATTTTGTTATATTTTACAGTTGTGAGTACAATGAACGAGAAATTTAGGTCTTGTTTAGTCGAATGTAAGCAATTAAATAGTGCTGGATTGCTTCGGCAAACTGGGGCGACGGCTGATAAAATCCTTTATAATCACGCTATACAAATGGTAAGAAAAAAATTATGACATAAGCAATTTGTGTAGAACGCATTAAAATTTTCGTTATTACTTAAGAAACTTTCAGCTAGTGGTAACTATACGAGTATAATTGTTGATTAATCTAAGGTCAAACTAAGGACTTTATTCTCTTATTTTATTAAATAATAAAAATTAAATTCTTTTTGGATATATTGTGGTATTACGTGAATTTGAAAAATGTATAATTCAGTAAATTTATATTTGAGCAAAAATAAATTTTATTTACGTGCCATCTGTTTCCAGTTTTGTTTGATTTTACTACGTAGCGATTTTAAGTAAAGCGCGTTTTATTATACTTTATCTTGTGTAGTCTTAAAAAATTGTATTTTGATACGTAATAAAGAAATTATTTACTTTCTAATTAACTGACTATAGATGCGCAAATGGAATATATTGCAAATTTATTAATCTTGAAAAACATTATAAATAATATTATAATATAACTTAACTGATTGATTTTATTGCATTTTGATTTAAATAAACAATTTTTTAGTTTAAAAAATTTAGTTTTTTAAATTTAGTATATATATATTAAATAAATGTGTACTTTTTTTTAATTTTTCAGTGCCAGTCAGCTGCACTGGACGAACTATTCGGCAACCCTGCCGAATGTTTCCAGAGGTATCACACCGCGCAGATTTTGCTACATTCATTATCACAACACGTTAGTCATAGTCAAGACAGAGCTCTTCTTATCAAATGTAAGCAATTTTTTCTTTTTCGTTGATCTTCTGAGTCTGTAATATTATCGTCTTTTTTTGATAAACAAAAATATAAATACTTAAAACTTTATTATGTGCATTAATTAAACACATTTTCATTAATTTTCCATTTATTATGAGTGTCTTCAATACATTAAAAAATTAATAAATTATTTTATTACAGATAAAGATGCTGTTGAAAAACGCTTATACGTCCTGCAACAACAAGGTTATATATACGCAACTGATCCGACGTAGCGCATGTGAGAAAACTCAGCATCAGAGTGCAATTTTCCCGCCCGAGCCCAACTCGTATTTCGAATCATCAGCTATCTTATTAAGGAAAACTAACGGATGAAGAGCCAACGACGAAGCTGAAAAGCATGAATACAGTACATGATGAGGATTCTTTTTGGTTTCTTTACATGATTTATTAACCGAGGATACGATAGTGACCTTTGGATTATACATATATAAATATATATATATATATATTATACATAAGAATATGTTGTAATGTACCACAGATGTTTATTTAACCTTTATTTCGTATCGATTAATAAAAACGCGCATATTAAAAAAAGATGACAAAATATGAAAAAATAACATTGTTGTGATTTTAGTGCAAAATATCCTTTTATTACATATTTAGGAACGTGATATAAAAAGCGCATGCGACACGTCGTAAATAACGTATACGAAAATTATAAAACAACAAAGTTTAACAATCACATACAAAATAAGTAACTTCTATGGTATTTCGACTTTAGCAATAATATTAAATTGACTTATTTCTTCTTTTCTTCTATCGCTGGTGTAGGTGTATTGTTCGATTGTTCATTATTTTTATATATCACATAATTGAGGGCGGTTGCGAGGGTATTCCAAGCTATATAAGGAATGATTAATAATCCAGCGGTTTTGTTCACTCTGTAAAATACTACACCTAGAGCAGCCGTGGAGCCCCAAAGAGCTACTATATCATATAACGCCTGAAACAAATTTGTTATCAATATTGTTTACGCTGCAAAATATCGGCATTAATTGCATCATATTTCAGACAAAGATCTGATGGCAAGAAATCTTTAAAGTAATATTTCTATTAATCAAATTTTTTAAATTGAAGGCAAAATCTTATTTTTAATAGTCAAAAACTTTGTTATTGATACGTAAAAATTAAAAAAAAATTATTATCAAAATGTAGGTCAATGTTGCAAATTTTAGATATATATTATATATAAAAATTTTTTTAATGTAAAAGTAATTTTTAATATTTTTGATACGCGAAAGTAGTTAGCTACGTCATAATTCTATTAATCTAACGTGTAACATAATTTCACACATTATTACCCATTTAATTTTGTGCGCTCCAAAGAAAATAGGCGTCCACGACCAATTCAGAGCTAGATTGACTCCGTAAACCGATAATGGTAGTGCAGCGTTTTCCCAACTACCACTATCACGTAACACCAGGTGAGAAGCATACCCCATGGAGCAATATATTGTGGTCCACATCGGGGCAAATGCCCAATTAGGTGGTGTCCAAGTTGGTTTTTTCAGTGACTTTAGAAGTTATTATATTTGTAAAAAAAGATGGGTTTGTTAATAAAGTCTTAATTGTTCTTCATTGTTAAATACTAAAAAAATAGGACACTTTAATAGTTTCACTAATTATACAAATCTATAAGTTGGTTCAGTTTTTTTTAATTTATCAATTTTAGAAATACGTTTTTACACAATTATATGTACTATTCAATCGTTATCAGAGAATAAATAAATAATTAACGAATATCGAGTTCATTTCATTCGCATTTTAGTCATCCGAGCAATTAATCAATATTATTAATAGATCAAACAAAAAACGGTTCATAGTTTCTAAACACGCATGAAAAAAGTTGTTATATCGACATTTATAAAATATTTTTGTTGCAAGTAGTTATCATTTTCAAATTAAACTCTGGTGGCGTACTTAATTGTATATCTCCATAATATAGAGTACGAAAAAGCTCGTAGCCTAAATCAAAACGGTGCTTAAAAAAAATTGGAGCTGATCGATAGTGTTCTCATTTGCGAAAGAAAAAATAAAAATAATGACATAAAAATGTAATATCAGCTTACCTCGTACCAAGGATTAATATTTTTCCTAGTTATTATACCGCCGATCCAACCACCTATATTTGGATGCACAGTTGCAACGACTACGGGCCACGAAATTTTCACCGGCATTTTTTCGCGTTTTTTTTACGAAGAAGTATAGGGTTCAAGCGTACACGAAATACGCACTTGCCTCGAGTTTGTGCGGTGTGTTTCTATAGACGCCGCCCGTACGATACTGTAGTAATATTGCAATGACTGACGTTTTTCCAGGCTTCGTGTAGTGGATCGTACGTGTGGTATATTCCAGTACCGTATGTATTTAGGTACCGTTTAGATTCTAGGCAGGTAAGTGTCGTGGTTGCATAACGTTTTTGCATATATATATTTATTTTTTTTACATTGAGAGCATTGAAATAATTAGCATCTTCCGTCGCAAAATAAAGAACTGTTATTTAGAATTTTATTTTTATTCATAATTATTCACACATATCAGTATGTTTATTTAATAAATAACCGTGTGTAACGCACTTATCGGTCGTTCATATTTATAATCTACAAAGTTTCTGATTGACTAAAAATAGAAAGTATACATTTAAATAAAATTATGTTTACTTGAATTTTAATTTAAATAAATTAATTAACATTTTATAGACGGGGTCTATTAGAAATAATAATTAAACCACCACACAGATAAATTTCCAATCATATACATTTATTTTATGCTGTCAAATGTACAATTGTTAAAGACAAAGTATATCGAAAGAATAAATTACAATAGTTAACAAAATAATTATTTACAATTTTATTAATGCTATACAGAAAAATCAAGGATTTTTATCACAGACACCAACTTTAAATTAAGAGGGTATGTGATTCAAAAGGCCGACGAAGCGTTAAATTAAATATTTCGTTTTCAAAATTTCATCTACGGACCACGTGTCAAGTCCAATTTATCTAGGCTCTATTGTGATATAATCTACAATTCTATAATAAAAATAAGCTATCTAAGCAATTTCATTATGAACTTCGTAACGTAAATAATTATATTTTCTTTATTTACAGTGCGTGTACACCGTATCAAACAGAAAAGAACCACGATATAGTGCATGCTATACAAGTAATTATTAAAATAAATAATTTATTGTAATGTACCGTATGTCCAAGTATATATGTATACAGATATAGATTCATTGAATCGATTATGCGATTTACCTTTGCGAAAATCGCAAAGGTAAATCTAAAGAGGAGTAGCGAGAAAAGGCTTGCGTTTAGCGATCGGCCGAGGAAGAGACACTACCTCATCGGCCCTCGCTTATTACGCTAGTCAAAAGAACAAAAGGGAAGATTCGAAGGACTACGAAGAAGCATAGAGTCCCCAACACATTAGAAAGGTGTATCGGAGGAGGCACACTTCCCACGTCAAGAATCGACAGCAGTCATTAGTAAAGCGCTAGCGACAAATCCGGCCGGATCAAACGATTGTGTGAGTGCGAAAGTTTGTAAATTAATTGTATGTAATCGGTCTTTAATATTGTAGAAGTAACAACAATAATAATTCGTTATACATATATATATGTCCTAAAGAAAATTAATTTATTCTCTACTGATTTGTTGATTTTCCTTTTCTTATACGAACCCGAAATAAATAAATGAAACAAACATTACAATTGGCGTCCAATTAGAGGCACAATAAATTAACGATTTGTTATTATAATATAAGTAGAGCGAATTTTACATTGGTTAGCCGTACAAATTGTAACTCGACGTTAATTTTAATAATTATATTGACACGATTAGCCGACGAGGTTCGTTACCAGATTTTTGGTCGATTCTGCGAGAACATAGTTTACATTTTTTTAATCGAGCGATTAACATTGAGAATTGAAACCTGAGAATTAGAAAATCGTACAATAAAAAATCAACTTATCGAGGTTTTGGCAACGAAATTTTATGCGACATTCAACAATACTTCGAGATAAAACAAATTCTACAATATTATCATTCGAAAATTATTGCGATGTGTTAAAGGAACGAGCAAAGGTATTGTTTAGTGCCATGCGTTATCAATTAAATAATTTTCAAGACGAGTTTTTAGTTAATTTTAGAGAAGAATTTTTGAACGAAGAGATGTAAGAAAGGGCAAAAGATGTTTGAAAATATAGCAAGTACGAATTCGGTAGTTACTTAAAATATTTTTACGCTCGTGTCGGTGAAATATCAAAATTCATTAATCCACTATCCGAATTTCAAAGAAATAATGACATTATTAAGCAGTTCCCGAGAAACATACAAATTTATTACTTCGAAGTAGATGCTCTCCTTTCAGGTCTTCGCATGTTAAGATCCGGAGTGTTCCCTTTTGTGGGGGCATTCAACAACATCATGATCGGACCAGGCGCATTTTCTTCAGTCACTTCAGATCCCGAGTTGCAAATCAAAGAACAATGTCTAACAGAATCTCATTAGCAGTGGGTGAAGCCTTTTCTCCTGAGTTTCCTGATGCCATCGTGGGGAATCAAGATGCTTCGAGAATCCTTATCGAGCCGTTGGACGCCTCCTCCGATGCTGAAGTAGTTGGCGGTATTGCTGCTCCAACACCAGCTAGTTATGCTGCTTTCCGAGCAAGCGAAGCAATCACAGAACTTTTCCCAAAGCGGTCAACTTTGGCACTTGGCCTCCAGCTGCCGACGAGGCTAACAACATGACAATGGTTTCTGTAGGTAAGATTCTCCATTACCTGGCACACCATACTCTTATACCTAGCAAAACCATCCATGTGTCTCTAGTATGTCACGCTTATCTAGCCTTGGCGAAGAGAGGAACAATCGGTGACCAGGTCATAGAAAAAGGTTTGACCGGAATGCCTTGAGTATGTTTTACCATCACTTCTTTATAGGCGTCAATGAAGAGAATGCAGGTCGAGTATTTGGAACCTACCGCAACAATCTCCATGTGGTTGTACTGAGATTACGATTATTGCTGACACAAGCTGCTTTCGGCGGTCTGACTTGCTTCACTATTATAGGTAGGGCCATAGCTCGATATCCTTCCTTCCCATGGCATCTGCTTGATACATACTGTCCAGGTCAGAGCACGTGCAACCGTAGGAGGTAATCCTTACTTCGAATTTGCTGCAAACTTGGGAGTTGTTAGATCTACTCTCTACAAGGGTTTGGCATATGTAGGTTTGAGATTGTTGGTTGACCTAGCTTGTGAAAGAAGTCTTAACCAGTACGCTGGAATCACTCGAAACACTGTGATTCCGACAAGCACGGCACGATAACTAAGAGTCATCATGCGAAAATTGCAAAGGTAAATCTAAAGAGGAGAACGAAAAAGAGGCTTGCGGATAGCGATCGGCCGAGGAAGAGACACTACTTCATCGGCCCTTGCTTATTACGCTAGTCAAAAGAACAAAAGGGAAGATTCGAAGGACTACGAAGAAGCATAGAGTCCCCAACACATTAGAAAGGTGTATCGGAGGAGGCACACTTCCCACGTCAAGAATCGACAGCAGTCATTAGTAAAGCGCTAGCGACAAATCCGGCCGGATCAAACGATTGTGTGAGTGCGAAAGTTTGTAAATTAATCGTATGTAATCGGTCTTTGTAGAAGTAACAATAATAATAATTCGTTATATATATCCTAAAGAAAATTAATTTATTCTCTTCTGATTTGTTGATTTTCCTTTTCTTATACGAACCCGAAATAAATAAAGGAAACAAACATTACATTATTATATAAAGAAAAAGGAGAAAAAAGTTATTATCACCAATTTGCAAAATATGGGTAATAGTTACAGCTTTGCATTCGCGGAAGAAAAGACCGACCGATTCAGAGTGGGAGAAGCGTCAGTCTCGAAGTATCTTGATTATTGGTGGAGCGATATATAGCGATATACAGCGGCGGTATATCGGCTACCCAGAAGGGCTCGTCTTTTGCGGTAGATCGTATTCAATTGGTTACAATTGTATTGAGTACTTTGATATACAAAACTTTTAATTAAAATAATATCAATATCGTTTGCGATTCCTCTTTTCTTTTTCGTATACAAAAGTGTTTTTAAACACTGTCATATGTAGTACCGATATATTATAATCCACAATCTTCAGAAGTGATGAAATTTAAAACGATAATTGTTTAATCGGAATAATATTTGCGTTACTTTCCGAACAGCAAATATATTTAGTGTGCACAAAAATTGCCACGAGAAGCAAATATTTATGTATTTTGTCGAATTAAAAGAAACGTTAAAAGACCTAAATGATGACATCAATAACTAACGATTTTTAAGGATAATTTGAGATTTTTAAAACCTCAAGTACAAATTGCATAGCAGTAATTGCTCTGGATGCGGTAGACAATGTAGGAAGATACAAAAAATACAAGCTGAGGATTTGATGACATCAGACATTTTAATTGATGGCAGAGTTCAAGACGAGGAGTAACATCTGATCCAGAAAACAAAGATATCAGTACAATTATTTATAAGACACCGTAAGATGTAAAATTGCAAAATTTTTAACCAAATTTACAAAAAATTATTTCCAAATAATCGTTGCATTGCTCCGATTATTAACACGAACAGGATACAACATAAAATACAAATGTAAAGATGAACACGAACAACCATTCCATAAAATAAAAGTTTTGTTTCATGAAAACTTTGTGTTCAGAATTGATATGAGTGATTACGCAATTATCGAAATATAATCGCATAAATGCGAAGATGGCGAAAATTCTCATCTTAGGAGATAATAATTAATTTGAAATAATGGTATAGTAACTCATCAGATTAAAATTAATGAAAAGTTTTAATATTTTTTAGTTGCAAAAGGAATAAATTTATAAATAAAATAATAAAACAAATAAATTCCAACTCAAAAATTCATCGGTTTAAAATAGAAAATGAAAATGCGTGTAAAAATGTAAAATAATATATAGTACAAATTCAATTGTATCCGTAAGTGTTAATGAATGTATTTGATAAATAAAACAAGAGTAAAAATTTTATGACACTATAACCCGTTGTATCATTATCAAAATAAGTATATAAAAAATAATTTTAAATCTCAAGCTAATATTAACTCCAATATTTGAATTCTCGAAATTCTCGAAATTCTCAAGCACCTTTACGCAATAGAAAACAGGTCTCTTAAAACAAATTACTAAATTAGCAAAAATTAATTTTGCATATATTTGTGGAATTCTATAAAACTTGTTAGACGAAAAGTCGCACGATTTTTCGCAAAATATGGTTTTGTTCAATTTTTACACCTATTTTATTATCTCGAATCGCTCTGAAATTCAATTCAGAAAAATACATAATGCAGGGTGGATATTCACAAATACATTTGCTTTAAAAAAATTAATTCTTTTTTTCACTTTTGATAATTTAAAATTTAAAGTATATTTAATTATTTATTGCAATGACAAAATAAAAATAATAAGTACAAAGTTTGGAACAAAGACGAAGACCAACAAAGTCGTAAATAAGTTCCAAAAAAATTATGATTTGCAAATATGGGCTACATACTTTCATCTTGCTTTAAATGTCAACTACGATATCTCCTGTTAGATCCAGCTATTTAAAAACAAACGGTTCAAATATAATTGCAAGGCTAGAAGAGCATAATAATTGTGGAGAGCTTGATGAACCGTTACAAGAAGCTTAGACCATGACTAAACACCTTAATAACAATGAGACACATGATGACTCAAAGGTGGAACAGTTAGTAGCGCAGCTTGCTAAACTTAAAGGATATAAGTAAAAAATGAAGTTCATGTAGTAGGAGAGTGATCTACTGCAAGAAGAACTATTTCGACGAGAGCAGTACTTGACAAACCAAAGTAATCATGATATACGTTTCATCGGGGATATCATATCTATCAAGCGATTCCTTTATATTCTAGAAGGGATAACGATTAGTTCCAAGTTAAAATAACGTTGCACCTAAGTGGTTTCATCCCTGTATTTAATATTGATTTGTACAAGATCATTGGTTAATACTGCAGGTATCTAACACCAATTTCCAAAAGAAATATTACCGAATAATCTTATTAATGCTGTATAATACCTCGAGAAGTTTTAAAGCTTCAAGAGATAATATACGTATTAATCGATGCTAATATCCCGAATGAGAATAGACAAGACCGATCGATTATTCGCATATCACCACTACTGGTCGAAATTGGCCAACCGCATAACAAATGAGATCGCAAACTCCAACAAGTAGAATTCGCGTTGTATAAATCGTTATCGCGTTTCATGGAAAAACTACCGAATGAATCATTATTTGACAAATGATAATTAGGTGATGTAACAGATTCGATGTGATTAAATTTAGAGATACCCATTGAACAGAATTTAAACCAGGTAAAATTGATAATCAGTAAAACAAATTTAAGAGCTTGATCATTGGTGAATTGTGTTTCAGTGTTATTGCCGATATTAAAAGCTTGAAAGAAGTTCACCATACCCTGTGCGTCAGACATCATTAGACTGAGCTTGTGATCATATCACCATATGAACTGTATTTTTTTTTAATTAAAAGTTTCATACATTAGCGTACATTTGTTTATTTATAACGCCCACGTATATTATCGATATATTATATAATCAGACATTACTGACATGCATTTTAAAAATTGAAAAACAAAGCTTACACTTCAAATATATCAAACTTAAAAAAATCTAAAAATATTTAGAAACATATACAAAAAGATTGTAGGCAAAATATTAATAAATAAAGGCACAAATATATATGTATATATATATTTAAAATATAATGTTAACATGCGGGTGAAGCGTTTCTTTTTCAACTTTATACTTAAAAAAATAATTTCGCTATTATGCCGCGTTAGTTAACAATGTTTACATATTATAACGGTGTGGTTTGAATGTTAAACACTTCCCCCATTTTAACGCAGGAGTGCTAATTGCTCTCCTATTGGAATGATGCATGGCAACGATTCTGCAAGAATCTTGTGCGTGATGATACGTAAATATAGAGCTAGAGATAGGACTAGATGGGCGTTAAATTAACGTTTATCTTGTCTCTAAAAAAACCCTGTCCCCCTATTACCAAAAAAATAATTTAATTCGGAGGTTCGTAGGTCATTTTCGTCACCTTATTTTCTCGGCACTTTAATTGTTACAACTCACTTGAATCATATACACGTGATGATTTTACTCATCATATAAATGTTTTTAAATCTATTAGATGAGTTATAGCAACCATTTCATTGCAAGTCTTGAAGTATAATTTGTTTTTTAACACTTATTATATTTAATTTACACCAATAAAATTTATTATTAATTTAAAAAACTTTTTAAACCAGTTGCTATTTATTCATTAAATGTTTTAAAAACATTTACAAGAGAAATCGTTTTACTTCCTTTTTCAATAAAGTTAAAAAATATAATATTTTCACAATTATAAACAATATTTTTCAAAAATTATTATTATTATTATTAATATTATTATATTTATCATCAATTATCATTTAGAATGTTTATTGAATGGCAACAGATTTTTTAGAGTCAAAACTATTATTCATTCAAGTGATTTGCAAAATACAAGTGCCATTCAAACATATTTCTGGCATTGCATTTGATTAGGCTTTTAATTACTTTTAATCGTCTTTGTATTGTCCTCCTTAGGCTTTTCATCTGTTTTATCTTCTTTCTTCGGTGCACTCTTAGAACTAAAGCCTGAACTGAAGTGGTCTATTACTCTAGACTTCAATTTTTGTGGTATTACCATTATCGTCGTCGTCATATTACCTAAGAAAAGCACCAAAAACATTGCACTAAGTACTGGAACATGCCAAGTAGCCTCTGGATCCCAAGCAAGCTTTAGAAGTACATAGGCATTGTACAATTGAAAGAAGTAACCGACAAAGAGAAAAGGTAGGAGAAAAGATAGTCCTCGCCACATCCATGAATGGAAGCCTTCAATTGTTATATCCATGTTATGTCTCTCACCTAGTGCCTTGAGGCGGTAAAGTACACCTCGTTGATAGCGGAATTGTAAATATTGTACTACACCTGAGAAAAATAAATATATATTATGTGAATTAAAATTGAAAAATATATTTATAATTCACTACTATAAAATAATCATTTTTTTATACTTAAAAGCTATATCATTTTATAAGACATTACTAAAAGAAATTATCAGAAAACAAATATGTAAGCACTTTTGTAGCTATAAAACATTTATTGATAATTCAAAGTTAAAAAATTTTAACTTTACAAATAATAATAAATATACCGATGATACTTAAACCACAAAGAAAAATGATTAATGTTACAAAATTTATTAATTTTAATACAAATATATGCAAATAAAAATTTATAAAACTTACTAATATAAACATTGAACCACATGAATTGTCCGCGGAATGCATACCAGGGTCCAGTATTTGGCCATACTAAAAGTACACCAGCTACAACAGTAGAAAGAAAATGATGGAAACGCCACCATCCTTTAATTCTCGATCCATTCACTTTAAGTATACTTTCTCGTATCGTCAAAGTACAATAATACCAGACTAGTAGAAACATGAAGCTCAACTCCAAAGTTCTGAAACAAATGTCTGACTTATATCCAGTTTTACTTTTCAAGCACTTACCAATTGAAACTATTTACTTACCTAATATTAGTAAATAAATTAATTACTGAGAGGATAAAACCAATCACAGATAATACAAGTTTGAATTTCTCATATTCATCTTTGTACTTAAATCTACAATAAATAATGATTATTTTTTTTGTTATCAAAGAGTATGTATTGCAAAATTGATAAATATTGTACTTACTTATCATTTTTATTTAGTATTGACACATTAACACTACCTAGTATTATAGAAAGATAGGTACCATTTGGTTTTGGTAATGTTTGTTCAATTTCATGTATTTGTTGTTCTCTTCTGATCATATCTTTGTCGAGCATTTGACGAGTATCACTTGCATGTAACCTAAGAATGATCGATATGAAAAATATTAATATCCATGAGTATAATACATATTCTAATTGTTACTTATTTAAGCTATACATCATATTATAAATTATAATTGGTAAATTATGCAATCATTTCAATCTTGTGACTTACTGCTTTAAAGATTTTTTTATCACTCCTATACGGTACTTTTGGTGTGCTATGCCAGTGACACATTTTTTTTGCAATTCACCAACCTCTTCTAATTTTGCTAAGTATGTTCTATTCAATGCCTGAAAATAGATAATATAATTAAATGGATTTACTTTATATAAAACGATTAAGAAATAATTTGTAATCAGCATTCAAAGGCATTTGTTTAAAGTCCGCTAAATCATAAAAAAGGGTAGAATCATTGTACTTTAAATAAATAAAATAAATTGAAAAGACAGGAAGGTTAATGAATGAAGATGTTTCCAGAAAGAAAATACTCGATATTAGCACTCGAGATTCCTCGATAAGCTCGCTATCTGTTTTTTCGGGTTACGAATGTTCAAGGAAAACGAAATGTTTCCACACATATAAATAAAAAATTAGTAAAAAAACGTCACGCGATATAAATAAAAAAAAATATTTGAGTGACATAACCTATAGAACGAGAGTAAGCTCATCGAACAAAAACTGAATGAATAAAAAATGAAAAAACGAAAAACGAAAAACGAAAAGGAACCTTACCTCAAGTTCCTTGTAATCATTTTGTAGATCATTCCAATCCTTGAGACAAGACTCGACGTCGGTATCCATGATTAAGTATCAAATAATGTCGGCTGCCGTTTTTCTTAACGATTAATTACAATCAAAGCGGAATGACAATGCAGAATAATATATAGGTATGTTGCACTAGAGAATGTCAACGTGAACAGTGCAACTGATGGGTCTAACGATCCCCGAAATGCGCGCGAAAAGTGCAGCTGCGCGGTTTTCCCTTTTGCCCCCTACACCGAACTATTGCAAAACACACACTCATATGTACTAATGTTCGTGATGAGTGTGCACGAGCGCCGGAAAAATGCGCAGCTGTCGCGCTTTTCCGGCGGCGGCCCTTGACAACCGTCGTGGCGCTATATGCGCGTTCTTTCCAACTGCACGAAAAAAAAAACGCGCACTTTTTACTTATAAATATATATATATACGGTTACGTATCTACATAGCTCTATATGATTTCCCGAAAAAAAGAGTCAAACGAGAAAGGTACATTTCTATATATATGATATGAATGGTCGTATGACGTATCTATCTCGATCGATCATCGCGGAAACCGTGTCAAGTGGTATTACGTATATACAGGTATATGCGAGTGTACTAAACATGCAGTGACATTCAAATTTGATTGTATTAGCTAATTGATTAAAAATGTTGTGTTAAAACGTATCAATATTAAGATAAATAAATCATCAAAAATATTTTATTGTTATATTCAATTTTTTATTTAGCACTATAAATTTATAAAAAAAAACCATTATATAATAAAATAACAAAATTTATATTATTAAACAAAATTAATATAAAATTAATACAAAACATTAATATAAAAATAACAAAATTATAATTTGCATTTTATAAATATTTTATATTCAACATCTATCTCTACGATGTATTAACCTCCATGTGGATAACAGGGGTCCTATACTACCTACACGATATTAAAAATAACAACGACTATCAAATAATATTATTGAAATATTGATGTATAATGCTTGAAGTTTTGAATTTTTTAAAAGGAAATCTATTTAATTTAAATGATACTCTTGATAAAACAAAACTTGCTGACGATTGACTTGGAACGTGATTTAAACTTATTAATTATGTGTACGCTTAAAATAGATATATAGAAAGCAGAAAAATTTATCTTCATTCTACATTATCATCAAAAATATCTAAAGAATGTATTCGATTTCCGAAACCGTCGATTCTCGTGATAAAATGCACATTTAACGAAATACCTTATATAAAACAGTTAAACGTATATATTCTGTGTATACGAAATTAAAAACTATCATATTTAAAAGCGAGAGCATTTGAGTCAACAAAAGTGAAAAGTAAAATACACTAAGTAGGTATATGTTGAAAAAAAAATTCAAGATCATTAGACACACAACGCGCGTGAATATCGAAAAAATGTTTGTTACCACACTAAATTCTAATGTGTTTTATATAAGATGCGATACATGTATATATTAAGTATATATATATATATACTTATCCTCGAAGAGGTGTCGGTCGTACGCGACCGAGGTCGCCAAATTTCCGAGTTAGAATAATATGATCGTCCAAGGCCCCCCCGTAGAGACTCGCCAAGCAAGGATTAAAAGGACGCTCAAACGCCTCTTTTATAGCCGGTATACTTCTTTTCTGTTCCGGCTATTTTTATATCGCGAGTGCTTCAACGATTCTTCCTCACACGGTATTTAATATTCTACCTAATATTTTTAGCCACATTAAATATTTTCGATTTCTATATTCCTTATAAACGTATGTTTAATCGTCTTTTGAGTTACGCGACTTTTACAATATAAAGTATGTCTACATCTATTACGACCTGCTATAGATTTCATTGTGATATTGTGTTTTTAATTTGTTAAACATTTTGCAATACATTTTAATTATTTTTGTGGATTTTGCTCGATTTCAAAATACCTAAAAGTTTCGTCGATATACATTGTATTTGAATTTAAATAGTACTATTAATACATCGGCGATATTTCTAAATAATTAATTTGAAATAAGTTTTAATCTTATGTTAATATTAATATAATGGGTATTTTCTAGCGTGACAAATAGCCTATTATAGATGTTCGCCAGATTTGAGAAGATAAAACGAGATACAAAGTCAAGGTGATCGTCCTCGTTATTACTAATTAATTCACTGTGACTATAAGAATACACAGTATAACTCAAGAAATTTAAAATAAACTTTTAGAGTATTACATAGAGAATTCAAGTATAATACGATAAATTGTAAATAATAATAACTAGTTGTAAGTTCTTACGTTTGTAAATTTTTAACCCAGTGATTAAAAGAAACTTTATTATTTAATTTAGGTCAAACAATTTTTATAAATCCTATAGATTTTGTAATGTTATATTTAATAAATAATGTGAAATTGCACATTTTGTTAATATTTATTATTAATGTAATATGCGAACATATACAAATTAAGGTAGGTGTTGTACACCGATGATTAAAATAATACCAAGATACACACAAGAAAATTAAGAAAAGTAAAAACAGTTCTTTATCTATAAAAGTAAATGTTAGACCACGAGGTGAAACTCGGCGAAAGGTAATATGCAAGTATAATACAAATTAGAAAATTAAACGTACAACGAAGTAAAGGAAAAGTAGTTTTACACTTCTATGAGACTTTTCAAAGTAATATCACAAATTTATCGATATACAGTCGCGAATGAAAAGTGACGTGGTGATACAGTTTTTAATTTATCTATATATGTACATATACATGAAGTTTTTTTTGTGTATATTTTTTACGAATACAACGTAGATGCGTTCCAAATACAATCACTAACGATAAACAGAGTGGGTGTAGCATTTCTTACGTGTCCAAGTTTGAATTACGCATTACGCACATCGCACGCTTGTCAAAATTATTTAATTTGTTGGATTTGATTTAGACTATAAACTTTGAAATATTATAAGTATTTATAATTCATAGATGAAAATGTTTCCTAACGCTTTTATCAACTAGATCAACGAAAATAATTAAAGTATGAACAACAGCACGCAACTCCATCAATGAACAATAAAATTTAATAATGTAAATATAAATATAAATATAAGAACGTGTAATTAATAAAAAATGAAATAAAAATAAGTGCAATGTATAAAATGAGAACTAGATAAAATAGTTCTCGAGATAATATCCTAAGCGCGCGTATACAGCGCTCAGAGGCTCAAGTCGAGAGGACATCGTTCCGGAAGGCAAGAACCTCGCCGACGAGGGCGACCCTGACCGTGAGCGTTTGCTCTCGCGAACTCCGTGTACAAACTCCCCGATAGAAAGGGAACCTCCTTCTCTCTCTCCTTCTCACTTTTTCTCTCTTTCTATATATATGTGTTTGTGTGTGTGTGTGTGTGTACACATCTCTCTGTCTCTCTCTATCTCTCTCTCTCTCTCTCTCTCAGGCGCGCGCTCTCTCTCTCTTTCTCCCAGCTCGCGCGAGCGCGGACTATATATACGTTTGTCGCTGTGTATATAATACGGACAGTGTCTCTTGGCGGCGCGTGGGAGAAAGACTCCGGTGAGCTTCTCCCGAGAGAGTGAGAGATTCGCGTTTGAAATTCCTAAGAATCAAAGAGGGTGGGGATATTTTACCGCCCCGGGTGGTTAAACAATTAGAGTATAATACAAATACACTGTAAATTATCAACGTATTAACGAACATTTGGATTTTGTTGAAATTTTTTTTTATTCGTTGGGGTGATTTTTTTTTCGTTGTGAGGGGTGCGCGATGAGTGAGGATGTGTAGTTTTAGACGATGTTGCCCGACGTTTCTTCTATTCTGTAGTGGGAAGATGGTGTTGTCCTGAAAGTGTTTGAGGTGAGCGACATTGAATTTTACATAGATGTTTTATTTAAACTAGTGCATTCAATTATTTTAAATGTTCCTGCAACTATTTTGCGGTAGAACCAATAGCATAAAAACTACTGACTATTGTATAGTAAAAATAATAATTTTTCAAAACTCCTTTCTTAATAGGAAGTAAAAAGTAAGTAAACGTTCTATAAAAATATACGGAATAGAAGTGTAAATGTTAATGATAACGTAACACAAAGAATAATTTAGAAAGCACTATGACTACGAAGTAGTAAATATTAAAGAATATTTACATTAATTAACATTTTTATCTTCATTAAATCACGTAAAGATATAACACTTTCAATTTTTCACGGCCATGAAAATACAAATTGATTTACATTACAAGTACGCGATTATCACCGTATAATATTAATTAGTATTTGCATATCTAGCATTCCATAAGGAATCAGTAAAAACTTAATTCTTTTCAAATTAATAATAAAAAATAATTTTAACTACTTATAGTATATACTTACGTATTCAAAAATCGCAGACAACGCACTTCGTTGATTAAAATAATTGAGAGTAAAAAAAATATCAACGCGAAAAAAAATAAAGAACGATATAGATTTGAATAAAATTAAGCTTTGTATATTCGATTAAAAATACAAATATTACGCTTTATGAGTACAAAAAATCTGGCAAATATAAAAAAAATCAACTCATCCTCATACCTATACGCAACAAAACTCAAATTCGAAGAAGCGCGCGCTTCTCTTCTCACGAGACTTCCTCGGAGATCGCGCGGAAATCATCATAACGGCCCGCGATGTGCATTTCAAACGGTATCAAAAGCCGTTTCCCACATATATACACTCGCGTTTTGCTTTTGTAAAAAGGATTTTTTGAGGTTTTTTTGTACACGAACTTTTTGAAATAACAATCTTCTTCAACGAAGCTAAGACATAGCTACAACAGACGTTCGCGTAAATGTATTCATTTATTTTCAGTGATTGAAGCTAACATATACCTCGTACATTTGATTGATTTTTTATAATTACAATTAATTCGTTGCATAGTTATTTAAATCTTAAAAAATATTCGGCGATACCTCTTAATTAATTATTTTTTAAAAATAAAGCAATTTATATATATTACTTAAATAAAAAAAAAACTCTGGTAAATAATTTGTTCAATTCTCTGATATACGAATCTCTAAGTGATCGTATTAATCGCTGATGTATAAAAGCTCACGTCCCCAGAAAATTCGAGATCTCGAAATGCGAGTCTTCCGCACTCTAAATTAATGTTTCAGCATTGTTGAATATTGTGATCGTTCGCGATTATATTTCAAATATTTTAAATATCGTCAAAACGTACGTTGTGTCGAAAATGTGTACCAATAATATCTACTTATGCAAAGAGAAATGTATATATCTAGATTAATTGAACATAAAAATACAAATACAGGATTGCATAAACTATGCATAAATTATGTAATATAGTAATAAATTGAAATATGTAACAAACTTTCTATCACTTTTTCTTCTTTTGGAAATACCTATAAATATTCAGTAATTTTATTTTATTATACTTTATATACATTTGAAAATGATTGTCAATCGAAATTAGTGAATATTTCTTTCTAACTGAACATCGTGTCTGACAGATAGTATCAAGTGCCCATTCTTGAAATCGAATATATATATATAAAAGTGTTGAATTCATAGTTATGTTTGTTAGAGTCTGGGTCTCATCTTATTACGTTTTAGGTTTACTCGAAATCCTCGTAAAGAAAAATTATACAACCGAGAATCACTTATACTCGGTAATTCTCACTGTAAAATTTACCGAAAAATAGTTTGTTCGGTTTTAATTATTAAACGATAAAATCAATTTTTGTATCATTTAAAATTCTTCGTATATTATTAAATATTTCGCTTACGCTATACATAGTCACTAAAAATAAATACAATTTATTTTATTGCGTACTCGTATAAGAATTTGTTATTAAAAAATGACGGAGAAAGTTAATAACGCATCGCGATAAAAAACTTGTTTTCAATAGTCATTGTTAGATTTGAGAAAAATGACATTCGTATATAATAATCACATATAAGATATACGAGTTTAAAGCATAAGATAGTTCTTGTACTATTGGCAGGTGGTTGACCGAAATCACCTGAGCTCATTGAGCTGTAACGCTTTTGTATACACTTCGCATCGTAATGGCATTGCCACAGGTGTTTCATCTCGTCACTATTTTCTGTCATGTATAGCCTACTAAAATAAATGTAGATATATCATTGAATAGACTTTTATACCGAGATTTTGTTAAATCATTCAATTTTAAACGTTTTAACTTTAAATTATTAAAACTTATAATGTATAATTTAATATGTATATACCTATATATAAGCAATTGCCTGTTTTCGGTTTGTGTTTACGTGTTATCCGTTTGGATCACGGATTCATACGAAATTCCAAGATGTTTTCTCATTCACCGGTCAACACCCAAAATGATGCTGCATCAATTATATTACGAAGTATTTTTTTATCCCCTTATCGATACTATTTAGGTGGTTCCGTTATAAATACAAATATTTTGTAACGTTTGATATTTTTTTACAAGACTTTTTGCTATTGTATAATTAATCTGTATACAGGCATGCGAATAACACTTTTTTTTTAAGTACATAAAATCTTTTGATAACGATTGCGTAAAAAGAAAATTCTATTGTAATACATTTGTAGAAATTTAACAAAGCGAAGTTATGAGTAATTGATTGAGGAATTATCTAAATACGATCGCATGGACATTATCAAAATAATCTAAAAAAATGCTGCACTTTGGTTTTTGAGCAATCGGTTTATTTATTTTTATTTCTTTTTGGTTAAGATATTCAAGTATCTGGCCACACGCAGTATATACACCGATCGAACTCTTGACAATTAATGATGCACACTGCGTCACGATAACTTTACGACACTGCAGTCTCGGGCCACACGATAAGAAGATGAAGACAAACGGAGGGTCACCTCACCAATCATTTAGGCTTCTTACGGCTTTAACCACCAAAAATACCTTCACTTTCTTCATTTAGGTAGGTCTACATCACCATAACATTTTCCTTTCCAAATGGCTTTTTTATTTTCTACGTTGAAGTGAAGAATGTTTTAAAGAGATAAAAATTATAGTTCTAGTTTACAAAGTAACTCACCAAAAAGACTATTATATTAAGTAAGATCCATTTCTGAGTTATAATAAATTTATGTAACAAATGCAAAAACTTAAATTTTTTTTATAATAAATCAAAATTTATTAATGCATCATAATTAATTACATAATTTTTAATAATGTATCATGTTTTTATAAGTATTTATTGAATATTTCTTCTCGCTAATTTCGTCGGCATTGATTAAAATTTTATTTACTATTATATATGATTTTTATGTGAATATATGTAGTTGTACTGCACGAATTGTCTTGCGACGTAGCAAATGCACATTCCACATGTACAATAAGAAAAATGTGAGAAACATGTTAGGATAAATTGATATGAAGAAACAGTAGTTTCAATTGTATTTACTACCAGACGTCTACTCGACATTATATTCATTTTTTACATTAAGATGAATGTTATTATTTAAATAACAGATTTTTTGTTAAAGTACTTTTTAAATCACTATAGAAATATCAGATGATTAAAATAATATACATTTTATAATGAAATATTATATACTAACAAATGATTTAAAATTGGATGAGTCACTGTATGAGTACTTACCAACAGGTGTAAAATATTGTTTGAAAAATTTATAACTTTGATTGAGTATCCGGATGTATTATTACAAAATTGTAATGTCATTGATTAAACAGAAAGCATGTGATGCAATTAACTTGAGGAATTTGACATTTTTCTTTGGCAAACATTTGATCTTATATTATCAATCATGACGGTCCAACTTGTATCGTTTTTGCTTCGGTAAAGTAATTATGTACACATACTATATAATATACAAAGAAATTTACTGGCTTATATCTATATCTACATTTATTATTGATTGTATGTTCTAACCATGTTAAATGAAGCACAAGCATTTTTTTATTTCTGCGTTACTTAAGAATTTATACTTTTTATTTATAAAATCATACTCGCGTTTCATTTATAGCAGTAGAGCAATTGGAAAATATAATACTTTAAACATTGCACGATAGTTTTTGTATATCATTCGAGTATTTAGTTATCAACAAAAACGCAGTTGAATAAGAGTAGGGCTATTTACGTATCAAAAAATTAAATAAATTGTCTTTACGCGCCAAAAAAAGTGTGAGTTCCAAAAATAATTTACACAATAATTTGAATATTTTAATTTTTGGATGAACATACACTAATCATGTCTTAAAAAAATTTATTCATAATGCATGCATATAGAATATGAAGTAGACAATAAAGTAAACATAATAATTTCAGTTGGGCTGCAAAAAATTAGATTAATATGCAACGCATCTCAAAGTTGTACCTGTCACTGGCGAATCTCGCGACTCGTCAGGTACCAACGAAAGAGATGCCGGAATGCGGGGGAGTACGCGTCCTTGGTGTTATCGCATCCCTTTTAGACGTAGGTCGGGGCAAAAGGCTACACGAGTACATCGACGTTAGGCACAGGAAGTACGGACCACTCTTTCGATGCAGAATAGGACCTACAAAGGCCATCTTCGTGAGTTCGCCTGAGGCAATCCGCGAGATCTTCCGGCTCGAAGGACCTACACCTCAACACTTTGTACCAGAAGCATGGTTACTTTATAATCGGTTGCGTAATCGTAAAAGAGGCCTACTTTTTATGTAAGTTCCCTTTCTTACATTTCTATACACTTTTCTCCTTTTCATCTTTTTTCCGTTTTATTCGTAAATTTGAGAAAAATATCATTACATACGTATAAAATGTGGCTTCTCTTTCAGTTTTCGAAGCATATTTAAGGAGTATTCCACACTGATAAAAAAACTGTTTATTTCATATAGTACAAAGATTGCAAACACGTTAAAAATTATTTAACAAAGAGCAATTACAATATTATTTCATTAATAAAAATGCGATCGCACTATGAATAGAAACAATATTGTTCTTTAACGAGAAACAGTTCATAATTATGTCATATAATGTATATATACATGGTTAATCATGTTTGATAAGTTACAACATCCGGTAACAGTAATTATTACAAATGGACTTGTAATCTCAACCCTCCTATAATTAACATTTTCATTTAAGACGACGTTTAGCGTTTTCAGTTAAATACAAAATGATATAAGTAGCAATTTTTGCAAATATATTTACAGTATAGAGAAGATCTAATAAAATCAAAATTGCATTATTAATAATTAGCACCTCTGTGTACATTATCGCAATACAAATGAAAATAAATGTATTAAATCAATATATATGCACTGGGAAATGTAAATAATCTTCTCGATATTAAAAAAAGATACGTGATAATCATAGAAAAATGCATTTAATATCTTAATCGGTCAATTCCTCTTTACGTATGTATACGTATGTCGAAGCCCTGCAGTTTTATGGTTGGGGGGTATATCCACTTATCGTTTCAATTGAGCTTTATTTCGCAGCGTACACTCCTAAATGCGTATTATGGGTAACTGACCGCATTATCGGCGCTTTTGCGTCAGTCGCCCCAGTGAATCACGCGTCGAGTTTATAATTACTTTAACAGTGTTGCACTTATTTTTATATTTTACGGGTGCGACAGTTAATGTTTATGGTTTATAAATATAATTTTCTCTTTTATTTTATCATTCGGTTTGATTGTAGTAGTTTTATCGTCGTCAGTACTTACATAACTCATGACCGATTAATTTTTTTTATAAAAAAAAGAAGAGAGAATAATGTAATTTCTTTCGTTCTCGAAACTATATCATACCGTTATGAAGGTATTTTTATTTATTTTTTTAATCTTGCAGGGATGGTCAGGAATGGCTGCATTATCGACGGATCCTCAATAAAATAATGCTGGCTCCAGACTCATTGAATTTAATGACCAAACCGTGTCACGAAGCTGCTAAAGATCTCGTTGAAAAATGGAAGAATTATACGAATAACGATCGAGTAGTGCCGGATCTTGAAAATCAATTGTACCAGTGGTCGATCGAGGGTACGACATTATTATCTATATAAAAACAAATTAATTTACTACAAATTGAAAAAATAATTTACATAAATCATTTAATTTTATATAACACAATAGTTTGAGACAATTATAATATTTGAATCAGTGCTCTTGGCAACTCTGGTGGGTCCACCCTGGGCAAGTTACAAGCAGAGTATCCTGAACGAGTTGGAAGTATTATCGTGTAGTCTTGGTCGTATCTTCGAACACTCGGTCCATTTATCGCGAGTTTCGGCTCGTCTAGCAATGCTCACGAAATTACCTTCTTGGCGAGGATTCGTCAGTACAGCTGATTACGCTCTCAACACCGTCGATAGGTTTGTCCAGGAGATAACAAGGTTAGATGGTATCGAGGATGGATTAATGGGTCGTATGATGAAAGATGGTATTACCGGTCAAGAGCTTCAAAGGATCGTCGTTGATCTTATCCTTGCTGCTGGTGATACTGTGAGTTGGATATAATATACATGTACATTCAATTATGTCACTTTGAGACCGGTAACCAAATTTATTGAAATTCTCGTGGCGTCAATGGGTTAATTTTCAGACGGCATACTCGATGCAATGGTTGATGTTCCTGATGGCAAGTAATCCCGGGGTACAGGAAAAAATTCATAGGGTTACACAAGGACTCGAAGAAACGGAAATTCTTCGCGATTCGTTACTCAAAGGAGCGATCAAAGAATCATTGAGGCTGTACCCAACTGCGCCTTTCGTCACGCGAATCCTACCGCAAGATACTTTGCTCGCTGGATATCCTGCTTACAAGGGCGTAAGTTCTTCAATCGCACACGTTTTTATCTTCCTATTTAACCATTTCTATTAATCATTTAAATTAATTACTTATATTAATGTAAATTACAATTAAACACATATTTAAATTCGTTTGTATTATGGTATACGTTAAATTTATAGTACGAAACAAGAATATCTTAATTTTTTCGTTGTAATTAAGTGGCTTTTTGACGATATGAATTCTATTTTAATTGTAAATTGATGTACAATCACGTCACTTAAATAACAAAGTAACAGTTAATTATTTTATTTAGCATTCGATGCCTGAAAAAAAATAGTAAAATTTCGTAATTTTTAAGGAACTCGTTGTTATATCTTTATATTCCTGCGGCCGTGATGCAGCCAATTTCCCGAGGGCAGAGGAGTTTCTGCCCGAACGTTGGTTACGCAATAAGAAAGGTGAATTCGAGGGTGTGATAAATCCGAATGCCACGCTACCTTTTGCCATGGGCGCAAGGAGTTGCATTGGCAGAAAACTTGCCGAGACTCAAATGTCCATTACGATGTTCGAAGTAAGAGAAATTTCATACCTTTTTTTTAGAGCGGACGTAATCTTAATTATTAGGCAAAAAATATTTGGTCTCCAATTATTTCAGTATAAAGGATTACATTTTGGTAAAAATTTTAATTACATAATTCCATCGATTTTTTTTAATAATTTAAAGAACAAAAATAACATAATTGTATAATTGCTTCTAATAAACAAATACTCGATTTTTTTCATTTTAATAAATATTAATAAATCATTCTTGTTAAATTGCAGATTTTAAAGAATTTCAAGATTGACTGTTTAAATAAGGATAAAGTTACGATGAAGTTGCGCATGATCTCTGCTCCATCCGAACCATTGCAGCTACGACTAACACCGAGATGTTAATTATTGTTATAACTATTAGGCAAATTATTTTATCAATTTGTTAAAGATAAATAGAGGATTTTAGCATTATATATAAATATATAATTATTTTTTGTATGTATATATTATACATAAATTTAAATTGTTAAATTTTTTCGTACATACATAAATATACATAAGTATTATGATATTGCAGTTAGAACAATTACGAAAATTTTGTAATAAAACTAATTTTGATAGAGATAATAAATTATGAAAGTATATATATTTTAGAATTATACAAATTTAATAAAATCGTCAAAAATTTTATACACAAACGAAAACATTTTTTATACAAAGAATATGTATTTTTATTTATTAGATTATTATAATAAGATTATAACTTCACTATTTTTAAATTATTTTAGTATAAAGACTTTTAATATTGTTAAATTTATATACGAATGCGTAATCGTATATTTATAGATTATAGTTAAAAAATGTATATTTCACTCTAAATTTTATATTATACGTATTTGATAACAATAAATGGAGGGTGCATTTCATACACGCACACACACATACGAATAAGATAACTACATACATTTTTAAGGATAAATTTATTATTTACGATTATATAATACATTTTTCAAGTAAAAAAATATCTTAAATTGCAAAGTAGAAATGCAACATAAATATAAATTGCAACTTCTTATTCTTGTTATTGGTATTTTTAAAATAACTACCTACTGTACAGAGCACATATCTATTTGCACTATTTTATTAATTAATGGCATAATATTACTGAAAACAAGTATGATTTACAAAGATAACAGTATAATTACAGTGTTATGATTAAATTACTTTTTTTTAAACAAACGCTTACAAGGTAACATTTTTAAAATAAACAGTTATAAATTTTTGTTTATAATAAATCACTTAAATAAAATAATGGATAGACAATGTTGCATTATATATTATAGAATCTGATACTTCAAGTGTAGTTATTACATCTGATCTATAAATTTTTAATTCACATTATCTATTGTATTATTTGCATTGATTTACAGTTTACATTATGTACACAATCAGTATGACTCGCAATAAATCAATGTTTTTAAATTTATCATATAAAAATTTTGTTGTAAATAATAGGTTACAATATTTATTTAATGACAATGAATGCTTTATAAATAACTTATTATATTGAAATGATTGCGTGCATTTAAATTTACAAAATATTTTACATAAGTAAAAATCTATAACAATATCAACGTTTATTAAATTAGGAGATTATATTTTTATCACAATATTTCGTGTTACCAGTAACTTTACAAAGACATTTTATTTGTTTCTTTTTAGTATTTTATAAAATACTTTAAAGCAAGCTGTTTCCGGAAATGTTAGAAAATAAGATATAGACATGTGTTTATAGTTAAAAATTTAAATCATTGCAATTATAACAACCATTTTCTTTAAGAAGTAGTAGGCCTTTAAACAAAGTAAGTACAAACATTCTAAAATATAAGAAAATTTCACAGTTTCATTATCTGTTTCCAATATAAATGTGAATATAAAAGCCTACCACCTAAATTTTTATACTATGACAATTGAAATTCATAGTTCATTACGCATTCGCCTACATTATAGAGATAAATTAGATAGATAGACGTCTTTTTAAAAGATTTACTGATAGAAATTATTTAACACTGCCTACAATACATTTTTTCTACAATCACAAAATATTTAGTTGTAATAGGACTATTATGTAAGACATTATAAAATATATTTTTTCATTGTTTCCCTTTATTCTTTCAAAACGAAAATTTGTTTTAAAGTGATTTTTGTCATTTAAAAAGATGCGACAATTCGAAATCTGAGTGAACTGGTAATGAAAAAGTATGTTGGTAATTTTTTCATTATACCATAGATTACATTTCTAAAATCCTAATTACAATATTGAATTTATTAAGTGTATACATTCACTAAAATATGAAAAAATGAATTTCGTGGTTTTTTGTCGAAAAAAATTCAAGACAGATGTGAAGATGTATATATATTTTAGAATATATTTTATTATTATTTTATATTGATTCATGCATCACAATAATATTTATTAATGCAAAAATAAAACTAAATAAAGTGATATAAAAATATAGCAGTTTTGTTATTGAACTTGATAACACTATTGATGCACCTGAATTTTCTCTTTATTAAAACCACATTTGTTTATGATTTAAATTATCATTGAAATAATATTCATTAATGTATTTTTTTCGAGAATCTCATCGTTGAGAAAGCACAGAGGTAATAATCTCTCTGACCTCTTCGAGAAATTCCTGAAAATTATCACTTTCGGAAAAATCTTTGAAAGCCCTTATCCTTTCAGATTTACTCATTTTCGTAGTAAGGAAGCTCTTGACACAACATAATTTTAATTCATGGCAGTCATTACTACGAGCCCATGACCAGGCTCTGCAAAAGTTTTCGTGATTGAGTTTTGACATGGAACTTTCTGTAAGAAGTTCAGATATATCGGCCATAAGAAATTTATCGGCTAGAAGAACAGCATCGAGTAATGATTCTATCGTTCGATTATCAAATGCTGATCCATTAGCAGCTAGTAGAAGAGTATTCAAGCCTTCTTTGGTTGTGTTTTTTAATTTAACACGTCGTTTACCAGACTTCTGAAAAACTACCCTCAAGCATAGCTGAAAACGCGTCCGAACGTTGGCAAAGAATACGCCGGCATGCATCTACAGTTGTTCCGTCGTCCAATTCAAATGTTACTGTTGATGGCTTCGTAGGATTGTCAACTCCACCCTTTTATAACAAATTTAATCATTTACTAATAAATTAATAAAAAATAATTATTTAAATTTTACACAAATTTTTAATTAAAATTTTCTTACCGTACTGGTATCGTGAAATATTAAACTGTCTGCCTGATTTTTATCAGCAGCTTCCGGTCTAACATCAAGCGAATCTGCTAATTGACATATCGACCATATTGCTTCTTTGTGTAGTGTGTGTTCACTGTTGGATAGTATGTCAAAAATAAGAGGTAGGCCTCCGTGGTTTTTAAGTAGACATCGTAACAATTCTTTAGATTTTATCAAAAATGGTATGGAAACGGCAATGACAAAACGATGAGCTTCTTGACCCCGAAGTAGAATTGACGAAAGTTCACCTACTGCGCCGCCAGTTTCAGCTAATGCGCAAAGATGCCGAGTGTATTGTTCTGAACCGTACAGATTTTGAGCCTCAAATACAAAACCTTGTTTGATTAACGGCATCAAATAAGCTTTATTCCTACAAAAACAATAATTATTACTTAATATAATTCGGTAGAAATTGAATAAAAATTTTTTTTGGTAATTTTTATAACAATATAAAAAAAATATATTTTAAAGCAATAATATATAATACATACTTTACAATTCGACTAAGAATTCGTGTCGCTTTAGGATTTTTAGCCGATTTAATATAAGTAGCCAAGGGTCCAATTGTAGCTGGATCAGCAAGTCTATCAATTGGATCGTCTGAATAACTTAATCGACTTAATAGTACAAGGGTCCACGCATTTACATGCTTATTGACTTCGCTTTTAGATACTTTTCCAGGCTCCTGATTTTCCTCTATTTCGATTGTTGTGGAAGAAAAGCTTTTTAGCGAATCCACTTCTTCTTGTGGTTCTATAGAATTATAATTGCATTAAAAGAAATAATTAATTAATTTTTTTCTTTTTATTCTTAATACATAATTAATTTTTGTTTAAATTATTTAATAAAAATACCTTCTTCATTATCACTACAAACGGGACTATAATTATCTTCTGCATTTTCATCCGAATCTTCCATGTCGTCAAATAATTTCATTGGTGGTGTGCTTGGTGGGGTAGAAGATCCACTTCTCGCGCTTCTTGGACTCCAATCGTCTTGTTGATAATCTAAACTAAACCTGAAAGTAAATTTATATTTAAGAAATCTTTTCTAAACTCTTTTTTATAAATATTTTGAATACTTAAGTTTTGTTTAATGTTAAACTTGAAAAACATATTTTACCTTCCGGAATTTGTTCTATTGTACTTTGCATCTGACTTTCTAAATGGCGATTGATCACCCGAACGTTTTCTAGGTGTCGATTTTTCGTCTAAATCAATTGGTACATCAATAGCCATTTTTTTTAATTTGTTCGTTAAAATATCAAGCAAACCGTTTTTAACCATTATTAAAATACTTTCGTCATCATATACAAATTGGGCAAGAGCATGCAGTAACGCTGGATGATATTTGTCAGTGTCTTCTTTTTTTAAAAGATCAAGAATCACTTGAAGACCAGAACAATAGCGAATTCGTATGCGATTTACGGCTTCACGACAAAATAAACAAAGATTAGCTACAATTTCTCCAAAGTAAAGTGGACAGTTTTCTACTAAACGCACTGTAACTTCAACAGCATCACAATCTCCAAGAGATGGTCGACATTCAGCTATCATAGCTAAATTGTACACGCACTTAATGGCTAATTTATTTTGAGCCTCATAAAATTTAATAAGAGTTCTATAGCCTTCTTTATCTTTTTCTCCTAACATTTGTTTGGCACAATCATAATTTGAATCTACTAAAAATGCTAGCATAGCTTTCATACATGTTTCAGCCAAGTCAATATACTTAAGTTCGCACGATTTTTTTCCAGCATCTATGAAGAGTTTTGTTATAATTTTTATAATGCCACTGTCTATAATTTTCCTTCGACTGTCATCATGCATACTCCAAATATTTCTGATATAAACAATAATAACCTATTAGCGTTTATTTTATAAATATAATATAGTAATATCTTACAAAATAAAATTAATTACCTGACTGCTCTAATAGCCATTAAATACGTTTGTATATTGGTCTTTGTACGTAACGTGTTATTTAAAGCTTGTATTACTCCAGCTTCATAAAATGCTTTTGCATGCCAACTGCAGTCAGAAAGATTTCCGATAAGCCTGCACGCTCGACAATGTAAATTGTCGCTAATTTTTAAATTATTTAATATCCATATTGTATAAGGTACTATGTTTGAATCTCGAACCTGTGGATCATAAAAGTATTCATAAGCAAGTATAGCAAATGAATTCTACTTTACTGTGTTAGATATATGATTAGATAAATCTATGTCAACTTATACAACATATTTAACACAATAAGACTGATGACAAAATCAAGAACAATCATTCAATCACTTACAAAATTATGTACTCTTACTCAAATGTCGACAATGACTTTGAAATTTAAAAGAGCGAATGATGAATTTAGACTTACCTGCTGTCTTACATCTGAGCTCATACACAAATTCGCTAAAATGCTGAGAGATGCATTGATCACTTTGGAATCCTGGTAACGTAAAAGTTGCACTAGGAGGTCGAGGCCCCCAGCCTTGACCAAACGTTTGCAACATTGTGTGTCACCTTTAATGCGCGTCAAACACGAAAGTATATGAGCTTTGGCGTTAGTTTTGATATATCGTTTTAGTTCATTTAGTACAGGATAGTCCACTTTTTCGGACTCGGAGGACATTTCCCGCAAAGAATATTGATAAATGCAAAAAATTTATGATTTTAAAGGTTACAACATAACCTCAAAAATTAAACAGCTGACGCGATTGACAGGTACTACTTACACATGCACACATATTTGAAACGAACGTAGGGGGCGGCTATTTGTGTGATGGTGTGTCGGTGCAGCATTACGAATAGATATAGTTATATTATTTGTGTAGGTTCAACCCGTTTCAATAGATACTAGATAGAGTGTAGTAGTAATAGTAAAAGTGTGGGTAGTTGAAGAATTTAACGCGTTACATATACAATATATGTATATACACACACATACATATGCGTACTTAATATTACCAGGGAATGGATTTGCTTTGATTATATTGTTATTTCTGTAAACTCTCATCCATTGTTTCAATGAGTTTATAAAAAAAATCTCGTACTTTCTTAAATCAACCTTATGTACAAAATCAATTGATGTATATAGTATTGGAATTCTCAACTAACACATTTTAATGAAACTTGTTCATTCTTTAGACATTTTTTTACAACTACCCATAATATAATTATTAGATTATTGTACATAGAAGAACTATTTATGAGTATCATTGAATTGTTAATTCATTAAACGAAAAAAAATACAAAAAACATAAATGTTACATATTCTTTATTACATACATTTGTCCAGCTGCACAAATTATGCAGAGATATACAGTTTGGTTCGTTTTATAAGTTTGTTAATACAAATAAATTTGTATATATAAAATAATTATTTATTATAAAATAAAATAATATAAATTTTGTAACATGCAAAGATTTCAAATATTTTTTTATTCTACATCTAAATTAAACCTCTTTTGATTCTACACTTAGTCTACTGGAAGAACTGGATAGTACATATATCTAAATCCGCTTTGTTTTTAGTGGAGTATAAAAATACCGCATTGGAGATGATCTGCACGACTTTGTTTAAATACCCTATATATGCGCTCCTAACTCTTACAAATTTTATAATATTTAAATGCCTAAAAAATACTTCATTGGCAAAGTCAGTACAGTCAAACTCTTAGAGTCTTTATTGACTTATATAATCTATCAGTTCCTTGCTACGCCCGGAATAATTATTATCGTGTACTAGAGTAGTATAACATTAATCTATAAATAATCTTTTTTCATGGAACTACGCTAGTATTTATAAAAATTACTTTGTTAGTTTTTATTGTTCAGCAGAAAAAATCTTTGATATATTATCTCTTAAAAATACCTGATTTAATTGTAATATAACGTGACTTGTAACGCGAAATGTTAAGAGAAAGTTTAAAAGATTCTTTTCTACCAAGATAAACTTATCAGTCATACAAATTCCCAAAGTAATACATCATGTTAGTAGTAGTTAAATAACCCACCATCTGTTTATAAAAACAAACTTGAGGTAAGAGATAATTGTACCTGTTCTTAGAATATTTTATTAAAATAATACAATTATTGAACCGATAATTTTGAATCCAAAAGGTTGATAAATTAAATACTAAGATTTAAATAACTCTGTGTTACAATCAATATTAACATCTAATAAAATAAAAAACAATTTAATTTTTTTGAACACTTTGAAGTAACAATTTGAAGAAAATAATATTCTTAAAAAAAATAAATAATTCCAATAACTTTTTAATGCCCGTATAATAAAATATGTAAACAAATTAAAAAGTAAATATTAGGATTCAAAATTATACTTTATAATTTGTCTGAATGGATATGTAATGTGTTAATTACTATGCTTACTTATGTAAAAGGGTCATTTTCCCTGTATACTGATTTGTTTGAACAGTTTTGTAATAAATAACGTAAAAAGGAAAGAGAATATAAGGTCACTACAACCCGTTTAAATACTTTCCCATTCATTAGAACACGTATAATATTGCGCTGAAACGGTACATATATAATATACGTTTAATGCAATTCCTGATATAATGGAGTGGACGAGTATCCATCGGATATTCCTTGTGCTGCTAATTCAGCAAGTGTGCGTTCAAGATACATAACGTCGGGATAACCATGACCGGAGGTAGAAGGTCCGAGTTCGGTCTTGTGGTGAATCCCATTCCAAGTGACGACGTCTTCGCGACCCGTAGTTACCGAGCGTCCGATTGTAAAAATCAGTCTTCTTTCAAAGGCAATTTGAAGCAGTCTTAAGACTCGACGACCAAGTTCGATGTCTGGCAGGTAACAAACTCGTGGAAACCCAACAGCGTAATAGGTCTGACCAGGGTGTGGATGTTCGGGTCCTTGGATTCCCGATGGAATGCTTAAATTATAAAATTAATCAATATTTATATTGTATTTGAAAAGTGTCTTGATGTTACTAATGTTTAAATTGTAATAGTAGTTAACAATAACTAAATAAAATAATACTCAAGTAATTTGTAAATAAATTTCTTGAAATCAGTCTTGGTTGTTGACGTTTAAGGTATTACAATTAAATTCATATAAAAAATTTGTTTGTGAAAGTAAATATTAAAATAATTTAATTATATGTTTAAAAATCTTACTCATATGTTATTTGGATAGTTTTTGTATTCGGAAAACCAGGCAAAGACCTAGGCAATCTTGTCCAGTTCATTGATCCTGGTGGCTGATTACCCCGTTTTTCTCCATAAATCATACGACATACTGGACACTGTATGTACATAGGATGACGTTGAGAACTCAGCATTGCATTTAAACAAGCTAAATGCAATCTATGCCTGCAACGAGTTAACTCAACAGTTAGGGGTTCTGGAGTGCCTAAACAAACAGGACAAGAATCTTGTCCATCGCTTTCAACGACTTTTACATAATGCGATATTACATCGGAAGCCACGTCTACACCTGAATGGAAAAATGGGGCATTAATGCGAATTCACTATTGTCATGTTTAAATAATTATTTCAATATTTTGATATACATACCAACAACTGAATCCTTAAACGCATCATCGCTACCTACACTGCTGTCTAATAAGTCTATTGGATTTTCGTGACTTAAATACGTTGAAACAGTATCGACGCTCGGCCTCCTACCACTCTTGGTACTGCTTGAATCAGCATCCAATACTGAATCCCACGTTCTCCTTTTTTGTGAGGTTTGAACTGCATCATCAGTGTTGTTGTTCTCTATGGCATGCTTGTTACTGAATATATTAAAATTGCTTAATATGACTCGAGCAATGTTTGATGTCCCAGTTTCTCCACTTTTATTCTGTGAATAAAAAATTATTTACACTAATCATGAAATAAACAAAATTTTAATTTTAATGCTTCAATAAATACCTTCTTACTACTTTTCTTTGGATTACTACTTGGTGGTTTTTTGTGGGTTGCCTTTGAGCTGACAGTTTTGGCAATTGTAGAGGTAGTTCTTCTTACTGTATTAGTATGCAATTCTTCCAAAGTGACTTTCACCAAAGGATATGGTGCTTGCTGTATACGTCGTACTGGCCTGACATAACCAGTGCGACAACGAACTTGAGTCAAATTGCAGAAATTTATAATATATGGAAATCCTAAATATGTTTTTGAAACATCAATGGTTTTGTCTCCCTACAATAAATATATTATAATTTTAAAATTATTTTCATTAACAGCTAATAATAATAATTAAGGTTTTTTTATGCATACTCTTGCCCATGCTTCTTCAATTAAACATTGAACTTCCATATCGTAAGTGTGCCAATCATCTGTATCTCCTGCCCATTCCCATTTTGCACCTTTTCCAGCCGGAGAACCTGGCAGATAAAACATTCGTCTGACTCCATGTGTTTCGTCTCCATCTTCTGTGCATTGAGTCTTTGTTTTCAGATTGATGTAGTACCTAGTACAAAAACAGCTGCTTGCCGATCATGTTTGATGGACCAGTAGCAATTTTATGATTTATTTACTAAATATTAACTGATTATAGTTGTAAGCTTTTAATACCATACAACTTTGGATATATTATTACATAATTAACATAAGTATTTTTTATATTCAATAATCACGTATTTTGAAAATTCTAGTTATAATAATAATTATTTACGCGAATAACGGTTGTCGTTTGATTCATAAGGTTTGTCGCGCGTTTAAAATGAAACCTTAAAATCGGATCGCTTCCGTGCGAAATTCTTGTCTATAGGTATATACTTGTATATTTTCTGACGTCTCAGATATCTTTATATCAAAACTAAGATCATGTATCACGTGTAATATATGAGACAAATTTTCGAAATAATTCAAATTCCAGAAAAAAAATTTACGAATATTTTGATCAAATCGAGATATACTTTATATATTTTTTAAATACGAAATTTTTATTATTTAATTAGTATTTACGTACTTTATTATGAATATAATTTTGCTGGAAATTCCAGTTAATAATATAGTACTAAAAACCAAAATATGTACGTACATAAACATCCCAATAATTTGACAAATTTAATTATAATTTATATAAGTATGTTTAAATAAATTAAAGTTTTAAAAGTTTTAAGTTTTATAAATATATTTGTTTGTAAGGAATTATAGTCATTAAATAAAATATCATTGAAGTTTTAAATACATTGAAAAAAGTAAAACCTTTTGATATACAAAAATGAATGACAGATAAATAATGTAAACAAAAGCTACGTCATAAAAATCCAGATAAAGTGATTGCTTATAAATCAGTTATTGACCTTTGAGTAAAAAAAAAACATTAATTGCACGTACTTGTATATACTACTTATTATGATTCCGCGTTTGTTGTAGAATTAATAATTAACTATAAAAGTATTGTCGTAATCATGTAAAATGTTTTCATTGTTTACATAAACAATATTAACGTACATAGAAATTGTTGCATACTAAATTCTTAACGGTGTATTACGAAAACTCAAAATCGTGAGAAACTGTTTACGAAGGAAAAACTTTCACCGGAATCGCTCTCCATTACAAGATTAAATTTAAATGCTCCGAAAATCCACCTGTTGGAGTCATTCGTATATGCGCCTCTGAGAGAGGTACCATACCCATACACGAAACATTAATCCTCTCTTTCTCTCTCTCTCAACCACTAAACCAGCAAGGAGCAAGAGAGAGAGAGAGAGAGAGAGAAGAGTACGTTAAAAAATGAATGCTGGAGCTACAGTCTACAGCCTCCCATCGAAAAAGCGCATAGATCGAGATCAAGATTATACAGAAGAAAAGGAAAAGGCGATGTTCGTACTTCCAATATAAGTAGTTAGAAGTAAAATAATAATATAAAAGAAAAACAAACCTGTCCAGACTAGGATCGGCATCATTGAGAAAGACCCTCGTGAGTTTTTTGCAGTGAGCTCGTTCGAGATGCTGGGATACCGCAGGACTGTAAGGCCTCCATCTGCCTTGACGATTTTCCCATTCCCAGACGACCACCGCGTGTCCACGGCTGTCCTGCGAGGGCGGGTGGCAGCCGTTCATCCTCGCTCTACCACCGACTGCGGCACACACTTTAACGAGACAACGAAACGCGCGACGTATACACCTCTTCCACAAGTACAAGATATCGGTTTCTCTCTTTGTCTCTCTCGTGTTTTCTCTTCTCTCGTTCGCCACCGCCGCCGCGTCGCCGCCGCCGCCGCCGTCACACGTACGCGCGAGCTAGCTGCTCGAGCGCGCAGGTCGCGCTGCCGGATCGTGGGAACATTTTCTTCTCTCCCACGCCGCGCGCGCTCTCGCGCTCGCCTCGGGGGGACCTCAATTAAATCGTCCTCTCTCTCTCTCTCTCTCTCTCTCACTCTTTCTCTCTGTCTCTCGGGCGCGCAGATTTCTTCGCTCCTATACCACTTTTGCACAGGCTTTGGCTTTTCGGTGTATACTTATACTTATATATATGTATATAACCCCGTACCGTGCGTGAACCTCGTACGCACACCGCTACACAGGGCTGGTTTCCCCGAACACTTGTTTACCGTGATTGAGCCTAAGCGACACTGCCACAGCCATGACCTAAGATCTTTCGGTGGATCATGTGCGCCCAGCAGCGCACCACGCAGAGAGCCTGCAGAGAGAACCAAAGTTTTGTGTTTGCAAACGCGGCCGAGAGTTGGATTCTATCTCTCTCTCGCTTCGTTCACTCCCCTACTCTTTCCTGTTGGACTACAAGTGCAAGGCCCTTTAACACTTTAATTACATACGTCCTATATGCATAGGATTTGTACAGTTTCAATTTTTCTAATCAATCCTTTCATTCATATTATTTTTTAACCACACATAATCATGCGTATATATTTGTATTATTAATTTTGTGTCTACGATCGTTATTTAAAATAAAAATGTTTTATTCGATTGTTTTAAATTTCTTAAACTATATATATCTTTTTACTTTTACCCTTAAACTTATACGTTTGTCTGCAGTGCTTATAATATTATCTAATACATTAATTGTACACAATCATTATGTTTTATAAACAAAAGCTTAGCAATATATTGCAACAACAGGTTGTATTTAATATTTTTTGTTTTAGAATATTTTAGACTCGAATTTAATTATTAACAGATACATTTTTATTGAATTACACGATTTCTAACGTTATAATAAATGTAAAATATGATACGCACAATTAAAATGCTTTAAAAAACTAAATGACGTTACTAACAAAACAAATAAAATAATTAAGCATAGAATAATTTGCAGCTTAAATTTCTTAAATTGTGTTAATGTGGGTAGAAGTCTAATCTTATAGTTATAAATCATGTTAAGAATATAAGGTCGAATTTAATGACCCGAGAGTATCTCGTAATGACAGGGTTATTTCAATTTCTTTACCCTGCCTATCAGCAATAAAATTCCATGGTTTGAATAATAAGTTCAACGTGTAGGAAGAGGATAAGAAATGTTATATACATAAGTGTATGTATGTATGTATGTATGTATGTACCAATAAGAATTTCGTACATTGCACACTGTAAGTATATAAGAATCTCGCCGTATGCGAGAGATACACCCCTACAAAGAAAACTAATTTCCAGTGTGTGTGCGCACGTACTGCAGAGCGTAGAAAGGGCCAGAGGGGTATAAAAATATGCAGTATATATATATATATATATATATATATATACACACACAGGGGGTCGGAAGAGGTCGGATACACTCGGAATCTTATACGATATCCCTTCTCCTTTAGACTTCGGATGTTCTCTCTTGCTCTATCATTCTTAGAGAAATTCTTTCGTCTCTTTCTCTCTCGGTCTCTGGGAATCGGTTGCGCGCGGAGAGAGACCCTCTCTCGTTCTTATGGTCATTAAGAAATTCTGGCCTCTCTCCTTAAAGCCATTTTAGTTCGGTCCTTATGAAGTTACATGGGTGTGAAAATGCTTTTCTGCGAAATGTGGTTAAAAATACCCGGACCCGAAAGTGTGGTCGAAATGTGTGGCCGGAAAAAGCACTACTTTTAGAATAATACGTATACATAACATTTCTTCGTCCGTTTCCTTGCTTATTGTTGAAACCTTGGAAAATTCCACGCATTTTTCGTTATTTTTTTCAATTTGTGTTTTTTTTTTTCAAAGTAAGAACACGAAATTGAAATGTACTCATCTAAAATTTTTAAAGAAATGATTAATTTGCTAATTTACCAATATTTTTTTGTCAATATAAGTAAAATGTAATTATTAATGTAAAAATATATTTCCAAAGAAAATGTGCATTATCAATCTTGTTACTTTTTAATTTCAGATTTTCGAGCGCGGTTTCTACGTAGATATAACTCAAGGGCTAATTAAAACCGTAGGAGAAATTCCGTTGAGGAAAAAACCAAAGAAAACTGCACCTGAGAGAGAACATCTATATACCTGCCGATGTATACATATATACACGAGTGTTGGGCGTTTTCTGTATATACACAACCAATACGATTTCACATTTATTTTGTTTGACCTTCGTGCTTCGTGTCTTCTCGGCAAACCACTAATACTTACTTATGACACCTGTAGAAATACGGGACCGCATCTATACGTGGGGTCTTGCACACGTTTATTCATATACTTATATGTTTAGGGGAGGCCGGAGGGAAACGAAGTACTTTATATAAGTATATAGAAATAAGGATAGTATCAGTATTTTCTGAGAGTAAACATTATAAATTTAGATAAAGATTAGAGGTGGTTATAAGGTTTCCTATCGAGTTTTCAATGTAGTCGTGTTTGGAGAGCAATTTATAAATTATACAACTACCTAATCGATTTAGCATTTCGACTTCCATATAGAATATAATACTTTATCTACCTATTAGTTTTAAGATGGGTATTATTCGATCCGACAGAGATTAAGAAAAAAAGGTTGTAAAAAAAAAATACTTATTCTTAAGGGGATGTCGTACTCAGAAAATGGTCATTTTTAATGTTTTTTATAAACAAAAAGAATACATTTTTTTTAATCCTGAACGCCATGCCAAGGCATGTTTTAAACAGTATACTCACATTTTTTTAGATTTTTAAATCTGTATTATTTTATTCTGATTTTTGCGTTGAAAATTCATGCTTTTTTAGACCAATAATTACCGACCAAAAATTGTTTATTCAATTATTATTAACAAATCTATTTATTCTTAAAAAATCAAAACGCCATGCCCTCGCTTTTGTTTCAAACTACCCATATGAATTTCTTCAAATTTTTAATTCAATATTTCCTACATAAATCTTATGTTGAAAGGTGTAGATCCCTGTAATTATAGCCAAATTACAAGGATCTACATTTAAAAATAACAAAATTTTGTGCAATTGCCGAACTAAAAATCTGGAAAAATTCATACGTGACACTTGAGTAATATAGAAGAAGCTAACAGAGCGATTTGTTGAAAATAAATAATTTTAAATTAATTAAAAATTAATAACCACTTTTCGTCGATAACGATTAGGTAAAAAATGGATCTTTGCGACTGCACGAAAATCTCGATCATTTAGTGATAAAAAATTTTGAAAAAGATCATACGTGCTGTTCAAAGCAAATAGAAGAGCATTACAAAGAGATGTTTTACAAAAAGACAACCCATTGTCAATTAAAAAATAAATAAGGATTCCAATTTTTTTAGATAAAATTGTTTTAGCGACATTTCTTTGGCAACTACCTATCTATTAGTTTGCCGTTTCAAATCTTTTTTTTATACACGTTTTAAAAAATATTATTTTAATATCATACTACTTTTATAGAAATATTTATCAAAATCTAAGATATATAAATGAACAAAAAAAGAGACTTTCCTTTAAACGCTTATAACTTCTGACCTATCAAATATTGACATTCAAACCAAAGTTTACTGAAAAGCTGGGATAAAATAGATACATTTTAAAAAAAAGTACGTTCAAATCCATTAAAATGGAGCAGAGTTATAACCAAATTAAGAATTAGAAGCAATTTTAAACAAAAATTGAGCAGTACAAATTTATTGATTTTTTAAGCTAAATTTCTTTAAATTCTTAATTCGGCTATAACTCTGCTCCATTTTAACGGATTTGAACGTACTTTTTTTTTAAATACATCTATTTTATCTCAGCTTTTCAGTAAATTTTGATTTGAATGTCAATATTTGATAGGTCAGAAGTTATAAGCGTTTAAAGTGAAGTCTCTTTTCCTTGGAAATTTTGCTTTAACAGCGTATAACTTTTGAAAAAACGATTGTTAGAGTCTGCGGCTCTGGCTTTTTTCATATTTTTATATTAGAAAACATATACTAGAAGCTGGGCAAGTGCTTATTTTGTTTTCCAAAGCAAATTACTAGGGGCTAAGAATTCATCGGAAAATAAATGTAAAAACAATTTGAGTATTCAAAGATTTTTGATACCTATAGTTTTTTATTGTATGATGTATTGTTATTATTTAATAAAACGACACGTAATTAAAAGATGTTGTTTTTTAATACAATTCATTCATTCATTCATTGATAAAATATGAAATAAGAGAAAACGTGGGAAAAATTTAAATTTAATCAGTAAAGCGCTACTAGTTATATTGTACTAAATTCCCTAGACAAGTGGAAATATAAATGTACCTAGTATTTACCTATACTATTCTATAAAATTGCAATTATACCTATATATATTGCGTTAAAACCAGACGACTTATATACTGAAATGATACAACTATACAAGTGCAGTGCATATACCTAAATGAGATTAAATAAAAGCGTGAGTTCTAAAAACGTAATATAAAAAGTATTACCGAAAGCGATGACGATCATTTTGTAATCCACGTGCCAGTGCAAATCTCTGAAATATCCTACATAGTTTAATAAATCGTAATTGTTACGTATAAAATTGACCGGGTTGAGTTTGTCAAGTTCCGGGTGGCAGACTTAAAAGTCGAGAAGATGTATGTATTTTTCACTTTCGATTCGTCAACTGTTTGCAAATGAAAATTTCAAGAAATTCTCGTAGTAATTATAACGGCGAAGACACGAAGGTCACTTGACGTGAAAAGTTATTTCAACATAAAAAGGAAAGTGTAGGTATACAATAAAACAGATACATTTTAAAAAAAAGTACGTTCAAATCCATTAAAATGGAGCAGAGTTATAACCAAATTAAGAATTAGAAGCAATTTTAAACAAAAATTGAGCAGTACAAATTTATTGATTTTTTTAAGCTAAATTTCTTTAAATTCTTAATTCGGCTATAACTCTGCTCCATTTTAACGGATTTGAACGTACTTTTTTTTTAAATACATCTATTTTATCTCAGCTTTTCAGTAAATTTTGATTTGAATGTCAATATTTGATAGGTCAGAAGTTATAAGCGTTTAAAGTGAAGTCTCTTTTCCTTGGAAATTTTGCTTTAACAGCGTATAACTTTTGAAAAAACGATTGTTAGAGTCTGCGGCTCTGGCTTTTTTCATATTTTTATATTAGAAAACATATACTAGAAGCTGGGCACGATCCGTTTCCCAAACATATGAGGGTCTCCTTGTAAGTGCTTATTTTGTTTTCCAAAGCAAATTACTAGGGGCTAAGAATTCGTCGAAAAATAAATGTAAAAATAATTTGAGTATTCTAAGATTTTTGATACCTATAGTTTTTTATTGTATGATGTGTTGTTATTATTTAATAAAACGACAAGTAATTAAAAGATGTTGTTTTTTAATACAATTCATTCATTCATTCATTGATAAAATTTGAAATAAGAGAAAACGTGGGAAAAATTTAAATTTAATCAGTAAAGCGCTACTAGTTATATTGTACTAAATTCCCTAGACTAAGTGGAAATATAAATGTACCTAGTATTTACCTATACTATTCTATAAAATTGCAATTATACCTATATATATTGCGTTAAAACCAGACGACTTATATACTGAAATGATACAACTATACAAGTGCAGTGCATATACCTAAATGAGATTAAATAAAAGCGTGAGTTCTAAAAACGTAATATAAAAAGTATTACCGAAAGCGATGACGATCATTTTGTAATCCACGTGCCAGTGCAAATCTCTGAAATATCCTACATAGTATATAATAAATCGTAATTGTTACGTATAAAATTGACCGGGTCGAGTTTGTCAAGTTCCGGGTGGCAGACTCAAAAGTCGAGAAGATGTATGTATTTTTCACTTTCGATTCGTCAACTGTTTGCAAATGAAAATTTCAAGAAATTCTCGTAGTAATTATAACGGCGAAGACACGAAGGTCACTTGACGTGAAAAGTTATTTCAACATAAAAAGGAAAGTGTAGGTATACAATAAAACAGATACAAGATGATGGCTTTGGCCGCAGCATTCTCGTGGTCAATGGACTCATCGACCTAAACGTAGGTTAAAACTTCTCTAGTTGTAAACAATTTTTTTCAACTACTCGACAGTAAGGAGATAATTTATTTGTGCCATGGACGTCGATAAAATCTCAGTTTTCACAGCAGTAGGTTTTGCACTTGCTGTTGGTGCTTTTGTACTTTGGGGCCCTTCCCCTAGGCCAAGGCGAAAAGGTCTGTATTAAAACTTGAAATAAATAATTATTTTTTACTTAATGTCATTAATCCTACAATTTAATTATATAATTAGAGAATTACCAAATTTAATAAAACTTAATAGTTTGATTTAAATAAAGAAATTCTTTTGATCATTATTGCAAATTAAAAACTAAATTATTTTGATCTTCGTTACGTAAAACATTTGTGTTCCTTCTGTTTAATTATAAAAAATTTCCATTGTAATCCAACTTATTAATAATTTAATGTATTAAAAACAGAATGTGTAATCGATGTTATTGAATTGTATTAATTTATAGGTCAAGTTATTGGTATAAAAAATTTAGGATATACATGCTTCCTTAATTCATTGATGCAATCTCTGGCCGCTTGTCCAGTGTTCATAGAATGGCTTTGTGTTCAACAAGACAAAGAAAAATCAGATTCTTTTACAAATAATCTCAAGCTAGTGATAGATAGTATGTTTAAAGTTTTATTATTTTAATAAGAGATTATTCAAATTTAGTAAACAGCAGATGTTTATAATTATATTTGTTTTAACTTTAATGTAGAAATAAATGGTTTTACGGATGATGTGTTTGGGGATGTAAGACCTGTTGAAATAATATCATCACTCGGGCCACTCTGGAATTTTGCTCCAGGGCATCAGGATGCTCACGAATTGTTTCATGTCTTTCTAAGTGCTCTTCAAGCTGAGCTGCAGACTTCTTGCAGGGTAATTAAAATTGAGTGCAAAATCAACAATACCGTAATGTATATTATTTATTCGATATTTATTTAAATACTAATTTTTATATTACAGAAGGGTTGCTTATCAGATGCTTTACCAAAAAGTCCATTGGTTATAACAGATATTAAAGGATCGGGCGATCCTTTAAATTTAAGAAGTGTATCTTGCAATGATATTGCATCAGCAAATGACAATTGCAAAGCCCCAAATGAAACTAATAAAAATCATAAAAATTATGCAGTGTCTTATGCTCAGTCTATTACAAATGTGTCAGTATCAATGTCATCCATTAAACCTGGAATAATAATTGCCAGGTCATCTGAAATAATTTCAAAAATGATTGGAGATAATGGTGGGGATGAAGGTGATTCTTTAAGAGCATGGAATTCATTATACACTATTCCTTTTCAAAACAGTTCTCCCGCTTTATCAAATAAAGTCCATCCATTTTCTGGCTTGTTGACAAGTCAATTGATATGCACTGAATGTGAATGGAAGGTAAACAGTTACATTTATAAGTACAAATGTTTAATTTTCAATTGACTAATCAATTTGTTATCTATATTTGTGTAATAGAGTCCAGTGCATTTTGATAAATTAGAAAGTGTATCATTGCCTCTACCACCTGCTACAGATGGATTCATGTGGAAAAGACTTACACTTGTTGGTTTACTGTCTCGGCTGGTATCGAGAGAAATAATTCCTGATGTGCAATGTGATGGTTGTAACAATCGTTGTGCAGCTTTTAAAACTTTAACATTTGGCAAATTACCAAAGTGCCTGTGTCTTCACATTCCAAGAACAACATGGAGCTCATCTGGAAATGCAATTAAAAGAGATGATCCTGTAGTATTCAATGAATGTCTTGTATTGGATCCATTTACATATACAGAAACAAAAAGAAGGAATACACAAGTAACTATTATTAGCATAAATATGAATATAACTTAAATTTAATTACATTTGTAATAGATTCATAAAATTATTGTATTCAATTTTATTTACTAATTTCTAGTCTTTAAATCAATTCAATACTAAGTTTATTTCATTCAATTAACTATAGGGTAGCTTGCATCCCATGACACTTTTAAATGGTCAATCAATACATCACAGTAGACATAAATATTACCTTTATGCTGTGATTGAACATCGAGGACCTGTGGACGCTGGTCATTTCGTTTGTTACCGTAGAGGAAATCGTCCAGGCCAATGGCTGTATACTTCTGATACTGTAGTGCAAAAAACTTCTTTGGAAGATGTCTTAAGTGCTAGTCCATATCTCTTATTCTACGAAAGAGCTGCCACGCGCGATCAACATTAAAAACATAGCATAAGCAGGTTGAGCGTTGAAATTTTCCTTTACATTTTTTAATGAAGCTAAACTAATCGCATTAATTGGAGAAAATCAAACAGCTTATTTAAAATTATTTTATAAAAAATGTAAACATAAGCATAAAAACATATAGTGGGTTTCGAGGCAATGTTTTATTAGTTATTCAAAAACTATTTAACTGTAGTTTTTAATTTGGTTTAATTTTGTAGTTAATTGTGTTTTTTTAACTAAAAATTATTGATTTCTAATCAAGTAATTAAAATTTATAAACTTTTATAATAGTGAATTTTTATCTTCAATTATGTCGTTGAGACGACTTATTAACTTATTGAAAAGCTAATTGAACACGGTTGTTCAATCATATAAAAATAACGATCAGCTGTATACAATATCTTAAGCCTCTCACGTTTATCAGCAAACTGCTAAAATAATGCAACTTTCTACACGTTTGCATACAAATCCTCGACTATAATGTAAGACATAATGTAAATTTTGTGCCAAACTTCCGTACATTTACACACAGTTTTTAGAATCATACACTTTGGATAGAAAATGTTTGGATTGGTTATTTATTTATTTAAAAAAGATTTGAATTTATTTTAGTATGAGCATTGTGATTTTTTTAGGTAAACTTCTCTCATTAGCAATTATTAATATGGTAATAATAATGATGATTTGTAGTGTTTTTTTTTAAGTATAAAAACTGAAACGACAAAAAAATTATTATGTTATATTCAAAGTAACACTATAGAATCGAGAAGATTGCAAATTTACGCTACAGGAAGCTTAAGATGTGATGTCATATTAATCGATTCATAGAATAAAGCTACACAATGAAAGACTAAAAAAAAAGACTTTGAAGAGCTTGCTATACTTTGATGAGACTCAGAGCGTGAGAGTTTCCAACTTTACACAGCGTATGCTTAAGGAACTTCAGTGATAATTTTATATACTATACTTATGTTCCCTTTGAATTTTAGATGAGGAAAATCGATGGTTCTTACGATCGGTTTTTTCTTTTCCAAAGTTGTTATGAACGTTTTTCTACGGAAGTTTTAGTGGGATTGCAAACGAGACTGATGACATTTAATTCGAAGATATATAATATATATATATCATCGTAAATACGTTATATGATTGCAGGGTAGCGCGTACTACATCGTATCTTGCGTAAAAAGTGATAATCTTATATATTATTTGTAAAATGGTAGATTGTAAGACCAATTGAAAGATTATAAATTAGACATTAATAAAGTATACACTATAAACATGAAAATTTCGTTTAATTGTTTACTCTATTTAATACATTCACTCGCTTTTATTAAACGAATTGTGTACCCTCATAAAAGCATATTTTATTGACGTTATCGAGTAGAATAAGATATCATTAGGAAATACCTAAATTTTTTGTATTTAAAGTAATAATTAAGAGAACTCATTACAACAATAAAATTATAAAAATCTGTTTGATTTCTTTAAATTGCCTCTTCAAACGGTAATTATATAAAAAGTCGTGACTTATGACATGTACTCAAAGGCAAACGTTTTACCATTAGCCTCAAGAATGAACTCTCTATTACCTACATAAAGGACATAGACACACATATAACTCGATTCTTGCTCTTTCTTCAATAATTTGACACTTATATACATATATATTTTTCCCACGACGGGCGCGTCTTTCGTAAATTGCGCAAGCGCCAATAAGTATCCACTTTTTTCTATACAGTTTTCTATGTTATGATTTTTTTATTTTGACACCTACTGAAATCGCAGAAATTTGTAGAATATAATTTACAATTGCCACCATATTTTGATGGCAAAATGTATAATTGACAGGAGCATTAAGATTTTTTAAATACTTTAGATTTAAGTGTTCTTTATGTTAATGTACTCTGTCAGACTCTTTTATTTACTTTATTGTACATATATGTATGAGTATTGCAGATTTCTAAATAAGTTGAATAAAAGTTTTAGATTATGGTTAGTTTTCAATATTTGTTGTAAATTTTTTCAGATTTTCTAGTTAATATTTTAAAGGAAATTTTTAAAAGTTTGAAAAGACACACATTGTAATTTAAATCCAACATTTTTTTAGTAATTGTTAAATAATATGTCAAAGAAAATGATTCCACAAATTTATCATCTTGTGAATAAATAATTGTACCTATGTTTTATTTCTGACAGTTCTTTTGGCATTTTTTTAGAAGTAAGTCTACGTAATTTAAGCGAATCGACCCAATTTATAATTACCGCCATTTTTATTTTGCTGAACACGCATGCGCGTCGTCCCTAGCTGGCCCCCGACAAAATATATAATCACGCAGGTCACAGACACGCTGGTACCAACATTATATCACACACTCGAAGAAATATATATATAGTGTATATATATATAAACCCGTAGTGTGGGGTTTGTGTGTGCTGTAAGATCACTATGATCGTGATCACAGAGATGTGCAGAATATATTGAGGCAAGAAGTCAGCTGGGCGTAAGACTAAAATCAAAAAGGTACTCGTCCTTTCGGAGAAGGAGAAGATATATCGACCAAAATATTTCCTTTTATACGTACGTATGAAATACTATACTATAGTTTTGTTTATTTACTTATTACTTAACTACAGTTCGTGCACTGAGATTTACAGATACTGATTTGTATCTTCTCGTCGGAGATATTTACGATTCATTTTGTTTACCCAGTAAATGTGGTTAAAATAAACGTGGGTGCAGCTAACTTAAAATATAAGTTAAACAATGAAAGAAAAGGAAATTTCAATGAAAGATTGATGTAAATACTACTTAATGTGCATGATTTGCTTTTTGAGAAATTGATTACATGACATAACACAGATAAAAGTTCACTATTAGTCTGTTTTTGAGATAATTTACTAATCAAGGATTAACATTAAGCCTTATTTAATAATTAAATTATAATATATTTGCTTCAAGTACAAAAAAACATTTGTTACAAACGTTTTCATTATTATACTTTATGTATATTGTTAATTAAGAATGTAATACTTAATATTTGCACTTTTGCTTTGATTGGAATGATAGGCATATTGATTTTAAATGAGTGTACAAGTAGACTGTTTTATTTTAATCTAATTTAATAAATTAGGATGCACTAACTGTATTTAGTAAAACTTATTCATGGATTGTATTCAGTATTTAAACGTATAATTGTTAACTTTATTATAAAAAATTTTCAATTTTTTAAATATTGTTATAGCAGTTGTAAAATTTTTTTATAAATTAATGGTTTTTGAAATTCTGAAAATTAGTGTTTTACAATTGTATATATTTGTACCAATCTTTTAAACACATTCAAATGTTTATCCTTTTTTTGTTTGGCTTTACCATGGTAGTATTAATATTTATATTTATTTTTTTAGTGTAAGTGCATCATACATATGTCTTCACTTAAATGCATCCCAATCCCGGTAAGAATTAGAAGAAATTGCAACAAACCACAGAATGTCCTCTTTTACTTTTGGACAAAAGTCATTTGTACCAACACCACCTGAACGAGGTAGCTTTCCTTTGGATCACGAGGGTGTTTGTCGCAATCTCATGGTCAAATATATGCGCTGCCTATACGAAAATAGAAACGATTCAGCCAGCTGCCGGAATATAAGTAAGGAATATCTTTCTTGTCGTATGGACAACGGATTGATGGCTCGTGAGGAATGGCAAAAACTTGGATTTGAAGATAGTTTAAAAGAGAAAACGCAATGAGGAAGGCCCTCCGTCTTCGTCGTAGAGTGGATTACATAGAGTTGACCCTAGCTGCTGATCAAAGAAACAATTCAAAACAAAGGTTACCCTGGTTAGATATGTTTTTTATGCTTAGAAAAAATCATGTAGATGATAGTGTGTTAAGGTTAATGTCAAATTATTTATAAATTCACTAATTGTTTTTTTACAAGAAAATAAAATAGTAGTAAAAATTGAAAAGTTTTTGTTTATTTTTGTTTATAAAGCTCAGAGATAATAAATTGAAGCAAGTCAACAATTATATATTTAAAAAAATATATTTCTTTGAGCTTCAGAATAATGTATAAGTGGATCTTGTTCTTAACAAAATAACATAAAATACCTTGTAACTTATGAAACCAATAGTTTCTTTCTTCAGGGTTCTCAACGATAAAGTTCAACGACGAGACGAGTACATGCCTAATGAATCCTGAGTAGCTGAATTGCGCGATCTCGTGTTTTATAAACATATATAATATATATTTACACAAGGATATATATATAAAATAGAGATATAATATACAAAGATATATAAATATATACATATATGTATACACACTACTAATGTTGAAGAGGATTATCGTTGAAAAAGAAATGTTCAAAGCTTGAAAGTCTGCGCTGAGAAGTTTTGAGAAATTGGATGACGATCTTCGATATAATTAACATATCAAAGAACCATTACCAAAGTTTACAAAAACACAGACATTACCTGAAACCTACATAAACACATACATAACTGCAACTATTCAACTGAGCATACACATAATATAACAGTCCAGGAGGTTAGTCGTGAAACAGTCATTATTTTGCATTTAAAGCTTTAGATTGACAGAAAAATTTAAATAAACCAATTAATGTTCGTTGCTTCTGCATCCCTGCTGTTGTAGTAACGTCATTAGCACAACGCGAATTCAATTAACGAAGGCTACAAAAATAAGCCAAACGAAAAGCGACTCGTTAACAAAGAAAAAGAGAAATTGTAACAAGCCTATAGTTGTATCGATGATCCGCTTTCGCCAAGTTCGAGAACAAGCAGCAGCACGTTTTAGATAAATAAAAATTAATGACCTTAGACGGTCATCCGTTGTAGTGAGATTACGCTTACGCGATAGCAAAACGCGCTATACGTGGAGTTAAGTAATGTGTCGTTAATTAATTAAACGAGAAAGGATAAAAGCAAGATCCTAGGGCTTTATCCATTAATTAATCGAACGATCATTATTTCACTCGTCGAACCTAAATGTCAATGAACCGAATGTTAAATTAGTCGTAAGTAAAGATATTATATACACACATATAAATATATATATATACATACATAAGTATACAAAGATACCGACTTATTATACACAAATAAAAGAAGATAAAAACATATAAAATCGTTAACAATAATGGCATCTGCGTTGAGGAAGAAAAAAGTCCTGGTGGGCTGCACCGGTAGCGTCGCGACGATAAAACTGCCTCAGCTCGTGCAGAAGCTTTACCATTGTAATATCGAGGTCCGGGTGGTGGTAACCGAACGAGCCAAACATTTCCTGAAGGAAGCAGAGTTACCACCAGGTTGTCAAGTACTCTCGGACACGGTCGAATGGGCTGCATGGCAGGACCGAGGTGATCCAGTTTTGCACATCGACTTAGCCAAGTGGGCTGATGTGTTCCTGATAGCACCTCTAGACGCCAATACTTTAGGGAAACTTGCTGGAGGCATCTGTGACAATATATTGACGTGCGTCGCACGCGCCTGGGATCCGAACAAGCCGTTGCTTTTCTGCCCAGCCATGAACACGAAAATGTGGGAGCATCCAGTTACGGCTCCGCAGGTACGCTTGTTCAAATTATCCTATTATTCGATTCGGAAGTAATATTTAAAACGTTAAAAATGACAATAATTTTACTTTACAAGAGACTTATTATTTTACAAAAGGTGCTATGATTAATCAAATTACTTTAAAGACTGCGTGAGTAGATATTTATTTTTAAATTTAACTGTGAATTCTATTTTTGTGTGTATTAAATTATTCAAGCAAAAAATTAAGCTAGGTCACTGTAAAATAATACAACTAGGTCTCTTATCATCTGCACATTATACGCTATATTTTAAAGAACTTTTATACACGTTGTTATCTGTTTATGAATAACTTCTAAAATTTCATCAAATGCTTAAAAATAACGAAAGAACTTTTATTATCTACTGCGTGACAACAGAAATTAATTTCAATTATTGGGCAATAAAAACACATACAACACCAATTATTTTTTTTCTTACAATCATTTATTTACTTAAATTGAATATCAATTACCAAAAATTATCAAAGTTACAGTCAATCATTCATTTCGTAAACATTAATTTATTTATATAATTTAAATTAGCTATCTGAATATAACATCGCAAAATTTGTTTTTTTTTGTCAACAAGGTGGCATTGCTGAAATCCTGGGGTTACAAGGAGGTGCCGTGCATCTCGAAAACCCTTATGTGCGGGGACACAGGAATCGGTGGTATGGCCGAAGTCGACACAATTGTCCAGACGACATTGCGCTCGCTCAATGCTTGGGTTCCATATGCGTCAGACCTGCGTCGTTAGATAAATTAGTAAAAAAAATGAAAAAAAGAAAACAAAATGAATTGTGCGTCGTGTTATAAATTATAAAAAAAAGAGAATAAATCAGAGTTTTTTTTTGAAGTTTCTCTTTGTCATTTCGAATATATACCTATATATAATTTTTTCATATATTTGGAGGATGCTCACATCATGTGGTATACTAAAATTATATTAAAAGGCACAGCTCCTTTAAATGTACATTACAAATGATCACTTTATCAAAGAATCTTAAGTTAATTGATTAGCCTTATAAAAGTGAAAAGAATCGGTAGAAGTTTTGAAACTATTTACGTGAATATCTCGCGAATTCATTTACGTAGCTATTAAAATACTGCTTATAGTTAAAGCAAATTATAAAAGTGTAATTCATATTATAATTTAATTTAATAAATTATAATAGTCAAATAATCTTAAATTATTTATACTTATACTTATAAAATCTTTCATAAAATTAAATATTAAAAAATGTTTATAATAAAATTATAATTGTTTGTTTTACTTAACCAAAAATATACAACATGTTGTGGACATTCTCGTTTATTTCGTTTATTCATTATATACACATAGAAAGCGTGAGCTTACAAAATATAGCTTATTGAGTTAAAATTCGGTATGCTAGTCTGCGATACATTTATACCACGTATTTTAAAATTCTTATGTGGAAATTTTATATTCTTCATATTCGTTTTCATCGTAAGACACTTCGTATAACTGGCTCGTACAAACAAGTAATTTTATTCGTTTAATATTTTGGCAATCAAAAGTACACTTGTGACAACTTCTTTTTCTTCAGACTAGCAATACTTTTCAGTATAAATATCACAGTTTATAAAACTGACTGCACGCTTCTTATATAACATTTAAATATAAAAGTTATTACAATTTGTATAGTTTTTTTTTCTACTACGGTGCGTATTATTGTAATTAAGAGAAAGACTAAAACCTGCTCAGCAAACTGAGATCCATGATCTCGATAACGTGATCGTGGTATTATATTTGTTTCTTTCCATAATTTGTAAATTAGAATAAACTAACAAATTAGAGTTTCGTGAAAACTCATAAATTAAATTATACGTATAATATTGAACAAGATTATGTTTATGTAATAAAATTATTAGAGTGGAGGAATGTAAATCGTTCCTCGTATTAAAAGGCAGTATCGGTTGGTTTAACATTTCTATAATGAAAAGTAAACATTTTTTGTTTGTCTTGGTATAGTGGTATTTACGTATTTACTAATTGAATTTAACGATAACTGATACAAAAAAATGTTAGAAAAAAGAAAATTGCATCGCCCATGTTTTTAAACTAACTAATAACTTAATTCATCAAAAACTAATATATTTATAAAGGAATTACTCTCCTCCTAGTTTTACAAAACATTTTTCTGCCAATTACATCATACATTTTTGATATAAATTATTGAATTCATTGAATGTAAAAATTTTTAAGTGTGAATGTAAACTAGTTATCTATATGATAGAAAATCGATTTTTTTAAAAATATACTCGACGAATATTCCTCGTATGATTTATATTACAATATAAATTTATATAGTTGTAAATAAATTAATAATAGAACAGTCAGTACGTCGAACAGATTTACGACAGCATCGCTTTAATTTAAATTGTAGATTTAAAATCTTTATTTGTTCTTGATTGTCAACAAGAAGAAAGGAAAAGTCCAACGATTTACTTGCTATAATCACGGCAGTGCACGTGAAATGCGTATCCCTGATTAAAAAAATTAATTATAAACTAGTTGTCGTTTTTAATTGTTTTTTTTCTTTTATTAACAATTTAATGTATACTCGCTGTACGAAAATTTATTATTATTAAATTTGATATTTAAGAACGGTGTATAACAAAGTTTGAAGTGCACCCAATAAGCAAATATCAATACACCATATAATAAAATTAAAATAGTAATGTTTAAGTACGAAAAGCCTTTTTTTTATTAAAAAGAAATACATAAACTTTAACAAAAAAAGAAAAACAATCGAAAACCTATTAGATAACGGACTATATACGTAACATATTCTTTTTCTAATTTTTAATCAGGGACAATATTACGGTAAAAATGCTAGATAAAAATCACATGTAAATTTTCCGCTAGAGTCACGTCGCATATAAGTCCTTCAACTAAAAATGTTTTGTTCTGAAATAAAATCCACTCGTTTGATTAGGATTTTTAATCGATTAAACAATATTTTTTAATTGATAGGACTACGTATACCAAGTCTCGGTCGATCGAGTTAACAAAGATAAAAGTGGTAAAACGATTAGAGTTAAGTAGAAGGTAGCTGGAATCGAGGTAGCGGCACTTGATGCAATGCTGTTTATTCGAGCTTTCGTTGGTTGATCAAAATCGACGTCGTTCGTTTCGACCTCTCTCGGGCAGCCCATCCAGTAATGAGCCGAGGACTTGGGTCTTTTATGAACAACTCTCATACGTAGATCATCGAATTGCCAGAAGTGTTTGCCTTTGAAGAAATACGTTGTGCCTGCAACATTATTTTTATTTTCTTAAAGGGCTTGTACGTGTAAAGTTCTCTTCGTTAATATTTTATTTTACCTACAATCCTTTCTCAAAAATCAATCTATGTTTTTTTCTTTAACGGTAATTGCTGTGTTTCGTTAAGAGTTTTAAATCGAAGATAAAGAAAAAAAAAGTTGTATGATTTTAATTTTAATTATATCGATAACAATAATTTATTTCCTTGTACAGACTTTCTCTAATATTTCTCGTTTAAATTGAATTTTTATATTAACACAATAATAATACTAATACAATTGTTGGTCCGATTCCTTTTATCACATTGGTTCAATTGAAGTACTTTGAAATAATTTTAGTTACGAAATGTTATTTTTTATCATAGTATGTGTAAAATTCGATTTTACGCATCGTTTTTAGTGCGTAAAACGACGTCTTAAAGCATAGTATGATGAAATATTAAACACTACGCACAGTATGCGTAAAATAATAAATTAATATATTTATTTTAATTTTTTATTACGAACGTACAAATTGATAAATTAAATACAGAACAATCTCAAAATCATCTACAACTACTGACACCTACAATCACTTAATTGTCTATTGTGTATACGCAGTAGAAATTCGTATACAAATCAATTAGTATGGTTCAGGCAGCCTTCTAGGGTACACGTATTTATACATATCGGTCTACAAAATGAGTGATTTAGAAAGTGACAACGAGATTCTTCCTGATGATATTATAGTAAGCGAAAAAATATATTTAATTAAAATGCAATAACAATAAAAAAAATTAAATTAAATTTTTAGTTATAATTCGTTTTTGATAATATATGTTAGTATATATAGTTTATTTTACCTAATTCATTACGTATCAATTATGTATTTAACAAGTTGTATATTATTCCTATCAAAATAATATTTAATTTAAGATACGTATATTCAAATATGTCACTATTTTGTTTTCGTTATTTATATTGTAGTTCATTTTTTTCAAAAGTGTATATATTTATTATAATTTTTTTTATTACAAACGTAAAAGTTTATTTACGGGGGGGGGGGGCTCCGCCCCCCCAACCCCCGGCGGGGGCATTGCCCCCAGCACCCCCACCAGGGCCTGCGGCCCTGGACCCGCTGCCTCCTCATACCGTTTCCCCTTCATTTCCACAATCTGCGGTACTCTCTCTTTTAAAGTGTAGATGAATTGTACAATTACGAATTTTCCGCATACTATGATAAAAAATATCGTATGCTACACGTGCGTACGATTTCCGCACTTGTAGCGATCTTGTAAACACTCGTGTCCGGCTTCGCCGGCCACTCGTGCACTCGATCGCTACGCGTGCGTAAAACACCGCAACCATTATAATGTGACGTAGACGATTAATTTCAGACAATTATAATTTATATACAAACTGTATATATGATTGATGATAGAAAAAAAACAACATAATTTCTCATTTCATTAAACCCAACAAGTAGTTAAATTTGAATCGAGTGACCCGGCTGACCTATTTCATCTATATCTACTTAGGTACTTCATTACCGTCACATTATACTTATATTTACAAATCATATATTATTCGTAGTATTAAAAATAAATGGAAATTTTCACGTTAACATAAATAAATTTATTATTACAAAAAAATGGTAAAATAAAAGATTTCTATTCTTGTGTAAGTTAATACGATACACCCTACGTGTTATAATTAAAAAATGAAATTCAATATACATTAATTTATGCTTGTATAACTGTCAAATTTAATACGATACTGTAAAATGTGGGAAAAATTTGATAGAGTTGTTGTATCTGGGAAGGTAAATAATATCGTATTTACCATTATTCGATTGGAAAACTGCGTCATTTAGAAAGTGACAACGAGATTCTTCCTGATGATATTATAGTAAGCGAAAAAATATATTTAATTAAAATGCAATAACAATAAAAAAATTAAATTAAATTTTTAGTTATAATTCGTTTTTGATAATATATGTTAGTATATATAGTTTATTTTACCTAATTCATACGTATCAATTATGTATTTAACAAGTTGTATATTATTCCTATCAAAATAATATTTAATTTAAGATACGTATATTCAAATATGTCACTATTTTGTTTCGTTATTTATATTGTAGATTTTTCAACGAAGATTAAAGAAAAAAACGTTGTATGGCTTTTAATTTTTAATTATATCGCTAACAAGAATTTATTCTCCTTGTACCAGACTTCTCTAATATTTCTCTGTTTAAATTGAATTTTTATCTTAACACAATAATAATACTAATACAATTGTTGGTTCCGCTTCCTTTTATCACATTGTTCAATTGAAGTACTTTGAAATAATTTTAGTTACGAAATGTTATTAAATGTTTCACCGCAACATTATAATGTGACGTATACGATTAATTTCAGACAATTATAATTTATAATACAAACTGTATATATAGATTGATGATAGAAAAAAAACAACATAATTTCTCATTTCATTAAACCCAACAAGTAGTTAAATTTGAATCGAGTGACCCGGCTGACCTATTTCATCTATATCTACTTAGGTACTTCATTACCGTCAACATTATACTTATTATTTACAAAATCATATATTATTCGTAGTATTAAAAATAAATGGAAATTTTCACGTTAACATAAATAAATTTATTATTATTTAGGTAACTGAAATAGTTAATAAAAATCAATAATTTAACAATAAATTAAGTTTGATAATATTTGAAAGTTGTGATTAATAATTTGATAAAATTGTGATTTACTGAACAAAATTTTTCTTAAATTATTGGGTATTTTTATGAATACTGATATAACTAACAATAAGTATATACAAAAAAATGGTAAAATATAAAAGATTTCTATTCTTGTGTAAGTTAATACGATACACCCTACGTGTTATAATTAAAAAATGAAATTCAATATACATTAATTTATGCTTGTATAACTGTCAAATTTAATACGATACTGTAAAATGTGGGAAAAATTTGATAGAGTTGTTGTATCTGGGAAGGTAAATAATATCGTATTTACCATTATTCGATTGGAAAACTGCGTCAATGTTTGACCCAACACCAGCAAACATGCTTATGTCCCTTGGATAATCCAGCTCGACATGATTTACGTTTTCATCAAATCTGCAAATTTCAATAAATATTTACTAACCAAATTTTTTGACGTTACGGATTGTAACATTGTATTTCACAATATAAATATATGTTTTTATAGTAATTATAGAACCAATGGTACAAAACAATAAGAAAGTTAAGTAATAAAATATGCAAGAAAATATAATAATTAATCGATCGAACGAGGAAAATAATTAATAAAAGAAAAAGCATCATAAAAGTATGTAAATTTATACGAACTTCCAATACAAGTTGCCACTGAAGAAGTAAGTTTTCTTATTATAACCCCAGACCATAGCACCGTCGATCTTTTGTAGTGATGCGGGTAGACCGAGAGTAGTCAAGGGTTTCGGATAACCTGGCTCGAGATAGAACGCGTTGAATACGTAATAAAGACGTCCGACGAAGAAGACAATTCGACTGTCCTCGATTCGCTCGTATACTGCATCCACGTGGTCTATGTCCACCGGGAACTTGAAAAGCTGAGTTATCTCAGCTGGGAATCCGTCGACTAGTCCACGATCGTTTAACCTCCATACGTACTGTATCAACACAAGTGTGTACATTACATTTTAGAAACTCGAGTTGGTATATATTTTTTATTTTATAATGATTATACAACTTACCCGACCCTTGAAAATGAAGAGTTCTCTACGAATCAAACTAATTGCATCGTAGCTCGTATCGCATTTGTCGGGTATATGCTTTTTAACAGTCGGTCTGTGTCGACTCGAAGGAGTGGTACTGCTCGTCGTTGGGATGGTACCCACGGTTGCGATAGACGGATGATGATGGTGTGGTTTGCGAGGTGGAGGTGGTGGTGGTACGGACGGTCGACTCGGCCAATCGGTTTTAGGTGGATAATAAGGTGGTCGTGGTCGTTCCTCCGGATAGTGATTCGGTCGGTAAGGACGTTCACGAGGGGATGGTAGTGTCACGGGTTCACGAGGTCGCGTTCGCCATGGCCGTTGCGTCGTCGTCGTCGTCGTCGTCGTCGTCGTTGTTGTCGTTGTAGTTGTCGTTATTCGAGGTGTCACCGGGTGAGGTCGCGAATGAGGACGATATCCTGGATAGTCTGGATTCTTGCCCCAAAGTCTATCTGGTGCACCTGAAACATCGAGCAAATAATTTACTTAATTTATTTATTTCTTTATTACTTAGTTTTTAATGTTTATTCGATCAATTCGAGTGTAATATATCACGGGACGCAATTAATTATTATAGAAAATTGGGAGATAGTATACATAAACAATGGGAACTTCAGGCATCGCGTTAAAATTGTTCGACAAAAGGAAGTGCACAAAGAGTGGAAAACCCATTGTCCAACAAGAGTCTGCGTAGCAAACTCACGCAAGCATCCCATTAACAATACTCCGTCAAATTGGGATGATGATTGGTGTACCGGTAGACCAAAAATTCATCTTCCGTCAGAATGGCAATGCTAACGCCTCCGGTATTATCGGTACTCGAGCATAATTTTCCTCGCATCGGATGATCGAGACGCATATATACGAGATTTAGGCGATTCCTAGTACGCAGGAAATCGTCCGGACGAACCACCTATATAGTCGGATTACCAATTGAAATAACGCCACCAGTCGTGCTGCAATCTGTACAACCCCGCGGTATCGCGTGTGCATGCATCCGTACATTCTGGCCCCATTTCCACCCGTTGAGCCCCCTTCTTCTCTTGATAACGACGCGCGAGAGGCTTTCACTCCCTCTATACCTCTATGCTGCGCTCTGCGTATCACCCACGGTCTAACGGTTACTCCCACTGTTTTTGATTCGGTTCGATATCATTATCTTCGTAATCAAGGATCAATTTTCCTGATCGATCATCTCTACTTTTAACATTCCCCATTTATTTTTAGATTGTTTCGGTATCGTTATATACGTTGATTTATTTTATTATTATTTTATAACCGATAAAACTCTGTTGAAAAGTCTTAGTAAATATTTGTTGTATCTCTAGAAAACACCCGCACACCTTTTTTCAATCAGTTTTCTTGTTTGAATTTTACGTGATTTTTATTATTTCTATACAATACTTTTTGGATAATGGAAAAGACATGTTGTAACAAAATTTGTTACTTTTTTTTAACTAGACGTAAGATGCTTACTTTTTTCACCACTGACAAAAAGTAAGTTTATAAAAAGTGACTTTATCTATATATTGTCAATACTTATATTTTATCTTTTAATAAATCAATTTAGGTGATCGATCATATTTCTAAAAAGTAAAACATCCTTATCAATCAAAATTTTATTTTGTCAAGTACAACGGTATTACTTTCAAGATATATCACCGAAGCTTTCAAGCATGAAATTTTTAAAATATTTTATATTTCAAAAGTTTTGACGTTTAATACACGTATTTTTATTGTTATTTATCTTTTTTATAGCCACATTATTTACTCAGAATTGTTAACGTATACAACAGACATAGGTACACATAGTCGAGTACGATTTGTGTACCATACAGCTGATCGATTTCATACTTGCGCACACATTTGTGTATAACTAAATGGACAGCCGTCGAACTTGGTTTGAAATAACCGTTCCGAAATAGATTTTACGTTGTTGATTTCTATTTTCTTATCTATATTCTTGCGAATTTCTTCATTGTATCACGCTTTGTCGTGCATTAATCAAATATATATAACTATTATAAAGAATGTAAGTATTTAAGTGTAATAAAAGATTACAATAATGATACGCAATTAATGCAGCTCAACTTTTGAGAATATTTTGAATATGCTACAACAATTTTAAATCCATATTCAAATTCCAATTCCAGGATGGTAACTTCGAAGCTGCGTATTTTAGAAGAGTCGCGTACGAGATTTTCAACCTCTTTAAGCACGAAATAAAAGCCATGTAAAATTCAGATAGGATGATGGAAATTTGAAGAACGACTATATTCTTCGATTTTATTATAATTTTGTAAGTACGAACAGTAAATTTTGAATATTTTACTACTATTTCCACAAAAGTTTAATTTCATCAAACAATAAATTATATATATACACATACACGTTATTTATCGTTCGGAAAGTAGTGATGTAAATAATATAATATACTCTTAAAAAAATATTTAAGATTGCACGAAGATTATTTTAAACAATTTATCTTCCGACTTTAGCCAGTTACATTTCATCTAGAATTCTCAAAATAAATCCGCTTTTCGTAAAGCTACTTATGTCAATTCATGAACTTGAAGTAAAATGTCCAAAGTAGTTAAGGTCATATAGGTTGTGCCTACTGATGGGGCTTTATAAAGTTTTACTCCGCTTCGATTATATTGTTTATTCTTTCTCGTTCGACTTTATAAAGGAAAACCCATAATCGCTCGAAATGAATTTACCAATAAGTAGATTATTTTGTAATACCCGAGGTATCTGACGTATTGTCATGTCTTCATTAATGTAATATCGACTGCACGAGTATAAATTTTTTGGTGGTGCAGATAGTTTTACCGAAAGAGCGAGGTTTATTACTATACTTTGCAGTTCGTTTTTGTTATAATGATTGATTACCCACGTTAATTAATTATGATATGATGTGAAATGCATATTTTCAATTGCGACGAAATTCTTTCAGTTTTATCATTACAAAGAAGGATAATAAATGCTCAATAAGAAATATATTTATTCATTTTTGAATGAATTTAACAAATTTTGCATACTTATCGCGAGGCAACTGAAACTATATCAACTTTTATTTCGAATAAAAAGTTGGTACATACACAACGAACGAAGTTACACGTACAAAGTTCGATCAAGTTTAAACGGACGAATACACGTGTACCAACACGGTATTTTTCGTTCGAAAACAAACTTACACATAAACGTCAATTTTCACGTTTCACGAGCAACAAAGTAATACCAAAGTTTTACGACGCCATCGCCAGATTTTTATACAACTCGCTTAGGCGCACCTTTCACGCGAGTGACATTTCAATTTCTTCTTACATTGCGGATACGAGAATACGTATAGATAGATAGTCACAACGTACAAGTAAATTTTCGTATATTTACTCTACATAATGTATATACGCGTTTTAATTTTCATAAAGACAATTAATCTTTTAGTAGGTCAATCGATGTAAGAAAAATAGGACATGCTCAATTTTCGGTGGTATTTTTTGCTATAGGAGTTACGATCCGAACGGTATAATGACGGAATTGCAAGTCTTTGCGCAAAACCAATATTCCATTATGATCTGATCCAGTGGCGTAACTATAGTATCTAGCTTAGACGTTGTTCTCTTAAGTGGTTATATCAAGTTGGATGAGCGATACTTCGTTACTCATGTTTTATACGCGAATTTGAATTTGAATTTGAATGTTTAGACGGAAGATTTAAATAGACTTGACTTACTATGCCAATCAATACTTTTGATACGAATTAAAAGAAGACGAAATAACGCGAATAAAATTGAAGCACGTGTCGTCGTAATTTCGGGCGTTTAACTCGAACGATTTATGCAATCGTGTCAAGCGTTCAAAGTGCACTACGTACACAAATGTGCATTTGTACATATATATAGTTATTGTTTCACGTGCATATATAGGTATAATGTAAATCACGGAAATTCTTTAATTGAGCCGGGCAGTTATCGCCTATTTTCCGGTGCAGTCGAACAAAAGGTTTGGGGAGGTCCATTAAACCGTGAAACGTCACTATCGCGACAATCGGCCCGAAATCACGCGCGAAATCAAACAGTTTTCGCGGGAAAATGTATTCGAGTTATCGGGGAATAGAGTAACCCTCCATCGTTCACCCTTTCATTTTTTGGACAAACAATAATGCGCAATCGCATCGACTGGCACGTATATATAACGCCTCGATAAATCAGTAATTTACCGGGGATATAATTATACATACATACTCTGAAAACTATCGAATAATTCATTGTTTAATATGCATAGCCGAAATGCAAATATACCCCAGGAATTAAATGCGCGAATATATGCCGATATTTAATTTACGAAACGGATTATACGAAAAAGAACAAGGATTGTTTAAATTCTCTGTAGGATTTGGGAGATATTTTATTTATAATTCAGGTGCGTGTACAGGTGAACATCGAGGATTTGTCTTTGTAAGAGTACTTTTGACTACTTCTCGTATTTGAGAGTAAGCGGTTATTAAAATGCTACGAATCTGTTGAATTAGTTCTCGCGGTGTAATTCTGCTTTGGAAGTATAATATTTGATACCGCGAATACCATCACTCGTAATTTTTAATTTAACACATTTTTTAATATTAATGGAATGAAAAATTGAAGTTGAGGCTTTTCACATTGGCTTTATTACTCGGAAAAAAATTAGCATTTATGTGCGGTTATGTGTTTAACGCTAAATAATTATTAATACATTTTGTATGTATATAGATTACTATTCTTGTAGGATATTCGAGGAAGATCATAGACAAAATCAAACGGATATCAGAAATGCATATAGATATGTGTATACAACCGTATTTACCGCGACTAAACACAGTTGCAGTACCGATATCTAATTACATAATCCCATCAAATTTGTATCTATAAATAATTCAATATTCATATAATTAATCTATTCAAATTTATAGTACTTTCTTATAGCGTAATTTATAAATATGAATCGAAAATCTCAAATTAAACTTGGCTACTGACTAATGGAATAAGTTTTGATTAGAAAAATCAGAGATTGAAAACGTAATTAAATGATTTTAAAAAATTGTGTATTATTAAGATTTATCGTAAATAAAATATTTTTATCGTAGTATCAGTTGCTTCACACTGATATTTCCATACCAAAAACAATAATTTTATCAAATCACTGTGCTTCAAATAATTTCTTATAATTTTTTAAAAGAGAACTTTGTAACTATACGAGTAAAACTACGCTATTGAAATCAATGATAATTTATCATCATTCGCATAATATTATAAATTTATAGCATTTTCACACGTACAAAGTTGGATACAAAAATATTTTCATATTTGCGTTGCTGATATAAGTTACTTAAAATCGTGTCAAAATTTATATAATACATATAATTGCGATACATATAAATATTGGTAAATTAAATCGAGCTACAGGTAAATAAATCATACAAATGTAGTGAAATCAATAAATATTTCATTATCCTACTAATTCACCCGAGTTAATAATTAACTGACGCATTCGGTCCGAGACGTATATAGCCTATTATAACTCATCGATAATCAACCAGAGAACGTGAATAATTTCCAATTTCCTCGATGCAAAATAGCCAGGTAGGTTCGTTCTAACCAAGATAAAAACTCGAATAGCCACTCATCAAGCAGGAGGAGCTTTATCGTTCCGTCAGTCTATAAGACTTTCTAGCGATTTTCCAATACGTGTCTGACATCCCACTACTCCTTCTCCTCAAGGCAATCGAGGGAGCGAATCCGCATCTCCCTCTTCGTCTCTCTCTCTCTCTCTCTCTCTCTCTCTCTCTCTCTTGCACACACATACACACTCGTAGGTTCCTCAATCGAGCGCACGCCTCGACGATTTATCAGCCGGCTGTCTCGGTGCCTGCCGATGACGCCGCTGAGGGTTCTCTCGTATATAGTCTCAGCCGACGATACTCGCGCCTAATCGTCGCTGATGGGACTGTTCGTGACGACCGTCGATTTGCCTGGACGCTAGACGTCGTCTGTTAATGATTATCGATTTCCTGGCTTTGATTAGAACGACAGTTCTTGAAACTGATCAGACTTACTCGAGTTTCGTTTTGATATCGTTCTTAAATATACAAAGAGGGAGTGGAAGAGACGTTCAATATATTTTAAACGATCAATTGTATATATTTGATAAACTGGTTTGACCGAGTTTAGTTAAGAAAATATATATTTAGTCACGTAAGGATAATTCTTGGAATTGGTTAATTTAAATATTTGTACATTTATTAATTGTTACAATGGATGATTCGACGCGAACGTTAATAACGAAAAATGTTGCATAAAACAAACGTATAAATACGTAGCGAATATAAATAAATTACTTATGGTGTATCAAAAGAATATTATGCGCATTCGGGAATCTTGCAGTCGGTTTGTGCGAATAAAAAGTGCGAGATAAGCCAAACAAAATTTAATTAGAGCGAAAATAAAAAAGAAAGGAAGAAAGGAGAGGTAGATCGCGCGCGGGTAAAGCTCGGGCGGCTAAGTTCACTGGCGAAGTTTTCGCAAAATGAATTTCATTTGCTCGGTAGAAAGAGAATCGTACGTCGGACGAGAGGAAAAGCTGAGAGTACCTCTAACCTTCTTCTTTTTTTTCCACTCTTTCGTCGGCGCAGCCATCCTAGAAAATGAGACTTTTAGTTCTTTTGCGGCTATGAGTTCGGAAACAACTCTTAAATCTGTATCGCCGCAAGAAAGTCTAGAAGCCCAAAGAGGGGCAGAGGATGGGTGTAGAGTGAAAAAATCCAAGTTAATCCATTTTATAACGAGTTTGCACTAACTTTGGTTATTATCTTCATTCTTGTATTGCTGAGAAAATTTATTACGTTATTGCAGGTTTCAAGATAGACGCAGCTCTTTTATTTCTGGGTGATGAGTTTGTTTGTTTCTTATGCTAAACTGGGTTTTATGCGGTATCAAATTAATCTGATATAGCTTATCAATTTTATAATCAAATGCAAACAGAATTGCATTTGAATTTTTTTAATTTGAAGTGATTCGAGTAATAAATACAATGACTATTTTGATACACGACTATACATTTATTGTAGATGTGAAAATGATAAGTATGTTGATAACAGAAGATTAAAAATATTAATTTTTGTTATTTTTTACTAATATTTTTAAAACAATTTCTAAAAGGGTAGATTTTTGTTTTTTAACACGAATTTTTAAATACGCAATTAATAATTAAATATTCAATTAAGTTATGATTTCATGAACAATGAATACCCCAGACGTAAAATAAATAATCCGAACAAAAGATATGATAATTTACCATAAACTTAAAGATTTCGTATTTACGATAAACATTATTTTAATGGAACAGAACGTTTTAATTTAAATTTTCATTTATACACTATAAAAGCAAACGCTCCGGAAGAAGAAACCGGTTAAAGAGCGCATGGCATTTTTGACCACTAATGCCTCGACAAACACGAAAGATTCCAAAGGAATGAAAACGCAGTACTCGTTCTGTTTGTTCACATAAATGATTAAGTTTTCTTAAGCTCATCGCTTATTCGAAAGGATAATTCAGAATATAAACCGCACGGTAGTTTTTTATCCTCTCCTCCTGGTTGGGTTTCCCATGAATACTAAAACGTTTCTGGTTTAACGTGCACGCTTTTTTTCCCTATCTCGTCCACATTCCTTCACATCTCCTCGCCTTACGCGAAATTCCTCCCATCAGTCGCTTCGAACCATGACGCCATTTTTTCCACGTTACAACGTCGACGAAATTCCGTCGAAAAGGCATACCTGTATGTGTACGTACACGTCGACAGTGGGGGGATGGGGGGTGTGCGGGTGTGACGGTGAATCTCGTGTAGCATGCGAAATTAGTAGGGACGATCGCGTGATTCCAAACGATGGTCTTTAATTTATATTTGATTCGATCGTTAATTAGAAGTTTTCTTTTCAATTCAATGTTTGTTCAACGAACGATGCGTATTTCCCTTGAAATAAAGGATTACTCGATAAATTAAAAATTAAATTATCAAATTTCCGACTTTTGTAAATTAATTTTTACAATAAAAACATTTATTTGTAAACGAAAATTTTTTACTTGATAAATATATCTCCGTATAAACAAGAGTCATGTTGATAAATAAAGTCGGTGAGTAAAACGTAAAAGTAACGCATATGCATACGTGCGTATATGTGTCAAAAAAACTGTCCTGCTAGAGGAATGAAAAAACTATCCAAACCACGACGCATTAAAATTGATTCTTTCGGTTACGTGAAAACGCGACTGTACGAGCGAGCTTCAATTTTCAGAAGCCAATTAAAAAAAAAACCAATTACATACATTTTTTTTGTCCATTGTGACCGACGAAACCAGGTTAGAGGTGCAGTGACAGGCGGTTTTCATAATGAAAACTTGCCATTAAATGGATGAAATTGACCACCAGTTAGAATGTATAATTCATACGCTATGAGTAGAGGGACAGAAAATAGTGTAAAAATGTATGTTCATCGAAAGATAGAGATAAAGTAGTTTGCATAGATAAAAGAATGTTGTACATAAATTCTTTAGGATCGAGGGTGAGCGATAAAAGAAAAAAGTTATCGTTGGATAGGGTCGGCAGTTAAATAATTAGTCGAACAGCTAGTGGGTTAATGAAATTGAAATGAAAAGTGTTAATGGTTTACTCAACTGTAATTTCGAAGATATTTGAACAATTTAAAAAGAATCGATTCGTTTTGTCTTCTCCAAAGTAGTAGATTGTACCGAAAACTAATTTAATATAATAAACCTTTTGGTCATCATTTCGCAATAGTAGAAATTGTATACTACAATGTAATTTTCAACTGTTACTAGAGAAATGTATTGGTACAAATATTACTAATAGTTTTTATAACACTTTCTATCCTCACGCAAGTTAAAATGTACCCAAAACTTAGTATAAATGATGATCAATCGACGATGAAGCGTTGAACGGCTAAACCATTTTTTATTAAAAATTTTAACGCACACGAGATCAATAATATTGAGTGAAACTCGATAGAGTTAAGTAATTAAAAACGTGTATAGAATGCCGCGAGAGCTTCCGAGATACTTTCATGTTCGACTGTAAATCACTTTTAATTGAATTTCTATTCAAGCACAGCCGGACGGTACTGCATTTACTAATGCTTTGAGTCGCCATTTTTGAAAATCGTAATTCATTACCGAGAAATAAATGTTCATCGTATTGCAGTTTCTGTAATTGTATTAAACACTTATATATATAGAAAAATATTATACATGTAAGAGTTATATTACTTATTAAAATTGTGACGTATTATTATTCAATTCAAACAATACGTCTATTTTTTACTACTACAATAACATTACTTTCCCTACATTTTCTTAGCTATCGACATCACCATTGTTGGGACATGACATTATTATCGATTGGTCAAATAATAGAAAATACTGATAAAATAATCGATATGCCTTTCTCTCTATATTAACATTATTTGTGTTCTAACGGTCAATACAAATTGATACAAAAAAAATCATATATCTATAGTCTAATGTTTACTTGACCATTATCTTACGTTTCGTTACATTCTATAGAAGTAACATTCTGAATAAATGAAGTGACGTAATTTACAAATTATTAATTAAATTTTGTTTTCAACAAAAATTCATTAGTGAGCTTGGTTCAATTAGTATGTGCTATGGAAAACACGTTGGAAGTTCTATAACTGAAGTAATAATGTGCGAGTGAATATGTTTGTTATTAAAGCCAATACATTTAATCCAAATATAACGTATGGAATATAGTTCAGTTTACTAAAATTCAAAATGCGTATGAAAATTATTTACACATATTGATGCCTCTTAACATACATCTCCAACTATATAATTAATATAATGGTTTTCTAATGTTTAATCTAATCTTTTAAACTAATAATACAATTGTAGATTTATCCTAATTAATTTATTGTCAATATAAATAATTTAATATATTTTATTTGACATTATTATTTGGAAGGTAATAATTAATAAAATGTATATATATTTATTTTGGTAGAAGAATATTTGTCTGACGGAACTCGATTAGTTCCACTTCGGTAATTGACTTTCAAATTTTTCATAATTACTGAAATTTGACTATAATTGTAACTTGCTTTATTAGATTTTTAATTTCAAAAAAAGTGTCTTAATAAATATTTGATGTTTCGATTATATCGATCCACCGTTCTCATTATTTTTAGATTTTTTATATTTTCTAAAACATTTTATAACGGAATAAACCGAATAAATGAAATAGAATACGAAACTTAAATTAAGAAACGAAATTATATCCACAAATCTACCAAGTTTTTTGCAACGATTACTATTTCAACATCCTGAAAAAAGCTTCCATCCATATTCTCATAAGAGAAATGTCACTTGAAAAAGTTCGAGTGTGCTTTGGTGTATGTGGAGCTGCATAGCTAGGCGTAAATATAGAAATCAGCGTACTTGTATTCCTCGGAGGCGCAATCTTCCATATGTATATCTTATACCCTTTTCAATGCATTTTTAGCGAAAATAAAGCCACCTACCTACCGCGTACGCGAAGGCGCGAGATAGGAAAAGGGGAGAGGAGGCGTTTGGTAGATAGAGAGCCGGAAGTAGCCGAGAGGACCGAATGCAGTTCCAGCCCCCGCGGGAACCGCCAAAGCTCCGCAGTGCACTAAATCATTCTATAGCCCCGGTGTATCCCGCGAGGCATCTCCCTTCCTCTACCGCCCTCCTCCCCCCCCCCCCTGGCCAACTTCGCCCGTTCCCACACTTCTGGTCATTCTTTATATTTTATTCAGGTTTCATTTCGCCTCTTGTATCTCCATCCCCCCGGTTATACGTGTCCACTCTTTCCTCCGTTTGTCTTTCCCTGGTCTATTGTGTATCCCGTGGTCGATTTCTACTGCCCGGGCACAAGGGGGAGGGAATATGGTAATGCTTTTGGCAGTGCTAGCTGTTATTTCGTTTCTGGAGCACTTGGAAACCGCGTGTGTATAATAGACCATCAAGCTAATCCAACTGAGCTGGGAAATCACACCTTTACTTGTTTAACTATTAATGCGTGTGTTTAAAAGTAAATAGTGCACGTTATTTGGCTGCGGAGATCATTCTCCTTTTTAGCCGCGTATACATCAAAGTATAAGGAGATGCCGAACCTTGAAAATACGGGTATACTTTATTCTATTTTTCTTTATTAATAAATGAAAAAGATTTGGAAAACATTTTTTCAATAGCAAAATTTTTTTTCAAAATTTTGCTTTGTCGAGTTACCCCCGTATGTTTTAAATTTATCTTATGATATTTTACTTTTTTTTTAATCGTATATTTCAAGCGCGATTTTTGGGTTGGAAAGAGTGGATTTCTGTAATTATAATCCGTCATCACCGCATAATAATTATATATGAATACGTCACATAAATATACAATAATATAGTTTAATATATTCGAAAACTGCTTCATAAAGTTGAAAAATTCAACATTATAAAACACCAAACGCTCTTTCGCGAAACAGCCAGCGGTGCGGGTATATACATATACGTGTATCTTTTATGCATGAACCAATTTACGAAAAAACAAAAAAATAGCACAAACAAAAAAAAAGGAAGATCCTGCGTTTAGAAAAAACAAACTCTTAATTCACGCTTTAAAAAACACATACGCTCGCAAACGCAGTATTTCGAATTGTTTTTCTTGTATACATCACGGAGTTGAATTAAATAAATGAAAATAATAAAAGAATCATGTGCCAATGAGAAATGTGCAGAAATACAATAATGAAGAACGAAAGAGTTTTCGTACATATAAATATACAAACGGGAAGAAAATTTAACTTTGAGAGGATTTCTCGGCTTTCTCTCGGTCTTTTTCGTAAAATAAGAGATATCGGAGGAAAGACGCGATACCAAGGACCGGAAGGTGAGGTCAAACCGGGAGAGGGAGAACATCCTCTCTTTTTCCTCGGTCACGGGGTCCAATTTCGTTTGGGACGAAAGATAACGAGACGGCCGCGAAAGCGCGCGTGCGTTTCTCTCTATATCTCGACTATTGTTCTCTGTGCCTTTTCGTATATTATACCTATTATACTGGCTTATATACAGGTTATTTATCTAGCCTCCTCTTTTTACCACGATCCTCTCTTTTACTTTTATTTTTAGTTATTTACATCTTGTAGTTACACGCTCTCCTAAATATCAAGTGGAAATCACTTTTATACCTTTCTTCGTGTACGTCTATATATAGGTATGTATCTTCTATACCTGGGAAATTTAAGGGTGATAAGAGTTTTCCGAGCTTGAACTTTAATTTAGAAAATGATTATTATCTTCCGAGGGAAGATTGGAATTTAATTGGCTACACGCGAGAGAGTTTCCAGAAAAATACTTACAGATAGATTGATAAGTTGATAAATTCTAGATTTATAATTAACAGTTAATATTAGATAAATTTCCGTTTATAAAATGTAATTTTACTAAATCGTATAAACACCAATTCAAACAAGGTAGAACGTATTAGTTATAAGAAATTCTTATGCATACCAGGTAAAGTTTATTAAAATATTTATACAGTTGAAGCAGATCATTATAATTAGACTTGCAAATGCCGAATTTCTCCTCGACAATGTAAAATTTCAATATTAGATTATTACTTTTATTGCTTATAATTTAAATTTTTAAAGATTTCGACTTTTTCGTTATTTTACCGAGAAAATTCACTTACTCGGAGGAAATGAATATGAATATCAAGATTAACAAAGTTACACTTTTAAAGATTTTCATTCCGTGTGGTCGAAGAAACTATCTTTCACTTTTATACTTTCAAATATATACGAAAATGTAAGAGCTTTAATCATTCATTAAACTAGTTAGGTTAATTCACTGTAAAAGGAGTTTCTTTACACTTTTGTCTTTTTCCCTCACTATTATTCATGAGAATTATGATGCGGCCAAGTGAATATTTCTTCGTAATTGGGAACATAAATTTAAATGCGTTATGACTTCATTTTTATATTACAAAAAAATGTTATATATCCAACATTAGTATTGTAGAACGGACATGTTTTACTTTTAATTGTTTTCATTGGAGTAGACCTACATTTAGGATGCAATTGAGATGTTATATTAAAAATACTTATCAAGTAAAACGTAAATATGTATACACCACAGTTTCCTAAATTTTTTCATAATTATAACGTGCAATAAAAAAAATAATATCTTGTTTTGGATAAAGAAATTCAACGTTGGTCACTATAAATATATATTTATAATCTGTCACGGATAAACCTCAATTTGTCTGGGATAGTTGGAGATACATTTTTGTGTATTACAAATAAAATTGAGAGAGAGAGACACGTATAGAGAGTAAAATGGGACTAGTACTCACCGTACATCTGCTGGATCCCGTGCTTATCGTCGTCGGGCAATTCATAATCCTCGGTTATCCCCTGGTACCACGGATACATGAGGGCACCCCGAACTGAGCTGTGCGCGAGTCCAAGCGAGTGTCCGAATTCATGGGCCGCTACGGCAAACAAGCTCGTACCTGTAACATTAAACAAAAAGCACATCGATTTATATTTATGTAGGTATTTATTATATATATCTACACGTACACGTGGAATGAAAATTAGTTTACCTCGATCATTTTTACGCATCAACATTTAGTTACATTAACTTTTGTGTCGAACGTGTTACACTTTCGATATTGTAATTCACCATTTTAAGGGTACAAAGGTATTCTGTCCATGTATGAAAAATCAATAAGTTAAATAGATATTACGTGGAATAGTGAAAGAAGTTTGTAATTTTTAATTTATCAAGACAATCTTTAAAATCTATAGTTTTTTACATCTATTTCTTTCCAATTTATTACTTGAAAAATCAATTACATAACTGTTCAATAAAAATTAAAGTCCCTCTAAAATCTACAGACTAGTACATCGATGTGTGACTTATTCTCAGAGGTTACGTGATCAGCGAAATCTCTGACTTTCTTGACAAAATTATACGCTAAGAATTTTCAGCTTCAACAGTCCTGACCGCATTGTATATAATGCAAAGTCGGCTAAAGACGTTCTTGTTTCATAAGAAGCACGTGTCAAGTGTATGTGTAAGGGTCTGAAAAAAAACGTGTTAACTCGGTAGGACATTTTACGTACAATCACCAAGATTTTACGCAATTTTCTCGTATACCTTTCTTCATAAAGTTAGCTTTTACGATTCAGCACGTATGATACTTTTTATAGTCTGTTTTACACTTATTTTATGTCACATTACGTACGTTTTTTTCTGAATTTAATAAACTTGGGGTATATTATTTTTATCGCGTAATTCCGACATTTAGGTAATGACGTTAAACATTTTTTTAATTAAAAAATAATTAAAATTTTTTTATTACGGTTACTTTAATCAGCATAGGTTTACCTTTTATTCGAGTTATTGCAAAAAATATTGCGTATACAAGGATTTACTGCTGAATCACAGTTTTGCTTCTATTTTCAATATTTATTTCACAAAATTTAACAACTTTTTGCTAGCACTATATTAAGTTGTAACTGCAATTTTTGTTTATTAAAATTCATCAAATATATGTAATGACTTTCTTAAAAATTAAATATCAAGATAAGATTTGTAAAATGCAGCATGTTAATAAAAAACAATTTATCTTTCCGTTATATTGTACAAAAAGCGTGCAATAAAATTGGATCGTCTTCTATGCAGATTTTCACCAGTAGATATCACGAGCGCATCACCCGATAAACAAACAAACAACATCACCCGATCACAATCGCTCTTCTAGCACAGACGAAAACAAAATTCAAATTCACGATGAAAGTCAACAATGTCACACTTTACCTCGACCCTCGCATACATTTTACAAAACCAAAATTTAAAAGTCATCAGGTATAGATTGCGAGTCAAACCATCACCTGTCTAACAGCTCGTAAAAACTACTCACACGTATTTAAAAGAAAAATACGATTTTTTCCAATGTATTTGTGGTTTCGCATTTGTTGGATACTGCACTAATGAAATCGGCACCAATTCATAAAACAATATGAATATTAATGGAAACATGTCTTACAAACTAAGAACCAGCTTCATGTTTTTTTTTCGTACTATCGTCATTTAATTTTACCTCTCCGTAAGAATCTAATCCTTCCTTTATTTCGAGCTCGTACTTATATTACGACCTCGTTTTTATCTTGCCCCGCTTAATTTAAATTTGCTTCATTACTTTTTCTCTTCTACAAAGGCTACCTCTTTTTTGGGCGACCAAGTTATGGTCATTTATTTTTTTTTATCTCACTTACAATTTTGTACAATTATTTTAAAGAGCGTTAACAATTTTAAAACTACGCTACAGAGGTTATGAAAAAATTAGAAGTTTTTCACTTCTGAAAATGAATACACATGACAAAAATTTTTGATTTCTTGTTTATTAATTTAATTAGAAAATTCAAATATTGCACTAAGTTTATGTAATAATGTAGTTAATATAATTAAATAAAGCAAATACAATTTAACTATACTCATTACGTAAAATAAATTCAGTAATTCTCTTACAATATAGTCCAATAATATTTACATACAATGATCCCAAATTTTCTTAGATTTGCGTAAAAGTAAGTTCTATCAATTTTGTACATATATTCAGAAGAGAGTCAAGGTTTTTTTAAACTACGTTTGTATTTCGTGATCTTTTCCTTTTCCTCGTATCGGAAAAAGAAAATAGAAAATCCCGCGACGCAGTAGTAGAGCAGACAGTATCGATTCCCGTTCATAGATTTTTCACTCGACGATTGTCGAAAGTTGTGCAGAGGTACACACCGCACGAGAAGCCAGCAATTCTTTCCTCAGAGATATTGCGCCAGTTGGCCGATACCTGCACGTACATACGAATACGTGTATATACAGAAAGTAAGAGGGAGAGAGAGAGAGAGAGAGGGAGGGAGTAACACGGATGCACATTGCAATGTCGTTGGGCCACGCGATTTGACCAGCTTCTGCTTTTTCAGACAATTACCTCGGGAATTGGTTGGGTCTCGTTCCGTAAAGGTACTCTGATCTCTTCCTTTCGTTTTCTTGCTGAGAAAGAAAGTACACGCGATAGATACAAGTTTTATTGAATAATGATAGTAGGATGATTGTTTTAGTTTCCACGGATATCGACTGTATAGTAGTAACGAAATTGTATATTGGTTTCTATTATTAGTGCTGATACGGTTCAAAATTCGTACGATTTAGGTTTTTGTGTTCGATCTATTATTTCTATGTTTTAGTAATAAATAATTAATTAAATATTGCATAATAATCCACACTAGACCGGTTAAGGTAAGAAAAGCCGAAGAATCTATCGAATAACCATCGATTTATCTTACACAAGACAAGTGTTAATTATCGCGGGTATATCTTATAGGTATATAGGTATTGATCATCTATAATAATCGGTTATCTAGCCTCAAGTTTGATGGATGTTTCGAGATAAATATCTATTCACCTATGTGTAAACATATTACCGGTCACGTACGACCAAAGATTTAATGGAAATGTATAGTTTTTAAATTTATTGAAGAAAAAATAATAATAATTCTATAAACTACAATGTATAGATTGTTCAGATAAACGAGGTATGCGGTAAGGAACTATTGAAATCAAAAAGCTTGTATCAGATTTTCGTAATTCCTTTCTCCCCTTTCAAGTATATATCACCCTTTGAATCTTTTGGCAATAAAGTCCGTCTGTGTTTCAGTTTCGAAAGCTTCCATTCCCGCATACTTCGCACATTCCCGATACAAGATTGCTACGAGAGGCAGTCTCGACTTATGAGAATAGGAGAAGAAACGGTATACAGCGAGTTATTGCCCACAGGGCCAAAAGAGTTACCGAGACCTCGGAGACAGAGAGAAAATACCTATATATACCACTGAGACTCATTATGCTCAGCCACGTGCGCGACGGAAAACTGACTAAGCGCAAAAACCGATCTAGAGAATGCGCGATAAAATCAACTATTTGTGTAATGAATTTTATTTTTTCATAAGCCGATTTCAATATTATTATTGTGAAAGTTAAGGAATTACTCTAATATTAGAATTAGTGTGATTCGAAATGAGTTGAAGAAAAGTGAGTGTTTATCGATTCTTGTAAAAAAAGGTTAGATTAATTGATAATGGTACTATATGCACAGGCTTGATAAAGATAAAATACTTGAACAATGTCTTACAAAGATTTCCATTCAAACAAACACGCGATTCATATTCATTCGAAAGCTTAAATTGACAATGAGTTATAGTGATAAAGTGAAAGATTCAATTAATCAATCAATCTCTTCGATAAAGTTGATCACGTGATTAAAGATCTCAATCGTTGTGCGCATAGCAATACGAAAATATAAAATTTTTGACAGTTGATATAAGCGATTTAAGTGGGTGCGATATTTAACTAATGCAATGTAATTTATGTATAGAAATTGTTGCCTATATAATTTTTTAATACATTATATAGAGCGTGTTGGTAAGTAAATGTTAATTTTCCGTATAATTAGATGCTAAGCGTTACACGTTTATTCTGCATATTCATTTTGATATACGTATTTAGTTTTTATTATAAAATAACGAACAGGTGAATTATAACCCAACAAAACATTTTTAGTGAAATGAGAGTATGAAGAGACAAATATATAGCAAGAATAAAGTTGATTTATTCGAAATGGAGCGCATTGAACGAGCGTGCGAAATATGTCATAGAGTCGAATGAAGCTTGAACAGGAGTAAAAAAAAAACTATAATAAAATAAAATCGTAAACCGGACGTGATGCTTGTGATGAATAATCGAGAATATATCGCTCGGTTTTGTCACTTGAATTTGCTTAACTATTTTCACGAAAATAAAAATATAAACTGTCTAGACAGAAGATGAACCCCAAGAAAATATTTATTCTTTCTCCTCTTCAATTTTTAATGTATATATTGATACACATTTATATGCAAATATCAAATATCAATGAAATATTTGGTACATCTTTTATATAAAGAAAGATATATCTTGCAGGATTCGTATATATGCTTTTGAGATATACGTGTTTACGGTGTTAGGTGCTTATATGTAGAATTTTTATTTCAAAAATAACCGAATGGCTACTACAATATTTATACTTTAGATAAAAATAAAATTACGAATGTACGATTTTTAGAATAGAAATTGGTTATTTACCATAAAATATCTATAAAACGAAGTTGTATATATTGATCGCACAATGGTTAGTTTCCTTAAAACAGTCTATTTCTACATATCCGATTTAAATTTTTATTTTTCATTAAATAAGAAATACCCAGGATACACTTGAAATTCTACATTTACAATATATAAAACATATAATTTAACAGAACGTACTCTCAGTGTCCGTGATAATATTACAGGGAGAACCGATGATTTCATTCATTCCGGACGATTACTTTACCCACACCGAAAAGGGCTGCTTTTACGGTATGTAGAAGCTCGATCGTACAGGGTGAAAGATTTTCTCGGATGGAAAAATTCATTGGTTCTGGGTGAATTATCGACTGCCCAGTAAAATTGATGATGCACCCGCGAGACTTTTTCGTTAAAGTCTGCAGGCGAATCGTTCGAACCCAAATGGAAGAAGCCAACCAATTCTTGGGGCTTGAAAACTATGAAATAACGGCTTTCTTACGATTTTTTGTTATTTTTCCGGTATGAAAGGCTTTTTCCTTTCTTACGATCATGTAATAAGCGTAAAATATATTTGTACAAACGTTACATTAAAATAATATTATGTGGCATAAGTATTGTACAGTGGCGAATGAACAAATACCAGCAAATAATGTTGACAACGTATGGTAATGTTTAATGATTACATATTGACTCATAGATAACGTTGGAGAACTGCCGAAACGATATACCGTATAGTACGTATAGTTTATGTACTTTATTTTCTTTACGACTCGTTTGACCAATGAAGAAAACCAAATATTTTCCATGTACAATTCGTAATTATTTCACCCACAACGCGAATTCTTATAGGATTTCAAATAAATAAAAACGATGAAGCTAGCTCTTGTACGCGAAAAATTGTGAAAACAACCGTAAAACTAAGGAAAGGAAGGAATTTATCAAGAGAAACAAATTTGTAATGGACGTAAATCGTATAGCTGGTAATTTTCAGTTAACCTCTGTAGGAATGAAAACATGGTCGTTCATTTTCCTTTACTACATACGAGTATATATACATACGTATATGTACGAATGCAGAGAAAAGGATTCACGAGACTTGAAAAAGATTACGTTTTAAGAGGTACTTTTTAACTACGTGCAAAAGGAGCCGCATCAAAGCGAATTCGTATATATACATACATACACGTGGATGGACTTTCACGCGACACAGCTAATCTTCTCCCTTTCAGTTTATTCTTCACGAGCGGGACATTTATTATTCTTACATTTTCTGAGCTGAGTATATACTGAGATAATTCTTAACCAACTGAGTAAAGCTTTGAGAGATTGTTGGATTATTAATCGTATACATTTTCCAAGTCTAACTTGAAACCGAGCTAATTATTCGAGTTTTCGAGTTCTTCTATATACGGGTGACCGCGTCACTATAATGTATATTTCGTTTACTCATAAATACTGAATTCCATTAATTTGCGCGTCCGGGAAATTCACGATCCTGTTTTCGATGCGAACTTTTTTAATATAATGTTTATATTTACGGGGAGAAAGTTTGGCAGCGGCATCGTTTAATTAAATTAACCAATGATTACGCTTTTTTTTGCGTGAAACCAACTTATATATCGAATTTTTGGTTAAGAAATTCTTTTTATTCCTTTATCAGTTTCTTATTTGTTTCGATAAAGGTTTCGTTTAAAAAAATGTTTTCTATTACCTACGCAGAAATGAGTTTAAAATTATGTTTGTATATAGAAAAGACAATCGACAAATTCCTAGACATGTATTGATTCGTGTGTATTCTAAGTAGACAATTAAAATTATTATTAATTACAATTATTTAAACAATAATTGTTAATATGAAATAAATAGTAATTAAATTAAATTTACATAATTTTAATTCCAATTACTTAAAAACATCGTTTAATTCAGTGTTTTATCTTCTATACCATTTCATCTAACTCAAATATGTACTAAGGGCAAACCTAGCCGTATAGGTTGAAGATAATTAAAGAATATTTATTACTCTTTAAAAACGCTCTTTCTTTCACTGATTATTTGATCGCACTATAAACTTAGAAAAAGCATAAACTTCAAGTTTTTACTCTTTTATATACTACAAGATTCGTTAATTTAACTTTACTTCACTTACATTCGTTATTCTAAGAACTTGTTACACTTTAATGTATTACGACTAAAAATTAAATTCAAGAATTTTTGTAATTACAATTTTCAAGCAGCTTTTAATGTATTTACATTCGGTGATTATTTAACAAATCACAATACGCTATACGTATTTTATTAAATAAATGAAATATTTCATAGCATTGTAATAATACATTTTTATGTTTGCAAGCCGGTGCAAAATTCACAAGCCTTCATTGTAAAATTAAATGAATCATAAAAATTATATTTACGAATAAGATTTATATCTGCAGTTTTCCTAAGATATAGTTAGGTTTATATTTTTAATTATATTTTCTGTTATTATATTTCTGCATTTATACTTTCATTTGGAAGCTAATAAATGGCGGAAACATGAGATTGGCTAGTAAACGAAGCATTTGTTCAAAATATATTCTATAGTGCATGTATAATTGCCAAAGTATCACCTAAAAATCGCGAAATTGTAAAATAATATCTTTTAAGTTTAGTATTTTAACATATTTTAATAAATGCCGCAAATAATACCGAAAGATATAAGTAAATAAGATAACGAATAAATTTGATTGAAATTATATCGTTGAAAATATTTACAAAAATCAAGAGAGCGTTTGCCCCCAATCGTACGGTCGATTTGCACTATAGGCTCCAGTCGATCTCCTCTATACACTGGCTTCACTCGCGGAAATTGGAAAGCAACGAAGGCGCGGCGTACCGGAATAAGATGGAGGGAAGAGCGCGAAGGAGGCGAGGTTGCGTGAAGAAATAAAAAATAAAAATAAAGAAGAGTTCTGAGAGATGAGATATTCGAGAAGAAGATACACGATTGCCAAGCCGTATATATGCAGTAAGACGCAAGGGAGCTCGAGATCGAAAATCTAGACTCCGGAAGGTTTCGAATAGGGTATAAGGATGAAACGATGCCAGAGAATTCGAGTGAGGAAAGAGAGTGAGAGTGCAGATAGGGAGAAAGAGTATAGATGAAGAGAAGGAAATGAACGAGAGGAAATGGTGCGGACTGAATGTCTTGCCAGATAATTTGATTGGTCCAAGTGCTTTTCTTTCGTATTTTTATTTAATTTAATTAGTCATCTGATTGCCTTACTCGCCGCGGCTTTGAACTAATGAAAATGTATGTTCTTTTGCCCAGTCTAAATAATGTAATTGAAATAACGATTTCATGTGTAATTGGATACGTTTGCACAAAGTCGATTTTACGTCAATTAAAACAACATTTCTTTAATTCACCGATACTTATTTATATAATTACATCAATTTTATGTTTTTTTCGTAATTTTCGTTGATTTGACCACTTTTATACTTATATAGGTTAAGTACTTTTTATGTTTGTCGCGCAATGTAGTTAAACAATGTCAGAAACTTTATGAACAAAAAATTAATTTTTTTAACACGTGCGAATCTCAAAATTGGATGAAACTTTCGGTTGCCGTTTGTAGACCCAAAAAATGAGCGCATCTCGGCAGCAATGCCAATTGTCCTCACGGGAAAAAGCTAAGTTTTTTTTCAAAAAGTAACGGAAAAAGGAACTTTTCACGAATTGTAAAGTTTGGAGCTTAGTATATAACTGCCAGAAGCTCGAAAAGTACTGGAAAGAGCAAGTTCCAATTTGTAATGCCTTGAAAAATACTAAATAAATTCTATACTTTATTGAAATTATGAATTTGTACCACGTTTTAAATTGAGAAAGTGTATCTTCTATTTTTGAAACAAGGTGTTTTTACCTTCGTATCCTATTTCAACAAAATTTTGTCGAAAAGTAAGTACGAAGAGAGAGCAAAAAAAATGACCTTTTTGTCTGTGTAAAACCGGAAAAGAGAAATAAAAATACACCAAGAGAGTAAATAACGTGGTGCTTATACAACGTGAGAGGTTCGGCTGTAGGGAAATCGAGTATTAACGAAGTCTTGAAAGTTAAGCCACAAGTTGGCGCTACCGGAGCCAGGGCGAGCTTCAGCTCTCGAGCTAATCGGTTTTCTTCGCTAGCCCCGTAATCTCGAGGTACGCGGCTAACTGGCGAATAGTAAAATAACTTTCCAGCCCTCGCGAAAATTCCCTCGGTTAATTCTAATTGTCTCTATCCGTTTTCGTCTCTCCCTATTACTATCTACGCGTACCTTTACTCTTCATTTTCTCTTGCTTCTCGTATATATTAAACTCAAGAAAAATTGGATTGATTATACGACGATATTTGTCGATGTTATGTATACGTATATGGTACATTGTCTATATGCATATTGAGTGATCGGTAATTATGAATTGGTGCGAAGCTTTGTATTTGACGTATGAAATGTGGTGCTGAGAGGAATCGACCGATAGGTTTCGATAGACCTGTTATAATGAATTTCAGTTAATTCTTCAGGTGAAAATGATGACCCACTTGAATTTTCATTTAAACTACTTGAATTATGATATGTCGTCCTAGAATTTTACATATTATGTGCGTACAATGATGTTGAATTTAGCTTCTTCCTCTTCAATTACATTTTGTATGTTGAATAAGCTATGATGGATTTAGAGCTTTAGATTTGGTTATACGTATTATCTATAATAATATTTATAATAGATTGTGGTTAATTTATAATACAGCTATTTTACAAATTATACGATTAAAGTGATTAACGATTAATTATCCATATACGTATTACATTTATTATACATTGGTTTCGATGAGATTTACGGTTTAAATTTGTAATTAACCAGAGATTTCTATGCCAGAAAACTGAAATCATGTAAAGGTTTGACGTATTATATTATATCATTTAAATTACTTGTACATAAATTTATTTGTGTTTACGATTGCAAGCTGAATATGGAAAATAAATTATACAAAATGATCATAATGCTAAATCATGTTTATTTGCTTGAACAAAGAATTAAACGATTGTACAGATTTATACAACGATAAAAAGTGGATTACGCAACTTTTGACCAATTTGAATAAGTAATATTTAGATTATAGGTATAATAATTAGATTTTTTAAAGTAATTTTAAATATACATTAGTATTGATTAAAGTAATATTTATATTACAATGCATTTATATTATTTATATACCGAAAAATGTAAAAATTACGCCAATTACAAGTTTTACTTTTAAAATTATACCATTATACAAAATTATTTAAATTCAATGTCGCGATGATTATTATGATTATGATTATGAGAATCCTTGATTAATTGTACATGTAATTGTTCCCGGTCGAAGGAGCAATTTAGAACAATATTAAATTACTCCTGCTTGATTTTAACCAAGCTCAGCGCATCGACTTAGGGTGTGTCCGCCGCGTGTTCGACGACCATAGAGGATCGTCCGGAACAACAAATTTCTTTTCCTCGATATTTAAATCGGTAAGTGAAAAAGCACGAGACGAGAAAGCGCGCACAGAGGAAAAATTTCTAGTAAAAATTACAAAGTTTTTCACAAAATGGAGAGACAGACTTAATAAATGATAAAAATTAATATTTTTATAGGAAAATTTTCTACATATCTATTTATTATAAATTTACTATAGAAAAATAGTAATTTTTGTCATTTATCAAGTCTGTCTCTCTTTTATTAAACAACATTGTAATTTTTACTAGAAATTTTTTCTTCCGTGCAGAGGCTTTCTTACGGACGGTACGGTGAAGTGCTGTATAGTTTTGAAAAAGCAGGCACGAAAGAAAGAAAAAGAGAGAAAGCGAAAGGGAGAGAAAAGGAAAGAGAGATAGTGCTAGAATAAGAGAAGCGAGGTAGTAGAGTAAAGTAAAAATAAATAAATGAATGTGCACGTTATTTGTTGCTTTTAATTTTCTATGCCATAGAAATATAATGATCAATTCAGACGTGAAAGGAAAACGAGACAGTATTAGAATTGACGTTCGACGATAAAAACCGAACATATTGTTTAATTAATAATAAAAGTAAATAACAAAACCGATGGTGATCCTTTTTTCTTTGGGTACGTTAACCTTCGTTTGCGAGGTAACAGTGGGTATAAACGTAATTGATGAAATCAACTGTACATTTGAATTCTGTAAAGTCGTTTTAGTCATGCGAATCCTACCAATTACTTGGTAGGTACCACATTAACCCAGAACGAGCAACCCATATATACAAGCGCTGATAGAGGGACAAATTTTGCCAGGCTTTCACTTTATTCGCAAGGTTAGTTCGAGCAACTGACTGGATTATTTTGGTCACCGAAAGTCGGGTTAGTACATTCTCAATGCACAAAGGGACTTCAGGGTCGTTTACTAAATTACCTGCCAGTTTTGACGTTTAAACGCGTAATTCCGACCATTATCGAAAGGTATACTCGCGCACGCAAACTACGCTTCAGCATTGTATAAACATTTTTTTTCCCGCAGTTTATTTAATTACTCAGGAAACGACGAGTGAATGTGTCGCGACAAAAAAAAAGTAATTCGTTTATTTAACGTTAATTACCTTTTTCATTAGATTAATTCTCGTTGTCAATGATTTTCTTTGCTTTTGTCGAAGCTTCATCTGATAAACTTTTGATGCACTTTGTCGATTTATAAAATTGCTGGTATATTTGTACGAGTACTAAAGTTAGTATAGTTACTTTATTTAATATTTATTTTTAAACTAACTTGTAATATAAAACAATGAACATTTTTATTAATTTTAACGAATTGCAAATTTATAATTTTATTTGTTATTATCGCTCAGTAAAATTACTATAATATTTTTAATTACGAATGTTAAGTTATACATATTTATGATATGTTAAAGAACATATATATAATATATGAATATTAAATATTGCATTTTCTTGTCCCCAATACATACAGTAATTAATATGTCAATTAATAATATTAACGAAACGGTAATTATTTAGAAGATATGTATTATTCATTATACCGTTTTAACATCGTAAATAGTTTAACTTTATCACACAATATATCAAATGATGTAGGAACACGTATTTCGGATTCGCACGTAGTATACGAGATTGACTAATGAACTGATTGCATTTTAGGATAAATAAATGTACTTTTCAGTGGCACTTTATCATATTTTTATTAAATTATTACTAAACTTGTAAAAAAGAACCGACGAGTAAAACATTCCAGCGTTAAAAATATTGTTACCAATAAAAAATAAAAAAATAAATTCGATTCGCTACAATCGATATCAGCATGTATATTCAAGTATAAACGTTACCTCTGTATGTGTAACTTTTACCGAATTTATTGGCTCGGTCCTTTTTTGGGGGAGCAATCAAAAAAATTGTCCCACAATGATGGCTCGAGGCTATCAAAGCGAAATACCCGCAAATCAGGCTAAAAGGCCGAAAAAATGCCCGATCGGGCGCGTTATACTACTTTTTTCCGGAAACGGATTCTAGCGTTGGAATCTCGATGAGGTGGAACTCGGTGAAATGTGAATCTCGACGACGCGCGTAATCAGGAAAACCGCGGAGGTCGAAACTGTGGCATGAACAGTTGTATTGATATATATATATATATATGTATATATATATATGTATATAAAAATATGCTATTCGCGTGCGGATTCGTCGGGAAAATCGATCAGTATGGCTATGCTGGATATCGACCTGACCAACCGTTGATATGGATATACATTTTCTCAACTTTTTTTTTTCTTTTCGGTAATGCGACGGAAAAAATAAAAGTATGATAAAAGAAATACAACTTTTTGATAGTTATGAGCTTTTATTCGCTATATAATTACTATATTAATCTTTTTATCTATAAATTAAATATAACGGTTAATTAAAACTTTTGAATTTAAAGTATCTTATTATGCAACAATATAATGAATCTTTATTTAAGTAATTATATAAAATTATCAAAAGTAAATTATTAAAACTCGATACAGTTTTTTTATTTCTATTATATACTGTATATTACACATTATCTTTGAAAGTACAGAATAAAATGAATAATTTACTTCGTACCACGAGAACGCAGTTGATGTAATAAAACTCGTTAACTGAGCAAATATTACTTTGTGTTGTTGCATAAATAATTTAATGTATTTAATACATATAATCAATTATTTATCATAATATAAGTTTCTTTCGTAAATTAGATCCATTAATTATACAAACTATTTACATTAATATTATCTTTTTTCTTAAAGCAAGACACATCGTATATACCAATCATTTATAGAACAACTTAATAACCATCTTTTTTTCTCTAAGCGCTTTCCGATATCTCCACTACGATTTTATATCTGTAATGAACCGAAAGTTACGAAAATTAGAGAAATTTTTCCGCAACGAGCATCCGCAAAAGAATTTTTCCGATCTCGACTTTGCTACAAACCCTGCGGAGGCTAATTGAATTGGCCGTTTCGGAAAAAGCCATAAATTCCGTAGAATTTACGGGCGTGCAGTTTCGCACCGGCGCGCACCGGGATTTCGACTTTGTTTTTTCTTTTTTCATCTGCCCCTATACCCAACGGGTGTTCGGTTCCCTTGACTCCCTTTTTTAAAGTTGCCCATTCATTCGCGGGAGGGGGGGGGGATTTGTTTTTTTTTTCCTCCATTTTTTTTTCGTATGTTGCAGGTGCCTCGGAAATGTACCATGGAGACGATAAATCCGTCTCAATGAAAGCCAAACATTTGTACGGCGAGTTTTGGCGTAGCGGAAAAACTAGGAAGCGGGTTATTCGATTCTCTTTCTCCTTCTAGCGCGCTTTTCTTTCGTATACGTCGAATTAACGGTTCAACTTGAACGATAAGTGAAATATTACCTCGTTGAACGAGATGAATGAAGAGGGGTGAAAGACTGCTTTTTTGCTAACGAACGGTTTGACCGATCGCTTCGTATCAATGAGCTTGATAAACTATGTTAAAAACACCGTATTTTTCCTTTAAAACGCTTTGTGTGGTAATATTGACTGTTTATCTACTTAGTAGATCGAGTGTTCGATCTGTAAAGAAAACATTTGAAGTACATTTTTCTGTGGTGAGCTGACATATTATTCGTAAATTTATCACTAATGTTTTGGAACGAACTACGTACATATATAATGTCAATAAGTTTTAATTACTGGTAAACGAAGAAAGAGAAACAGAAGAAACTTTCATATCAGGTCATTTATAAATTACAAAGTCTTTCGGGATGACGTTTTATTGGTTTCAATTGCCACTACGAAGGAATTTCGTATTTGTAACGTATATAACCTCAAGTGGTATTCACTTAAATATTTAACTAAGACCGATATGGTATACTTTGATGTACGTTCGATGTCACGCGCGTACTTATTAAAAACAATCAATAACTAATATTTTGAATAAAATTTATAAAACGTCTTTTTGAACAACTATACTATATTATTATTAAATAAAATCACAGTTAATAAAAATATTGTGATTTTAAATATCGTAGACTTAAAAAAATAAATGAATTATTAGAATGTCGGATTGCAACTTCGGTACAAAATTAAGCGCCACACAATTGGGGCGTAATATCGTTCGTGCAACAATTTTAACTGGAACAGCTGGAAACGAGAGGAAATGTACTTATACTCCGGCGGATACCGATAATACCTACGGATTTGCTCTTCCAATTTAAGAGATTGCCAGTTTCTCTTGAAGGTTTCATTTGGCATGACTATAAATAAGAGACAATGGCAGACATTAAAAGTGGCAGAAATACATTTATTCTACATCTGACGTCGAATGGTACAAGCAGTTTACTTGACTCGCGAATAATGTATATCTACCATTAGAAATTTCCTAAGCAAAACAACGATTGAAGTTTGTACAAGTTAGTGTATTAAACTAAAGACAATTTACGTATATAGATATTTGGATATCGTTTCATAAATACTTCGTATAATGCTCTTGCCAAAGTTGTTTACACTTGTCATACTCGAATTTAGTTTGACATAAGATATTAATAACCGAACATAAATTACGTACAGTAATTAAGCCGTAAAATAATTTGTAATAAACAATTGCAAAAACTTTTCTTCGTTATTTTTGGAAGGTCGATTCGATATACGTATGAGAAATAAATGTGCTCTTAAAGATCGATTATAATATTAGTTTTCGAAATGCAGAAATTATGTTAAAAAATGGTAATTAAAATGATTAAAATTCAAAGGTTTAATTAGTATGTACGTACTTTCATTTATATTTCCAGTGACGTAAGTGACACTTGAAATAATAATTATTTTCTTAATTAAAAGCTACTCGTTAAAGATCAAATAAATTACACAGCTAGTATATGAATAAAAAATATAAATAGAAGGCATTAATTTTTCACCTCAAACATTCAATACCTCCACTTTGTCAATATCATCAGTGTGATCCATCGTCGAACGACCACTCGACAAAAAAAAGCTTCGACAACATCCACACAAGATTCTCAAGAGTAAAAAAAAAGGATTCCATGATAAATTGAATGTCAAGCTTATAGGACGTTATCACGAGCTTGAGAAAGAGCCGAAAGGCAGACTCACCATCCTCGCTGCTGCTGTTACCGAGGGTCCACTCTTCCTCGTCGTCGAAGTGGGCATCGCCTCCACGATCGCTCCCAGGGAAGAAAGCGTGGGCCAATATCTGTCCTCTGCCATCGAACGGATATCCGTCGCCGTGTTGGCCTCTGGAAAAATCGAGTCACCGGCTTTTTCATTCAACCTTTCATCGAGAGAAAGAGAAGGGGCTGCGAAATTTTATTTTTGAAAATGGAATTTACGCGCGAGCAAGGACTGCTGCAAACACGTACTTCTTTTTTCCCTTTATAATAAAAAGCTAACGTGGTTCCCGTCTCCTTCTTGTTTTTTCTTTTTTTTTACGTTTTCGTCAAAAGAAAATAGAAGCACTGTGTGTATCGGAAAAGCAGTTTTTTTACGCAAAAAATAAAACAAATAATTAAATGGAATATTGAACACGACTTAAAAACTTGTTACATTTTTTCAAAGTTTTTTGAATTTCTTTGTTTTCTAAATGAAATTTTCTAAAAGGAAAAGTAAACCGTTGATTATTTAATAAAATGCAAAATAAAATGGAAACAGAATGCGCAATTCACGATATGATGTAATTAACATACGGCAGCTATTAACGTGGAGCTAAATGATTCGCAATATAGTTACTTAGTTTTGGAGAAAATGCAAATATAGTTACTCGGGCGCGTCACGCGGTAAGCCAAACTTTCCACATGACGCTAACTCGCAATTTCATATAGTCATTCTAATCACATTCGAAGTACTGTATATTACTAGCTTGCATGATAATCTATCTACTAGTCATATTTGAACATCATTCCGACTAATAAATCTATGCATTACAGGTGTTTATTAATTATAAGATCAACAACAATACGCGGTTATACGAACAATTCAAATAATGTGTGTATAATATATAATACCGGTCTTTCCGAACTAAAAGCTTTACTTTTGAATAAACCAGCTCCAACTTTTCGTTTTAATTCAAAAAATACTTTATAACTATTCAAACTATTAAAACAATTTATATTATCAAAATTTCCGAAATATTTGCTAACACTATATATTTAAAAACATGCTGAGTAGTTGTATTGTCACAAAATTTATTAAACTCTAATTGTTATATTTTCATCAAATATTTTCTATTCTCCCCATACTCGAATAATAAAACTTCATTCCCGTTGTAAAGCCTATTTAAACAATGTATTTACAATTTTTATTTAAGAAAATTCACTTACCGATGGAAGTAAATCAAAATGTCAGCTGCATCGCTGTTGATCTCCCGGAAAGTGAGTTTCGAATTTTTCGCCCACAATTCTAACGCCCTACTAAGTTCACGACGTACGCCACCGGTCTCGAGTCCACTTGGTCTTTCGGTTCTTAAACTGTAAAAAAAACATTTATGTCCATTTAGAACAATTTAATAGGTATTGTTTTAGGGTAGTTTGAAAATGTTATACAATTTATAACATTTCATTAATTTTTACAATAAGTATTATTAAAGTATATCTACATTAAAATTTATATATTTTTTGGACTTTATGCATATGAAAAATATTATTTAATACTTTACCCAGAGACAAAGGTTCGAGTAAAAATTATTCTATTATAGGAAAATTTACTATATACATGTATATGTAGTAAATTTTACTATAGAATAACTTGCATCAATATTTACTATAATTTTTCTTTTCAGTGTTCAATATTTCGACCGGAAATCAATATCTGCCAAATAATAAACTAAAAGTAATTTTTACACCTAAGTATATCAACGTAGAATCGAAAGGAAGAATCCTATTGTAATCGCGTAAAAGTGAGATCACCGGAAATTTCTCAAATTTACGAACGGTTCGTGAAACTGTGAAATATGGAAGTTTTGGTATAATGCGCTGGTGCATAGGAGGAAAAAAGGTTCATCGCTGCGGTAATTAGTGAACGCGAATTAATTAGAGGCAGCAGATTGAAGTAATTGCGAGGGTCCGGTTGCGTTCGTGCGCGCGATGCTATAGCCATTAGTAGCTGGCGCTTAAGCCGTTCGAGAAGCGCGGCAATGGAAACCGCAGATCCGACACTCGCGAATGGAAATTAATAGCTGCCGAGGATTTCCGAATCGACCTCGGCCCACTTTTTGTCCTTATACCTAAAGAGAGAGAGAAAGAAATGGATATATATATATATATAAGAAAATTTCGTCGGTTTAATTTGAATTCATGAGTTTCGTTTTAAAAGGAATAAGACATCCTTAAATATTCTTGAAAGTGTAAAAGGGTCATTAGTTGCAAATTATTCGAATATGCTTAAATATTCAACGTACGTCATTCGTTTAAACATTATATATTGAAATAATCTGCTAGTTCATGCACAAGACGAATAACAGTATTTTATATTGACATTAGATTTATGTTTATCAGCTGCCACCCACAACTCCCAGGTACACGATAGAAGCATCAATGTTATTTCCTCGATGTTACAAAACCTATCGTAACCTGGATCGCACGTCAATAACGATGACAAATATTGAGGGAATTAAATAATTAAAATAAATAAATATTATCGATCGTATTATCGAGAATTTATCTTATTCCGGTATACCTCGTAAATAAAAGTGCTAAAGAATTAAAAAGAAAAATTTCACATTATCTTAAAGTTGTTTTGAATTCATCTGTTTTTATCGTGTGTTTGCAATTAATTTCACGCATTACTGGATACAAATACACTTGCCTTTGAATACATATTTATAAGTAAAAGAGGCTCGACTACAGAAGATAAAGAAAGACACGTCCTTGTAAAAGATAAACAGCACGGTACATACACGATCACACCGGTTAGGTATAGATAAGTATACAACATCGGAATCGATATTTCCTGATTAGTCACGCAATGCAATAGTCACGCAGTTTCAGCCTGGACGGGGGAGTTATTGCAATATTCACGAAATGTTGATTTCTAATAAACCCATCCTCGATGATTGAATTTTGCAAAATTTATACATTCATCCTGGTTACCATATTTCCTATTGACATTTCCAAAAGTATATTATTTTGAATTGTTTGATATCCTTATCTTCTTACTTGTAATACGAACAATTTAATAATGCGCGGGTAAAAATATTAAGAAATGAAATGATCAATATTTACATATAGACAGCTGAGAAACAAAGAGGTCGTAGCGATAAAGAATAAACTATTCTGTGAACTTCAACCGGATTATGCGAACGCGCTCATCCTGAAGATGATACACAAAATTGACAACGCGTGCAAACGACTTTTCAAACAATATTATAATGATGGAAAGACAAAGAAAAGAAAGCGAATAAAATTTACAGCTAATTGGGTAACGGTACACAAAGTGATGAATATCGTTTTTATATATCGTTACGTTGATATAAAAATAATATCTATTAATAGTATAGGAAATAATAAAACGCAGTTCAAATAGTGATGTTGGCTGATATATTCAAAGAAAAAAAACTTTAATGAGATGGAATATATTGTAATTGGTGCAGTACTATAGCCTATTTACCTACCACATGTATTTATTACTGCGCCAGTTCATTTTCATTTTCTGAGAAAAATGATCCACTAGTATGTACGTTCCTTTTCTAAGTAGATTTAACGATTCGCATCATGATGTATGACAAATTAATCAATTGTAAAGATTACATAAACGCATATTATTGTAAATTCCTTCTTGTTATTTCGTTTTTATCAAATGCAACTCTAGCATTTTTGTGGATAGAAAGTTTAAGACGTCGCGAGAGAAGGGAATTAATGACACAGTGATAAGCTAATGAATGAATTCTTTTTACCTTGGTAGGATGGAAAATTTGTAGATTACGTAGAATCGTTGCATGTGGTAATTATCGATGACGATATACGTGACTTCTTATATGGAATCACAGCATTTGCTCCACAGAGTTCAGTTCCATTACGGTCTCCGACGTTGAGAGTTCGTTAACAGGATGGTGGCCGAAAAGTTTATCAACGAGGTCGGTTTACTTTACGGAACTGTACATCGAAACTGTACTTATTTTTTCTTTCTAATGAGATTTTTCTTTTTTTTTTCTTTTAATGACCACCAAAAATAGGAGGAAGAAGGATTTTCTATAAGGGACAACATTCACATTGGTAATCCAACTACGGATGAAAATACTGGCCTTGCTAAACTACTTTTGGATGCGTTAAATAAAAATCCCGATTTTGTTGGACAAGTAAATTGAACAGATTTATACATTTTTTTATTAGTTTACAAATGTATTTTTTATAATTATGCGTAAATTATGAAAATAATTCGATACGAAACATAGAAAAGAGGTATTATTAATAGACTATTTTGCTGAAAATTTATCTTCCCATGTTAATTAAAAAATATACTTTGTAGATTAATGTTCAGACCGGAGAAAATATAACATTTGCTGAAATAAAAGATCGTAGTATTCGTTGTGCGATATGGCTCAAAAAACAGGGTATTGGTAAAAATGACGTTATTTGCATTTCTACTCCAAATCAAACTGATGATTACGTGCCGTGTTTGGCTACTTTCTTTCTGGGTGCAATTTTTAATCCTTGGTATCATGAATTAACACCTGGTAAGTTATTCTAATTTACACGTCCCTTAAAATTTACATTGTCAATGCAATAATAAAGCGCTTATTTCAATCCTGTGTAAATTTATAACGTTATTCAAATTCCACATAAAATTGCAATAAACATTCAAGTAAACGCGATTGTTAAATTATTTTGCAATTTTCTTTAAAATCAATTTTTCTCAAAATCAGTTTTAATGAATCATGATTAGTATACATTTCTCTATGGGAATGTATAATTGACGTATAAAAGAGAAAAAGTGTGTTGTGAGAAGATCGAGTGACATTAAAATTATAATTTTCTCTAAAATTGATTTAAATTATTATTTGTAAAAATAGTAAAATTGTGCAAAAAATGTTATGTAATCTAATATGAGAAAATAAATGTTAAACAACGTTCACAGCAATAGCACGTCATTTCTTTACTACGTACGAACCAAAGGTAATGTTTGCGTGTGAGAATTCGATCGAGATGCTAGCTAAAGTTGCACAAGAGATCGGTGTGAACTGTCAGTTTGTAGTTTATGGGAGGCATTCCCGATTTCCGTCCCTAAGGGACCTGCTAGCCCAGCAAACGCAAGAAGAGGTCGAGAATTTCCATCACGTCGAGCCTGAAGAACCAAAGAATCAAGTCGGTGTTATATTCTTCTCTTCGGGTACGACGGGTATTCAGAAGGGCACTATGTTGTCTTACTACACCCTCGTCAATAATCGCGCCAAATACTCGCTGATACGCGAGGGTATGCGAATGCTCTGGTATTCATCTTTGTCATGGATTACTGGTACCAACTTCCTAACCTACTGCATTAGAGCGTCTACCATCCGGGTTATTCACGCGCAATTCGATCCTGAAGAGACAAGCAAGGTCATACAGAATTACAAGGTTTGTGCATCCTCAGAGATTTCGAGCTTTCAAACATTAGAATAGTTTCGTTTGTTCAATTGAACAATGGCTTTTCATAATTACTTGTCGTTTCATCTTACAATATTTAAACTAACTTTAGTTGCATTTTATTCAGAATATAATTAATTTATTATTTAGATTAACTGGGCATTTCTTACACCGACCATGTTGACGCAAATGTGCAAAGCAAAGGTATTTACACGTTACAACTTTTCTTCGATAGAACGAATTATCGTTGGTGGTTCAAAACCAAGTAAAGCTATTTTGGAAGAAACTAGGAAATCTATACCGAATACCTTAGTTGTCAACAGTTTTGGTAAATCTTATAGAAAAAATTTGAAATTTTATTCAAATTTACATGTATATGCAAACTATTTTAATTCGAGTTATTGATATTTCGTAGGTATGACAGAATTGGGTGGTTTAACTGTACAGCAGACGAAAGATTGCAAAAGAGCCGATTCGATTGGGCACGTAGTTAACGGGGTAAAGATGAAAATACTCGATAATAATACAGGTCATGCACTTGGACCTAATCAACATGGAGAGCTGTGCTTTAAATTCGATAATTTCATGCTTGGTTACTTTAAGAATCCCGAGGAGACTAAAAAAATGATAGACGATGAAGGTATATATAAATAGCCTTCTTTGCATTATATAAAAAATAATTAAATTAGATTTTTACTTTAATACTAATAATAAAATTTTTCATACTGCAATATTCGGCGGTATTAAATTTCGAGTGGAATATTTTAAGATTTATAGAAATGAAAAGTATTTTAATTTAAGAGTCAAATAAAAATTTTAAGTTTAGAAGTTCATCAATAATAAATTAAAGTAATATACTATAACTAGTTTCCAATAGGTCTTCGTAGTGATCAATAATGAAAGTTAATTACGAATTTTACGTAGGTTGGATGCACACCGGAGACAACGGCTACTACGACGAGGACGGCGAAATCACAATCACTGATCGAATAAAAGAAGTTATAATTACCCAGAACCATCATGTCTCGCCTTCTCAAATTAGGGAAATTTTGCTCCAGCATCCTGAGGTTCAAGAAGTCGCGGTAGTACCCGTACCTCATCAAGTTGACGTTGAACGACCGCTCGCATTTGTCGTAAAAGTTCCCGGGCAAAGGTACGAATAAAATTTCTCTTATCAGATTTAGGACGAGCATTTTTGCTTTAAGGATCTCTCGTATATTCAAATCTTTCATGGTATATATTATACGAGAGAGCAAAAATGTAGATAAATTAGATATAAAGCGCAAAAATAGTTGTTTTAACTAAAAAAAGCACAACTATATCTTTTGCAAGGTAAGGTTTAAAATATCGAGCAATAACGAGTTTCTCGAAAATTTATTTCAAGATATTAATATTTTTGATTGTGAAACCGTAGATTATTTTAAAATATACCCGCTTGTTAAATTTAATTTATCGATCAATTTTTCCTCGCGATGTAAAGTGGAATAACATTTTTTTTTATAAAACCTTGCACTTCCTATTAATAAAAATATATAATTCTTCGTGCAGGTTACCGCCGAGGAATTAAAAGAATTGCCAACGAGTTACAACGAATACTTCCGATTATCTGGTGGCGTTGTATTTGTCAATGAATTGCCGTACACATCAACGAGAAAACATTGCCTGAAGACGTTGAAAGAAATGGCGAAAGCTTATGCACAATGATTAAATGCTACTGTATACATGAATTTATTTATAACAAATGTTTTCTCGAAATAAGTGACCTGATAACAAATGTGATATCAAAAAAAGTCTGATATATTATTCTAAATTTATCGGTTGATAGTATACTGACACGTGTAGATCCAAAATATTTATATATCAATTTACAAAAATGAATATTTTGTAATTTATGATTTAATTAATCAAATAAATGCTTTTAATTTGAATTATTGTGAATTTCATTATATTATCGTTATTATTGTTATTGTACTGAACGCACAAGAGGCCAATAAATTTGTGCTGTTAAATTCGCATCATTCGAAAAGTAAAATATTAATCAAAAATTCCAATTTATAAATAAATTATGTAATATCGTATATGAATTAATCTGGACTGATAAAAAAGTAATTTATCATATTCAGAATACTGTCATAAAACAGGATACCTCGAATGTACACACGTAACATTAATCACAAACAACCGACGGAATATACAAATTTAATACACATTAACGAATGCAACGCGCAACAAAGGATTTACCAAATCATTAATTTGATAGCGAAAGACGCAAACGGTCCCTTCCAAACACACATTTACACATTCAAATCACATTACGCAAAAATAAAATAGCAAGGTAAATCCTTCCCTCGGTAAAAACAAACATTCGTGCGAAACAAATCCGATTTGCCGTAAAAAAGTAAGCGAAGGTAAGTTAAAAAAAAAAAGATTGACGCTCAATCCGAGGTCACGAGTGGAAAGGAGAAAGGGAGATGTTTAAGCTGGATTTGCAGTGCAGTCCGTCTTGCATTGAATGCGCGTAGGCGGACGTGCGTTCGCGTCACATACGCGAAAGCTCTCGGGGAAATCCGGAGTGTAGAGAGACACATAGAGATAGAAAGGTGGTTGGGAAGGGGAAGGGGGTGAGGGGCTGTACGCGTGTCCCTGACAGGATGCGGCATGTGAATTGACGTTCGCGCAACCGCGGAGCTTTCGACGGACCGATGTATACTACACGTATATATACCTACGATGTAAATCTGAAATCAAGCTCGAGCTTTGTAAAACGAAAAATGAAGTACTACGTCGAGAAGAGATTTTTTTTTCTACCTTTTATGCGATATGCTTCGGATAGTTGTATCAAAAGAATAAGTAATAAATACTATATAAATTCGTATGAGATTTTTAGTTAAAAATATTATAAATGATATTTTACGACACTTTGGTATTTGTTTTCAATAAAGTGCAAACTATCGTTAATAATAAAATATTTTATTATTGAAGTAGTTTAATATTTTCTAACTACTTTTGAATTTATTAATATTTTCACAGTATTGCATTTACTTTCAGTATTCACTTATTATCAAAATGATTAAATAATGTTCAATATAAAATTTTTCATAAAAGAGGATAAAACAGTGATAAAATTGGCATTAAGGATTTAATAGCTTAAGCATAAAAACGTAACATAGTTATCGATAAGGAAATTAGAGAACGCGGAGAAAATCGTTAAAAGAAATCGCAAAAAAGAAGTACTGCATATTTATGAGCAATAATACGTATGATACAAATCAGCGCCTTTTTTTATTAAAAAATATAGTAAAACCTTTCTAGACTTTAAATAAATCTTCAAAATATACGTACAGAAAATTTATTGCACATTCAAAATCATGACGTAACAAACGCAAAAAATCTTAAAAATTCTAAAAAAAATCCTTGCACTCGTTTCCATAAAAAGTCTAATAAATACAGAAAAAAGTAAATTTACATTTTTTCTCCATGAATTACTTGACTATAAATATTTTTTCAATTTGAACAATCGCAAAATCGGAGATCACCGCGCTGTTATTAAAATAATGTAATTTGAGCATACAAGAGTTATTTAGAACATCAGTTTATCCTGACGGGGTTAAATTTTATGTGTGTATAGAAATCACACATGTTCACTGACACGAAGTCCAACGTTTTGAACTGTTATGAAAAAATTTAGCTTATGGAATATCTCGTCCCTCACTTTCTCTCGACAAATAAATTTGAAATCACAAGCCGCAGCAGTGTCACGCACAGAAATGATCCCCGCGACGCGCGCACCAATTTCCGAGGTTGTCGAGAGCCCTCTCGAATTTTTTTTTTCTGCATCCCCCGCCGAAACCCTTCGAAAATTCAATGCGCGCATCAGCAAAACCGGACTCACCTCGAAAACAAAAGAAATCGCGCTTGTCTGGTTATAGGAGGGGGGGTATAGCACGTACGAGCGACATGATCGAGTGGAGGTTTGATCTCACATACATAGAGTGAGCGCATGCATGTATGTATGTATATGGTACAATCGAGCCGATTGATCGAGAACTCGACAAGTGGCTCGTGTCCCTTCTATATACACCTTACACTCGTTGTCAACAGCATTATCAAACGCAGCCTGTTTCTTTCTATTTGCTATATAGTTTACTCGTACTTTTTTTTTGTCAATTCGCATTGTCGAGGTTCGAGCTACTCCCAACGAGTATGTTTGTGTGTCCCGCGTGTGGATGCACCAATTGACCTATATTTCTTTTTTTTAAATTGACTTGTTAGGAGAATTAAGCGTGTACGCGATAGGATGGAGAGATAGAAAGCAACGAGTGGTACGTACGTAGTCGAGTTTTTAGAAATGACACGCTCCTCTTGTATTTAATCAAACGATGTCACAGGGCATAAGCGATATGTAACCTCCACATGAACCATAGATATTCAGATAAATCTATCTGTCCAGAGTTTAGACACGCAACTAATAAAAGTTATATATGCGTCGGTGTGCATGCACTTCAACAAATTAAATATCGAGATATATTTGTTAATCTAATGATTACAGGGAACGATTTAATCTGTATACGCTGTTGTATTAAATTAACTGAGAAGAATACACATTATACCAATCGTTTGAAGTGGTAACGTATGTACATACTGCATTTACAATTAAATCTAATATTTAAATTAATGGAAAAACTCTTGAAAACATATCGTTTCGAAACATATGCTTTATATGCTACAAGTGCTGTTGAATATTTTTTTTAACTTTATTTTTTCGCGTGTTCCATTCCGAATAAAATAGGCAATTTCACGAAACAAAGTGCTTTTAACGTTCGAGTGTTTGTTTTACTTAAGTTTCACGGTGTTGACGATATTTTCAGTTTAACGCATCATTGAATAATTCAGTTTATACGTGAACGCATAAAATATTAAACTCCTATGCAATTCTTTTTTTTTCCGATTGATAAATGTATTAAATGTATAAAATCCTGTGAATCTGAATTATTGCAGAGTAGTCGCGCATAAAAACATAAAATTACAAGAGAAAAATAAACGTTTATTATAAAATAAAACGAGGCTTTAATATACGCATACTGAATAAGTACGTTTGAAAAAATATGAGTTGAAGTAAAAACATCAAGTGTATTATTTCGTTATACTGTACATTCGACGGGTCGCCCCAGAAAAGAGCGAATTACACAGAAACACGTAAATATAATTTTAAATACCTTTCAACGTGTGTTATAAAAAAAGCTCTCTAATAATTAAAAGATTATTTACGGAAAACAAATTAAAAAAAGAAACATTTTCACCCTCTATTTCTTGCGATAACAAAAAAAATATGTACATTTCCTCTGTATACGGGGTTATATCCGTCTTGCATGCTTTACTCTCGGCAAACAACTATTCAATTATTCTGTCAAAAAATATGAATAAGCTAGGGAGAACGTAATGCCATTCGTGCGAGTAGAAATAAGTGGGTCACTCCTGAGTGACGTGGCTCTATCACGCGCAATTCTCTCACGTAAATGTAGTAAGGGCAAAAAATGATGCCCAAAATATGTCGGAGCGTCGAGTCTTGGCTCACCTAAAAAAGAATAAGATCAACTCTAGAAGCTGGTATGGGATGAGCTCAGGCATATAGGTGCGTGCCTTTTACGGAATTTTATTACGCTAGAGGAAAGAGAAGGGTTAGATGCCTGCAAAAATATTTCGCTATACGCTCTTTTGAGATTTTATATGTGTACTTATTCTTTATCCACCAGACTTTCTACATATTTTTATATTTCATTGTGGTTCGTTACTTCCACAAATTTATTTTTTATTTAATAATATTTTCTTCGTTGAAAAATTTTTTAATTAACGTTTTTTTTATGTCATCTTTTATAAAATAAGTTCACCGAGATTCTTCAGGCCGTCCGCAAATTTTTACTAAAATTAAAATATTTCTGGTTTCTTTAATTCTATAATTCAATCCAAAGTTATAATTTAAATTAACATAAGTACATCATCATGTCTATAAGAGCATATATTACATCAAATACAAAATTTGTATTGTTGATTTGTATAAGAAAAAGTATACATTTTTTTACGTATATGTAATATATAAAGTATGCATACCAACTACGTATTTTAAACTTGAAAAAAAGTATAACGCATATAAGATTATGAAAAATGCCGACTATGCATGAATTCTTTTTCAAGTTAACGAATAATTCTATGCATACCTTGTATTTATTGAACATTTTTATTATAACCGGAATAGATACTGTTTAATTTATTAACATAAGGTACGTCGTGATACTTTATAGATAGAAAGAAAATTATATTTATAATAAATAAAATATAATTAAATTTATCAAGAAATTATTTATTGCAATTAAATTTTACAAATAATAAAAAATTTAGAAAGCCCTAATGTTAATGTGCATCAAGTAAATTTATTCTACGAATAATTTCAGTAAAATAATTCTGGAACAATACGGTTTAAGTTTTATACGAGATACCGTTCATAATCTCGTTAATTGGATAATTCAATATATGACTGATTTTTGCGTCGCTATGCTCTAACTTCTAAATTCCATGCGACACTTAACTTTTCTCTCCGATTTCCGCTCATTCGCTTCCTTTTTCTGTGTTTCTAATCGAATCGCCCCAAGATTTTCAATTTATCTTTGATTTATCCGTGATTACAAGGCATTCCGATTACCCCTTGATCAGATTCTCTGGTTTTAGGTGTAATAATGCTAGACTTGCTTACCACGATAGAAAATGCGATAATAAAGAAATTTGATCAATTGCGTTAACAAAAACCTATTTATTCACATTTCCTGTTTTATTACAAAAAAATTTATTAGTCTAATAATTCTTTTAAAAAAACGTTTATTTCTTTAAAAACTTGTTTTCTTTTGCAATATTTACTTTTGATAAATAATATTTTGACTTAAAATGTCGAATGATAAAATATAAATTTATAATATATATGTATCAAAAGTGGAATAAAAGTGATTTTTAAAATTGAACAATCTATAAAGGTAAAGAAATTCTTAAATTGCCTTTGATTAATTTTTAATCTGCGAATCCGCTGATTGCTCTTGGAGATTACTCCGAGTATTTTATATATACTTTTGATGAAATTATTTCCTCATTTATCTATATCTAACAGCTATAAAAGGGAGAGATTTTACGAGCAAAGCCGTGTGGTATAATAAAAAAACTTTTAGATTTGTGGCGTAATAAAACTTATTTCTTTTAAGCGAAACCGGAAGAAAAACTCATCAAAGAAAAATAATTCTTTATAACCAATAACACGTGGGCATTCTTATTAACTATAGCCAGTATCAAAATTGAATTTTAAACGTTGCATTTGAAAATAACACCTTATGTTTATTAGATTTAGTATCATTATACATGAATTATAATGGTATAAGAATTATTATATGTATAAATTATAATATTGTTCGTAAAGTCGTGTAATCAAAAAGTAATTTTCAAATAAACTGGAAGAAAATATTTCAATAAGGTATTTAAGCCAGTTTAAATGGAAGAATTTTCGAATTTAATAGTTTAAAGAATATTTATCAATGTCGAAATTTGAAGAAGTGATAAAGTTGCAGAACCGTTAAAGTAGCATAATGCATCGTTCGTATAGCTGCAAGACTTTCAAGACAAGACTAAAACTTTCAATGCATTTTTCTTAAAACGACATTTTTCTAACTTTTAGTCATTGCGTATACCGTACACTTATTTCTCTATTCAAAACTTGTGGGAAATACTTTTTAAATCGTATTTTAAACCATTTAGTAGATTTTGAAGATACATGTGTGTAAAGTTGAATAGAATACTTTTTTTTAATAGATGTACTTACAATTCGACTCGCATTAAAGAATATTCCTAATAAATTTTTAATATTTATGAATAATTACTATAATTTAGTACTTGCATTAAGGTTACTTCGATTAATAAATAGCACATATTGATTGAATATGAAAATCAATATAGCAATTGTTAAAACTACATAAAATTAGAATTTTCACAGTAAAATTGACGTACGTTTGAAATTTTATTATGCAAGTATGAGTTACCTTAAAAATTACTAAAATATCCATATCTTCAATTGTTATAGTAAAGCATCCTAAAGATCCTTACGTTGGTCATTACCTTTCTAAAATGTCACTTGACGTACCTATAGCGTTTTACTTAATCTTATTTGGAACCATGGAGCCAAAAATCCAATGTCTAAATTTTGTCAACTTGTTATAGGTTTCTGCGTTATCTCACATTTACTAATTTTATTATGTAATAATAAGTCATTTTATATAATTTTTAAATATTTTAATAAACACAAATAAAATGACTTACAGTTGCAAAATGACATTAGTAAATGTGTTTTAAAATTAAAGTATGAGATAACGCAGAGAACTATAACTATAACTACTAGAAAAAAGTTGGACATTTCTTTTTTAGTTCAGTGGTTCCAAGTGAAGTTTACGACTAGTAAGATTCTGGATTTTTCATGGTAATACAAATGTAACATAAAAATTGTTATTCTTTTGCAAGTTTAAAAATTGTTAATTATTTCAATATTTAATGAGCATGTGCTCACTTAATATTTTCTCATTTATGCATTTCGAATATGTAATAATTTTTTTAATTTTGTCATAGAATTCAAAACTCTATGTCATAAAATACAAATTTTCTATGTATACACTATAGGATGAATATTCTATTGTTTGCATCATTTGAAAAGATCAATAAACTCATCCAATTATCATATCATTTAAATATTCTATCTCAATTTCTCTAATTTTCACTGCGCGTTGCATTGTAATTTCAATTGCGCATACAAATACAACAATTGCAAAGATTATAAAAATAACCAATTGTCGCACTATTAAAAATGATTATTGCCGTATTTTATGCAGTGTTGTTTGTATTTGAAATTACCATAAAATAAAGTATACATTAAATTAAACTTTTTAAGTGCTATTGGACGTTTCTCATACTTGGAAAAGTATGTATTGCGCTATAATTAATTTGAGGTAAGTAATTAGAATAAAAGTTTATATAGCGAGCGTTCTCGGGTTGTCAGAATTTGTAAAAAAAGGTAAAGCCTACACGCAACGAATCGTCGTACCGAACAAACATTCCTAGACCGTGTGGAAGTGAGCAAACCAAACTGTGTAGCTCGTTTGCACGTTGCCGCGGAGCGTGTGTAGGTACTCCGGATAAATCAAAGTCCTTCGTGCTTCTTCCCCAAAATGAGCTCTAGCCGGCTACACTGACCGATTGGTCGTGGCGAAAGCGATTGTGCCCGGCGGGACACGTTTGACGTGGAAAAGCCTGGCGAGAGCAATACTGCTCAAACTCTACGAAAGTGGTCGGTTGACGTCAATAGCCAAAGGGAGAACGGCTAATGATACATACGGCGAAGTCAAGGCTAACCAACAAACAACGTTAACCGATTTTGCTTTTTCTTACATATAGACGTAACATTTATTATATATATCTAATTAATACTTTAATTAACTACTGTAAATTATTCAAACAGTTACATGTTCGTTGAATAGCGAATGCAAAATATCCACAAAATAATTAAATAAATAATTTTACTAAAATCATATGTAATCTTTCAATTAATTATCAATTTTAAAAATTAATGTTTTATACTATCTGAATGAAATATTCATTTAGTTTAAGTAAGTAAAGAAATTTATTAATCTACGATGACAAAATAATTAGCGGAAAACTACCATACATCACTAGTTGGACCCATTATAGATAGCTTCTTTCACATAAGGTTAGTATAGGTATATGTATATATATTCTCGCGCGTAATTTCTGCACATACGGCAATGAGTCGAGTTCTGGGGAATAATTCAGTAACGTGTGCATATACGAGAGAAATTAGAATTTCTAACGTATCTAGCATCTGAAAATTTAATAATGTTTTGAAAACCACGTTGTACGAATGACAGATTGGAAGGTGTATGCAGATTCAAACTACACGGAGAGATAGCGGTCTTGCAAATATTACAATAATTTTGACGAATAATACCAAGGATGACGTGGCGTTAGAATAACAAGCTATATTATGCTGTTGTACTTTTTCAAGTTATTTAAAATATCGTGACGGTGAAAAAAGTGCGTAACAAAATATCGCACGTTGCAATAGTATACAGCTCTGTGTTGTTAATTCAAAATCGGAGTAAGATAAATTAATAAAAGGCGAAATAAATTCCAAGACAATCAAATGAATAAGACGGGTGTATAAGAATATACACGTGTTCAAAGTAATAAGGATTTAATTAAATTCGCGCAAGGAAGAAAATGAGAAAGTTAGTTGCAGCCGAAAGATGGAGGAGTAAGTGTAGAATGAGAAAAGAGGGTAGCGTGCGAGTGGCACGCGTAGTGCGACCGTAGGATATATATTACACCGTCAAGCCACGTAGTGCACCCGAGGTTAACTCGCCGCGAGGGTCTTCCGTAGGTTCTTGTTCGTCTCCCTTTCTTCGCTCAGTTACGCCGCGGCAGCAAACCTGCAGCTTCGAATCGAGTCCACCACTGTGCTTGACGCGCGTATTCCCGATTTTGCCCCTTTGCTGAGAGAGACAGAGAGAGAGGGATCCCCTTTCACTACCTAACTTTGTGCATCCGTTTCGCTTCGCAGCCCTTTGTTCCTTGATATCTCTTTATCTTACCCTAGAGATGGCTTCATCTTTGTCATGATGGGTATATTCCATATACACTGATTTTCCTTTTTCTCTACGAGACTTTCTCTTCTTCGTTTTTCAATATTATTTGATGGGTATATTTTAATTCACTATCAAAATTGAACATTGATGCACAAGTAATGTTATAATGCTTTATTTTCAAGATTACATTGTACTACTTTTGAGCTCGGTGAGTTTAAAGAACACAATTTTACACTCAGTGAATTATGGTTTAGTTGTATTTTTTCTTTGAGTTATGTGTTACGTATAAATTTTCCTCTCTCGAAAGCTCACCGCGGGGAGCTAAGTATATGATGTTTTGGCTTACATTTTAAATCCGTCACGCTGAAATTTGGAAAAAATCCAACCAAGTTTAAAGTAATAGGCAACTACGAAATTTTCTTTTCGTGCGAAACAAAATATAGTATATATTAATCTATTAAATGTATTGTACCGCAAGTTAAACATTTTTATTAGAAAAACTAATAAGCTAAGAATTAGTATAAATATATATACTAAGATTTAATATTAAAATCGTTATATATTTAGAATTTGAAAAATACTGACTTTTTTCGTCTTTAAATTAAGAGAAAATTAAAAGTACGCAATTTGCCATCCAGTAAACTAACAAAAAATAGCGAGAAGCGTAATTTAAAATAAATTCATTCCAGCCACCGAGAAAAGATACTCTTTTTTTAAACCAACTGACCCGATACTTTGTTTATCCATTTTAGTCTCTTTCCATAAGAAAAGCGCTAACCTACCTCTCTTCTCTCTTCCGCGGTTGAACGCGTTTGCTCCCGGCAATTGGTAGTTAAAGTGACCAATCCCGAGAGCACGAAGCAAAAAAAAAAGAAGGAAAATAAGTCACCGACGACACCAAGAATCGACAATGGCCATTGTTATTTTCTTTGCCTTTCGTATTCTGACTTGTATTTATGCCCGTTTTCCCATTTCCGCTCGGTGAACTTTACGGCCAAAGTAGTAATGAAAAGGGAGAGAAAACCGAGCGTGCAGTTAAAATATAAAGAGGTAAACTTTTCGTCCTATGCGCGTATTAATATTTTTCTGTATTTCTTTATTAATCGTATATACAAATCAACTATATTTTAATCTTTCGTATTCTCGATAATTATTCGGATAAAAACTGTATACCGATGACAACTGCGAGCGAAATAAAAAAAAGACGCGTGCAATTTTCCGAAATGAGTTAACGAAAGTGATAACTTCATCCGTATTTGTTTACCGTAGAAACACATATAAATCTCCTCCAATCAGATCGCGTTGTCATTGGCAGGAACTGCATTCGTTAAATTGTTTTTGCGATTACAAAAGGAAATAATTTTACTGATATATGTATGGTGATTAAAGTATAATATTTTGTATAAAATATCAAAAAATATTTTTATAATTTAATTAATTCAAAATTTTTGATGTGTTTGTTCTCGAGTCGTTGATAATCTGACATTTTATTGTAGAAAAAATTATAAAGATGTTGTAACAATTATTAAAAAGAATTCTTAAAATTTTTGTGAAATAGATAATCTTATATGATTAAATGATGGTTTGAAAAGTAACGATGTAAATTAATAATTTCGTATTAGATACAACTCACGTAATGAAAAAATTCGACGTTCTTACCTGAAACAAAAAAAATGAAATTATTAGTTAAGCTATTTGTTCATAATTATTAAGTGTTATTACAATATAATATACATAATAAATTCAACGATTAATCACTGAAGAAATTATAAATTCTTCATAGTATATCAAATTTTGCATAAATTTTCCCATTTGATTATTAAAAATATCAAATCCCGGATACGTTGGTTTCAACAGTTCAAACAAAGTATATTAAACCAACCAATCAGGTTTATTTATACGTCTCCAAAATTATTTTTAACAGCTTATAAAGTTTCAAATGAAATTAGCAATCCAATTTGCCCATAATACCTGTATTGCAATTAAATTTTGAGTTATATCTTCACTGTATAACTACCTTAACCTCGTGAACGAGCCAAAATTGTTTCGTTGAAGCGCGTGAGAGCGCGCACGAAATTATGATTTTAGTGGTGCGTTAGATATAATGCACTACACGATATTTCGATGAGCGAAGCATCGATCGTTATGTGGTCAACGTCGAAACTGTTGCACATGCTTGAGTCCACTTATGGTTCTTGTAATAATAATTAAATATCATTTTAATCGGATTGACTACGTCCTGAGTGGTTGTTTGATTTACATTTAAAATAAAATATTTATCGCTACATTCGCTTGTATATCGTGTACATATAAAGTGACTGGGATGCGAAAAATGAAAAATCACAGGGAAAAAAGAGAAAATTCGAGGTTATAGAGGAAGGAGAGTGTAGCATATAAACGAAAGAAAAAGACAAGTGATGCGGGACATGAGAAACGATGGGTTGGGGAAGAGAATGGGAATTTAAGGAAGAGACAGTTTGATAAAGTTACTCTGCGATGGCTAGGAAAAAAGAATTTTAGAAAGAATGAGAAAGTTTTTAATAAGTGAAAATGAAAAAGTTGACAGAGATTTTTTTTTTGTAACATAGGTAACTTTTAATTAAAGTGTATTTGATTAATATGATAAATATTTTATTATATTTTAGGCATATACACCTTATAATCGAGAACATAAGCCACCAGTGTAAGATTAATTAAGGGACACTAAATCGTCAGGGAAATATATATCATTTTCTTAAAACAAAAAAGGTAGAAAGGTTTTTATTATATAGTTAAAATTATTATTTTCTACGATTACAATGAAACGAAGAAATATTTTATAAATTTAATTTATATTTTGTATGAAAAGTTTTTAATATTAAAATTCCCGTGAAATTATTTTCGCACTTTACAAAGAATTTGCGTTATAGAATTTTTTTTAAATTGTTAATCTTTATTATACTTGTAATATAACATGTTCGTGATTGTTTTTATAAGAAACGAAGCTGCAGTTTTTTTTAATTTAAATTAACAAATGTATATTTGAACTTTTTTATATTATTCATAATTTGATAAAAAAAGTATGTTTTGTATTTAAAGTAAAAAAAAACTAATTTACTTTAAATAATAATTTGATAATAATCTCGATAAGTATAATTAACATTCGCAACTATATTAGTATTATACCACAATAATAATAACACAGGTCCATAAAACTATGTAACATTTTTTGTAAAGTCAGGAAGTAGCTAAAAGTAGATATTTAAAAAAAGCGTGTACAAAAAAGGGAGTATGATAAAAAAAAGAGGAGGTATAGTTTCAATGAAGCAGTTTTGGAGAAGAAAAGTTATAGGGTAGGGAAATGATGCAGTATGATGCATCGCGTACTTGGCATGGAAGCCAAACGAGCCTCAAATATATATGCCGAGCCACAAGATCGCGCCTGCCAGTTCTCTTTATACAAAAACCTGGACAAACAAGGGAGAGGCTTATAAAAAGGGAGTACCAAAACTATATGTATATACGTAGGCACTATAGTAACTGAAAGTTAAACCTCCGAAAGTCTATGTATAAGACGTTCATTCGCGAGGGTGTATGGAAAAAAGGTAGGTAAAGTGATGGATAGAAGGTGGTCGGTTTGATGGCCGGGAAGGGTGAAGAGAATCCCAGTAGTTTGCGAGAGTGCACGAGAAGTTGGGGATGGAATTTCAAATTTTCGGGTACGACCGCCAAGAGAGAAAGCGACCGACCGGAAACTCTTTATAATGTTAAAGCGCGTAACGACGGTTTATTGCTTCAACTTCATTTGCACGTCTTTTCTTAGTATTTCAGCTATATCAGGGATTTCCCGACTAAGTAAAACGTTTCTTTTATTAATTGTTCGTGTTAATTACGGTTAATAAAAACCCAGTTCACTCTTAATTTATTATACGCCATTTGAATAAAACTAAAATAATGTACATTCACAAATGAGTAATTTTAATTTTCAATGTATTATATTTTACAAAAATTTAACGTGTTTTTTCAGCAGATACATGTTTTATTGTAAACTTTTGATACATGCATTATATAATGAACATTGAACAAATGTACAAAATACATTATACTTTATCGAATGTACAATTAACGTTAATTATCAATTCGTTGATGTCACTATCCAATAAAAATGTGAAATTATTTATTTTAACAATAAAGTTCATTTAATATTGTTTTTTTTTATATAACATTAACCAATTCACTAAAAGGAAAAATAATATTTCCAACGCTACACTTTTCAATGTAATTTTCCTCTCATGCATAATCATACATACACTAAATGCATAAATAACAATACGGAATAATTTTCAAAGTTTTTCCGATTTTAAATTTAAATTAATTGATTTACTTTTTATTACGCTTAAGAATATTAATAAGCTTAAATTGATCAAATGTTTTTACTGAAGGGTTATAATAATTATTGATAAATTAAAAACAGGCTATATATATATGGTCTTAATTAAAAAGTAAATATTTCTTTATTGATATATTTTTATGTCTATAATAAAACTGCGTTACATTGGTACTTTAAAGATTGTATTTTTTGCTTATCTATTTGAAATAATTATAATATTTCATTTGCTACTTGAGTTGTATATGCACACAAATGTTTAATTAATTAACGGAATTATTCTTTGAAATAAACCCTAACGTATACATTAATTTACATTTATAATATATCGAGTAAACGTGCACGTACGACTCTATCTCGAAAAATGTATATATAAAACGCGCGAAGGCAAGTTTGTATAGTCTCGACGTTCGCAATAAATAACATCATAATTCTCTGGAGTTTCAAAATTGAAAAATGGACCTTTATAAATAATAAACGATTCATGTGTATATACTATAAAACCCATAAAATTTGGATGAGGAGCCTCCGTCATAAGTGAATTCCACGTACGGCTTTACGTAAATGTGCACATATATATATAGTTGAAGACGTCAAGGAGGAGGATATCGGCATACTATCCCATCGAGGGATATATGTAGGCCAATGAAAATGGGTAGGATAACACGAACGAATGAAGAGTGATCGACCGATTGATTGAGTGTATTGTTTATTTATGTTATATGAATTAGATATTCCTAGTTAGAAATAGATTGCATAATATTAGGGTTTACCGATATATTTATACATTGGGGAAAACTGGTTCATTTGAAATACCAAAATTCAAATTGAATTGTTTCTATTTTTCTGTATAAAATAGATTTAGAATTGTATTTTATACGTCAAACATAAGTACAACATAAGTATTAAAAATGTTTTAAACCTATTTTCGGGTGAGAATATAGGTTATGCCCCCTGTGATGGACTAATTCAATTCATCCGAATCGCTAAAAATTTAAGTAATCATTAATAAGCAAAAAGAAATCACTTTTAATACAGATAAAATAATATTATAATTTATACGATATGACCAAAAACCATTTTATGAAATTGAACGCGACCTACAAATTCCTAAATTGTCACCGTTTCTTGAGTTAGTCAATTCGTTACGGAATCTTTACTTTATCTACTCTTAAACTTGTAAGTTATACCTATTCACCAATCCGATCAAAATTGAACGATCATTTTTTTCAATGAATAACTTTTCTACTGGCATTTTTCTTGCGCGTTAACTGCTTCATAAAAAGCTTAAAATTTCCAATCTAAAGAAATGTTTGAAAAACGTGAGAGAAACCGGTTTATCGTCTACTACAAATTCGTTTATTTTATTAGCCAGTTTATACTTTTTACTAATTTTTTATACCTATAGGATGTGACCTAAATTTTTTCGAATTCTACCAGAGCAGATTTGCAGTAGTAAACGTGTACACTGCATACATCTCGCATATGTAGTAAATGAAACAAAAATATTTGTTTTCGATAAAGGATACGATAAATCACAGGATTTTTCACCGTTTTAAAGATTAATAATTCGTTAATTTTAAAACCATGCAACTCTGCTAAAAAATGGGGTCAGTTTGAATAACTGAGACGAAGAAAAAAAAAATTGTTATACGAGCTTTCCGTACCGCGCGTTTGACAGTTACAAAAATAATTCAGTCCTATTATGCGACATTTTGAATGCGTACCATATTCCCCGCGAACTTTTTATTATGCACCGTTAAAGAGACGTGGGCGGTGTGCGGAATTGCACGCGTATAACCTTCATTTATTTTAAAATCGAAGGGCCGAATACTTTTATCTGCTTTATTATCCGGCATTAAAGACAATATTTTTTTTGTAGCATTTAAAATATAAAACGGCTTCAATTTCAAAGGAAATTTAAAAGAAGGGTTGTACATAAAAATTTTTTATGCAATATTGCCTTTTATGATTACTAAAAAAAATATCGCAGATAATTAAATATGTTTAAAAAGCGAAACTATAGTTTAATTATGTGCATACGGTATTTTCATGCAACGAAAGAAGAAACTTACAAATATAAAAATGTGAATGGAGAATTTAATGTAGTCATCAATAATCTTGTGTAAAGTGAAAGAAAAACAAGTAAGATCGATAAAAATTTTCTCACGGGACACGTAGTAGTATATAGGTAAGGGAAATATAAGGAAAATCGTGGGCAAAGAAGCCGACGCGGCACAAGTGACCGGGGCAGTTTTCAGGTGTAAGGCTCTTAGACGATTTAAAGGCTCGGAAGCGAGACTCGCCGCGAAGATCCTGGCGAATCGTTAAATAAATCGTTCGTGGGCCGGAGCTAGACGAACGACCCTTGGTATATATATTCGTGTAAGAGAGAAAGATAGAGAGATAGAGTTAGGTGGTAACCTGGTCGAATGATATATCGAGGATGAACAGGGGATATATTCTAATGCTTTGTAATACCCGCTGGCAAAGGGGAAAGTAATAGTATTTTTTTTCTCCTCATTGTATACGGATCGTTGTATAAATATTTTTTTCCATTTGGGTTAAAGTATTGCGCTCCTTTAAAACTTACTTCAACATGAATAATCAAACGATTTAGGGTATTTCTTTAAGATTTCTAGGAAGTAAAGTAATTTAAAAGATTACCAGGGTTTTAGAAGTATATTGCAATTAGTTATTGCTTTTTCTTCAAGGTATTCAATTTTCAAATGCACATCGGTCTATTAAACGAAAAATTTGAATATTACTGTTATAAATTATAATTTTATATTCGAAACTTTATTACATGATTCGAGATACATTATTTTTAGGCACCGTCAATTTTTTGCGCGGTTTTGTGTGTTAGCATAACCGCGAAACTTTTAATTCGATATAACTTGGTTGAAACTTTTCCATAAAAGAATTTTTCGTAGTGATGTTACCAAGACATTCTCTTACCGAGAAGTTGTAATCTTTTGTTAGATTTAACGCGTACATTTATTAAATCTAATAGTTTTAACGAACAGATAATGTTAACAGATATAAAAGTGTTATTAATTTATAATATACTTATACGAATGTATTATAAAGCTAAATATAATTTACTAAGATAAAAGTGACTTTACTATTTTTCTTTTACATTTAAAATAAATATCCTTCGTAGAACGTGAAATCAATCTAACCTTTCTCCGAGACAACCGCGTCTTTGAAGCTCAGGTTACCGCATCGTATCGATTTGCCAAGTGGGAACGTACCACTACCTAAATCCCGCGGTCGTTACTACAGGCTCACGAATTTAGCCAGCGGTCAGTCTCTTCATAACTTGCAACTATACCGGCTTTCTTATAGTTCGAACGATCGAAAGGTGTCCCGGTGTGATACAGTGAGAAAAAAAAAATCAGGAAACGAGTAAACTGGTCGCCGTAGTTGTCCGAGTGACGTTTTTGGGTCTGAGGAGATGGGAATTGACCCGAGGCACTTTGGATTCGACAGGCTGCGGTGACCGAAGTTTCAGAGTGTATTAGCCTGAGCAGCGGCACTGCGGCTTCGCATTACCAAGACGATCCACTTGCGGTCACCGTAATCCGTCGACGGTGCCAGGAATTTACTCCCTACGTAACTATATATCGATGGGTATCCGATACATTTTTCGTCAAGGGTGATGCAATTATCTTCTAAGTAATTAGTTTCCTGGCTGATAGATCTGAAATAACGGATAACTTTGTGCAGTTGTTCAAATTCAGTTAGCAAGTTCTAGGTGATGTTGAGTGAATGATACCATTAACCATTAGAATGTCTAAGTATTCAAAAGTACACTATATTTATATTAATTTGATCTTGTTATTATTATATTTCGTTGACTGTATACAAATTATCTATAATGATAAATAATGCATTTTACGCACACGAAGAAATATATTTGGGGTATTTCATGTCAACTGATAGGATCAAAATTTTTAAATGCACCAAATTTCAAGTATAAACCGGAAATATACTCCAGAAAACAGAAAAAATTAGAAGTACGGTAAATTATTTCTTTAAAAGTTGTTCTGAAGTCAAATCCTTAGATTTTTCAAGTTTTTTTCAACAGCACCTGTGTTCACTGTTGTTTATTTCAAAATCTATCAACGTCTACTGTATAACAATATATGTAACATTAGTCACTAATATTCTCTATAGAATTATGATCAATCGAACTTATAAGTGAAGTTCGATCAAAATTATCCGAGCTCCTTGTTCGAAGAGATTAACTAAGTAGTACTACTATCTTTGGCCCCAGATGTCGCCAGTTTAGAATATAGAACTGAATTTCGTCGGTCGTCGGCTCCGTCGCGCCGTGCGCGTATGCTCTCGTCATTTTAGTTGAGAGTAGCTGAAGAGATTTTTAATGGGTGGGAAAAGAATTATTTATTTTTGGGAAGGGATTTTAATCTCTTCGAACAAGGAGCTCGGATAATTTTGATCGAACTTCACTTATAAGTTCGATTGATCATAAATTATCCTTCGCTCCTTGTTCTTCAGAGATTAACTAAGTAGCTGTTTGGAGTATTATAAAACACAATTATTATTTATTATAAAATACTTGTTACAACATAAAATTTCTCTTTTTGATATTGATTTACAATAACATATAATAATCACATTTGGTACATTTTTGGTACAAAATAAACGCAATATCTTAAGTAGAATGACATACTACTCTTGCAAAGTTTTCATCAGTGTTTATTATTTGCCGGTTATAAAATGTATTAAATACTCTCGATCCTTGTGACCATCCGGCCGCTTTTTTAATTATATTAACGTCGAGTCCTTTTTTGTATGCTTTGGACACTGCCGCGTGTTTGGTGGAATATGCTGTGAATTCGTTCCCTATATCACACATTTCTAACACGGTTTTTAGCCATCTGCTAATCGTTTGCGTTGATGCTACGTTGTAAGGTTTCCTTATAGTAATAATTAAATTGTTTTTATCGCCTCTCAGAGGCTTTGTACGGTTAATGTACGCAACTATTACGCTGGCACAGCATATATTAGGTCTGTCCCGAAAATACGGTAAGTAAGCGTAAGGCTGTGACCCCCCAGCCCTCGACGTCTTTACAATATCAGAAACTGACAATTCAACCGCTAAATCATTAGTTTTTATTTCACTTAATTTTAACATTGCTAAACTTTGGATTCTAAAGCCTGTACACAAGGCTAACAACATAACTAGCTTAAACGTTAATTTTCTTAAAGATAAATCCTCTGTAGGAGTCCATTTTTCTAATTCTCTTAAAACTATATCAACATCCCATGTATATCTATATTTAGACTTCGGAGGTCTAAGTTTATAAAAGCCTTTAAATAAACGATTTAACTCCATACTGTCAGAAAATTCGTTGTTACTTAATAATGATAATACTGCCCTTTGAGTATTTAAAGTGCCATATTGAGCACCTCCTTGATATTGTATTGTTAAAAACTTTATTACTGAATTTAAATCAATGTTTAAAATGTCTAAATTATTTTCTATACAGAATATTTTCCATTTACCTAATGCTGAATTATATTGTTTATAAGTGCTTTTCGACAATGAACTTATTATCACGTCAATCGCTGCCCCGTCTAATTGTTTTTTTCTATAAATTTCCCGGAGATAAGTCCTGCAATCAGCTCCAATTGATTGCAAAGAGGATGTTCTATTGTCCTGCAAGGAGATAATAGCAATTTGTTAGATGCTTTTAGAATTATAGGTTTAGCTATAAGCATTTCCTGAAAAATTGGGTACCACGCTTGTGTACACCAATTAGGTACCACTATAATACCTGTTGCTTGATCTTCGCGAATTTTCCTTAATATTTTTGTGATTAACGAGAAAGGGGGGAAAGCATACCAAAAGAATGGATTCCAATTTATAGTAAAAGAATTAATTACATAGGCTTCTGGGTCTCTTTGCCAGGAACAAAATACATTGCATTTTTTATTTATTCTTGTGGCAAATAAATCAATATTTGGTGTGCCTAATTTTTTGGTAATAATACTATAAGCATAGTTTGCAATTTCCCATTCCGTATCGATATTTGAAATTCTCGATTCCTTATCTGCCGGGTTTTCTTTCGAAGCCACGTATTCCGCAAAAATCCAAATGTCGCGTTCGATGCACCAGTCCCACATAAGCCGTGAAATTTTATTTAAATAAGGAAATTTAATTCCGCCCATTTTGTTAATATATGAAATAGCTACTATATTATCAATCCTTAAAAGAATTTGACAATTTCTTTCGGTTTTAGCGAAACTTTTTAAAGCAAAAAAAGCTGCTAATAATTCTAAATAATTTATGTGATAAATTCGTTCTTTTTCGTTCCAAGCTCCATGGGTTTCTTTATTTTCGCACGTCGCGCCCCAACCAGACAAGGAAGCATCGGAAAATATCTCCATTTTAAATCTAAATTCACGAATGTCATTATAACTATCTAAAATTGTATTACTCCACCATTTTAGATCTCTTAGAGCTACATTGGTAAAGTAAATAGTTTTTTGTTTATCGCACAGATTAATAGGTCCTTGTAAACATTTTAAAGATTCCAATTCTTTATAGAATAGCCAACCATATTTAACTGCCGGACAAGCGGCCACTAAAGTACCTATTAGGCTTAAAAGCTCTTCGAATTTACACGTTTTTTTGTTTAACATTTTATCAACTATATTTTTAATTTTATGTTTTTTCTCTACTGTTAATTCTAGTCTCATTTTTTCCGAATTTATAATAAAACCTAAATATTTACAATATTTTTTTGGAATGAGTTTTGATTTCTCATAATTTATTATAAAACCCTAATTCTATCAACAACTTTTTCGTAAAATCTACATCTTTTTTACATTTCTCTTCCGATTGACTTATAATTAAAAAATCATCCAAATAATTAGTTATTCTAATGCCCTTTCGTCTTAAAAAAGCTACAACCGGCTTCATAATTTTACTAAAAACATATGGACATGTACTTAACCCAAAAGGTAAACACGTAAATTCGAATATATGGTGATTAAAAGTAAAACGTAAATATTTTGTGTAATCTGAATTTATCGGTACTAGGAAATAAGCATCTTTTAAATCAATACTGCACATGAAATAATTTTTATCTAATAGATTTATGGCAGTACGTATATCTTCCATTTTAAAGTGTTCGGTTAACACAAATGAATTGAATTTTTTTAGGTTTAATATAAATCGCAATTTGCCATTTGCCTTTGGCACAAGAAAATAACTTGACAGATATTGATCTTTTAAATATTTTACTTTCCTTATAACTCCTATTTGTTGTAACTTATATATTTCCTTATGTAAGTATATCTTTTCGGTTTCAGAAAATTTATTTACGCTCGGAACATGGTATTGGTATGTATAACTTTTTAACGGTATTTCGTAACCCTGAATTACGTGTAAGATAAATTTATCTTCCGTTAGATCACGCCATTTATTTAAAAAATATTTTAATCTTCCCGCGATGTTTACCTCTATTGTTTCCGTTGCATCGGTTGAGTTTGCGCAAACTGCCGCTGTTGGTACGGTCGTTTTCCGCCTCTTTGATTGAATGTTCTCGAGGTGAAATAATTCCTTCGTTTCATTTGGTTCACCCCTCTCCCAAATGAGGTCTTCCAGTTTAAAGAATTTGACGTTTTTTGCGTTAAAACTTTCTTGTTTGTATTTAGATCTTTACCGACCTTTTCCATAGTTTTAACACCACTTATAAGATCCTTTACGTTATCCCCGAATAAAAAATCGGTTGGACTTGTTTTATCTAAAGCCGTCTTGATATTTTTATCGAACCCCGGTGTAATGAATATTTTTCGTGTTAACATCCAGGCATGAAATGTATCGGCTTGCATTTTAACCGAGTCCGATAAATATTGAAGAAGGAGGTCTCTATCGATACTTTCATTTTTATCGTTTAGGATCATACTCAAGGCCATCGCCGTTAGGGATAAACTTGAACCAATCATATTTTGATAGTTAAAAAAATATTTATCCCTTCGGATAGCCTCTTCTTTCATATTCAGTTGAATTTCGGCATTAAGAAGCGGGGCGTTCATATTACACTCCTTGGTTTTTCTCGGAACTAGCGCCAATATGTCCGCTCTTTCATCTTTTTGAATTCCGTCTTTTAACCAAACACTTAGTCTGTCCGAAACATCCTTGATGAATTCTGGTTCACCAATTTTTCCATCATCGGGGTGTGTACCCATAAAAATTTCGGTCTCATTCGACTCTTCTGATGTTTCGGGTAAATGAACGTTTTCTTTATTCTCAGATGCTTCGACTAGCGTGTCTTCTTCGCTACTTTCGCCGTCTAATAAAATACAAAGAATTCTCCTTAATATTTATTGCATGCATATATCAAGCTTAAACATGTTTTAATGCATATATTGATTAAATTGTTTCACTCTTCAACGTGTTTTAAACATTCATTTAACGTTTGTTTATTGTTTGTACTCGGCACGTAATACACGCTTAGTCGTGTACTTGGCCGGATAGACCGAGTTTGATTAAAGGAATTTCATTTATTTATTGAATTAATAAATTATATCATTAAAATTCGGTACTTATTTCATACTTTGCTATAAACTAGACCGAGTATCAAATTTCGGTACTTATTTCACGCTTAGTCGTGAACTAGACCGAATTAACGGCATTTTATTTATTAGACATATTATGTTATTAAAATTTGGTCTTTATTTCATGCTTTATCATGAACTAAACCAGGTATTAAGTTTCGGTTCTTATTTCACACTTAGTCGTGAACTAGACCGTGTACAAGCTTGCCTATCAACGATCAATTAGGTATGTATACTTACTTAAGGAATCATCTTGATTTCTTTGTTCGATGTCGAGCATTTGCTTTTTAATAAATCCATTTGTTTCTCCATCTCGAGAAGTTCGTCCGCTTTAATATGTTTTCGTTTTCTATTTACTTTGGTTTTGTCTTGTTCTACCTCTACGTTTGCCATGGCTAAATCTTTTTCGACGATGTGTTCACTTCGGCGCCAAAAATAGTAATGACGAGAGCATACGCGCACGGCGCGACGGAGCCGACGACCGACGAAATTCAGTTCTATATTCTAAACTGGCGACATCTGGGGCCAAAGATAGTAGTACTACTTAGTTAATCTCTGAAGAACAAGGAGCGAAGGATAATTTATCCTTCTGGTTACAATCCTTAATCTCAAGGACAATAACTCATAAACTATAAGTCAACATTGATGCTTAAAATAAGACTTATAATATATATATTTGAAAATTATGAATACATAGTAAGAAATTCCATTAAAATTTAAAAAAATTTTTGCAATTCTTTATATATATGTATCTGTGTGTGTATGTGTGTGCGCGCGGGCGCGCGTGTGTGCGTGTATAAATCGCGAAGACGAGATAAAAAAAAGGAAAAGTTTTCGCGCAATAATGTATGGAAATGCGCGAAAAGTAAAAAAATTTACATCGTCGCGCGAAGTTGGTGGTGCAATAAACTGAAAAGCTTTCATATACGCGACGTTTGGGTGAAAAATCCAATATCGTGAACGGCGGCGTGTTAATCATTGCACTTGGAGTTTGTTGATAAAGTAATAACCCCAGGTGCGCTGAGAAGGCTTCGGGAAGGAAAACGACCGACTTTCGTCCTATAGTAACCGAAAAAAAAAGTCGGGTAGGGTTTATATACGCGCAGTTTGCATTCTATACTATTCTCTATATAGGTATATGTAGACAAAGTAAGCGATTTTGGAGGAAGGGTATATAAGGAGCTTCAGCTATTCGTCACGTCCTACGGGCTCGATCAAACTTTCAAACTGGCGGAATAAGCTACGTCGACACTCGAGCGGCTAAGTTTTACGATTAGTTTCTACGGTGTGGGGGCTTACAGCTTAAATACGAAGACACGAGGATGAATTCCGGTGAGATTGTTTAACGACGTTAGTAGTATATAACTAAGAATGTTGCTCTAATGATATACCCACTGAATCTTCGGTTCGAACATTTTAGATTAATGATGATTTATTTGTATAGTACTTGATGTTATCCACTATCAAATAAAACTAATAATAAATACGATTGTAATTGACTGTTAGTTGAATAATTTATACCTTCGTATACGAGTATATGTAATTATAAACCACTTCTTTCATTCGCTTGTATTTTCTATAGTATAGTCACATTTTACCCACTATATTGCATCCACATTTGGCACACTTCTTTATTATCTGATTTTACTCTTTTTCTTTGAACTAAATCGCTTACGGATCTTAGCCGCGAGATTGCTGAAGTGAATTGCACGGAACTTAATTTTGTAAGTGAATCTTGAAGTATGTAAAATATAAATTAATATAATGATTAAAATAATAATCATTAATGACACGTCGAAATTGAGCGAACGGTGCAGAAAACATATCCAAATGAAGTTAATTTCAAAGATACCTCAAATAAATTAGGCAAGAAAATTTCAACTCCTCGGGTAAACGCTTAAATCACTAAGAATAATTAAACAACAATGTCGAGCTAGTACCGAAACTTCTTTTTTCTCGACCTCGCGTTTAAAACCGAAAGTCCGATAAACCTTAAAAGCTTCGCGGAGCAATCGTTTAACGCATTTGTTTCTCGGTTGAGCCAGAAGAGCAAAAAGAGTGAACACGAGAGAGAGAGAGAGATGGCGTCAACGGCGTAATCCTCGCGTACAAAGCAGTGGGAAGCTGTCCGATACGATATCGACAAGCGCCCGAGGCGGTAGCGAAACGAGAGACGAAGAAAACAAAAGTGGAGACGGAGAAAGAAGAGAAAAAATACTTTTCCGCGTAATTGTCGGTTAAACCCGGAACGCTTCGTTTCTTTTCTCCACAAAAGAGGGGTTCAAGAAATAAATGCTTTTCGACTTTGGAGCAGCCCCTCCTAGTCAAGTATTGGAATAGAATAAACAAATAAGAAAAAAAAAAAACGTAAAATACTCGAGGTTTACGCTAACTAATTATAGTGCATCTAATCTTTTCGTTAATTAAGGGTTGATATAGAATACTTTAGATTGTTGTGCTTTTTAAGCTCGAGAGTTATTGGATCGATTTTGCTATATAGACCGGGAAATACCTGTGTTCGAAGGTTTCCAGACGCGAATGTAACAAAGTTTGTTTTCTACGTATTTATGAAGAGTTATTGAGAGCAGTTCGAGTAAGCTTAGAGATATACGTACACACTCGAAACAATTGTTTATTTTCTTCTTTTGTAAGAGTACGGCTCGTAATCGTATATTGAAGTAGTAGTCATTTTTTTAATTAGTTGGGGATACGTTATTAATTCAAGTACATTTCTTTATTTTTAAGTTGATCAATCGATACATTGAAAACAAACTGTATATACGTAAACTTATGGAAGTATTAATCAATTATGCCGCATTCTCTTTATTGTATTAATCAATACGCAATATATATTCTTGTTTGCTTTTTTTTTCATCAGTATAATCTACAATAAATATTTTAGTATATTGAATAGTTTGGGATAGTCGATGCAACCAGACTTTTTAATGAAATTCTTCAATTATAGGAATTTCATATTATATATTTTTTTAGTATGTTTATTTGCTTTTTTTCTGATTTGAAAGATTTCAAAGCTATTAATAAATTATCTTTAATAATTTGTTGATTAACACTACGAAATCTTGAAAATCGGTAGGTCCTGGCATTATTCAACGTTTAAAATTCGGAAATGAATGTTATTATGTGAAAATAAACGACGGAAAACTAACTGAGAAGTTGTTAGAAACGAAGAAAAATTACTGGGTAAACGTCGGAAAAAGGCTATAAACTTACCGATCTAACAAACATGTCAAAATCGTCTAGTAAAAGGATTTGGTTTAACCTCCAGCAAGTTAAACTTCTCCAAGAGAAAGAGACATTATACTCGAGTTGGCCGAAACAAAAACAAGGTTGAACGAATAACAAACTAATATAATAAAAGTGAATGAGGAAAAAGGAAGAAATCCGGAAGAGTAGTTGCGATGTTCCCGTGTCCCTCGAGGGGCTAATACTATTATGCAAATTTCTATTAAGGGTGTATCCACATTGAGTATACAGGATGCCGGTGGCATCGACGACATACCCGCGTCCCTCGGAAACTCTTAAGTTATAATCGTTTTTCTATAGAAGGCTCGAATGTGCATTACGAATATTTGTGAAGAAGAAGAAACGTTGAGGACAACTTAGACACGTGGCGACAGTCGAAGAATTCAAAAGACATTTAAAAGTAACTTATTTGGTAAAATCTTCTTTTTTAATTAAATTATTTCATTATACTTGAATCTTAATTTGATATTAAGGAATCAATAATTAGGTTTTATTTATATTTAAAAGTGAGCAGACATATATTCTACATTGAGAAATTATTATCTTTAATTTTTGCGTCAGTAGCAACATTGTCATCAAAAGATACGGAGTCTTATATCTTATACATTTAATAATTGTGTTCTACGAAATTTCATTTTAGTTCGTTAATTATTAGTGGAATAACGTACAGGATATATTCATAAATAACGCCAGACAAAAGTTTGTACAATCCGTGAAAAATGCATAGCCTCGTGAATTGTTGATGCGAGACAAAGATACCACCTGTATAATCGAGTACCTATACGATGAAAAGTTTTTCACGTTGGAACATCGATAAGGTACCATGATCGTTTCAAGTTTCTTATCAATTATGAAAATACAAATTTAGTTGACTTTGTTAAAATAATTCTGTACAAATAGATATTGCGTACCGAATAGTGTACATTGAAATATCTTAAAAATCAGTTGATTAAAATGAGAGTCTATGTAGATATAAGATTTACGATTGGCGCAAGATACCTACTTTCGAAGGATCTTAGAAAGACTTAAGTAATCTTGAGTTTTAATTATTCAGAGCCATCCCCACATTATCAAGTTGGATAAATATAAGTGCCATTAAGCTGGTAATTAGGTTCATTATCCTAAAGATCTCCTTTAAAGATCCAAGCTCCGAAGCTTAATTACAATTTTTTACCACAAGGTGCGTCCCCTTTTTGAAACTTTGCCGCCACGCTGAAAAAAAGTGAAAGAAAAAAGAAAATAAAATAAAATAAAGAAGCGAAATCCGAAAAAAAGTGGGAGACCTCGCGTGAAAGACGGTACATTTACAAAAGTACGGCCGCGGAAAATTACTAAAAAGGGACGCGATGAAGTATAGAAAGGACAGTAACGTGAGCGGAATGTCCGGTGAGGTAGTTACCATAATCGCGCGACTACGCCCAGAGTTACAGCGAGGAAAGCGAGGGTGTGGGCAATTAGAGCAATTAACCTTTCGCCTCTCCGGCCGCAAGCGAAAATGCAAAATTGGATTTGGTCCCGAGTTGAAAGGCCCATCAACGCGCGCACGCGGATATGAAAAAGTTGCGGGTCCATGGTACGCTTAATTAGCTTTGCCCCTCGGATTACGCTTGCTTTTTGTTAGATGTGAACTGAAATTTTGTCGCAACTCTTTCCCCCTCACCTCACTCTATCTCTCTCTCTCTCTCTCTCTCTCTCTCATTCGCAGTTTTGTAGCGAAATCGGCCGAGTATCCATTGCCTGCGCTGATTGGACGCGGGATGGATTTTTTTCAAAGTTCGTGGTGATTGGAAAAAAAGAGGGATACAAAATAAAGGTTCAAAGCGGACTGTAACGAGGACTTTTTCCTCCAATCAAGTTGATGAAATTAAGAAGGAAACTTTTTGAATGAGCTTTATTTTTTTGTTTTGAAAAAAAAATATCTGGTTTATTAAAAAAGCTGTCTTTCATATGAAATACTCACGTGCTTTCATTTATTTACCAACATCCAAAATATAAATATATATATATATAATTGCAGGCTGAAGAAATCATTTAGCTATTTAATTATTTAATCCGTATCAAGTTATAAATTTCAAAACTTTCCTACATTAAATATAATTAAAAATTTAATTTATTACAATGATACTTTCATCCGAATAGATTTTTCTCTATTGCGCAAACGTAACTTTATCTCAGTCATTTTTGTTTTGTAGTTGAAAAAGTTCTTTTCTCCGTTTCCTCTAACATTGGAATTCCTATACTAGATAAAATTTGTATTTGCAGTAGAGTAAAGTTTCAGCCTTTGACGTTCTATTTGCTAGGTGGGTTAAAAAATTTATGAATTCGATCCGATGCTTTTTCGGCTTTTTCTCTCTGACATCTCACTTTGACACAGTGTTTGCGTCACACCAAGTGTGTTAATCGAAAACTCATTCTACTTTATTTTTTACCAATATTGTATCTTTTTCTTTGCCATTAAATGTTATTAAAAAGTATCGTAATTAGTATTTTGCGTGCTAAATATTTTTTGCTACAAAAAATAGTAAATAGAGCTTAATTGTTTTGATTTACGTTCAAGAATCATGCCCTTTAAATTATTAATTAAACGAGTATTGTCCAATTACTAATCTTTTAACTATTTAATATGGCTTTTTTCCATTTTCATTTTCATTTTAAAGCTGATCCGACTTAACTTACGAGTTATGAGCTTAACACTTTACTGATTGAATCATCGCAATGCTGAATTCTGAATTCTAATTATTAAGAGTTGTAAAATAATCTTATTTCTTATAAAATTATTACATAAACAAACGATCTTCGAGGAATTTTTGTATTTTTTATTGCACTAAATGATTTATTCTAGATTATTTATAATTACCTTCGCGCACTGCAAGCTGTTGAACCGATGAAGCAGAATGATATAAGGGTCCAGGTATATAGACAATAATTTTTATTTTTATACTTTTATATACATTTAACAAAAACATACTTCGCATTAAAATTATTTTTTAATTCATACTCAAAATTGAAAAATGTTATAAATTATTCGAAATAAAATTAGTTCAAAATATATAATTATTTATTTTTTATTTAATTTGAATGTTCAATATTTACTTTTTAATACATTTTTATCATCATTTCTACTAATGGTCTAATCAATCACGCCGTTATTCAATTTTTTATCTCAAAGTTTATTTTTACATTTTACTCATAATATACTAAAAGTTTAACTTCAATTTTATTAAAACAATAATTCAATTTAAAAAGTAGTTGCGAGTTACATACATTTCTAACAGAAAATTTATTACACCCCTTCTGGTGTGTACTTTTTTAAAGTGAAACATGTAGCAAATTTGAAAAAATAAATTGCCTATTTCATTTTATTACATCTGGAATATGAGAAAAATGTAATAATGTTTATTATCTTTTGCAAATAAAAGTAATGATGATTTCCGAACTGTATTAAATTCTAACATTTATTCCGGAGTGTATTAAGGATGTAAACTATTTTATGTGATATACTACATTGCACCACTGTGTTTACATTATATCAGTCCATTATGAGAATATTATTGTACGCAGTAGTAATTAATCGATAACAACATATAATAATTGAAAAAAATAATACATTTTTATGTTACAATATCTAATCTGGACACATCGTACGTTCTTAATGTACGCCGTGCAATTAAATATTTTTCCAAGTTTATTACCCGAACGATTTAAAAAGGTATTTAAAATATCACTTCAAAAAAAAGGTTCAAGTGCAATTTTTCAACAGCTTCATAAAGCAATAGATTTAAAGGGCCCTCAGCTAAAGCACACGAAATTTCATTTTGTTAGAACTCGCAATGAAAAAAATTCCTGCGCAACTGTTAAATCCTCTAACGGATCTCTCAACCAAAAAATGAAAAAAAAAAATAACATAAAAAAAAGAAAACCACGAACGAAGAAGCGTACCCCGAACAATCGTCGGAACACCCTGGCAGTCTATTACGCGACACGGTTATGGCTATGCGAATAATTCCGCAGTAGTAGCAGGGGTAGCCGCACTGTAAATCTCAACGTGGGCGCTTTGTTAACGCCGACGGAATATCGGAGCTCTCTCGTGTCAAGCTAAATTTGCGATGGACGTCGCACGATCGTAAATATACAGCTCGTCGGGAAATACAAGAGTATATAGGTATCTCTCGTCGATACGATTTTACGGGCCCTTACGATTATATTGGGAGTTTTCCGGTCTTTTTTTTTTATTTTGGAGACGCGTGGTGGTTATACGATTATAGGGTCACGGCTCGGAAACCTCGTGAAAATCGGGCGGTGCGCTTTATTACGCGTGAAGGCGGGATTTATGCACTGTTTGACCGTCGCTTCGTGACTTTGGCTACCGGAACGGATGAAGCGGGATTAGCTCGATGTTTCGAGTAAGTTATCGAGTGATATATATTTTCGGGTATTTAAATGACGCGCCCTTCTCAAACTTTCGTCGATTTAAGTTCTATCGAAGAATTCAGTACTTCGCGTAATTAAAAATAATTATTAGTTACTTATCAAAATCGAATTGAATAAAAAAAACTCAATACAATAATACTAATAATTCACTTACAAAATAATGTATTTTAAAATGTTCAATACGATATATTTAGCGCTAAGCACGCAACGTATATCGTTTAATAAATTAATTTCTTTGGTTAACTATAATTCGGAATTCATATCGTTTATAACTTTTAAATTTAATTACGTTATGTGTAGATGTACGCTGTATTCTGCGTAAATTAGTAATGTTACTCATTGTGCAATTTATTAATAACATTATTATTTTAATGCAAATATGGTAATTTCATTTTTCGAGCCAACGAGCGAATATAAATTGTATTTATATACAAAGTGCGTATAATAAAGTGCTACTAATTTTTGAATGACTACGTAAAATAGTAATTTTCCGAGTGCTACATACCAGTAGATATTTTAAATACAGCTGTTACATTACCTCACGAATTGTTTACATACAATTTATTAGTCAATCAATTTTTGAAGTAATTAAAATCACTAAAATGCGGATTGATTCGTCATTATATTCCACTGTAACGATAACTTAAATGTAAATATTATGTGAAAGAGATAAATAGTAACATACTTTTACGATTATATAAAAGTATCGATCAAATCGACTTAATAATTAAAAATTCACACAAATATTGACAGTCATAAACATAGACACATGAAATTGTATTCTCTCTTACTCATTCTTGGCATATAGAAATTTCCAAAATTGTCAGGAAGTTTCCTTAGTATAGTAAAATGATGCATGAATGATTTATAAAACTTATTGAAGCGACTTAATAATCAAGAGATAAAAGTGTAGATATATGTCGCGAAAAAATAAGTAAACAAAAATAAAATTGGGTCTTCGCAATCGAGCCTTTTCATCGAAGGCTAACGAATTTATTTTGCACGTCGTCGTTTCGTTTCTTGTACATATATATATATATATATTATTAAGGTTTCAAGACAGGCGGATAGCTTGTACTGCTAAGAGGTAGAAAAGAGAAGAGGTGGAGTAAAGGAAGTGCTTGGTGGTGTATGTACTCGTAGCTTGCACTTAAGAAGTACTTGCTGAATTCGTGTCCAAGATGGATGAAAACACGTCTGGTAGGAAACCGGAGGGGAAACGTAGTCTTGAAAAAGAAAATGCACGAGCGTGAGCGCGGAGTTAATTAACGGATCTTCCGAAAAGAAATATCACACGCGTTATTAATTAATCTTGGTTTTTATCATTTGATTAGAGGGTATTGCATAGATTACGAGCTTTTGCGGATTAACGTTACGTTATCGTTTTTGAGTAATATCGACACCAATTTATTTCAAATATAGTAGTAATAATTATTAATCTTGAATTGAGAAATTCAATATACCTAATACCGAAACTGATGCTTCAATTTCGTTAATGCATTTGCGATCGTAATTGAGAGACTCGTATTACAATTGTAAGCTTGCGATTGAATACATCGAAAGAAACAGTTCGAAAGATGTAATATTTTAGTGTACTTACTGTCACTACATTGACTCGCTAAATCAATTGAAAAATCTTTTCAAAATTGCAATATCACAAGTGGAGAACTTGTATTTTCATTATGCCTAATAATACTAAAACAAGCGTCCAGTTTGGATCAATCGACTCGAATGTACGTATACATTTATATATCTCAATTTACGAAGCATCAGTATAGCTCTATATGTAACTTTGTAGAATGAGGGTTCCACAAGTGAACCGGATATAGGTCTACACACAAGCATCGAATTACCTAAATTTGCAAATGAACAATTTAATTATAATGTAGATTATAGCCATGATTGAAGCTTATATAGGGCGACAAAGCGTTCGGTAGTCGATTCCTCAGATGGGGATGGGAAGCGTATTAATAACAGGGAAATTGGATCGAAACGAGACTTTGAGATCCGAAAAGCCCAGAAATACAGAGGCCGTCGGGTAATCCCCGAGCAAGCCTCGAGGGAAGCGTCCGCGAATCGGCTTTCGAAACTACCTCCTACTCCAGCCCGCGATCCGTTCCACAAGTTCCGGTAACTCGAAGCAAACCGGAAGTCCCTTCGCTCTCTCTCTCTCTCTCTCTCTCTCTCTCTCTCCCTCTCGGTCTCTTCCACGCGGCAGTAGTTGCTCGGTCATAATGCCTTGTCCGGTAATATAAGCGCGGGCTTGTTAGGGCGCGACCGGAGTCGCGCAAGTGGCAAACTTCTAATTGCCGTCGGTGCCGCCTGGGCAGCCTGACCTCTTCGTTCCACTATACATCCACATGTACATGTATACAGGTATATACGTATACATATATACATATACCAATATATAAGTGCCACCAACGATGTTTCGGATAACGGGGGAGTTAAGTCCCCGTTGTTTCGACGTTTAGCTGGTCACTTCTCGCGACGTATTCCCGATCCTGTGTTCGGGTTACTTCAATAAGGTCATCTTGTTATGGAAGTATTACTCGTGTTTTCACGTTCCGATTGTTTTATTGGGTGCTGCACACGAATATGAATCCATCGATTTACTGCAGTTATACTCGTATTAAACTGTAATACGCTATACGGACAGAAAGTAACTTTAACTACTCAAATATTTATTAAGCACGTTAACTCTTACGTCTATTGCAATATTTTTATTTTTTTTGTATTAAAAATAATTTTTTTTTTTCGTCGTATATCAATAACCACGTAGTTTAACATTTTCTACGCATCAACACAATTAACGTTTAATGCGCGAAAGATACATGCGTGAGATTTGAAATTTGAAATTCAATTATTATTATCCACTTTGAAATTTTTCATTAGTACTAACTGCAATTCACTACAACAAACTTTGCAGATAGTGTATGAAAGTGTTGATACATATTCTCGGTAAACAATAATTAATTTTAAAATATAGAAACGGTAAAGTTATTAATTACCGTAAAAAATACATATTCATCCGGCATACACAACTTTTTGTATTTTTAAAAACGAAGTAACTGTTGCTAACTGAGAACTCGTGGAAATTACATAGTTCCTAAGGTAAAGTTTGTAAATCAGACTGGGCAACCGTACATCTATACATTACATTATTACACTCGGACGTATCTCCTCACGCTACAATAAACGAAGATGCATTACCCACAATATTAATCTACAAACTTTCAAATATATATATATATATGTATATGCGTAGAGTGATAATGTATGGCTTTGCTGATTTTACAATATATTTAAGCCTCTGTAATGCATATGAATTACTATATAATCACAATAGTCGGCTTGATTGCGATTTAAATTAAACAATTAAAGTAATGGTATCTACTATTGATTTACCCTACCATAAATTATGAAATCCATAACAATCCTGTAAACACAAAATTGTGTTGTTCGTATGAAACGATAAACAGGTTATTCGTATTGAAATGCAATTCCTTCATTAATACCAATGTAACAATATAACACTTAATAAATTTTATTTGCAAATGCATGTTAAAGTATACGCTCTAAGTAAACGAAAATAAGTGCATGTAAAAATAATTCTTTTTCCCCCAGAGCGTCAAAGTTTTTTTGCATTAACCCGAGCTCGATAATTAAAAACAACGGTCGGCACCATTACCTGGTAAAGGTCGGAAATAAAAAGAATATACGTCTATTTGTATATATGTAGATATACGAAAGTAAAGGTATAGCGCGAAAGAGTAACGCAACGAAATTACGGGGAGGCTGTGCGCAACAAGACACACGAGTGTTTAGCGAAAAATCAGCTGGCAAACAAAAGAGAAATTCTCCCGGTTTTTCTCGCGAACTCACCGGCCCATGAAATAGAATAGTTAAAGAGAGAAGCAACGTGGCTCGTCCGGAATGCACAGAGCGCAGCCGCGAGATGTGAAAAAGGCTAGCGTTGGGGGATCTTTTGGCATGCACCGCCGGAGGAAGGCCCCCGTGGAATCTCGATTCCAGCCCCCTTCGAAAACGCTCAACCGGAAGAAGAAGCGCTCGAGAGGAAGCCCCCTGGAGGAAATAGTTGATCCTCTCCCGTGGGTCTTGTTTCTACCCTTTTTTTTAACTTCTTCTTGTTTAATTAGTTCAACCGATGCCAGGGAATTTTACAAATTAGGATTTCCTTTTTGGGACAAGTTGTATGTTGTATGTTGTCTGTTGCGGAATTCGGTTAGTTCTGCTCAATTCCATTTATAACACATGAATCTGTACATGCATCTATATTCATATATTAAAGAGTATACGTACATAGGCAAATAGACATATCTACTTATGTATTTAAAAAGTATAATTATATTTGCTATTCATTTTCTATTGTTTTAAGTATTTATAACAAATATTTATTATTTAGCCAGTCAACTATCTATATCTTATTCACAGGATTTTATATAGCAATGTAAAAAATGTATAAAAGAATATAGGAAGCGCAAAAAATTGTACTGATGGTGTTGCGCGGGTTTTACGGATTTTTAGTCTACCAGAGGACCGTGCGATAGTTACATTTTATTTAATTTTATTTTATTCTGCGAGCGCCAATTCGAGGAAAATTCTCTAGGATAAAAATTTCACTTTGTCTCGCCCGTTATTTGTTATTACGAGTTAGGGGTAGTGGGAAGAGGGTTAAAATGTTAGCTTTTGTATCTATGAACGAAGGAAAGGCTATAGAAACTCTAATATGAATTTCACATAACAAACACAAGCTATCCAAATAATTGAATATACCATACACACACGTATCTAGCAACTTTCCTATAATTCAAACTATTTTATTGCGTTTAAAGAAAGTTTTAATTGACTTTGTTTCATTATTTTGTTTTTTCACTATTTTTTTCAAACTTTATACGCACCTGTATGAAATTTTCCTATTTGGAAAAGTAATCATAATAATTTTGTGAGTTTCTTTCGGAAATTCATGTGAACAATATTATAGTTAAATAATTTTAACTTACGCATGAGGTAGAATTGAGAACATATAGGATATTATCCTTACCTGAAACAAAAAAATAATTTACCATTAGAAAAGAAAATTATAATTTACTTGTATAAAATTACGTAATATAATATTTAAGATTTACGTTTTCTCTCAGTAGCTTAAAATATTTTAGATTTAATATTGATAATTATTGTAGGATACAAAGAGATAAAATATTACCAAATATTGAATTTCAGTTTAATTTAGGTATCAGATAATTAATTAATACTGGAGCAGCATTAATTTAGTTGTATAAATAACACATTAAGTTTATAGCCGTGAGGCATAAAGAATTTTAAAATAAACCGGAGAATTATAATTTTCACGGCAGTATTTTATTTACAATAAGACGAATTTATACAAATGTATACTATTTTATAAAAACTAATTTTTACGATCTGCAGGTAGCAAATGTGTTATATATACTTTATTAAAAATACATGGAACGTTTATCAGGAACACGTAAGCATGAATAAAAATTTTTTTTTTAATTATCTATAACTTTTTTATTTTATATAAATACGGTTTGCTTCATAAAGCTATGTTTTTATCTTGGCTTTGTTTTGAAATTAAAAAACCACAACACAGCTAGTATAAAAATTATTTTCTCTCTTGGTCTCTTGGCATTGCCAGGGCTCATAAAGGAAATGTAAGAATTAAATAACATTTTAGTAGAGTTAATGAAGAATTATGCGAAATAGTACAAAATGAATTGTAATATCGAATTAAAGTTTCATGATTGATTTTTATTAAATATTAAAATAAATTAATTTGTTCTTATTGTAATTAATATACATTATAATATTATTATAAAGAACGCAATAAGACTTTTGCAATACAGTTCAAAATAAGACGAAACCGTTTCCTTGCAGAACAAGGCGATACTTGATATCTTGAGATTCGACTCGAGTCATGGTCTCGTAGAGCCCTAACGAACAAATATATATATATATATATATATATATATCGATAATAATAAGATGTTACTAAATATTTTGAAATTCACGTATGTGTAAATAATAAATATAAATGTTTGAATAATTTTCTGTAGTAGTGGAGATATTACGATAAAACGAAAAGCTAAATATCATAAAAGTAATAAAACGATAAGACGTTAGCGTCCTCAAGACGCATCACTTTGAAAACCGAAAGCCTCGGCGACGTAGATCTAGTGTACTAGAGTCTTCCGGGCTGCTCTCTCCGTCTTGGCCTTGTCGAGTGGTACCGAGTGCAATCGAGGCGGACGCATAAGTGCAGAGCAAAACGTGCCCGGGCTTAGACCCGACGAGCTCCCTCTATGTGCCTCTGTAGTAGCTAAGCCCTCGAAATCGTGCAACCGTGTAATAAGACTTTGCGTCCTGCGTGCGCCTGCATTTTTTATTTCTTTGATTCTTTTCTCGATTTGGCAAGGCATGCAACTTTTTTTTTATCTACCTTTCGACTAGCTCCAACTTTAACATTTAATATATTATCTAATTAATCGTGTAGACTATAATGATCGTTACAGAAATAGTTTTTATAGATGCCGCGAGTATACTCAATTTTTTACAGTTATTATTTTTCTAATTCTGAAAGGAAAAATACGTATAGAAGAGCTATAACAATTTGAGTCACGAACGATTATCTCACGAATGACATTCGAATCATAAACGTATAGAGTAATATCACGGCACTTCGACATGGAATCAATTAATGTAGGTTGAAGTCAATATGCGGCAACTGCGACGTTTCTCGGAGGCAGCCTCGAGAGTCACAAACTATATAACTGCTCTGGATTCGGTTGTAAGTTAATTTACATAACAAACTTCTCCAAGAATAAAGTCAACGTCGAGCTCAAGACCCATAAATAATATTTTCATAACTATCTCCTTATTTCCTTCCTTTCTACCGTATACCATCTTTGAATTTTATTTTAATAACTTACTTTTATATACTTTTCGCAAATAAATTTTCTTTATTACGTTTTATGATGCACACTTTGGTTTAACTAATTAGATTCATTCTTTTTTTTTTAGTTTATCTAAAGTCGAAATAGTGGATAGAATTTGGTCCAAATCGATAATAGTAAATTATTACGATTTTTTAATCACCGTTGTAAATAACACTTTTTTTCTTTTAGTTAAATAAACATTACGTGACGAGAAAACGAAGAAGAACGATGATTCTGCATATTAAAAAATTAAAATGTCTTGGATAACACTCTAATTAATATGGATAATAATGCGGATCGGGTGTCTGACTAAAATTGAACTAATCTACTTCTTGAAAAGTATCTGCAATTGTACGCTGTCGGATTTAATTTGGAAACTTAAAACTTGCATAATTTAGTTAATTAGAAACTGGAATTTCTTTTTCTTATGAAATTATTAATTTGTTCACAAATCGAAGATTCATCGTATTTTTTATTGCAAACTTTGGCATATTAAAAAAATATGGAAGAATCAATCGACTCGGGGATATTTAATACTTTAAAGTTCGATTTGCTAAAGAAAATAATAGAGATTTTATTTTACGAGCACTCGAGAGCAGGTAGTTTAACAAGTTCGCAACAACAACAATCCAATCGAACGAGTGCAAAGTATTGGAATGTGCGAGGAAGAATCCTTAAAAATAAATGGGAAGCGAGGAAGAAGGAAAAATCGACAAGACAACAAGGAAAAGTTGTACAATCCGTGCACGCAATATCCCTTCTCTTCCTCCTGGCCTGTGGCCATTTCTACAAATCTTCCGATCTCGTTTTGTTACACGCGACATTATATACAATACTTTGCCAGTGCGCACAAAAGTCAGGTAAAGAGAAAGCAAGGTAATATCTCGAAACGTGCTCTTAACGTTAACAGCATTCGATCGAAGTGAGAAAGAGAAATCCCAGGTGCATTGTGTAATGTCCCTCGATATATATAGTGAGAGAGAGAGAAAGAGAGAGGATCCACATACTTGGCCGAAACGCGCAGCTATTAGCTTTAAAAGCGGCCTCGCGGGTGTAAGCTCTCGCCGAGTGTAATAGCCTGGTAATAATGCGCCCTCCGTTCGCCCCGTGATATCCCGCATTAGCGGCTTTTCTACTCCCGCAACGTCTCACGTCTTTATCTCATGAATTTCTCTCGAGTATTCTGATTTTTACACCATTACATTCTTCGTTTTACCTTTTTCAATTTGAACGTGTATATGCGATATATCTTTTGCCGAAAATAACGCCAATTTCCGGTGCAATTACCAATTGATTCGCTATCGATTTGTACCAACGGGTGTATTTTACGGTTCTTTTACGAGGTTCCTTTTTTTTTGTCCGACTGGTGTTGAGATCGATACGATTGCGAGGCTACTAGGATTAGAGTGATATAAAGAAATGATTTGTAACAATATTGCTTGATCTCTTGTTCCATGGAGTTACAGTAATTTTATAGCTACGGAATGGGCAAATATATGGTTTATTTACTAGCGGTGATTTATTTTCTTTAAATAATTTATTGTTCAGCATTTTATTACGTTTTATTACAAGATTCCGAGGTATATTACCTAATAAAAATAAACCAACATAAAATACTCCGATTCCAGAAAAAAATGACTGCATTCAACATTATACGCTTCCTTCTTCTGTTTGTGAAAAAATAAATGAACCATAATGAATAAAGTTTAATCGAAAAGTTACGTTAATAATTTAGTATATGTATTTATAATATTTCTGTTTATGTTACGATTAAATTGATATTTTTATTCGACAGTTTAAGTACAGTCGATCAAGATTAATATATCAATCGGATTAACAGTGTTCATTATTTCCGGCTTAGCCCGTTGGTCAATGTAGCTTCAGCTTAAACTATAATTATCGCTATTATTCGTCAATCCGTCCGAGTAAATGAAAAATTGCTATTACATCTATACATGTATACCATATATTATAAAAATAAATAATATCGATTTTTAAGAAATTAATCAAACGTTATTTAACTAAAATATTTGTATAATTTCTATCACGACGATAGAAAGTCATAAATCATGTCTCGCATTTTGATTAAGACTAATAATCCAAGAAATTTAATATGACTCTTGTAGGTTGTAATAAAATCAATTAACGCATACATTAATGTTATGTCAACTGTTATCTGATATGCTTCAGACTTAATTATTTATAAAACAAATTATTTTTGTCCGTTTATATTTGCATAAGCAATTATTAAAAATATAATTTCCATATTTATACTTCCGTTATATTATACGAATTATTAAAAAAATATGGAAATTATCTTGAAAATCGATAAAGGTACCATATTTCATTAACTTTGGCCATAAGTCCATTCAAACGTGCAAAGCATATTTCACGCATGTTCATTTGTTCCTGCGAAATTAAATTTTCGCGATATATTTTTTTTTCGGTTGTTTCTTTTTGTTTCAATTTGCACTTATCGCAAGATAGATTTCAAGCGACCGCACGACAGATTAATCGCGTAGGAACGAAATAGGTAGAACGGGAAGACTGATGATAGGGAAATTCTCTGGTAGAGCGTTAATTTTTCATCGAGGAATCTTTCAGATACTTTCATCGAGACGGTTATTGAAAAATGTGCTTTTGCATACTTGCCAAACTTTATTTATTTCTTTCCTTCACTTTCATGCGGCTTTAAAAACAAACATTAAAAATTATTTTATAAACGAGTGCACCCGTACAATGAAGAAATATGTATTTAATGACAAAAATTATGGTTATTTCAGGTGGTATTAATGAACTATGTAAAAGTAAATTTTATAATATTGAATGTTCAATATAATAACTCGTAAAATGATCGATTAATTATATTTAAAAAAAAACGTTATTTTTAAATATAGATAGATATTTTTTGTGTAATTTTTCGTGACATATATCATTGTATTATAATTGCAGCAAATGGTATTAAAATATTAAAGTAGGATGCACTAGCCACTTTTTTTAGAGAAAGTAATTAAAGTTTGTACATATATATCGCGCAAAGGTTATAAATATCACTCGGAATTTGATATAAAACATCTAGTGAATATACAATAAAGGATATCTAAAATCTTTATACTTCCTTTGTAACGAAAGTGTAACTGGTGAACAACAGAATAAATCCATCCCTTTCGAATAAAAATATTTAAAAAGACTTATTTGATACGGTCGAGCAAGGTATGTACGTATATTCTTTATATTCATATCCGTATACGCTTTCATTTGAGTTTTCATCTGCATGGTAGAATAAAACCAATATTTTCAACTCGCGTTTCATTACTAATTTTTCCAGATATCCATTGTAAAAAATAAGAAAAGAAAAGCGTTTGATTGTTGAAAAAATGAAGGGGGAAAAAAACGAAAATATCGATATCAGCAATGTCGAAGGATAAGAAGAAGAAAATTACCATGGCTGTCCTAAAGCTAATTCGAATTCACGTGGGTCTTACGATCAATTCAGGTTCGTTCGTCGATGACCGTCGTCGTAAAAATTTCGCCCGCTCAGCTAAAAAAGACGGCTAGCGAGAAAAGGGAGTCGCGAAGAAACGAGAGAGCGAGAAAGAGATAATCATAAAGAGACAAATAAGAGAAGAAGAGACTCGTAAAAAAAAGAGAATAAAACGACGATCCCGTGACTGTTGCAGATCCGTCTATACGATTCAATCAAAGCGCATAAATGATCCTCCCTTCCTCGTCAATTAGATCGCGATTGCACCGAGAGAAAAAATGTATAGAGGCTCATCGGTTGACGCAACGGAAACTAGAGAGAAGAGAGAGAAAATGACGACGCCGACATCCCGGAGCCTATGCCACTTGACTCCACTTGGCATATTCTTTATATTCTTCGTCTTTCATGCGCACCGAAAAGAAGCTTATCTCTATCTCTCTTTATCTTTCTCTTTCATTTTCCTCGGTGCACTTATTCCGCTCTTGTTTTTCGCCCTCAAGGACGTCGATTCGTTAGCCGAACATCGAGGCGTCGCTGCGAACCGTTCATCGATTCTATCCTCTTCATCTCTCTCTCTTTTCCTCTCCTTCTCCCTTTCTCGCTCTCTTTAATCCTCTGGTTTTTTTCTTTTTATTCTACGATCATTTTGTCGTTAATAAACGTTCGCGGAGAAAGAAGTGGGTTACATTAATCGACGATCGACTTTAATATTCTTGATACTATACCAACGGGTTATATTGGGTTAAACTTTTCCAGACGGAAATGCAAGGTTCGATTACATTTTATTATTCTTATTGCACATGCTACGCATATATTTACTATACATTGGTGTGTAGAGCTTTTACAAATGTTATAATTTATTTTTGGTCGATGATGATAGATATACTGATTGAAACTGCTTTATTACGTTAATTAAGGTGCATTTCATTAATTTATCTGTCGTATTTGTTACGTTTCGATAGTAACGTATCATGGGTACCGCGGCTCATCAAATCGATGAATCAGCGAGTAAAGGTGTAAATAGACAGGTGAAATGATATTCAGTTCTCCAGGACGATTTTCGTATAGGTGTATTAGGTTGACTTGCGCTTTTTGATCGAAGGCCGTAGGGAAAACGTTGCTCGATACCGTGTTTCCGTGTCTTCGCGTTGTCTTAATCCTCTTTTCGTTCTCTTTTTCGGCTTCTACTCGTAATAATCACTTATATATCTCCTTGTATATTATGTTGTTCTTTTTATACAAGTTTGGTGAACTACACACGAGCGTAACTGGAGGGGCGCCAGCTGATCCTTGCGCTTCAGGTTCCACCGATGCTCGAGTTACGAAGTCGCGTCAGGTCAGCATTTTCATTGAACTAATTATTCATTTCTATTAATTATATTTATTCGTGACGTGTCTCCACGCGTAACATATAATATTATGATAAAATTAAAATTTAATCAACAAAGTAATCCAATTTGTGCATATGCAGACTATGTAACTAATAATTAGCATCCACTAATTATCGTAATGATAACAATAATAATAATAATAATATTGCCAATCGAACTTGGTAATTGGTATATTACATCATATTAATAATGTTAATATAGAAACAATGAATGCTTTGCAAATTAATCGAATAAAGCTTTGCGTTTCTACAGATTCGTGTCCACTGTGTTATCGTAATTAAAACTAATTCAATATTTTATTCGATAAATATACAGAATGGTCAAGATTAGTGAAGCTTTAAAAATAAGAATCTTTCGATTAGTCATCACGAAGTGCATCTTTGTATCATAGTGAGCATAAATAATTTGTTGATTAATTTTGTCATGTATTGGATATGAATTCTTGTGGCAATTCTTATCCATAAATAAAATTCTATCACATTTTCTTGAGCGAAGTAAGGTCGCATGCTCAATTGAAAAATATCGCGATGACCGATAACGATTCTACCTGAAATTAGTAAATAAACTTCCTGCAAATAAATTTTGTTTGTTCGTTTAGTAAAAGTTCGCAACAAGTACTTGCATCGTCGTCACGATAAGTTTCATGCACGCAGCGGTTGGAATTTTTTTTATCGCGAAGTCGATTTAAAAATCAACAGAAGACACGAACTCAAAGGGAGCTAGTATACGACATAAGTGCAACGAATCGATAAAATCAACAGTGACGCAATCAAGCAACCTGCAAAAGGATATCACCTTTTTGTAACTTTTCACGCTAACATTTTCAGTATGTAAAATATTAAGACGATTATTTTGACGCGATCCGTAACTTGAAGTGCGGCATATACATTTTCACGAGTTGTATGTTAAGCATTATATTAGTATACCTATATAGGATCCAGTGATTGTAAATAGAACGTTGAATATGTGTAAATAAAATAAAACCTGCAGGGTAGAATATTAAGTATCGATTTTAAAAGGTATGTAAGAGGAAGTGAACTCAAATCAACCGGTACATTTAACGTAAATTTAGTTCTGAACCTGCGCGCGTATAAAAAGTCCAGTGGAAAAGCGTCTCGATCAAAAGTTAAAGAAGTACGGGCTTGAAAGTGGCTCGATTCATCAGAATGACGGGCAGTGGTAACTTGGGAAACTCGGCGAGTAGTAGCAGCAGCACCAGCACCACCACTACCACCACCACCAGAGTAAATCGCCGGAAGTGAAAGGGGTTGTAGAGTGAGAGAAGCGATCGGTCGTGGCGCCGGGGCCGCTTATCGTCGTCGGCACCTACAGTGTACGGTTTTCCCGCGGGTCATTCGAGCGTCGGCTCCCAAGAGACGAGCCACGCGCGCCATCTAAACGCGTATACTTAGATTCGACCACTTATACAACTTTATATACATAAGGCTAGTTTTCGTTTTACACACAGAACGTTTATGCATGTTCTATTGAAATCTACTAGAGGTTTGAGAATGAAAAATTTGTTTTTCTCATAGAAAGTGTGATGGTGATCCAAAGGGGGAAGATATGCCTTTTATATCACAGAGGAATAATACTTTATGCTACACAGATTTTCCATTAGGGTTTGCATGTTATGGTTGTCTTATATCTTCAATTATTTAAATTAATTTAACCGTTTCTATTCTCTTTCCTTTGATTGTACGTATGCCTATATAATTAAAACTTTAAATTGAAAGGAAATCGTTTTGTGCGTCTATACTTTTTAATGTTGAAAAAGTTTGTGCGATAACGAAAATTTATTCTGAGCGTTAATGAGTCAAAGGGATAGAAAAACGGACTGCAGCATTACGATATATACTGTGCTGAGATAATCAAATATTTAATTATACTTACGGTTGAATATAATTTTTTATACTGCAATAACATTTATTTTACATTTTAATTAAAGAACTGTTTCAAATCCAATTGGAAGCTAATAATTATTTATTATTTATTATTTATGTGTTTGCATTTATTAAGTTTAAAAAATATTTTAATTATTTCAGATTCTATTTATTTTTAATCAAAGTATTGTGTTTAAATGTGTATGAAGCTAACACAAAGTTAAATATAAAATATGTAAATTTTTAAATTGTGAGTATCGATATTATCAATAATATTGTTATCTTATAAATTGTATTTCTTACGCAATTATGAAAATTTAAACCTATTCAATTATAATTATCACGAATCTTTTTAAATTAAACATCCTTTTTTCACTTCTTACGCTTCTTAGCTCACGAAATAATTAAAAATTCTACAATTGTGAGCAAGCGAAAAATTCGATAAAACGTATTCAGAGTAAAAATAAATAATAGAGTCAAGTAGTACAGAGATAATTACAAGTGATTAGACGAACCGTCAAGATCTAGTAAATTTTATTGCACCCTCTTCTCGTGCGTCGTATTTTGTTAAGTAATAAAAGGCATAATCAGTTGATCTTACAATCTAAAGTCATAATCGTTTAATTAATAAATTAAACTACCTTTCATAAATTTTCACGATAGTAGATGTTTTATAGTATTAAATAGTAGATCTTGTCACTTAGCTGTAAAAACATAACTCCAAGGTAAAAGAAAAAAGAGAGAGAACATCGCGGCCGCAGTTATGAGATCGCATTTTTTTAATTGACCTTTACACTCCTATCTCGAGTACATAAAGAATGAGAAGTATAAATATAAACCGAGTAAAACGAGATGGTAAAGGGAACAAAGAGGGAAAGAGGTAGAGAATACCATCGTTATTTATGCGATAGCGCGTTCCGCCGCAAACGTTGGGATGCGCGTCGTTGACAAATACACCCCGGAGAAATTGATCATAAATCCGGAAAAATGGCGCTTTTGCCAGTTTTCACGAGCGCCCCGTATACGTCCAGAACGGTATTTTCGGTTCCTCCACACGAATGGAATTTATTACGGATTATTTGCGAGATGGGCATACTGAGTAGAGAGTCCCTCTTCCATGTCTATGGGATATATGAAACCCGAGGTTCGAGAGTCAAACCATTAATTGTCGGATTCGCCGACTTTTCCGGATGTCTTATAATGGGTGCGCTTATCTGGAGGTGGATACGTTTTGTTATTTTTTCATCCCTTGTATGTAAGTTTGACCGGATCAACTAAGTGAATAAAATGAGGATTTGCATTCATTTCAATCTCAACTTTCGTAAAATTGATGTGTACGTTCAATTTTCGTTATTAAATAAATTTAATTTATTTCTATATTGTTTTTAAACGGACAAATATAACGCCTGGAAGATATAAACAAATATGATTTCAGGAATTCGAACAAAATGAGATTCTTGATCAATCGCAAATAATCGTTAAATTATACTTTTAAATAGATAAACATCTTTTTTATTCGAAATGAACAGCGCATGGATGAGCGGGCAAGGTTTTATCAATTTATTTTCTTTTTAATTGCGTGAATAATGACGAGACTGTATAAATATGCATAATATGTAAATGATTATATAACCTTCGTTTACGTAACATAGCCTGCGATCGCGCGTTGATTCTCCGAGCATTAAATCGTTGAAAGCGTTCGCGGGTCACGCTTCACTGCGATCAGTAAGTAGAGAAGCTCAACTTGCTTTCATCCCGAAATTCACTCAGCAAAGTTTCCAAACGCGAAGATACGTTATATGGGACCAGTTTGAGAATCGATATTAGTTTTTACTTCGTTCTAGCTTTTCAACCTTTGGATAATCGAATACCTTCGAATCTTTGCAAATTTCACTCCGTAATCTTCTTTCGGTTACTCAATATCCAAACTGTATGTAAATTTATTCAAGTACCTAAATCATTTACACTTCATCGAGTTTACTTAGTTAATTATTATCATTAAATTGATTTTTTTATATATTCCAGTATGACATTTTTGATATGAATATTTATAAAATTTGCATTTGCAGAGATGAACATGCTACTTTCGAAAATTGATCGTATGTATGTACATATAAGTATCCTCTTCAATAGTCAATATTTATTAATTTACTCAAGTTCTAATAAAAACAAAATATTTATAAGAGTGATGGTCGATTTGGTACTGGATTTATTTGAAGTATTTAATCATTGTGGTACAATTAATAATCCAAATTAATTAGTTTTTGTTTGTTTGAGTACATTGAATCGTTTCTCTTATGCCAATTCTTTAGGAGGCTGTATTTGTAAGTATCATTATTTATGACTTCAACAAAAAGTTTTACGCGGTCTTGTTTGCAAATACATAATAAACCTTTTATCGCTAATTAGTATATATGATGTGATAGGAGTGTCAAGTCATTGTAAAAATTTGAACACTAAAAGACCATACAGTGTTTATTGAGGTATCTATATTTATCGAGATAATCGATGAAAAATACGTACAAAGTATATAATTCGAAAATGTGCTAAAAATCTTTTCATTTTTTAACTACTCAGGTTTTTCATGCCAAACAAGTTGATTGTAGTTTACTTTTATTCATACAATAAGTCGTTAAATATATTATTTACAATTGTCAATTACATATCAAGAAATAAAAGCTGTTGGATTCTTCGGGTATACGGTAAATCAATCGAATAGGTAGAAAAGGGCAAGAGAATCGAACTCTTAGGAGTAAAAGAAAGTGGACGTCGAGCCCTTTGCGACAAAGGAGTGGTTGGAGCGCACTCCGAGGCGGCCTCGATCCAATTACCGAGCCAAGTTTTCGCCAAAGCACACCACCATTGGCGTCGGCAAGTTTGCACAGTCGGACGTGTCGGCCCGTGGAAGAGAAGACCCGGCACTCGAGCTTTAGAAGGTTCCAAAGCTCGAAAACGAACTCGGCACGCGGGGCTGCCCCTCACTATCTCGAGAGTCGTCGTTTCGCGTGGCAAATTAGGTCATGACCCCATCGACACTGACGAAGTTGAGAGAGTCCAGTGATTCACCTCTTTCTCGAATCGTCAATTTCATTGCGATGATTTTCTTCTATATATAAATTAGCGCCACAAATTGTCAATCCCGTACTTTCTCGATTTTTATATAAACTTTTTCGTTATAATGAATGAGCGACAAAAAGATCAACATTTTCCTTACATTATCAAGCAGTATACACGGACAATGGTTCGGATCAACAAAGTTTCAACCGCAAGACAATTTACAATGTCCTATTGGCTACAATTATACTAAAACTGTTTATTTCTGTAATTAGAAATAGCTATAAAATAAATTTGGATACTTTGGTTCTGCTTCACGAGAGTAGCAAATTTGGGAACGACTTGTTTTAAAGTTTATAATTGGCCAGAAATTTGAGAAGGGATTACGACTGAATTTTAATCACTGTAGTATAATTATAATAAATTACGAGTATCATACGTGCAATTTCAAGATACCGACGAGTCGCGAAAAGTCAACCCATTTATTAATGTATAAACCTACTATTTTTATCACTTGCGATAAATTGAATCGTCATTTGATGTTTAGTTTTAATTTCTGAATCTTCGAAATAAATACACATAAAATGAAAATAAAAATGCACAAACACTCGAGAAAATGTAATCAACGTTTAAATAAAAAGTAACTTCAGTCTTTGTTTCTGTTCCCTCGAGCGCACAGTATACGATTCTTTTCCATACATCAAGCCCCGCGCAGCATCGCATTTTCAAGGCATATACAAGTGCAGTAAGACAGACAGAGGCAATAATCACGCGCGACACAAAAAAAAGATAGGTAGTCGACGAGGGATAAAAAGAAAGTTGAGAAAAAGAAACTTAGTTTGGGCGAGATGGTTACACAACGTAAGAGAGAAAGAGATAATTCAGATTCACGAGAGTAGTACACAAAGAAGGCGCTGCATTGATAAAAAAAGCACGAAATAACCGAAGTAAAGAGTGACAACTCTTCCGTCACTTTATTGGTTTTTCCGGAGGTACTTCCTTTTAATGCGGTCGGATGCTTCGTAAACGAATCGAAAAAGCAGCGGAATGAAAAGCGTGAGCGAATCTTAGAATTAGAGGCCAACCTTTTTTTATCTCTCTCTCTTTCTCTCTTCCACTCTTCATCCGACGGAATTCAAGCGAAGCTTTTCTTTGAACCTCGGAAAGGCGTTTGTTTGCTCAACCACTTGCAAGTAAGTGCGTATGTGAATTTGTCGGTTTTCCTTTTTCACGTTTTTCTCGCACTCTACACGTTGATTCGAGCGTATCTTTTCATCTTGTGGCTGATGGATAACGAATTAGCGGAACTAAGATCAGTCGTAAAAATACATAGTGTACGTATAGAAATGTGAAAAGTATTTCAATGTTATTATGACAACTCGCTCGACTTTTATTTCGAAAACACTTTTTCGGTTCATTACCAAACCACGATGAATCGTTGACTTTTTATATTTCCTTTGACCTGTATTATATTTCCATACGACTGAAAATATTTTTATATATTGTCAAATTAATTGTTTAATTGCTTTTTATTTTAAACTTAAATATTTTTAAAATTATTATTAGAACTGTTGTATATTTAATTGTTGATATTCACAGTTACATAAAAGAATAGGATGACAAAAATTATTGATAGTTTTGGAATATTTCATATACATATATTTTCCAATGATTCGATATTGAATACTTAGATATTTTTTTGAATAATTTACCTAAGGAGAATTGAACTTTCAACGAAATTCCTTTATGAAAATAATTTACATACCATCCAATATTTGTAGTTTCATACTGTTATATTTATTAATATTTACATATCTACGATATAGTGTTGTAGAATTTGAGTGAAACGTAATTGTTATTAAAAATAGTAGTTTAATTTTATTTTTCGTGTAGAGATTTTTCCTTTGCAATATCAAAAATTTGAAAAATGTTTGTCACTCGATATCCATGTTGATTTATATAAAATTTTTCTTTATCAAAAATATGTTTTTCAATGTTTAACCATAACCTATTATTTTTTAACGTTTTTAATTTCCGGTTTGCATGAAGTTTGACTATGCGTTCGCGTTCCGGAAATTTAAAAGTTCTAGAAAATATAACTTTTTTTACGTTAATAATTGAAAGTACAAACAGAAAATTCAGCGATACAGTTTCTATTCTACGTTTACCATTAGAATAAAAAATATTTCATAAATAAATGAAAGTCTTAGTTGTTAGTATAAAATTTTCAGAAAAAGTATAATTAAATTCAAAATGAAACATGGCTTTCGATTCCACAAATGGACGTATAATGCTTAAAAATTATTGATAATATATTCATCGTTGCATCGGTTGTATATCGCTTTGTAACAGGTTCGACGGATCGACAGAGTGCATATTTTTTGCTGTTAAAGCAAAAACTGGCGGTGGTTTACTGGCTGCGTGGAATTGAAGTTTTCTTGTAAAACTGACGAAACTGACGAGCGCGTTCGCTCACTCAAAAAGGTTGTGATGACCACTAGGGCCCTTTTTATCATTACGGGCAAGCATCACACCCGGGTTGAGTGAGTTCACGCGATCGTCATCTGTGACATATTCTCCATCCTTTCATGGCTTTTTCTTTCTTCAGGCGATCTTCATTTTCTTCGGATATCATGTAATATTTATTACTCGACTCTGGATCTATGATCCTCGGTAATTTTCGAATATTACGTGAAATTTCAGCGAAAAACTAGTACAAATAAGATGAACTAAATACACATATTTCGTTATTCTGTGTTTATACATGAATTAAATCCAAAGGATTAAAAAAGAACAGTGATTTATTAATCGCACAACAAACTATTATAATGTTTTGTATACGTATTTTACATATTTCACTTTTACGAGGTAATTAAAACACTAATTACAAAAAGATTCCATCGACATTCTTTTTTTACAATACTGAAGTTGAGGAGGTTAATTAAAAGCGAAAGTTTACAACTCACGAAAAGACGATTAAGTTTTCAACACGGTTGAAGCCGTACGTTAACGAACCCCCTTTGATGTGTCAAGTTTCACTTTAGTTTTGACTGCGGAAACTAACCTTTCTTCGTGTGTGCGTCGTTAATTCGATTACTATAGAACCATCTTAATTTAGAGAAGCGTATTTATCGAAACTATTCGAATGCGCATATAAAAATAACATATACGATAAATTTATCCTTATATCCATTTGTATAATTATATCTTAATTTATAACATTTATAATATCTTCATTCGTGCGGCATATTTATAAAATCGTTCTACATAATGTAAAATTATAACGAATAAAAAATGTATAAAATATATTTATAAAAATATAAGAATACGCGAGGTATGTATATCTTTTAGTCTACGCTATAAATATAACGGGTGACACAGAAGCACATATGACTATCCTAATTTGATCTGAAATCGACAGAAAGACCACTATAACATTGAATTTTGAAGTAAGAGTCAAAGATCGATCGATCACGATGCAACGTAATACAAAACTGGAGGGGTAGAAAAGAGAGAGAGAGAGAGAGGAGTGGTTGAGTTCTCTCTCGTATACACCGAAGAGTCAAGTTGGAACAAGCGCCAGGTCCAACTCGAAGGGAAATTTCCGTGCGTCATGTCGTTGACTGTCAAGTGTTCGTATCGTTCGACTCGAATTCAAACTATCCTGGGTGCATTGTATCGATTCGGAAACTCGAGAGTCTACGAATATGATCCCTATACCGAATCCATAAAAAAGTCGAGCGGTAACGCGTAACACGATATTTTTTTTCAAAGTGAGAATTCCTCTGCGACCTGCCTCTTCTCTTTTTTTGCACCTCTCTGTTACTTTCTCTCACTCTCTCTCACTCTCTCTCTCTCTCTCTCTGTCTCTCTCCACCTACCTATCTTTATCTTTCGTTTCCTCTATCTATTTTAAATTCGATCGTTATTCGATTTGAACTCCAAGTGCTGAGCGCATACTTGTCTTTTTCTTATTTCGTCGTTTTGTCCATTGCATTTAAAATCTTGCGAATAAGTACATGCAAAGAAACGTCGTTCGGGTAGACTTTATAATTTATCAATTCATTTCGTCAAACTAGCTGCAGTCTCTTATAAAAAAAATGATTGTTTAATGTTTTACCAAATTTAATCAAAATAAAATCTTTAAATTGATCACCCTATAACTTAAAACGCACAGGCTAAGTAAATAATCAAAGCCATGTGCTGTAAAAAAAAGTTTAATAAAAGTTAAACTTACATACTTCCGCATTTAAATTGGAACTTTAAAAATGTCGAAATTCCGGGTAAATTATTTAAAACCACCCGCAATCCATTATGCTCTAATTTACCCGAGCAAAAGTCAATCGTATATAAAGATTAAAATACGAAATTCACTTGGTTCGAAAGTTACGAAACTGTGGACTCGAAAAAGCGAAACTTTTATTTTTAAAATCCTGACACCAGTTATAGAAGGAAAAATCTTTTAAGTACTCTTGTAACGAGAGACGTCGCGGATGGCAACTATATAATACAAGTTAGAAGCGAGGTGACTGGCGTAAAGTATACCGTGCGCTAAAAGGTGGCTTCGACATATTAACGCTAAAAGGTAGTGCTCTGCAGCTCAGTAATGAACATCGGAAGGCGTTGCTACCTCGTCAAGGTACAAGAGGTGTGATTTACAGAGATCGAGGGGTAGAAATGCAAAGGACCTAAATGAGAGATTGATTTCATAGGTTATATAGTTAGATCTTATGCCTCTTTAATGTAGCCTTTGATCTTATAAAGTGCAATTCGATATTGATAAATCGATAATATTTCATTTCTAATGACGTTAGAATATTATTTAGCTCTTCTTGTTTGTATTTCTAAGCAGAAAATAAATTACATGCCAGTATAGACACTGCAAATTGTATACGATTGATATTACCATTATTGAATCCATGCAAGTTTATTGTACCCATTGTTTATTATTTTGATTAAATGTGCGTAATGTTTAACTGTAATATGAAATGATAAATTTCAATATGAAGATGTACAAACAATGTTTTATCACGTAAAATTCGCACAGTTATATTTTTCTACAGATTATATTTATTTATTGTTTAATATTTAAATAATTCTTCAGAATATTCAACAAAAGTTCCAATCTTTACTTTATTAAGTATGGTTTGATTAGTTCTACATTCTCGGAATTAATTTAATAGACTAAAATTTAAATCATATACGTCAAAAAAAAATTTTCACAAATTTACAAACGCTGGGACAATAGATAAACTTGCTAAATTCATACTGTCTAGTTATAATATTTAATCTCGTGCAATAGATTCACTTTGAGCACACAATTTCATACAATTAATTTTACAAATAGAACACAACAAGAGAAATACGTGGTTAACCACAAATTTTGGTAACGGATGGACATTTTGTTAAACCGGGTAGACTGTAATCGCAGTTAGTAAGTGCACTTGAAAATAGGAATAAACATCCTGAATAAGATTATGGTCCACAAACTGAGGAGTTAAGAGGGATGATTTGCCAACATCCAGGTGTGACAGTGTCTTGAGCGCAGATTAACAAAAGGACCAGGTTCCGTAGGTTCGCGCTACCACACGTCATTTAATTATCTCGACGGCGGCTGGGCTTCGGTGGTTTACGTGCGCATTCGCTGTGATTAATAGCTAATTAAGTCGCGGAGGCGCGGCACCGTCAGCTGAAATGCGCGAGGTACGCGCGTGCCTGCCAAGCTGCAATTTATTCATGCCTCCCTCCTATGCGTGCATGTCCGAGACGTACATTACACCGATGACCCCCTGGGTTTCTACCACTCTCGGTAGATGTGTATGCCCTTCACTTTTTCGTCAAACTCGGTTCTATTATTTATTCCATTTTTTTCTCATATTAGTTTGAGTGAACTCACTTTTTTTAAATCTTTTTCTACAATCTATACGTCAACTTGTTTATTTTTTTACTAAGTACTTCTATTCTATCGTGTATATTTTAATTTGGTAACCATCTAATTTAGTAAAATCATATCGAAAATCAAATATTAAATATTAATTATTAAATTACTTATTATTTTTTACTTTATTCCTTGACTGACTTTTTTTATTAAATTTTATAACGTAATTCCAAATCGTTCATTTCAATAAAAGTTTGTAAAACTTCGCTTTTTTAAGTTCAAAGTCATAAAAATGTTATTGACTTTAAATAACGTACTTATGGGTATTTTGATATTAAAAGCTATAATGACAGTATTTAAATTTTACATAAGAGAACTTCTATTGCAACCTATTATAACTTTTCATGAAATTATGGTAGCGAGTGTCGAGCAAATAAGAAATTGATATCACGCAGTAACAATTTCAAGTTAATAATCTTATTTAACGATGAGTTACACATAATTTTCAATGTATTTTACATAAATTTTAACATTTGAATTTTATATTGACATCGGGAAGGATGCAGTGTAACAGGAAGTCTGCATTCTAACGAATACTTTTCAGCGATTGTATGATTTTCTTATTAGGAAATAAAATTGTACATCTTCTGATTAATTAACAAAATAATTGGATAAATATTTTATGAAAGTAATATTTTGAAAATAAATTATATATTTACGTAAATTATAATAAAACTAATAAAGATTATCATATTTTTGAAAAAAATGACTACGTTATAAAATTTTCTATAGACCAAAAACAGTTTTTCCTCTTAATAATTCTGTTACTTCTACGTACAACATTCAAGTGAAATAGAATAGACCATGTACTAACAATATTACTGAGAAAAATCTGTTATTTTTCTTTGATGGAAAATTCTATATATATATATATATATTTCTTTGACGTACTCAAATTTTATAAAAGTCAAAGGGATAGAGATAGATTTTTCTTTGCGAAATATTTTATTACCGTCATTTATTTTGTAAAAAGAATTGTTCAAAAGACTTACGAACGTTCCTACAAGTTTTACAAATACGTTAAGTACAATGGCATATACATATCAGGTTAAGAAAGATCTCTTACCGAGTGTAGTAAACTCTGCGTAAGAACGGAAAAAGAAAACATTCCCCCAAAACACGCAACAATGGCGAAAAAGTGGTACAAGCATTATCCGAAAGCGTGCGAGGTAAGCGGTTTCGTCCTCTCTCCGAATTTTCCGGACTCACGCTCCTTTTACGCGTTCTCTCATAAATCGAGAAGGAGAATACCCAGCTAATACGCGTCCGGTGAATATCATCTCTCATTCCTTTTTTTTTCTCTCGACCGACTCATATCAAGCTTCTCATCCTCTCTCTCTCTCTCTTTCTCTTTCTAATATATGAAATCAGTTCGTTCTCCAAACTTTTCCAATCGTTTTACCTTTTTTGATAAAAAAAAAGGAAGAAAAATCCGCGGTAAGATAGTTTTTCTCCAAGTTTCAATCCCGATGACGTGGCAAGAAAGTCACATATATTCGATTTCAAAGAACGTTTGAGTAAGATACTTTAACATTTTCGATTTTGTAGCTCGTGTTTTCACTTGAATATTTTACTTATATCGACGTGTACTTGGCTTCAAGTCGTAAATGCGTAGTTCTCGGTTTTAGGAGTCAACATCCCGGAAAATTGGTTAGTTTAACGAGATTAACCGAGTACTGAATTGTTGTTCTTACGTTTACGCCCCGCAATGTAGCTATTTCGTGGGACATTTCTCTTCATTACCTCTAAATGACGAAGGGTGGGTAAAACTTTTTTTTTTACAGGTGAATAAATTTTTAGAATTTCCACCACCTCGTGTTGATATTCCTTTTTTAATTACTAACATTTAAACGAAACAATGTTTATCATTTGGTAAAAAAGTTATAAAAATATGTTATTAAACCTTTCCTTAAATCAGGATGATAATATTTTTACGTTATATATTACAAGTGGAAGACGCATGAATAAAAAAATAAAATTTATAACTCAATATATTTTAACAAGGTTCGTGAACAAGATTGCGAGTAATTTTAAACATTAAATTTTTATGATTGCAATCAGCTGATATTCATAGTTTGCAATTAAGTTTAGATTTTACAAACTATAATTAGCCAAATTATGGGTAATTATATATTGACACAGATCTCGTTTAGGTCAGTGAAACCACAATATAAATATTTACAAAACGTAGTATTCTTAAATATTCAAAATGTACTTGAAACGTTTAAACCAATAAAATAATAATAAACACCTATTGTACGCATAAATATTGGTACTAATTATTTAAATATAATCGACATATTATGTAATTCATTAATATTGTTATAATATGTTATTATAATACATTATTATAATAATTATTGAGTGCAATCGAATGCTCGCAAGAGCATATGATTAAACTTGTCATTTTAATAGTTTAATTTAAATTTCGATTCACTTTTCTCGCAAATATCCAGTATGTACCAATTTCATCGAATTTTCCACCAGAAATGGAATATACGGAAATCACGAAATTGCATTAAAACTGCAAACAGTTCAGCAAATATTTAATATTTCGAGAATTTAATTTGTAAAATATGCAAATAAAGTGATTACACACATGTAGAATAATAAAAGAATTTTCGTTGCCCATCAAATTGACAAAAAAATATGGCGTTCGACGAGAAAAAAAAACCATTTGATTGTTTTATTATATATAATTTATACGAGATCTTTTCATATGTTACGGTTGAAACGTGCTTTGTTTAAATTGCAATCGCATTTAAAGTTCCTTGTACACTTATTTCGGGTCTGCTTTTTAGTTTGCGCGAAAATTAGTATAAAATAAAATGATTTACTTAGGTATCCACGGATATTTTAATACGAAATTGAAAGTTTGTGCAGCATCTTTTAAAGATCAGTCGCTGCACGCGCGCATCTCGTAAACTTTTAAAGCCGCAGCCGCACCTGAAACGTACCCGTATTCGGTAGGCATACGCGTATACGTGTATATGTATATATTTCGAATAAAACTTTTTTCATGTCTCTGTGGTTGACTTTTCACATGAAAAATTACAACGGAAAAATTTTTCAGCGCAGTGCCGTAGCGCAGCCCGAGTTACTTTAAATTCGCAGTAAAGTCACTTTGGGAGAGTAATATTGCAAAGTGCTTTAATGCGATTTCGACGGGATGAAAATGAGCTTTCATCAGGGCTGCAGCCGCGACTAAATGATCAAAGTGCCGCCTGGACTATCTCTCTTTCTCTTGCAACACAGTGTCTCTCTATAACTAGCACTTCCCTACCCATTTTCTTCCTTTCGGCCTATCCCACTCCGGTGAACCGATAAAAAAGCCAACACGCGCACCGTCAACTTTTTTAAGCTACTCGACTACTATATACATATATATGTATCCGTTATCTCTATAGTTTTTTATGTAAATTATCTACTCATTCCTTCATCCTTTGACAGTATTTCATTACTTTTCAACTGGCTCGGCCATAGTTTAATCTAGGTATACATACGTATACGTACAAAAATATAATGCTGCTAAAGTGAAACGATCAAAATCATAAAAGAGTGCAAGGTGTACTATATACATGTACGTGTATAAGTGCACTTTTTGACCTCCTATTAAATTATCAGTTAACTTTATTATATACTTCATTTTCCTGTAATTGCCTTTTGATCGAGGGTTTAAAATGAAAAATTCCATATAATCACATGATTCTATTTGCGCATATATATAGGACGTAGCACGTAGTAAATAAATTTTAAAAAAGAATGGATGCTCTGTCTGCCTCTGCATATGACACGTCCTAAACTCTTTTTTAGAGGAATTATATTTTAATACCGACCATACCTAGCAGTAATTAACCCAGTTTTACTTTAAGAATATATATATTTAAGTGTGTACGTATTGAAGAAATATTAATATTATAATGTATATTATAAATCGATTGAGTCAATATATATTCGATTAGTCAAATGATAATTTAAAATAAAATAATCTCAACCATACTGATGCCGTATCTAATTACGAATATATTTGATTTCATTACAGTTTTTCTAGTAGCTCATCTTATAAAAATGTATACAATTATATGCGTCGAATGAAAGTTTCTTACGTCCGCCGCAAAACTTTTCGGTTCTATTAAACACAATAACGCAATTACTAAACTTCTGGATAATTTTGAAAATATCCGAAAAGTGTTATAATTTATGCATTTTGTTAATGGTGGATCGAAAAAATTTCGACGAATTTCAGTCGACTAAAAATCACTTAAAACTGCAACTTGAAGTATAACTCATTTTGAAACAAGAAACTAAATCCCTTCGACCCCTTCTTTCCCCAAAAAAGTCAACTCTACATAGTTAAAATTCTAGTAACTTGAACCCTCAAGCGTCCCGAAGGAAAGTCTAGAAGAAATAAAAATTCCAACCGCACATACGTATCCAGGACTCATCACGAGACAGAGAGTAAAAAAAGAAGGCTAGAGCGACGATTCGCTGAGCAATGGAGCGTCGAGCGCGCGAGTTTCTTGTCGTGGGTTGCCGCAAAAGAACCCGTCGCTTCTGGGCAAAGAAAAAGCACTGGGAAATCTCGAGCGTTCGCTTTTTACTTGCAAAAATTTCTTGCAATTTTGCGTCCGGGACAGTCAGCAACAAAAAAAAATAAACGAAAAGAAAAAGACAGAAGTCGAAAGAAAGAAGCGGTACAACTGTTAAAGAAACTTTATTCTCGGTTTAATATTTTATGCCCGTTGGTGTTTGACGGACCGACGTTATATCGTATAGATATACATATTTAACGTATTTAACGGTAAGTAGAGTTACATTGTTGTAAGAAAATATAAACCGTTACTCATTTGTATCTATTGAAAGAAAAGCAGCGAAGTTTCAGTTGTTGATAAAAGAAGATTAATGGCGTAAGTATAAGTATGGTACAATATAGATCTTAAAAAAAGATTTATTTTAATAATTCAAATATATTTTCACATTATTGGCGACGTTCAACAACATAAAAAATCTTATATTTACGAAATTTTAAACAATTATAACTAACTACTAATTATAACGTACGTGCACATTTAATTAATATACATGTTTATATCGAGAATATTTGAACGCCGTAATACTATTTCTTACAAAGTAAATAGTTAATTAAAATTCAATAATACTCATTAATGTACGTAACATGTTATTTGCATCAAATTAAACATAATCAAACATATAACGCTAATACAAATAATGAAAAATAAATTAGTTATGGTACGAATAGTATAACGATAATAATCAAACGCGGCAACGCGAAAGATGTTAAAAGTAAAATGAAGAAAATTGACTTATGTTCGTACAAAAATTGGAAAGCATTTGTCGAGTGTTGCGAACGGAAGGTGGTGTTTCCAACGAATAAACAGCTCCTCTCATCAGTTACGCGAAAAAATTTCGCTATTCTATATTTTCTATTATTATCTTTGCGTCTCTTTTTGCCGTTCCAAAGAGAAAAATTTATAACATTGAACAAAAAATTATAATTTTTTTTCAAACCATATTTTTATACAGTTATATATGAATACCCTTAATACAATTTGAAAATCTGGAATAATCAAATTATTATTTATTTCTGAAAGATAGTTTTACATTATAAAAATTTTATAATTTCTTTTTTTTAATTTAACAGTTTCGTAGCGAAAGCAGCGTATACCAAAGTAATGTACATCAACAACAACAACAAGAACTCGTATAAAACTTTTTTCTGATATATTTTTTTTAGAAAAACAACGCTACCAAACAGTTAGCATTAGCTGTTTTTTTTCCTGTAAAGTTTTATACTCGTCGAATTGCGTACGCGCAACAAAGGTTTACCTTTTCCAAGTTTCCGAGGTACATGGACGAGAACCAGAATTGTTTGTCTTTGAGTTTCGTTCGTAAGTTGGATTGTGCATAGTGCGTCTCTGGAATGCGTGAACGCTGTCAAGCGATTTAGTTGTATCGTTTTGCAATGTGACATTTTGCTATGCTCTGACGCCAAAGCTTTTTTGCTTTAGGTGTTTGTGTTTCCTTTGGTAAAATTAAGTTTTAAATGTTTATGTATATATGATTATAGCAACGATGGTTGTTAGATCATTAATTACAAAGACTACATATTTAAAATGTAAAGTAAATTAAAACATACTTTTCATTATATGAAATGCTTTCTTGCTTTGTTGATAGGTGTCAAAGTAAACATTTTTTAAATAACAAAGACACAATTGCTAAAGTAATTGATAACTTACAGTTCGTTGATTTGGATTAAAAACATAACGTTTTAAAGATTCTCATGGCACTTACCTGAAACAGAAAGAGACAAGAAAAATTAGTAATTCATAAACATTAAACAAATAACACAATAATGAAATGCATTATTCAAATATCGTTAAAATAATAATAGGTATAACCGCGTGTTTTCGTCAAATTGAATTAAGTTCATAATTCTAGAAACCCGTGGTTATTTATTTCTAGAATAGCTGGGGCAACAATTCTCGAATATCAAAATATAACACGGTTTTACATAATTTCATAAAGCAGAATTGTATTTCCGAAACGCGCGAATATACATATATACACAAGAATAAATAAATGTCAATGGGTTTCGGGAGTAAGAGAGAGAGATAGCAGTTATATAAAAAGAAAACATCCTCGAACGAAGTGTTTGCAAATGTGAACTCCAAGAATCCACCTCTATCTCTTTCTCTATTTCTCTCCTTTTGCACCCGGACTTTTCTTAAGGCGCATCCTCGAGGGCTATAAGTAAAGTCGAAATCGATGATTCAATTATCGAGAGACGAAATAGCGTTTTCTCCATCCCACGTTTTGAAACTCGAATAAAGCGCACCTTAAAGATTTCCCAAGAGGCTCACGGGAGGGAAAAAACGAAGCGCTGCGAAGAAAAATTCAACCGAATCTCGAGAGGCAAACTGGATAACGTCGGACCGTACGCACGGCTTTATCCTTTGGATCTTGGAGCCTCGTTACATACCCACGACGATATCGTTGTCTTGAAATCGTTTCTCCTTTTTTTCTTTTTGACGGTCGTTTCCGTAAACTAAATGGCAATGTAATGACGCTCGTGCAAATATGGCGAGCGTAACCTAATGTCTATATGGACTAATTAAAAGGAATGTTACGATTTGGTACACGTTCTCATTTCGATGGCAAAAGCGCACGGTTCTTGTTTTCCCGTAAAGTATTATATTACAAAGTTTATTTTTTGTTATGTTATTTACTATAATTGTAATGATTGTATTGCACATTCCCTTATGGATATCTAATTTGATGAAATTTACGTAATTATTTATTAATTTCTACTTAACGTCTGCCGTACCTTTCATCAAAGCTTTATACTTTGATTTTTGAAAATATATTATAAAAATATTTATTAAGGACTAAAAAATGCGTTTTGGAAATAAAACGTCATACAATTAGTATTTATTTAATTTTTTAAAAGAATATAAGCAAACTATTTACGTACGTACCCTAAAGGATTGATTAAAAACAATTAAAAAAAAAGGTTTCAAACCATTATGAGAAACTTTTAAATTCAGTGAATTTCGAGAGCGTTATGGATAGGTAACATGAAAAATACACGTCAAGCTCAGTCGCAATGGTGATATGAAAAGCTCGTTTGGCGAAAAATACGTGAATCTCAAAAACAAAAATCAGCGAGAATGACGCGTCACATTGCCGCGGGTCGCACGCAGGTAAAAAAAGTCAGAGGCGAGTCAAAGAGGACGGGTTTACGACTAGCAAACGGTGACAATGCCTGAGATGCAAGTCGATTGTGTAATGCATTCCATTATACTTTCTAATGCGCTCTGTGTAACAATGTACATTATAAACTAAAATTTTAATTTTTTAAAAAGCATTCAAGCGTAAATACGCAAAAAAAATACATTAGGAATATTGTCTTTTACCCCTTGTAAAAAAAGTAAAATATTATATCATTTGACTTTATGTTGAAGAAGTGTTTGATGTTCGCAGAGATTAAACGTTTGTACGGGTAGAAAATATATATTTTGCATCTATGCTTTCGTCTCTAAAGTAATCATTACTGTTTTTCCTCTCCTATAAAACAAAAAGTCTTATAAGTCCATATTGAAAAATCGATAGCTATCAGAAAGTTTTCTCCTTTCCGAGCCAAAGAACTGCCCGTAACTTAGCAAATTTCAATATCGAATTTTCTCTTAGCCTCTACACATATAGGGGAAATGCGATATGCAACGAGCAAATAATGGCGATTACCTGAATCAGTTCACTCGAGTTTCTCACAAGGTACAAAATCTGACAAAAGTAGAGCTTGCGAAGTAATCGAAAACTCAGAGGTATACCGAGAATCCATTCGATTGGCTAAACTTCCAACTAGTTGAACGTTCTCTTTTTTTTGTCTACGTATAAATGGCTGTGTAAAGAATAAAGTGAGTTTGGTGTAGATGTGTAAATCGGTGTCCTCTCTCTTTCTCCCCTCGTTGATTTCTTATGGGATCGGCACACCCAGCAGAAACAGACTTCGATAAAACTTGTGGACCGACATCGTCCTCAGTCTCATATTTCTTTTCACTTTCTCTTATTCTCTTTCCTTTTTCATACGTTCTAATTCTTTGTTCTCTCATAACCAGATCTTTTCTCTTTTTATTATTATTATTATATATACGATCTCTAAGAATTTCGATATTCCATTGGGTTTAAATATCTTTTATATATCTGGATTAGTTTCTTTTCTATATAAAGAAACTCGCTCATATTTCTGTATAATAATGAATAACGAAAAAGCATTCTCTTTGAACATCAACCTTTATTTACTTTTGAATTATAACCGCGAGATTAATGTAGATGCAATCTTCCTGTACTTAAAAAATATTAAATTTTCCCGGTGTGTAAGTATTATTATTATAAAAAGAATTATAGTGCCACGATATGAGCACAAATGAGCAATAATTTATCGTAAAATCAATTTTGGAGATTCATTTATCGAGATAACACCGCAAGAAAAATGTACGTAATTAAACAACCGAATGATTCATTTATCGAATCGACGAAATTTATCCGTTTCTTTCGAATCTCATTTTCGAAGCTCCGTCTCGATCCGTTCTCTTTCAGTTTCCATTGGAACGCCTACTATTGGGCCCATCGTTATTACGAGACGAAATAGAATCTGGAAGGTATCCAACGATTTTACCGGATTCTCTCGAAAGTCTGGTTTAAAATCTCCGATATCCGTTTTGTTGGGCGAAAAAAGAGTTTTCCCGTTTGGTATTACTTTTCTCGCACTCCGTCACCCAAATCTCGTCTTTTTCTCCGAAGGTATAGAAGCCCGCATAAAGCGAAGATCGGGAATCTAATTGGACGACTCGTCAGGTGGTTATTATTATAAAGCTTTAAATTCTTCTTTCATGGATGGCTCTGTGAATGCGATAAGCGTTATTTCTACGTGGGAATGAAAATATTTAAAGTAAGACGATTTTCCCGCCGCTAATTGGCCTAGAATCCTGCGCCAGTCAGAGCGTTATAGGAATAATACCGCGTACCGTACTATCGAGATAAATTCGGGGCCGGAGGAGGAGGAGGAGAGTTACGAATAATTGGTAGTGAAAGATAGGACGGTGGAGTTGATTATAGGGAATTGCAAGTTTTATTGAATTATCGATTACGTCCAATTCAATTCAACAGTGATTCGACTTACAAAAGCGTCATTTTCACGGGCTAGAAGTGTACGAAAGGTGTACCGGGGATCTTCGGGCTTTTTCATATCAAACTGCTGCATTGTTAATCAATTGGCTATATTTCCCATTGGCAATCTAACAAAGGATATTACTTTTATATTTTTCAACATTTGCATTAAAATATGGTGGATATAACTTTTGATTAAAATTTTTATATCGACGAATTTCTTCATTTATTAAGAACCGCATAGGAATATGATACACATATACGTATTAGTATGGTTTTGCTTAATTTGATTTACTTTTAATAAAATATATGGGAATTACGCTGTAGAACTATCACATACGCGTAATTGGATGATCGTGCCTCGAAATCTAATATCAACGTAAACGCGTCGAGTAATTTTTGCCATTACTTGTATCGTAAGACACGTGATATGGCGTATTAAATATTCGAATATAACTTGGGATTTCTGCCAAAATACGTAATGAAATGTTTATGAAATATTTAGGAGATAGTGAGGGAAGATGTGCGAGTAAGAACTACTTATATAGATGTGTATATATATATTAGAGTTTCAGGAGGTAGGCGTTATGAATTACAAAGACGACTCAAGGGAATAGACGATTTTCTCAAAACGGCTAACCATCCAAACCCAATGCAGCCCTAGGGATGGTTACAGGAATGTCCTTTAAACTGTTCGATGATAGGAGAAAGCCACGATAGTCGAGAAAAGATATGGTAATTGGTTTCAAAATTGTTACTACGTTCCTATTCAATGGGAACAATTTCTGTTAGATAGGATCTCCCTTATCAACGATTAGACTGTTTAACTATAAAATTACTTTAAAATATTACAATTTCTTAATTGATTGTGATTTTTCATTTTATCAGATTTATTCAATTTCACAAAGATACTCGAGGACGCGCTACGAATTTTAATTAGTCCGAGGGAATTGCAGGGTGCAACCATAAAGGAGGAAAAATTATAATATTATATGTAGATATTGTTAATAAAGAAGATTAAGAGAAATAGGCGAATATGCCAGAGAATGATAAATTACTGGACACGAAACACCGAGTAAGAATTTTTTGTTGCTGTTGTTGTTGGTTCTCACGATTCGAGGTCGATTGCAGGCCTCGAAATTATTCGCACGCTTGGCGCATCGACACTATGCGCGAGCCGGCGATTCATTAAACCCACAAGAAAGGTACTGCGCGGAGGGCTAATTGCATTCACTCTGGGTGCATCGCATTGCAGACATCGACCTGGAAATCCGGACACCCCTCTCGTAACTCAGCTTAACTGCCGAACGCTCTCTCGTTTTGGAGGCACGTGACCTCCTCTACCGTCACGTACCTTCAGCGTAACGTGTCTGAATTCAAGCCGAAAACCTTCCGCGACCAAGTCCACCGTTTTATACATCAAGGTATAGCCAAAAATGAGGTTACCCCTATTCGATGTTACACCTTCCGCTTCCTATATATTCCGTTCCGTCTATACGATCATTATCACGATGATTATAATACACATAGGTACACGGAGAGAAATATCTCATAAAAATTGTAAGTAATTTCAGGGGAAATTTTACCATGAAGTCTTGTAAACGTGGGACGTTCTGCATTCATTGCAATTTTTACCATGAACTTCTTGTAATTTTTCCCCCGATATCTTAGTATAGGCAAAAGTAGCGCTTGGACCGTAAGAAAAAATTTGTTCGTACCGACTCTTCTAAGTTTCTCCCTCTCAAGATAACGCGCGCGCATGTGACTTAGAATGCAGAGGTTAAATGTATACGCCGAACCGATCGCCGGCCGGTGTACGTATACAGTGTCTATTCGATGCGGTTATATTCAACGAAATCCAGTTCTGTGTAAAACCTTGCTGCATATTTCTAACAACTTTTTACAGATATGTAAGTATTTTATATTCATGAGAAAATTGAAGTAATGTACAGTAAGGAGTAAGTAATGTACACTTCAGTTAAACTTTCTATTCAAAAGTTACATTGATATAAATAAATTATACACAAATCAATATGGTGAGAAAATACGTTTTACAAAGAGCTGCAACATTAATACGTAAAACTTTAATTTTATAGGAAAGGAGAGCTTGGCCGATCGGTCATTAAAATGTAAGTGTCGAATATTTCTACAGCGATACATTTCTAACCTATAATTTGTACCATTTCAATGCTGCATTGTTTATGTTCAGGATATTTACAATTTGTTGATGCAAAGTGCGGATGGCAAATCAATTTTGAAGCAGTATATAAATATATATATTCAATAAATAATACTTCATCAATGTGAATTATTTCTACACCCATTTACTATTTTAAAATAAATCTATAATTTTTAATAAATCTATTCATTATAAATTTGATTAATTAAAATTTTTTATTGCCTCAAAGTATTTGTTATTAATATATATGTACGTAATGAAACAATATAAATATTTATTATATCTATACTTGTTTATTAATTTGAAGTAAATGTTATAACTCTTAACGCTATTGATGTAGATTATGTTTCGCTTTAATTTTTTCGGTTAGGTAATTTTTACCAGGAAGTTCCTGGTAAAAATTACTGAAACGTCAAGACGTCCCACGTTTACAAGACTTCATGGTAAAATTTCCCCTGAAATTACTTACAATTTTTATGAGATATTTCTCTCCGTGTATACATTCCACCTTGTTATGGCTGTTTCGCTATTGCGTCTCTTGGGCATAAAAAGATATTACCTAAAAAATCGTGATTATACGTTACATTTTATAACGTAACGAATTTTTAATTAAATTTGTAATTAGGTAATATTTATTATTAATCTTAAGCAACTTGTTATACATTATTTTGTTACGTAAATCGTTAGTACGTTTTATAGATTATTATAGTAGAATTTATTTTTAAATAAAACAATTATTTATTGTTTTTGTAGATATTGTTAATAAAGAAGATTAAGAGAAATAGGCGAATATGCCAGAGAATGATAAATTACTGGACACGAAACACCCAGTAAGAATTTTTTGTTGCTGTTGTTGTTGGTTCTCACGATTCGAGGTCGATTGCAGGCCTCGAAATTATTCGCACGCTTGGCGCATCGACACTATGCGCGAGCCGGCGATTCATTAAACCCACAAGAAAGGTACTGCGCGGAGGGCTAATTGCATTCACTCTGGGTGCATCGCATTGCAGACATCGACCTGGAAATCCGGACACCCCCCTCGTAACTCAGCTTAACTGCCGAACGCTCTCTCGTTTTGGAGGCACGTGACCTCCTCTACCATCACGTACCTTCAGCGTAACGTGTCTGAATTCAAGCCGAAAACCTTCCGCGACCAAGTCCACCGTTTTATACATCAAGGTATAGCCAAAAATGAGGTTACCCCTATTCGATGTTACACCTTCCGCTTCCTATAACGTTCCGTCTATACGATCATTATCACGATGATTATAATACACATAGGTATACATTCCACCTTGTTATGGCTGTTTCGCTATTACGTCTCTTGGGCATAAAAAGATATTACCTAAAAAATCGTGATTATACGTTACATTTTATAACGTAACGAATTTTTAATTAAATTTGTAATTAGGTAATATTTATTATTAATCTTAAGCAACTTGTTATACATTATTTTGTTACGTAAATCGTTAGTACGTTTTATAGATTATTATAGTAGAATTTATTTTTAAATAAAACAATTATTTATTGTTTTTGTAGATCTGTTTGTAGTGTTACTTTTTTTTTAAATCGATCAATTTGTCATTAAGGTTAAAATTTTATAAATTGATTGGAATAATCTGCTGTTTACTGTAAGCTATCCATAACTTCAATAGAGTTAATTTGTTAACTTACTTATCACTTTCGGTTGAACTTTTGACTATTATACAGTAATTTCGTAACTACGGTTTTCTTGGTTATTTCGAAGAACACACGAAAGTGTCACAAACTATGCCAATTACAGTAAACAGAAGTCAAACTTCGGGGCTCTGTTTAGGAAGATTCTCTAACCTTGTCATAATACCTTAATTGACCATTAACCACCGTATTATTTCAGTACTAATCATGCAAATTTTGTTTACCAAGTTATTCCATAACTTTGCTATAGTTACATTACATTTTAGTAGAAAAAATAAATATTTTTTCAAAACGTGTGTATTTAGAAAGTTCAGCATGTAGACCAAAAAATTTTATAGCGTAATGGATAACTTTGTTATCCGGAATAATTTAGTTAGACCATCTTACGTTTTACTATCTTGTAAAAGAAGTTTTATGACTATGCGAGAAAAAAATGTTTGAGCGCACTTTCATAAAAAAGTTTTTGATAAATTAGCGCGTGTTTAAAGGATTTACTTCGTACTACTTATTCCTAACAGAATTATTCAGTAATTGGTTTTTATTAAATAAAATAAATTCTTGTTGCGCGTTGAATGTCTCTGTCACGAATGTATAAATAACAAACGTATTTTATAAAAAAACTATTGTATTGATCGAATAATAAGTTAAATTAAAAACTTTTAGCTTTTCAAACAAGTGTCGATAGAAATTCATGCAGAGTGAGTGAAGTGTGCGAGATAAATCGGAAACTCTCATGAAAATCAATCTTTTGTCGTCAAATTGGTTCTTATATGGCTTCAATATCCATTACCATTCCCGAAAATAACCAAAGTTTCTTCAACTTTCTGGAGAAGCAAGTGAAAAAGAAGAGTAAGGAAATAGGGAACCACGCGAGCGAAAGAGTGGAAGGCACTTGGCTTACGAAAATTAGCGAAGGCGCGCGCGCGCGCAAGCTAGCAAGCTCACGGGTGGGGTCTGCAGTTAGGTGAACGCCTTGCGGCTAGGCGTACTAATTACTTGAAAGCCTGCACTACTTCGACACTCTCTTCACCGCCTTCTGTCTACTCTCTCTCTCTCTCTCTCTCTTCTTTCTCTCTACGACCCTTTCATTCGGCCCCATTTCGCTTGCAAGCTTTTTATCCGTTTTTCTGACTTGCTTTACGAAATATTTCCTTTTTTTCCACCAAGGTCTATTTGCATTTTATATGTCAAATTCTGATTTACGTGCTTACGGCTTCGTTTATTTTTTTTTCTCTACTAATTTATTAAATTATAATTTGGCCAGTTTTTGGTTTTGCCTGTAACGTACCACTTTGTAATTCGGGTGTTTAATTCTCGTAAATTTCGAATGCATTTCGGATTTTCTTTTTTATAATACAGATGAGTTTTAATTTAAAACGATTAACGTTAAGGTGAAAAATTAGAGAATGTGAATTTTAAATTAGTTACATTGTTAAAATTCTACGAGCAAAGTTGAAGCAGGTGTAGAGAAAACTAAAATTAATTTTGAATTTTATGAACTTTTAACTAATGTATTCTTTTATTTCTGAAAGTTTAGTATAGTTTTTCAGCTACGTTTTACATTCTCTTTCAAATTTCTAGAATTGATAAATTAAGTTAGTCACTTTTATATAAATAAATAAGGATTTAGTATTATTTATTTCGAATTTAGATTACAAATTTTTTTACAAGACACATATCCTAATCATATTTCGTAAAAAACAATAACGAGGCGATTAATTTAATAAAATGATAATAAGTATATAACGTGTAACAGGAACATATGTGATCAGTAATCTCATTTCCTTAGTAATGGAGTATGTGTCAAGTCAAGCTTACATTGAGAATTTGCTCTATATATATAGAGAGAGAGAGCAACCTTTTGACTGGACACGTATTTGGTCGAATAGATGTAGGTGACCACGTCGATTTAGCTTCTCGTGCTTAGGAGCCTGAGAGAGGTAAAGATAGACGAGAAACTAAAAGCTCGAGCGCGTTCTGTGGAAATGGGAGCTACCTATAACCCTCATTAATTCGACCGATGGTACGCGCACCTCTCACTTATACCCTCTCTGTGTGACGGCACACTCGTGGCTAATAAAAGCGGCTTTGCCTCGCACGCAAGCTCTTCGAGACATGCTTCGCTACCACCACCGTTTCATCTTCTCGACAGGTTTGAATCTCGTTGATGCATCCTACAAGAATCCTCTTCTCTGCCTTCAACGATTTTAAGAGATACGATTTTACATATAACCTTGATTTAATCAATCGCTACTAATTGGGCTCTTTACAAGTCTTCCAAATATTCATTATGTTCATCGGGTTGTTACAATTTCTAGTATTAATATCCAATATCGTAACACGAATTAGCATTATAATTCCACTAAAACTTTCTCTAAATCACGATAATATTTTAAATATTGTCACGTTACAAACATTATTTTTCGGTAACTCTTTTTTTTAATACGAATTACATGAATAATATTGACATTAACATTTGATTTATGAAAGAATAATTATATTGCGAAATATCTTGCATTTTTTTTTTTTTTAATTTATTTATTTATTGTCGCATCAACTTCTGGAGAGTCATTAGCGACATCACATATATACATTATTTTACAGTTCATGTGGTTACATAGGTAATCGAAGAATTAATACATGGTATATATACATTTTAGAACTTATGTTGAGTTGAAAAAGAGAAGGAAAATTAAGTTATATACTATTATAAATTTCTATCGTTTTAAGAAATTCTAATATAAATTTACATGTTTCTACATTAGTAAGACATTGGTCTAGCGTGTTTGGTATTTTAAATTTGGTTCTTAAAGAGTTGTAGATTGGACAATCTAAGATTAAGTGTTTCACAGATAAACATATATTACATTGTATACATAAATTAGGTTCTTCTTTGGTGATGTAATGTAGATGGCTGGTGTTCGTGTGTCCAATACGTAGCCTGTTAATTACAATTTGATCATGTCTTGAAAAATGAATAGCTGGATTAACTTCAAATACGGTTTTTCTAATTTCTTGGAGTTTATGAGGTTTTATATTCTGCCAATAGTTGTTCCATTTGTTTAGTACGTAAAGTTTGAATTCTTTTTTAACAGATAAGTAGTTATTATTTTGATATGTAGGAGATATAGATGTATGTTTTTCTGCCGCTTGTTTAGCTAATCTGTCAGCCTTTTCATTTAGTTTGATTCCAACATGGGCAGGGACCCAGCAAAACTTTATATCGGAATCAGTATGCGTGGAGGTGATTTCTTGATATTTATCTATTATGCTTTTAATAATATCATTTTTTATTGAATTTTGTTCAATAGCGTTCAGTACACTTAAAGAGTCGGAGAAAATTAGTGCTTTTTTAATGTTATATTTACTTGTGTGATTTAGAGCTTCGAGAATGGCAAAAGCTTCGCTAAAAAAGATGGAGCAGTTATCTGGAAGTTTAAATACGAGGCTATTGTTTTTTAGGACTACAGCGCATCCCGAGCCTGAGATTGATTTTGAAGCGTCTGTGTATATATGAGTAAAGTTTGCGTAGGCGTCTACTGTAGAATAAAATTGAGCTTTTAAAATGTTCGGATTTTTGTCTTTTTTAGACGTATCTATTTTGATAACTGTAGGATTTTTAGTATTCCAAGGTATTACGGTTGTAGTGAGTCGAGGAACTATATTTGGAAAAGTTTTATTACTTTTCTTTAGGTAATGTTTCATTCTTATGTTGATAGGCTTTGGAGAACGCATATTTTGTTTGTATAAGGTATTGAACTTGTCGGAATCGATGATTATACTATTTATGTTTTGTGGGGTGGCTAAGCATGAGATTGAATAGTTGAAGATGAGTATTTCTCTTCTGAAATTGAGTGGGCAAAGGTTAGCTTCGCATAACAGACTGTCGACTGGACTAGTGCGAAAAGCACCAGTTATTATTCTAGCAGCACAATTTTGTATAGGTGATAAAGCTTTGAGGAGATTGGATTTAGCTGAGTCGTATATGATGGAGCCATAATCCAACTTGGATTGGATTAGAGCAGTATAAGTTTTTTTTAAAATTATTTGATCAGCACCCCATTTTTTAGCAGCTAACATTTTTAGTATATTTAATTTTGTGTTGCAATCGTTTTTTAATTTCAAAATATGGCTTTTCCATGTATGTTTGTGGTCAAAAGTTACTCCCAATATTTTAACTTCGCTGACTGTTGTAAGTTTTTGATTGTTTAGAAATATATTTAATTCTGGATTTTTCTTTTTAGAGAAGACAGTAATTGTAGTTTTAGTTTTAGAGAATTTGAAACCGTTATTTTGTGAAAATTCTTCAAGTTTATATATCGCTTCTTGTAATAATTCTTGCGTTGTTTTAATATTTCTTCCTGCTAACATCAAGGTTATGTCGTCAGCATACATTGTTATGTTGATTGGTTGTTAATGGATTTTGTAATATCGTTTACGGCTAAAAGGAACAGTGTAACACTTAGTATGCCTCCCTGGGGAACTCCATTTTGAATTTCGAAGGAATTTGAAAGCTGCCCATTTACTCTAACTTTGATTGATCTGTTTGTAAGATAGTTAGATATAAATTTGATAATATTACCGTTTATTTGGAGTTTAGCAAGAATTTGTATTATTTTGTACCTCCAAAGCATATCATATGCTTTTTCTATATCTAGAGCGACTAAGGCCAAGTGTTGTTTGTTAATAAATGCGTTACATATATTATAATCGATCGAAACTAGACTATCCATAGTTGAATGGTATTTCCTAAAGCCGTGTTGATAAGGCGAGATTATATTATTTTTGTCGAGGTACCATCTTAATCTATTATTAATCATTTTTTCCATCAATTTACATAAACAACTAGTTAAGGAAATTGGTCTATAGCTTTCCTTGTGGTTGGGATTTTTGCCTGGTTTTAATATAGGTATTACTATCGCAGTTCTCCAACTAGTTGGAAATAAATTGTTGGACCAAATGCAATTGAATATATCGAGAATGTACTGAATTCCAAGTGATGGTAAGTTTTTAGAAAAATATTAGGCAGATTGTCAGGTCCTGCACTGGAGTTTTTACTACTTTTGATAATGCTTTGTAATTCTGAGGTGTTAAATTCTTTATTAAGACAAGTTGAAAATTCGTTTCCTTGAATTTCATCCAGGTTTATCCTTGTTTTTTCAGTTTCATGCTTAATATTTAAAAACGATTGTTCATAGTTATGATCGCTCGAGTTATTTGAAAAATTTTCAGCAAGTATATTAGCTGTATCAAAAGAATCATTAGTAGAGATGTTTGTTTTTGATAAGATCTGTGGTATTTTTGAAACTTTTTTATTTCCATTTATTGATTTAAGCTTGCACCAAATTTCTGAATCAGGAGTATTTTTATTGAAACTTGATATGAATTCGATCCAAGACTTTCTTTTACTATTTTTAATAATTTGCGACTGATTGCTCTTTTTATTTTATAGTTAATTTGGTTATCATAGGTATTTTTTCGTTTGTAGATGTTAAAGGCACGTTTAGCTTCCTTCACCGCATTTTCACAATCATTGTTCCACCAAGGAAGATTTTTTTTTTCTATTTTTCCAGAGGTTTTAGGAATGCTAATATTGGCAGATTCTAGAATAAGGTTTTTAAAATTATCTATTATTATATCTAAATCTTTTTCGGTTTTACATTGTACTTTATCTAGGTGTTTAATATTATTAGTAATAAATTCTTGATATAAATGCCAGTTGGCTTTTTTAAATTTCCACCTTGGTGCGAAGATTGACTCAGAATCATTGCTATTTTCGAAATTGATGACTATTGGGAAGTGATCACTATCATAAAGATCTGAAAGAGTATCCCATGAGAGAAAATCTGATAGTTGAGGTGAAACAATTGATAAATCGATCGAACTTAAAGTGCCGGTAGATATGTTAAAGTGTGTTGGTTTATTAGTATTAAGTAATAGGAGATCATTATTTGTAATGAATTTTTCTATTAATCTACCTCGATAATCCATTTTATGTGAACCCCAAAGTAAATGATGGCCATTGAAGTCACCAACTATTATCATGGGAGCAGGTAGTTGAGCAACTAGATTTTCTAATTCTTCTTCTATAATAGGTGTGCTATTTGGAATATAGATGTTGCATATGCAAAAACGGTTTGAACGTAATTTAACAGATATAGCTACTGCTTCTAGGTTAGTAGTTAAGTTTATTTCATTACACTCTATTGAGTCTTTGACATAAGTGGCAACTCCTCCACTAGCTATCGAACAGTTAGATCTATTTTTAAAGAAATTGTTATAATTTTTAATAGGAGTACATTTATTATTATTAAAATTAGTTTCTTGTAGACAAAGTATTTCAGGGTCTTTATCATGTAGTAATTTCTTTAAGAATTCGGTATGTGTATTAAAGCTATTTATATTCCAGTGAATGATACTACTCATAATGATAATAATAAAATTAGTGCTATTAATATTCTTCTTGTAAAGACGTATCTTCTTGTATAGATAATTCTTCCTGTGTAGACGACTCTTCATCAGTTTGGCTCAAATTATCATCTGAGATATCATTATATTTTTTAAGTTTATTTATGATGCCGGTGAAACGTCTTTTCATTGTTCGATGATTTAAGTAGGGATATAATTTTTGAAGCAAGGATATAATGACATTTATATCACTAGTATATTGTAATACAATTTCGGTAGGATTATTTGATCCTTGTACATTATCTATTAGGCTTTTTAATTGAAGGTATGAAAGAGCATAGGTGTTGTTGTCTTTAAGCAATTCTTTAATAGGTTCTAACATTATATCAAGCGCTTCGTTAGGGTCTTCTTTAGTTTTCTTTTTATTACGTGATTGTTTTTTTGTTAAAGGGGCCTTAAAGTTTTCATAGTTAAGTTGCTCTTGTGTGTGTGTAGACTGAGACGAACTGATATCAGAATGAGTACGTTTAATACCTGGATTTTGCGAAGTACCGTCTGTTGTGGGAATGCCCATCGGTGGAAATTCCGAAATTGTATTTGTGTCCGTTAATCCGATATTATTTGTGCTTATGTTTGTGGAATGCGGTGCGGTGGAATTTTCCATACCTGCTGAGATTTGTGAAAAATGACTGTTTGTACTTGAATTTTGGCTAGGAATAGCCTTGCAGTTTTTGGCTAAATGTCCTTCGATGTTACATATAAAACATTTTAAAGAATCTGTACTAGAGTAAATGAAATAGTTAGCGCCCTCGAATTCTATCTTAAATGTTTCTGGAATTTTACATACGTCTTCAGGTTTGACATAAACTTGTCGACGAAAGCTTGTTACGTGATTGTATCCCTCCTTTGCAATAGTCGCTTTTAATATAGTAATTTGAGATACTCGACTTACATTTAATTCTTCAAGAATGTCCTCGAATATACAATTTGGTAGGTTAGATGGCACGTTAGAGAAAATCACTTTTTTATTATTAGTTAGCAGAGGTCTGATGGAGATTTTTTTATCGCCAATTTGTAAGTAATCGGTTTTGTCGGTTATGGCGTTGACATGTTCCTTACTCGTAAGGTAGATGCATATCCGGTTATTGGAAATCCTTGAAGACGAGATAACATTTTTTGGTAAAACTAAATCTCCCACAGCACAAGTATAATCTGTAAGATTGAGACCTTCAACACAGTCAAGAATGAGACCTTGATCTCTTTTAGGGTATGAAACAGCAGCATAACTAGATAATGTTGAACTTTTAGGGGAAAAGCATCGAACTTCACTATGCATTCGCTGGCTCACCTTATCGGAGGCCATTGCGAATTAAATATCAAAATACACTTTATGAACTATCGACAATCACTCGCGAGAGAGACATCGAAGAACTTATTAGACTTATATATATATATTTATAAACACGCGAAAATCGCTTCGGAGCAACCATAAACACGTCTGTTTACTACGAAGGCTCGACGTGAACTGGGGTATCTTGCATTTGTTTTAAATTAAATATCAATTACGGCACCAAATACTCAGAAATATTTTGCTTCGTTCAATAGCGGATGCAGATAATGGTTAGTTAATTATTTTACTCATAAATTTAAATACTCATTCCTGTATATTTCGATATTAAATTTGGTAATTCCTGGAGTAAGCGTGTGTACAATATGTTTAATTATGTTTTGTCTTGAATGAAAAAGTATTAGTTATCATAAAACGTGTTATACATATGTACCAGAAGAAAATTCTATTTATTTTCATTTATGTTTCGTAAAAGTAAATAAAATTCAATATAATACAATTTTAGTAATTATTAAAGAATAGTGAAAGCAGTATTATTTTAAATATGTGCATTATTTAAAATAAGTTATATAACGCGAATTCAAATATTTATTTTTAGCTTGTGTAAATGGATTTTAAAATACTTGACGGCTACAATGTTTTCTACTTAAACCTTTTTCACATTATTTATGTAAACGTAGAGTAGCGAGACTACTACATCGTGTATTACGTTTGCACATTTAAATTCTTAACGTTGGTTACATAAATGCTTGCATTACACGATCTCGAATTTAATGTTTTCAAATAATAATCTTCCGAACACGATTAAAATTATAATAGAGGGCTAAAAGAAGTTCAAAATTATAAACATGTATTTTTAAATAAAAGTGCACTACTAAGATAAACAAACATTTTTCTCGATTCCTCTCACCTATACTCATTTTAATATAGGTAATTTTATGCTCCAAAGCAGCGATATGTAATTCAAAAAGAGTAGCAGCTGGCAACCGTTGCATAAATCTCATCCGATTTGGCTACCGTAAATAATATTCCGTGTTTATAAAAGCACGAATTAAACGTATAATGTATATGCATGCGTGATAACAAAAAAATAGCAGATTAAAAATTTTTCGCCGTTGTAAAATTTGGCATGAAACTTTCAATTGGACCGAAAAATTCCGAGAGAACATAAATACCTAGCTTTTTTCTGGTATATATAAGGTACGTCATTATTCTCCGAAAAATAGGAAAAAAGAGCAATAAAACTGCGCATAAATGACGAATCTTCATTCGCATATCTCCTGTTTTTTCCTCCTTGACGATTTTGATCATTATAACGTTCCGCTGATTAACGTATTCCGAATATGAGCAACTCCTTCTACATACCTGCAAATTGTCGAAAATGCGAGTAGAAAAACTTCCCGTAATTGAAGAATTGAGGTATCACGGAGACCCGTCAGAGAGGTCTAAATCGAAAAACCATGCGCCCAAGTAAAGAGCTTCGTTTAATGAACCGAAGACGGGTTTTAAGAGTTTTCGGATTCCTTGGTGATACGTAGTGTGAGGTCAGAAGGTAGAAAATTCGAAAATGGTCGATCGGTCTTTCAACAACCGCTGGACTCGGTGACCGGAATTTTTTTTGAAAAATGAGCTTTTTTCGCCAGGTCGCTGCATTATAGTATATTTTATATTTCGCGTTTGTTAGACTTTTTATGAAGGATGTCTAAGATTATTGGATTTATTTCCGTATTGGAATTTAAAAAATTTAAAATAATTATATTTTTGAAACTTATAAGGATTTATAGTTTGCAAAATATAAAAAAAGTTATAGTAATACGTATTTTTGAAAGAAGATACATTTTCCTTGTTAAAATTTACATAAAAATTGAAGTGTTTTAGAAAAACTTGATATCTATTACATAATTTAAAGTTGTGATCGCAAAAGTTATTGACGTAAAATAATTTTAAATACTTAATTCAGACAATTTTAATATATATATATATATACAACAATGGAAATAACATACGTTTTCATTTAGGAGCTATTTAATTTAGGATGTTTAACCAGAAAATACGATTTCCGTATATACAGCGATAAACTGTACGCATCGTCGGATCAAGATACCTAAAAGCTAAAGAAAAATTGTGGGATCTATTTGGGGTCGTTTGCGGCGTTAATGGGTTAACATGCACGACTTTAATTACGAGGACCATTAAAGTCTTCTACGTCAAGGCTTTTTCCGACGAAGCGTTTTACACCCGATGAAAATATACACGGAGAAAATGCAGAAGGCGATATAAGAGGCAGCTTTATATCCAACAGGGGGATTCCGAGCGATCGAGATCGTTTAATGTCTTTTCTTTCCTTCGTTTTTTCAGTTCAGAATGCGATATGCGGTCCTTAGTTTTTTTTCCATCATTATTTTGTCCTTTCTCATATTCGTAGGAATTAAACTGGAAAATCCGATTTCGATTATTTTACGGATTTGAATGCATATACATATGGTTAGATTCAAAGTTTGGATTGTGAATTATTAGCTAGTATTACACAAGGATTCTGGTCGATACAATCCAGATAATGCTTGTGACTCAAAGGATGTCTACTATTTAGTTGGCACTGTGCACGATAAACCCTGACAGTAAAATACGGTACAGTTTATTATTCAAGACAAAAAGGCAGTAGTATTCAAATTTATATTTTACAACACTATTTTGGCGATTAGTCGATAATGAATTTTCAATTACGTACAATAACAAATATAATACAAACATTTCAACTGTATCGTCGTATTGTTCTATTATTATTTATATTTATAATAACGTTACATCTGCATTTGATGGTAATTAACAAGCGAACATCGAAAAATGATAAAACGGTTCATAAAAACAACGAGAGCCATAAAAAAACTTTCCAACTAGAGGACGCAGGTAAGTAAAAAAAGTAAAAATCGATAAATGTGTGGGTGCGAGAAATTCACCACGCAAAGGTCTTCTCAAAAGGTTGGATTACGGTTCTTCTTTTATTTCACGTAGCTCGCGCGTCCTCCCTTATTCTCGTGCGGATATAACGACCTCCTTATTTAGTCACGTCTGATCGAGCTCCTCGTTCCTTTACTTATTCAGTCGCTCACCATTACTATACCTTCCTTGCATTCTCGCGTATAAGAGACGAGGATTTCACCGTCGTCCCTATCCCCCTAAAGTCTAACCTTCTTTAAAGGCTTCCGCGTTCGTTCGATACTCAACGGAAGAACTCTAAGTATATATATATGCAGGTAGATACTCCTTCGACAATCAGATTATTTCCTTGAAAATCGAATTCACCCAGTTGTTTCTTTTTCTATCGGTTATTTTCGCGTCTCTTTTTTTTTCTCTCTGCGCGAGAACAGTTTAATGTGAGCCATACTCGTTCAGACGGAATAATTGCGTGTTATTTCGCATTATGAATTGTAGTCGTCGTTCCGAGGTGTACTGAATGATTTGTATGTGGTTACTGGATTGCAATCTATACTTTGCTTTTCCTAGTTATACGTTGGCGAAAAGGGAACATGTGCAGAGAGGGTGTAAATTTCATAAGAAAGAGGTGTTACATTTATAATTTTTAAGAAGAGAGAGCGGATTAATATATTTAATTTGTACTTTCATTTTTAGAACTTTTTTTCAGTAGACTTGCTACATTCAAATGAGAATTGAATAAACTTCCGTATCTACGGTGTATCAGTGTAGGAAACAAGTTTTAACGTATAAAGAAACTTTTACTCACGCGATTGGATGATAAAATTAACCTTAGAATAATAGGAAGGAATCACGCAAATTAGAAAGACAATTAAGACAGCAATGTTTTTATTAAAAAAAAGTTGTATTGTCTCATTTTGATTACAATAAACTTATAGTATTGTATCACTCGTGATTAAGAACGTAAAAATAACCCGATTAACGGAAGAGGAAGAAAAAAAAATAGGTAAACCTCTTGGATCTTAAAATACCAAGTTAATAATCGAGTTGGAAGTAACTACGTCGACCCACATACCTCGGACACATTGTAGAATCGAACGCGTCGTAGCGCGTCTGACCAAACTCGGGTCTCTCCCCTGCGCGCGCGGGTACACACGGTCAATCCGAGCTGGCAAATTAGAGCCCCGGTACGGTAGCTAGCGTGGCTTCTAGCGACGTACCTGCATTGTCATATACGCGCGTTGCATTCTACCTTGTTCGTCTCGACGCCTTCGATTATTGCGCGCCACACGAAATTCGATCAAGCATCTATCTCTCTGGCCGTCCTAGGCGTTGCTAATTGCTAATTAGCGATGCGTTCGTCCGGAAGGCGACGTTGCCGATGCGTTGCTCCGAGATCAAACGAGATGGGCCGCGATTCGATTGGCACGTGGATGGGATCGCTGATGGAGCCCGAGTTCAAGCGAGAGAGGCGTGTGAATGTGTGTGTGTGTGTGTGAGAGCGAGTGAGCAACCGACCGACAGAGAAGTAAATTTGTTGCGGATCTTTCGCGATGGGGCGTGAATGAGTTATTGCGTGATGGTTGCTTTTCGTGCCTCCCGAACCGAGAGAGTAGGTGAGAGCTTACGCTATTTTATTCAACCATTATATATACATTTACGTGATATTTTTAATTATAACCTAGTGAAAAATAACTTCCAATTATATGGGGATTCTAGTATTTTAGTGGAATGGTAAACGTGATATTGCAAACATTATTGATGTAACACATATTTCAACGTGTCCTATTAAATTTATTAATGTACTTTATTAAAGTTGTAAAGTACAGTATTTCAAAATTTATGAATTTTAATCACAGTTTCAAAATTCATAAGATTGGGTTTCAACTATAACCGTTAAATTAAATGTGAAAATTTAGTTATATTTCATGCAACGTTTAGTCAATTTCGTATACATCTACAATGACGAAAATTACTCGTTTCAAAGTTTTAAATATAATTTATACGTTGTTCGTAACCATTTAAAATTGCGAAATATATTAATCGTCCAGATAAATGATAGTTAAACAATAATATCGGTGTCAATAACAAATGAATGTTTATCGATATTGTGCATTATACATTGTACTGACCTATTAAATTAAAAAACGGTTAAGTGCAATCGATACCCATTTAAACTAATTAATTGCATTGAGTTAAGAATACTTTAACAATTTGTTTACTAATAAACAAATAACCCGATACAATGATTGTTCGTCAAACAGCAAAGTAAAAGATTAAAAGATATTGTAATATAAAGCAACCTACTTCAAATAATCTTCGATTATCAATAATACATGTACAATATTGCACTTGCAGGTTCACTGATCGAAAGAAAATTTAAATGGATGCGGTATTGGCTGAACAAAGGCGTAAGTATCTAACACTAAGTTTTCTATGCGTGTTAATGGTAGTACACGAGCGTGCATAAATTCCGAGTGCACCACGTACTTTTCTTCTTAGTCGTCGACAGGGTAAACGTTATCATTTCGGCGCGTCCTACACGGCGTAAATCGAGACGCGGACGGAGTTGCGAATTATAGGGAGTTGCACTGTGAAGGATAATACAGTTTACTCGTGATATAGAGGTTTATACTAGTCGCGGTTACTACGAGTGTTGTTATTCAGATTAATTTTGCTACAAGGGAAAATTGTTTTTATTACTTTACGGATGAGAATAGGTTTGCATTTATACAAATTTATACGCGGAGGAGATAATATATATATTTGTACTCCTCTAAGTATTTTACTATTAGTATTTCATCTTTGTGGAATTTTAAACGTTTATATATCAGTTTTTAAAAACCTTTTACGATTTCAAAAATCCTAACAATTGACTTTTTAATTTTCAATATTTTTGAATTGTGTGCTGGGAATGAACGTTATTGTTTGGTAAGCGTTCTTTTAATAATACTTGATCTGTATAAATTAAAATGTAAATAAATCTATATTTTGAATATTTTCATTGCATCGTAGGTTGTATTGCGTTCACTTTAAAGCCGATTTCGTGTAAGGGAAAACTTGGTACCGTTATTACACTGGCATGTGAGTTGACGAAACTGAGAGAAGGTTGGTGTTTCCATCTCAGTTCGATGCCGTCGGCACTTTTGTACTGTTTATTTATTTGTTTGTTTGATTGTTCGGTGATGCGATCACTCTAGTATTTGATGAAATTCCCACGTGTAGGTTATATTATTTTTAAAACAGCTACACGTACAACTATACAAGCAATCAAACATTAATTGCTTTAATACATTTGATAAATATCACACAATAGATATTCGATTTTATTGCTTTCGTTAAATAGGTTTTTATATTTATTTATACCGCGTTATTCTCACGCGGTGTATCGAATGAAATCCCATTGTAACTAATGGCACAAACGAGTAATCAGACAACATCATTATCGTTCTGTTTTGAGAAGCAGGTCAAAATTACAGAACCCGACTGGCTTTATCGAGTAAACGAAAGTGTTCTAGTACAAATTTAATAAGTATAAATATTGTTTAATTGGATAATAATGTGTTGTATGATAATTAAACTGCTTTTATTTATAGCATTTCAATCTTAAATTCGAACCTTCTGCATTACATTTAAATGATTTATTTCGATAACTGTTCACCTACTTAAGTTTAATTAGTTTCTTGATTTAAATAACCTACAATCGTATAATCAATATAATCAAAAGACAAATTGAAATTTCAAGACAACCGAAGCAGACGAGAATTAGAAAGGGAGAGACACCAAGTCCAACGAAAAATAATCAACGTCCCTCGTTTAATCATTTCTAATCAAGGATAGCAATAAACCAGCCCATCATCGGCTCCAATCAACGGTTCAATCAGGCCAAACAAAGAAAAAGAGCGAGATAGAGAAAGAGGGAGAGCGAGAGAGAGAGAGAGAGTCGAGCAGAGTTCGACCCGCGAGACTTGCAATAAAAATCCCGTTAAATTGCCGGTTTGTAGGATCGGCGTGGAACGCGAGGACCAAACTCCCTAAACGATGCTTGACTCGAGTCTCGAGCCGACCCTCCGGATCAGATCAATTTCCGAATATATGTATAGAGAGCTCGAAGAAAGAGGCCACTAGAATATTGTGGTTGAGGCGCGAGCGTTTACGTTCCACGCGTCACGATGGAATTTACGGCCGGTGATGCGTCCCCGCCCTTGTCTCAATTACCCTGACTAGCCGCGTATGTCGCGCGAGACTTGGCTTTACGAGCTACGCTCGCAAACCGCTTCTACGTTTCTCTTTGGATCTTGTCTGGCGTTTCGGGCTTTCAGAGACGCCTCTGTACCCGGTCTCCTTGTTTACGTGTACACTACCTTTCTCACAGGTTTTATTACTTCGCTCGGGGATTTTGCAGGTGATACTAAGACGATAGATCATTATTTGATTTCTTCCTGACTCTTTTTTTACTTTTATGTAGGTATTTATCGTGAGTCTGTGTATTCGAGAAAGTAATTTATTACGTAATAACTGCTAAACTGTTGTAATGTAACGATATCGTGAAGAATCAAGTGCAGAATTTAAATTACCGAAATGCGAATAGTGAGAAATAATAAATACATAAATACATATCGCGTAATATCGAAATTATATCAAACGCATGATGGTCGTTCGAATGTCTTGAGAAACTACTGAATTAGCGAATATTACATGTATTTTAATTTTTAACTTTTAGTAGTCAAAGAATCACTTATACGACAAAAATGGCCTTTCCATAGCGAAATAACGTTATACATACGATGCGAGTAGTCAATCTAAATAATTTTTTTCTTCTTGTAACGATAATAATAATTTCCTTAACCAGGTGATTTTGCATTATGTACAAAAATATTAATGACTTTAGGTATGCTAATTTTTTATCACTAGAAGCAAAAATGTGAAATGAATCGTAGAGTATAACCTTATGGTCATCTAACCATTGTCTACGAGTTATAAAGAATATCATGAATCGTAAAAAAGTTATACATTTCGACTTATCTCGACGAAAAGTTGAAGGAAACGTATAGATAAAGTAAATTGAATAACGTGGAATCTATTATACATGAAGTTGAGCAAATCCAACATTGGCAAGACAAGAAGAATACGGATGTATATATGCATGTGTCTATATATACATGCATACTTCAATTTTATTCAATCAACTTTAACCGAGCTTTTCTTAAATTTCCCAGGAGCTCGGTCGATCGAGTTATGTTATTTCAATTCATATTTTTTATGCTTTAAACAACAGTGTAGATTAATACACTGTCTTTTGATGGGCTTCTTTTTTTTATATCTGTACTTATCCATTTGATATTTTTGCTGCTTTATCGAAGTAAAGCACAGAGAAAACCTTATCCTACTCTATTTATTTAAACATTACAAAAATGTAAATTTATCTTTATATTGGAAAATGTAAAACTACAGAAATAACAGTCCACGATTGATTTTAAAATGTAAATGTTTATCGTACGTTTTTATGTTTAAAATATACGAATGGCAAAAAATGTTGTAATCCATTACTTGATCATTTTTTTTATATTTTCCGATGCTTTGATCTCGTCAACGAGAAACTCTAAGGATTGAAAAGAACAAAACTAAAAGAAAATAACCCGAAGAACAGTTGCTTGTGAAAGAAAAATGTGCGTCGACGTTCACTTGGGAAAAGGAGAACGCAAGATGAGACGTTATCAATAAAGATCTCAACTAAAGTCAAACTATTTTTATTGAACAATAAATGGATAATGAAAAAAATAAATGGTACAGTTTACATATTTATTAAAAATCGGCATTAATTTAATATATTCATGCAGTATTTTGAATAATAGTGTATAATAATAGTTTAAAATTTTAATTTTAAAATTTGAATTTTACAAATGTAGTTCCGCAGTTCTTCAACTTTTTAATTTAAAAAGTTTTTCGAGAATCGTAGAATATGTGTAGTATAGAGAAACTTGGTTCTTTCACTACATTGTTATTATATCTTTTTTAGAACTTTACACATATTTCTACAAAATAATGCTAGTTTATAGTTATGCACGAAAATGCGTTTCAAACGTTTATCCTTATGTAAACTACGTTTTACGAGTGTTTACATAGTTGTGTGATTGCAAGAAAAAGCAAAACTTGTATATTTTTACATACTTTTTTTATTTATTATCGTCACGTTATTATTTTTTTAAACAGTCAACTATAATATTTATATCAGTCAAATATACTGTTAATTAAAACTTGTCTTTCGCAATATAATTACTAATTTCACTCTGTAAATGTATCGCAAGACGTTAAAGTATTGCGCACGCTATTAGTTGTTCAAAGAAGAAAAGAAGAAGAGGACGAGGAGAGATGAACAGCTTCAACAATAAAAATGTTTACCATCTGGAATTTCACTAACGAAACACGTCTACGTATATAGCGTCGACTTTAGTTGACCAAGTAATTGCACAACTGCGTGTCAATTGAAGTCGGCGTCATCCGTTTAAATGTTCGTCCAGTAAATCGAAACTTTCATAATTGCTATCATTGAAACGAGGCGACGCGAACGGAGTTTTACTTGGGAAGACTATAGATGTAGTCACACACATATATATACACATATATATTAGAAACGTATCACCCGTATAATTTACGACGCTCGCCTATTAGGTCATACGTGCGTGTGCCATCGTTTTTTTTTTCCTCTTACTCGATTCTTCTTTTTTTCTCTATTTTGTGTCCGTCCACGCCCTTCGACAATGTTTACGCTTGGGAACGAACCGATCAGTCATCGGTTAGCTCTGACGTAGTTTTCCCTGTTTCATGCAGTATACGGGTGAAAAATATTGTTATTTTTACGCCGTTATACGCGCCACGAAATCGATACGCCAAATGATTCTACAAAATTTTATAACGCTGTAAGATATAAGTTTTAGTTTTATTTTTATTAGTGCTATATGTGTATCACACTATCGATAAAGGGTTTGAACATCACAGCTTCGTTGTTTAATAGAAACAATATAGTTCCCGTGAATTGTTAATCATTTACAGTTATTCAAAAATATTCATACCATTTTGTATATTCATTAGTATAAGGAATATTTTATCCAATATCGCGAGTTGAGTGATCATTTCGGAAAACTCCGTTGTTTAACATTATTGTGCCACATTAAATAAACGCGCATTCGAATTTCTCGGTGAGAAAACTCGGTGAAGTTTTCTACTGTTTATTCGACGCGAGAACAAAATTTATACGCAAAACTTTTGAATTACTACTGACTATCATTGTTTCTCTACAATTAATTAATCATAAAAAAAAAGAAAAGTTGTAAAGTATGCGCAGCTTCCGAATTCCTAGGAAATACCACTTCACACAATCCGCAATTCTTTGCGCCAAGAGCACTACGATAACAACGGCAACAACAAAAATAAGAAAAAACACCGAGTGTGAGAGAGTGCCGAACGAGGTAGGTGTTGCGAATAAAGAATAGAAGGGTGCGTACTTCTTCGCGAGTCGGTTCACAAACTCTCGCCAAAAGGGTTTTGACTAAAACTGTGTGCGAGGAAAAAAAAAATAGGAAGAAAGAAGGTCACAGGGATCTCACATTCCATGTCGCACGAGCGCGCGTGAGTACAGAAGGGAGAGTTACCGAGGTTAACTGCGCAATAAAAGTACGGTACCTCGAGAAAACTAAAACTCGCGTCCGGTCGGAAAAGGAAACGCTAATACTTTATATCCAAGGCAGTCAGGAGCTACTAAGCAAGCAAACTAAATGGACGAAATGTAGTTCGCGGGTCACCTTTTAAGCAATCGCCATCGCCCTTTCTATCTCTCTCTTATTTCCAGAGCAAAAGTCCGCGATCGAGGTACGTACGTGTATTCGTGTTCGCGCAAGGTTATAAGGGAGTTAAACTCCTATATTCCTGTAGGTTATAAAGTTTCTTCAAACTCGTTTCCAAAATCGCACTCGCACCCGTGTGTCTCCTTCCCCCTGTTAAATTGAATTTCCGTGCGAACTTGGCTAGACCGGTATATAGAGGGGTAGGTGGAGACGCTAATCGAAAACCAATTAACTTTCGTGTTTGTCCTCCTCGCGTGTGCAGTAAATTAGTAGCAAGCGTAAAGTTACCGTATACCTTGATCTTTTACTTATTACCTAATAGGGTGGGAAGAGAAGATTCTCTCTGGGAAAACTTATCCAGTTATACGTATATACATGTATATCCTACTGGAAATTTCAGATGTAATTTACTTCGGTTGCACCCGTAGGTAGGAGGTGCGAGTCAAATTCCAACTCGCTAATGGAATATATACCCTATGAACGATCTGTTCGATCTGCATCACGATATACCTTCGACAGAGATTTATACTTTTCGAGGGATGAATTATTGCCTGTTTATCGCACTTGCTTTGTCTACTCTGTTTCGCGCGCTTTCTCCATCGTTGATCAATTACCTCTCACAGATAAATATTTTTGTGTCAAACTCTAGGTCGGTCATATTATATATAGATTTTTAATATTTCACTCATTTCCTAAGTACTACGGCCACTTCGATTGATTTTTTTTAATATTTATTTTTTTTCGGAGTGAAACATTACATTTTTTTTTATTTTAATATAAAATAAAAGCAATTTATTTAATGTATAACTGCATTTTTTATTTTCTTTAAGTAACAAAGTACATTATTATCTGGGTAACAATTTATTACAAAAAGTTTGACGAGTAAATTTTAATTAAAATTTGTTTAATTATTCGCGTTTAATCATGCTCAAAAATGAAAGGAGATATGCGAGACACAGGATCTCGTAAAGCATTTCATATAACTTAAGTTCAATAACCAATTAACACTTTATGAATTATGTAAAACGTAAATTTAATGGAAATTTCATTTTTATCATACGTGTTAAATAAATTATTTTAGCATTTTAATTATTTAATTAGATAATGGATTTATTTTCCCGCAAAACGTACACGTAGTTCCGAGACAATTAAATTTTTAAAAAGAAACCCTATACTTTTGATATAAAAAATAAAAGTTAATTGTGGTTTACGCTATACGAATTCTGCAACTGATACTCCTAAACTTGTATATATACCATTTTCATATTATACTTTTTTTATATACACGTGTATCGTTCACGTAAACGATTAATGGTTTTTAATAAAAGATAAATATTAATTCGTCCGCCTACACGTACATAATGGTAAAAGTGAAACTAATAAAATTTGTTACCACATACAGTTTTACTACATAGTTTTAAACGACGTTTATTAACATTTTATCGTCCATCAAAAGTTTGGGCGCTTAACTTTTGATAGTTTAACAATATCAGTATATTACTATACAGGATAAGTTTAACAGATTCTCAAACTTAAACTAAAGTAATGCTATACCATGTAATATATTATATACAAGTTCTAAAAATTATATTTTAGCATTTATTTAAAAGTAATAACTTTTATGGTGTATTATAATTAATATATTATCAATTATATTGGTACTGATAAACAATAAGTGCATAGGTGTTACTTTAATATGTTATATTTTAATACGTACGAAATGTATATGTATACATATTTATCTCGATGTTGTAATAAAAAATTTCTCTTAAATATAACATATTAGTACACAATTTATTAACATCTAAACGTATTCGTAACTGCTAACAGTCGTGACTGATTTATAGCAATTCTACTATCTGGTATAAATTAATTTATATAAGCTGATAACACTGCATGCAGTGACCTAAAACTAACAATGAATAATTAAAATTATCACTATCATTCGGTAGATTTGGCTAACTTGACAACACGAGAAACAAATAAATTTTATTTTTTAGGTAACTTTCTTTCCAATTCGCAATTCAAGAATAATTAATTAAATGAGCATAAGTATACATAATTTTCTCATTATGTTTTTGCAGTTGTGTTACAAAGATATGAATTAATTGCTTATGAACCATAACTGCAACATTCGAGTTTCAAGGAATCATGCACTCTAAAGAAGATAAAATAATTATGTGAGTTATATTACCGCGAGTTAATTACACTGAAATAAGCTATTAATATATAGATACAATTTTGTAAAGTCATATTGCGCAATCTGTTAATCTTTAGATATCCCAGGGGAACATTTACTTCCCGTTAGGAAAACTAAAGAGGACAAATGGTGCACAGAGGGAAAAGAGCAATCGTTAAAAAAAAAAAAATAAGCGTGTCGGTCAAGGCTATGTACCATATATAATGTACGTCGGAGTTTCGGATTGCGAAATAAATATTTGTCAAATGTAATTATTTATTCGTATGCTTCAATCGTGGATAGTCAAGGGTAAATATTTATTACTACGAATTCAAAATAAAGATATTCCGGAAAAGTTTAATTAACTTGAACATTTGATTTACAACGTTATTGCTTTATTAATTAGTCAAGTGAGAATTATTTATTAATCTTTATAAATGTATAATTCAGCGCAAAATTTTCGACATTTTAGATGTGTAATTTTTGTTTTTTAATCTAACTCTTTTTCTTATTTACAAAATGTAGAATAATATAAACAAGTAAACTCGGGATCAACTAAGCTAAAATATATAACGTAAGCTTCTACAAAACTACTTACCATTACTTTAAACTCCTCAAACTCCACTCCTAAACTTTTCGAAAGCCGCAACTCCATTGATTTCTCGTGACCGAAAACTAGCCTTCGATTCCAAAGAAAAAGGTCTGCGCTATATCAGGCAACTTTACGGAAAAGAGAGAGAGAGAAAAAAATTAAAAGTCGTCAAGGCGGATGAATGAAATAAGCTCGATGGATATATATGATATACCGAAGGAGCTCTACAAAGTTGGCACTGTCCGACGAGGCGCTCTCGGGCACTCTGCGGCTCGTGCTTCGATGTTCGCGAGTCAAACGCGCCCGGTGCTTACTAACGCGCATGCGCACTGACACCCTACTCGCTCAACGGGGGAGGAGAAAACGGACACTGTATGAGACGGGAGAGAACAGGCCTGAATACGTACATATATACATATACATACATATGCACATATACATATATATATGTATATATATATATATATACACATATTATATATATGTATATATATATCTATTTTTTCGCGCGCGGCAGTCGCGTAAATACGGATTTGAAAAATTCAGCCAACGATTTCAATAGAGGGAATGAGGATCGTAATTCCAAGGATGTTCGTTTTTTGTTTCGTTTTGTTTTTTTTTTACGTGACGCCGGTATCTTCTCGTTGTTTGCTCATATTTTTTTTAGGGGTGTCGAAACTTTTCGGGTGCGGGTAATAACCTGCTGGTATATGGCTATGGAATTTTTCTTTTTTTGGTTTTGTATCGGAGTTACAAACAGGTTTCGTTGTTTCGAAATATCAAAATGGGTTGCGCGAGTTGGTATGATTGTTTTCTTCGTATTTTCCATATAGGTGGTATAAATTCATTACTTTATTAGGTCGAGTTTCGTTACGATTCTACTGGGCGTCTTTACTTAGGTATTTGAAATGTTGCTCGCATTGTAGCAATTTCGTTTGATTGTTAAGCGTATTGATAGAAAACAGAAAGTCGGCAAGTAATTATTGGACAGATTTTTAATGAGATACTTAAGTTAAGTGTTTGATTTACTATAGAATAATATTTGGTTCAAACAATCAGTTGGTAATGAAATTGAAATTGTAATATTTTCATTATATTTAAAGCTTTGTATTTTCAACTTTAGATATTGAGATTATATTACAAGTGTCAATTACCAGTAAATAATATTATTTTCTTCAAAAATAATCGTTTCTTAATAAATAATTTCAAATAAATATATGTTTTAATATAAATTCTATAATTGAAATTGGAGAATCTACAACAAGAAAATCTACTAACAAGGCGAATTGTTTCGTACTATAAAACGTGATTGTTATTTTCCAACCCGCGTAAAAAAATTAAAGTTTATATGAACTTTATATAAACTTTAGGTTTGGCTAAACTTGATATGGGGTTGTCCAACGAGACTGAGCCGAACTTGTGCAATTGACTGTTCAAGTTTGGCGAAAGTATATCAAATGTACATCTGAAATTGATATAAAGTTTTTATAAAGTTTTTTTGCAATTAATGACAAATAAAATATAGTTTATACCAAGTTTAGCTGAACTCAATATCAACGTGATAACAAGTTCAGGATTATAAAGTCATATAATGTTGATATCAACATACCCAAAGAAAAATTTTAAAAATCTGCTTTAACTGACATCAGTAAGAATACATCGGTTAGAAAAATGGAGATATTTTCAAAAAAATTCGAATCCGTCACTGAAAAGTGTTGTCCATTTCCTTAGTTTTGATGACATAACCTGAAAGAAGAAATTTAAGAAACCACAAAGTATCTATTTTTACATATTAATATATTAATTAAAACATAATTAAAAATATAAAATTTTTAATTTAAATAGAGAAAACTTATCTGATCCAGCGACCCCAAATAAGCCTTCTTGTGTCGTAATTTTCATGCTGACATCGTTGTCTGTTTTACGCCTTACGTACACCGATCGCGTAACGATGCTCTGTCAACTCGTTTACACACTAAACGACGACTTACGATTATTACAATTGCACAAACAATACAATTTATCAATCGTTCAGATTCGCAAAATATAACCTGGTCCGCTGATCCTTTTCGCGCTGCTCTCGCGAGTGAACTGACGCTAGGGTTAGCTGCCAACACAACATTGTTTTGTTTTTTTTGTCGGCTAATTTATTGATGTCTAACCAATACGTCAGTACCCTTGCGAATGCTGCGCGAGAAGGACCAGCAGACCAGGTTATTTTGTGCAAATCTGACAGTTTGATAAGTGCAATTGTAATCATCGTGAGTCGCCGTTTAGTGTGTAAACGTGTGACAAGAGCAACGTTGCGCGATCGGTGTACGTAAGGCGTAATCTGGACGATGATGTTAGCATGAAAAATACGACACAAGAAGACTCATTTGGGATCAGATAAGTTTTCTCTATTTAAATTAAAAATTTTATGTTTTTAATTATGTTTTAATTAATATATTAATATGTGAAAATAGATACTTTGTGGTTTTTTAAATTTCTTCTTTCAGGTTATGTCTTCAAAACTAAGAAAATGGACAACACTTTTCAGTGACGGATTCGAATTTTTTGGAATATATCTCCATTTTTCTAACCGATGTATTCTTACTGATGTCAGTTAAAGTAGATTTTTAAAATTTTTCTTTGGGTATGTTGATATCAACATTATATGACTTTATAAACCTGAACTTGCTATGACGTTGATATTGAGTTCAGCTAAACTTAGTATAAACTTTGTTTTATTTGTCAGTAATTGTAACAAAACCTTATAAAAACTTTATATCAATTTCAGATGAACATTTGATATACTTTCGCCAAACTTGAACAGTCAATTGCACAAGTTCGGCTCAGTCTCGTTGGACAACCCCATATCAAGTTTAGCCAAACCTAAAGTTTATATAAAGTTCATATGAACTTTAATTTTTTTACGCGGGAATTCATATTTAATTTTCAGCGCTAAATTTTCATATTCTACCAAGATTTAGATGTGTAATTTTTGTTTTTTAATCTAACTCTTTTTCTTATTTACAAAATGTAGAATAATATAAACAAGTAAACTCGGGATCAACTAAGCTAAAATATATAACGTAAGCTTCTACAAAACTACTTACCATTACTTTAAACTCCTCAAACTCCACTCCTAAACTTTTCGAAAGCCGCAACTCCATCGATTTCTCGTGACCGAAAACTAGCCTTCGATTCCAAAGAAAAAGGTCTGTGCTATATCAGGCAACTTTACGGAAAAGAGAGAGAGAAAAAAATTAAAAGTCGTCAAGGCGGATGAATGAAATAAGCTCGATGGATATATATGATATACCGAAGGAGCTCTACAAAGTTGGCACTGTCCGACGAGGCGCTCTCGGGCACTCTGCGGCTCGTGCTTCGATGTTCGCGAGTCAAACGCGCCCGGTGCTTACTAACGCGCATGCGCACTGACACCCTACTCGCTCAACGGGAGGAGGAAGAAAACGGACACCGTTGAGACGTGAGAGACAGGCCTTAATACGTACTATATACATATAATATATATACATATATTATATATATACACATATATATATATCTATTTTTCGCGCGCGTCAGTAGCGTAAATACGGATTGAAAAATTCAGCCAACGATTTCAATAGAGGGATGAGTATTCGTAATTCAAGTATGTTCGTTTTTTGTTTCGTTTGTTTTTTTTTTACGTGACGCCGGTATCTTCCGTGTTGCTCATATTTTTTTTAGGGGTGTCGAAACTTTTCGGGTGCGGGTAATAACCTGCTGGTATATGGCTATGGAATTTTTCTTTTTTTGGTTTTGTATCGGAGTTACAAACAGGTTCGTTGTTTCGAAATATCAAAATGGGTTGCGCGAGTTGGTATGATTGTTTTCTTCGTATTTTCCATATAGGTGGTATAAATTCATTACTTTATTAGGTCGAGTTTCGTTACGATTCTACTGGGCGTCTTTACTTAGGTATTTGAAATGTTGCTCGCATTGTAGCAATTTCGTTTGATTGTTAAGCGTATTGATAGAAAACAGAAAGTCGGCAAGTAATTATTGGACAGATTTTTAATGAGATACTTAAGCTAAGTGTTTGATTTACTATAGAATAATATTTGGTTCAAACAATCAGTTGGTAATGAAATTGAAATTGTAATATTTTCATTATATTTAAAGCTTTGTATTTTCAACTTTAGATATTGAGATTATGTTACAAGTGTCAATTACCAGTAAATAATATTATTTTCTTCAATAATAATCGTTTCTTAATAAATAATTTCAAATAAATATATGTTTTAATATAAATTCTATAATTGAAATTGGAGAATCTACAACAAGAAAATCTACTAACAAGGCGAATTGTTTCGTACTATAAAACGTGATTGTTATTTTCCAATTCATATTTAATTTATTTTTATAATAATTTTTATTATTTAACTGAATATCGATACTGAATACTCAAAATTTTTTCTATTTTTAAATTACTTTTTCAAATTAAATACACATCCCACAACTATTCCTAACATCGTAAGCAGTATGTACAGTCTAAATTTATAGACATCAGATTGTCAAATTATGTGATTATATCAAATTTCAATTAGATAATTAAACGATTATAAATGATAAAGCACATGCATATACATCTACTCGTTACATTAATACATTCCAGTATCTTTCAGGTAAGTAATCTATATCATGTGCAATAAGTGACGTAGTAATGAAAGGTATCCGATAATTTGGTAAATCAGTTTTGTAAACGATGGTTTTTAATGCGAAACACAATTTTAATGATTTCATCAAATCTGTTTACTTCATCCTACATGAATTCTTGCTTGTTATTATTTTCCAATGTTTCTAAAGCTTTGGTGCGATAAACCAACGGGAGTTTTGTAATATTTACATGCAAATGTCATTGACATTATATGCATCGATAGTGTGAACAAAACTAACTTCTTTAACTACAAGGAAACGATAATTCTACCGAACTAAAGTAATTTAATAATCGTTTCATTGTATTTCTACACTTTGTTAATACATTACAAATAATCACAGTAAACATGCGGCACATTCATTATAATTTTTTTAGCTTCAAAAAACTTAAAAATTAAAAATTTACATAATATGTTTTAAACTAAAAGTTGTATGCAATAGCTGTATAGTTTTAAAAATGAAATGCGTTAAAGAGAAAATGATAATATAAGTTTGTATTTGCGATACGCATCAAAAGTTGAACCTCGTCTCGCATTCAAATTTTGTAGCACAATTCTTTAAAATCTAGATATGTACATTAAAAAAAAATGGAAAACATGGTATTCGTCTGGTTTATATAAACTCGTAATAAAATTGCTCTTACTCCATCTTCTTTCGCGGGAAAGCTTCAAGTAAATAAAATACCGAGTAAAATAATAAAAGAAGAGTATTAATACACTATTCGCATTTAGTATATCGGAGATACATATAGGCGTATACCTTACGACGCAATAGGGCGGCGCGGTCAACACCGAGGGGCGTGCATATATAAACTCGCACACTCTGTTTATCGTCGATAATGCCGTCACTCGCGTTATCAAGAGAAACGCGCCAGATGGAGCAAAAAAATTTAAATCACCGACGAGTTGGAGAAAGAACGAGGACAAATGTTATTATATGCACGCAAACTCCTTGTTTACTGCCTCTTGAATTATCCTTTCTTGTTAACCGGTTATGGTTTTATTAGTCGATTACCCTATACTATCTAGCTTTACATATATATATATATATATATATATATATATATATATATATATATATATATATATATAATATATATATATATATATATATATATAATATATATATATATATATATATTATATATATATATATATATATGTATATGCGCGTATACCGAGTCTATTAAAATACGCACACGCATACGAATTTTCCAGAAATCCTTTATTGTTCTAGTAGATTGAAATTAATTAAAAGTCTGTTAATTGTTTGATGACAAATTAATTGTTTGCTCCATTTTTTTTTAAATTAACTTTCAGTGGTTACGAAATTATTTATAGAAGAAAATACGAATATCGTGAATGCTAATATTTTCATTAATATATTAATTAACTACATTTTCTGTTAAATCGCATATATTTATGCATCAAATTGAGAGATACAAGAACATTTTCAATAATTATACATAAGGTGGAATAATTGAAATTACCATAATGCAAATACACGTGGTAAATAAATTAGTGTTACGATATGATATCATTACTGAAATGAAATATTGATAATTTGTATAATTATTAATATAATAAAGTGAATTGTACTTTGATTATTCTATATAATAATTAAAATAATTAATATCCTTCAAATTCATTTACGATATAATGTCTTAATTTAATGTATGATATGATGCGATGAAAAATTAATCGACATATAATTGGCAAAAACTAATATACTTGCACCATTTTCGTTTCAGTTAATGTGTTTATAGTCAATAGAGAGATATATAAAGAGAAAGAGAGTGAAAGAATGAAACAGAAAAAGTGGTTAGTCTCCACTTGACACAATAATTATGAATCACGCGATGATGTGCCAAACTAAAAGAAAATCAAAACAAAGAAGAAAGAAAAATAATATTCGCTGAATAATGAAATTACTGAAGATTATACGCGGAAGATTACGCACTGGGCGTTAAAATGCCAATTTCACGCCACTATATTCGCAAAACGCATATTATAAATATTCATCAGAAATTTATCGAGTGAAACAGGTAAAATTGATATATATGTACGTATGAATGATATATATATATATATATGTATGTATATAAACTGCTGCAGGAAATTTTAAGTAATTTGGCTAGTACGTGGCGAGCGTACGTCTTCCCACTCTAATATCGGGTAGTATGCACGTGCTACGTTAATTTTATCATTTAACCACATTCGTGACCGTGTCAACATTTCTCTTTCCTTTGTATATATTGTCTAATCAATTGCCCTTCGTAGCATCGATTACATACGCCTAATAGAAGAATCTACGAAATTTTCTTAGGAAACGGTTAGAATTTTCAGTCGTGCAATTTTGTATTGTACAAACTTCGAAATTTTCTTTTCCAATTATAATTTTACGAAGCTCATAATGTTATTCTAGATTAAAAGTAAATTTAACAAACTATTTTCTTTTTTTTTTTGACTACATAATAAAGGGTATAAAACTCAATGTTTTAAACTTAGTAAATACCGGGAGGTATTTATTTTGTTTACCGAGAAAGTATATGGTTTATTTTACATTTCGTAAAGTAAATAATTGGTTGAAACAAAAACAGTGTACATACTTTCCTATCCAATTATTTACTTTGTCGAGGTATAATAAGCAGTTTTGTTTATCTTGTATCGAGTAGATACAACTGTATAATGTAGGACAGTGAAACATAACGCATATTACACAACATTAAGGGGTAGAAAACAAATGAACCACTACGGAATTAAATAATAACAACATGCTTCTTTTTTTTTTAAATCTCCTCGTATTATTCTGACATTTGATGATGAATTTAATTACTGAAAATTAAGTAAACAAAAGAAATATTGTTAACAGTTTATTTTCACAAGACAGTATCTCTCAAAGCCAGTTAATAAATGTAGTTTAAAGAACATAATGAATATTCTATTGTCAAAAATAACATTGAATACCTTTAAATGTTTTTGCTCTCGTAAATTACGATTTGTAATGGAAAAAAAGTTTCGTGTTACTTTACTGCGTAATTTTATTTAAAATCGCTTTGGACTTGATTTACTTCAATATCATTTGTGTAAGTTAAGCGTACGTTGAATTTATAAAAATAAAATAAATATAGAATAATAATTTTGTATCGGAAATGTTATTTACTCGATACATTATTGGATAAAACATATTATTGGTATGTTATAATAACGATTGGAATATCTTATGATTAGACAATGGCAAAAATTACGTCTGTAAGAGTAAGCGTTTACTTACTACTCTTCTTATATTTTATTTATTAAACAAATCAATATATTTTTCAAAGCAGAGGTCAGCACGTAGAGAGTACAAAAGCATTATGTAAAATGCATCGTTGAATTCGATTTTCGCAGCTAAACTGAGCGATTCCCCTCGGGAAATACTCGGAAAATGAGAAAAACCGTTTTTCTCACATACATAAATATTTTAAAAAATACCTCTTCGTTTTAATTCTTGAATAATATTTACACTTTTATTTAAAAATAAACATTGAAACACACAAATTCAATTATATTATACCCTTTGCCGTTGTTGAATAAAACAGAAATATATATTTGAATGATCTTGCACACGTACATTTTAAATATTCACGTATAATTTACATCTGCAACGGATTATAGCTTAATGTATTATTTCAATACTACATAATATTCAGGTTGCATTGTACAATAGTTAATTATACAAGAATTATGAAAAAATAATAAAATTGTAAACTTTCATTTTTATATAAGAAATATTTAAAACTTATATAAATCAAAACTCAATTTGTCACACGCAAATATCCTTATAAAAAAGAGGATATTAGTAATCAAACATCGATCGGTTGGTATCAGAAAACCACGTGTATATTCCACCGACGAAATTCATATCGGTCACAAAAGTCGCAGCGCAGAAACTAATTGCGAGTTTCATCGAAAATGTCATATCATAAATCATTTCTCGTTCACTCTTCCTTTGTCGGTCAAACTATTGGGTTTTGTGTATATCTATATAGCATAGTGACCATCGAGACTTGGAAAGCGACGACGCGTAACTTTGTTTTTCGGGTATAGCCAAATTACTCGGGTTGGAATTTTCGAGGTGCTTCTCTCCAAGCTTGAAATACAGTTTTTAATTATGTAGCCGCCTCCGGGCTTTTTGTTTACATGCTCGCGTACCATCTGGATTAAAATATTTGTCTTTCCCCAGGCGCGCATTCTGATGAAGCTCGCGTGCCGAGGATATGTCTGTAAATTTAACGAACGAGGAAAAATATTTTCTTTTTTTTTTGTTTACAAGTGTTTAGACTGACCAGGTGATGAATACTAAGATTTTGTTGACGATAATACAATATTTTTATGACGTCGCAAGCTCCTATGTTATATCGATCATATAAATGTTGCATAATTTAATATTTCAATTGTCTTTCATAAAAATCCCTTGTCACCGATGAATCACAAATTATCTAATAATAAAATAACTGTAACGTTTTCTTTAAAACATAGTAAAAAACGTTTAATATAATTTGCACAATTGCGCGTAACAAATGGTATACGTTGTAAAACATTTCACAGTTAAATATTTTGAATGTGAAAAAGAAAGAGTTGTAATTAGGAAGTCACATTAGGCAAAGCATAATTTACATTTAAAATTTAATAAGGGGAAATACAAAAAATTGGTCTGACTGTACATAATGCTATTCCACTAAAAATCACCGCTACACGCAGTTTTCGTGTATTCATCTATTTAGAGTGCTTGCAATTTGAGATTTTGATATCCTTAAAATATTAAAACGTAATTTTTCTGTTTTTATACGATGTCTAATATTAAATTTTCATTATATTAAATTTCAAACTTTAATAGCTCATTTAAACGATAATAATTAAAAGATAAAATAAAGAAGATGTAGTAATGAGATTTTTACAATAAATTTACTTTTCATAATAATTTGGTGCGAGTCATTGGTATAAGCTAATTACGATGGCTGGATTAACACAAGTTGTATTCATTAAAAACCTATAGATATACGAAACACTGTGAAAATTGATCGGGTTGTTTAATATTCGGTTCGCTCTAGTAAATCCGTCACTACGAAATTTTGAAAATCTGATAGCAGATTCGTAATCAATGATCCGCGAAAAACCGTCCGTCATATATACGATCTACAATAAAACCGGTTGACAAGAATCATTTGTGTAACAAAGGTTGATTCGAGGCAACACCAATAATTGTATGGTGATTTGAAATAAAATTAGTTTCTAGCAGGTAATTTAGTAATTAAGTAAATAAAATTGATACTTTGTATTTCGGTATGTATACGAAATTATATACATCAGGTAGTTTCTCTCAACGATCTCTATTGCACTCGAAGCAAATAGCCTTTGAGCGAAATTTCACTTTGTATCAATAGATTTTTTGCATCCTCCTCAGATTCGAAATCCTAATAAAAGCACTTGAAATTCATCGTAACATCGTTATAGTTCAAGTGTACACCTACGTGCGTGCGATAGAACGACACCCTCGAAAAAGGAAAGCCATATTAGCGAGTTTGAAAGCTGAAACTGAACAAACACGACTGCATCCATCGAATATTCACTCGACCGAAAGCATTCTGTAGCATTATATGCTACTTTCTGAATGGTAGAACGTTTAGTAAAGATACGTATTTATCGCATTACTGCGTTATTTATCGCGACTCACCACTTGTCCATGCGCGTTATTTCGAAACTTCCCAACAGTAGCAAACGATGAATAAGAAAACCGCGCGTTTGGTTTGCTGCTACAATTAAAAGAATAACCTTAAACAATGAAAGTGGGAAATATTCTAATATTTCTACTTTTTTTTCATTTTTCAGACCTGGGTGAATTGTTCGGATAACGAACTCGCGTGAATTACGGGAAATAGTTTATTGCCAGTTGCGCTCTCGCGGAGCGCGATTAAATTTTTTAAAGGAAATAGTTTACGATTCCATTATTGGGAGATTTATTGGGTTTGACAATTTAGTGTATTTGAACTTTATTATTTTTTCAGATAACAATTTTATTTATGTGGAAGTAAACATTATTTACCGATTATATATGCCAATGGATAATGCGCGAGTTATAACAATAAGTTAGAAAAAATGGTGTAACAGCTATTGGAGCGCAAAAATATGACTGGTTTTTACTATTTAGCGTATCTGTAAGTAATAATAAATTATTTTTTTGTAACGTATACTCTTGAAAAATGCATTACCTATAACCGTCACTACATAACTATCAATTACTGTTTACATTTACCATTTATAACATTAATATATAAGCTATCGATAAAAATAAATAGTTTAATTTGTTTTCGAATCGGTAATCCTCGCATGCTGAACAGAAACTTGTTATTCTACAATTCCTTTGAAAATGCAATTCAAGTGCATCAACCGTGAAAACATTTGGTTATTGTTATACGAGTAGTGAATATATATATATATATATAGAGACACATCCACACGTATACAGGTATAAAGAGGTACGAGAAATCTTTGTCAATACGAAGCATCCCTCTTACAGGTAATAAAGCCTGTTGATTTTCGTCTCTAGACTGAGAAATATGCCGCATCGTGCAACAGTACGATAACGACCAAGACAAAAATAACCCTGGAAGAGCGATTCGGAGAAAGGAAACATGACATACTCGAGCGTTAGTACGGTGGTTCATATTGTATTATTGCTCGGTTGCATTGTTGTATACTGCACCGACATCGAAGAGCTTAAAATCCTCATTGCTGGTTATATTCCTGCATAGAGGAAACGCGAGCAGGAGAGTGAGAGAGAGAGAGAGAGAGAAAGAGAGAGAGAGAGAAAAGCAAAGTGTATAACCGATTGTTTGCGCTTGCCTTTTGTCGCTGGCTTTTCACGAAAACGAGAGATTTATATTATTTTGGCACACCGACGTAAATAACCGCTTGTCGCTCGTTAATTACATGAAACGTTTAATGAGAATCTCTACAACCTAAAACTTTCCGCGAGTATTGAATTATTGCCTCTGATACAGTATTTTAATACGCGAAATCGAGCAATAACTGTGTCGCGTATTAATGTAACGGAAAATAGTTGCATGCGTTACGCGATTAACGATGCGGGTTTAATGCTTAAAAAGGTGTAGAAGAAGGGGAAATTAGATGTTTAAAAAATTTTACTTATTTATCAGTTAAATCGTGGATGTAATATCTGATCTATTATTTACATTTATAAATAATTCGACGTTATTGCTTAAAATGTTCGTGCGAATCACTATATCCTCTGTATTCATCGAGAAAATGAGTAAGAAAAAATGTTCCAAAACCAATAGAGATAAAAAAAACTAGCGATTTTCTTAGATAACCTAGTAAAATAAAAATTTGACCTGGTCACTCGAGAGGGACCTCACCCAAATTTGCTCACCCAAGAGCGGAGCACAGTCCAACTCGGTGACCCCGAAAAAGCCTTCGCAATTCATGCAAAATCCATGTGCCTTCCTCTAAAATCCTCCAGAGTCCCATCGATTCTCCTGCCTATACTCTCGAGTTTTAGTATGCGAGGGGCACAACCGAGGCTCTCGCAAATTGTAGGATCGCGCCCTTGGCGTTGGTTGCATATATCTGTAGGTGTGTTTGTGACTCTGTGTGTGTGTGTGTGCGCGCGCGAATCTCTCTCCTTCTCGAGCGCGTCTGGTTCTTCCAGTCATCCTTCCCTATCGCACGTACAGAGAGAAAGGAGGGTCTCTCTCGCGCGTCAAAGGAAACTGCAAGAGCTCGTCGGTTCCGATAAAGAGAGTGAGAGAGGGAGAGGGAGAGAAGGAGAGGGAGACACCCGAGTGTCTGCTTCACGGGCGCTTTCCTACCTTCCGAGGGGTGATTTTTTGCCGGTAGTTGCAGTGCCGCTGACAGAATTTATACATTTTAGATGCGGGCATAGTTGAATTGTCTTTCCTGTAAATTACTTTTGAAAAACTGAATGAATTTGTCCGGTTATTTTATTATGTTGTTTATGAAATTTTAAGGTAATTTCAAATATTAAAATATTCCATTTTACATTATATTCGGAGACGGTTTCTAATATAATCTGACCATTTTTGAAAGGCTATAAATATTAAAAGATTGTTTGAATTTGTAAGTTATGTTTATATTCAATGAACACGTATTCTTGAGTTTCTTTAGTATCTGCATAGTTTAAGGAAATCTTATTAAAAGTCTTACAGATATCGATAAACAATTTTCTTATTCCTGATCAATTTTTATTTAAATAGATAAATCTTCTTTACCAAAACTGTATAAAGTTTATAAATTCTCTTCAGCAAAATAAATTCTAGCCCTTCACTATCTTAAAAAAAAAAATAAAATAAAAATTGAAATGTAATTACAAGTTGGAATAACCTCTGAATCAAATTTACATTTCTAGAATAAAAGTAGATTTTAGAAGTTGATAATTAGTTTACAGTTCCTTGAAACGAATTTGAATGACGTGAACATTAACGCAACGTAATTAAAAACAGAACAATAATAATTTATTCCAATGGAATGTAGCAGTATTAATTTTATATTATCTATGCGAGAAGTAGCTAATAAAGACGTCAATTTCAATTTTTATTACTTATTTCGAGGCGAAATAAACACATTTTAAACTTTTTTTAATACTAAAGAATTTTGATTTATATTTATCAGAGTTGATTTATTTAGTAGTATGTACATTGCCCTGATAGAACGATAAAATTTTTAAGCTATTAAAATCGTTTCGTCATAAATTTAAAATTGGTTTAAAATTCGAATAAACGACAATGTAATGTTTTGTATAACATCGTAAGATTTCAATCAATCGTTTAAATTAAAATTTTAATAAAAAAAGTGTGTACTGTAGTTCCACCGACTTGATATTTTTATTATATCGTGCAGATACTACACATAAATAATACTTCGCGTAAAATCGCGTGAGACAACAAACCTAATACTTGAAAAATAAAAATTACAGACCTGATCCGAATTAACAGAAGGAGAGAAAAATTAATATATCCGTGGAATTGAAGTGTTATAACTGAATTAGGTTACGAAGCACCGCAACCTAAGTGGAAGAGGGTAAGGCCAGCCTGTAAAGCGAGATTAATTAAAGTGACGTTTAATCCGGCGGGCTTGAACTTGAGACCGCTCGTGTCTCCTCTTGCAGAGGTGCACGAGTATGAGACTCTGCCGGCATGTCAGGAGCGGAGAAACTCGAGTAGAGACTCGTAATGGAGAATCGGCTGACGCGATGGGTCAATGTGGCGGTATCATTTCTTTTTCTTTTTCTTTCTTCTTTCTTCCTTTTTTTCCATTAAAACGAAAATTACTACTTTTACCGAACGGACAGCATGTTTTACTTCTTTTACGTCTTCGAATTACTATTTCTCTATTTTTCAAATCCCAACGATGACGAATCTACAATTCACGTGACTTTTATAAAAAGTCCGATAATTTACATTATCAAACAAAAAGATTATCAAAATATTAATAATAACTTTGTGCAATAATTTTAAAAGTATTTAATTTTTGAAATTGTATAAACTAAGCTTTGTAATCTTCAACCTGCATATTATACTTCCCAAAACAGTAATAACGTTAAAATTATGAGTGAACGACAGAAACGTATTCGGGTGTAGACGTACGATATATAAGGTTTCCAGTTTGTAGTAATCGAGCTAATCAGTCGTTGTTAACCGATCCTACCTCGTACACGTAATTTTAATCAATACAAACAATTAATACGATTTACTCACGTATTGTGCCCGAAGGAAGGCAACCCTACCCGGTTTCAGAGCGTATCGCAAGCTCACTGGAATCAATAGGTGTCTATGACGATAGTATGCTTCCACTTACCCTGAGATGTATCTAACACCACCACGAAGCAGCCGGTGAGGCTTCCCGCACCTTATCACGGACAACTGACTAATCGGACAAGACAACCGAGAATTTATAGATTATATACCCACTCCCTCTTGCTAGGGTCGTCTCGTTTCATAAGTCCCCTCCTGGTATTTCCGCACAAATAACAAACATTGAAATTCTAATTAAAGCAAGTCTAGTTTATTATTATAATATCCAGTGTATATAGTTTAATCTTATATTAACCCAAAACTGCAAGGAGCACAGTTTCTTCGTTGAATTTCTGGTTCAATGTAGTATTCGTTCACCGCAATTTCATTAAAGATATTTTTTTAACAATCTACGTTAAACATATACATGTATATATGTCAGTCTAATTTGCGATATACGTTTACTTAGACGTAGAATAAATAAAGTTATATAAAATACAATATCTTATACTATACGCGTGGAATAAAATTTGAATATCCGTCTTTCGTTGGAAATAAAATTTAAAGTCAATCCGTATACCCAGGTAAAGGGAAGTTTAAATTTTCATCGAAATATACATCCAACACAAAGCGGGAGCGTGAGATTCATCTTCCATCTTGCGTAACAAAACAGATAGCACATAAATTTGGATCCTCGGTCACCTTACATAAAGCAGACGATCAACCACGCTCGACTGGACGTATTCGAGATGCGCAAACGAATCGCCTCTCCCTTCGACACAATGGACCGAGCCAAACGGAGAATGAAGAAGTCAAATGGTATAGGTGCGCGATATCGAAAGGGAGCTTTTGTTTAGAAGAGACGTAAACGAGTGCACAACGCTGACAATGCCTGCCAATCAAGCGCGATCGAACTAAATATATAGGTATATACAGATAGAGTGATCCGGATCGAAAGCGAGTAAGAGAGAGAGAGAGGTGGACAGAAAGAACCAGTTTCACGATAGCTTAATTGTCAAAACAATGGAATTACGTTGTTCTAGACACCAGCTTGCGCTTGTTAAGTACCTCTCAGTCAACCTCTCTACGTTTACATATCGCGCGTATTCTATTACTCATTTCACTTCCATCTAATATTCTGTCACGCTTGGTTTATTAAATTTTTTAATCCTCCTTTGATTATCTTCAGAGGATGTTTTTCATTAAACCGTGCAATATGACGTTCATCACAAAGGATTTCACTCGAACGAATATGTGTTATAATATTAAATACACCCGTATGTATATCGCGTCGAATTGGAATAATAATAAAATATACTCATTTGTAATTTATCAGTCGGAAAATATAAATACACATTTGTTAATCACGTGTTATTCAATACTTATTTTGATAATAATAACATATTTAATTTTTGGTGAACTTATATATTAATAAATATGAGTTTAAACGCTATAATTCTACCGATTGTCTATTTTACTTTTAAATCCGTAAAACGGATCGTTTATCTTAAAAATTTAATTTAATACGAAAATATATTTATTCTTTTTGTGAAACGAGACGAGAATTAACTCCTAGTTTTGGTTATTAAATTTCCTTGAGAATACGAATTAATTTACTTGAAATAAATTTTAAATTATTGTCATAATTCCATAACGCATTATATAATGACTTTAATGTGAAGCCAAACTGTTTACAGATGAAACCTTCATAAATTTGCATTCGTTAAATTTTATACGTTTAATAAATTACATTATTCTCGTACGAAATAATAAAGCCAATTTAAACGAGGAAACAAAAATATATGAATTGGTGCAATATTACATCGTAATTAAATGTGAAATCCATATTTATTTGGCCTTACGTAAAGTATGTTTGCATACATAAATAATTCATATTGTGATAATAATGTTAAAATATAATATCTTCTCAAATTGACAAATTTTAATGAAATATTAATAATATCGAAATATGATAAAATCACACGTAAGAAGAAATAATATGTAGAGAATAAGAAAAGGAGTCGTATATTTTTCTATCCACAGATGACGTTTGAATCTACAGGGAATATATTTACCCCAAAGGTTTTCAGGTCCAGTTTTATAGAACCTTTTTTCTTCTCAAACATTTGACTTCTATATGGTATCTTTACATTGCATTTCTACCAAGAAAAAATAAAAGAAAAGAAAAGACCGTGAGCTGAAAAAAAAGAAGGACCTTAATTATCCGTTCGCTATGAAATCTTTTTGCTTCTTTCGAAAGCCCTCTATCCTGAATTGCTCGCGCCAGATGCACTTCAAGATAAGAAAAACCGACAGTTTGACTTTAAGAATCATTCTTTTTATTCTGAAAATAACAATTTTTTCTACTTTATTATAATGATTTATATATATTATATTCAAATATTTTATTGAAATGTATTATTTATTTAACTAACAAGTTGCTTTAAAATTATTGTTGCAATTATAAGACGAGGACCAGAATTTTCGAGGAAGAATTGACGCAACTAATTAAAGGTTAATTACCTCGAAATATATAACGACGTCTTGTTCCGTGCTGGTCCACCAGCAATTTCCGTTGCGGGTTTTGCGGTATTTTTTACGCCTGTCCTCCTTTTTAACCGGGTGTTAAATGTCCGCTATGCGCTTCAGCATGAATAACGAAATTATCGGCTAATGAGCATTACGCTTACTTCTACATTTCAATTACCGAAGTGCTATGTAATTTTGAAAATAAATGTCCTTTTTTATACCTTACGTAGAAAATTTACTGAGAAGTGCATGGAAAAGGTAATTCTTAACAGTTATTTATTTTATTTAATTGCAATGTTATTATATGTACTTCTTTAAATGCGTTTAAAATCTAAAAGTTGTTTTAAATTCAAAGCGTTTGGTAATAAAATGAAATATATGTGTTGAACAAATAATCCTGATTAAAAACATCAAACGATCCTGTATTATTACTAATTAAGCGAAAAAATAAAATGTAACACTTTATCGTTGTATTTAAAGTAAGCGCAATAAATCGGCGTTAACTTTGGAAATACCAACAATATCAGAGATGCGCGATAGCTGTAACTACGCGGTAGGCGGTCTGTAATTCGAAATATGCAACGCGCAGGGAGTGCTGGTAAGAAGAGAAACCATTGCGCAGCGATATTATCTTTCGAGTTGAGTTAGCGATTCACCGTGGAGCGGTCTGTCATTAAACTCGTGTCAAGCCTCTGGCACGGTTAAGCACATGCCCTCGGGCTGAATATATATATATATACATAGACTGTATACGACAAGATGGAAACTATACATCTTGGCGCGTGCGATCGGACCATCCGAGGTACGTACAACATTGAAATTTCGTTGTTGATAATGTGCTCTATCGTGGCGCGCGGCCACATCGCCAAAGACAGGCGAGAGCCTAAGACGAGGGAGGTGAGATACTCCGAGTTGCAACGGAGAGATTGAACTACACCGTTCATCGCTAACTCGGCATTGTCACCGACAAATTCAATCTTACAGCTTACTCGGAAACTTCTATTATTATACACATCCGTGACTCTCATTTTTCATTAATTTAAATATGTATACGTTACAGTAATTATTATCTCAAGATATACTTATTTTTAATTCAACTGTTCAAGGTACTATGAAATATTTTATGCATGAGTTGACAGTATTATTTTCTACTATGCATTAATGTGATTACCTCATTTTTTCTTCTTTATCGACATAGTTATTTCCTCGTGGCAAGCAAGAAGGGAAGGTAAATAAAATTTTAGATTTTCGCGAATAAACTTTAAATATCGTAATACCGAGTAAATAATTCTTAAATTAATAATAGTTAACTAATATTTAGGAAGCAAATACCTTGAAAATTAGAAACTATACGCATTACGAAATAATTCGGTCTATGCGTGTTATATCAGTTATTATGGGTATATTATACGAAATATGCTACAAGTAGATCAGTACAGTATGTAGTCAGACAATGTAATATAAATACGTAAACCATTATCTTTGTGTATGGTATTTACTAAAATTTATATAAGCAACAATTGTTGAACAATTGTCAATGTAGAAGAACCTATTGATCAAGAAATTCCAATAATACAACAGAATAATTTAATACACATTTTCATTAAAATTGGTCTATTTTATTAACAGTATATTCGATTCTAAAATAAATTTTATTATTTAAAAGACGATTAGGAAAGGAACGAGTAAAAGAGAGCATCAGTCAAAAAGGATATTTTAGAAAAGCTGAACTTTTAACTCCCTTAAAACCCTATGGTAAAGGGAGCCTTAAGCCGACGACCAGATAAATCACAAAGCCTGCTTCTGAAAACCCTCATATTGAGCACCTTCAAATACGGCGAAATGAATCACGTCGAATAAAATGGATCATTTGTATTTTATTGTATTTTCGAAAAACTTTTGATTACCTTACACACATATTTTTATACGTATAAATCTATATATGTATGTGAAACCTTTTTATACTACGCATTACATTTCTTTGTCAGTCACGGATATATTACGATGTTCCGTGATAAATTATATTACTTTTCTAAAAAAAAAAATTTTTCATCTAATAAAAAGATTATTGTTCACATTAAAGGTATAATTTGATCAAAAAGTTATTTCACGATACATTATGTAGGATGATACGAAAATTCAGAATTTAGTATGGAATTACATGATTAAGTGAGTAGTATAAAAGAAATCTTTTCTTTACGTAACATCTTTTTGAAGTACCTTTCCGTACTTGTAACTATGCGTATACTATCATCGTATAAAAAGTATCATTTTTATAGGACACAGAAAAAAGAATGTTATGTTTTACATTTATAAGACAAAGAAAAGTAAAATTAAATACAAATTTTTCTATCACTTCAAAGTTTATTATTTACAATAAACAATTACTTATAATTGGATAAAAATGTATAAAATGTGCACTAAGTGATACGAAATAATAAGTAATAATCTAACAAACGATTAGAAAAAATGTACTTTAGTAAATTTTATAGCAATATATTTTATAGCTACATTTATAATTAGTGAAATAAGGCAGAGAATGATTCGAACTTCCAGTGGCATGAAACTATCGTGAAATACAAGAGAGAAAGATTTATTAATACATCAGATGAATGTATGCTTGTATCCGAAATTCCTTGAAACTGTAACTTCTTAAAAACCAAGTAAAACTCGAAAATAATAGGCGTACATGTATAGGGGTGAGAGGGTAGGTGGTCTCCACCGTCGGTGCAACAAATCGCAGAGGTGCATTATAGAAAGGGCACAGCTGGGTCGAGGATCCCCGTGGCTTATACGAGCCGCAGCAGCTATATCTCCCTCTCTTCCTCTCTCCCTCTTCCTCTCTCCCTCTTCCTCTCTCTCTCTCCCCCCAATAATGGATGTGGGGCTCTGAACGGAACGACCGACCGTAAAAAACGGCCGAGCGTCAATATTCAATAGTGGCACGCGCCTCTATTTCTCTCTCTCTAGGGTCGCGCGGGCGCGAGCGCTAACGGTTTCGCGTGTGTTACCAGCCCTACAGGCTCAATTTCCCGTCTTGACGACGCGATAAAATCCCAAGCGGCTTTCCGTGTCAAGGCGTAGCGCGAATTTTTCACGAGAGTTTACTCGTCGGTTTTTCTACCGAGAATTTGCGCGCGCGTGGGATGAGCCCGCGGCTAATCCTAGTCTCGTATCTTTTCACTAGATGGCACATTTTAATGCGATCGCCCTGAGTGGATCTCTCTTTCTCTCTCTCTCTTTGTCTCTCGTGTTCTTTTTTTTCCACCTGTATCTGGGATTTGGTGACACACAGTATTCTGTCCTCTCCAGAAAATAAGTCTTGCTTTTTTTCAGCTTACAAAGTACGGGGGTAAGTTTTCCACGTGGTATGAATTAATTTTCTCTACAAGATCAGGACATAAATTCCAGGAATTTTCTTATTACGAAAACGATATTTATAGTTCGTAATTTTTCACAATTTCTCGAATATTAGATTAGCGAATTCGTGGAAATATTACAATTAAAACATTAAGAGATTAAAATAATTTCTCCATTATGTAGCTTTCGTGATATAGCATCGTCCCTTCACACGAAAGTGAATAAACTTTTGATAAATTTCTAAATTAATTATTTCATCATTGCAATTATACAATTTTTTTACTATTTAATAATAGTAATTTATAATAAAATATTGTTTATTATTTTTGAGCTTAACTTCACTTGTTCCTATGTACGAAATGTCTTTTTAAAAACGACAACGACGAAATAAAATAATTATTAAAAGAACGAGCATATTTACATTAAGTAATAAAAAACATCTTCAATTACCTAAATTAATTTTGTTCGCGTATATAATTTAGTGTTTACTTTTCATCATTTTCGGGTATGTCCAAACAAGTTCAACCTTATCGAATTCTTATCTTGGTTGAAGCATCATTGAGCTTTCACCGCACGTATTAAAAATCATCTCATAATTAGAAGAACACACTTGAACGAGCTCGGCTACAATATTTTCGATACAATCGATTCGATACAAGCCGGTACGACGAACCTACTTTACCTTGTAGTAATCGCTTTTAAGCTCCTCGATCGTGGAAAAAAAGGAAGCGAACGAGAAGAAAAGGGATAGAAAACTCGATAACGTAATAACGTGCGATTACTCACCGCTTAAATGTAATTCGCGAAAGTGTACGGTTCTTTTTTTCCTTTCTATTTCCTATTTCTACAGCGGGAATTCACGAGTCGTCCGCGAACCGTCATAAATTAAGGAATTTACAAGAGTACACGGTGTACGGACTCGTCGGTCTGTTTTAAGCTTTTAATAAAGACTCTATATCGCTGTTTAGATTATTTTCCTACGTTTTCGAGAGGCTTTCGAAAATTAATTTTCAGAACAAATAGCTTTGAGTTTAAATCAGCATTGAAAATTATGGTTAAATCTGTATTGTTATTGAATGTATGTGAAATTCGTTATTGTATTACGTACTACTTGAGCATTATATTCTGAGCCGCTTAAATGTAACATTATGAATAGCAAATTATATAAAACATAAGTTCATTTACATTTTCTAAAACATTTTCTTGGTTAAATATTCTCGAATTAAAAAATATAAAAATATTATAATTTTTTTTAACTGTTTTATATCAAAATAAAATTGCCCAACTGCCGGGAAAATTGAGCACGCAATGTTTGATTATGTGCCTATACTGAGAGGAAGCATCGAAATCAGCGAAAACCTTACCTGACGAACGAAAATCAGAGCGAAAAAGTTATTCGAAACTTACTGTTGGAAAAAGGAGAGCATTTGAAAAAACTCGAGACAGAAAACGCAGATGTAAGAAGACGTACTACTTGTGAGTGTGTGGCAAAGTGGGTGGGTGGGTGGTAAAAGAAAAAGATGTGGTATGGTTGGTGGCCACCGTGGAATTGACTCGCTTTTCTCGAGCGGTAAGGTTTACTTCGCAAGGTTACGTGAGCTACTGTATAGCAAACAGAAGACTTGAGTAAAGAAAAACCGAAGGGGTTTGGTCTGGGAAAGTGTTACATCGTTGAAAAACTTGAGACCAGATGCTTTGAAAAAGAAAGACTTGAAACGACTTTTTAAAGTTCAAGAGAGAAATTTAATAGTTACCTATGAACATATATACCATGTTATACGTACATATTTTATTATCATTTTAAATCTGTATTTTCCAACGAATTGTATAAATTATATAAAATTTGCTCAGCAATTTGTAGTATATAAAGGGAATTACAGTTAACAAAATGCTAAAATTTAATTTACATTCGCGTCGAAAAATTTAAAGTAAGGGTAATTACAAAATTAACAAGTCGATTGCAAATCGATACTTCAATTAGAGTTTCACCATTAATGCTTTATTATTTTTAACTACTTTAGCATTTTGTTTGCATTACTTTCATTAACCAAATATATTTAAGGTACTGTACAAGGATAAATGATATTTTAAAAAGATTTTTAAACATATAACTCAAAATTACTACATGACTTTTGTTTCTTTTTTTAAAAGTAAAATTAATATTTGTAATATAAAAATGAAGACGATCCGTTATTAAAGAAAAATGATGAAACACAATATCTGATAGATTCGATGTTAAGTGTCTGCTTTAAAACTAAGCTATTTAATTACCAGCAGCTTAAAAATTTAAATTACTCAAAAGATAAAAAAAAAAAGAGAAATTCGAAAGATAACGAACCTAATTTTGTCAGTATTTATCAACGCATTTACTTTCTACAAATAAACACTTAAAGAGACGACATTTGAAAAGGACAAGAGCACTGATAAAAATAGAGATAAAAAATCAGGCTAAGAGTCAGGAAGGCTCGTAGTTAAGGTGTACGTTAATTTTCTTTCTTACAAAAAACGCGAAGTAAGATGAAAATAGGGGAGTGAGAATAAAAAAGGGACAAGTGCATTTAAAGTACCCGAGGCAAAATGTATATGGAGGATAATTTTATTTGTCCGGTATAATTGCCCGAGGATGGCTTACGCCCGCGCGCGGACAAGTTTTATGTTTGCCGAGTACGAAGTTTGACATTTTCGACCAACTTTAATGTCATCTTTCAAATCGTTTCGAAACTTGGTTTATTTTCTTTTAGACTCTCTGTACTTAAGGATCTTAACGGCGGGCACAGATTTATATTTTTTACATGCAATTTTTTTAATTTCAAAACTTTTGAAACAACGTTATTTTAAAGTAACACGAGAAATGTATTTTAATATTTTGGTATTTATAAATATCTTGGGAGCGATCCGGCTTTCCAGAATCTTCTTTATATAGACTAAAAATATTTTTCACAATCAAACTAGATACTGTTATAAAATATTTTTTATACATTTACATTTTCTGATTGTGTTTATAATGATGCTACAATTGAATACAGTTCGGTCTATACGCCATCGATTTGTTAAAAAAAATTTTAAAAGCAAAGTAAATACAAGGGAAATGAGACGAGATGCGTTTATTTTACAATTTCCACTGAATTCGGAAATAGCGATGCGCACATTTTCGAAATTACATTGCGCATTTTTTATGCTAATGCTTAAAAATGTTTTACAAAGTACTTTTTTACAATTACAAAGCTTCTACTATCCGAGTAAAGTAAATTCGATATATCCGGGCGTAAGAAATGAAAGGGCAACAATTTCTCGAACGGAATTCGCCAACTAAACCTAAAAGAATCGCGCGTACGCAAGGATAATGTATGAAAAAGCCAGGTGATCCGGGTCACAGGAAATATGAAATATCGCGTTTACTTATCTATATATACACATTTACGTTTATATTCAGTATAATGATTAGTCTCATTTACATTCTCTCCGAGTTATTTATATCATATTGATATTTAGTGATAAATGTAATAAATTTACTGTAATTCCCTGGTTACGTTAATTAAAATTTAAACACTTTGTATTAATTATATTAATTACAAAAATAATTTAATATAATATTAATTATAATGTTAATTAAAAAGTTACTTCACACTCGTGCATGTATTTTTCAATATAGAAGTACAAAGCGCCATCTTTATTTGAGCCTACCCGCTCAACTTGACACGCAGTATCCCTAACTGACCGACTGCCTGAAACTGCCTCAATCAATAAAGAAGTGTTCGCTATACAAATACCGTCTTTATCGACATCTCACATTTTTTAACGTGACACACGTTTTTACAATAATCTGTGCAAATATATTTATTTGTATTTACTTATGCTTAATATACTATATTACACATTTTATACTTACATAAAATTATCGTTTTTCCATAATAAAAAATAATTTTGATTTTAAATCATTCAATTAATAATTAGTTGTAAAATAAAAGTTTTAATAACAATAATAATAAATAAAAAGAAATGAAATGTCTATGTCTGACGATGAAAAATTAAAGTTGACACAAAAACTCGTAGACGCGCAATTTTTACAGCATGACAAAACGTTGAGCGCATCCTATCTGTGATGCTGCGAGCGAGAAAATAGCTACTATTCCACGTACATACCTATTCGAATCACTAAGGAATTTATCGAATATGATACTTTTCAACTTTCCTCTCGCGCATTCTACGAATGCGTTAAATTGTTACAATTATTATTTCAGTAAGTAAAACGATTGTATAGAAATCTTTAAAATTATTGCGTTTTATAATAAAAATTGTATTGACGTACATCCGAATTCAGAATTAATTTCACGAATATGCTAATTATGTACAATTTGGAATACGTTTGTGTTTGCTTTCGATGTATAAACAAGATAAATATAATCATATTAATTTCGAAGTTACAATGAATTAACAAGTTTTTCCGTATATATTATTTCAAGTATAAATCAGAGTTTCGTTATATTAATTATTTAATACACGTAGATACATAATACAAATCGTAAATCAATTATCGATATATACTATATCGAATTATTCAATGTAGCGCTTCCGAAATTATGTAAACTGAATTTCCCCGGAATTCAATTAAATCAGAGAAGCGAATCACCTTACCTTGATTAAGTTCCATCGACAATCATGCGAATTATCGAAATTAATTGCTTCCACAAGAGAACCTATGTACAAAATATATAAAGTCTCTTCCCCGATGGCCGGGGAAAGGAAAACTGATTCATATATATGTTAAACCGAGGTGAACAGTGCCAAACGCAAATGACGTAAGAGCCCAGTCGATGCGCAATTGCGACAAAATCAGTCGTATCCCCTAAGGAGCGTAACCGACTTGAAAAGGGAACAAAGGATAAGACGATGAACGTATATGTATAAAGAAAAATATAAAAAAACGATCGAAGCGACGTTTTCGTCGCAGTGCCGCCCTGGAAGGTAGTCAAAGTCTTTTCTCTCTTCGGCCCGACGAACAAGGGGCATTGTTCTCTCGGGTATTTCGTTATTAGAACACGAAGAGAAAGAAGAGGGAGCGCAAAAGCGGCTCCCGGAAAGGAAGTCGAACGCCCGGCGCCTGTAGCTCCTTCGACCTTACGAAAAGTCGACATCACGTATTGGGTATACGTACATATATCTATGTGTGTATGTAAAAATCCGTCAAAGCTGCGGGTCGCTTGAGTGTGTAGGGCTGTGTGGTGAATTTTTTTAGAATTTACATTTTTATAAAATGGTTTTCGATTCCTTAGGCAAATCGTTCGATATCAATATTTCTCTATATCACTTTTCATAAAAAGTGCAAAAATATTATCGAATAAATTTGTCAGGGTAATCGTGAAGCAATGGGCATTATTCTTCTTACTCATAAACAATTTAAACGCGTTTAAATGAAACGTTTCATTAAAATATTAACAGTAACACTTTTCTACGTACTAACTCATAAAGTACCTGTTAGGTAAGCAGCATAAATAGCACCTGCAATTGATGGTAGTGCTACAAAGAATTTTGTACAAGTTGTTGCACGGTATACTGATTGCTCGAAACTTTGGTACTTAACTATACGAACTCTGAAAGAACTTTACTTCTTTCGCGCTGGACGTTACATAGCAATGAGTTTTCATTGAATTCGGAATAAAAGACCTATCGCTTGTAAAATTGCAGCTGTAAATTATAAAATTCTTTATATTTTTTTAACGTTTATTTTCTACGTCTCTGGTATGCAATCTGGCATCGAGATTCGAGATGTATAATAGAGAAGAAAATATTAAATACATATAATTAAGTGAAATGGAAATTAATTTTAATAATCAGTTGAGTGTATGATTCGCAATTCACGTTCATTAAGAGTAGAGAAAATGAGTAATAATAATCTAACGACAGAATTTAAACAGATATTAAATTTAACCCTCCGGAGCAATTTTAAACCCGTAATTCTCTATCGATGTTTATTAATATCGAAAATAATTATCTAATAAAAAATATCATCAACTTGGATGGACCCGGGTATATTTACCGTTTTAATCAACTAAAACACGATTTTCCCATTAATTTTCCAAGCAACGTTCCCTTTAATAACGATAATAACAAAAAGATAATCACGATAAAACAATTTCCCGGTGCCAAAAAAAAGAGCTAACATTCTCATTTCGCCACCTCAGTCGGGGAAAAAAATAGAGAAAGAAAATCGGACGAATAAAGTGAAAACGAGAAAGAGATAATGTACATACGTTTGTGTTGGAGAAAGAAGGTATATGCGTATAGATGTATACGAGAGGAAGAGAACGGGGTTTATCCGGCGTGCGCGGAATATTTTGCGGGCGAATTGTATAAGGTCTTGCCCGTGTGGTCTCCTCCTATACGAAGGTACGTGACGGGATTTCGGGGTGTACGAAGTGCCAGCCGCAATTTAAACGGGGCCTCCTCTTTCCCTCTCTCTCTCTCTCTCCCTCTCTCTTTAGCTCTCAACCCCCCTTTTTTCAAGTCACTCCGAGTGAGATTCTCCCTTACTCGTTGGTATTGTTCCCTTCTTTCGTTGGCCGACTTTTCTCAACCTTCCTCAGCTTTTTTCGCGTACTCATTTACTTTTCCAGTATTAACTTGCAAGAGGCGTGGCGATTCGATAGTACGAGATAAGTTATTGGGATCGCTGGATTACTAAATAGACTTGGCGAATTTGTTCTCCTGTATATATACACATACATACTTTAAGAATTTAACTTCTGGAAGCCGAGGCACTCTCCAAGTTGGAAAGTACCTAACGGGTTTTAAGGGCAGCAATTTGCTTTCCGCCGGAGATTTGAATTTAAGAATGCTTTTAGAAAACGTAAAACACTTTGCCTGATGCGAATGTTTAACGGTTTTATTTTTCAACGAAAATAAAATATTGGAATAAAGTTTATTTTTATATTTTTATGAATCGCATGTTTGGGGATTCAAAATTTCGTATATGCACAGTATACTTCCAATCTTATTACTATAATTAAGGGCTGTCACGTGACATTAGGCGAGTCGACCGTGCACTCTCGCGTTAAAGGGTTGGCACTTACAGCATACGTCACGTGTACCCTAAACCTCTTTGACCAACAAAGACAAGTGCGTATATATGTAGAGTGCACTATGTACCTGCGTACACATGGAAAATTTGTAGTGCATTACGCGGAAACATACGATTAATTAACTCGGAACCACTTACCTCCAAGTGAGATTGAGATGCTTCCACGGAGTCCCGTGAAGCGTGTACCGTTTGAATCGTCTGAGTAGGCTCGAATCCTCCCGCCTGAGATTCGGATTATCCGGTATACCGCACCTCTTGCTGGCCATCAGCTTTTGAGTCATCTCGTCCACTTTTCCCGTCTCAGGAATCCCGCCGAATCTCTGTAACCATCGATACGAGTTACTCCTACATTCCTCTCGCTTTCATTATTTTCTTCAATAAAAGACTTTTTTTTTAAATTTACTAAATTGAAAACTACGCTTATTCTTGAACAAAGAATCCGTACAATACACTACGTGTTCAATGAAAAAACATATAGAGATTTGATACGATAAATCGTATATATCAACTGATCGGCCGAAACAAGATAGGTATCGTATGTACAATTGAAACATGTGGTAGAAAAATAAAATATTACTATATACGTTCAACAAATAATAGTGTTTCCGGTACAAGAAAATTTTTATATGTTGCTCGTTGAGATCGAAAAATCAGTTTTCGCGCAATGGCAATGTCTAACAACAATGCTCAAATAATCGATAGAGCGTATGGCCGAGGTCGCTACACGTATAACGTAGAACAAAAACATCGAACGAAAATTCGTGATAAATGTATATATGTTGAAGTTTAAGACCGACTAAAACGAGAGCGAATTAACAGATAAAAAAAACTAAATAAAACTTGGAATATATGCTATATTTAAAAATATATAAATAACATGTAACAATCTTTAATAATTAAATAATTTATTATTAATATTTCAAGCAAAAATAAATACAGTATCCATAAGTACTTATAATACAATGTTGTTAGTATATTATTATTTAATACTAAGCTCAAATAACTGATATCCAATGATTACAAATAAAAATATGAAAAATTATGTTACATTATTACACAAGGACCTGAAAGGATACAAAAAGTTGAACTATACCTAAATCAATTTCCCCAAAAAAAACGAAATACACTGAAGTAGATTGGATTTGAAATAAAGATGAAAAGAGAAATATGAACGTCTGAAGATAGAGGAAGCAAAAGATCAAGTTAGCATTCAAAGTCGCGTATACTGGATGTTCATTAAGTTTCTATTCTAGCAGGTAAGTCGTGGATGCTAGTAGAAAGTAAACCATTGTGATCGTCTTTCCTTGTTTCCGGAAGGTCAAGAGGAACGCGCATTCGCTCCGATAAACACCGACGGAAACGACAAAAGCAAAAAGATAGGGATGCAGCTATAAAGCAAAAGGATTGAAAGGGTATATATACAAAAGGAAAAGTTCAAAATAGAGATGCTCGTCATTGTAACTTTCATGTAAAATTCTATTCTTGTAATATATTATTAAATATATCATTCTAATGTTATTGTAAAACTTAATACATATATATTTAATTAAATTATTCACATATATTCGTATTGTACTTGCAGCATATAATATTTACATTAAGTAACTTTGTACAGTTAATTATTTACAATAAGTGATAGTAATAATAAAAATAATCAATATCCGCATATTAAAAGTTAATCAGTAAAATCGCATTTAAGAATTTGTCATTACGCATTTAGGTAGTCGTATAACTTTTTTTAAAGAATTCAATTCGATACGCGCTGTTGAAAGAGAAGCTATACGGAAAATCTCACAATTATATTATTTTACATCCTGGCAACGAAATAAGAGTAATATTGGATTTTTCTTATCTAAGAAAGAAAGAGAAAAGAAGAAAAATAAATTAACATTGCAGAACTTTTGCGTTTCAAAGCCGAATCGATCTATAAAGCCGATTGAAAAATCCAAGCGCGCGCGCGCGCGTGCCTCGTCGAATACTTTTTGATCCGTTCTTAACGAGCTCAGTGGTATCTGATTCGCAAGCCGATCTACACGATAGTACCGTATTATACTTTGTTACTCACAGTACAAGGATGAATGGACTGTGCAGAAAAATGAAGTTGAAAGACGCATGATGGAAAAATGCATGACATAATTTACAAATTAAAAAAAAAACGTATACCGTGTATATAATGTACAAATATAATTATAATATAGATTTAAATGAATAATTGGTGAAGTATATTTTTCACATAAAAATGAGATTATTAAAGTTTTGTATAAAATTTTAATACGGAATCAGTCAAGTGTTAAATTAATTTTCCGTAGATTCGTTCGGATTACGAGATCGCGTTAATTTTTATCGAAATTATATTCAGATCCAGTATAATATATAAATTTTAATATTTAAAGAGGATATCAATTACGCATGATATACTCTAGTAGAAATTGTATTCCATTTCGTAAGTAATCGGATAGATTAGTTTAAAGCAACAAGCCTGCGTCAAAATTAAAAAAATATTATTTATTACAAATAATTAATAATTTCTTAAAGCAAGTACCGTAACATATCCAATTATTGGGCATGAACCTATTTCTGATCAGTATGTTGTTTTAAAAAAATAATAAGATTTACATAAATCTATTCGTAGCTACATACAATTTAAAGGTTAAATAATCAATAATTGGTTAGCAGTATTGACTAGGAATTGATATATGTACAGAAAACTTACTGAATAGGAGATTGGTACTTCTCACTTTTTTTTCTCAGATTGTTGTTTACTTTAAAAATAGCAGTTATGTTATTTTTCTGAGATTGTCAAAAGAAAGTTTTATACTTTCTGCATATGTCAAAATAGATACAATTATTAGCCTTTATAAACATAAATTATAAATATTGTAAATTATTCTATGAACGTACGGATTCGCCTTAACTTATCAACAACTGGATATGTGACGGTCCTTAAAATAGGTGTTACTTCTTTAAACAAATTGTATTATTATAAGTCAAATTAGCTAAAACTTTTAATTTATATATTTGCAAATTAACTGTTTTAATCGTGTATGTTCCTTTCGTATCGTGATTTTTTATATACCAGGAATCTCAGAAACCACTTCATCGTATAGGCTGAAATTTTACTTAAATCGAACGATATCTAAAAATACAGTTATAAGAATAATTAATGTACAAAATTATTTTGTTTTCAATTAATAGAATGAGCTAAGAATGTATCATACATTTTATAACCATTTATTAGAATAAAATCGTGAATTTAGTTTTGGTTTAAGCGTACTTCAGCTTAACGTATAGATTACACTGAGAGTCTTAGCCTGACCTACATTTAAGTGCTATTAAAAATGTTTTAATTTACGTAAATGTATACGATATCAAATAAAAGAATGCTTGTACTTTATATTTAATTCAAGTATCATTACCCTAATACCAAAAAGTAATACAATAGTAAGTCAAACGAAGAAAATCGAATAGTGATAGCATTAAAGAAATTCCATTATCAAGTTTTACAGCTGTATTATACAATAAGAGGTATGCCAAAAGAAGAGAGAGAGAGTGAGAGAGAGAAAAAGGACAAGAAATTCTCGCCAATGGGAAATAGCAGAAACTAAGCGTTCGCTCGCAAAGGGCTGACGAGCACGATTTTCATGCAAATCCACCAACTCTTTTCGCGCACTTTCGCATGCAAGATAGGCCTGTGATCAGACATTTGCATCGTCGTGCATCGGAATTTTTCTACGAGGACATCTTCAGCGTGCTTCGATAATGGGAAATACGAGACTTTACGAGAGGTAAGCTATATTACTTCTTTCGGCCTCTTTTATCCCGTTAAACCAGCAAGTTCTTTTTTCTACCTGTAGAGAGAGAAGGGGGTTTATATAGCTCTCCGAAGGCAGATTCGTTTATTAAGATCGCGAGCGGAAGTCGATATTTCCATTTTAAGGGGAGGAAAGAAGAAAACGACGATTTTCTTTTTACGCGGATGATGAGAGATTGCCTCTAGACGTGACGAGATTACTCGCTTTATAATCTTATTCTGCGTGCCTTTTTTCTCATTTATATAGCTTTTGCCTTCGATTCGCAATACGCCAAAATTACTATATGTATAAAATATACGTTTTTTTTATTGTTGGGCTATTTGCGTTTGGATTCTCTTTTTTGTTTGACTGTATCAAATTAAATGCAATTTTGATAAGCTATGACAGCTAAAACGGAAACGTAGCATCCGCTTTCCATAGTTATCTATATTTATATTCGTTAAATTTATTTAACTTATATGTTATTATGTGAAATTATTTACGATTTTTTCAACATTTATAACACATACTATCGTGACAATATATCGTTTAATTTATTATCGTTTAATATTAATTCCAATAATTACATAACCGCGTATATATAGCCATCTCTATTTCAGTTAAATATATAAATTTATTTACGTCGATACTAATTATCTGCCAATAAATTGTATTTTATAGTCAATCAACCGATAGTTTACTAATCTATTTTGACTTATTTTTGATTTATATATTCCATAACAGATTAATATTGAATCTAAAATTAGTTGAGTGGACTATTAATAATAAATCAATGTCTCTACTGTGCTATCGAGAGTTTTCGATTATATGTGTTTAAATTGTGAAACATAAAAATAATTTCAATCAACTAAAATTTATTCGATGCTTAAAAGACTAACGATGTATTTCTGGAGAAAAAAAAAATCATCTTTCTCAATCCCAATTCGATCCGTCATCAAAGTAGGATTATTGCATTATCGATACGGACAACTTTATAAAACCCATTATAAATTCAATATAAACATCTCGATTCCGAGAAATAATCTACTATATAAAATGTAAATAAAATAAATACCGTGAGTTGTGGAATCGAAGAGGACAGGAAGAAAGAAAAATTACTTATTAATCAAGTTGTAAACTGACCTGCAGGTTCTTGATGGCGTTCCTCAGCTGATCGTCGGTCCTCAAGTTTCCCGTTTCGAAGCCGCTCTGCGGCAGATAACCAAACTTCATGAGATAGTTTTGCTGTAACATAGAGAATATAAGGAAAATTATTATAAACCGTATCATAATGCTTATATATATGTATATGTTGTTATGCAAAGATCGCGACTTAATGCATACGTAAGAGAGCGCACAACTCGCGTACGTGTAATTTTCGTGCCTGACTGTACTGCATAATTAATTTCTACTTTCCAGACAATCGATGAATCTTAAATCGGATAACTAGTCCGGATTTTGGTAATTTGATGTCAACTACAGTCTCTCTCTCTCTCTCTCTCTCTCTTATATATATATCATGCAAATTTTCTTAAAATAATTATTTGTTTTTGGACTTTATTCGAATAGAATTAAATTCACATTAATATTTCGCTACAGTAGATAGTAAAATTGTTGTCCCAAGATGTTGGAAATAAACGTTAAAGCTGCGAGTAACGCACATGAAAGTAGCAGATTTTCCGAGAGTGCATACCGCCATTTAATTATTCGTTTATATAGGTATACCTCGAAATCGAAAATAGACCCGTAGTGAAATGTTATTTTTGCACGCGAGTCCAAAATATCCGCTACCCTAGGATTATAAGTGGGCGAAACAATCCGCCGTATAGGAGCGGCTCGGAAATCGCCCAACCCTTGGAGCACGCGACGTGTGCACCGGAAACTTGCTGGACGGAATAACAATGTCAAGCGTTGGGGCTCGTCTTCTTTGTTTCTTTCGCTCGGTTACTTTTGCACACTGCGACGCAAGCGCGCTGTGAGACTTGGAAACTTAATTTGTTGTAATCGCGTGGGACTCTTTTACGCTCTTTAACTCCAGGCAATTTCGACAAGAGTGTATAGCTAGGTGTTTACACACATCCCGCTTGTAATTAAACTGATGGGATAACAGGATATTGTTCTGGAGATTACCAAGATGGGTCGACGATTTCTGTCGTGATTGCTTTTTATTTAATGTATTTTTAATAACAATTTAAACCCGTAATCCAATAAATTGTACAGAATTTTTTAAATGTTTAATGTAAATAAGTCAAATTAACGACAACTATTGCCTAATAAAATGAAATATATATTAAATTTATAATACCGCGTGTATATATCCGTTGGATTCTTTTTAGATAACTTTTAGTTAGTAATTTATTAAGTATTTGAAAAATATATATTTCGTATTCGATTTCGGCGATTCTTGTAATAACAATATTATTATTATTGTGTGGAGCTTTTTATTGACTTATTTTCTGCATCTAAATTAACGTGGTGTTTTAGTAGCGGTACACTAAGAGAAAGAAATATTTGTGAGAAAGAAATCGTGCATTTATTATTATGAATGGATATTGATTTTTAATAAAGTTGTATTTTATCGATATTATAATACTTAGTTCTTACCATATTTTTTAGGTTAATAGAAATGGATGAAATTCTAACTGTTAAGAACTGATTAAAATAATACTTAACTGTAAAGAAATTTGCTCAAGTCATCAGATCTTAACATTTAAGAAACTCTCTCTTTCTCTCAGTGTATCCTCGTTCGTGAGTATTTATGGTATGTTATTTATTTATTTATATAAATAAAGAAGTTGATTATTTATTCAAACAATGTATTCTTGGTTGTGGTAAATAAATGGAGGATAAAGAAATTTTGCGGTTAATACTTTAACATTTATGTAAAATAATATAAATGATTTTGACATACCACAGATGTATCGTTAATTGTTATCATTTTTATAAATACAATGAAACAGTAAGTTTTTAATAAAATTATAATTATAATTTTAATTATAAAATATATCCGATGTGAACAAAGGACGTTTATGGAGACTTATCAATAATTATGGTTTTTATTATCAAAACTGGATTTGTTTGAAAAAACCATCATCAAATTCCTTTCCAAAACAACTGTACGGATAAAACATATAATTAATGAATAAATTTTTATGTTGCAAAATTTTAATAAGTTGTGTGACAAATGTCGCGTTTTCCTTTATATTATACAATAATTCGTTTAGTTTGTCAATTTAAGAGCAGATATTTAATTTTAATAATTTTAATTTAGTTACTTATAAATTCAATGATATAATTTATTCGTCGCAGATCATTGAATAAAAAGAACCAAATAATTAAAAAAATACATCGTGCTATAATTCTATATTGACCTACATATATTTAAATTTAAATTAATAATGTGGTGCGGCCCCTGACCGCACTTTCACAATCGGTAAACTACGACGCTAATGTTCATTATTTTTAAAAATTAATTAAACGAATTTTCTGTAAAGAGTAAGAGAGAGAAGGAGAAAAAAATCAACTCTTCTCGTTAAACTGTCGCGTATACGAAATACGCTGAACCACAAATCAGATTAATTAAATGGATAAAAAACCACAATAAATGAATCTGGAGAATAAATTATAGCAAACGCAGAATCAAATGCAATGTTTATAATAAGATATTTAGCGTGTACGTTAATTTTTTCTTTGCTTAACGGAAAATAATCCTACAATATTCCCCATAAAATTGTATCGGTCACAATTGTCAGGAAAGCTCGAATTTGCAACAAACCTGCGTGGCAATCGGGCACGCGAAAGTATTAAATTCTGTTCGTGCGTGACATTTCCAACATAACATCAAGTTTGCAAGGCGTGTGCACACTTGAGTTATTGATCATGCGCTGATTCGGCCTGTCTTTTGTTTCTCTCTGTTTTTTATTTTTTTTTTTCGTTGTTTCGGGGTGTCGACTGCAGTCGAGGGTGTCGTGTTCGACTGCAACATACGCTACTGCATTCGGAATAACGAGATTTCGTCTACTTTGTGTACGTACATGCGTTATGCGAAATAATGAGAGTGAGATACTGTAAACATTTCTCTGACTTACAATCACATATCCGTATAATTGAATCGGCATATTGATGAATTGAATCACGCGATCTACCGTTAGAATTTTAAATTTATGTCTGTCACGTTTTTAATACATAAATTACTTGGAATAAATAGCGTAATTTTTTAAGGCAATTATACGTGTATATCTAATAAATTCCAACTATAACGGATCTAATATAACGTCAAATATTAATCAAACAATATTTGTTGTAAAATATTTCATTCTCCTCGAGGCTTGAAATAAGAAGGATTTGCGAAATATTCGAGAAATTTCCAATCAAGTTGTACAAAGGCCGATATTTGCAAAATTTTCCAATCGAATCTGCCAGGGTTGTAATAAAGCATCCGAGGCTAGCCTCTTGGGCGTCCTAGACGTTAAATCGATCTCTATACTTGAATTTCTCTCGGCCGTGCGAGCGGCGATATAGGAGGAAAGTTTTGTGTACCAACGGTTGCCTAGTGGTGTTACCAACAAAGTCTGCCCCGTGCCCTATAGCCGCATAATGTACACACGTGTATAATATAAACCACTTTGCTCGCCACGTCGTGTATATGCTTTGTACACCACAAGACAGCCTGTCGTTGACAAGATGAATAGAAATTTTAAAAAAGTGGTCTAATGTCTGATCAAAATTATTTTTATGCGTTCGTTTGGTTCGTCCCTGCCATCGTGAATTCTACGATTAGTTTCTGTATTAAATATAATATTATCGATTCGTTGTATACTTAAACAGTTATTGAAATCGAAAAGGATGTTCGTATAGTTTTAAAGAAAATGTTCACGATACTTTAATAATATGTAACATTTGTATACTTAATATATAAAAACAATATTAGCGCACACTTTAAGTTAGTCATCATCAATAAAAAATTGTCAGACATTACGCACACAAAGATCTTCGTCAAAAATCACAAAAATCACAAAGTCAAAGTGATTTACCCACACACGTAGTAAAACTATGAAAAAGGATCTTTTTTCGTGAAAACCTTTAATCAGATATCGTGCGGAAAATCTCGATATGATGTACGAGTAGACGCGTTTTCCATGCGTTCACACAATGATAAACTAAATAACACGTAGAGAACCCAACGTCCCTTAGGTATACAACGTACCTATATACATAGGCACCAAGGCTATTTACCTGATTGGTTCTTATGTGCACTTGATATTCGCGAGCTCGATTCACCAACATTAAATGTATATACACCGACCATCGCGAATCATCCTGAAAGCTCCAGATGCTACTTTGTGTTTGCACGCGCTATCGTAGTGTTTGAATAAATATGCAAATGCGCACTCGGACGTCCCGGGATATAGATATAGAGAAAGGTATACCGAGATGAAAACGAGGGATATGTGCAAAAAAGAAAAAGAGAGGGAGATGAGAGAGAAGGTACCAACAAAAAAGGAGAAAACAGGGATCACCTTTTTTCGATCCTACGAGCAAATCCTCCTGCGCATTTTACTCATGCAGCAAAGGATCCTTCTTGTTACTCAACCTAAACTTGGGCCATGCGAATTGCAGTCGGTACAATTCGATTTTAAAAATTTTCGACATATGCGTAATCCTATCTTGTTAACGTTATACTTTTTTACGCATAAAAATATATATACTCACTCATTTTGCTAATTGTTTATATGACATTAAAAATATTATTTTTACGTGTGGTTTATAAGACCGAAATAATTATACTATGTTAATTTTTTATTCGAATTGAATCAAATAATAAGAATTTTTATACTAATTCTATATAACTTTAGACATTCCAATAACAAAAAAACATGCATAGTTAATAACTTATTACGTCTTATGTGTAACGATATTTACGGTTTAAAAAGCATTATTAAAACATTCACGCAGTTCATTTTAATGACGTTTATCATAGCCGCATACAGAACGTGAGATGCCTCTAGATTTATTGTGAAAGCTTAAAATTTTATAGTGTTAACCATACGAAATAATATTAGACCAAGAGATTGGAATATTTCCAAAACATTTATTAGGTTTACACATTAAGTAATTGCATTGAAAATTAAACTCTACTGGTTATTTGTCACGAAAGATCAGTATATACAATATACTTATCACTGTAAAAATTAGGAATCCTGTTTACATTTTTAATAATTCCTGCATCGTATTTCAATGACATATTATAAACTCAGATCCAATCACTTTTATTTAATAGATAAATAGAAAAGTTAATAACTAAAAACTTATATTTTATTATAAAGAATTATTTTATTGAATTCACTAAATATTTGTCAGTGTTTTTGTTAGGAATCTTTGCAAAAAATGGAATACTTTTGGAGTTTCCTTTGGATTAATCGTTTTCTTATTCTACGTGAGTCGGAATGCATGGTGTTTAACAAACTGCAAAGTGAGACCAAATAAATATTAATTGAATAAAATGTCATTGAGATAAGATGTTACAACTGCATAAAAATGTCAAGAAAATATTCCGATATTTGCACTTGAAACTATAATTATACAATCTGAAAAATGTTATATTTGGAAAGACTAATTATATTTCTTCGCTTAAATCACACTTAATCAACGTATTTTTACACCGTAAGTTTATAATGTTAATATTGTCAGTCATGCAGCCTTAAATATTTAAGAAATACGACAAGCAAAAAATGATTAAAATAATTAAGATTCTTAGTTATTTAAATATCATTATTTACTAATATTTATATTAAATTATTAAATCACGAAGTGATGCCACGATCTTTGGTGAAACCTCCTCCTATCATGATGATGTTCCGTTTTGGAATCATCCCATCGGTTAAGTACACTATATATGGAAATAGTATATAGTTATTTATAAATATCTTTTACACCGAAACATTATAGGCAAATTTATTAATTTTATACTTTATAATAATTATATACTTTGAATATCTTACAAAATAACTAATTATAGTTTCTCCATTGGTCCGCGCTTAAATTATACAATGCAAGACATATATATATAAATCGAGACAGATTGCACATGGACACGATTGGCAGATTCGACGTGTTCGAAAATCAAAAAACCATTTTTCATTGTACGTCTCTTAAAAAAATAAATTTAATTTCCGATTATCAGGAAAAGCTACTATACACAGACAGAATAACACAAATTTGTAATATTTAATCCAAAACTAGTTTATTGTTTTCTTCTTGATATATTAGCGATTGATTCAATGAGTCAAATTATAATAATCTGCACAACGTTTCGGTTTCCCTCTTAAGTGCATTCCTTTATTAAATAATAAAAGTTTTTTACAACAATTTACAATCACCGTTGATATATGTTAATAATGAATAAATTTATAAATAAATCTATACCTGTTCTTAAAAAAATTATGACATATTATCCATAAATGGATTTGTCAAATAAAATATAACTATAACCTGTAATTAAGATATTAAACAATTACTTGTTATAGTAACAAAGCTAATGCATGCGTATTTGTAGAAACCAGAATTTATTATCAAAACATAGTTTATTGTTTTGATAAATAATAATTTTAATCAAATCGTAAAAAATTGAAAAGTTTCTGAATTAAATTATTTATTAATAAATAAGATGTAGACGAGATATGCGTCCGAATGATCAAAACTCTCGAAGAATGCGTCCCTCGAAGTTTTAAGTCGAAAAATTTCAAGGACGCCGAAAGCGACACTTGAAAAACGATACTTCCTCTCGATGATCGGTTTAGAGGCCGATTTAGAGGCCGATCAACGTTGGTTCACAGAAAACGAAGACTCGAAAAAAGAAAACACAAAAAAAATAAGAAACGAAGGGTAAGATCAGTGGGTCAACGGAACGCGTATTTTTAATTTCACTTTTTTTCGAGATCGCAACGTATAGCCGAGGCCGCCGCGGCATTCAAAGAAACGGGCACATGTAATGTTACACGTTTGTCTACATATATTGAAAAAAGCTAACGTCCAACGCGTACACTCTGACTTTGCTCGTAATCGTCATTATCGTCACCTCAGGGTATCTTCGTGGTTCTCGTCCATCGTGGTATTTCTCTCTATGTACATATATAAATAGGCGTGTATAGATAAACGTAACGCAAGGGATTTTTCGTAGGCTGCCCGAGATAAAATGTGAGAGCGTACAGGAAGTTTTCATTTGGGTCATCTCGAGAGTTAGGAATATTCGTATGTATGTGTACGTTTCGTCCTCATTGTTGGCTTCTATAATCGTGGAATTGGAAATGCGTGTGTGCAGCGTGCACTTTCATAATTAATGAAATAATGCGTTGTCGTCATAAATCCCTTATGTACATGCATTAGCTTATGCTTGTATTAAATTACGATATGTAATTTCAAACTCGAAACGACGGATCGTTTACATTGTTATTTTGATGCTAACTTTTTACACAACTTTATATTAAACTTTTAACGTTTTTTGCGTGTTTAATTTAACTTACCAAAAGAATCGAATATATAGGTAAACCAATTTATAACTTTAAATGAAAATTATGTATTCGACCACGTTTCGACACCTTTCTCAAAATAATCTGTAAAATAATTTACATAACTTTGAAAACTTTAACAGGTATTTACCGAATTTAATTAATATAATTTGCCGCATTTAGAAGCGCTGGCGGTGTTGCATTGAATAATCGTTAGAAGTGATATTACAACGATAAGTGAAAAATGTCGAAGAAATTTATATATCAGTGTTTAATAATTATATATTTTCTACCATTTACGTCAATTATTGCAAATACGTTTAATAATTGCGATAAGCTTTACGTCATTAAAAGTAAAAGTAAGTACGTTTGTATGACCTTGGGTAATCATCGGAATGCATAAAAGGCATCGTGCGAACAATAAACTGTACGTATACATTAAATATATTTTTAAACAACGCGTCAAATTATGAATTCATCTATTATTAAAATAATTAACTATACACAAAGATTCCTATCACAAGATTCGCAAATAATTCAAAGATCGAGATATTCCCAACTTTGCATACGAATTTCGCACCCTTATTGGTATGCAAATATCACTTATCTCAGCGCGTTTGACTAATATTCATTCCAAAGAGAAATAGAGAGAGAGAGAGAGAGAGAGAGAGAAGGAGAAGGACGCACTTTCCCGAGCATATCGGGTAAATCTGCCGAGGGCAAACTTGCCAACAACATCCCTGCCGTAAATGGAAACTACGCCGACTGCCGGCGACCAAGTTACGTGGTACACGTGACCAAACGAGATCGGTATTCGTTGACCAAACAGGGACTAACTGCCTGTCTCTTTCGCGAACACTTTTTTTCAACCGTTTGTTTGGTGCTCGGCAACGTTCGTCCTGTGATTGTTTGCTCTCGCTCTCGAAAGAATCGAGTTTTCTTGCCAACAAATAGATCGGTCCGTTAAATGTATGTGTATATCACACATACTTTGAAAATACACCGATTCTAATTGAATTTGCGCATTAAATTGAGAACGTCGAGATCATTTTATTCTATTGACATAATTTGCTTTTACCGCAGTTCACAGTGCTCCTATAGACGACACTTGTTTCCTTTATATTTGTCAGCTCTGTTTGTTTCTTCTTATTCACTGGAACGTATTGTGCAGCGTTAGCTCATGCATATTTTATATGAAAAAATTATTTATTCTTTCGCGAAAATTCATATTAAAAAAATTTGCAAATCCATTGCATAGCAAAGTATGTAAACGAGCACGTTATGAGCTTAAAACGTATATAAGGATTCTTTTAAACTGCATGTGAAATACTCTTCAACACAAAATTTTAAGTAGCTTGCTTGAAACTATGAATGCATAATATGTTACTGAAAATTGTAACTATTAAAATGAGCAAAAATTAATGAATTCCTGTTTTTGACAAATTCAATGATAAGTGTAATTTTGAGATAAGGAATATTTAATCGTTTAAGAGAAACTATTGTGCAAACAATTTAAAATAAGAAGTATTGGTAAATCACTTTAAGATCCCGTGTCACTTAAATGAATCAGCGAACACGTTGAACAGCATCGACAATCTTCTCAAAGGTATATAACCACAGAAATTCACCTCACCCCAAAATCAAAATCGCACCCGCAAAATTTCATCCCTCTCACCAACCATCCAGTGTATAGATGCAGACTCTACAACTTCCTAGGAAATTGAAGGGGCCCCTTGCATTGGCATTCCGGGCGAGGAACTACCGTTCGCGACTTCGTATCCGGCCCCGTTGCGAATTTCTACCGGATCCGGAAACCGCCAAGCAAAAAGAGGTCGAAGGCCCTCGCTAATGGAGAGAGAGAGAGAGAGAGAGAGAGAGAGAGAGAGGGAGGGAGGGAGAGAAGTGAGGGAGATTCTGCACTCCCCTCCGACGAGCTGTGCAGGGAGAATTCCAAACGACGCCCCGCGAGCGGAATTGAAAATTTCACGCGGCGACGCGATTCCCTTTATTTTATTTCCGTGTACCAGGGGGTTGGCAGACGCCGCCGGGATTACGAGTGGAGCCGTGCCGGAAACAATCCCTGGGAGTTTGGAATATAGGCCGGCCTCGAAATACGCTCGTATATGTAGGCGTGCTCGCAACGACGTTAATTGGAAATTTTTACGAGGCAGTTTTGGTTCTAACATTTTGGGGGATTTTTTTCCCTTTCATGAGGGTTTATCGGGATCAATATAGTGTTTTTCCATGTTTGGGTCTTTTGTATGTAAATTTACGATGTTTCTGGGGGTTTCTGTCTGCACATTTTTTTTCACTTGAATATAAATGTCGATTGATCTACCTATTGTAAGACACAGTTTTATAGATAATTAAGTCATATAACTCCATTGCGACTTGGTACAAAACTCGATGAAATCTAAAATTTCTATAGAATTATCTTTCTCCTTTATATTACATAAATTAAATTAAAAACAATATACTAATATCTTTTAAATATTTAATATACAATATAATAATCTAATAAAGTTAATTGTTTATTATCACAAGATTTTTTTTCAAATTGGAGAAAGCACAAAAAGTAAATGTGAAATTATATTCAATTATGTTTTCTAGTATTTTATTTTCTTCTATTCTCTTAAATTCAATTGTCAACACTCTTTTATTTTCTCTACCTTGCGATAATATCTAATAACTCGGTCGGTTTGACTTATTCTGAGATAAAGATAAAAAATAAAATAAATGCTATACATGTAGTGAATAAAATGTGATAACTAATAATAAGCTAATTAACGTAATAATGATATTAAAATAATAATAAATTTAGGAAAACTTTCTTCTTTTTAGTAACGTTATTATTATTACATTACGGACGATATTACTTTTGCATATGGTAATGGTTTTTAATAAAGAGTTTATTTTATTATCTCGAGTATTTAAAAATATATTGATTAAACGAAATATTAAATAAACTGTATATAAAAATAAAATGAAACTAAAAAAACGTTAAACACTTATTGATATTTCACCAAAAAAAATAAGAGAAATATAAATAACTTCACCGTTTAATCCAAGAACAAAGATACAGCTCGAAATGTAACAATGGTCTTGTATATATATTCATATAAAAGTCTCGCGTAAATTCAAAACATTCTCGTTACGGTAGCACACCTAAATTAAAAGCGACGAAAACAGAACGACCAAAAAGTATCGCAAACAAACCCCCTCGTATTTGGTGTAGGACACAAAAGAAGTAAATGCGCAACGAGTAATATATATGGTCCAGGAAATTTCTCAACGACAATCGCGCGATGCGATACAAATACCAAAGGCGAGAAAGAAAGAGAGAGAGAGAGAGAGAGAGACTGAGTCGCGTTCCAGCGACGAAGTGCTCCGAGAGTACGAGTCGAGAATCTATAGAGGGCGAGGAACGCGAGTAGCGGAAGGAAAAGCGTTGTGCGGTGCATGAATGAAGAGCAGGAGTGAGGAGGGGGGGGGAGGGTGAGAGGGAGGGTGAGAGGGAGATAGAACTCGGGTGCGGATGTGCGAGAAAAAAAGGTACGAGAGCGCAGACATAAGAGTGACGGATGAAGGACCGCAAAAGACAACAGCGACGGCGGGTGGAAGGGCAGGTGTTTCATTGCAAAAGGTCCGTGATTAATCTGTTGTTCATTTACTGGGGGTGTTTTCATTTGTTAAATTTAGAGGGAACGTTAATTCATTCGGTGTGCAGTCGATCTTTTTGAATTTAACTAGTTGCATAATTGTGTTTATAGATTGAAAGATAAGGGGGTTCAATTTTGCGATAATTACGCTGTGAGAAGTAAAAGCCTTCTAGTTATACACGGGTAGACGTGCAGTTTTCTTTAATATTTGGTTAGCCTGTCAATATATGTCTTGATCAATAGTTCGGATTTCAATTGTATCCGACTTCTAAAATAGATTATTTTTTATTTTTGTAAAAGCGCACATTTACAAATGATGTCAAACGAAATGACTATTTCGATAGAGAGTGTAATCTAGGCATAAAAGGACAATTGATCGATATTTAACAAAAGGTAGTCAATAAAAAGCTGCATAAAAGGTTCCATCCCATGAAAAATCCTAATAACTCTTTTATTCGTGCATTTGGTTTAAAGAGGAACCGTCAAACGCTTACCGCAACCTCATAATTTCCAGACCAATAAGTACCATAAAAATCAAATATTCAGGAAAGACGCTATATAGGTATCATCCAAAGCAATAAAGTTGACGCTTACGAAACCACAGGTATTACACGGTATCGCGAGGTTCCGCCATCAAACTATAGGTAGGTTCGCGCGTCCCAGAATTTTTATTGTCAACCGTGCGCGCGGCACCGTCGTTTGGCAAACAACGGGTCTACACAACGAACTCACGAACCTGCGAGGAATATGCGGATCACGCTACACTCGTTCTCGGGAATCTTAAATCCGAGATGCAACCGAGGATGATACTTCGGTTACCAGGTCCACTATCTCCATGTATACACACATAGATATACGTATAGATATAGGAATATACTAGTTTTAAAAATAAGGGAGGTTGGCGCGTTTACCTATTGCGCTCTTATTCCCTCGTCTGGATTCGAAAATCTGGAGGATGCCAAGCACGCGCTCCCAACTTAATCCGGATTCCCGCAGGACATCCGAGTCGGTACGTACGTGTTGGTGAACTCGTTCGATCTTTAACCCCTTCTTTCCACCCCCTTTTTTTATACTTTACTTATCCCGCGTATTGTGATCGCTTTTACCAACGGGTTTCGTAAGATGGGAGGAATGCTCTTACTTGGCGAATTTATGGATATGAAGGGATTTTCGTGTATTCCCTCCAATTTTCATGGGATTTCGGGGATATTGAATGCACTCGATGTTTCCTCTTTCGCGTATTTGATCGATACAACGGAGAAAAGGAGCTTCCGCATTTTGTATTGTGTATACGAGGATACTCGTAAAAGCTCGAGAATCCACAACGAAGTGCACGAGTTTTTTGTTTCATGAAATATTTATCAGGAACGCATACGAGATATAATGTCTTTCTTACGACTTAAAAGGATAATATTTATTTAAGGGCCGAGAGAGACACGCACGTAGTTTGGATTACGTTAACTTTACTTTAAAGAGGATACCTTCTATTTAAAATAACACATTTTTCATTACAGATTTACTTACAAAAACATTTCTATTACAGTCTGAATGACGCTTTCCCAATTATATCGCCGAGTATTACACCCTTTGATAAAAACCTGTAACGAGTTCCCTACCGGATTTCTCAAAGCAGAATATTAATTAACGTTATATACACCTGTACTCATGATCAACAAACTAAAAATAAAGAAATTTACAAATCATTATTACCGAAAAATGATCTTGCGCGCATTCGTGAACTATTAAAGCGTAATACTAGTCGACGCTTCAACTGAATCTACGTTGATGGAAACTGACAGTGGTGATCTCAGCTTCATTCAGCAGTGTAATACCGAAATCAGTCAAGGCCCATATGGTTCTGTTTATTCTTCTAATTAAATTTATCGTGTTGCTAATATTCAAAAACAAGAAAGAGATTCCTTAATTGCCTTAATTTATGACCTAGATTTTTTAAATTCAATATTTTGTATTTGTAACTCATTGCTCCGGTACGAATTAAAAATTACTGCAATATTACATTGAGTATAGTGCATTATTAAATTGAAATATAAAACCTTGACAAGATATTTGTTAAAAACACGCTTGAAATATACAGGTTACATTATTTATATACGAAATGACTATAATTTATTGTTCGCAATCAGTTTAATCAGGTAATTTCCCTATGCGCAAAGGTCGTTAAATGTGAGATGAAAGGTATATTAGTGAAGCAGCTGCATCTTACAGATGTATCGTCAGAAACAGTACTGGATGGAGTTTTTCATATCACAAATGAACGAATCGGTGAAATTACAATTTCAAAATAAAGCATAGCTCATTTTACAATTTAATTAACGACTACATAACGATAAAAGAAAAACAAGATTAATAAATAAATATGAGATAAGTATCTTTCATACAGCTATACAACCAGCGTTACATACCATTTACCTCTAAACGAATTTTCAAGCGCATTCAACCATATAGACACAGGTCTACATATGTACAACCAAATACCGTAGAAAAAAAACAACATTCGGTCAGCAAGCGCAATCGTAAATAGATCGAGAGTGGTGTGTGCGTGTGTGGACCGGAACCACAAGCCTGTCGACGGCATTTCCGGAAAATTCAGATCGCCCGTAAAAGTAAACGCGCGGGGATTCACCGCAACTGTACGTGGTTGTGGTACATATATATACACGCCGTTGAATTTTGACGGGAGCTCTGCATATCTCCACCAATGTCATCCGTAAGTAAGATGGATGCGAGCTGGCAGGCTCTTTGTTATCGATTATTCAGCTACCGTTGCGTCCGTTCTTTTCGTCGCAGTGGTAAAGTTATGTGAAGGGATGACGCACGGATTCGTACCGATGATGAAGTGCGCACGTGCGCGCGTATATATATACGAACAATTTCAACCTTACGATCGCGTATCCCGCTAAGTGGATTTAGGATAAACTGATGCATTTGTTCTATCGCGAGGTGTGTGAGATGTACATCTGTATAGACGTAGGTGTAGATTAAAATGAAGGCGGAATTTCCACAGTATTTATTGGGTGTATGTACGTGTAGAGAGCGAGGATGCTTTAACCAGACTCGCTGAGAGATAACGCAATGATCTATCGCGTGTGATACTCGAATAGTCCTACGAATAATTTCGTCTCGTATTATTAATACTGTTTACTTTCAGAATGTTGGTTATGTATGTGGTGCTGTCAATATTCTTACGTATCAGATTAATGAACGACCAGTCCACTATGAACACATTAATTTCAATTCCGTTGCTTATTGAATATTGAAGAAAAATTGAAACGATTCATCATCCACGAAAAATGGAAAAATATTTAAACTTTAGTATTTAAGAATTCTTTGTGTTATAAATTTAAATTTAGTGATCGTACAGACTGCAAAATACTTAAATGTGTATGACTGTATTATTAAGTAATCAAGAGTAAAAATTACTATATGTTGTATATACTACAAGTTTTAGGATGTAAATTCTAAAATAAATTCTAGGAAATATAGGAATTTTTATGATTTGTTAAGATGTCTCTCGGTTTCTCAATAACAAAGTAATTTTTAGTTCAACTTTTTTCTCCCTGTGGAATTTCCAAATGAAATTTTACATTCTATAAGTACAACCAATAACCAACTGCACGAACGCAACAAACTTTCATCACAAGAAATAAATCAGAAAGGAAACTTTGCTTGCAACGAGAAATGGAAACTCATTCCGCAATAAACCTGAAAAATAATCGTAACTCTCATTTATATGTGTACCAAGTAAAGTAAGTCGGCAAATCAAGAATCACCGTATATGATGCCTCATGAGTTTAAACGAGAGGAAGACGTCACAATGTTCGCTCAAATTACGCAGGGCCGTAAGTTCAAGTGTACATTGTTAGGGCCGGTATATGCGCTCACCTCCGAGGTTGCCACGAATTAACGTGCATTTAATTAATTGTGCCAAGTTTGTAGGCGGTGCGCGAATGCGCCTCGAGGATACGCTCGTTTACGATGGAGCAGTGGTGAATTTTGCCCTACCCCGCGAGTTTAGAAAGTCCGCGTGCAGCGCTCACAACGTACATATATATATACTTTGTAAGAAGATTTCGGGGATCGTGATTTCCCCGCGCATTAACTTAATGATTGTTCTGCTTTTGTTCTCGTGACTTTTCCGCCAAAGCGATGCTTCGCAAAAGGGAAGTTCCAAGAAGGATATTTTCGTCAAAACGTCCAAAGTTTACGCGTAGGGAAGGAACGAATTTTGATTGTTAGATATGGACGAAAAAAATTTAAGTTCTTCGAAGCGTTACTTATTATAATACGATAACCATTTTAATTAGTTTTTCGATGATATTCCTGCGAAATAATAATGCTTACAAATAAACATGAACAAAATAATTTGTACGAAGAGATCGACTACTCAATTACAATCAATTACTATTATTCGCACGTTTTTCGTTAAGCATCTACGTTAAATCTAGTGTACGAGTATTTAACCATATATCTGCTGCATGAATATGTAATTAAGAACGTAACGCAAAGTTAATTCTTGATAGTGCCCGAGCATAACCCACGCATGAATAAGTCAAAATGGTATACATATTCGTGTGCTTTTCTTGTTTCTCTATCGTCGTGTACATTAAACAGTAACTTCAAGCAATTTGCCACTACGTTCCTAATTAAGCTGCAGACGTTATCAGAATACATCGTATTTTCTTTCGAGAGATTTATTTCATAAGAAATTTAATTAACATTCGTTGATTAATAACCGTTTATTTCCGTTATATAAGTAATACAATTTAAATCTTATTATATTTATCATCGTCACGAGGAAACGATTTAATTAATATTTAATTAAATTAATGGAAATACAGTTTTTATAACATTTTTTAAAAAAATTCCTGCTGCGCTTTGAAAAGTAATATTTCATACTATATAAAAGGTGAGAAAAATTAAAATAGTCTTCTACTCTATTCTTATTTCATTCACTTTAGTTTAATGAATTGAGAAACAGTTTTGAGATCTTAAATAATGGAGAAAACGGTAAATTCAATCGATCTTGAATGGGTGAGTGTGTGTATTTTTTCGCGTGGAAGAAGTAGAATTAAGATTCGTTTACATCGGCAAGAACGAGTGATAACAGTGTGAATGGAAGGGCAGAAGGATAGGCAAGGAAAGAAAGTAAGTTCAAAAGAGGATAGTACAGCTCCTAATCGCTAGAGGTAGCTTTTTCTCCCTTCGATTTTCTTCAAATGTTATCGCGATAACCGACGTAAATTGGATTCTCTTTGAGATTTTTCATGCGACCTTCTTTCTTCTTTTTTCCACCTTTTTATGCCGTCTTATCATTAAACTTTATCGCTACGTTTTCACGATACTCTCACTCGAATACCTAGTCCATTAAACAAATATAGTTTATATCAAAGAATGCACTTATTTCATTTTGCAAATTATTTAGATTTTTCAATAATTTAAATTTCAAACAGAATAAATAAAGCATTTAATTTATATAAATAAAGGTATAATATAATTTCTTTTTCTACCAAGTGCATACAATATTTCTGACTCACGAACAATTTTTTGATGCGATAATGCTTAAATAAACATGTGACACGCTCTATTTGCGCACGGATAACAACGGCTTTACTATAAAATAAATATTCGTGTAATTTAAAAAAAATCAACGGAGAAATATATAAAAGTGCATTCAAGCCACTGGTAAAAACTTGAGACTTTTATTACAATGAAAGACAATGCAAATGTACGAGGTATCTTGAAAGATTAAAGTTTCGTAATAAAAACAATAAAAACGAAATGATAATAGCCAGCGTGAGTAACAGCTGATATTGACAGAGAAAGTGGCCAGATAAAAGAAAAGAAGCTTAAAAAGAAGCTTGAAAAAGGAAATTGAAAGAGAAGGGAAGTAGGGAGATAAGTTAAAGCGGAGAAAGAGATTAGACATAAGAGGAAATACAATTATACAAGAGGATGCAATTCTTCTTTACATTTTCTGACAACGTTTATCCCGGATGAATTTTGTAAATTTTAAAAGGCTTTACGTCTGCTCAGAGTACACCGAGAAAAATGTTTGATTAAAAATTATTGTACTATGTGGTAAAATTGAATATATGTGTGCTAATTATTGCTACTGCTTCTATTAGATATTATTGTATAATATTATAATTTACTTTGATTGCAACAGTTTATTCCACCTCTGCTAAAAAGTACAGTAATTTCTAATTCAACATTTTTTTCCGTATACATCTTTACAGTATCTAATAAATATTTTTTGAAATATTTAGTATATATATATAAATAATGTTTGTCGTTAAACTAAAAGACAATTCGCAATTTGACAAAAAAAGGGAAGAATGTAACACGTATTAATTTACTTAAGCATAAAATTGATAATTCAAACGTTGTTTACAATACGACCGAGTGCTTACAAAGACAACGAAGCTCCAGAGAAAGGGCGAGAGGAATTTCTTTAGCTTAAAGTTCCCGAGCACACGATCGAGAGAGAATTTAATGTTCTCTACCTATATCGACGTATGTGCTGGAGTCTGTGGATTTAAGTCGAGCGTTTATTTAGTGCGTTACTCGACGCGACTGGTAAGGTACTTTCGGTAAATCCATGACTCCCTGTTACGAACACGTGCAAGACTTGGCTATCTTGATAAAATACCTTAGTGATAAAAATAAGCGCACACCGGGTCTCGTAATAGTACCAAATGCAGTGGTGATTCATATATAAATACTCGTCGACTGAGTTGGCTATTGCTTTCTAACATCTCTAGACGAGAAATGATAAATAATTTTTCAAATCGAAATATTTCAAATTATTGGCAACATTATGTAAGATAATTAAAAGTTTAAGAAAAATATGATTATTGAAAGGTAATTAATTTTTAATAACTCGTCGTTCACTCGTTCAAGATAGTTAATTTCATCTCAATGATTAATCGACAAGTGCAATCAACTTGGAAATTCCTTGAATTTAGAGTTACTCTAAAATGAAAGAAATCGGGTAATTAATAATCAATTATCGGGCTGCTGATAGTCAACTAATTTTTTTATTCCGCACTCGGTTGTAACGTCCGTTAGCAGTTTATTTTATAAAATGTAATAGTTTGATCGTTAAAAAATTCTTATGTGTTACATTTTATAATATTTTATAACAAGTGCACGTCTCTAATTTTAACGATTTATTTAAATTTGTTTTAAGTTTCACCGATTCTTAAAAATGTTTGATAACAATGTTGATATATTTATAAAATTATATATTGTTGAAAGAAAATGAAATGTTAAGTATAACGACGTAGTCAAACATTAAACGTCTGCAAATTTTCTTCCTTACATCGTAATGCGTAATCATAGTAGAAGATGAGAGTGTAATAGTAGATCAGTATAAACACATTAAGTCTCCCTTTTAAAGTAAGCACCGTATATATCATTGGCTATCAAGCGTTGCAACGTAGAGATTAATTCAATAAAAATCCCAGTGTGCCTCGTGATTTTTGAGCTACGCGCATCTCGTCTAAAGTATAACGAGAGTAGAGCTGTTCGTAATGCTCTGACGAGGAGTCAACAGTATACCTAGCCAGTTTAAAGGCACACGTACCGAGACTCGTAATTTCCCTTTATTTCACCTAGGTATCCGTAAGAAAAGTCGTCCAGGAGGGCGAATATAATAAGGACGACGGAGTTTTCTCGAAAAGAAAAATATAAAGATATAGGTCGGAGCTCCACGCGATAAGGACAATTATATAAATAAGAAGGAGGAAGTAATAGGGTATAATGGTCGGAGGAAAAAAAATAAAGAGAAGGGGAAGTGCATAAGCCCGCAGATAAAGATGAGAGACGAAGCGGAAGGGGTTCAAGGGAGTGGCATAAAGAGCATTACTTAATGCGAAACTGCGGAATCCAACCCAGGGATAAGGAAGATGGGAGTAGCAGGGTGGGAGCATATTTTTCTTTCACCCTCGAAGTCTTTCTCTTGGGTGCCGTCGAGAGGGTTTTTGAGCTTCACTGCGCGCGAGGTGAGGGGTGGAGCTTCCTGGTGCTCTGGAAAAATTGCGCAAATGAGGTATATAGAAAGTCGCGTGAGAGTGTTCCTCTCTTCCTGAATAAACAAACGTTTGGCTTTCACCATTTTCACGGGATCGCTGATTATTGTCCCTAGTAGAACTGACTCTTTCATCGTTTCTCAAAGATTTATTTTCGACTATTATTCTTTCGTGTTTTCATTATTCGAATTTTACATTCTCCGAGGTAAATAAAGTATATATACATTATCATTTTTTATTATTAATTGTTTAACGAACAAGTATTTAATGAGCAAATGCCCAAATAATTTCGACAATAAAATAAATTGTACTAAAAGAACATTACATGAAAATTCTGACTAATTCGTTCTGATTTACTTATCGCGTAAGATTAATACATTAAGACAAGTAAAAAGTAGGCCGTCTATCGGTATCGAAAACTCAATATCTAAGAAAGTATAATATATTGCAAATGTTGGGAAAAATTACACTATTCTAAACATCCTTATTGATCGACGTAAAAATAATTTTGACAATGCTTTGTAACAAAATAATTACTTCAAGTTATTGAACATGTAACAGTGTATTTAATAATTTAAAAATTAAACGCGAAACCTTTTGAAATTAATTTTTTAAATTAATTTTCACAATAGTTATATGAACAAATTTGTGTTATGTTTATCAAATGCGAAAATTTAATATTTCAGTACAACCAATTTTAATTAAAAATTAAAATTACATTTGAATAAAACAGAGCTATAATTTCATACAGTTAACAATAACAATAAATAACTTAAAATAACATATTTGATTATACATGTTACATTTATATGGAATCTAATGATTACATGCAGCAATACGAAAATTGCACGCAGAATGAAAAATAATTTTTATTTTACAAGAAAACCAAAATATTCTTTAAACTAGAAATTCACATGCACATAGTATTAAAAAATAGGGTGTAAGCACTTATTGCGAATAAGTTATATCTCCGTATAAAGTATAAGCTCACGCGAGAAGAAACTTTAATGCACTCATTATACCGTGCTATCTTATACGATAAACATAAAAACAATAAAAAAAAAAAGAAGTTTTACGCCAAGATAAACGTACGTGCGTATGCGTCATGTTTTCATAACAACGGTAAATCTTACAAAATACGAGGTTAACCGAACAGGCGAAAAAAAAACGTCGGAATAATGAACGCGCAACGCGGACATAGAAAAAAGAAAGAGGGACATAATTTTTCATCGCGAGTCTTAAAAAAAACAACTTGATTACCCTCGTTGTGTTTATGTGCACTCGTCAGAGGCGTAGTGGTCTTTCAATTTTTACGATTTTATATCTAAGGAAGCAAAACATCTCCTCCATAAAACGTATAAGCTTTTACGCGTACCTCCGATTCTTCTTCCGCGCGTGCACATTTATCCGAAGTGATAAAGTTCGCGTAGACGAAAATAAGGTATAGAATAGGGATGATGAAAAAAGAAGGAAGGTTTACGTAAACACACGAAATGCGTTATCGAGCGATTAGAATATACGTGTGTGTGTGTGTGTGTGTATGTTTGAGTTATTAGTTCGATTTTCCTCGCGTGGGTGTTAAATTGACTGTGAGATATATGAGCGAAAGGAACAGAATTAATAAAGGTAAAATGTAATAAAGAAGAGCAGAATAATTGTTGTGGATAAACATACGAAGAAAAAGATGTATTTCCTTTATATCGAGTAAATGCTACCTCATCGGTAGTTTGTACTATTTCCTACATTTTCATTTTAATTCCGAAGAGGAATGTATATAGCAGTAACGTTTTGACTGGGATTATCATGTTAAAGTGTATTGCAAATCAATATATGTATGTGAAAATAATCAATATAGTAATTTTAAAGAGAATAGTAACGAAGTCCTTAACTGCCTATCCTTGTATATATTCTACTGTTTTTTAATAAAATTTTTAAAAAATGTAATAATATTAAACCATTTCATGGGCACGTAGTTTCCTCAAAATTCATCTATCGCTTCGGTGTGTCATATATTAATCTAAAATATGAAATTTAATTAATCGCAACAATATTATCCAACGTTTTTAAAATTATTTAAGTTTCGTACTACTTTAATTTGCATATTATAATTACAAATTAAAAAATGATCTGGGAACATGAAATACATAAAATAAAGTACATAAAATAAAGAAATTTAAAAAAATAAAGCATAATTATTTAAGTATAACGTACATCTGTTATCGAACATGTTTCTTAGAAGTTTTAAAAAAGCTTTAGATATTATTATTTTAAAGTATGTTTTTCCAAAAAATAGAAATTAAAAAAAAAGTCATATTTTATATTATAATTCTTTTTTTCTAGATTCATTTAGTTATTTTTGCAATCCATTTGAACAATTGTATTCAAATACATATGAGCAAACAAACATTTTACCCAAAACTATGTATAATACTCAATAATTTCACTATTTATACATTTTTTAAGCTATAAGAACGTACCTTTTCCAAAATTTGAAGTGATTTGAAAGCTTGTTACGCCCAAAAACATAGAAAACCGTAAAAATAATTTTTTCAATGTATATTTTTTAATAATATCTAATTTATATAATGACTTGAAATTATTTATATAAATTATTTTTTATCATTATGATTTTTCCATCACATTGGACAGATTAGTTACAAAAATAAAACAAATTAAAAAAGACAGTCACTTCATTAATTCAAAAGTAATGACGATAATTAGAATAACTTGAATCAAGTAGAAAGTTTTTTATTTTCTATAAAGTACATTCAAAATTTTAAATTTGAAAATTTTAATTTTTTTTACAATTTGAAAAATGTTATTATTATAGAAAACTTTCTCTACGTGAAAACAGTATATACACTGAAAAAAAAATTTAGTAATAACAAAGAAAATTTTTTGATTCAAAGAAATAATTTTGTTCAATACTCCTGTGACAATGATTTCTTTGAATCAAAGAAAATAACTTACTCAATTTTAAGAAATATTTAATAGAACCAACTTATATTTAATTTAAAGCAATGAAATATTTATGTAATTGAACTGATCATTTGTTTGTTTTTCGTAAATCGTTTCATGGGTTTGAAGAAATATTTCTTTCGTCCAAGTAAATATTTCTTCCATTCACATAAAGTATTTCTTAGTTTTAAAGAAATATATCTTTGAACTAAAAGAATATTCCTTTGACATCAATATTCAATGTTATCATTGCAAGGAAATATTTTTGTGATTAAAGTAAATATTTCTCCAATTTAAATGAAATATTTAATTGTTTTAATGGAATATTTCTTCTAGTTGAAGAAATATTTCTTGGTTTTAATGAAATATTTTTTCGAGCTGATAAAATATTCCTTTGATATCAATATTCAATTTTATCATTGCAAGGCAATATTTCTGTGACTCAAGTAAATATTTCTCCAATTTAAATGAAATATTCAATGTTGTAATGGAATATTTCTTCGATCTCAAGAGATATTTCTTTGTTTTCAGTATTCGATTTTATCATTGCCAAGAAATAATTTGCTCATTCAAATTAACTATTTCTTAGTTTTAATAATGTATTTTTTTTATTCAAATGAATTATTATTTTGTTTTCACTGACTAATACTACTGTATTAACAGTAGTATTAATGTTTTACGATACTTACTGGGAATAATTTTTAGGAGTTTGTTTCAATCACCAAATTTCTTCTTCGTTGCTTTATTTTCTAAACGCATGACTTAATTTACATATAATTTTATCGCACTCGGAAATAAACGCATTTATATATTCGCACATCGCATCGGTACAATTGTATACGCACATACTCTGCAAGTTGTTAAATTTTCTTATATACTAATCACGAGAAAAGTTAGTCGTTTGCGTGTAACCTGGATCCACCTAGTGGACGTTATCTGAAACTACTATTTTTAACAAACGGTTTATTTAATTGTAATAAATATTGCATATATATTTATTTAAAAATTCGTTAATTCGTAATAAATCATTTGTTGTGAGCAAGTATATATATTTATTTGCTTTTACTAAATATTTATTAAGCGTATAATAATTTTGAATAATAATTCTAAATAATCAATTTATTAATTCTTAATAAATCATTTGTTGTGAGCAAGTATATATTTATTTGTTTTTACTAAATATTTATTAAACGTATTATAATTATGAATAACAATTTCAAATAAATCAATTTATTTATTCCAAATAAATTTTTTGTTGTGAACAAGTATATATTTAGTTGTTTCTACTAAATATTTATTAAGCGTCATATAATAATTACAAATAAACTAATTTATTCGTTTCTAATAAATCATTTGTTTCGAGTAACTATATGTTTAGTTATTTCAAATAAATTATACTTGAATCAACTAAATACACATTTACATAAATCAAAAATGTCATTTAACTAAATATTTATTTCATTCAATTAAATTTCATTTGTATTAAATAAATATCTAGTTGTTTATTGTTCAACAAAATGATTTGGTTAATTCAAATAAATTTTTTTTCAGTGTACTCCTGCAATATTAATTATTGTAAATAATTTGATTTTATCCATTAACGATTTTGAAATAATAAAATTCATAAATCCATCATTACTATATAGAAATTATTTAAAACTTTCTAATCGTTGCAACCAAGTAAATACTTGTACATAGTAATGTGTATTACTAGTATATAAATAAATAAAACATAATTTCATTGCAATATCATTAAAGTATTCTTAAAAACATATATATAAGCACAATCTTAATCACTTTAAATTTTCTATTATTATACAGAATTAATAAAATCAAAGATAAATGCTTAAATTATTTTATGACTAATTTGCAAAACTGTATTGTAAAAGAAAAATAAAACAAATCGTTGACAGAAAGTAGATTTGTCAGTCCGAAATTAAAAATAGGAAGTTGCGAAGTGCCAAAAAACGAAGAAATCCATGATGACAGTCAACGGAAAGATGTGAAAAGAAAACAAAATATCACATAAAAAAGCTGAATGGAGACTAAGCTTATGGTAATCGATAAAACGAAGTAAAGATAGAAGCTCGCACCGCATAGGACAGAAAATATACGAGCCACACTCGATGGATTCTGGCTTCGTACCGGAAGTTCAGGAATTTTTGTACGCTCGTTTTTACAGAGAGGTAGAAAGAGCGTACGTTTTCAGTTTTATGATGCACAACGTGTATCGCGTATATAACGGCCATATATTCGACTCTTTCTCTTGAATATTTTTTTTTCCAAGCTCTCAATGCGAATGGCCACTGATTTTCGATGATGAGCGACGTGAATTTTAAACGCTCCAAGCTGACGCTTCCCTCGGTATATTGTTAATCGAATTGGGACGGTCGCATAGTCGGGAACCCGAGGAATTATATAAATTAATTTCTGTATACGAGGAATTTCGCATTTGATTGCATTTATTTCCTACCTTTTTTTTATCCCTCTTTCGCTCTTTTAATTCGCTGGTAAATTTATTGTGTCTGGAATTTAAATAATAACCGTGCGAAGAGAACGTTGTTAATAAATTGTATGTTCAATGTTGACATAATTTAATATAATTAAAGTTATTTAAACTTTTTAATTAAAATTTTGCTCACCAACAATTTAAAGTACTATACTTACGAGTACTAATAAATATATGATAATAGTGTTTAACTTACAGGATACGAAGGATAACGGTATACGTGCGCATATCATAAACTCACCTGTAACATAAAAAATGAAACTTATATTAGTATTATAAATAGAATCTAAAATAGATTACATGCAGAATTATTAATATTTTGATCTTATTATACAATATAATTAAACAAAATTTGTAGAACAAATTGAATGAAAGAAAAAAATGTGTTATTATAAATGTATTGTATTCCAATATTTTTATCATTCGACAAAATAAAATCTACACGTCATTGTATTCGCTTAACTAGCTTGTCACAAAAATTCAAAAATCAAATCCTCTTAACGCTTTTTTATTCTCCGCAAAAGTCAAATGGCAAACAACGTCAACTAGAAATAAAAAAATAGGTATTGTATCGTTGTAGTGCACGCATATCGGTTTATGTGAATACCGAGCCAAGCAACATAATAAAACTAAATGTACACGTATGACTAAGTTTGTCAAATCCTAAGCCGAAAATCTATAGGTTATAACGTAAGCTAATTGAAAGGCGAGGTAAAAGCTATGATCGTGTTGTTGCAGAATCCGTATGGCTCATCCGTCCCCATCCCGATATCAAATGCGCTTTTCGTTTTGCAAACCCGTAGTTATGTCAAATGTAAATGTATGTTTGTGCATGTGTGTCCGTGTGTATGCGTACAAAGCAATCCTTTGTCCCTTTCTCGGTAACACGTGAGAGCTGGTGTATATCTCTCGTGCGCACCGTACGCTGTTTAATAGATACAGATAGATATTGTAAGAATAAGCGGTACTATAGCAGAAATGTACAATCAGCGCCACCGACAGCGAGTTAGTAGCGGCGCGTATACGAATCTAATAATCTCTCACGATCCACCGAAGTGAACGGACGCATTGTAGTGTATAGGACTGGTTAAAATAAACTTTCTTGATTTTTCTGTAATAGTATTTGTTTAGTTATTATATAGAACCCAACAGGTTACGGGCCCTTGTAACTTGCTCCCACTGCGCAAGTGTTTGTGTAAGTAAAGAGCTCGAAAAGTCTTGAGCTAAGAGGAGGAAGAAGCCGGGTCTTTCTCTTCCGCGTTTTTCTGCCTACTTGAGTTTCATTTTATTGTGTGGTGCATCTGCTGACGAAGTGCATGAAATCGCGAACTTGAGAGGCTGAAGAGACGATTTTTTTTCTTTCGACGTCCTGGAAGGTAAAGCAGATGATGGCTGACCTCACGTCGCAGCGATTTCCCGGAAACACGTTGAAAGCGAGTAAGTGAATAACACGAGAAAATCTAAGAAGGGTAACTAGTTAAAGTTAAGTCGACGGACTAATGTGTCCGTATCTAAGGATTATGGTAAAGGAAATTTAAGTTGTTGCTGGGATGCTTGAATTTTGCATAATCTGGGGAGAGAAATAATAATAAAGAATTGAAAAACGCGTGGAAGATTCGAAAAACGCAATTCAAAGAAATCAGTGAAAAACACGCGTTGAAATTCCAAGAAAAGCTAAAAGAGGGGCGGTAAGTTTAGGCGCGAAGCGCGGTGGCTGGTGGCGACACGCGCGCCGTATGCCGGTGTTGCCTTGCGCGCTCCTCGGTGTTACCGGCCGGGATACCGACTGACGTGGTGGGGGGCGCCGGCGGGCCGTATCGTTCGTTGCTAGTGGCCGCGAGTCGCTCGACTGAAGTCGCGTGATCATTGATTGTGAAAAACACCGCGCGTTTATTAACGAGATTAACGCCGATTCGCTCTTAATCAAATATGTGATCACTAGAAATAGATGTTATTGAAAAGTAGATAATAGGCCAAGCTAGGAAGGTTATGTCTACTAACGATATGTATATATTTAAACTAATGTGTAAATAACCTAAAGGTGCGAGTTAACTGAAGTTTAGTTGTTTAAAGGTGTGTAATTACTGAAGGTGCGGTATGATTTACGATGCGAAAGTGTACACTATAAACTTGGATCCGACTGAAGAGAGACTTTAATATTAATATTGTTGGCCGGCAATATTAGTATTGTGGAAATTAAATATAAATTAAATAAATTTTACAAATGTATAGATATGTATATTTATATTAACGTATGGTTGAATATTTCTAGATACTGATGAGAAACTCAAGAGTGTACTCGAGAGCGTGTGGAAAAGAGAAAAGTTTTATCTTCAGCAACCTGGAGAAAGCACCTTCCTAGCCAAAACAAAAGATGGCCAAATATATATATGTTTCTCTAAACTAAAGATGGTACGAATCGATGAGAGGCTCACTAAAGAAGAGAAAGAGGTACTGGATAATGTACTGGCGCATGGAGAAAGCGTAGTTCAAGTCACGCCACCAAAACTCACTGATGAGACCAAAAACGCACCCGCCGGTATTACTCGAGAAGAAGTGAGAGAAATGATGGCAGACCATGAGAAAAATATATTAAGAGAGATAACCAGGGAACAGAATAATTTTCTGGAGAGACAAAGTAACCTCATGGAGAGTTTGCTGTTAAACATAGGAAAAATGTTGGAAAATACGTCAACTACACCTTTGCCTAAACTTAAGCAAATTAAGGAAACGAAGTCACCTATTATCACGGAGGTGTCTGACAAGGTTGAAGAGGAAAAGAATAGGATCCTACCTAAAATAATATCTAACGTGAAAATTGATATAAATAAGGAGAAATTTGTAACTCGAAAGGCTGAGAGTAAAAATTCTGAAGCAGTTGAGACTGAAGAAAATGATAAAGTACTAAAGACGAGTAATCTTACTTTTAATAAAGAAGAATTTAATAAATTGCCCTCTATGATTTCCTTGGGTGAACCTGGACAAGTTGAGACTGGACGTGAACCTAAAATGGGAACAACTGATGTTGATAATGAATCTCTTGAAGAAGGCGAAATCCAACAAAAATTTAAGACTGTAGAGGACTGGGATGAGCCTGATGGTAAGCGTCTTGTAGCAGTCGATTCCGATGACGAGGTAAGTAAAAAGCCAGTTTCTAAAGATAAAATAATAAAAATGAAAAGTCAAGAAACTGACTTATCTGTTTTAATTGATGAGAGAGTAAAATCACTTTTAGCCGAAAAATATAAAATTGTAAATAGTCCCATAACTAAATCGTCCGATAAAATTCAAATTGAAATTACGAATAAAGATTCAGGCACGAGTAGAAACTATAAGCTTTTGCTTAACTCCGCTTATGAGATATTTGAAGATTTTCTTACGTCTGAGTTAAAAACTAAAAAATTGGACTATGTATTAAATTCGGAAAAATGTAAAACTGTATCTGATGATAAACTGATTGAAGACAAGCATCGTGTCAGAGATATAATAATTAATCATATTGACATTACATATTACTCAAAGATTGTTGATTTAAAAGAACCTTTCGAAATACTTAAAAATTAAAAGAATATAAAAGACTAGAGACGCGTACAACAAGTATCTCAGCTAAACGAGAGTTATATAATATGAAATATAAGCCAACTAAAGAAAGAGCGGCTGAATTTTGGGATAAGTTTGAAGAAAAAATCAGAATTTATGAAAGTATCCCTGATGCAGGAAAAATGCTAGAAAAAGAGAAAAGAGACTTATTTTTACAAGCTGTTATAGATGCAGTTCCTAATATCAATGTTGCTGACTGTATCAGTAAGGAGTCAACAGGCAAAGAATTGTCGTACAAACAACTAAAAGATTTTGTTCTACAGGTTGAAGCTACTTTACCAGTTCAGGACCCACCAAGGGCTGCACTAGCGGCCACGAGAGGGTTTAAGAGGTCTGGTTTTCGAGGCAGAGGGTTCACAGCGACTAAAAAGTTAAGATGTTTCTCATGTGGAAAAAACGGACACAAGTCAGCTGACTGCCCGACTCCAGGCCGAGTACAATGCTATAAATGTAACCAAGTAGGCAATCATATTGCCAAGAACTGTACGCAGAAACGGAAACTGGAGAATGCCGAAGATCAGGAGAACGCGAAAAGACCGTTCAATGATGAACAATGGAACTCGGAGAGTTCAGAAACGCGACCATGGAGAAATTTCCAACAACCCAGAGGTTATGGTACGAGAGGTTTTTCTCATTCTCCAAGTAATCGAGGAAACTATCGTGGACGAGGAACTCGAGGTCGCACGAATCATCCTTCAAATAGAAAATCAGCACTATTTTCAAGCGAGAATTTCAAAGGTATTGAGAATAAATGTTATTCAATAGATTTAACAAATAAAGTAATCGAGCGTGATAATTGCGAGAAAAGCGAAGCTATAGTTAAATTCATAGCTGATTCTGGTGCCACCGAGCACTTGAGTAAAACTAAACTAATTTTTGAACAATTAAATGAAGATAGAGTAAATTTAATAAAATGCGCAAACAAAGATAGTCAACTAAATACCTCAGGGATAGGTGCAATTAAAGTCTTAACTAAAGATAATAAAGAAATTGTTTTTAAAGATGTATTGTATTCCAAAGATTTATCCGAGAATTTGTTATCGCTTAGACAGTTTGTAGATAAGGGACTTGAGATATATCTAAATAATAAATAATTAATATTTATGATCCAATTTCAAAGAAAGACTTAATAAGTGGTATTTATAAAAAGCCATTTTGGGAAATAAAACTAAGAGTAGTTAAAGATAATGACGAGTTTAATAATCAGTTCCAGTCTGCTTTAATATGTGATGTAAATTTACTGCACAAATATAATACCAGAAGTAAAGACGAGTTCAGAGAAGTAAAAGAAAGACAAGTTACTAATGAAAGCTCAGATACGTTTAGAACATCTGAAGAAATTAAGCAAAATAACGACAAATTAAATGTAGAACCAGTCAATTTACTCAATAATATTCAATCAGACCTAGTAGCTACCTTGAATGATAGGAAAATAGAGTCTCTCACTGATGAACCCGACAAATTTGAAGAAATTACATATGTAGAAAAGAATGAATGTTATGATAAGAAAGTCAACAAAGCAATGTTATGGCATGTACGTCTGGGTCATGCATCAATTAAATATTTAATTCACTTAGCAAAATTGTATCCAAATCTAATTGATAGTAAAGAGCTAGTAAATTGCAGTAGCATATTGGAATGTGAAACTTGTTTAATGTCTAAAAGTACGAAATTACCATTTCTCAAAGAAAGAACAAGAGCAATTAAACCTTTACAAATTATACATTCTGATACTATGGGACCTATTAGTCCAATTTCACATCCTAAAGGATATAAATTTGTTCTAACTTTAATTGATGATTTTTCAAGAACTGCTCTAGCGTATCCTATAAAATCGAAAAGCGACGTACCTCGATGTATCGAAATGGGTATTAACAGTTTGAGAAACGCTATAGGTTTTGACGAAAAGGTTTGCTTCTTAAGATGCGATAGAGGTACCGAATTTACGGGTATAGATACTGTTAATGTATTAAAAGATTTAGGAGCTGAATTGCAGTTAGCTTGTCCTGATACGCCAGAGCATAATGGGGTTGCTGAGCGTTTTAATAGAACTATAGAAACAAAAGTGAGAGCAATGATGTTCGATTCAGGATTACCACCGAGTATGTGGGACTTAGCAGTTAAGGCTTCTGCTTACACATATAATAGAACTCCGCACAAGTCTCTTGATATGAATATTCCCTTGCGAAAGTTGAATGAAAATTACAGTAGTGAAATAGGCCAATTAAAGAGATTCGGTTGCGTTTGTTATGTTAAAATACCTAGAAATACTGGACCTAAATTTGGCACTCAAGCTTTAAGAGGTTTTCTTGTAGGATATGTACTGGATGGGTATGTAATCTATGTTCCTGAACAAAATAAATTGTATGAGTCCAGACATGTGAGATTCATAGAAAAATTTGTATATAAGGATTATTTTAATAAAGACAAGACCTTAATCAATGATAAACTAGAGTTTGAAAACGTAGAAAAATCTGACGAAATAGAAACGGAAAGTATTAATAAAATAATAGGAAAGGAAAGAGAAATTTTAGAACTCCCTGCGAAACGGAAGAGAGGTAGACCACGTAAAGCTGACAATGAACCTAAAGTTCTGTATTTGTTGAAAGATAAGATAGAAAATGTAGAAATAAACGAAATAGAGAGTGACATTGCCTATCACGCATTATTAGCTAAAATACAAGGTGACCCTCAAACCTATAGAGAAGCGATAAACACTTCAGAGGGAGAATATTGGATAAAGGCAGTTCAGACTGAATTAAACGCTCTGAAAATTAAAGAAGTATATGAAATTGTTAAACGACCTGTGGCTAGTACAAATGGAAAAGGGGTTAATATAATAGATTCTCGATGGGTATTTAAAAGGAAAACTGATGAGTCAGGTAAAGAGAAATTTAAAGGTAGATTAGTGATTCGAGGTTTTAAAGATAAAAATATTTACGATTTGAGAGAAACATATGCTCCTGTTTCTAGATTATCTTTAGTCAGATCCTTTTTGTCTATTGCAAACAGATATGATTTAAAGTTAAAACAGTTAGATATTGAAACTGCGTTTTTATACGGTGAACTAGATGAAGAAATTTACATGGAAATACCTGAAGGAGTGATGATAAATCGAGAATTTAAACAAAATCATGTCTGGAAATTAAAGAAATCTTTGTACGGCTTGAAAATTAGTCCAAAGAAATGGAATGATAGATTTTCGCGTAGTATGAACGAAATGGGATTTTATTCTCACGAGTTAGATCCATGTTTATTTATAAAGACTGTGCTAAACAAAATTATAATTGTATTATTATATGTAGACGATATTTTATTGGGCGGTAGCGATTATACTGATTTAGAAAATGTTAAGAATAATTTAAATAAAGAGTTCAAGGTAAAGGACTTAGGTGAACCGAAAGAGTTCTTAGGTATTACGATTAAAAGAAACATGCGAGAGCGAACCTTACAATTAAGTCAAGAAAAATTTATAGTAAAGATGCTCAAAAGATTCGGATTTGAGAAAACAAAACCGGTGTCATCACCAATAATTTCGACACAAGCGTCAAACCGTGAAAGGAAAAATAGAGAAATAAACACTATAAATTTGAATCTAGAGACTCCTAATCGACAATATCGAGAGGCAGTAGGATCTCTGTTATATTTAGCAAATGCGACTAGACCAGACATATCCTATGCGGTGAATGTATTAAGTAGACATCAGGTAAATCCTACGAGGTTAGAGTGGGACATGGCTAAAAGAGTCTTTCAATATTTAGCCGGAACTAGACATTATACCTTGATGTATAAATCACAGGTAAGCGATATTCAAGCATATTCGGATGCAAGTTTGACCGACTGTAAAGACTCGAAAACAACATGTGGGTACGTAATTAAATTATTTGGGGATTCGGTAGCCTGGAGAACACATGTGCAACAAAGTGTAGCTCTGTCAACTTGTCAAGCCGAATATGTGGCAATGAGTGAAACGTGCCAAGAACTAATGGCTTTGCACAACTCTGTCAAATTTATTCTTAAAAGGGATCTTTATCCTATGATACTCTATTGTGATAATATGTCGGCCTTAGCTTGTGCTAAAACAAACGGAGGAAATCGGCTACGGCACATGGTTGAAAGAAGGGAACATTATATTAAAGAATGTGTTGATAAAATTATGTTAAAATCTATTGGGTTAAATCTAAAGAGCAGGTTGCTGATATTTTTACGAAAGCTCTGACGCCGATAGTGCATGAACGGCTAACTTACGAATTACTTAATATGAATTGTTATTAATATTGTTTTCTTTTGTTACAGATCAAACTGATGAGTAGATGCTTGAAGATAAAAATAGTTATAAATCACCTGAAGAACAGTACCAGTAAACATTTTGTATTAGTTGTAAGTTAGTAATTGTTAACCTTCGGTTGCACTGATTGAGAGGGAGTGTAAGAATAAGCGGTACTATAGCAGAAATGTACAATCAGCGCCACCGACAGCGAGTTAGTAGCGGCGCGTATACGAATCTAATAATCTCTCACGATCCACCGAAGTGAACGGACGCATTGTAGTGTATAGGACTGGTTAAAATAAACTTTCTTGATTTTTCTGTAATAGTATTTGTTTAGTTATTATATAGAACCCAACAGATATACACTAATTTCCTTTTTTTTTTATTTTCGTTAGAAAGAAGAGGCTCTTTGGTGAGCGATAGGCAAAAACTTGAGTTAAGTAATTGTTATTCTTACATTTAACTGCTAGACTAAGTATTTTCATTCATCCTGCCGACATTTGATACGCGATTCAACATTTTCTTATCGAAACTTTCTCACTGAAGATATACTTTACTCTTACATTTTTATAGACAAATATACTTTTTACTTACAACGTACAAAAGTCGATTAATTTGAAAAATTCAATTGACCATTAGTCCAAACATAAAATTATTATAATAATTTAAATAATCTCGAATTTTTTAAATTTCACCCACACTACGCGCGCATAAATATTACATTGATTACGTATAAATATTATACGAAGTGTACTATACAAATAATTTACTCGACTACACCGAGAGATAAAAAAATATCTACACCGTAACCGTAAACATCTTTTGGTTCATTCAGTAAATGGAATAATAAAAATAAACTACATATTTAAAAAAGAAAATCGTATAATAATCTGTTGTAAATAATTAGGTAGTAATAACAAATGTATGTCTTGAATTGTCTTTAATCAATATAACTAAAAGAAAAAACTAGTAACAGACAGTCCGGGATATTGTCTCGAATCTCCATAAGCTGATAATATTTCTTCGAAAGTTCCTCTCGTTCCAGCGTGAAAAACAGAAAAATACTCCCACCAATGTCTAGTGCCATCGTCGCCTTCTTCTTATCTCGTGCGTTCGTTGATCTCTTTACGAATTGCCCTTATCTGCCCCTTCGTAAAGCGCGAGTTTACGATGTCTGTTTGAAAGGGGGGCGACCGTCGATCTCTTTCACCCTTTATCGGTTCAGAACTTGGCGTCTTTTTCGCGCGATCCTCACATATATTTATTCGTATGCACCCATACGCATGCGCATGTACCATTTATATCAATGAAAGGGGACAGTTAATGGAGCGCACGAGTGTGGACGTATTGAATTCCTGAAAACGCTTTCTATAATGTAATTTGCGCGTTCCGCGCTCGTCAATAAGGTTCACTTGATACGCTTAATTCCCTGTATTGATCTAAAAGGTATATAGGTATACGTGCATATATTATATGCATACAGCCAGATTCATGCTATTAAAAGCTCTGGATACTGTAGATTTGAGTGTTACGGATAATTGATGTTGCTTATACTATTTTTTTTTCAATTTTTCAAAAAGTATAGGGTTCGAGTTATATTGTAAATGCATTTGTATATGTTAAATGTATTCGCGTTTTATTGGCAATTACTGATTAAATCTACCTTTGGAAATGATTCGAGAATCATATAATAAATAATTATCATCTATTGTTATGTATACACTAAGAAAAAGTTTAGATTAAAAATTACAATAGTGTTTAGTAAACAAATCACAGACTGACAAATTAGGGAAATTACTATAGTTTATAGTAAAAATTATTATAGATATTGATAGAGATAGAATTATTATAATAAAAGTTACTATAATTCTTGTAATATTTACTATAACTTTTCTAAATTTTAATATATAAACTATAGTAATTTTCCCCAGTTTGTCAGTCCGTGATTTCTTCACTAGAAACTATAGTAATTTTTCATACAAAATTTTATGTTTGTGTAGTTGTTTGATATTTTTAGACGCATAATTATTATAATACTGTGAATACTGATGAGTAAAGTGTGTAAAACAATACCTTCTGCACCCACAGTAATAAAAACAATAAGTATGAACGTTTAAAAGTGTATAGATATGTAGTTCACTAAATATATCTATTCGCAGCCTTGGACCATTTTTCAAGTGCACAAAGTACCCGGGGGAAAGCTCGATCTCCCCTTACAAATTCGTAAAAGAGTACCAAAGTTGTAGACAAAACTAAAGCTCGCGAGCAATGGAAAAGAGGGTAATAAAAAGAAGGAGCGCCGAATCGAGATAACGATAAAAACGAGAACAAGAGATGAAACGTCGCTCTTGGATTCACCGTTGAGAGTTGATTCAGTCGCGTACGACTTCCTAGCCATCTGTAGCCTTGGGTGCCTTTCGGACAACCCAAAATCAAGCAATTCGAACAGTCTCGGCGTCGAGCGCGTCGACGTCGGTCTGCACGAAATAGAAGACTCGGAATCGTGACTCGCACACCCACAAAATCTAAGCTTTGCTCTCTCCCACACTTTTTTTTGTACTTTTATTTTTTAAGCTACCTCTCTCTTTACCTACTTCTGCTTTTAGTTTACGTTCAACTTGCACAGGGAAACGCGCATACTCGGAGATTTTCTAATGGTGAATATTGACTTTTAGAGTTTGCATATATGTTTATTTATTTTCACATGCAGTTAATGAAACAAATATGTCAAGTAATGTTGCATATTCATAAAATTAGTAGTTTGTAAATTCAAAAGGTTTTCGATTCGTTTTCTTTAAAAAGTCAAATATGAAAAGTTTCTCGAGAGAAAAAGAATTGTAAAATATGTTACAATAGTGTGACTAATCTCACATCTGGATAGATAGACAAATATTTCATCAACACCATCAACACCTCCCTCCCAAGTATTTTAATAAATTACAGATTTTTCCATACGTCCGCACATTTCTTTCCCCTTTCTAATCTGCACCTCCTGTATATTCCACCCGCGAGTTCAGTTAAACCGCTCGATTCTATAAATAAATCTCTTCTAAATTTAGCCGTCAAGCAAAGCGCGGGGAAACCGTGGCTTTTATACGCATTCTCCGGTGTATAAGCCGCCTTGGTTGCATCTCGTAGGTCACCGGACGAACTATACTCTCCTCGGCCCCCCATGCGATTTTAGAGTTTGCCGACGCTCGCTCGTCTGTAAGAGCAGAAAAATAGAGCGAGAGGGAGAGTCAGCGAGAGAGGTGGAGAGAAAAGGAGCGAGTCTAATGGTTCAGAGCGTTAATTGCCAGACATCACGCAGCCCTGGGCCATTGATCTTTGCGAGTCTCTTTCATTCACTGATTCAAGTTAGGTTTTCGAGGACTTTTCCAACGGGGGTGCAAGGTCAAAGCTTGAATCGTTTATCAACCTCGCGTTTCAAATTCATTGAATATTGCAATTTTTATGATCTTATTTGGGGATTGTTGGGAGGAGATCGGATTTTTTGGTAAATTTACAGCCAAGGGTATGGTTTCTTTATCTCTGGATGGCGAACAATTCGATTGCAATGTAAACTCGCATTAAAATTAAATTCATCGTTATTAATTTTGTATAAGAAGAATTATAGGAAACTCGAAAAAACACACCTCGTATGACTCATCTGAATATGAAATCATGTATTTTAAATTTTCTTCAACTTACTTTAAATTCTTCGTAGAAAAGATTATCTGTGACAATTCTAAAAATGCTTTACTTTATTAACTGTTACCGACTAAGAGAAAAATGATTTTCAACTGCAAGTTTAAATATTCGAAGAACTTTTCACCACAAGATTAAAATTCTCTATTCAGATTTAGTGTTTTCAATCATAATTATTTTAAGAAGTATAAACTCCTCTTCTCACTGATACGTAGAATCTTACACCATAAATTTATTTAAACATTGATATACTTTATGTTATTAAGAAAGTGGGATTTACATTACTTAATAAATGTGTTTCGCCAACAGGTTTCAAATTCATTCTAATCGTATTAATTAATGTTTTCAATAGTAAAACTGTATTACTCGTATTCCCGTAAAATATTTTTTAAATATATTTTGTACTATAAGTACATAACATTTACAGCTCGTAAGTATTAAAATAAATAAAGCAATAAGAATGCGTTAAAGAAAAATCAGGTAATTCACGAGTATAAAAAAGTCAACACTCATTCAAACGGTACATAATAATAAATGACAAACAATACATTCGAATAGTAAAATATACACACCTTTAGTTCCTCGAAATGAAGCGATACGAAAATAGAGGGAACGTTAATTACAACAAACATCTCAACGACAAAGACCATTTCACCTTTCTTCAAACATATCACCAATACGTTTATCGCGACGCGTATTATTCAAGCATGAATAGTAGAGAAAAAAAAAAAAGAAAAATGAATTTCCGCTACACGTGGGCGTATAAGCATGCCCGTGGCAACGACTCGGTTAATTAACCAAGTCAAACAGTTCGAACGAGATCAAGCCAGAAGGTTACATGTATCGCGAGCTTCGCTAGATTGACACACTCCCGAGCAATGACTAATCCCTGTAGGGATTATTGTCTTATCTTTTTATAACTCTTGCATTTTCCTACATTCGGTGAATGCGCATACGCGTTAATAAATATTATTTAACTTGTTAAATGGTCATTACTATTTTCTTATCCATTTTTCAATATTATACCTTTTAGATAACGTCTATTGATAGTTTCAAAACAGTCATTATCTATTCTTTACATTTGTAAATGTGGTTTCGTTAATTATTGATCGACATACAAGGGTTTTAACATTATATATATTGAATGATGTACTAAAAGATCGTGTTCTAATGGTTTAACTTTTATAAAGAGAAATTAATACAATTACAAAAAGTAGATTACTTTGATAGCGAGGTTACAATGAAAATAAATTATTGTACTTTTAGCGGATATAATACAATTATTTTACGTTCGTAATTGAGAATTTTACAACCTGATGGTAAAATATCGTTATCGTTTTAACTTTAATCTTTACAGGACAGGGATTTGAGGTACTAGATTTCTAGTTAAAAGTTATCCAAAGTTATATAATATATCATAGATATAGCGTACTTAAACTTCATCTTTGAGACCAGCTCTTACTCTCTTTCTAACTCTGCAGATTTTCTTACCGAGTAAGGTAGCCTGGCCTACAGAGTGAATTTAAAAATCAATAGAACTATGCTTTTCCAATATCAATTGTACAAAATGTTTAATCTGTTCAATTGTCGATTAAATACCACCAATTTAAATGCACAAATCAAATTTTTGACGACTTGCCGTCAAACGGTTTGCAAGCAATAGCACTTTTGAATATCGCAACAAGGCTTCTATTACATGATATTTTACCATGCTCGTTTTCGTACTTCTTCCTTTCATTCTGCCTTCTCAGATTTACCTTCCCTTACTCCGTCATTCTCACTATGATGTTATTTTTCTCATTCTCTTTTTCCTTCTCCCTCTCTCTCTCTCTCTCTTCGTTGTTCTGCAAAAATATCGTAACCCTGGTCTTTACGAGCCTCGAGAGTACGCGTCATTTGGATGGTCGTTGAAGCAAAATTTTTATGAATATCAAGGAAGTTTTATGCTACTGCTGAGAACACGTGGACATATATATGGATGTATCCAGCACTATTTTACAGAATTTTCAAGTATAATACTTCTTTATGTCACGTTTCATGCGTATACCTATATGAATATATCACTATTGCGCACAACCAGGAAATAGTATCCTTCCAACGATGATTCATATTGTTATACTTTAATTTTTAAAATATTATTACTCGAATTATTTTGCAAATATAATTCATTTTGTAGTTTATTTACGTCGCCTCAATTTATTTTGCACAATTCTAGTTTGACTGCAAGTGAGTATAATCTGGATTAAGACACTTTGACAGTGGTAAGTTTAGCTACTTTCTATTAAACAAAAATTTTCTAAATTTATAAACGAATCTTTCAAAAATTATATTTAAAAAAATCCACTACTTTATATTTACAAAGAGTATTGCATATTTATCCGCTGTAAAAATTTTTTTACTCTATGCCACAATACCCCTGACCCTGTACTTTTTTTTCCAAAGAAAAGTTTTCCATATATGTGCAGTTGAATTTTGAAAAGACTATTTCATCCTTTGGAATATAAAGCCTTGAGAGAGAAAGAGAGAGAAAGAGAGGAATAGAAAAAGATAGAAAGCATTTGAGAGAGAGAGAGAGAGAAAGCGAGAGGGAGAGAGACGGATTCCCATATATCAGCATCAAAACGAAATTTTATTCAAACGAGTGCAACGAAAGGATAATGCAACACACAAATAAAGGAAATAAATGCAAATAAAGAAATCGCATTAATCTAGAGGTTGGCATTTATTCATTGCGATCGTCCCCTTTTTTGGATAATCCAATAAAACGAAATTATTCGCTCGTCCGCGCGAAAACGAAAATGTCGAACAAAAGCTCATTGTCCTGTCGTCGCTAGCAAGCCCTGGAAAATCGGAACTTTTACTCATGTAAACCATCCATATATAGGATATATATATATACGTACGTAGGCAATACACGCGAGGCATTTGTTTGTTTTAGAAACTAGCGTCGTATACACGTCTCCGGGGTTGAAAAGCTGTGACCACGTGCGCTTTGTGTGTATATATATATACACATATATTTATGAAACGTGTATCGGTTGTGCGGCACAGCTTGGAAAAACTCTTTGTTAACCTGAACATTTCATTAATTGGCTCTTTCGTAACTCACGAGAGATGAAAAGAGGGAAAAACGAATTAGTGTGCATTAGCTCGAATAACAGGATCGATTTATTGAATGAAACGTTTCAGTAAAAATATTATATGTATACATAAAAACTCTTTATTTTCACGAAATAAATAAGAAATCACGTATATTAGATTTTACGTTTTTTATCTGTATCGCTGTACAATGTCATAATTAGTTAATACAACTTTTTTATACAAACAACAAATATTTAGATTAGCGTATCTTAAAATAAGAAAAAAAATTAAGGGGATTTAAAAAAGAATTTTAATATATATAGGTATATATCGAAAGGTCTATTCAAGAAGACGTATTTTTAACGTAAATTTCTATTATATAAATTTTGAACTTAAGAGTCTTTCGCTTGACAGATTTTAAATGTAATCTTGTACTGCTCGGTATCTTGCATTTTACTCTTACAGAAAAAAAACTGTTTAAATTTAGAAAAATTTATATATATTTCTTCTCTACGCAGTGTACTTAAAAAATTTTAATTGTAATAACATTTTTTAACGTCCTCGCGTCATCGAAACGCAAACGATTAATGTTACTAAAGTGCAAGTCATATGAAATGTACAACATCTCGATATAGTAAAGAAAAGTGAATTCAAACTATGAAGCCGAAATCTAAAAAAAAATCGGAAATGATTCACGTTTTTTCCTACTACGATATAGTGTACAATTTGTAGCTGTTATTATTTTTATGGTGCACCCGGTTAATATTTGAAGAGCCGAAACCGTGGCATCGAGCAATTCGTGAATCATCAGGTAATAACGATTTACGTTTTACCTGCTTCCTTTATTGCGCTTGCTCAACCGCGTTCGTTGTTACAAAAGTGATGAAAGGGAGGTAGAGAAAAATATGCCGTGATTATCGACCATATTCATATACGTGCTTTGCGAAAACCATTCGTGATTAGACATCGAAATCAATCAATATATATATACATATATCGAGAGTGAGAGAGATAGATGATTAAATATAGTATATTCCGGTCGTTTGAAACGTCCTTGATTTTAATTGAAGAAAGATGTCACGTAATTTACTGGCGATTGGCCTCTCGTTTTCGTTCAGTGGCCTTCAATACTTTCATCATGTATAGTAATTACCAGAGGGAAGAGAGCATTTTTTTTTCATTTATATTGAGAACTAATCGGGTGTTAATTTTTGAAATAAATTATATATAATTATAAGATTATTCAGCTCGGCTATTATCCTCTATAAGATTGTTTGTGTATACATGAAATTTATCAGAGTCTGCGTTATTGTGAAAAAATACAGTACCTTGAGGTATTATAAGACGGAATTTTGGTGTTGATTATAATATGCACAATTGATAATGAAAAACATGAATGAATAAATATTTACATAATATCAAAAAATTTAATAATTTTAATGTATGTAACAAAACCTGAATAATCGACTTAAGTACTACTTGATTATATTGAGTGATCATACAATTACTCATTCGAAAATTCGTAATGTTAATCATTGTAGTATAAAAAAATTATATCAATCATTCTAGTTATCACAAAATAGTATACACGACGACCTAAAAAAACGGTACTTCTCTTTATAATATCATAGACAGAATATGTTACCTATGAGGAAGCATGAAATTCATAGATTCAAATCGTATGCGCATCAATGACAGTGTTCCTTTTCATTAGCGTCAACAAATGACACGTCATGAGATAGCAAAATATGAGTGTACATCTATATAGGTAGTAAAAATAATCCGCGTATACGGTAGCTCAAAATACGCGGGTCTAGTGGCGTTGTTGTTCGTATCGACCTCAGGATGACAGACGATTTTTCGAATTAATGCGGGAACTAAGCTGAACCGAGAGAGAGAGAGAGAGAGCAAGATGGTATTACGAATCACTTGACGCACTCGGGAGAAGACGTGATTGATGATTCAGTCGGATAACGAAGGCACGATTTTGTCATAATCGATTAAACCAAATTTTTGCACACCATATCGTCTACTTTCTTTTTTTCGTCCTGTCAGTTTTTCTTTCCCTTTTCATTCGTTCCAAGGTTGGACACAAGAAGATTATTTGAATGATTATCAATCAATATATATAATATTAGCGCACTATTTTTAACATTTTTTTTTTAAATTATACATAAATTATAACTCGTCGATGTCTTTTTTTATACGAGAATATATCTGTTCATTTAAACCCAAGCGTTACAACTTTTTGTAACTTCCTCTTTGTTTTTCTTGCGGGAATGTCTCAAAAGTAGGGTAATTATACTTACGTGACTGGTTAATTAATCTTTTCATAAATGAACAGAACTATTATATTGTCATATCTCATAACTTTTTTCATCCAACTTCGAATAATGTTTGAACAGTTGTGAAACAATTCATTTTTCTCGATACGTATCTCTGTCAATAAATGTAACATTTTCTCTTTTTCTCCTTTTGTATCTAATAAAACAAAAGTTTTATAGTGATTGTATTCGAAGTACTTTCGTGTAAATCAAAATGTTATTTATCACTAAAACCTTAATGTTCTTTCAATTTGATAATCAAGATAATCGACGTGTATTACTCAAATCATTAACGTTATTTAATAGTTAAACAACTGTTCAAAAAAGTATCCTCTAAAAAAATTGACTAAAAATTTAACACTAAACATTCAACAGTAACTATTATTAACCCAGGTAATTATAGATTTTGCAGCTAGTAATTAGAGTTTCGAGAAGAGATAGCGAGAAATTATTTAAGATCTGCTGTCGATAATATTGCATTCATGGAAAACAATTTATTGTTTAGAATCTATAGTAATAGTACCCTCTAAAACCACCGTAGACAGTTATACGTATTTTATTTAATTCTCTCTGATTCCCTGAGCTTCAAATGTTACGTTTCATCTCTGCGGCTTTCGTTCTATCTTAGACAGACGCGGCGACGGGTAGCTTCTTGCACGAGCGAACGACATTTCCGACGATCCGGATATAGTGCCGCGACGTCTCGACGTTTCTTCTCTCTCTCTCTCTCTCTCTCTCTCTCTCTCTCTCTCTCTCTCTCTTTCCATCTGTAACCATCTTCCTGCTAGCTCTCGTTCTTCCTTCGACAGTAGGAAACGGTTCTCTTCGATCCGCAGACGGTAGTGACTCAGAAACGGTGCGTGTATAATTAAATTTATAACCGGGCGAAAGCGAACGAGAGAGGGAATGAGAGGGAGAGATGAGAGAGAGAGAGAGAGAGAGCGCTATTAAGGACACAGTTAGAGCTAGACTCGGCGAAACCACGCCTGCACATAACATCATATATGCTGCCGGTACCTCCATTTCTAACCCATGAATATTGTTTAGAGTTACACTGTTTTCAACACGATTGCCGTGCGTACAATACGTCCTCTTTCGAGAGGTTTCTGTTCCGATGCTTCACAATGTTATCACACTGCATCCTCGACTCGATGGTTAATTACTCAAGATATTTTACGAGAGTGAATATTTCAATTTACAAAATTGTAGCGAGGTAAATTTCTATTTCAGAAGATCGAAGTCAAGGTTTCCTCGTATACCAGATATCTTGGAGACACATGATTCAACGCTTGAGTTCTCTTTCTTTTCTTTTTTTTTTCTTTTCGGGGAACTTATAATTTCTTCGGAATAACTTTGGGTATTTCGAATGTTTTATTTTTATTTTACCAATGATATCTTCAAGTACTTCGAATGGTTGAAAGACACATTAATATTAATGAAGACGAGCTTTTAATAAATTGAACGCGAGAATTGAACTTTATACTCGTTTCGAAGATGCAAAAAGGAAAGTATGTGATTCGAGGCAATATATAATAATTTCACTACGGATTAAAAGATCTTTCACTTTTATTTTCAAAGCTTCTTAACCACTGTGTATTCTACTGATGTGCATTTTCATTTTAAAGAATTTAATTGTACTTCATTATATACCCAAATGGAATTAGAACCATCGTGAGAAAATCACTACGATATTTAAGATAGAAAATAGTTAAAACTTAAAACCAAATATATTAATAAATGTTATTTTGCACGGTGAATGGTAAACTATTCAATGGAGCTGACATTTCGATAAAACTTCATAAAATATTAATAAATAAAATAAATCTACGATGAACTATTAATAGTATTCAACTGTATAAGAAACGTTATAATGTTGATATTTTTAATATTTAAATATGATCATTTTTCATTCATATGCATATATTTATAACATAAACGGCATTTATATACTTTCCATGAATAGTCTTAAAGGAATCCCCATGTAGACCGAAGAGTCAGTAAGAGCTGCAGTCGTAGCCTGACCACAACGACGCATAAATCGATCGACTTTGTTCGAGCCGCGAAGATATTAATCGCAAATAAAGGTTGATTTTTATGAACGCTCTCGCGCGAGGTTTCCAAACAAAGTCGTGCGAACGAGTCATTACTCACCTCCACGAGGAGTTGCGAAGAAATAATACGTTCAAGGTCATTAGCAGCATCAAATCTTTCTCGCGGTCGTAAAAGACATCGTTCCTTTTTCCTTCGCAAATGTCCAAGAATCAAGCTAAAAATGAATTCAACTCGAGGGACAGTGTATACGCGCGCGTATATCGCTATATCTATTGCGCTCCAAGGTAAAAAATGAAGAAAAAAATGTATAATCTTCGGAATTTTCGATTTGAGAAAATTTCCAGATATAATAAGTGGATTCCTCTCGGAGGCTCTGTCTTTCTTTCTTTCTCGAGATGACCCGCATCGTCGTCGTGTCGGTTCGCTCGGGAAAGTGCAGACTCCGATGTCGACGACCGGTTTTCGGTTCATTATATACCTCGGGACTTGGTGATTTCGCTGATGAGGCACGCTCGTTGGGAAATCAGAGGGAAACCGCACGTTCTTCTTTTATCCTGTTTTTTTCACTATACACTTTGCTATTGTATCTTTGGGTTTTTCAAGCAACGTGATACATGTGTAAGGCAACGTGTAATTTTAAGGGTCGAATTCATAAAGGGGAACTTTTCTTTTATCATTCAAGATCGTATCGATGATTTCGTACCCGTATTAAGTTACGTGAACGAAGAGACATTGAAATAAAAAATACAATTATATTTCTACAGATAAATATAGTTTGACAATGGTACGCTTTTTTATACACTTTCCAAATTTTTTTATATAAAATGGTATTGGTATGTTTCATTCAACACATTTCGTTTATGAAAACTTTAATTGAAAAAATTTTGTGTAAGTAACGAACGAATACGCATTTTTTATGCATGGTACGGGAATAATCTACTCTAAGATTGTTTATCATTTTATTAAAAAAAATATTTTAAAATTACTTTCCTTATAAGGTTTTTTTTTATCTAAAATATTTATAAATTTTTGCCAAAAAGACTGTTGCATAAACAAAAAAATGTATATAAATGTTAAAACGATTAAAAAACCTGTCTGGCACTCAAAAAATGGATGGAAATAATCTTTTTAAATTTTTTAAATATTTATAGCCTATACAGAAATATTTTATTTTATACATGTGTCAATTAACAAAGTAATGCATTTTATAAATATTATGGTTATTAGACGCACGCAAAGCGTGAGCAGTGATTAAAAGTGTAATAAACACTTTCTTAGAACGAGGTAGATAAATACTGATTATAAATCATAATACAGTTTAATTAGTATCTTTTTATCATAAATTTTCTTTCTCGTATACTGCAACAATTACAATAGTAAGTAAAAATCATATACTAGCTCATTAAAATAACAGACAATTTCATTTGTTTATATACATAAAAATGAAAGCATATGAAAAATAATGTAAATTAAAAAATATCATTCCATTAGAAAAATAAATCATAGCCGATAACAATCTATAACATTTAAAAATTACATCAAGACATATACAATATTAATGTATATACTTTCAGAATAAAGTGCATCAAAATAAATCCAATCCTCGTGCGCGACAAGTAAAGAAAGTGCTTGCACGATAACATCGTATAACTAATCGGAATACGAGCGGTATATGTATAGTTATATACTTTTATGAAAAATAGGACACAAGACCTAATTTCTCGACAGCAGCAAAGTGCACACGCGAGTGTGCGGGTGCATTTTCTTACGCCTCGTCGCGCTTTGAAAGGCCTTTTTACGAATTTCCCTTTTATACGCCGCTCAAGGAAATATCGCCAGGAAGCTTACCAAGTTGTAAGACGGGAAGTATCGTAAGTTCACGTCACATCATACTGCTCGACATCGACGGTTCTTTCAACGCGTGTCAAATGAAATTTACTCGTTCTGATGAGTCTGCGACTTTTATGATTTAACAAGTGATGTTTTAATAATAACATGCACATTCTTACTTATTTAATTTTAAAGTTGTATTTTTAATAGCGGAATAAAACGAACATAGATGCTAACAAAAACGTATGTTTTTAATATTTGCATGGGGATTTTCTTTTGTTGTATTGTTTACATACACGTTTTAAAAAACGCCTGTATTCCAGAAAGCAACAGTGCATTTATCATCTCATAAAGACGCAGCTGAAATAACAATGGTAGAAATCTGATTACACACAAATTTCTCTTGCTATACTAAATATGGCACATACACATATACTTGTATGAACATTCGATTTTTAAAATAACAAATCTGAAAAGTGAAAAACGATTTAGAGAGTTTTTCGGTTGTACATATTTTACTATCTTTCATCTTTTGAAACTTCTTCTTAAAGTACGAAAATATAAAAACAAATATTCTCTATATCAGACAATCTTTACTAACATTCTGCTATTTGATTAAAAAACAATCTACAAATTAAAAAAAAAATTTTATTATCAAATCATTGAAATTTTTAAATAGTCGCAAAACCATTACCGTCGAAAAACGATTATAAATATTATTAGATTGGTAAAAAATTGATTATCTTGATAAATTTATTAGTATTTATCCAGGGAAGTTAACCAAGTTAATTAAATATTTATTAAAACACGGAGTCAAATGCATTTTATATACATTTGATAAAACACGGTATCCGACTACATAAATTTTTTATCTCGACACACGTGAATGCGGCAGAGGTTTCACGGAACCCGCAACTTCTTGACTTTTGCCTGAGTCAGAGGGTTCGCAGTATATCTCGAGTACCGTCGCGTAAAGGTACGATGGTCTTTTACATGTATATGTCTATGTGGCATATAAGAAGCAAGAGCGACGTTTATGTGCTTATAAACCAGGACGCTAAACATTCGCGTTCCTTGAACCTTAACCGTTTCAACTGGGGTTGATTTCGGAAGTGCCAAGATTAAGCTCGTCTATACACATGCACACATTTATGACTTTTCGACAAAGTTTAATCCTTTTTGCGCGACGAGTCAGTTCGAGAATTTTTAGGAAGACAGAAGGTTTATTTAGGTACTCCTACGTTATACAATATTCTGAGATTGTAATGTCGTTAAATGAGCTCTATGGGTCTAGATTATTTGACGAATGAAGAGGTTTAGTTGATAAGATATATAGACTGACGTATACGTCAATGGAAAATTTGATACAATGATATTAGTAATTCAGCGAATCTACTGCAAGGATAATCATTTCAGACTAGATGATATTTTCACAGTATGCGTATATTTATAGACATTCAGTATATATGCAGAATTTAGTAAAATTTTAAATTATTTATATAATAATCTATTGCGAATAAAATGACAAACCCATTATAATGCATAGATATTTTTTATTATATTTTTATAAGTGACTTATAATATTTTCCGAAGATATAGTAAAAAAAGACCATATACAAGTGTAAAAAAACTGATTTGAAAATATAAAAAAAAAATATGAGAGTTAAGATTATACAAGAGTATACGAAACTGAAGGGGAAGAAAAACTCCGACGACGACAAAAAACATAACGAGGCGAGGCCGTGTGGGAGAAAAAAATAGGCAAATTTGAATATTCATTAGGTAAGGGTACCTACCTACTCTACTCTACTCGCGTTGCTCGAGCCTCCGGTAAGTATCGATTGCTCGAGTCGGCTAACGTCCAACGTCGCCTCATCGAAAACTGCCCGTCGTCCGAAGTCGACGATCCCCGGGAAATAACAAACTTCCCTGCACCAACGTAAATATATACACACGCATAGAGGGGCTATTTCAACGAGCTTTTCTTTAGAGGTTATAGGGGATGACGAGCACGTTTGCTCACGTGGCGTGCATATACACATATATATATAGTAGTCGACACTGGACCGAGAAACCCAGAGGTTCGTCCACTTATGTGGAACATCATTGACGCGTGTTTACTTGGTTGTATTTGCTTTTTGATGGACAGGGAGATAATAACCTGGTAATATGTGGGTTTTATTCTGCAGAATGCGAGAGTAAAGTCGACTCAAAGTTTGAGGATCTTGTACGCTTTATATCTATGCATTCATGAAGTGGTAAATATCTCGTAAACATTAGTTTCTTGTATAAAACTATATATTACTTAAATATGTGAGTATCGTTTACTTTAATAATTTCGCGTTACTGTGATCAATTTTTAAAACATTTTTTGCAAATAACTTTTATCTACTGAGATACCATCTATACCAGAGGTTGATTAAGCGTGTGCAAGCACGCGAGTAATTTACTGTTTCTGAATATTGTTGCATTAAATACTTCGAGTTTCATTTCGAGATATATCACGGTGCATAGTTGACTATATGTTTCTATTCACTCAGAAATAGCGTTCACGAAAATTCTTTCGCGTTGTTTCATAAAAAGAAAAGGAACCAAATAAGTATCGAATACCTACAGGCTAGAGAGGCAAGTCGAATCCAAACAACTTTTTGTTCCCAGAATTCAAACGTCTCCCTGCGCGATTAACAGCTCATCAGTCACACTTTTTGATCTTCGTTTCATTTTTTTTTCTCTCGAGCGATTAAAGTGAATTCAAGTGTTTCCGCGGAACAATTTTTTGCTGCTCCAGCACACCGACGAGGATCCCTCATCGCCTCTAATGACTCTCAACGAATCCGGGTATTGTCGCTTCGGAGACAGAAGCGCAGTCAAAGTACGCTAGGGAGAAATAAAAAAGAAGAGGGAAGGAAGAACGATTTCTATGCAGTTTGACGAATACGCATATAGCAACGGGTCAGCTTTAACACGCAAGCAAATAAGAGGACGAAGGGAGAGAAAATGCGGTGGCGTGGGCAGACGAGCCAGCCAGACGATGAGTGGCGCCGGAAGGGCCGTGCGAGACTCAGGGTGACGTCACTCTTTCGGAAGCGCCGAAATATACGAGGGAGACCTGTATATAGCTAACATTTAAGATTGAATAGGAGTTTTCGGAGTTGAATGATGTTCGAGAGAGACGATCCTTTTGTAAAAACGTTGTACGTATGCGCTTCGACATTTTCGAAATTGAGATGTTGAGAAAACATTACTTTTTTTTTGCTATACGTGTTGAGCGACTGACTATTTTCATGTTTACATTTTTGGTGCGTGTAAAATATGTAGATTAAAATTTTTACGTAGTATTGCATTAAATCAATGATAAACAAAATTATTTTACAAATTTTAAAGTTAGTTAAACTAAATACCGATATTTGATACGTTTAATCAATAACTCGTTTAAAAAAATGTAAAAGTAAATGTAAACAGGAACTAAAGTAATAATTTATGTAAAATTAAAGTAAAGGTAACTTTTCATCACATATTTACTCATACATTTTAATGAAGTTTGTGGAAAAAAAGAAAAGATAATGTAGAAGTAAGATTGGCAGTGTCACTAAAGGAAGTAACATAAAGGGACTCTCGTGGTAGCAAAAACTTTTTAATGGACTATATAAGAGAGAGCTTTCAAAGTTTCTCATGTTATTAATAAACGCTCAAAATTTCTTGATTAATTAAAAAAGGATATATATACTACCGATGATTATTATTGATTAAACGAACCTTCTTAATTTCGCTATAATTATCTCATTATAACATAAAGACATGTAAAAAAAAGTATCAGGTCAAACACACTTGTAAAACTTGTAGAATATCAAACCAACGTACTTGATAAAATAAATTAACATAATGTTTGAACATAACAAACTAAAAATTTGAGACATATTAATAAGCAGTGTGTATCCCTAATATACCCAACGATTCCTCAGAATCCTCTTTATTTACATTAAAATTCAAAGCTCCTCCGGCACAACGTTCCCTTTCAAACAATATACAACCACATGCGCATACACATACACAAGAACTATTATAACCGACATTATAATTAGCCAAACAATGCGCGCATTTATCACACTGCACAATTCTCATTATCAAGAGCGCGTATAAGGTGCATCGAAAACTCGATGTTTTCCCATACATATACGAATAAGCGACCTTTTCATTCATGCGCAAGAGAGAAAAAAAATGAAAAAGGCCTCTCAACTGTTTCTTCACCGATAAGAACACGGACGCAGGATACTTGTCGAGTTGACGTATACATATATATACGAAGGGTGCTGGACCTGAACTGAGATTTATCGGCCAGCCAGTCTCTCTCTCTCTCTCTCTCTCTATCTCTCTCTCTATCTCTCTCGAGTGGTTTCACGGTTTGCCGGAAAGCTCGAGAGGTTTTGCTGCTTTGTCGAAATACGATATAGCGATACAAGCTTGTTCAGAGCTGCGTATGACGGCTTGTGTGACTGCTCACGATCTTCTCGTTGATGGAAGATAACAGGTTTTTTCGTCGGGGTCAATATTATCCACATTTTCATTCAAATGTTGAACACGTGTAATACGTTTACGTCAATAAAATTATTAAAAACATGACCAACTTTAAAAATCAAATTATTCGTTTATATTTTAATTATGCGAATAAATTTAAAGAGAAATTTTCATTTCAGCTTTTACATTGTATACACAAGTAATACGAAACATTGGTTCTACACAGTCCGAGTGTCGGCTGATAAGCGAAATTAAAATAAATAGAGATCTTGTCTGAACTTTAATAATCTGTAACAGTCGTTAAATTAACTTTTGATAATGAGCACTGATCTTTCGCAATTTCGCCCGATTATCTCTGTTCGAGAATAGAACACACTCGGAAGTGGAAAATATATTAAAAGAAAGCTTCAACGTATTCGAACAATGTCATTGAACTTAAGTACATTTTATTTTTATCTACAGCGTATTTTTATATCTCGTGCCATTTAAATAAAGCATATTCCAATTTGTCAAGTAGTTTTCTTAATATTTTTTACAATCATAATAATTGTATGTGTAATGTACGTTTTCATATCGAAACTGACATTTTTATCTTTCGAAATACCCCGATAGAATCTATCTATCTTCGATTCCCTCATTACAGAGTATAGAGATATAATATATACGAATTACGTCCGTTCGTCGAAGCTAAGCTGCAACTTCAAGAGCAGCCGGAAACATAAATGACGATAAACCCGTAGCACAAGAGAATCGTCACGTTCGATCGACTCCTGAGTTCTTTTTTCCTTTTTTTCTTTTTTATTCAACTGATATTATGGAAAGTTCTTTGTTTTTCTTTCTCAAAGGCTTCGTCATATATACTTGAGTAACGCGTGAGAGCGTACTCGACTCTAATCCCTTACTGTCTTACTGATCACTTTTTTTTCCTCTGGTCGTTTAATTGTAAAAATTTTATATTGGATCACGTTTCGTCTACTATTACGTCTTTTATTAATTACTTGTCTTTAAAGCCGTGATTCAAGTTTCTGACGAATCCAATTAATGACGAGTTTCTTACGATTTATCTATCGTACGTTTTGATAGGTGACTTTTTTGTTTAACTAATACAAATTTGTACAGAGTATACCTCGTTAATTTCGCATATTGTTTATCGAATTCGACGCAGATTCATTGAACGAAGAGATATATGTATATATATATATATATATATATATATATATATATTTATACTCGAGTGAAAAGAATAAAAAAACCTGTGTTCTAAATTTTATATAAAAAAGTATCTAATGTAATCTAATATATTTCTATAGTTGTTATCATTTAAAATCTTGTATAATAAAATAAACATTCTCGAAGGTATATACGATGACTAATAGCCTGTCTATTCAATAAATACAAAGCTTCAACCGCACGTATAAGCGAAAACCTCTCTTATCCACATGTTTGCAAAGTTCACGTATACACACCTTCAAGACACATCTGTCCAACAGTGAGGTTCCCGTCACGTAAGTATCGCGCAGTCAAACAAACCGAGTAGTATTATATATATGTAGCGAGTAGGAAATACGGTCGCGCGTTTCTCGATCTCTCGGTTAGTTGTATCAAAGTTTCGATGGAAATATGGAAATGTCACTAACGAAGTAGTTATTGCTCTTCCCGAGTATAAACCAGCCTCCTCTTGTTTACACGCCAGTTTTCAATCGTACCTAATTTAATACTACACATATTTGCAAATTGATATTTTAACTAGACCTCATATAGAAGCTCACGTTGACTTGTTATTTTTATTTAATTATTTATCTAATTAATAACTTATACTTCGCATTTTACATTAAATACCTTCTTTATTGTAATTTAACATAACGCGATTTCGAGATAAAGCAAGCACCTTCACTCACTTTCATACTATATGTCGGTCTGTCGTCGTCAAAGATGTCTTGTAGATTCTTGTACGTGTTTCGTGAAGCATCCAAATGAATTTCCCTTTATTGAGTTGTCGGGACGATTCGATGCTAACGCTTGACGGCCAGTGAGACCAAGCCTTTAGGTTGCAATTCCCTCCTTCCTACGTCGGTTTACTACTTCACTGCAAACCTTGGCTCCCATCAACCCTTGATTTTTGGATCGATAGACCAACGATGTCCACCAAGCTTTTAAGGGTCCAATCCTCTGTCCTCGGTAGCCCGATATCAAGAGAGAGATTTTAAGTTTTCGGTCAATATCGCAAAGGTAGTAACGTACCCTCTCTGCGCTTTACATCTTTCCACTCAAGTGGCTCGATAAGAATGTATACCGACCCGCCTCAGTAGCATAACCAGTATAAACGTAGATCATTACAGACTTATTAAAGATTATTTCATATACTTTCATATTCTCGTTGAAATTACCCAACGTCAAACGTGTAAGAAGATTTTTCTCGTATTGCCAATTTTCAAAGTTACTTGAACAAAGAGAGGGCTTTAAGTTATCGAGACGAACAAAAGTTTCGTAACCACTGCGCGCATGCCATGTACATATATATACTCGTAACGTTTGCATTTCAAACGAGTTTCTTCGAGTTTCTTACGAGCTCATAGTTTAATAATAATTTCAAAATTTCCCCCGCAAATTTCACTGTAACGGAATTTCCCAAAAATATTATAAGAATACCGACAGAAATTGGAACGTAATAATGAAAATATCGATGATTAAATTTATGTATAACGTAAAACCCTAATTGAGATTGTTTTAATAAAACCGCGTGCTTTGTGTAATGAATCAGGGTATAATTAAGCGTAATTACATAGATATCCGTCTTAAGTGATTTTGAACGAAGTGGTTTTGAATAAAGTTCGGATGAAATTTCAAGTTTCATCCACAGCTATGTCTTAAAACAGTTACTGCTCTACTTGAATTAAAGTGATTATTGTAGGAGCCTTATGCAACCGAGTTTACTCAATGTCGTAGCTGTTGCTACAAAGGACCGAGGAGACATTAGATAATTAATTTGAAATGAAAGTTTGATGATTTCCCACGGTTATACTTAAAATTCCTTTCATCAGACGCGAAATATTAAAATTTTACCCCTTGGAACAATGATGACGCAAAGTAATACGAAATGTTTAATGAAAAATATTTTAATCAATCTTTTTATTAGAATTTTCTGGCACCACCGTCATATTTAATAATTTATTTGCGATTTTGTAAAAAATAAGAGGGATCGTATCGTAGTGTAAGGTGTAAGTCAATGAACCATAAATCGAAAAATTATCTTTTCAGTTTGAAAGCATTTAGGAACTTTCTTAATTGCTGTGTTAATTAATTCATAAAACAAATGTCGAGTACTGAACTTTTTGACCCACAAATAATGTTCACGGTAACTCGGAAAAAATGTTGTGCATTACATGGGAACTTTTTCAAGTGTATAAATCATTTGAAAACCGCAAAAGTTCTAGCGTTTCATTTGCTTTATGGAATAGAAACGCATCCCAATTAACATTAGATCGTAAATAATACTTGCTAATTGTTCGGTTGAACAAAATAGAGCTCGAGATAAAAGATTTCGCAACATATATACTTATAACTTTTTTAAACAACTTGTGCAATAAATAATAACATATTTGATAAAAGCCGAGGTGTACACCGCAACATATCGTTCGAACAACCAAACTAAATCATTCGTTTGGTAAAGGCCAAATTTATCGTGATTAGGAGCTCTAACGATTATACAGCAAATCCAATTAGAAATTGACCAAGATATGGGGAAACCGAGAACTCGGCACAAAGGGACTTAGTTTCGGTATAGCAAAGGCAATTTATAGAGAGAGAGGGGGAGGAGAGTCGAAATGGCGACTTCCACGAGTAAATAGTTTCCGTCGAAGATAAAGCTTCCGGATTCGAGTGGGAACCCTTTAATATCGACCAGTAGGTTTCGTACGAGGTATAATTATTCGGTGCGATACAGTTGGAGTAGTATACACATGTGTCACTAATTACGAAAGGTCGGTTCGCTTGTAGCTATATAGATGAGAACTGGGCTTACGTTATGAAATCGAGAACTCTGACGAATATGCCGGTCAACGCGGCGTCCTTCAAGATTTATTCACATTTATTCGCGTGTCTTTTCTGGAAATTCCTCTGATGCATCGTTAACCGGTTCGCAATGTATCGTTATTACCATTCAGTTTCCCTGACGATGTTCCAAGTAAAATGGTAAGCTTGCGAATTTTATGATAATTTGACAATGATTTGTTGGTTCGATTTTTTTAATACGTTAAGTGATTAAGGTGGACTTAGTTAATTTTTCACATAATTTAAAAGTAAATTCCATCGATAGTATTGAATATGAATAAAGCCAATCTTGCGTTATAAAACATTTATTTTAATTCAGAGCAGGGAAGTTTTTCTCGTCTGTGCTTCGCACGCTATTGGATCATCATTATTTGCCTGCAGCTCACGTACTACACTTTTTTTACCAACGCGAATACGATAATTTTATCAATTACATTCGACCAAAACTTTCAACGTAATTCGATATGCTAAATTACATTTTCTTTTGATCAAATAAATCGTAACAACGTTTTAAAACTGTAATGTTAAAATTGAAAAATAACAAGAGAAATTCATTAGCCATTCGATATACATATAGTCAATCAAGTTTATCCGTACAATTGCCGTTATTTTATAGTGTATTAAATCGAATCACCGCGTCAAATTGGCATATAAAATCTCTAATCCCGATCAACGAGTTCCAGTTTTCCGAATGATGCGAATCCAAGCAACTTCCCACGCTTACAAGCCATAAAAGTCGCATCGTCCTGCGTGCGTCTTGGCACAAATCATTAGATTCCCATTTCTCACTCCATTAACGTCTTGTACACGTATACGAACGCTGAAGGAAAACCCTCCCGTATATACATTTTTTTGTTCCACGGCGGCGCGACGTCTACACACCCAACGTTTTCCCATTATCCGCGCAGTTATAAGCACCCAGGCATGATTAAGCCGTTGATGAATATTAAGCTCTGAACTTTCGGTTTGAACTCTCAAGGGTCCATGACGACGACGACGAGGACGACGACGACGACGCGAACAACCTCGCGAAAGCAAAATTAACGAAAGTTCTCTTTGGTTATATGCTGACTTTATGAGTATTTATCCAATTTGTGTGGATATAATGACTTATTCGCGCCGACCGGACGATTTCTGCTTTTTTTTTTCTTCACTTTTATTGCTCTTTCTTCGAGTCTCCAACGCTAACGATATACTTAACCAAGTTTCATGTTCCCACGTGATTTCATGAACCGACGGATCGTTTGCATACGTCAAGATGATGACTGTATTCTTTATTTCGATCAGGTTAATTTATGCGCATCGTTTTACCGAGCAAGATGATGGGTGTAACTTAAATATTTCAAATCGAGCTCTAGATATTAATTCAATGTATATTCTTTAATAATGACGTTTTTATTATACCACGTACAGATACGGTGACATAGAATTTAAACTAATAATATATTTGAATATTATTAAAACTGTTTACTTTTATGCACTATTAATTATGGCGGTTTCTTCATACTTTTATCAAACTAAAAAGATGTATAATTTTTTGTAGAAGAAAGTATTACACGTTATTCTATTATGTAGACCGTTAGTAAGCATTTTACAGAAAAATTATGTGTACTTTTACATAAATTAAACATACGTATGCGTTAAGTTATACTTTTGCTATATTAAAAATTTACATGTAAATTTAGTCTTGCAGTAACTGTCACAGTTCATATAACTAGTTTAATTAATTTTTTATTTCATTTTTATAACAATTTAATGTAACTTTAATCTAAACGATCCTTCGCAATGAAAAAGAAATTCATAATATTACCATATATAATAAATGCAATTACTAATTTAATTTGCAATGTAACACATTCCTCTCTATTCTTATTCAAATATTATTTTCTTGAATAAAACTGGTCGCAAAACATTAAACTAGTTAGTAGTTACAAAGTAGAAGCCAAAGTTATTTCTTTAAAAGAACAAGAAGTAATACTTATCATAAAGTTGAACAAAATTTAAATTTCATATTTTACTGTTTCGTTGGAGTTAATAATCATTTTATTAACAATACGGTCACACAATTTTGAAAATATTTTTATAGTTATAATATTTAAAAATATAATGTGTGATCTTAAAGTTCAGTGTTAAATTATCTGAAATGTTAATAATTTTAATCTTTCGTTATACAATAGTTTTCCATAAATTTGAAAACTTTCTATTGCATGTGAAGAGCGAAGTAACTATTATTAAATTTAATACAATAATTGTATTATAAATTTTAAGAATTCCTTATAAATTTAGCAATTATAATAATATCATTGAAAGTTTATTGCATTATAATTCTTTCGTGAACTCTATATTGAATATTTTTATTTATATTATAAAATTATAATTAAAAAAAATATTCATAATAAGCGCACGTCTTGAAAAGTTCGTCACGATGTAGACGTAGATCCTTAAAAATGTCGCAGTTAACTCGATAAGATATCATTTAAAAGCATATATCTCAACATACCGAATGCATATATGTACGCGACCTTAAAATCACAATACTATCTTTAATCAAACCTCCCGTAATCTCGAAGTCGATGTTTGCTAGGTTGTACCTGCAAACGCGGGGGCGTCATAAGCGCTCTTTATCAAAACCAGCAGGAGTCGCACCTGCGACATCTCTCGCGCACGTACTTTAATTTTCTCTCTTATAGCGACGATTTCTCGCAGCAGGATGCCGAAAATTCGAGAGCACGGAGCCTCTCTCTCTATCTGCGGAAATAAACGAAGTGCCAGGTGGTTTTAATGTGGCCAGATGAGCTCACGCGTCGCGGTTCGTTTCGCCTCGTGAAAATATCTAACTTTTGTAGAACGCGTTCGAGAAAAAGAGATCGTAAAGGGTTTTTAGCCTTTACCCATTAGTTTCTAAAAAAAAGAAATAAGAAAGAAAGAAGAACAAACTTTTCTATAGTTTTATGGGTAAGGTTTAAGAGAACTGGAAATGCCTTTTCTACGATCCACCTCTATTCGCTAGGAATTTTGGATTTACGTGGACCACGCGATATGATAGTGCGAAAAATAAAATTTTTATGAAGTTTTAAAGGTTACGATTATATACAAAAATAAACAGTATTGCAGAGTTAGGATTAGGATAAGTTTATATTCGTTGGTTTTAAAACGAGTGCGATTCAAATATTTTTAAATACATATAAATTATCAAAACAATTATATCAGTGAACGATTGGAGGAGCATTTAAAACATCGATTCAAACTAACGATCGGTGATTTTAAATAATCGACTTTTTAATAACACTTAACTATACAATAATAAGACAATATAAACATTTCTAATCAATTTTAATTGCTTTTGTTAAATTTTATGGCTGTCAATTATACCAATCTCTGTGTTGTACTTAGAAAAAACATTGTCATTTCTATACGTGTACAATTTAGCAAAAAACAAATTTACAGTAGACCTACTCCCATTCATGGTAATTTATAAGAAATAAGCGTACTCTTAGCGCACTCTCCGTATCCTTTTTTCCCGGCAGATATATTAACTTTTTTTTTCGCAGCCTTGTAACCATTCTTTAACAACTTCATAAACAACCCGCACAATCATCATACCAGTTACTATATCATATTTGTAATAATCACCAAATTGCAAAATTGCTTGGACTTGGTGAGCATAACGTAGCACTGACTATTCAATATGCGACCACGTGCGACCATGTGCGCGAAATTGTCTGAGTAAAAGAGAAAGAGAGAGTATATAGGGTTTATGATTGACGTCCAGACAGGCTTGGTTATGTGCTCCGGCTTATACTTCGGCTCGACGGTTAATTCGCATTAATTAATGTAGTTCAACGTTTAGATTTTATTTTAGCTTTTTTTCACTTTCATGATTCATAAGGTTTTCTTTAACTTGGATAATTGAAATTGCAATGCAAAATTGAAGTAATTTCTTGCAATTTTGTGGGAGTATACAACTCTAGTGGATATTTTTTTAAAATATCGTTTATTATTTAATTTAACTAATAATATAAAAGAATTTTATATAATTATTTAGTTAAATTTATTAAAAAGTTCATTTTTTTATAATATACACATCGCTACAACATTTACATTTAAGTTGAAAGAATCTTAAAGTTTTTACATCGTATAATAAAATACGGGAGGAAACCCGCACAATTCATTTCAGTAAACCAAATAATATCTGTAAAAGAGCAAAGCTATTCAATCATTTTGAAATAAAATGCTGGTTTAATATAACTATATCGATTGCATTCTTCAACTACCAAAAATCAGATGGAAAAGAGCGTCGAGTCCAAAACGCATAGTCTCCTTTACATTTCAATCTAACCAAAAAGTTTTCTTTCTATCCCAATTTATTTAAAGTAACAATAAATCTTTACCTGAAAAATATCTGTATTAAAATAATAATACAATAACTGTCTATTACAAGTAACTGACATAAATAAATAAAAATGATAGGATTTGAAAAATTGTATTCATTAAAGTACCACTTTGAGAAAGAAGTTTAAAAAAAGCATTACCACGCTCACGACAATAAGCGTGAGTATATGACGATGAAACGAAGGACATAAAAGGGAGGTGAACGGTAGCCGATTCGAAGTAAGAATACAAAAGAAGACGTCGAAAAACGCAACGACTAAATCGTATATAGGCGCCTCTACTACTCGATCGTGAATGGACATTTTATGTGTAAACACATATAGACGCGCGAGCAAGCGAGCGCACGCACGCACACACGTACACAACGGCGTTTCCTGCAGTTAACGACCTCGATCGCGTATATATAAGCGAAGCTTAATGGCTTCGACGTAAGACGGAACAGGGCCTCTACGACCGTCAATCGGAAATCGCGAGTGACGTTGACCTCTGGCACTATGTGCGGTGCGCGTTGGCAAAAAATCAAACGCGCCCTTGAGCCAGCTGGAGAAAGCGCGCTAGTCGCGATCTCCGCAAGAGCATGAGCAACAGCAGCATACATTTTTGGCAAAAAAGTGAGAGCGTCTCGACCGATTTACGGCTATTTTTGTGGCTATACGGTTTTTGCGCACGATCTTGCGGAATATACGAGTTTATATCGGTCCTTCTTTCATATTCTTTTTTTTTTTTCATGACGAATACTGCGCGCGATTGTAAATTTCATTTAGTTTTGACAGGTGAGGCAGATTTTTTTGTCACCGCGTGGAATATGGTCGAATGTATTTTTTCGTAATTTATTACATGCTTTCACTTTATGATATAGAAACTCTATATTAAAGTGAATATTGTTGTAAATTAAAGTGAACCGTTAAAATACATTTTACTATCCATTTCGAGGTTTTACAAAGTTGTAAAAAAGCTATTAGTGTTAAACTGACCAAGACTTTGATGTGACCGCATTTGATTGTTAGTGTAACTTTATTCAAGTATCGATACATATACATACGATTGTTATTAAAGAGAATTAATGTGCACGATTATGTTGATTTTATGAATACTAAAAAATCCTAAAAATTTGTATACTGCACAAATAGCAATACATCTTATTTATAATATAATGAAATCTACAGATAATAACTGTTCAAACGCACAATATTCTATTTAAAAGTTTACTACACAGCCTCCGTTTTCATCCGAAACTCCCGAGAAAAGTGACACGTTCACCAACACTTCGAAAGTGATACACGTATGTTAACCCTCCTCCCTCCAGCAGAGCATCGAAGCGATAAAAGGCAAACGGTGATCAGACGAGCAATTGAGAAGCGAATCGCCGAGGGTATTCCTCCCGCCCTTAATTCCTCGCTCGGTTTCTCTATCGTTCCTTCTCCTCCTCCCCCGCAGTCATGAAATTACTTCTTGGTAATCAAGCTCCAACGGAGAAGGGGGAGAGGATATCGATCCTAAACTCGCTAATGCCGCGAAGCGCGCGAGGTAACCAGGAACTGGAAATGCACCTCGCAAGACAGACAAAAAGAAAGATATATATATAGAGAGAGAGAGACAGAGCGAGACAGAGAGATTTCGACGACCCAGTCCCTTGGATTATGCAGTCGTTTTCAAGATCGGCTCGGCGCCGTTTTCTCATCCTAATAGTCGGGAGACTTTTCGAAAACGACGACCTAAATAAGGATGGATGCTTTCGTTAAGAGCGAGTATTTCCATAGTCTTCGAGACTTTGATTGCTATTCACAGAATTTGACTCTTGTGTAGAAGAAAGTATTATTTCAAACCCACGTATAAATAATTACCAATGGAATATTCATTAGATCGTGTGCAGGGTACATGCTGAATCTTTGATAAATTAATTAAATTTTATAATAATTGAATTAATATAATTTATGTTTTCACATTAATAATGTTGTTAAAATGAATTATAAGATTAAAAAAATTTTAATTTATCAAAAGAGGGTAAAGGTAATCAGACGAATAAATAAAAGAAGTTGTGAAATCGATTTACTTTTCCTCCGTTTTGCGCCAATTTACGAGGTGTTATTTCATATTTTATAAATATGAAACGAAGTATACCGTTCGTTATTTTAAAATTGGAAAAAGTCTCAAATCAATATATTCTCTCCTCCTCGTATCTTATTCAACAACAGCTGCTCTTCAATTATTTGAATGAAAGGATCCATATACATATATAAAACTTTATGATGGATGGAAATGTGACTTCAAAGACGAAGAAAAACGAAAACTCTGCACAAGCTAAATACTTATCGCGTAGAAAACGAGACACAGGTTCAAAATAATTTTGAAGGAGCAAAGATGCATCTGGAATAAGGTAAAAAAAAGAACAAAGTAAAAATAAGAGGAAGGTACAAGGTCTACTTAGTAATAGAAAAAAAAATCCTGTAGAGAGTGTATGAAAAAGATGTAAAAAGCGTGTATAACTCGTAAGTACGATGAAAGCACAGAAAAATTGAATGACTAAAGAAGGAATGGAGAACGATGTTAGAAAAAACATGAAATGTAACTCGCTCCAGTCGATATGAATACGCACTTAAAAAAAAACAATGCGTTACATGAATACTGTTTTCAGATACTATACATATCAGAATTATTAAGTTAGTCAAGGGCAGCAGAATAATTTAAATTAACTACTATAGAACTAATTCCTTATAGTTAATAATTGCAAAGGATAAAGTCATATTTATCTAAAAAAAAAACAATTTTTTTCATTTATACTTAATTCTTAGATAAATGTTACTGGATAATGATATATAACGACCGATTTTTTTACTCTTCAGAATTACATCCGTATTACAAAAATATTTTATAATTTCTAGCGATTCCGCGAAACAGTGCAATTTACACCAGAATATAATCATACAATAAAATTGCAATTTGAGTATATATAAAAATGTGATATTTACTCATTCAAAAATTTTTATACATATATCTTTTTAGTAATCGGCATTCGAATCGTCTACAACTTTAGCACCGTAATCACGTTTCTAATATACGTTCGTTTTTAATGTACATGATGCCTCTAGTCTCGTATAGTTACTTATCCACGCGCGATTAAAATAAATGTAATATTTTAAATGTTCTTCAATGATAAATTGTTATTATTAATGATATTCATTTCCGGAAGACAGTTTACCTAATTACATTCGTTGTGAATGCCACGTTTTACTATAGACGAAACACATAAGTCATCGCCCTTGTCCGCGGTATCATTTATCAACTCTTTAAAAAGCAAAGGAAACTCATCGTTTCCTCGGTGCTCCTACTTTCCGCTGCAATGGAATAACTAAACGTTACTGTAAAAAAGAGAGTGATTCGTAATATGGATGTCGTGGTTTCGAGTGACTTTTTCTTCGCATCTTGAGATCCCTGTTTCGAGATTACATTGAAAATAAAGTTGTATAAAACTAACGAAGCGAAGAAAACTTTGGAGATTGAAAAAGAAGTATGCTAAAGTTAGGGGATGACGTTGTATTTAAAACTACTTGGATAGATTAAAATATCCGAGTTGCTACGTTATTTAATCTTAAAATACTGATAATGTAATTACAAAAGTTATTTGCATTTATTTTACATTCTCCATTCATAAACCGACTATTTTTATATTTATTATTATATTATACTCTGAATATTATAATTTTATCAATTTTTAACCGTTAGTTGGACACGTAGACAATATTAAGTAAATACACGAAAGAACATTAAATAATAAAATATATGTTTAAACAATTTAAAATTAACATTCGTATATTTAATTTATTCAATTAATTTGCACTATCAACTCTTAAGAACACCTGAACCGACTCGTACACCCAAGTATAAAGCATGAGAAAGTTGAAACAAGATAGTATATAAATAAGTATATACCTATGCAATAAAAGGATTCTAAGTAGACCCAGTGGAACAACAATGAAAATGCCCCGAAAAAGAAAAAGTTTGGCGTTTAGTTAATGCCGAGTTCTCAGGAGATCGCGCGTGCCACCGCGTTAGATGGAAAAGTCTGGTGCACGTGGTAGCTGTGTAAGTGAAAAACTCTCGCGATAATTTATTTCACCGCTCCGGTTGCACTTGAGAAGAACCCGAGCGTGCACCAAGACGAAATGAAAAGTGTCTAAATCTACGATTTTTTATCGCCAGCTATTCATTCCAAAAGTTCTTTCACGAATTATTCACGAATTAACGTGTAATTATAGGAATAATTTGATGTAGAATCTTATTGTTTCAACGAGAATACAAGAAATAATTTACTTTTTCTCCGACGCTTTTGATACATTATTATATCGGAAGATGCATTGATTTATTTGTAAAAGACAAAATTTTATAAAATTATTACCTATACATGATTATTAATAGCGGGACATTTAGACAGACGAGTTGAAAAGGTTGAAGGAACGAGAATACACGAATACCCAGTGTCACTTTAATTTCAAAATTTCCTTCGAACCAGTGACGAGGAAATAATTTACTTTAACATGTGGCTCTCCCACGCCCTCGCACCTGCGGCATGCAACCGACATATGACTAAGGGGAAAAAGCTCTGAATAATATGCACGAATCTACGAATATTTATAAAAGAAAATTTTAATACTTTTTTTTTCGTCAAAAGTTTATTACTTGAGCCGCAGAATCGTTATATTCATATATCATACTCAATGACTTTATTTCCGGATGTGTATTCAGCGCGTTAATTGTATACAAATTAAAACGGTACTAAATCGTAATATTGCTAATCGCTAAGTTCCCATAAGCGGCTTTTAACAATACAAATACAAAATTTGTATAAATCAACATAATATAATTCAACATTATATTGAAACTTCGCATCTATATTATACAATCAAATACTGTAAAAGTGTCACGAATTTAAAATTAAAATGAGTAACCTCATTTATATCTCCAATGTGAGCAAAAAAACGGACAAACGAAAGTTTTAGTAACAAAAAGTTTTTCAAGTTGTCTTAATGTAGCAACAAATTTAATCCTGATGGAACAACGAGAAATTCCCGACAAGGTTCGTCTTTAGTGAGTCGTTCTCTATAAAAATTGCTTCAAACCCATTATATTTTGGTATCGTAATAAGGCGGATTCTAGAATTTATCATACTTATCTTTTTATTAAGTAATTTCAAAATAATTAATTCAATTATTTATAAATTTATCATATACGAGTCAAGATAATAAATAAGCATAGAAACATATTGTACACGAGATCTTTTTTATACTATCTATATCAAGCTTTGACATAAAGCATAATGATTTTTTTTCACTACTTTCATATTTTCTTGTCTTTTCTAGAAGCACAAAAATCAAAATCATGAAAAGGCAGAAAATCTGTTTATAAATTAGAACAGATATTTATATTTAAATTATTGAAAATATTGAAAAATACATTTAATAAAATAATAAGTTGAGTTAATTTATATAAAATATAAAATGGAAGAGATTGCACACGTATTATCTTCAAATATGGAACAATTATAAGATACGTATCTTACTATACAATATTTAAAGGTAGAATATTTTTACTAGCAATTGGTAAGAGTATACCGCAGCTCTTAAGTAAGGTGTCATTCCGAAAATGGCAGAGAAAATAGCCATCTAAAAGCTTAGGCTATGTCTTGATGCACTCCGGTCGAAAGTTAGTGAACTTATTTGAGATAGCATGTAACTGCAATGTTACATTATAAATCTTGTCATTTTTCGTTTTTAGAAAAACATACAATATTTGTTAAAATGTTTACAAAAGTTTAATATATGTAATTTTCAAATTTTTATCCATATCAATAACAGAGAAAATATGTGTAATTTTACTAGTATCTGCAATTGTTTATTTGAAAATATTATAGACATAAAATATCTATACAATAAGCATATTGGTATCTATTCTACAACTTTGAGTTTTAAAAAAAGTGGTAAACTGTAAAATTTTATAACTTATAGTTCGACCAACGTTTATTAATACACTAGAAAGAGTTGTGAAAAAAAGTTTGAACTCGTAAACAAATCATTGTTTGTATCTTCAAAATATTTATTACTTTTTAACAAATATTTTATTGATTTCAATAAATTGTTTTTCTATGTAGCAACTGCTACTACATAAATGTTTACTTTATAACGAAAACAAATAGTAAAAATAACTCACCGCTCGATCGTCGACGTAAACGGCCGAATAGGCAGGTGCCGCGCGTCCCAGCGCGAGGATCGCCGCTACGAAGATCATCCTCAACCAGCACCTCTGCATCTTCGAAACAATGTGGATAAAAAACGAAAACAAATAAACAAGAAAAAAAGAGCACTTGAAAGGCACGAATTTAATGCGCGAACGTCCGCGAGTCACTGCTACCGAGTGTCTCTAGCCATTGAAGTGCATCTTCCATCCACCGAATGTGTCACCGTGGGTCTTAGACAGACTGACAACGGTAAGACGAACTAGAGGAAAAATTGGCGGCATCTTCGATTTTCCTCGGTGTTCGATTCATCTCAATAAACTCCGAGAATCACATCGGTGTAAGGGAAAAATACCCTGACTCAATATTCCGTATATCTTTCCGTTGAACGAGTTCTATAGACAAATTTTTCGTGGCTCGATTATCTCGAACAAATTTATAACGTTTTTCGTATGCGCTCCACGAATCACTGTTACGTTACCGATAAAAAGAATGAAAGAACTAAGATCCAGTTTCACTACAACAACAATTCACTGTGTAAGATATGAGTAAAAATAAAAAAAAAAAGAAGAAACAACTGGTATAAAATGTGTCACCAAATCACTAAATATTCACTAGTCAGTTGGTCTGCACGAAGTGTGTAACTGAGGTTACGTACAATATTCACGAGCACTTGAACTTCAACGGCGCTTAACGGGACGCGCGTGGCCGTCAAATGTTTGCGAGCAGCACTCTCGCTCTCCTTTAAGAATCACCAATGTGTTCCCCCGCTTCTATATCTTTCGCGTCCTCCTTCCGATCTCGCTTTCTCGCGCTGGGGAGACGATAAGCGCGGACGTTGGTCACCGTTTCCGAAGTCACTTTGTGAACTTCTTCTTTACAAGGACCGTCCATCCGTCGAATCTGTTGGAAAATAAGTATTTATCATTCTAAGCGAAATTCGATGTGTCAAATTTAATTAGATTTTTATTGAGTTAGACGATCGTACATTCATTTGCATTCTAGTAGTAACATTTAAATATTCATAAAAACATTTGTATTTTGTATTATTACGTATACGTGTGGGAAATGAGCGGAGTCGTCGGATATAGAACGAGAAAAAAAAAGCAAGAAAATTGCGCAATCATTATACAAACAAGTATATATTTTTAGTAGCAAAATATATGGAGAATCGTTGTGTTTTCACTTTATTTCGACTTTTCTCAAAATAATGTTACCTTTATTTATCATTAAAAAAAAAACTATATCATCGCCCATCCATGAAATAATAAATATTTCCGCAGTTTGTCAAAAATGATAATACGTATGTGTAAAATTAATCGAAGTATTAATAAAATATAGAAAATGAAGATTATTCCAAGGTGAAAAGAGTATGGAATAAAATAAACCGTCGAAATTCCGAGCGTGGAAGAGTATCTTACGTATCGCATGTAAAATGAGACACCTCAGCTTCCGTATAGTAGCGTTGAACTCGCCCACTCTAAGAAAGAGAGACAACGAAAGATAGCCATATGGCTTAGCGCGGGATTTCACGAACGAGCGAGAGAAGTCGCTTTATCGGATTGCCACGACCGAAATATCCCCAGGAGGTATAAGTACACGCGATGGGAAATTCTCGCGTCATTAGCTTAACGGGAAAAGGGAACGAGATTACAGCTGCTCCTACATAGGTGTATTCGCAGAAGGAACAACTCGATGTGTATATATATATATGTGTGGTTGAGAAAAGACATTTCTTATGGTAAAGTATTATGTCTCACTTTTTTACCGTTTTATTTTTACGGATATGTAAATAATGATGATTCGAGTGATGATTCGAATTAACAACGGGGAATCACGGACTTTGGGATTATCTTATTTTTCCGATTGAAAGTTCATTTTCAAAGTGTTCGTTGACCGTTAAAAAAGGGAAGAAAATATTATCTAATAATATAAAAAATCCAAAGTGTATATAGTTATAGCATTAACAAAAATGTAAATAACATTTATTTATTTTATTTTTGAATCATCTGTAGACTTTATATTGCGTGGCACTTATATTTTATAAAGTAATAAATTTAAAGTAATTCCCTCACCGTATGTACTTGTATCTTTAGTAAACAAAGTAAATATACTGTATTATTTACTCGTCCGCAGGTGAAACGGATTACGTATACTTCCGATTCATAAAAACTGGAAAGTTATACTTGAATAGCATTCTTAAAAGTAGAATGTGATAAAAATCTCTGATGACGAATCCTCTCAAGCATATATATATATATATATATATATATTTGCAGTTACACCTGAGATTCATGCTGACGTTTCAGAGTTATATGCTTTCATGATACTTTTTCAAACGCTCTGATGGATTTAAAACTTTGAGAAAAAGACTAGTAAAAACATACAATATATTGTAATACTGTAATTGTATTATCTAGTCATAATAATAAATTCTCATAATTTAATTTCGAGTAACCGCATAATCAAAAAATGTGCGCTATCAAAACGGACACACTAACGAACATCCTATTTATATATAATGAATAAAAAAAGCCCAACTCCAAAATACAGTGACCGGAATTCGATTAATGTGTATTTGAAATATGTTGCACAATACATATTTTTTTTATAATGATTTATATATCTTATTATAAAATCTCCGAGAAACGATTATCGTAATTATTGAAATATGTATACTCGCTAATTTGAATGTAATGTACACTTACTCGAGAATTATATTTTCTTAGATGTTTATGCAGTTATAATCATAAGAGGTGAGCAATTAGACTTGTGATGGAGTAATAATAATCTTTTAAAAGTTTATTTTTATACGTAATTATAAAGACATAGCGCAATTAAGCTCGACATTGTATTCATCTGATTACAATTTAATCGAATATCTATACATTGTACTTCACTTAGCAAAATATATTTAATTATTGAAAAGCGCGGTTAATTTATTATTTCTAGAAAACGTATTATAATCGGGAAGTATGATGCGCATTCGAAATTGACGCAGTAGTAATATTTTTTTTCATTACCATGAATATATGCGTATCCGTTTTATAAAGTATAAAATTTATGGGATTAAGTATTTATTTTTTGTTGTATGTCATCAAATTATCAGGCTTGACGAAAAGGATGTTCCAATTTTAATCAGAATTATATTGTTTTTGTAACGTAAAATTTAATGAGTCCCTATATAAATGAAGAACTATATAGATAAAGTAAATCCCATTATTAATAAAGATAAACAATGGAATAAATCTGCAAAGTTAATTGAAATTGAACGATCGTCCGTGTCTCTGAAATCTCACATACACAGAATTCCAAACGGTTGAAATTACATTCCACCTGGTGGCCGTGTATATGCAGAAGCAGACGCACACCCAGATAATATAGCCACACACCATCGAAAGAAAGTTTACTCCACAGAGGGCATATAGACGTAGAGGCATACACGGTCATACATATACAGATATACTCACTTCCCCGCGAAATCGTCCGGAGTGCATCCACGATCAGGAGGCAACGTCGGTCTCTCCGCCCAGCTGCTTCCTCTTTGGTAGTTCCGTGGATCCCCTTCCTTCTACGTTCATCTTCTCGTTGTCTATCCTCCCTCGAAACTTGGAGCCGCCAACTTAATTTTACCCGTTTATCTCGCGTAACGGCTCCTTTTGTTGACTTTACCTAAGCGAATGCGGGCGCGCGGCTTTTGTCCCCCTCCTGAAAATGAGAGGAAGGAAAAAAAATGAAAGAAAAGTTTGTAGTTTCATCGTCGTAGGACGAGTTTAAATGATTAAACGGGTTTACAGAACTCTAGCAAACAATGCCGCACGCTACTGAGATGTCTTTTACTCTTTCCTGAATGCACGAATGGATTATCGCTCTCTACGTATACGTTGACGAGTTTATTGTCATTCTGCTAGGTCATCAATTTTCGGTAGGATTTTCGTTATTCCCTCTCTCTCCCTCTCTCTGCATGCATATATATTAATATCTATATATACCTATAGACCACGGTTTTATCTTGTAGTTGCTTTATCTCCCTCGCTTTTATTAGCCAATGAATTTCTCATTTTGCGCGTGTACACCTTTATACATGTATAATATTACCTTCTCTCGATGGGTTAAATTTTCACGTTAAACTTTTACTGCTTGGACGTTAATATTGTTCTCTTATATACGGTGTATGTATATAAGGGTGCGCATTAAAATGAATGTTTGATTTTGGTTAAAGACTGTTATGGTCCCTCTTGCACTCGTAAAATCACGTATATTATATGCATTAAAAAAAAACTGTGATAAGAAAGCTTCACCTGCACGTTAATGTATACCGAATTCATACGCGAATCATAATAAAAACTATATTACTATATCGAAGGCTTTTGCGTCGTAAAAACGTAATAAACACGTTTAATATGTGTTATAATCAATAAGCAGGACAAAATTGTTTATTTCCGTCAAGAGAGCAACCGTGACACCCTTGTTTATATCGTGAATCTTCTAAGTCACGCGCACACACACAGACCAGTCGTAAAACTCCATAAATTTCGCTAATTAAAATATGGAAAAAAAGAGTGAAAATGATGGTTTCATTGAGTGCTTCCGTTGTTGAGCCATCACGCGGGAGCTGTGCGCTCATTCTCGTAACTTTAGATACGACGTTTTTATCTTTTAAACGTACGTACGACAAACGAGTGTTTATGGTAAAACGCAAGGCGGAGGCGCTCGGTCTACGTAGACTAATCTATATACGTTCCTCTGCGCGCTATATTCTTCCGAACCTTTTATATCGGTCATTGGTGCTGATCGGCTTTTACTCTATCGGTAAAGGGACGCTATAGGTATAAGAGATTGTTTTCGCATTTTATGTTTACGCATTCGAAGAATTGAGCAAATATTACATTATTCAGTTTATGTATATTAATATTGCAATTTGGCCTGAAATCCGCTTTTCAAGACGACTTGCAACATTCGGCCATCTTAACGGCTTAGACTATGGAGATAAGTCTTAAGACAAGCTTGCGTCTTTATGCGCGTGCACTATAAGGACTAGATACATCCTAGATTCATCCGCCGCATTCGCTTCCGTTAAACGCGATGATCCGCCTATATATATATATATATATCTTATATACGTAGCGAAAGCTTTAATCGTGTAATGGGACTTGGACTGAGCATGTACAAAAACTCAACGTTATCTACCAAAACAAGATTTCCTTTTGTCTAAAGCTTTACGAATTTTTTTATATTTTTACAGTAAATTATTTATTTACCTGAATAAACACTTGCAAAGTAAAACAGATGAAAATTTGAATATATTTTTTTTATAAAATTGACTTAACAATTGTAAAATATTTATACTATTTTATTTTGGTTATCTCAATTATTTTTATATAGAAGTCCCATTAAAAATTTTATAAACGAGTATTTTTATTGAAAAATCATTTTTTTCTTCCATATATATATATTATAATTAATTTAAAATTTATAAAATTATTTTAATAAATCTACATTACTCATGAATGATTCTATACATATACATATTGTGTTTTATGTATAAAAAGCTAAGCGTTTCTGAGTATACCAAGTCGTGAATTAAATCCATTAATAGAATTTTATGTCTGATATTAGAATCTTCACTTTACATTACTCTATTTCAAAATTAATGTTTTAATTAAAATTAATAATACTATGCGAGTGATATTTCAGTAACTTAAAGATTAATTTAAAATATATCATTTATATGAAAATAAGATTATCAAAAATTTTATTAAATTTATTAAATTTTAAGTAAAATTTTGCTACTATAAATAATTATAAAAAATGTTGATATTCAACATTAAAATTTACGACTTCCATACATATTACAGCAAACTAGAGACCTTTTGTGAGTCTCCTCCTTTCTTTGACACACATGTCTTGTTGATATACATTGTATTTAAAAAAAATACCCATAATTTAAAAAAAAAACAATTTATAGTTAGATAATTTTTAAAATATTTTAGTTTACCTATCACATATAAATACGTTTTCAATTTTATTTCCGTATAAAAATTTCTACGACTATATACCCAGAGCATGCTTATGCATAAAGACGAATCGACTACCGGATGAGAGTAAAAATAGGGAGGGGATACAAGAAAAAAAAAAATTCGTCGTTTTTTGTTCGGTCGTGAAGTCTAACCGGACGGCAGTGGTGCGATCAGCATCCGTCTACCTTTGTTATGTTAACGCGTGGGACGTTGAGATACGAATCTTGAATCTCCTTCATATTCCCTAATGCATGGTCTTATTTTTCCTTTCACCTTCAACTTGGAAATGTACACCCTCAACTTTTGAGTATAATTTATATTTCGAGATAATTAGTTTTAAGAAACAAATGTGATCTGTTATTTTCATTAATTTATAATAATCACACTGTAATTTTAAAGAAAATTTCATCCTCGCAAATTTGTGTGTATTTAAAACCGTTTGTGTATAATCGTAATTAATTCCGATAATTTGTATACACAAAATTCTACTTATTCAAACGAGCTTACAATATTTTATGTTTCATTTGGGTAAGTTTTAAAGAATTCTGTTACCGGTTTCAGTTTTATACATTTAAAGGGCACGAACTTTTCAAGAGACCGCTTAAAGAGTGATCAATTACTTATTCAAGTAGAAATTTCATTCAATGTAACCATTCAATTCGGTTAATGGTCTGCAGATGTGTATATACATATATCCTTCGTTTCTTTGAAATAGGAGCTTTTTTGCTTACTCAATTTTTTTTTATAATCTTACAAAAAAGTACTGTTATTTACTAAGTTTCCTGTACTCTAGTAAATGAGTGTAATACGTACACTTTTTACATAAGAGGATTATTTAAAAAACAAATACTCAAGAAATTACCGGTAAACGCAGAAAGAGAAAAAAAAAAGGAACTGACTATACAAAGAGAATCCGTATAATTTAAATTGTTATATATACTTGCAATTTTCTTTAAATGCGCATGAATTTTTTTTAAATACGGTTAATAAACAAGAAACAGGTAAATAGGAACGCATGCTTTTAAAGTTGGAGCATATATAAAAATAAAGGAAAAGCTTGCTCATTCATTTGCATATAATAATACTCGTGTGTATACGTATATTTAAGAGAAAAGTTTCAGGAAATCTTTTGTTTCAAGGGAGTGCAACAAACATTTATTTTCACCATTTGCAAATTAATAATGGTGGTTATATAAACAATATTATATATAGCGACATATTTATCATTTCTGCGTAAAAAGAAAATTTATTATTTATATTAAGTTAAAAAGAAATTAAGTTTATAGTGCTAACTTCTTAATGATTTTTAAAAGCGCTTAAGTATTTATCTTTGTAAATGATAATTATTTTTTTTTACATTATATAGTTACATCTGGAATTTTTTTATGTATTTTTAAACAATATTCTCAGACTGATTCATCTATTGGTAATTATACTAATAAGGAAATAAAAATGTATGTTTTAAAGTTATTATCAATAAACTCGTAAGTATTGAAAATCGTTAAAAATAATAAATTTGAAATTTATTAGTTGCAATATATATTACTATTTAAAAATTATGAAATTATTAAGTTTTATGAATAATATACCTATATATATGCGAGTTATTTAAAATCAAATAAACGTAATGCAATAATGTTACCATACTTTCAGAAAATCGCATAATTAAAGAGCGAGTCATTATTTACTCAGATTAAATTTAAATTTCTATGGATTGACGCCTATTTAAATTGCTTGAACACGCAAATAAATACAACTGTATATAATTTACTTTTAATTACAGTCTCATTCATTTTTCATCGAATAGAAAATATTTAATTTACTTACTGGCGAGTTATAAATTTTGAAAAAATTTTTAACAACCCATTAATTAGACAGGTGTACGAAAAGTAAAATAATATTACCGAATTTATCATAACTAAAGATATTTTAGAATTTCATGATCCTATTCGAAACGTAAAAAGACGATCTAAAAACTATATTCTTCACCTAAGTATTGCCGAGGAGAGGACTAACGCAAACACGCAACCGTAGTCGCTTATATATACCTCTCAATGAAAAATCGTAAAGTTTGTTGGAAGTATTAAGGCAGAGCGAGACCCCTCTTACTTCTGCAGGCTATTTAGTCTCGTTTGATCAAGCTGCGGGCCTTTTGTTTTTCCGGCCGCATCGTTTGTTTTCGTTTGGAAGGATAAGCGTTATTTTTGTACCCTATACATAGGGTGTAAGATTGATTGTTCCTGCAGCGTTGCAATTTTCTATACTTCATTAGTTTCTATTTGAACGGCCAGTATATACTGCATTGTTTATTTTACTGATTATTTAATTGACCAAGCCATATATACAAACGATGAGATTTGAATCAAATTTATGATTTTGTATTAAAAAAGATATTTCGAAAGTTTATCTTTCGAATTTAGTGCTTTATTATTGTTTTGCCATATTAATTGCGAAAGATACTTCCCCACCAGTTTCAAATCGTGATTCTAAAATTGTATACAACTATATATATATATATATAAACAATACTCGAACGGTTAATTATATTTAGTGTAAAATTAATAAATTTAATTAGTAACATAATACATTTCATTAGTGCACGTTATTAATTAACGCGACTCCCGGTGTTGCAATAATTAACAAAATCGATGAATTTTAATATATGTTGATCCATAATTTAAAGAACTTATTTACTCGCAACATAAAGCTAAAAGTCAAATATTAAAGCGCATTTAAAAATTTTACGTTTTGCATGCACTACTTATACGCACATGCAATCTAAAAAGAAAGCAACTTGCAATCGAAAAATAAAATAATAAAGAGATAGGGTTAATTTGATGATCGGACGCCTCGGGTCGAATTAATTCAACGGTTTTAATTTAACTTTTAATTATATATTCGTAAATAACATTTACACACATTAAGCGTACATACTCAAAAGGAAAGTATTGATTCGTAAACAATGAAGCGACGAATCACAAGCACGCATCACCGACTCATTCGCAATACTCACAAACCTATTTATAATAATAAAAAAGGAACGTAACAAAAGTCGCGTGCGTTTCTCGCAAAAATATCAAAAATAAACACCTACTTATAGAGTATATGTAGGGGAAGAGACGAAAACAAAGAGCGTACGGCAGAGGCGACTAACCTCCGAAGTATAAGTATAATATACCGAAAAACGTTCGGTTCGCCGTTTGGTTGAGCTTACGAAAAAGAGATATAGGTATATCTATACATATATTACTATAAGAGAAGACTTACAGTTCGCGTCCACTCCAAAGCATATAGGGTGTGTATATACATATATCTATATGTGCGTGAAACCGTAACGTGTAATAGAAAGACGCGATATCACTATTGTAGATAACGTACAGTACACCGGTGTAAATGAAGAAAAACCGTAAGAAAATAGGAGGAGAGCGGTGGGGTGGTACCGGGTGGGGGAGGAGGATTAAGAAAAGGGCAACAACGGGCGGAGAGACGGCCGGCACACCGTACGCACGTTGCGCCGCATGCCGCGCGACTGTCGCTCGCGGAGAGGCCGACGGCTCGAAACCTTCGGCGCGCCGCCACGCGTTCTACTCTCTTTCTCTCTCTCTCTCGCACTCTTTCGTACCGCTCGGTCGTATAGTCTCGACTCTTTTCGTACATATAGTGTCTTTCTCCGCGCGGCTCTGTTTGTTCTCTGTCTCTCTTTTCGGGTATCCCGGCGGTCGGCGGCTCCTTATGCTATACACCGTGCACACATGCGAGCGCGCTCGTAGCACCGATAGACTTTCGTGGGTGGGTGAGTGTGTGCGTGTGCGCGCGCGGTTGCAGCTGTGTGACGTATATAGGGCCTCCGGTCTGTGTGCGCCACACCCTCGTTATATATACTATTTTCTCTCTCGCTTTCTCCGCGTGTACTGTGAGCCCAGCACCCACGTGTGTGGGTGGACGCGATGCGTGTGTTACCGCCGTCTGCTGCACTGTACTCCGAAATCGCCCGCATATATGTATATATGTATATATATATTGCCGTGGATACGTGTGGCTTTTTTCTTATAACTATACTGCAACCTACGTCTTTAGGGTATAATTTTTGTCTGAACGCGACGAGGGGACTATTGTTTCCGGGGGGTAATACATAAATTGACCGTTGTTCCTATCTATTTTTCTCTCTCTCTCCTTCAATCATATAATTTATTGTTAGTTTTTTACCGGTAAATTGGTCATTTTTAAAATCAGCGGTAAAGCTTACAGTATCGAAATAATATTTAGACAAATTCTTCAGTGGAAAACAATTTTCTATTCTGTTGATTTGAATGCGTGATTGGAACAATTATAAATTTACGACGAATAATTAACATTTTTATTTTATATAAATATATTTGTTATATGTAGTACAGAAATTTAAAAATGAGATGTTGTTGTAAATAACTCAGATAATTGGTATAAAAAGAAGTGTAACACTTCGTAAAAAAAGGTTCTAAATGAGGTTTAAATAATAAATTAGACTCCCTTAAATATAGATTTAGAAGGTTCTTTCAATTTTTCCTCTCAAATACAAATTTTTATTTCTTTTACATTTTAGCCTTTGATTGTGTATACCCAGCAACATAAAATTCAAATTGCAATCTAATATTATTTGAAAATAATATGGTTGTTGCAATTATCACTTGAACAACAATAAGTATATTAGAAAGAAGGTTATATCGATATTTTATGAACAAAAAAACCATAAATTAAATTATTTTCGCGACGTTTCGATGGATATTCTCCATCCTCATCAGGCTATACCTTTTATTGAGAAATATAAAAATTAAAAACAACATTTTTTACATATAATTATTTAGCCTAATAACTTACTGTTTCGTCAATAATAATACATAGTAGTTAGCACCATACTACTCAACAGCATCTCTGACATGTCGCACTATAATTAAAAACAAGAGTAAGCAAATAGTTATATTTCAACTTTTTACTCGCACAAAGATTGAGGTTAACTATAATATTTACCTTTCCTCTTTATATTTGCCATAATCAACAATTAACCAATTACTAAATAATTAATAATGTTTCTTTAATTAAAAAAATAAATAATTAAAAAACAACACATAATAAAAATACATAGAAAAAAGCAAAAAGCAGTTAAAAACACAAATATAGACGCTAACAAATATATCACATGTTGTGTTTTTAACTGCTTTTGCTTTTTTCTATGTATTTTTATTATGTGTTGTTTTTTAATTATTTATTTTTTTAATTAAAGAAACATTATTAATTATTTAGTAATTGGTTAATTGTTGATTATGGCAAATATAAAGAGGAAAGGTAAATATTATAGTTAACCTCAATCTTTGTGCGAGTAAAAAGTTGAAATATAACTATTTGCTTACTCTTGTTTTTAATTATAGTGCGACATGTCAGAGATGCTGTTGAGTAGTATGGTGCTAACTACTATGTATTATTATTGACGAAACAGTAAGTTATTAGGCTAAATAATTATATGTAAAAAATGTTGTTTTTAATTTTTATATTTCTCAATAAAAGGTATAGCCTGATGAGGATGGAGAATATCCATCGAAACGTCGCGAAAATAATTTAATTTATGGTTTTTTTGTTCATAAAATATCGATATAACCTTCTTTCTAAAATACAATTACATGGACGAAATAATTAATTATTAATAACAATAAGTATACGTGGTGTCGATCGTTCGAAACTATTTCGTTCAACGTCAAATATCAAGTAAAACAGTATGTATATTAGATTGCTATCTGCAGTTGGTTCAGTAACTTTATTTTTCTAGGGAAAAAAGCAGAAATAAGGTTTTTCCCTTATTGTTGTCATATTTTCTTTTTAACAAGACCCTCGACTTTTCATCTTCTGGTAGTCAGTTATTATCTTCCTTTGCCCTCTGTACTTTTCACTCTTTGTGCATGTGTATAGAACCGTTTATCTCTTGCTTTGAAATTTTTATTTCTTTCTAGAGTTTCCACGTTTGTTACACTTCCACGACAATTTGTTGCCGCTCCTCCCTGCCCCAGCCGCCATCCTATTTTTTATATTACAGAAGACACTTTTTATCGTTATAAACTACTGTTTTTCTTTTACTTCCCGTATAAACTTTGCACTCGAATGATTTAAAATCATTGCTCGTATGCATTAATCGATAAAGTGTTGCAGTGCTGAGTAAGGTGAAGGATGACCTGCAATAAGCGTAATTTATTGAGTAATTGATGAGGATTTGACGCGAAATATCGCGAGTGCGATAATAAATCTTAAAACTGATCTTGTTTCCCCTGATAAAGGGGATACGGTGGTGTACTGCACGTTGGACTAATTCGGCGTATACGGACGCGTACACAGGGAATTAAATGTATCCTAAATTCAAAATGTTAGTCAAACACAACTAGTCAGCAGTAGGATGCTCACATTGAGCCAGTTCGATTTCGGCCAAATTCAATCCGACTTGGGTAGCTATCAATCTATTTGGCTTTCAACCCGGTTAACCTCGAAGCCGCATTTTCCTCCAGGGGCCTCGCGGATACACGGGGTGTACTGCACGTAACCCTCTCTCACACGTTTGGTTTGGCCCATACCCGAAACGAACCGCATTAATCTCGGTATATACGCGAACCGAGTGGCTAATGAGAGAATAGCCCGTATAAGCGAGGAGCGAAATTGCACACCTCCCGCACGCACAACGACGCTCTAATGGCCCGGATAAGTGAAATTTGGGGCTTTGATTACTTTCCATCCTCTCCATCCCTTCTCCACCACCTTCTCTCTTACCCCCCAGACGATCGTATAATTATTCGCGAAAATGGATTTTCTCCGAGGAATGCGGGGTAAGAAAAGCTCCCGTGATTTATAATGTATGTGTGATTTTCCAGTGTCACGGATTCGTTAAGAAAGTTGCAACTAAAATCGAAGTAATAATCTCAATTGCAAAACGTACACATACACCAATGGCAGCGTCAGGTTGCACTCTTCCTTTTTATACTTTATGATTAAAAGTTTTTAAGTAGATTTTATACTTGGGCGTGATAATAATGACGTACGTTCTACTCTTCTTACTCTTCTTCTTCTTCTTCTTCAGACTATTTCTATATCTTTTTCCATCTCGCTGTAAATTTACGTTATTTTCGTCACTTTTTATAGTTGTCAAGCTAGAACGCTTAAAATGATAATAGGAGAGAAAGTAATGCATCATCGTTGATTATATCTTTGGGTACAAACATTTTAAATTTTCACTAACAGTAAAAGATTTTTTTTTTTCAACTACACCTATCTTTTTTAGTTAATAGCAACGTAAATTATATTACTGCTCAAGTTAATTATTTAAATCGTAATAGACGGACTTTGCGTATATTGTTAAGACTTTATTAAAACACGCTGTACATGCATATATACTATATATGTATATAGTTTACAATTAATTGAAGTTCTATGTCTAGAAGATCGATGCATATTTTTTTTAAAAACAAAAACCTATCTTACGCATAATTGACTGCCGTAGCCATCTGCATGTATGTGTGTATCGTTTTGCAAATTTATTTCTGTTTATTTAACCTGATGTCTCGGTAAATATTTTATCAGAAACTTACAATAATATTTCATATCTTCGACACTTGTAGAGATAAACACAGCATTATTGAATGAATAATACATGTATACGCAAAAGTATTGGCGATACATATGAAAAATAAAAATTTAAAGAAAAGTGTTATGCAAGAAAAGGGGAAGATGAACGATAAACTCTGAATGAACGTACACACACACACACATACGTATAGCGTGTTGTAAAAACTGGGACAAACTGAAAATGCGCGCTTAAAATGGCTGGAACTCGTATATACATATTATGCAAGTCTTTGATCTGTAAACCAAACTTTTTCTTCTTCCCGTTTATTATTTTGTGAGCAAAGTTCAATCTTTTCATCTGTAAATTACTTTGGACGAATGAAATTTTTTTAGGTATCATTGATTTTTATACATCTATATTAACTACTTGATAATGTGTATAAAAATAGCAGTAGGATAAACTAACTTAAAAGTTAAAATTACTCGAACAGGTATTACTTGATTACATAAGTAAAATAAATATTTTGTTGGATCAAAATTTCGTATTTTCAACTTTGTATGCTCCTGTATTACGTGCAGCTTTAAAAAAGAAATAAAAATGTCTATATAAAATTGATTGTTATACAATCGATTCGTTTGTCACTATATATATAATTGTATATAGACTATAGAATGACCGAAACGGTTACGTCTTTAATCATTGATATAAAGTGTCGAATGATCTCGTCGAAAATGTTATCCCCTGTATATACGAATCAATCAAGATTAATGTCGAAAACTGCGGGTTCTCGAAGAAAATAATGGAAAAAATTGTAGGTACACCTCGACCTCGAGTTCGCGCGAGACAGGGCCAACGACCAGCCGCTTCCCTGGCGCGGAGATAAAAGCAGCTGGCGATAACCCATCCTGCGAGTTGCGCGCGTATATAGAAACGGGGGACGAGTGGGTGCCATGGTTCCGAGCCGGAAACCCGTTGCCGGGGCGCCCGAGAGACTTCGCGACGCATTTTTCACCGCCTCTCTTGCGCTTTTCCCTTTATCCTGTGTATATACCTCTTTAGTATCTTCGTTCGGGTGCACCAAACAAAAATATGCGTCTCCTCCAACCGTAACTACACCTATACGTACAACCACACTTGAAATAGAGATGCGTTTATTCCTTTAAGTCTATATGGATAAGATATGCATTATACTCACTTTCTATAACGTACCGGAACTTCCTTTATTTTCACCTCTTGTTTCGTTCATTTTTTTTTATACTGCATCATAGTTGTACATTTAATTGGCTGCGATTCTCTTTCATTTAAACAGTATAAGACATGCATATTCCATATCTCGTAATAACGATTTCGACAGGCATGCTGGATATCATTTTAAAAGTTTAACGAAAAAATTAACGTTATCGAGACGTGTGTCACTCGATTTCCAGCAGCAACCCGAAATACAAAGTCTGAGTGTACATTTATTAATGGAAGAAAAGAGAGAGGGAAAAAAGTAACCGGGGCACCAAACAAAAAAGCAAACAGCTGATACACACAACGAGAGTATCAAAAATATGATTCATCCGCGTGAAGCCGTCACCATATAGGACAAGCATCCAAGCGGAAGTCAAACGATTGTTAACCACACAGGCTTTTGACCTAACGAATGCGTTATACAGGTCAATTTCCTTTTTACAACAAGAATACAAAGTTTTATTTATTACGAATTTTTGTACAACAATATCAATTACAATCGACAGTGTTCGCAAAATATGTATCGAGTTATGATAACTCCTAAATGAAATTGTCTACTTATACGCCCTTGATCGAATTACCTCACAGTGGAAATATATATATATATATATATATTTATATATTTTCACCCCAAGTCACAGACACGCGCGATTGCGTGCATTGAAATTTAAATCTATTAGATATATTTGTTAAAGTATTCAGCGTTTTTTTTTTCTTCAAAGAATATTAAACGGAGACATTTTTATGATTAATGTTTGCACTTAATATGCTAATTTCTCTTACCAATGTAGGAATATATTACATATCGACTATTTAATTTTAATACTCGCACGCTATAATTATTTGTTATAATAATATTGTTACAATAATTTGATTGTTATCTTGTTAATTATATAATGCATGATTAACGATTGTCAAATCAGTAAATGAAGATTAATCGTTTTTAAAATATATTTTTTATTTATGCATCCCATATATAATTTATAATCGTAAATTATAAATTTGATTGGATATTCACACTATATTATATCCAATATCTGATCAGTAACCAATTGTTAATCCTTTGTTAACATAAATGATAACAATAAATAATTTGCGATATAAAAATAAATACAATCTTGTAAAGTAAAAGACCTATTAAAAAATCCATACATTATTGTGTAGATGTTAAATGTATTATTAACTTTTTTATACGTATAAATGTGATCAGGAATTGGGTATGATGTGGTATATATAGCTTCATAAATTAACCGTAATATACACTGTCTATATAACAACAACAATAACAATAAAAATATTATTAATCTAATATGTAATCGTATATACAATCGTATAACAGAATAATCTTAGATAATCAGATTTGTGCGATCGATTGGCATAAGTAATTTAAATATGAAAATTTTTCTTTTTTACAAATCCTTATGCTAATGTAATCGCGTATCAACAATTTTATCGGTTGGATGTATCACAACGCATTTCCAATCGTGATCAGCGGAAAAAGATTTTCTTTTTAGAGAGCTAGTATTAGCGTTATTTATAATCTCTTCTTTTCTAGATTCATTTACATACTATATTAACGATACGATTAACAATTCACGTAATTAATTTTGTAGGCAGTTTGAGCTTATGTTACGCTGTTCCTTCTGAAGATTCATTGGTTACTTTTCTCTTAAGGAATAACAAATCCGTTACCATAGAGGCTGAAAAATCACTAATAACAATAGCGTTACTCCTCACAAAATCAGCCACTTCGCACATGTAGCTATAACCTTTAGCTACGTTTTTAGGTTTCCATTGTCTAGGCAGTTGAGCCCCATCTTTATTAAACATTGGTTTTCTCACACACGTGATAATTTTTACCTTGTTCAAGATAAGGATTGTTCACTGTCACGTAAACAACACCTCTTTTACTTTCTGGCTCGAAGACAATTTTCCAAAAATAAAGAGGAATAGCTATAGATTTTTCATTGTTTATTCCAGCGTACAAGAACATTAATTTCTCCTTGTTCCCGTCCCCTGTATCCTTGAGTCTTAATCTGTCGTATACGCCTGTATAAACGACAAGATCCTTCTGCAACTCTTTTGCCATTTCGATCACGTGGTCTTCGACTCGAGCCCAGTTGCCATCGTTTATGGGTCGCCATTGAGGTCCTGTGTTCAAGTAGATGAAGCTCGCTGAACCAGCTGAATTGTAGACGAAACTTGATTTTGGAGACAATTGCCCACGTTTAAAAATGATGGCTGAAGACTCGCTTAAGTAGAAACATCTCTGCGTGAGTATAAAATTATTATTAACTCGTGTGTTCAAAGTCATTTTTTTCTTTTAGGTTTAGAGTATTTAAGAAAAGAAATGAAGGTGTCGAATAAACAAAAGTGATAGAATGGAGAAAAAGGAATATTACCGTGGGAAATTCACTGTCGTGGCAGTACAATTGAGCAGCAAAACTACGATCTTGCGTTTTAACGTTATAAATCGCATCCATATCAATTCTATTCTTCTGGCGTTCGCAACAATGTGTTTGATCGTAATGATGCTGCTTGGCAGGCTTCTGTCTCCCGGCGATAAATCTCGAAATCACAGATTTAGTGTACATCGTCGAAGTGGTAGATCTATCATAATGGACGTCGATAATTTTAAGGAATTGGCCCGTCTCATCCGTATAAAATCCTACTTCGAACTTACGGTACTCGCTTTCGCGGCCATAAAATCCTTTATCTAGGATTTCGTACTTGGGCGGTAGTTTGCAGTTGAGCTCGTTAAAGTCGTAAACGGTGCTATCAGCGTCAAACGCTGTACCGCAAATACACGTGAAATTCGAAGATGATCGAGATCCAAAAACATTTTTCAAAGTGTTATTTGATCCTGGGCAGGATAAGAAGACTGGCTGATGCTCCTTAAAAGTGATTCGACCAAATGCGTCCGGGTATACGAATTTCGTACGATCCGATGGATCAATTATTAGGGAATGATCGTAGCCTAAATTTTTAACGTATATTGTGCAAACATTTTCTGAAAATAATTTCAATTTTTTTTATATAATACAAACCATATATTCCTTTTGTTTTATATTCATTTGTTAGATTTATATATAGATACAATAAAAATAATGCATCTTTATTATTGTCATTTGAAAAATAATAAAAACGGTTAAATAAAGGACGAACGTATACATTCTACTAAGCAATAATCAACAATATACTATTTTAATTATCGAACGTTTAACCAATAGAATTTATAATATTCAAGGTGATTATACTTACTGCCTATCGGTTGGGGAGAAGTACATAGTGACAATGAAAGAGCAACATCAAATGGTGTCGTTGTTGATGGATCATATTTATTAAAATGTTCTCTTTGGTGGAAAAATACATTTTCCTCTTCTGTTTGCCCTGTTGTATTATAATTCTAGGATCAGAAGAGAATAATGTATGAAATTTGCACAAATATATATATACACACGTAACGATATATGTAACATTTAAAATAAATATCTTCTAATTGAATGTATAAAATTAATTAATTAAAAAATTCTGCATTTACTACAATAAATTAATTAATATACAAAATTTTGTTGACAGATGCGATATAATATACTTACATTAAGATTATTCGTTGAGAAAGAGTAGACTACTGCGATAAAACTAAAATTATGAATCCAGTGGCAGCGCATATTCAATGTCGTTTTTGTATACCATTAAATGCAAGATCCAATGAAAGAGACGACTTTAATACTAAAAAAATGATCATAGAGTACACTTTATACTTTCATTATCATAATGTTTTGAAACCTTATCTTATTAATCGTCAATTATTCATACGTATAACGTTAATCACTATACACAATTGAAAACAATGTACTTTTTATAAATAAATCAAAATTATGTTATTATAAATTTGCAATAATTAGATACTAACATTAATATCACTAAATGAAAAATATATTATTTTATAAAATCATTGATAAGAATAAAAGCTATTTAAATTGCAGTTTAAAAAAAAAGATAATTAAATTTTTTGTTACAGAAAAGTGTTAGAGAATATAAGACTATTAAAAATTATCTAAATTAATACTCACATGTGAGATCAATGGATGTATCTGTTACGATTACGGGTAAGGTAGAATGTTATTAGATCGACTTGTTTCTTCGTATACGTACTTGCCACAATGACCGTGTCTCGGCGCCACTGCTCGGCGATTCAATTCCTGGTGGAATAAATAATTTTTCATATTTTTATTGTAATCATATCATTCAATAGGCAATGATAATCACATGTCCAATCTTAAAGAAGCAATTTTTGATTTTTAATACACTTAAATATTTTGTGATTTTAAAAGTCCTACAATGTTTTAATTCAAAATCATCGACCAACTTATTTTCCTCCAACGAACTCTAATAATTTTTGAATTAATAAAATAGTGCAAATCTATAATTTATGCCCGTCACCTCAATTATTGAAATAAATTACATCTCTAGTAATTTTTATGTAAAATAAAAATAAACCTTGTATTGTAGTATAATTTGCAGAATGTACTTCTTTTTAATTTGGTGATTATTAAACACAGTCGTAACATATTAGTTAGAAAAAGTATAAACTTATATTTTTTTGCATTTGAAATATTCGAGAGAATTTACTTAATAATTTAGACATGTGATCACAAAGACTAATTTCAATACGTAAATGATTAATAATTTGAAAATGATATAATGTCGAAATGTGCAAAATGGAGTATATCTAATAAAGTTATGAATCGATTAAGTAAAATGAATATTTAAAAGTTCATGTGCGCAAAGAGAAAAAAAATTTAATTAATTTTAATAGATTTTAAATAACGAAAATGGGAGAAAACGACAAATAACGTAATTTAAACATTGCTAACGAACGAAATATATAAGAGGCAATAATATAGAAAGCAAGGGCAGTAGGTTAAATTAGTTACAGTTTAATTAGGCCAGTGTGCATCAACGGTCACTTTGTGTAGGGCTCTTTTTTATTACACTCGAAGAGAAATACAGTACCGATTTGTCATTTATCCAAATTAATTAAATTCGTGTCAAATTATAAATTTAAAATAATATCCCTAACTCAAATTATCGAATTAAACCTTTTCAGTTTTTGATTAAAATTCATCACGTTTTTTCTTTGCTCAGTAATTCTAACATTTTTTTCCTAGATCAATGATGTTGCACGCAATATATATGTCCTTTTAATAAAAGTTTCTATATAACTGATAGTTAATATTTCACGGGAGCGATATTCGCTGATCGTTTGACCCACAATTCAATTTACATTTTAAGAATTTTTGTAGAATAAATTTAGTTGATCGATGGTGATTAAATAATGATTCTAAACTATTGATGACCCTAATAATGAATATCGCTGCTAATAAATATTTGAAGAAATTTCGAGTTTTAGAAAGATCACCTTTAATTTACCTCTACGCTCCGGTATTAATCTACAACATTATTTCACATTAATGACGATAATATAACGAGGTTCAAATATTCAAAAATATTACAAGTAAACGCGCGGGTATACGCATCCAAAAAGTTTGTTAGAATCTAATGCACACAATTTTGAGATTCGAACTCGAAGATAAAACGGTTATCCAAATAAAGTCGAACAAAACCAAACACCGATCTCCCAAGTTCACCATGAAGTGCAAATGTCCTAGATATCTCGTTTATAATAAGTAATTGTCGTTGTATAGAGGATCCAACAGGCGTCACGTTCTTAGGAGCACGTGTGTGCTAATTTATGTGTTACCTCTACATACATGAGGAAAGTACACTTAGAATCCAATTCAAGAGAAAATCAACGAATACCGGCTCTTACCGGAGACCCCAAGGGCTCGGCTCTCCGAATTCTTTTTCTCTTTCTATCTATAAGTATCTCTATCTTACTTTCTCTATCTCTCTTTCTCTCTCTCTCTCTTTCTCTTTCTCTGTCTCTCTTACTGTTTGTGCGCCAGGCTCGTCGTCGTCACGATATATATCACACACTAGTTCGCACGACGACAGCGTCGGTGGCACTCCTCTGCTCTCCATACCTCGATGCACACATGTACAGAAAGAGAGAGAGATAGAGAGATAGAGTGAACGAGATCGAATCGTACGGGATGATCGCACAACGATGCTCGCTTAGGGATACGCATAGTGCATACATGTACTAACGAGGTATATAATAGATATATCGAGTGTTCGAGCGTCCCTCAAAGAGGGAGCAGAAAGAGAGAGAGGGAGAGCGGTGACTATACGACGCGCCCACAGTGCCAAAGCCCTGGTTGCAAGTTTATAACGGGTGAGTCGAAGGGCTTACGCGCTTACGGCCTCGTATCTGCGTTCAAATGCGATCAGCTGATTTTACATCATCGCATAAATTCCGCGAATATGTTAACTTCATATTGTTTCTTGTTATTGACACAAATTTGTCTAATCGCATAACATACAAAGATACATTTAAAAATATTTGAAAATAAAAATGTATTAAGAACAATTTATGGTATTATTTAATTCTTTTGATGCTATTTTTTTATACCCGACGAATTAACATACATTTTTTTAATTTTTCTTTTATTCACATAACAACAGTGTTTTTTTACATTGTTTATTTACTATTTTCATAGTAATTTTTGTTATAAAATCTAATAAAAATTACTATATACATGTTAATATTTATTATAAAATGTAGTCATTTTTAATATACCATTTTTAAGTAAATTGAGTTCTAAAAAAAATTCATCAAAAATAAATGATAACTTCTTATATTGTTTAAAAATGAAAAAATATAATTACACGCGAAATTCCGTAATTTTCGGTGCAATGTACCGGAAGAAATTGTACATAATGTCATTAAGCATAGATATTATAAAAGAAGCGAGTATCGATGTTGTCGAAAATATTGGCTGAAAATAAGTCACCCTATATGTATCAATAAAGCTCGATCGACTGAGAAAGGTAATCAGAAATATAGACAGTGGCACGTCAACGATCGTCGGGATCAACGTTCTTACCAAATTCTAATTGATGCATTTACAGCAGAGTATTGGTGTACATTTGATGTACCGGCCTGCATTTATATACACTTGCGTACATTCTTTAGATAACGATAATTGAACCTATTAGAAGAATTTATAGAAAATAAGATATATTTTCATTATTAATTGACAGAAACTTTTTTTAATTAGTGTGTTTATAATTGTCTGTTTACAAATAACATATTTCTCATTCATTCTACAAAAATAAGTTATACTGTGATATTGTGAGACATGTAAGAAACATCTAAATTAGAGTGTAGACCAATTGTATCATCAATAAAATAAAAGGTAACTCACGTACCAGAAATTAGCCTTGCAAAATCACTTCCGCAATGAAGATAACACTAGCTGTACAGCAGTATTCAGCAGTAAAAAGTAAGACAGTAGTAAGCTTCGACCTTGTAATTTTCCCACTTGCTCTTGTTTCTTCCTTTCTTCCTCCTCATTTTACAATCTTCAACCTACTGGTATATGTATATGTTTTTACATTAGTTATAAAGTTATGTATAGATATACCATATATATAAGTAACACGAGCAATTGGTTATATGCTAAGTACTTGGAAAATTTTGCGGTTATCTCTCGTTGCAAATATTTGGCTTTAGACCCTTAGACTACCCTTCCGTGTCACGTTCGTGATTGGCGTACGCGATGAGGACGTGCTCGAAATTACCTTATCGCTTTCACCAACGATATTCGAGTGCTCGGTGTTGTTCTTCACGTAGATTTTTTTTATTATACTGGTGTTACGTTGCGAAGTAATCATTCGCGATGATTAATAAATAATAATTGTTATTTCCTACTATATTTAGTGTTTTCATTGTTGTCACAAATGTAGCAATTTCGCACGTGCTTCTAAGGGAAACACACAAGTATATATATAGGAATCGTAAAATTTTATTTCGCGATCATTGCAATTATGATAACGCTATTTTTGATAAATTGCTTAGTAGAACACAGTATCTTTTTAACAAGGATAATTACATAATTTTATCAATTAACGCATATATGTATAAAAATAGTTAAATTCTTCATTCTTTGTATTATTATATATTAAATTACACGATACGAGATAAACGTTTCGCCAAAATGACAAGAAATGCGTGCTAATTTGAATATAAAAAATGTGTTTCCACATCGTAAATAAATTCTAGTCACATTCTCTAGATACTACAAATTTAGAAATATTTACGTAAGTGTTCATACGGGTATTTAATGCAAGGTATATATTGAAACAATGTAGATAAATTTAAAAGCTCTTATGCTTATCGATGTAGACGGGAGATGTAAAAATTGTGCTTATCTATGTAACACACCTCTCTCCATACACAATATTGATAAAACAATCAGTTCAATATTATAAAATATAATAATTTACGTCATTACGTGCATTATTCTAGACATACTAAAAATATTTTGGTAATTTAAGTGTTTTATTGACTTTCATTTCTAAATTAAGGAATAATTCAAATCGACGAATGAATGATAATTTACATGTTTGTCAATATAATAGTTCTAAAATACACAATCTCTCATAAATAGTTATTTAGAGATTAAGTGGCTATATCACATTCAGTGTTCTATGCAGAATATTGTTAATTCATAGAAGACTTAAGGAAAATAAATAATTATTAATTAATTATCAAGTGCTGTACATTTATGATAGTTAATTACTATCGTCTTTGCATAAACTCAAACTTATTAGTTATCGCGTATGTAACAAACAAATATAAGAATGTATGTACCCGCATCAAATAATTTTTATCTAATGCATACATTATAAACTCTAACATATCGTTGTTTATTTAATTTTCAACGATTTAGCTCTCATATTAGTTCACAATTATACATAAAAATATTGTTTTAAACGAGTGACCAGTTAACGTTACATTTACCGATAATTGACATTCACTTAATTATTACGTCATTAAACATAAATACCGATAAAACACGAAATAATCATCGAATTATTAATTAAAAATTAAAATATATACATATATATTATAAAAGAAATAATACACATCGTATAGTAATGCAGCAAATGTTTAGCATCTCACTGTAAAATCGAGTATTCAAAATGTTTTAGTTAATAGTCACTAATATATCCTTAAAACGTAGATTCTCCAAGTAATTATGTATGTTTTAGTGTTAAATTAACATGATTAATATTCAATCTCTTCCTTTTCTCCCCTTTAAGTCAAATAATTTATTTATATAACCGCTCTTGTCTCTTTACCCGATCACAATTTATCAAAATAAAAAAAAATACGAAGAAACTTATGATTGTTATCGCCGACATTTTAAGCTCCGCGTAACTCGACGCCCAAGTACAGTTTCGCGCGAGCCATCGGTTAAGACGGACGCGCGCGCGGCTTTACACCGCCTACTATTTTTCTAAATCTTAAAAGTGTATTCGTAAGTTTTAAGTAATTGTTTTTAAATTAATTTCATCGTATATATAAATTTATTGTTTTTGTTTATGACGCAATGTCTATTATTATTAAATAATAATACTTTTAATTGAAATATTTTATTTTTAAATTTCCGAGCAGAACGGGTAAGAGGTGTTTAGAAATATAAATTAGAAATGATAAAACAATTTTTCAACTTTTTTTTTATTCAATTTAACATTTAATTATTTGGACACTTTATATTTTTCCATTGCAATTTATTATTATAATAATTTATATATTTATATAGTATTTTGTTTATAATGATTAAATTAAAATTTATTTTTTGTACGATACATGACATGAAAATATTATTATCATAATTGTCAAATTTACAAGAAAATTTTGGTCGAGTGTAACCGTGAAGTTATGGTCAAAGTTTTATACACGTTGTATCGATTGTAGTAGAATACAACGGGCAATGACCTACGCCTACGTTATTTACAAGCTTCTGTGCATGTAATAATGTAATTTGACTAATTCTTAAGGATTTCTTTTCCGCAACAATATTATTTATATTTCTAAACAATATATTTTGATCAAATGACCATAAATTTTTTATCTTTACTTTGTTATTGTCGTATCAATCGAAGAATCTTTTCTTTATCGCGATGTCAATTGTTAAATTATCATCTTCATCTGCAAAGCGGCAAAAGCTCAATTAAATGATTTATCAGTGCCATCAATGGAATATCGAATCAAAAATCATAAGAATTATTAATTACTGAATTAGTAAACATATTCAAGGATGTTACATCAGTATAAAAATTAAATGATAACAAGACGATTGTTTATTGAATAACAATTTAATAAATAAACGACTTTTATAATCAGCGAATTTTATAACGCAATGTAAACAATGATTGATCTTTGTCACTTGTTGCCATTACTCAATTAATAAAATATGTCGTTGTATATTTTAATCCTGTTTGAACACCTTCAAAAGTGTAAATAAATTTTGTAACGCTATCCTTCCCATTCAATAATGTAATAATTGTCCGTCAATCGATTGTTAATAATGTGAAAAACAACATTGACTATCAACAGTTGTAAATATCGATTGATATTATCTCGAATGTAATGAATAATTTAAAGTTTAACAAGTCAATTTATTAAATTTTATAATCGAATTATGAAATGTTTCATCGGTAATTTTGAATAAAAAACGATTTAAAAATCTAAAAAAATTAGCACGCAAAAGGTTTTTCCAAAAATAAATTGTTTTAAAAATTACGAAGAATGCCCATTTTTTCGAATCCGACATTCCATTAATACGAGTGGATAGAACAACCATTTTTAATTTGATTTCATTAAATTGATTACACATGCAATTGATTGAGATAGAGTTAGATAGCTTTTAATTTTCTATTATGCCATTAAGTCAATCACTACGTGCAAATTGAAACAGCAATATGAAAAAACAAAATAATTTCGAATCTATTGATCGCCTGTCATCAGCAAAGAAAGATGTAAGAATCTTATTCTCGCATAGATTCCACATAAATAATTTCCTGATACATGTCAACTGTGTAAATAAACGTGAGATACGCGAATACTACGAAACAAATGCCTAGAAAATAATTTTATGTCACGTAAGAAAAAAAAAGAGATACAATGAGAAAGCGCGGAGTTGAAAAAAATTATTACATTGCGAAATGGATGTAAGAGCAAAAAGATTACGAGTAGAACGCATATAAATTAGTAGATTCACTCGGTTGGGTTATAGGAAAAGACTGAAGGAATGTGGCTGCAGTTTTTGCTCGCGGTCACGGGAGCCGTGATGGTAGTGGGGATCGAGGTCGACGTTAATGTACCTGCAATTCCTGCCGAAACTGAGGATTTGGTTGTCTCCGTGGATGAGGAGCCATCGGTGGCACCAGTACCGTCACTTCCGGGTTTACTGTATCCTAGGGAGAGTGAATCTCGAGAGGTTTGTCTATATGCAATTCAGGATCTTTATTAGTTTACCGAGCTCGCGACTGAAGCATCAGAATTATAAATGCGTATATAAGAATAATCATCTTTAAGCAAATTTTCATATTTCCACTTCTACAAATAAATGTTGCGTCTCATGGTTTTTTACATTCAGAAAAAATGTTTATTGAATTAATAATTTACAAATTTGATCAATTTTATGAATAAATTATTATAGAATGTTTATAAAAACTATTGTAATATCATTAGATATTATTTTTATATAGTGTTATTATTTTTTATTGTTATTATTATTTTTTGTATGTTATTTCATATAAAAAATTCAAACCCTATCTAGAAAAATTTAATCTACAATATATTGTAGTAAAAGTATGTAATATTATATTTAACAATTAAATGTGATATAACATTTGAGACTGTTTTTGGATGGTTAGGTTAAATCTCTCGATGGTTACTGGGACTTTGTGGTACCACCATCTAATGACGTTCGAAAGGGACACCGAGAACAATGGTGGGCTAACAATTTGTCGAAGGTAATTTCGTATATAACGTATAATCAATATTTTGATAATTTAGATTAATTCGTTAACTACCTTATCGTTAAGTAGATTAGATGATTACTATAATCATTTGGTTCTAATTTTAAGTAAATAATAGGTTGTTTGGATTGATTATATATGTATACTGTAGTACATTTTATCTGCTGATTAGGCGAACGAAAATGTACTGAAGTTTTACTATAAATGTCAATAACATTTTAGTGATTGACAGCTTAAGAGTAAATCAAATATGTATACGATTGATAGTAATCGAATATTAATTATCTCTTGACAATCAACGACAGAATCAATGGTATTATTTACTTCGAACTATACATGTGATTGCCTTTATGACCTTAAGTCTTAAGATACTAATTAAATATTGTGTCTTGTGCTATATATATACATTTTTTTAAATTGACTATTCGTAAATAGTTCGATTAGTAATTGGATTATTGTTTTGTATACAGCATACCGATATTTTGTAATAAACGCGTTTACGGAGTGTTATTTTTAAACTGACTCTGCAGCTTTCGCACTGCGACACAATGAAAAAAAAGGCAATACAAAAGAATAAGAGAATAAAAGAATTAAATGTATTAGTCAGGTGAAGTGATGCAAATGCCAGTGCCTTCGTCGTACAATGACATCACTACTTCGAGAGCCCTACGTGATCACATTGGTCCAGTCTGGTACGAGAAAACATTTTATGTACCTAACACATGGAAGAACAAACGAGTTTTCCTAAGATTCGGATCAGTTCATTACCTCGCTGAAGTTGTAAGTACCTATAATTAAAAAGTGTAGCTATTTTTATTAGGAGTATAGAAATACTCGAGATTTATGACGGCATTTCAATTTTCCATTTATTTTTCGCTTCAGTGGTTGAATGGCGATTTAGTAACCAATCACGAAATGGGTCATTTACCTTTCGAGGTTGAAATAACAAGAAAGGTCGTGTTTGGCGAAAAAAATCGTGTCACGGTAGCTGTAGATAATAGTCTTAGTCAAACTAGTGTACCTCAAGGTAGAATCGTTGATGTTGGCGCTGATAATGGCACTGTTAAAGTACAAACTTATACTTTCGATTTTTTCAATTATGCTGGTATACACAGGTAAATTAATTAATTTACTTCCATTATTATCATTTTTCCTTTTTGATATTAACTAAAACATTACGCATCCATCTATATTTGTATACGAATATACCAGTGTAAATAACGCTGCAAACTAATTGATGTATTTGCAACTATTATTGTATGAGTTTTACGCAACGCGGACAAAATATTTCTTTTTAAAAATAAAAACATTAAATTAACATAGAAATGCAAAATCAGTAATTGATTTAAATCATTTTTTTATTAATTTTTCGTTAATTTACTACAACTCTCGTAAATTTTGGTATAAAAATAGTAATATTTGTCATTTGTCTCTCTTTTATTATACAACATTGCAATTTTTACTAGAAATTTTTTCTCCGTGCGAATATAATATATTTTAAAAAGATAAAAGAGATTATAAAGATAATAGTTTAATGAAAAAATTGTGTTATTTTGCAGGCCAGTATTGTTACACACAAAGCCAAGGGTTTTTGTCGAGGATCTCAATATTAGTACAGGACTGATAAATGACGTAGGCATTATTAAGTACAGTGTTGACATAGGGGGCTTAAACGAGAAGGAAACTCCGTTCTGTCAAGTGAACCTCCTCGATGCCAACGATCAATATGTCATTAACGGACCGTACGTCGGTACTCAAGGAACTTTAAAAATTACCTCGCCTCGACTATGGTGGCCTCGATCGATGAGCGCCGATCCTGGTTACATGTATACGCTAGAGGTACATCGTTTAATTGATAATACATTTAGAATTCTCAAATAAAGTGTATTTCAATCAATAAATCCTACTAAACATTTTTCTGAACTTTCAGGTAATAGTCTCACTGACGAATGTAACCGAACCCGATGTTTATAGGCTACCAGTAGGAATTCGAACTTTAAGGTGGACCAATACTTCGTTCTTAATCAATGAGAAACCAATGTATTTCCGTGGTTTTGGGAGACACGAAGACTCGGCGATCAGAGGACGCGGTCTCGACTTAGTTACGGTGGCCAGAGACTACGAGTTACTTAAATGGGTCGGAGCAAATGCTTACAGAACTAGTCACTATCCTTACAGTGATGAAGTTCTCGATGTTGCCGACAGGTATATATATATACATACGTAACATGTCTAACTTTCCGGGTGCACTATCGAAAGTTTAATAAAAAATACTCCTAAGCTTAAATTTTAACTGTAGATTCGAATTGTTATAGTAATTCATTGACATTGACGCATAAATTTAACTTTTCAAACACTCAGGTTTTCCAATCATTAAACTTTAATTTTATTGTTTGTTGGTTAAAATTATAATTTTACGACGTATTCAATGTATTATTAAAAACTGCATTGTTCACTCGGTATAATAACTTTATCGAAGATTGCGCATTAATTCAATCGGTTAAAATTGTAAATGTATAAAGGCCAAGCAATTATTTGATGAATGATTCAGCAACCTTTGGAAAATGTAATAAATTCGTCATTGATACCTCGGTTAGTCACTTAAATTTGTATTGATTGACTCGAGGTATTTACTTTGAAAAGAAATATCAATAAATTCTGTAACATCATAATTTACATAAATATCAAACAATTGATGTTTCACGAGAATTTAATTAACTATATTCATTATTTTCAAGACTCGGGTTTCTGATAATCAATGAATGCCCATCAGTGGACACGGAAAACTATTCGGAAGCTTTGCTCGAGAAACACAAGCAATCATTGTCAGAGTTGATTCGTAGAGACAAGAATCGGCCTTCCGTTATAATGTGGTCCATTGCAAATGAACCAAGAACTCAACTTCCCGATACCGCATTGTATTTCAAACAAGTGGCACATCACACGAAGACGCTTGACCCCACGAGACCTGTTACCATTGCACTTAACCGGGCTGTTTTAGTAAGTAAACAAGATGTTTGAACATTTTATATTACATTTATCTTTTCTAAGTAACGAGTTTCGAAATTTCTTTATTTAAAACATTATGATTTCTGTTGTAGAATATACTCGCACTTGCATATAAATATCGCTTGAAAAAATCTAAATTGTTTTTTTATATTTTTATGTAAGTGTTAGTGTATCATTATTTTGAGAAAGAAAATAGAAATCGTAATGTCAAGATAAAAAACTTTTCAATCTTGTATTAAATATAAATGTAATATAACATTTTCAAATTATGTAATATTTTCTTGTTTACTTACTAAATTATTCCAGTTGGGCGCCATTGGCTAAACTAATTCTATACATAATTAAAAAATAAGCATCATTAAATTACTACATTAGTTTTGATTCGGGCAGAATTAAATAATTAAAAATTATTAATTGATTGTATTTATATGATGTACCGTATTTTTTTAAAGAGTTGTTCCATACTTAAAATCTCAGTATTCTTATGCTATAAAATAATAATTTAAACGTTTTTTCCGACTTTATTTTAATAATGTTACATATAGTATATAATTAAAATTATTTTACATGTACGTTTTATTACCTTTCATACTATTATTTGCATCTAGTTTCATAGTCACTAATTAATATTTAAATTAAATATTTATATTGATAATATTTTACTTAAAGTGAATTAAGGTGCTTATACATCAACCCGCAAATGAAAAAGAAAAAGCTACGTAATTATGAATGGACGCTAATAATGTTATTTTACAAAACAGGAAGATAAAGCTGGTCAGTATCTGGACATCATAAGCTTTAATCGATATAACGCTTGGTATTCGAACGCAGGCAGGGTCGACATGATAACAGGACGTGTCGTGTCAGAAGCTCGTGCTTGGCACAATAAATACAATAAACCAGTATTAATGTCGGAATACGGTGCAGACACCATGCCTGGATTGCACGAGGTAAATTCGTGTTTTATACGGGAACTTGTAAATGCAAGCACGCCCATTCCAGTAAAAAAAATCAATTATTATCAAACGATCAACCATATGTTTCTCATATACATATTTACATGGTTTCGCATGTTCATAGTTACCGGACTACGTTTGGAGCGAAGAATATCAAATGGAGACAATGTCTCGACACTTTGAAGCTTTCGATCAGTTGCGCGCTCAAGGTTGGTTCATCGGTGAATTTATTTGGAATTTTGCTGATTTTCGAACTGCTCAAAGTACGTTCTTCTTTCTTCCTTCGTTTCTTTTATTGGTGTTGATAATAGTAATTAACAAATTTTATTTCTGCTTCTAGCGTACACGAGAGTTGGCGGTAACAAAAAAGGAATATTCACACGTGATAGACAACCAAAAATGGTAGCTCACCACGTACGGAAGAGATACCATGCATTGAGCGCAGAACTGGACAATGTAGCTGTAATGCCCAATGATCTCGAAAATTATATTTCATCTTATTTTGTTTAGTCTGAGATAACTTAAAGTACTAAATGCAAAAAAAAAATAACTTTAAAAACGCTTGCTCGACTAAATATATATTGAATTAAGACTGTGTTTTTCAGATTACCCAATTACCGCAAAATCCAACGCAGATCGTTATTCTTGTTGTAATATGCATTGAATTATTGATTACTATCATTTTTTTCATTCGAGTTCACAGTGCGATGAAAATGAATACCGAGTAAAAATATATTTTTTATGTTGTACATGAAAAAAATAAATTTTATACATATTTTTTTTAAACAATTTTATATCCTCGTAGCACCGATTTTCACTATGAAAAAAAGAGAGATTGTGTGTGCATATGTATATATATATATATAACAATTTTTTTAAATTTCAATAAATTCATACGTCTTCGACGTCGAGAATATACCAAATCCTATGTTATCTTTTACCTTTTTCTTATGACTCACATAACAAACTTGCGAAATGATTCATAAAGAGATAAATTTCCTTAAATCTTTTGATTATACCAATTTCCTCTTCCTCGGTGTTATGCCGTGTTTGAAACGTATAGTTGTTATTTTATATTATGGTAAGAAAAATCCATCAGAAAATTTACCAGTAAATTTAATGTTTGAACAGAACTTTTAATTTCTTGTGTTTCCATTGTACGTCTCGTTACACATTAATTCTACATTGTAATGAAAAAGTTTTTGACTTCATCTTACATATATGGACTATGAGTAATCTAAACTAAAGATAAATAAAGGTAAAGTGACGAAATGATAAAAACATTTTATTATGTCCATTAATTTAAAATTTTAATGTCATTTGATTTTGTAATTAAAAAGACAAGCATTAATGTATTTAATTGCTTCTTTAAAACGTTTTGTACGTCTTTTTTTCTGTTTTAGTTAATTAAAATCACAAATAGATATTCCTATTCCTCTTTGTTTTATAAAGATTTCTGTTCGAAATAACGCAACACATTGTGTAAAAATGTGAAGTACATGGAAGAAGTTCTGCAATATTAACGATAAAGAAAAATATATAGGTAATAGAATACAAGTAAATACGAGCGAAACTAGGAATTGATCATAGCGTAATACATCTAATAAAGTGCGATCCAGGTCGTTTGAATGGGCTCGACGATAAAGTTGCAAATTGGTGCAAGTGCAAGTGTATAAACAGTAACGCATGCGCAATTAAAGGGCAAACACATGCGCTATGACATACGCGCGTTGTGTATCGGAGATGGCGCTGAAATTCAAAAGGAGTATAAGGAGGTCGCGTATATTTGAGCCGTGTGTGTTTTAGGACGATAACGATGCGACAGATACTCAACACGTGGACACCTAGGCGGTACAATGTTCGGGTTCCAGTCCCTCTTCAACGTCTTCACGCTTTTCCTCGAGATCGCAGGACTCGCAAGCGAGGATCCACCGATGCCTCCGCTTGCCGGATTACTTTTCCCAAGGGAAAGTGAAACTCGCGAGGTAAAATCTTTGTTGTAAAATAAATAAATAAAAAAAAGGGGGAAAAAAGGGATAAACAAGCCGACCGATGGATTTATTTATAAAGTGCGTGAAATTAGTTTTCGTGTCACTGGGACATCGTACGATGTATTTTGTAGTAGTAAAGTGCAATAACAACCCGCGTAACTGGATGAGTCCGGGTGCGATAGCCGCTATCATGCCGGAATCCCTTTGTGTTTTTGCGATGCAGGGTCGAATAATCGTGCCGAGTTGATCGAGGACACCCTGGATTTATACGATTGAATTGCTGCTTGATATTCTTTAGCATTTTGTTCGAGTATTATGAATTGGCGTTTTGCGCATTGAATCAAACTCTTTTGTGCGTCGGTTTCATTCTGGATATTTTTCAAATTAAATTTTTCATCTTTTTACGTTTCATCACTACATTTGTACTAGTCACATAGAACATAGTATTGTTATTATTACCCATTGCTTATGTTTAATTAATTATTGATTCCTCATTTTTAAACAAATTAAAATGTTTTATAACAAATATCATTAATTACTCAAAATTTAATGTGCTAATCATTTTTTCAAACTCAGACATTGATCATGTACCACGTGTTATTTATGGTTAATTACTATCGATTAATGAGATTGACAAATATAAACATTAAAAAACTGCAGTATAAAATAATTTGCGAAAATTACGGGATGACATGATTACTTTCACTTAGAATTATAATTACGACGTTAAAAATCAATATTAATGTTGTCGTGAAAAGTGAAGGCAAAAATAAACTGATTATTTATAATGCATCAATATCTTATAATTACTTCATTATAACTACCATTTCACGGTATAATATCGAACAGTTTATGTGTGTTGTAGATGTTCCACGTAATTTTGTTTTTTTAGGTTTATTTATAAAGCCTTCTCGGATAGTTTAAATTTCTAAATAAAATTTTTTTGAAATTATAAGAAAATAACAATATTAGAGAAGCAACTTAAAATTTATCAAGATACTGCAGCAAAATATATATTTTTGTTATCTGTTACGTTATCTATTCAAACCATATAAAATGTAAACATGAAATTTTATCTATTTTTATAAAAATAAAAATACATTAGAAATTTAATCAAATTTCTTACTTACAATTTTAAGCAATTTTTTACTAAAATACTATACAAAAATAGTATAACCTTGTCGATATCATCAGTTGAGCATTTAAAAAAAAATTTTTATTGCATGTAAGTTTTAAATGGAAAAGCCGTTAATTGCAGAAAGTTTATTATTTTGATTGATTATTCGAAGGATAATTGTAGCTGGTATCTTTTGTATATTACTCTGAATTTAAGTGATTATTTAGAGAACTTTTCTGAATAAAAACTTAATTATATCTTATGAAAGAGAAATATTTGATCAAACATTGTTTCAACAACTTTGTGCAAAAGGGTGCGTCCGAACTCATTTTGATAAAACGCTGATTTGAATTCATTTTGAGAAGGTGCCATGGCAGAATTCTTTTTAAAAGATGCCAATTGAAAGTTCTTTTCTAACAGGTGCCACCTGAAATTTCTTTTTGAAAAGAAATAAATTAAATGTAAATTTTCGTGTAAACGATGTCAATTATTTTCATTGCATATTTTTTGTCAATAACATGAATTATATAATTAACATTTGTTATAAATTCAATTGGCAGTTTAAAAAAAGAAATTACAATCGGCCTCCTTTTGCACTAAGCTGACCATTTACTCGTGTCGAAACTTGACTAATTGTAAATTAATATTTTATTTGCGTATAGGTGAAATCTCTTGACGGATTTTGGGACTTTTTGGTACCCCCGGTCGAAGATGCACAAAAAGGACATACGCAAGCTTGGTTTAAGAAAAATTTATCGAAGGTACATCCCTATTTGTCATAAAAGCTAAGGTTATAAAAACTGAGAATAGAAAATAAAAATTATTAATAGTCAGGAAAAGTAATGCAAATGCCAGTTCCATCATCTTACAATGACATTACGACATCGAGCGATTTAAGGGATCATGTTGGACCAGTTTGGTATGAAAAAACTTTCTTTGTTCCTCTATCCTGGGCAGATAAAAGAGTTTTTTTAAGATTCGGATCTGTCAATTATCTTGCGCAAGTGGTAAGTAATTTAAAATATTGATATACGTATAAAAAATCATTTATCTTAGTTCACTAGGTAGTGCACAACAACACTTTATATGTCTTTACCGCGTATATATGTATCTTTGCGTCGTATTCTTTTATCAAATTAACAAGCATTGTTTTATCTTGCATTCGTGCAATTTAAGTTTCTATATATATTCAACGATTTACAAGATATGCTCATGTTTTTAAATCATAAATCAAAATGTACTATCGTCTATAAGAACTTTATTTTTCTATAAAATTTATAATTAAGCTTGTTGATTTTTTGTATAATATTTATTATTTTGATCTAGTGGTTAAATGGAATTTTTTTGATTATTCACGAAATGGGTCATCTACCTTTCGAAGCTGAAATAACTTCTAAAGTTAAATTCGGTGGAAAGAATCGCGTCACTGTGGCGGTCGATAATATCCTTCTTCAAACGAGCGTACCACAGGGTAAAATCGTAGATATCGAGACTGATAATGGCACTGTTAAAGAACAAACTTATACTTTCGATTTTTTCAATTATGCCGGAATACACAGGTGAACGTTATATATAATACATATATCTACACCTTATCTACGTGTACATTAAAAAAATTATTAATTCCATATTTCGTGTGTATATTTTAGACCAGTTTTGCTACATACCAAACCAAGAGTGTTTATAGAAGATATCACTGTAACGACAGAAGTGCACAATAATGTTACTGTCCTTCGGTATAAAATAGATATTTCTGGATTAAAATCGAATGAATCATACTCGTGTGACGTCAATCTCATCGATGCCGATAATAAGCGGGTTATCAAAGGATCGCTCATCGGCACAGAAGGAGCATTAAAAATTGCATCGCCAAATTTATGGTGGCCAAGAACGATGAGTGAGAATCCTGGCTACCTCTATACCTTAGAGGTACATTTTACGATGATTACAAATGTCTATTTTTAACGAAACCTAATAATTACTTTTTTTTTATCATCACCATTTATGAATTACACAATGATATTTGATTAATAAATAAATGATTTATTTCTTAACCATCAGGTAATACTTTTCGTAACAAATACGACTGTGAAAGACATATATAGATTACCTATTGGTATTCGAACCATAAAGTGGACAAAAACTTCGTTGTTAATCAATGGAAGACCAATATACTTTCAAGGATTCGGCAGGCACGAGGATTCTCCAATTAGAGGACGTGGTTTAGATTTACCTACAGTGGCGAGAGATCACGAATTACTCAAATGGGTAGGGGCCAATTCTTACAGAACCAGTCATTATCCTTATAGCGATGAAATTATGGATACCGCTGATAGGTATATTTTTATATGTGTCTATCTCATTAATTAAATTGATGCAAAAACAAAAATATCATTATGTAAAAATAAAAATTTGTGATTCAATGAAACATTTGTGCAACGTATGTATGTGCGGCACATAATTAAATTATACACCAGTTTGAAATAACAATTTTATTTAACTTACAATTACTTCCTAAATGTGAATTAGTGAATAATCACTAAAAATATAGTGATCAGTCAGTTACTATCACAAAGTAGTGAATAGTTACTAATTCAATTAGTCAAAATTTACTATTTTAATAGTGAATATTCACTAATTTCGTGACAGTGACCGACGTATCACTATTTCATTTTTAGAGAGTACATTAGAATATATCGATCGGCAGTCTTAGTCAAATGTACAATGCACATAAAATTAGCATCATAAGTGAGGAATGAAGATATTTTTACATCGCATAGCTTTCGTTTATTCCAAGCATTTACAATTCTAATTTATATTATTTATAATATATTATATATATGTAAGTGTAATATTTCTTTTTTAATTTTTAGGCTTGGGTTTCTGATAATAGACGAGTGTCCTTCAGTCGATACAGACAATTATTCGCCTACTTTACTCAAAAGACACAAGGAATCTCTTTCCGAGTTAATTAGACGAGATAAAAATCGACCATCGGTCATTATGTGGTCCATAGCTAATGAACCTAGAACGATACATTTTGAAGCTGGAATGTATTTCAAAAGAATAGCGTATCACACTAGATATATTGATCCAACACGCCCAATTACAATGGCCATTGCTAATTCCTACGATGTACGTAAACCCGATGTGTTTTTAATTCACATACACTTTCTGCACACCCATCAGTTGGAGTACACAAGAATATACATTGGGTTCGATACGCAAAAAATTAAGAATTTATTTTATGCTCTGAATGAGCATGTTTTACGCTTATATCCAATAATTAAAATATTTTTGTAATATTTTTACTCGGTGCATCAAACTATCCCTTAATTATTTAGCGTATAAACCCGTTTTTTAAACCGTAATATTATAATGCGAAATTATCCTTATAAGTTATGAATAAACGTTCTTTTTGCATATACGTGTTTAAATGTAACTAAAAATAAAACATGACGTTTGTTCAAAAGGAAGATATGGCAGGTAAATATTTGGATATCATAAGCTTCAATAGATACAATGCTTGGTACTTAAATCCTGGACGCATCGAGACAATAACAAAGAACATTGTATTAGAAGTACAAAACTGGCATAACAAATATAAGAAACCTGTTTTGATTTCCGAGTACGGTGCTGATACTATGCCAGGATTACACGAGGTACAATTAAATAAATCACAAGTCTTTTATTGTACTATTAATTATTTATTATTCTTAATACAGCTTCCCGAATACGTTTGGAGCGAAGAGTATCAAATGAAAATAATGTCGAATCATTTTAAAGCATTCGATCAATTGAGGGCTAAAGGTTTTTTCATTGGCGAATTCATATGGAACTTTGCTGATTTCAGAACAGCTCAAAGTAAGTACAAAAATCATATGTTCGAAACGATTAATTAAATATTTATTAATTATTGAGTAATATCGAATAAAATATATGCGTATATGTATGTATTCATAGCGTACACGAGAGTTGGCGGTAATAAAAAAGGAATTTTCACTAGAGATAGGCAACCGAAAATGGTAGCTCACCACGTAAGGAAGAGATATCATTCTTTAAGTAATGAAAAAATTGAAGAGAATTTAGTGGACGATATTGGAAATTATATATCATCGCATTACACCTGAACTTAAGAACTATGTACATATATATTTTGTGTTTGTAAATATAACGTTCGATTAAAATAGAATGTAAGAATCTAATTGATTTGACAAAATAATATTTTATAAAATTATTTATTAAATAAATAAAATGATTATTTATTATTTCGAATTATTTTGAACAAAAAATTTTGCATTTGAGTATAAGTGTATGTCACGTCTTTTTGATATAATAATACAATTTATTTTAAACTGCGATTTTATATACGACAATCTTGTATATGTATATAAAAACTTTATTGTATTAAAATGTTGATTCATAAGAAAACACTATTTATATATACCATATAATAAAAAAAAATATACGTATAAAAAATTGTTTTGTGTTTTTATTATGATTCTAAATTTGTACACAACGATTTAGTGATGTATGTAAACAACATCTTTAAAATTAAATGAAGCTTTGAAAATTTGAAATTAATTTAATTGTAACGTATATTTTATAAGTATTAGTATTGTAAAGGATTTGTCATTTAAAAGTAGATTTACCTATATTATATAGGTATAGGAATATTATCTATAGTTAGCCGTCATATATAGTTACACAATGCAATGATAATAGACACCAATGGAAAGAAAAAAGTATGTTTGGAAAATATTTTGGAAATTACATTGGTGATCTTGACAATGAACCTACAGTATCAAAACCAACAGGTTTACTTTACCCAAGAGAAAGTGAATCGCGTGAGGTATGAATTATTTACAGGTTAAATTTATAATAATAAAAATAACAAACGCTTATTATTGTCTAATAATAGGTTAGGGTAGTTAACTTTCATTATTAGTGTGTAACCAATTAATTGTAGATGAAAGTTAATTAATTGACAATTAATCTTTGTATGAATGACCAGTTTTAATAAATAAGTGTCTATACTTGATAAATATATCAACATTTACATGCCTTCTAGGTTAAGTCACTTGATGGTTTTTGGGATTTTGTTGTACCACCATCGGATGATGTTGAAAAAGGTCATAGAGAAGTTTGGTACTCGGACAGTTTATCAAAGGTAAACTATTAAATTTGTTAATAGATCTAGCAAATAAAAAATAAAGTAGTAAATAAATATACTAATTTTATAGACAAACTACAATGTCATGCAAATGCCAGTACCTTCGTCTTACAATGACATCGCTACTTCCAAAGCTATTCGAGATCATGTTGGCCCTGTTTGGTATGAAAAAACATTTTTCATACCATTATTTTGGAAAGATGAGAGAATTTTTATAAGATTCGGATCGGTTAATTATTTAGCACAAGTAGTAAGTTTATCAAAATAATTGTTTTTATTGAAATATTATTAATTCTCATTATTCTTTTTATACAGTGGTTGAATGGTGAATTATTAACAAATCATGAAATAGGACATTTGCCTTTTGAAGTTGAAATTACATCAATTGTTATTTTTGGTAGTAAAAATCGTGTTACAGTAGCTGTAGATAATAGTCTTTTAAAAACAACTATACCTCAAGGAAAAATAATCAATATGGAATCAGACCAAGGATCTGTAAAAGTACAAACTTTTAGTTTTGATTTCTTTAATTATGCTGGAATTCACAGGTATAGCATCTATTATTATACCACATTTCCAAGTGTATATAATTTTTATGAAAATTAATGTTTGTAACAAATCTTCTGTTATTTCTGTTTTAGGCCTGTTTTAATACATACAAAACCAAAAGCTTTTATCGATGATATTACCATCACTACAAAAGTGGTAGATGATACTGGTATTATTAATTATACTATTGAAGTTGCTGGATTAGAAGATATAAACATTCCTGTATGCCATGTAAATATTATTGATGCTGAAAATAAATATGTTCTTGATGGTCCATGTCTTGGAACTCAAGGAACTATTCAAATTATATCCCCAAACTTATGGTGGCCACGAAATATGAGTGAAACTGCTGGGTATCTGTACACATTTGAAGTAGGAACATTTAAATATAATATTCTTTTCTGAATATGTATATATATATATTATTAACGATCTGATTTTAGTATAAAACAAAGATATAGTATAAAGTATAAACTTAAAATAAATCATTGCAGGTTACTATTTCAGTATCAAATTTTACTAAGCCTGATATTTATAGGCTTCCAATAGGTATTCGAAGCATAGAATGGACCAATAAATCGTTGTTGATTAATAATAAGCCAATTTATTTTCGAGGATTTGGAAGGCATGAAGATTCCGCTCTAAGAGGGCGGGGACTAGATTTAGTTACCGTAGCTAGAGATCATGAATTACTTAAATGGATAGGAGCAAATGCTTACCGAACTAGTCATTATCCTTACAGTGATGAAGTTCTTGATTTAGCTGACAAGTATGTTTATTTTATTTAAAATTTATAGTTTAAAATCTAATATCTGTTCAATTGATGAGAATAAGATTTTTATTTAAGACTTGGGTTTCTTATCATCGACGAATGCCCTTCTGTAGAAACAGAAAATTATTCTTCAGTTTTACTTAGGAAACATAAAAAGTCACTGACAGACTTGATCAGAAGAGATAAAAATCGACCTTCTGTCATCATGTGGTCTATAGCTAATGAACCAAAAGCCCAATATCGTGATGCAGCTGCATATTTTAAGAAAGTTGTTCAACATACCAAATTGCTGGATCCTACAAGGCCAGTAACTATTGCATTAGCTCAATTTCCGCATGTAAGTTCTAAATTTTTCATCTATAATTCATAATATTTATAATTTTACTATTTATTATAATTAAAGGAGGATAAAGTTGGTCAATACCTTGATGTTATTAGCTTTAATAGATATCATGCATGGTATTCAAATCCTGGACGATTGGATATGATTACAAAACGTATTGTATCTGAAGCCCAAGCATGGCATGATAAATATAATAAACCAGTATTAATATCGGAATATGGTGCAGATACTATGTCTGGACTGCATGAGGTAAATAACTATTATATTTTTTTAAGTTACTTTTATTCAATAAAAAACTCAATACTTTAATAATATTTTCAATGAATTTCAATTAAACTCATTGAAAAAAAGTTTATGTTCCATTTATTGTGTTCAATAGTTTTAAAATAATTTATTATTATTATGAAATACTTTAAAATAAACAAAACTGAATTTTGTTAACAAATAGTTACCAGACTACATTTGGAGTGAAGAGTATCAGACTCAATTAATGTCAAATCATTTCAAAGCTTTTGATGAACTGAGATCATTAGGTTTTTTTATAGGAGAATTTATTTGGAATTTTGCAGATTTTAGAACAGCACAGAGTATGTAAAATAATTAAAATTTAAAATAATAACACAATTTAATTTCTTAATTATAATAATATATTTTTTATAGCTTACATAAGAGTGGGAGGCAATAAAAAAGGAGTATTTACCAGAGATAGGCAACCAAAAATGGTAGCTTATGTTGTAAGAAAAAGATATCATGCACTAAGTGCTGAATATGATAAAACGCAACTACCTAAGGATCTTGAGCATTACATATCTCCATTTTATTATCATTAATTTTTACCAAATATAAATATATTTATTATCATGTTATATTTTAAAAAAAATTAAATTATATTTACAACTAGATACAAATGTAAATAAAATCTTTTAAGAACTTTTATACAATAAATTTTTTTACTTCAACAACATTGTTCATCAACATGGTTTTTCTTCATCTGATCGTTCAACAACTTTTAAACAAGCATCAGCAAATTCTACAAATACAGGTTCAGTCATAGCTACTGCTATAGCATTTGTAGGATCTTTATCTAGCAAAGCAAACTTAATAATATCTCTAACTTGAGGATTTTTCAAACAGTTCTTCACTTCCTCGCTATAACGAAGCTGATCTAACTTTTCTAAAGGAACTGTATCCTCTGTTGAAAATTCATACTCAGCGGTATTTGATTTTGACGAATCTTCCTCTTTTTCACTAGTTTCTAATATTTTTGAATTTTCAGTTTTCTTATTATCGGTATGACTGCAATTTTCTTTATGTTTATTACAACATTTAACTGAACAACTAAAAGTTAAAAAATATTTGTATTTAATTTTTTATTTAAGAAAAATATTTTTCACATATTCTTACTCCAATTATCAGAATAAAGGTTACTTACTACAGTTGTTTACATTTAGGACATTTATATTTGGGACTTTCACATTTGCAAATGCAACAAACTTTGATAGTCATTTTCGAAACAAATAATAATAATAAAATAAACAATTTATGCTTTATAAACTTTAAAAATTATTGCAGATGATTAAATACATATCGTACACACACACGTGTTATTGACAATACACTTCTAACCTCAGATTTGTTTTCGTTCTGTCTCTCTCTGAATAAAGTGAACCTATCAACTTTCAAAACAGAGACAACTTCAAATTGCATACTTTACGTTTAATTAATTTCTGCAATAATTCATAAAAAAGAATTGTTTCCATAAGATTAAAAAGTAAAAGTTCACTTAATCGTTTTCTTGTAATTAAGATAAACTAGTAATAAACTACTAAAAGACGAAGTAAATCTATTGTGATATTTAATAGTATATAGAAAATTTGGCGCCATTACCGTTATTTTTCAAGAGATATTCGAATCTAAAATTCTTGGTACCTGCAAATTAGTAACAATTGTAACTATATACTCTTTCACTCATAGCAATAAGTTCTGTATTTTAAATTTTATTCAATTTAGTTTTTTACTTTTTCCACTTTCCAGGTTAATATAATTATTGAAATTACCATGGATAAAAATAAATGTTTTGGAAATAAGCGTGGTACATCTACAGCTCAAATAGGTACTCATTCTCCATGTAAAATTCAAAAAAAGAATTTGAATCAACACCAAGAAGTGGTTACATTAACTGGTTCAGCAAAAACATTAGGCAGTAAAATAAATAATATTGAAAAATTAAGACAACAGTTTGTAGAAGAAATAAAAACTGTTGAAGTTTCATTAAAAGTAAGCCTTACTTTTGTTATTATATTACACATAATATTAGTTTATTAAACAATATTTATTATAGGAATCAATAAAAAATTTAAAATCAAAAATTTCTGAAGGTCAGAAGGCAATAAATAGTGTTACTACCGAACTGAAAGAAAGTAATAAAATTTTATGTAACCAAACTGAGGAAATTTATAGTAAAGAGCAAGAGAATAAAATTCTTCGCGAACAGTAAGTTATGTCAAAGAAGTAAAATATTTTTGAATATGAAATCATAATAAATATTTTTTTGAGTAGTGTGGAAGAGCTATACGAGTATCAAAAAAAAATTTTTCAAAACATGGAAATAATATTTAATAATTTAAATAGTCATGACTATTATGCAAATGAACTAAACAATGATTACACCTTAATAATGAAGTCACAACAAAAAGCCATTAAAATCTTAGAAAAAGAACTTAATGAAATCGTTCCAGATAATATGTGTAGTTATAATTTGATTTTTAATATATTTTTATCTTAACTGTATATAAACTTACTTTTATTCATATTTTACATTAATAGATTGCGATGAATTAATTGACTTAAATTATAAAATTAATGAGCAAGAGAAAAGTATTATTCAAAAACAATTAGAACTTAATCAATTAGAAATGGAAATGAAAGCACTAAAAAATCAAACAGATGAATATCGTCAAACAATTGATGAATATGACACAAAGTTAGTATGAGCTCATGTATTGTTTATTTAAATTTAAATTATATATAAAAATGGTTAATACATTTCTCACAGAATTCAAGAAGAAGTAGCAAAGTACAATGTTCTTAAAGAAACTGAATTAAATAAAAAAATTAAATTATTAAATGAAATTGATGAACTACAACAAGTAAATTATTTTACAGCAATTATAAATGTGAGTTATATAGATATATAATATCCATTTGAAAATAATTTTTTATTTTAGAAGTCCAATAGTAAATGTGCTAATATAAAATCATTAGAAAAAGATATTTCTGATTTAGAAACTAAAATTGAAACAAATAGGTAATTTAAAAAAAGATTATCAATATATTTTATTTAATAACTGCATAACAATCTATGTATTGCTAAAAATCACAATATTCAGTAATACAAACCTTATATTTTTAGCAATAGTTTAAATGAAATTGAAAAAAACATAGAAACAAATACAAATGATTTAAATTCAATACTATCAGAGGTAATAATTCATTAATCAAGTATTTATTATTTTTAATTAATCCAATATGAAAACTGTGTACTGCATTATAGATAAAAACATTTGAAGAAACTCAATACAGTAATGACCAAGAAAATGCAATTACTATTGAAAAGCTTCAAGAACAATTAAATATTTCTAAAAATGAATTAGCAAACATACAACAGAAAAAAATTACTGCTACTAATATATTGCAAAATAAGATTTCCGAATTTCGTAATAAATTCAAATATTATGAAACTGTTGGTGAAAATTACACAAAGTTTGAAACAGAGAAAAATATTTTAGAAAAAGCAGTAGCAGAGATTACTAAAGAATGCGAAAATAGAAGAAAAGACTGTGATGAACAAATAAAATTGATGAATGTAAAATTGAGTAATACTAAATCAAAAATAAATCAAAGTGGAAATCAAATTCCTGATTCTGATAAAATTATTAAAAATTTAGAAACAGAAATTTTTGAATTAAATTTAAAAATTGCAAATAAAATGAAATTGGTAGATCAAAATTCAGTTAAATTAAAGCATACTCAGGTCAAGAATATTAATGAATATACATTGCCAGATATGTTTCCTCCTGGAGTAAATATTATTCAAAACTTATTAAATTAATGTAAGCTTACCACAAAAAATAATAAAATTGTAATACTACATATTTTTTTTATAGCACATTGGAAATGTAGAAAAGGAAAGGAATAGAAAGAAACTTTATACACCTACTATAGCTGATGATGATTTGGTAAATATATTTTTCTTATTTTTAGATATTTTTTATTATAATGTCTTTATAAGTAATTATAAAGTATATTAAATTAAATTATTTAAATTTATTTAAGGAAATCGATTCGTTACCTTTTGAAGAACAATTTAATCGATTGACTCAAACAAAAACGTCACAATTGGAGTCTCCTGTAAGTAATTATTTTATAAAATATTAATAAATCGTTTGAAATTTACCATAGACTAAGTTAAACTTTTATATTTGTTTATCAAAGGAAAAATCTAAGAAGTTTTTTAAATTTACTTCAGCGAAAACTAAAAAAGAGACTTCAGCACGAGGTAAAACAAGAAACAAAAAATAGGAAGATACATAAAATTTCATAAATATTATATAAATTAGTTATTAATATTATATAAGTTATTTTGTTTACAATGTTCTTTTAAAAATTAAATTATATAAAATGTTAAATATATTATATTAATATAGTACACAATAAATATTTAAAATAAATTGTAATTCTAATCTTCAGGATTATAACGCGTAATATAAAGTCCTTTCGTCAAATAACACATAAAGAAAATTCTGACGTCACTTATACATTGATGAAAATTAAAAGCATAGCAAACCAGCAAGAGGCGCCTAGTTTTCTAGTTTCCGCGATCGTTTAATGACGTAAGTCAGGTGGCATGAATGAAAAGTTGCTTCAGAAGCCGCCCGGCATTCCGACCTGTAATTTCATTTCGTCTTTTACCCAAACTATTTATATTTTTTGTTTGTCGAAGAAACTACAAATTCCATTTGACTGTATAACCGCGTCGTACACTACACATAAATCTATTCGAGAGAAGACGCTCAATGTGTAAACAATTGAATATCGTTGTTCATTTCAATAAAACACACATCCAAATATCAATAGAAAGAAAAAAGAAAAGATTATACATTACAACAAGAAAAAAGTGGTATGAGGATCGATTGCGATTGAGAATAAGCTAGTTTTGCTCTCTCGCATCCGGATACTGTGTTAGGCCGGACTCGGCCAGTTGGATGGGAAATACCCGGATGCGAAGAGATTCCGATCGCGCTGACGCGCGTTTTCCCCGATTTTTTTCCTATCGCTATAGCAAAAGAGAAAGAAAGAGAGACACAGAGCCTTTCAATAATGTGAAAGCTTCGGAATTCTTTTTCGCTCTCGTTCCTTTTAAGATGGAGGTTGCGCGATCGCATTGCGATTACTATACTATTTGCCTATTACGATCCAACTTTTTCAAATTTGTACAATCAAACTTTAGGATTTTCTTTCTATAGGTAAAGTTACAGTTTTATTACAACACCGCGATAGGAAAAGTAATGTTAAAGATTGATCATATCTGCTTGAAGTTGGATACTTACATGGTATAGTCATGAGAACTCTAAATACATTCATACAGTTTAGCAATTTTTAGTTTTTTTTTAAATTAAAACCAAGATAATCCATCGATTAAACGTTTACCGTGAATATTTATATTGAACATTAATAATGAAACATTGTAATGATAACAAGTAGCTGAAAATGAAAACTTCATAGATCGAAATGAGTAGGTAATCTTTATCAACAATTAAGTGTGTGGGAACAATGGAACAAAGGTATGCACCTATCATCTAAAAATGAAAAATTAAGTAGCGTATAAAAATGACGTTCGATCCGCAAACTGTAGTTTCTTTGTACGTATAATAATGTCAAGCATCTGTTCTCTCTATCTCTCTCTCTTTCGTTCCCTTTGCTCGGCTCTAATCTCTTCCTGTTTCGCCTTGTTCTATACTAATAGCTTGTCTTCGCGACTTCCTGCGTTGCTGCATGCTGCTTCCATAGGATATATCACCATCTCGTTTTACACCACGAAACAATCACCACTCTGTTCTTTCTCTTCCCGATGCATTTACCGATTTATTCACTTTTATTGCATATTTCCGAATAGTGTCATTTATTTCCTTACTTTATCTTTTATCGCAACTGCAAATTTAATCAGTATATGTAAATTTTTATTTTAACTTTTTTTTACAAATTAATAAATATTTTTTTCATTAGGTGCGTTAATTTTAAGGAAGAAGTATGTTAAAATCTTCGGAGTTATAATATATACGAAAAAGGAATATTAATTTATTGAAAAATTGAAAAGCAGAGGGAAATTTTCCAATAGCTATATACATTTGATTAATGCGCATGCAGAAACAAATTTAACGTAATTAATATTCGTAGAAAAGTTGAAGTAAAACTGCGTGAAGTTTACAAAATTACCCGTGAAAGTATTTTAGATAGTTATTACAAGCACTTCACGAAAGTATTACATACAGACACACACACACACACACGCACACATAATTTGTTTATGATTTTTAATAAATGGGCTTTCGAATTTAAATGCAAAAAAATGATATGTAATTTATTTTTACGGAGCTTGCGACAAAAGATAAGCAAGCATCGATAGGTATAATTTATAACACTATGTTTGATTGTAAAGCATTTATTGCATTTAATTATAAAGTAAATTGAAATATGTTTAATGAATTAACGAAAATTGTGAAACCTGAAATACATAAAGAGTTTCTTAGGTCATATTTAACATAAAGCAAAACAAAGTTTATTATTACACACCTTTTTCAACAGTAATTCAATAAAATGTATATTAAACGAGTGATTATATGTGAGTATTATAATGAACATAAAGATAACGCGTATTTAAATTGTAGTTTAAAATTATCATGATTGTACTTTCGGTTTCTTCCCACATTCATGGTATCTCAAACAAAAGAAAATTATAAACTAAATTCACTTGCTCGTATCAACTACCTGTAAGAGTATAGGACGCAATTTTGTGTTGCTTACTTACAACAAGATATGTACAAATTGTCTTCACGCTTGGTGACTTTTGCATATAAATCACGCGCGCGAATTGGGCAGTTTGAGGAAATGATCTACACGCACAGACTCACACACACACACACAGTGTATACCTATATATATATATCGCGAACGATCCGCGCAACAACGACGCCAAGGTCATTGATTCCTCGCGGCCCTGGTTCCGGCTCGGGCTTTCTAGGCCATACACCGGCCGGTCGTTACACTAAGCTTAGGATCTTTCGCGCTGCTGTGTGCCTATATAGATATACAACTACACACCACGATAGAAATTTGGATGATTAGCAAAAAATCTAAAACAGCCGACGAAATATTATTGTTAATATTAAACACAATATTCACAATATACGAGTATTAAATGCCGACCTCGACAATTACCAAAATTATGTACACGTGCACTTGTTTCATTATTTCAGCTGGTGGTATAGTAAAGTAATCGAGCTCACGAAATTTTCGAGCACTGGAATTTACCAACAAAGCACATTTTGTACACGAATCTTCGATTTAAATAGTATTTTATTCTACTATTATTAAAGCACATTAAGTTCACAAAATAGAAAATAGAATATGATACTTTATTCGTAAGTTGAAAAATGGATTAATTAAACAATGTGTATGTTAAACCGTGATCTACACCAGAAGTAAAAGTGCGATTAAATATGATTTACGAGTGGAAAGGTTTCTTATGAAATTAACAGTTAAGTCACGTTTTACATTTCAATTTGAGATATACACATGTGCGTTTTGTATATATTCGTAAGTTTTTACAATGTTGGATTCCACAGCTGCGAATAAAACGTCTATTATATACGAATCGATTCGTTTTCTTATTACACATCACACTCATTCTCTATTTCGTGTAATGTCAAATTAATTTTCTCGATATATACTACGACAATACCGGAATAACGTAGGACGTATTAATTTTTTGTGGGTATAACAACAATTCACGTGTTATGCGCCGAGCATAATTCGTAATGTTGATTTATACTTGACAATACATAATATCAAATTCGTTGTAATTAAATACAAATAGACATTGAAAGGACTTGTGACGAATCACAATTTCAAATCGTAAAATTATCAATAATAATATATTTATTTACGAAATTTATGAAAATTAAAAAATATATGATATTTTGTATGGTCTACTTAATATTCCAATTAATAATAATTTCTCGGATGCTGATGAATTTAAACGAAATATCGCATTATTATTCGTCGTTGGTATCATAAGCCCGCAACTGCAATGTTCATTAGTTATTATATCTTTATTCATAATTATGAATCGATAGTAATATATCTCAGTTTACTTTTTTATTTACACAGTGAATGTTGTTCGTGACAAATTCAGTATAAAATTGTACAAAAATTTCGTTAATTCTATTGATAATTTCTCAAGTTTCGTGAAACTTGAAAATAAGTTTCATTGGCGCGTATATTTTTTTATTCCGCTTCCAGTCGGACATAATATTAGACAGTATCCTTGAATACTAATCAAGGCTTTTTTGGCTACATCAATTACAACACACTAGAAAGATAAATTGATACAATATTTGATTATTAATTGAAAAATAATTGAAAAATTTTTTTTGTACATGTCGTTCTATAAATGGACAATATTTTATTAAATCTTAACGATGGCTGAACAACTCTCAAGGAGCAGAGCTTGAGCATACAGAATAATTAATAACTCCTCGTTACGTCTGAACTAATGCTGTTTTAATCGCTCTTTTTATTCTCCTATACTAATAATAGCAACGTCCAAGACAACTATTGCGCTGGTACGCGAATCGATAAAAACAGTTCCAAATTCAAACAAAATTTCTTAAAATTCGAAAATTAACATATTCCAGATAAAAAGTAATATTCCAAAATCCCATCGTAACCCCTTTGTAACAACGAAACAGTAGTGTAAAGAAACAAAAAAAAACGTCGACGATTAGATAAGAGCGCGTGCGCGCAAAAAAGTACCGCTAATGAAAAAAAAAAACTGGTATATATATATTTGCGTATATAGATGTACATATATAATGTAAGACAAAGCACCGAAAACTCGCGTACATAGTCCTGGTCACATGAAATTCACGAAAACACCTCCCAATTGACATCCAATCACATGACGACGATGTCCCTACCACACGCAAAGAATTAACTCCTCGCGCCGTCCTCCAACCGGCACACGATTTCAAGTAGCAGCGTCACACGCGTGTCGCCGCACGGCCCCCTTCCACACACACACCAACTCTCTGTGTATTCGTATATACACGTCCGCGTCTTCATTCAGTTCTACCCGCGACTTCGCGCGATCGACGATCGTCACCCACGCGACCCGGCTATCGTGTACATAAATATAATATACATGCCTTTATTTTAAAATCACATGTACAAACGCAAGTGTAAATATTACATAGAAATTATACATTTTTATTTTAATTATTTACTTTGCATCACGGGTGAGTCTTGATTTGTTTGTGTGAACGTGTGTGTGTGCCTGTGTATGTGTGTGTGCGCCAAGTCGAGTGAGTCATTCACGAGGATAACCGAAGGATGACATTTGGAGTTTCGTGATGATATAGTAGTCCTTTAGTATTAGCATTCCGTGGAAAATTTTCGTTTCATACCTTGCAACTTAATGTATATATATCTGCAAATTTTTAATGATTCAATTCAAACGAGCAATTTTTAAGGTATGTTATATCTTTGAGAAATTGCAGTTTTATCGTGTATACACTTTTTGATATATGTATATAATTACGGGTAAGGCATGCCGATTCGTTCAATCGTTTATAATGGAACTTTTTTTTTCATTTCATTATTTATGTTATAATAAAGAGTCATATAATTACAATCTGTGGTATTTAAATAATGATTGCGCAACATGTATATATCACACTTTACAATACGGTCGATACGTTGACGTGAATACGTCGTGATTATTTTTATACTTTGCAAATTATTATAATAATTGCCCAGAATTTAATAAATTAAGTAATAACACAAAGTTGTTAATTACTATCTATATGACGAGCGGCATTACATTTATTGCCTTTGAAATATATTACTTTTCATTTTAACTATTATTTTTTATTTCTCTAAAAGCTGCTCTATACAAATTATCGTAGATTTTACTAAAAATTAATTCAATATTCAATGTACGTTAATTGTTACAAAGTTTTTGTAATGTTATAAATATCTTTAAAAATTTTGCCAATTATTGTTAAATACATAAACTTTGTATATTCATAATATTTTTAAATTACGTTTACAAATAATAAATAAAAAATATGAATTGAAACAATTAATGTAATTAAACAAATAAAATGGGAGATATTTATATTAATCACTAATAAATAGAAGTAACTGAAATGTTAATTTCCATTCGTGATTAATACGTTCGGGTGACGTGTGGTCACCCTTTGAAATAAAATTCAAGTATTTTATCCTACGCAAGAAATGGCAAAAAAGAACCAACCGGTGAGGTAGTATGTACGAAAAAAAGGATTAGTTGTACAAGACGTTATGTCAGACAGTCTCAAGCCAGAACGTTTCGATGACGATAGTATATAAGCTGACATCATCCTCGTGACGGATGCGTATACATACGTATAATAGTAAGTGTGTATACATATATATTAGACGAATGTGTTTGCAAAATGGACGGAATTCCCAGAAAGCAGCGTTAAACGTTTAAATTTCCCGCTACGGTGATATATATGTGTTATATATGTATATAGTTGAATAAGCGGTAAATTTAAAAAAGATTGGAAAGACTGGAGAAACGAGATATGTTAATTGAAAGTCGTTATGCGTGGTTAATTTAAAGTGAGATGTAAGTTACGCTTCCAAGACGATCTATAGTCGTTGCATTCGATATATATGGATAAACAAGTACAATCTGACTGATCACGAGACGTATTAATCAGGTAGAGCACACGTGTCGACCAATGAGTTTATTGTCACAGATGCAGTTTTAACATTTGTTTCAATATTATAATGATATAATTTTTTTGTTCAACGAGACGACCGTAAATAGTAGAATATTCTTGTTTAAAGACTTTGCAGAAGTAAAAATTATATAATAAAATAATAGAAAAATAAGTAAAAAATATAAATTATTTAACAATTTTTTTATGCAGAATAATGTTTATAAGAAAGTATCTCGTATATGTACATTTTTCTTGTTAATATACTCATCGATTATTAAAAATATAGGACAGTTTTTCGCTGAGTTTTATGATACAGTGTTTTATAGCGGTTAGGCTGTTGGACCTACTATCCCTCTTCTAACTGTTCATACACAACACATCCTTCTAAAATTACATTACCAAAGATAAATGGCTTTTAAATGAAAAATGTAACGTACCCTATTGAACTATTTACGGATAACCATTAAATACATATTTTTTCCATAATTTTGCATTGAATTGATCTCAAAAATCAATAGTTGTAATATAAATAAAAACATTGACACTATAATAATTATAAATTGATTGAGATACTCTAACGTTATTAACGATTTTGTACTGACCAGATCATACATTATAAGTAATCTCCTTACATCGAATAAGGCTTCACGCGAGACGGTATATATAACTCACTCTCACTTACTGAACCCTGTAAACTAAATTCATAAAACATCTGTATAGAAAAATTCACGAATTTACAATTAAAAAAATAATCGGTGTACGTACACTATCTGAACTTCTATTTATTATCAACTATTTATCAACTAAGCGATTGACCGTATACAAAATAAGAAAATACGATAAAAGAAGGAAACCGCATACCATAAACAAGACGTAAAGTAAAAAATTTAAAAAAAAAAGAAAAAAATATAAGGAGACGCGCTAGTGACGGAAAAGTCGCACGGTTGTAAGGTTGAACGGACTATACGGGCGCGCGGGGTTTCGGAATGGCGCGTGCATTATATAGACGATTTCTCGCGGAACGAAGTTATAGAGATATATAGAGAACGTCTTGACAGTGACCTACTTGCGAATACCAGTTCCGCTTGCGTTCGCGCATACTACTATGCTCGTGACACCCCGCGTCGCGATTTATCATCGGATTTCACGCTCTCGAGAATCTCTGTGTCGATTATAACCCAAAGTACATATACCTGGTTATGTATACGTTGTATGTGTATGTGTGTGTATACGTAAATAACTAAGCCCGTAAAATTTCTTTCTTTGTCACTTTCTCTTTATTTTGCTAGAAAGTACATGTACGCATCTTTAAAAAAATAAGAAACATCATTTTTTTATTTGTCAACATATGCTTCGTACAAAGAATTGTGAATATTTCTCTTATACGTTACATCTATAGCAAATTTTTCGAAGCTCACGTAAATTCATCAAAGTGGTTATATGTACCTACACGCGTAATCTATTATAAATTGAAATAAGATTCAATAATTTAATACATTTTTCGGTAGCTTATTAGTAGAGTATCATTACTTGACTCTTTATCAGTATGTTAGATAAGACGAGCTTGGAAGCTATTGGATCTTTTCGAATATCAGAAAACTTTTGTACGTGTGAATTTGAAGAACTATTATAAAAGTTTATAAGTATTACGTTTATTAGTAAACGTAATTTATTTTCCTGAAACAAGAGATATTGTGCAATTTAAGGATACAAATGGTAGATGCATAGTCATGTTGAGATATTATACAACGAGTATTTAAAAATAAATTTTTATTATGTATTTATAAATTAATTTGAAATTCAAAGATAGATATACACCGATTAATGTAACTACATGAGTATATATAGGATATAGGATAATATTCTTCAATTTTGGTATTTTAAATAAGCTTTATATAATTGCTGTGGAATTGTAGTTGTTGTTTTTGATCGTTACTTTATACTTATATCTTCATTTAAAAAAAAAAATTTTTACATGTTATTTAATATTTTTTTAAACAAATTATTGTATTGTTAGCAGTGTGTATATATATATGTATGTGTGTGTGTGTGTGTTTGTGTGAATGTAATAAAAGTAATATTGAAACGTATTATGATCTCGAAAATTCCATCGTTTATTTACGACCACCAAATCAATATCTTTTGATGGTCCTCGATTAATTTCAGTAATGGAGGCTCTTCGACAGCGTATACATTTTATTGTACAGATTTTTTTTAACTATTCTTAAACGGTTATATAACATAGTTTTATTATAAAAATTATTTTATTAATTGCTAAATAAAAAATTATTATATCTTTTATTTTATTGTTTAAATTTTTACAGTATCATCTATAGTTTACGCTGCGTATATAGTCTAAATTGAAATGAATGACGTAATACAAAGATAATTGAGTCAAGCTATCGCCTACAACTAGAAGTTTTATCCGATATCTCAAGCGGTATGGTTAAATATTTGTAATTTTGGGACGTTCATAATAAATAAATTTTAATTGTTTAATTGACAATGATCAATGTACAGATACTATAAAATTCCATTTATCTCGATTTTACCCTAATTATAAATACTGAATATTCGTTGTACGATAAAGTGTCGGCACTCTTATTATCGATCGTAAATATCCAAAAAGGATAACAAAAAAATAATAAAACTTTTAAGTAGCAACATTCTATCCTTATTCGAAAAGGTTAAACTATAGTAAAGAATCGATGTAACCTTAAGATAAGGGAGACTTTTCAAGCTTGTTTTTTAGAGTACGTAAACATAGAGTTGTAATAATTAACCGTATCCTTCGTGTATGCTATATGGTTACTTGTTCCCAGGACCCGCACGCGAACGAATCGTGACGACGCGTATATTGAACTGACGGAAGTACTTAACCATCTTTTCACGCTGACTAAGAAAAATCCTTTTTAACAGCTCTCGCGTGATTTCGTTTTTCTCCTAGTTATTCACATGCTGTAGATGACTCGTGATTGAGTCAACCAATTTTACGTGTTAAGGATCAACTTGTGCTGCGCGAAAATTCTTTGTAAAACTTTTAAAAATCTATATTTAACGACTCGAGAGACCATGTAATTATTATTATTGTACAGACAAAATTAAATTATGGAAAATGTTACGTAGTCGCGAAAGTTTAGTGGTTGTACCGTTAGAGTTGAAACAAATATTAAAAGAAATATTGTTCTCTCATGCGACACTTATAAATTAGATTTTCGTTCGATTTAAGTTAATTTCACTATTATTTTATGTTTTTTTTAATATTATATTTTATTAGAATTTTTTAATAATATAAAGATTATTGTGTATAGTGTGATAGTTAATATAATGATGAAAAGTGTATTGTATACATATTTAATAAATTATCATAAAACTCCAGGTTAATCTTTGACAACTATAGTATTAAGTGATAATTAGTAAGTGCTGTAACAATGAACAATAATTTTATGCTCATGTGCAATTATAACTTCAACAGCATATAGAAGTTAAACAATATGCGCAACAATCATTAAAATGTTCTTCAAATTAAACCTCTGCAATTTACAAATAGAAATAAGGGTTAAAATTATAAACAATCGATAATAAAATTGGCATGATTTTAACAATTCTGTATTAATTAATAAAAAAAACCCATTAGCACCAAGTATGAACGAAATATGGTGGAGAGTAGACAAGAGTATGTAAGGCGTATCATCTCGTACTAAAAAATTTGCGAAAAACAAACCCGCGGTAATAACAATGAATATAAAAAGTAAACGAGGCGCAAAAAGGCCCTCGAGCGAAGAAGCGCGAGTGACGGTCAGTATAGAAGATATCTTTTATCAAGTACATTCCTTGTTCGGCCGTACAGTCTCATTTTAGATTCACGAAACAAAGTGAAAGGCTTGGGGAATTCCCGCGTGTCGGCATCCTCGGTACTCTATCCGTTTTGATAGAAGATTTCAGGTGATGTATATATATGTATATAGTTATATGTAGGAGAGCACCTGCCGAGCACGAGGATCTCCCCAAGATCGTAAATCGCGCGTACAGCACAGGTAGATAGCGCAGATAGACACGTATACACGCATATAGAGATACGTATAGATATGGGTGTACGTGTGTGTGTGTGTGGACGTACAGACGTCGGAAGGATTGCTTTCTAATATGCGCGGCGAATGAGTGACGCGGAGCGTACTGGTATAAGCGCCGCGTTTGGTACAAAAAGGGGGACAATGCCGCGCGCGCGGATCGTTGCGGCTTGCTCGATTATACACCTCGTGCGGTATATCTATATATAGGCGATGGAGGGAGAGAGCGAGCGCGCGGCTGAGAGGAAAAAAAAAGGAAGGGAGCAGGAGAACAGGAGACCCGAGGAGCTGTTCGAGACACCACCGCAACACTATCGCCGAGGAGCTCAACAACACGCGAGCTATGCGCACGGGCGAAGTTTTACACCGGCCGTATTCTTCACGTGTCAATTGATACTCGATCATTTTTATCGACCTACCCTACTTTTTTCATCCCATCTCCATTTTTTGATGACATTTGGTCGAGATTCACGTTTACCGGGTCGGTGGGACTTTCGTCCGTTTGCAAAACTCGCAGATCTACGATTTACCGATCATCCTCAACTCCTCCGATTTCATTTGGACATTCGTATATACCAACAGTTTTTATCTATGTTAAATTACATATCGACATTTAATTTGTTTCACGCAATTTTTTTTCTATCGGGCACGAATGTGATTCTTATTCAATAATATATAGCTCGTCGATCAGCGTTTATTTATTAAGCCTATAACTTATGTACACATTGTTAATATCAAATTTTTAATACACACTTATTCTACATGTGTATTACGAAGCTAAGCGCCCGAAAAATTTATATTTTTCATTCAATACCTCCGAGTAATTGATAAATAACGCAGGTTGCATAACTAAGAGACCGACGAGGGTCGATTTCGTATACATGGAATAAAGTTGTAAGGTACAAAAAATTTAATGTAGCGTTGATTAATTCAAAACATCGGCATTATAGTATTTTAATATTTACATACCATCTATGTATTGCGCTACCTTATTATCACACATTTTTTTTTATATGCATCAATTTGGGCACCTTTTAGTAAAAGTATAATAACAATTTTACTTAAAAAAAACGTTGTTACAATGTCTACTGCAGTAGATGCATAAAAGTCTGTAACGAATATTGACGTGTCCTATATATATAACATTGTACGGGTGTATAATATGATAATTAATTAATTGTGACTAACGAGGCATTGAGAAAGCAACAAGTGGTTGATGTACCGAATAATTGTTTGTATACGTACACAGGAACTCCTGCCTTATCGACTCTCGGCAATGGAGAAGCCCAACTTTCATTCTCCAGTTGACAGTAAATAATGTACTTACGGTATAAAGTCCACGACATTCATGAGTCTGAATATTGATTTTTGCAAATTGTAACATATCCTCTATCGAACAATAAATACCTTGCAAGTATTGTAATTTTTTTCAAAAATTATAATTATACTTTTTAATAATGACAGATCGGTGGTTATTTACCGTGATTGTACGTATCGGTATCGAATTATATCACACCATAATTAATGCTGAATAAATAAATGAAAATATATCAATCGACGCTGCGTATAGCGTGTGTGCCCTAATCGGCAACGTATACAAAGAAAAAACGTATAATGAATTATCATAAGAAAAAATATATATATATAATACGTCGGACACGAGCAGTAACAGCAGGAGAAGTCGCAACCCCACGATTGACATTATGTATCGTTTCGTACAAAGTCATGCTGTAAGCACGCGTTAACCGAGTGATAAATACACCCGAGAGTAAAGTATAAAAAGTAAAAAAAAATCGACGAAGAAATCACGATCTTCCATAATTTTCCTCGGTCGCGAACGAAAGATCGGCGAACCTCCCCACCCCCGCAAATTCGGTGTTTGCGCATCAGTTGTAGTGCACGTGTATAGGTAACATACGATATACGACCGAAGCTTTGTCAGACTCGGTCTCGCGGGGTTCGTGGTCCGTCTATCCGCAGTCGAGCTGCCGGCGAGTCTCTCGAAGTATATAGCTGCCTACGGCACGTCTTTGAACATTCGTTCCGGTTTTATATACCACTTGCACACTTGACGCGTACCTATATAACTGTAAGTACACTTTTACACATTCCTCGATTTTATTTAGTTTTGATAAAGGCTATATATAAGCGCATCTTTGAGTATTACGTTGAAGGTTAGGAATTTTATCTTCAAATATATTTATAATATATATACCTGACGTTCTTTTTAGTTTTTGTTTACCTCGCATTCGAATGCGTGGCGTATTCGATAACGCGAGTAAGGATTTCTTTTGAACGACTTACAATGTTTTTGTACAATCTTACTGAAGAAAAAATTAATAAATAGTACGTTATATATCTCTATCTAAATTATATGAATTATTTCTGGTTAATTAGTAATTCATTTTTACCCATTATGCGAGGTGATAAACTGATTAATCGAACGGTTGTACTTGTGTAGACATTGCCTTTGTGTCTTGTAAAAATTGATAATACAGTGCGATTTAATAATGTAGATATATGTTTGACATTACGTCCAAGCCCTTTATATTGTTAGCGATTATTTTCAATAATCTTATTATTCCTTTATCGGATATTTTAAATATACCGTTTTATTTTGTATTGAGTAAATAATAAATAAAACTATTCGAATCGCTTTCAAAATAAACAGTTGTTTTCGAGTTTGTCATCTAATATAATCTAAATCTTATTTGAGTTCATATTTACTTATAACTGTCATAGTTATTATTCTAACTATGTGTAATGCAAAATTTACATTTTAATTATATTATATTTTGATCAGTATCGAATTATAGATCATTTTTAATATAAATAATAACAATAAATAATATAAAATAATACTATAAAGTAATAGATTTAATAAAAAATTTATATATTTGAAATTATTATTAATATTTTTGAATTGAGATACTGTATATAAGTAATTTATCTTAGAAAAAGTACTTTAATTTTTGTAAAAATTGTCAATGAATATCAAACGCATGTAATAAATTATAATGAGTTTTAAAACCGGTTAATTTTCGTACTATGATGTTAAATAAAATTATTAATATAGATATGAAAATATAGTTTAAGGTTACCGATAATGCAATCTTTAAAAAAGGTCCCGATTAAGTTATAAGAGAAGAAGAAGAAGAAGAAGAAGAAGAAGAAGAAGAAGAAGAAGAAGAATCTATACACGCGGGAAACAGCTGATACAGTCAATATCATGGATAAGCCAGAAAAGACGAACGTTTCGGCACCAGAGTTAAAAAGTTGCTTGTTAACAAAAAAAATCGACGAATCCAAGATTACTAGAGATGTCCCGTCCTCGTCGTCGTCGTCGTCGTCTTGTGACATTGGCGTCAAAAAAGTCACTAACGAGTCACCGATCGAAATCGCAATCTGCCCTGCGAAAACTGAGGATAACAATAACGAGCTGATCAAAGATGTTCCAGAAAATGCGGCGAACAAAGTTACGTCACCCGAAAAACCGAAAAAATTTCCTGTTATCGAGCATTCCGTAAGAACTATCTCAATATAAATAGATTTAATTAAATTTATTAATTTAAACTATAACAACTACGTAATGATCCATCGTTTAATGAACATTCAAATAGAACAGTGGTAATATATGTGCAATTTCATTTATGCAATTATATTTTCCTCATTATATTGTTGTTGAAAATAACAAACTTCTGGATGAGAATAATCTTGTTTAAATTTAAACTTGCAAGCTCGTTAGATTTTTATCTCTGCAACAACATCTATTTATACACATTAACTTCTACATTTTTGCGTTGAATTGTCGTACCTGCGGAGAGGTTTCGATAAAATACAATAAAGTTTTTTTTTCGTCAAAAAGTCTTTTATACATGAAATAAAAATGAGTAAAATTGTTGCAGTCGAGTCACGAACCAGCGAGAACGGCAGTTCCTCGCATACGACCACCACGACCAATTCCAATTTTGGAGGGTCGTCCATTAGTTCTGGCAACTCACTTGGTACCCTCATTACCGATTGGCCTTTTCGAAGTCGTCGCCGAGGCTATCGAAGCCGCAACTGGTAAACCAGTCGTTCTTCTTCACGAGTCTAGGACAGAAAGACCTGTCGCTAAGGATGTCACTGATATAGGTAGAAAATGCGTTATTTACTCTATATATTTTAATTATTTTTTATTTATAATCTGTATTAAATATATAATATTAAAGTCTATATATATAATTTTAAATAAAATTATTTACAATCTAGTGCAGTAACTTATAGCATATAGACAACGTAATTTAACTTCTTATATATTTGAATTTTTTAATTAAGACTACATTTAAATTTTAGCTATTTTGCCGGCCGGTGAGGAGTGGAGCGATGGAAATTTGCTTGAATTAAGCTTTGTTTTTGAGCACCGACTGAACAAAACATTCTCTCCTGGCGTATATGCCGACGTTGTAGTCGCTACCGATCGAGCACCACATGTCGAAGTGAGAATAAATATATTTTATACATATATAATAATTATTATATTTTTATTCCGCAATTTCAATGTTTACGTTTAATTAAAGAATATAATGGACCTGAGAGGACACAGATGTGCACTACCAGATAGAAGAAGATCGATTGGAGCTGCAGCATTATTGTTTAATCATTTACGAGGAAAAGGTGAAGGGCCAGCCTTTTTCGGAAATACCTTAGGTAATATTACAATCATTTGTACCTTACCATTTGTAGATCAATACAAATTATATAAACTTACTTATATCACTAACATTTTATTGAAAAGTATTGAAAAAATAAATAAAAAAAATAATATTTTGCTTCTTTAAGAAAATGTCAAAGCCAATCAAAAAGTTCACTTTCCCACTGTTCAAATTCTTAAATTTTTGTTTATAATAAAGTAAGAATCAATTTCTGCAATAACAAAGAGAACACGGTTGAATTAATGCTCTATAACATTTTAATTAATTATATGTTTAGTAATTTACTGAATTAAGTCTTTTAAAAATTAAATTTTATACTTTAGAATATTCTAAAACTATCTACGAATGAATGAATATATTTATTTTAAATTTCAAAAGTAATTGGTTGTGTAGTTGGTATAATTAAGTATCCAAAAATTTTAAATGCAGAAAATTGGATTGACTTTGACTTTTCCTTTAAATATACAATTATTTAAATAAAAAGATTGAATGAAAATATGATGCAATTTATTTTCTCATTCATTGTTCTTTTTCTGGTTCATTTTCAATATAATAAAATACAAGTATTATCTATTTTTATTACACATTTATCCACGTAAGTATGAATTAACTTTTGTTTTAGACGCAAATTCGCAAGTGTCAGCACTACAGATGGTTGCAGGAAAGCAAGTCGAAGTGTGCATACTCGAATCACCGGTTATAAGATTCCACCGGCAGTCATTACCAGGAGTATATTCACTTCATATTTTAAGTAGTTTAGGGCCATTACCACCGTATCCGATTGTCGTAAATAAAAATATGCCAAGTAAGAATTTTCACAGTTCAATTTATTATATTTAAGGGGGCCAGACACTATTTTACCTGTAAAATTCATAACAATGAAAAATTTCAATTAAAAGTTAAATTTGTAGTAGTAGAGAATAAGTTAATGTACGTAAATTAAGATATTGTTTCTATGAACATTTTGGAAATTTTGGTTAGTTAAATTTACAAAATAGAACTATCAGAATCTTTGTTTTGACAAAGGACTCAAAATCAGTGAGCGTACTCACTTGCTCTAAGATTTATTTTTATGTATTTATTGGAAATTAAACTTAAATTTTGAAAATAGCCTTTCTAAATTGTTAGAAAATAAGTTGAACAGAATTATAAAATTAAACAAAGAAAAATTTGATTTTTGTAGAATTTGCTTTTCATTATTTGCATTTTTAGCACAATTTTTGCTAAAATATTCTTTTTAATAAAGTTGAAAAGTTTTTTTTATTATTTTGGAAGGTTTGCTTAAAATTTTAGCCAATGCAAACTCAAAAATAAATCATACATTGAGTAAGCATGAAGACTAATTTTGGGTCCTATGCTGAACCAAGTCTATATTGTCAATTTTTCTAATCAAAATTTCAAAAAGTTCACAAAAATAATATCTTAATTTATATACATTAATATATTACAAGGAATACAATAATTAATTGAAATTTTTAATTTTAATGACTTTTACAGGTAAACTAGTGTCTGACCCCCTTAATCAATCTATTAGTACATAAAGTCATTCGTATAATTAAATTTACATTATAATTTACATATATTTCTAAAAAGTAAGTTTTCATTCATTTGCAGATGACATTGTCAATAAAATAAAAGACTATTTTTTGAAAATACGGTATGATACAGAGTGGATGGAAAAATTCGCGCCATACAGTGTTCTAGGTTTTGCAGAATACAGTAAAACATTTTATGACATTGAAGAAATAAAGTCTGTAGCAACTACTGCCCCGTACTACTAAAAGCGATTTGTATTTCTGTCTTTTTATATTATTGCAAAATAAATCAAAAGTATATATATATTATTTTTGTGTATAACATTGTGATACGATATGTAATGTCTAAAAATTTTATTTTATTTTATATATTCTATAACAATTTATTTTGTATAATTATATTTTTATAAATCTTTTTAAACTATTTGTTAGAAATATTTAAATTGTATTATAATTGTAATCGCCGAATCGTCTACGAAGCGAAGAATGGGATAAAAGTGTAGGAAAAGTAGAACAGAGTGGGAACTCGCGTCTCGAACGAGCGAGCTTGTGGTCGATGCGAGGACTTCGGATGAGACGATTGGAGTTTATGAATACCGATGAGAGTTGTATAATACCAATTACCGTTGTGAATGTGATTTCAAATAAAATTACTTATTGTTTATTAACGAGAGTGCATTGATTAATTATAATACAAAAATCTTTAAATATCTTCATCACGAAAATCTTCTAACATATTAATAAATACAGTATGTGTTCTATATAATATTTTAAGTAAACATTACCATTAATAAATTTTTATTGAAATACTTTATTGAAATTTGTATCTACGTGATAGTATCGTCTATTCATCAATTTTTATAACAAAAATCAATAGGAATCCTATTATTTAAAAATATAGTATATGATCATAAATATTAAGATAATGTTTTATCCAGAGATCGCTTATGCATTAAAAACAGTGTTAAAACAATGGATCATCTAATTTATTACTTGTTTCGTTAATGATAATTTACTTATTCGCGAATTTGACATATATATATATATAAAATTTCATTTTTCAACCCTACTCTATCTTCCTTGCTTAAGTGAAAATAGTTACATTTATTTTTGTACAATATTATGATCTAGTTTCTATTTCTGGGTGTTTATAATAATCCTACTATTACCAGAAATTAGGAGGCAGTTGTCCTTTCGGTGGTGGAATAGAGCCTTTTTTCAAAGCAGTAGCTAAAAAATCACCTAGTCGCTGGATTGGGACATCAATAACAAGATCAAAAGTCTTTAATTTTTTATAGTACACATTGTATAAAGTTTGCAACAGCTTAGGAAACTGAGTTGGATAGGTTTTCCATAAATCATCTCCAGTAACTTCAAGCATAACAAATATTAAAGTAGCGCATACATTGGCTGTATCAATTCTTGGTTCTATAAATAAATGTGTAATATTTAAAAAGAATATATATAATTTGTTAATTATCATAATAAGTATTTGATTTTACAGCACATTTTAATAATCATTACCTGTATTTATTGTTGCAGCCAACCATCTCCATGCATTTCCAAGTCCAAATGGATGAGGTTTATCGATCCCTTTTTTTTGCCTTGTAATAAGTATGGAAGCATAAAGATACATTAATCCGCTCAATCTTTTCCAAAATTGATCAGGTTTCTCAAGCGTTCCATCTTCATTAAATTTATATCCTAATATTTTTAAATACTCTTCTTCTGACTGATTATTTTCAGGTAAAAGAAACACAGGAACAAAAAATGGTGCTTTGATACGAAATCGCGCCAAAAGAAGTGAGCCAAAATCTGGCCAGTCATTCCACAGTGCCACAGCAATAGCAGCAAAAGGAAATGCTAATTCTGGTTTACTAGATATTGTAGTATCCCCTTGGTCCTATTTGAAAAATTAAATTTTGTTTTAATTCGTTTTTACTAATATTACGTTATAATTTACAATTAACATACCACTATTTTTTGTGCCAATAAACTTTTAGAAAATATTTCAGCTTGTGAATTCAGTAAAATATTTGGATTCCCTTTTCCTAACAAAAATAATTTTAACTTTTCATATTTATCAATTAATTGCTCACGATTTGTATGAGAAACAGCATTAATTGTTATATTGATCATTTTCTGACATTCAACTCGAAATTTTTTCATTGCATTAGATTGTAGAAATTCTTGATAGGAAGACACATAAATGTCTAGAAACTGTTTAGTTCCTACATAAATTTTCAGAGATTCATTATCACAGTATTTAGATGCATTTTCTGGCGCATTTTCTGAAATACATGGTTTGATTTAAGTATTATATTGTTAAAAAAAACAATGTATGCACATTATGAATTAAATAATTATTAATGTACAAATTCTGCGATGTATTACCTGATATTGATTCATTTGTTGGTACAGCTGATGGAGTTGATAATATTGGTGCATTATTTACAGTTGTGACAGTTGGCGCATTTGATGATACAATATTAGGCTCTTGCACTAATTGTGGAATTGCATCTGAACTATCAATTTCTGATATTGGCTGATTTTGAACAATAACAGATTGTTGATTATTTTTAATTTCCTGAGTAACTATAGCAGCACATTGTTGAGGTGGTTGTGCTGTATTTTGCATTTCTTGCATCTGCTTTATCCTTAAAGCTTCTTCTTGAGCTGCAAGCTCAGCACGTTTTACTTCAACTTCTCGTCGGGCTATTTCTTTTTCGTATATGGCATCTATCTCATCTACAAACCAAATAATAACAACATAAGTTTAGTTTAGCTTACAACTATAATGTATACCTCATTTGTTGGTCTCTACCTATATCAGTTTTAAACATGTGAAAAACTTCATCAATACACTGTACTATAATCTCTGTCATTTTTATGTCAGCAGCAGTAACATCACCTGACTAGAACCAATCATAATTAATACATATGTAAAAATATTGTTAAAAATAATCAATAAAGCTTACACTTGTCTTTTCATTTACTGCTTCCATTTGAATGCTTAATTCTTTAAGTTTTGCTGCATGTGGAGCTAGTAATCTAGAAGCCGAATTTTTATCTCGACAATTTTTGGAGATGTTTACTATATCTTTCCATTTTGCATAGAAACTTTTTCGAAAAGGAATAATTTTCTTTGATATTTCTTCACTTTCTTTTAACCTTAGCCTTTGAACTTCATTTTTTCTATCAATTTCTAGTTGTTGAGCTAGTTGCTCTTCTTCAGCTTCTAATCGAGCTAATTTTTCTGCACTTTCCTTCTCACGTTGTATAGTCAATCTTGAAAGTATTTCTGACAATTCATCTTGTATTTCCTTTTTTGACTTTTCCATTTCCAGCTTTTTTTGCTCAACAGCTTTCTAAAATAAATATAATATTATTATTTATTGATTGCCTACAATTGCATAAAATAACAAAATACATACTTTAACTTTTCTCTTCGTTGTATTTCATTTTCTAAAAGAATTTTTTTAATTGAAAATGTAATATTACTTCTCGAAGATGGCATTCCATTTAATGCAGGACTACTTGTTTTTGAATTATTTTCATTTGTGTTGTTGGAAATGTGCCCATTTTGCAAATCAGCATCCGGACCAAGAGTGACCTTGTCAAATTCATTTGATAAACATAGTCGAGAGGCCTTAATTAATATTGACGTTTTTAAACAATCAAAATTCTTTGAAATATCATCCACAAATGGAGATTTTGGCTAAAATAAAAAAATGGAATATATAAAATTAGAATAAAACTTTTATACCACCTACATATTTTAGATAAAATAATAAAAAAAATCAATTTAAATACCGATTCAATACGATGTGAGACTCTACTTCTGTTACCCATGTTTCTTTTATCAGACATATTTATTTTATTATCTATGTTAAACTATTACGATAAATACATTACTATTTACTAGTATGAAAAACAACAATGCAAAACATAACCTGCACACATGATTCCCTCCTTATTACTATTTCAGTGTTCTACGCATGCGTATTAGAAACCGCGAAATATACGCTATTTCTTTATGAAATATTAATCATTTTTCACTGTAAAATAAATTTATTTTAATTATAATTAATTGATACGATTAGTTAATACGATATGTACTCGAATATAATAATAATTTTCAACATGCACTTATTAATTAGTATAAAAAGGCAGTATTAAATAGTAAATACTCGTACAAAATTTTGAAAGTAAATAATCTTTTATTTCAAAAATTCATCATGTTTTTTTTATGCACATCATACAGGTTAGTCCACAATCGCATATTGTTTTTAAAAAATATAATGATTCTTACAACAAATAGTCACTTTGATAAAAATATCATTAAATGCAATGGTCAAATTTTCTGTGTAGCGGACTACACTTTACGAAGTCTGCGATTCGGAATTAAATCTGATATTCTGATTGGCTACTCCCTAGAAACTCCGGACATGAATCACGCAGCAATGTGATCGCGGCATTATCTTAGACGACACGTCAATTTTGACGTAACCATGGATGGTCAGTTATTGGTGAGTATTTTCTTCGTTATTTATTTTGTTCTGCTAAGGGTCAAACTAAAGGTCATTGAATGATCTGACAAGTTTCGCACTTAAGACACTGATCACACTCGTTATTAGTTAGAAGCGTCACACTTGCGAGCTAAAGAACATAACCTCTGGAAAATGTTTCACATTGATACTAAAAATCCTAAGCCATATGTACGATGTAAACATTAGTATTAAGCACCTTTCAATTGATTATATTTTTATTAATAATTTATTTTTTATTTTAGGAACCAACCTTGTACACAATCAAAGGCATAGCTATTCTAGACAACGATGGCAAGAGAATACTCGTCAAGTACTATGACAAAAATATATTTCCAACATCAAAAGAACAAAAAGCATTTGAAGAAAAGCTATTTAATAAAACCCACAGAGCAAATGCAGAAATTATTATGCTTGACGGTTTAACTTGTGTATACAAAAGTAATGTAGATTTATTTTTCTATGTAATGGGAAGTTCGCATGAAAATGAGGTGTGTATCATACAAATCATTTATAGCATAGAATTGTAGATTTGCAAATATTTCTTTGTTACTGATTTAAATATTTCTTTCATTACAGTTAATCCTAATGAGCGCATTAAACTGTTTGTATGAATCTGTAAGTCACATACTTCGAAAAAATGTTGAGAAGAGAGCAGTACTTGATAGTTTAGATATTGTTATGCTAGCGGTCGATGAAATTTGTGATGGAGGGTAAGCGTTGACAATGCAGACTATTAATTATAAATTATATTTTATTTAAATGCTTCAAGAAAATAAATTAAAATTTTTAATTAATAATTTACACGCATGTTACAACAATGTCTAATAATCTTTATGATATAACAAATAATATTCTATAATTATTAACATAATAAAAATATAATTTTTATTGTAGAATTATTCTTGATGCTGATGCTACTAGCGTAGTGTCGCGAGTTGCTCTGAGGACAGATGACATACCTTTGGGCGAACAAACAGTTGCTCAAGTAAGATTATATATCACTTTATATATTACCATTTGTCAATGTTTTCAACACAATTATAAAAATAATTAATTTAATTTATAGGTTTTACAATCAGCCAAAGAACAGTTGAAATGGTCATTATTGAAGTAGATATTACTTTATTTAAGTTTTACAAATTCATTGAAGATTGTTTTAGAGGTTACTATTACTGAACATTTTATAATTTATAATTTCATGTAAACATTCCGTCATTACGCAATATTCTAAATACTGAACACTTTTATAAAAGGTAGTACATAAAAGGTGTAGCCAGTTTATTTGTTATTAAAACAATTCATTCGACAGTATTTTAGACAAATTTTTATTATAAATATCTTTTGAAAAGGTAAAAACTTGTATTTATTTTTCAATAACTCCTACTTATAATTACATTACTTTTGTAATTAATTAAAACCGTACACAGTATTTTCTCATTTATTTTTTATTTATTAATGAAAGGGAACGTACTTTAAACTCATGTAACTTACTGACTTGATAAATGCCATTATAAATATTTTTATAACTTTTTTGTTAAAAGTACTTAAAATTAGTATAATAAGTAGTACAAACGAAAATGCATATATGCCATCATTATTTAATATAAATGTAACTCTACTTTATCAATTTCTTCAACCCTAAGTAAGTATAAAGTAATAAATTAATTTTGAATTAGTTTCATATTAACTTTACCTATTATACATTTTAAAATGTAACCAATAAATGTTTCTAATTATTTAGCAAATAAAGATAGTAATAATATTTTGCATAAAAATTTTAATTATTTTAGTTCTATAAATGTAATATACTGGTGTAGGCAAGAACAACAGAGGTTGGAGTTTGGTAATAAATATAATGAAAAGAAGCATTTAAATAAAAAAAATGGAAAATTTAATACTTTTTAGTCATAAAAAATTAAACTTGGACATTGAAAAGAGTGATCGATATTAAGAATGTATTGGTCAACCTATTCTATAAAAATGTCGATAAATCCTAGAACACGTTGGACACGAGAAAAAGCCAGATAGGGGTTTATTTGTATAAAGCCTCGTAAAGTTGTTCAAGAGAAAGGTGTGTGTGTGTTGTGTGGGTGTAGATGTAGAACGTCGTATCAAGTGTTGATCGGAAAATCAGTCAACGCAAGGCCGCGACAAAACGAAAGACAAATGTAAAGGTTCCTTTCCTCTCTTTTTCTAGCTGTTTAAAGAATAGATTTGGGTCGCGCCTTTGCGAGCGTCCCTGTGAATTTTTCCCTCGCAGCTCCCGCAGCTATTCCCTCTCTTGGGAAATCTGACTATCCGAGGGAGATTGCGCCCTGGGTGCCTCGGGGTCGTTCGCTTATTTGGAGTCATGTGACAACAGGAACACCGATTCGATCGCTACTCCGTTGGTTACTCTTTCATTGTACACTCGAAGCGACGACTCTCTGCACCCTCTCTCGGGGAATTTCAAATTTGATTACGGCGGTAGCTACCGAACCTTCGCGGATTTTACTTTTTCTATACCTTGTGCATACACACACACACAATCTTGGAATTTTTCTCTTTTTTCCTTTCCTTTTATATGCTGTCTGGCTCGTGGGTTTTCAACTATGATACTTTCCTTACGATATTCACAGTTTCTTTTTACGATTATTATTTGTTTTTGTTTTTACGTACGATACGTATACGCAGCTTTTTTAGAATTTTTAAAATGGTATCAACAATTTTGAGAGTTTACAAAATTTGTAAATCTATATTGATAAATTTTCAATTATTTATATAAAAAAAAATTGTTGTTTCTCAAAGCAACTTCTTTCGAAAAAAAGTCTTCTACTTATAAAGTCTATTTTAAATAGTATTATAAAAGTTTAAAGTAGCATAATTGTTTATCATATACTTTTCTAATAAAAACAAAGTATACTTTCCACATTGTAAAATTACGAAATTGCCTAACCGCATTTACCAAAATATATTATTCATTATTACATAAATAATTTTTCAAAGTGCGCGTGTTAAACCTATAGCTTGTAACAAAAAGAGATGTAATAAAATAGCTTTTTCTAATATATCGAGTACCTGAAAATTGATTTAGCAAATGTTTTCTCTCATTCGATTATCAACTTTGGAGACGAATAAATAAAATACACAAAAGAATCTGTAATAAAATATCGTGATCAGGTATGCACCTTAGTCGAAATATCAAAGTACCATAAAATTGCAAATTTAATAGGATAAGTGGCGGAGGACAAGTCCTTAAAATAACAACCTACCACTCGCCATTACAATAAATTCACTTTTTAATCCTAGCCACGTAGTATCGGTCGTTTTCTTTCATTTGTCCATGATTTTTTTAAATTCAAACCCGAGCACCGAATGAAAAAGTTCTCGTCCGGTCGATCGAAATGGAATTATTGGTTGGGCAAGCTTATTTATTGGCTTAATTTTCCCGAGTAAGGGACGACAAACTTGTTGGGCTATCGCGCACGAGGAATGAAAGAGCGACGACGACGACGTAGCTTCTGTTTATTTATTATATTATTTTTGTTTTGTTTGCCTTTCCGTTCTCTTTTTTTTGCGCTCGTCGTTGCATATAGCAATGGAAAAGTGTATGTACAGGAGCGAGGATAACGGGTCGTATCTGTCGCAGAATGGGATCGCGATTTATGGCTTGTCGTCCTACTGCGCGAGCCGTTAATTATTGCGCGTTTCCAATTCTCCATCGCGGCGTCTTTCTTTTCTCTTTGTAATATTTAATGAACGGTGAATTGGAAGGCAAAATGGGGATGAATGGCCATTTGACTGCCATTTTTTCTCATTTTAATGAAAATTTCTTATCTATAAGGTTATTGTCTTTGCATTAATTGTTTATCAAATGCTTCACTGCCTGTCTATTTATCGTATTCGTCAATCGGATAGAATCTTTTATTTAAACAATAAAACTCTTTAATACTACGTACACTATAATCGGTAAAATGTATACTTAAAACAAATTTAATTTTTACATTATTTGTCAATTAAAGTTATAGCGACACTTTACTCTTTGAATGTTTGTCACTATTTGTAGGTGGAAATAAAATTAACACAAAATTAAAACATATAATTTTCAAACAAATTTTATATATAATAATTATAATAGTTTTGAAAATTTGAATAATCGTAATATTAAGGGTCGATCAATTAATTAGCGCTTAATTTCTCTTCAAAGATCATAAATAATGAAAAATAAACAGTTTACCGCAGTAATAAAATATTTATCGATACTTTACGAATCTACGTAATCAACATAAATGTAATAAATAACAATAACAATATAAATTCTTTAAGAAAATGAAAGAAACTTTAAAACTTTTGGAAAACCATCAAGAGAAAATTTATATGAAATAATTTATGCAAACTTTAGAATCGTAAAAGTGGTATTATTCTTTCCCCGTATAGATCCGACTAATGACCAAATGACCCAATTTAATACAGGTAATTGCTATCGTACCATTTCACCCACGCATTGAATTCCATCATCAATCCTCCCCCGCATTGAAGCTCGATCATCCGAACTCGATGTGTTGGCTGAATGAAAAGGAGCCTAATGTTTCCCCGACATTTTCGATAAAAGCCAACATAACCAAAGGAAATCGGAAGCGACATATGGGAAATGCGGGGGTGGTGACATTATAGGCAGTTAAATGGTCCAGCTTCTAAACTTTTGACTCGTGCCATTTCTTGCGGCTAATTTTTACATTTTATAAAAGCCACCTGGACTCGTGATTTAAAGTCGTGGGTGTTGTACACACATACACAAAGAATATAACGTATAAGGGCGTTTATGGTTAAGTGGTGTGTATACGCGGTTACAGTAGGTATATACCTATATATACGTCAATTGTGCTATTTTTATATTTGACGAGAGGGTGAGGGAGGATTTTTGTTTAGCTTCACCTTACAATTGAGGGTATCGATATTTTTGTTAGGGTGTATAGGGTAGTTTAATCGTTCATTGGATCTTATTTAATTAGATCTGTTATGTCGTGTGCGGTTTACTTTTATTGCGCGCCACCAATAAATATACTAAACTGTCTCGTAAAAGATAATTATATTCAAGATTAAATCAGCACTTTGTCTTATAGTGTTTTTAAGATTACGCTTGATAGTGTAAAATACGGGAATATTTGAAGAAACTAACAGTAACTTTAATAGTTGAAAAAAAGGGATTATATTTGTAAAAAAATGAACGATATAAAACCATCTCATAAATCGAGTAATGCGTAAAACGAAGGAAGCCGAATATTCGCAACCTTTAACTAATGTGTACATCTATAATATATATTGCTCCAAGGAGTTTTTGGTTGGTCCTGCAAGACAAAGTTCATGATCGAAAGCATAACCGAAATCTCTTGGATGGTTTATGACTCCCGAATATATATATAATATATATATATAGGATGGATGGGTTTGCGAAATATTTGGCTCCGGCTTCCGGAGTTTTCGGAGCGGCGCAAAGATGACGAGGATGCGGTTTTATGGCACGTCGGAGGCTGCGGAGAGAGAAAGTTTGCCCTCGTGCTGTGCAGCTCAAAGGTGGCGAAATAATATTTGGCGGGGTATATAGCCTCTCACTCTCTTTCTCTTCCCTTCTCGCTGCAGCTTGTCGATGCTTAGGATGCTTTATTACCCTCGTTGCTCGTCACACTTTGACGAACTCGGCTATAGCTCCTATTTCCATTAGCCAGATCATAATTGTTACTTCCGTATTTATCTGCCTCCGTGTACGTCACTTTTACGGAGTGAGTTGCATTTTTCCCTATATATGTATACCTAGTGGAGAAAGTCTTGCAGGGAATGAAACATTAGTCTTTTTACAATTTTCAAAATATCAGTATTTAATAATTAAATAAATGTATTTGGCTATTTTATGAAAAATATTTATTATATAAGTTCAACCAATTAAGAAATAAATATTCCGGGTGTTATTTGAGTCCTTATGTGTAAATTTGATAATTGCATATTGAAACAGATTTTATAATTAAATCTTTATTAAAAATGTAATACGTTGTTATATATATAAATTTTGAATAAATATGTACGAACCTAAATAACGTGTACCAAATGAATAATAAAACATGAATACGTCTACATAAATACATAGGTACGTACGTATTGAAGGTAAAAGTAAAAAAAATGAATAATTTAATAATATATAGGACGTGCAGCGGAGTAAGTAAAGGTGTCATCAGTTTTACTTATGAAAAATCGCATCGGAAATGATTCGCATTCACCGTTAAGTAGAAAAGGAAAGGGGCACTTTCACCCCGGCCGCGTGCATAAGCGTCGATCGGCGAATACGAAAGAAAATTATGATGCGCAATAATGCAAGGGCTCGCTCCCGGGTGACGCGAGGAAATGGTCTCGGTACGTCGGTACGTCTATATAAAGATAGATATATACGTGATGGGTGCGTGTATGCGTGTATGCGCGTAGCTACCTCTCCACTTGTACGCATTTCCATCTCGTAAGGGAGGAAGCCACCCGCAAGGAGTGTCGGCAAACAGGCCCTCATAAATAACGGGGCCTCGGACGCCTACGAAGATACGCGTCTCGTGTCTCGATGCGCTTCCCCCCTGCTGGTTCAAAGGGGCACCCTGCACGCATAGGTACCAGCACGTTAGATACGCCCAGAGAGCTACACCGGTGGGGGGATCAAACGCGCTTTTTCTCTCCCTCTCTTCCTCTCTTCCTCTCTCTCTTCCTCTCTCCCTCTCTCTATGTACGTACACACGTACAAAGAGCTACCGACTAAATTGGGGGGCGGTCTGTGTACCACTGGTTTCACTCGCGCAAGAGAGTGAGAGACAGCGAGAGAGGGGGGGACCTCTGGGGATCGATTTTATGCGGTAACGCGCATATCCTAGACTGTTTACTTATATACTTGACGATTTTTACCATCCAAATTTTATAAATTTCGTATATCTCGATTGTATTGATTTCTTTGGGAAAGTATTATTTAACGATGATTGATTCAAACGATAATACTATTATATTTTGTTTTTTTAGGTATAAACTTTAAAAAGTGCCTTGGATTATAATATTTAGATTACTCTCGTCGTTATTAAATATATGAATAATACAAAAGTTTTGAATAAAACCGTTTTAACAATGTTCGGTAAAAATTAATCGACCTCGAGAAAGTAACCTTCGAAATACACTTCCTGCTCTCTGCAATAATTTATTCAATTCCTCTGAAATACAATACACTTCTGCTTCCTCATTTATATATTAATGTTTGGGCAATCGTACATGAGTCATATACACGATCATATAGAATTGTAAGTAAGTAAATAAATAAAGACCGAAATATAATTATACATAAATAATCAAAAAGAAGCGTTACATCTTCACTGCATGATGTTCCGCCGTGACAGACAGCCAGCGTATAGAAAAAGTAAACATTTACCTACATCTCTATTTTCATTAATAAGTAACGCGTATGCTCTTTTTTTGTCAATTTAAGACTCTCACTTACGATTCTACCTTGGTAAATAACCCAATAACTATATATATGTACTTTCTCCGCGTGTGATTCTTTATGATCGACAGGTGGTGAGCAAACTTTTATTTTCATTAATAACTAACGAAACTGCGGTGTAATATACATACTGGTAAAAACTGTAAGAATCATTATTTTTTAATTAAAATGACTCACATCAATCAAAATTATTTTCTTGAAAATTGCACTATAATACCAGTTTTCTAGTAGCACATATAGAAAATAATAAACTAGAGCACCGTGTAAAATGTATTAATTATGGTATATAACGTAATAATAAGCATTGGAAGCTTCAAACGTCTAATTTATATTTCAACCCCTGAAAATAAGGAGGCGTTAATTAATCGAAATAGGATAGGTGGAAGAAATAAAAATAGCGTTTACGGAAGAGATTAAAAAATTTGGCCAATCATTTGAAATGGAGCAACGTGTCCGAGGGCATGTCGGGGCCAATCCCGAGTCGGGTAAATATTCGAGAGAAGATAAACCCACGTGTATATAGATATATACATATATGTATATACTGCACGGGGAAGAGTGGCGCGTGTGCGTGATCGTGCTAAGGCTGCGGCTTTATGTGAGCTCAGGTGGCGACGCTCAAAGCCAATTATGCGGCGCTCGGCGTCGGCGTCGTTCCCCGCAAATCCCTCGCTTCGACCTCTCCTACTCACTCTCTCCCTCTCTCTCTCTCTCCCTCTCTCTCTCTCCCCGAAGAAGTTTAACTTGTCTCCACTATAACGGATTAACGGCTACGATTTATACGCCCGTAATAGCTTCCACCCTTTAATTAAGTCGCATTCATTTCACTTAATGAAAACCGCATTGTGCAACTTTCGGTCGAATGCCTTTATCTTTATATATACATATATACATATATATCTGTCGGTGTAGTAAAAAAAAGAAACTGCTAGAGATGTTTTATGGGTGAAATTGAGGGATAATATCGGTATGTACACGTATCTCTCGGTTTCAGTAGAAATTCTGGATTATTTTCTTATCCGGTGTATTCTTGTTTTCGGGTCGCGCGTGTATATTTCTGTCTCCGTTGTACGTTATACGTAACTTTTGTCAAATTGTATATAAAATTAAGTTTTTCGAGGTACATAGTAATTAAATATATATAAATAATATTTTAAGTGTTACGTGTACGTTTAACGTGCGAGTTTTCTTTGGCGATATCATAGCTCTGTCAATAATATTAATCAATTTGATAGTACTTTGTCTGTTTAGAAAATAAAGTAATACATTCCTCGTGGATGTTGGTAAAAAAAACTATATTAGTAAAACTCTCGAAGTAGATTGTAAAGTCTTTATGTATACGAAAGAGCACGCGAAAACGTAACTCGTAGATCATCAACGATCCGCCGACAATTTTGCTCGAGCAATTCGAGTTTAGCGGTCTCTCTATCTTTCTTCCTAAAAGAAAATCGCTGACCTAATCAAAGAATAATTCCGTTTACAGGAGTACACACACACATACATACGAGCGCGCGCGCGCGTATACACAGAAATACACACACCCAGAAAAGAGCGAGCATAAGCACTTCCTGTAGTTTCTCTCTTAGTTTTCTCGGATGCGCCATTCTCCGAGCTATAAAACATCCGAGCGAATTTCTGCGGGGGCTGGCCCTTATCTTTCCTATTATCGATAGCTGGCCGGGGACCAATATGGCAGAGTTCGCCTCTTCTACATAGATGTATATAGGACCGTCGTCATGGCGACCCTACGCTCGGTGTATATACTGTATTATATACGTCTATGTATAGGTACCGAGGGAGAATCCCATCATCCGTACCATTATCGCACAACCTCGGCTGCGCGTAAATAAGATGCGCGCGAGAATGTATATGTATATGTATATACATATATGCACACGCTTCGCTCATTTCTTTATAGCGGCTAGGGACTATCTCCGTAACGTATACCGTATTTCAAACGTCTATACAACACACGCGAAAGATGCGAATCCGTATATTTATTATATGGAACAACCTTGGTACGTATATACGTATCTGCTTCTGCACATACTATACAATGCCGCGATTACGCGATTATTTATGTTTACACGTGTTTTTATAATAAAAATAAATAATAAAATAGTGGGTGACTCTATACTAGTGTCTAGTGGGACCCCTTGAATTAACCTTGTATTGCAATATTCATTTGTTACGGAAATGTATCTAAATAACAAACACTACATTATCACTTAATAATTAATAATAAAAATATTTTTAATCAGGAAATAAATATAAGTATATAACGAGATTTGTTCATTAATCGGGATTATTCATTATTTCACCGATAGTTATTCTATATGATCTAAAAAATTATAAAAGGTTATACAGACACAAAGAGAAGTAAATATTTAATGCTACATATTTATTATTTATTTGTAATAAAGTTTGTACTGGCGATACACTTCTCATTTCGCTAAATAATAAATAAAATTATTTAGTCGAAAAATCATTTCGTTTATCTACAGCAATTTTCGAGATACAGGCAGTGTATCACCGAGTCTCTCGCTTTACGCATAATATCCGGTATTCTTTCTTATTCTTTTCTTCTCGGTATCAACTGTTTCCACTTTCCTCGCAAACGTTATCTCCTCCTTCTTTCTGTTTTCCTTTTTTTTCACTACATGTATATATTCTACTATACATTTTCTACTCGTAAACGGCGGAAAAGCGCGTATCTATCTCTCTCTTGTACTTCTCTTACTTCTTCTCTCCGAGCTTTTCTCGAGTAGGCGAGGGTGATTTATCGGTTCTGTATCCATTCCGTGCGGAGCATGATAACGTAGAATTGCCTGGTAGAGTGTGTATTATCTATATATATATATATATACATACAGAGAAAAGCGGTAGGGCAAGCTCGGTAAATTGGCGAAATAATCTCGGAGCGGCCGACGTAAGCGACCTCGATTATATCTCTAAAGTTGAATTAGTGAAATTTCGCTAGATTCGGTGAATATTCGCTAATTCGGTACCCTGGCTTAGCCACAATCTACATTTATGACTACATAGACTGTGAAATGTACTTACCGAGTCTTTATGTTCATACCACATCGTCATTAGTAAATTCTTATATACCACGAGTATATGTATAAATTTTAATTTTATACTATTTTGAAAATTTTAATTTTCACCGACAACTTTATCAGAATGTGGATAGTACGTTGTACTGTGACTAGATGTCTTATAATTTTCAAAACTTGGTAAACCGTTAGGTTTTTCACTATAATTGGTCCACTGTATTGCGAATTTTTAATCGCGCGATTGAGTAGTACGTTAAGATGGTAAAATTAACGACAATTAAAAAAATAAATTACACCAAATAAATAAAATAATTTAATTTTATCGCCTCCATAAATTCAATTCAAATATAAATATAATGCAGCTGCATTTTTCGTACCTATATATATACAAGAAAATGTTGAATTGGAAATGTTTATCCGTTAGGAGAAGTAACAAACGAGAAAAAGAAGAGAAAATTTGGGATGGTACAGCTGGTATACGTCGTAGAGACACGGAGAACGTATATATATACATATATACACGTATAATATAGTTATATCATTGTGTACCGAGAGTCGGTGTATACCTCGGAAATCTCGAACTGTACACGCTTCCAATCCGATGGTTTATCGCTCGAGAAACTCCGACATGTATCTTCGTCTGAGTTTATCTCTCCTTTTCCTCTTCAAATCTATATATTCGTGAACGTATAGTATCACATACATACATACTGAATGCGCATTCGAAGATTATTCGAATTTTTGTTATTCCAAAAATTTTACTTTATCCCGAGATTAGTTTCTCTTCGTACAGTTAAATTGATTGTATAAGCTCAATGAATTTTTTGTATCGGTTTATATTTTTAATTTATACAATAAATTATTAAAACGAGTCAGGAAATAACACCGATGAACAAATTATACGTATAACATTCTGTATTATATTTCTACAGTTGGCTTTGTTAATCCCGCAAAGGTTAGAAATCTACATGGTTGACGAAAATACTTATATCAACAGTGTTTTTTGCAATACTCGTGCAATTATCGATATAGAAATTTTATCAAAAAAAGCTCACGACCATGTACATACGTTGGTTGATTCGCAACAATCGTTCCCTACATTATTAATTTTTGATTAAAGCATCATCTAATTGAACGAGCCGCAAGAGAGAATCAATGCTTCGAGGATCCTGAGTAGGTATACATAGATACGGGTACAAATGAACATCTCAAGAGTATGTATGTATATGTAACGAAAGAAGAAAACGAGGTATACGCGTGCGCACCTTCGCTTATAGCGTATTTTCTCGAGTCTAGCTGGGCTGGTCGATAGTCAAGATGGCGGCGTTATCACCCCCTGAGTTCTCGCGACCAATTGGATTGGGTGGCAGCCAGTATGGCGGCTCTCGTCACCGATATCATCGCCAAGCTCGAGCACCTCCGCCCTGCAAAATTCTAATACTTTCTACGCATGGCCATCCTTGACTACAAATACTTCGTTTTTTAAAATCTATTTTTTAAAAGAATCTCATGTTTGTCTCTTTGTTTTACATGTATCCGTGTTACTATACAGATAAATACGTTATATATATTGTTGATTAATGTAGTTTAAGGATATAATTATTATTTCGAAAGGTTATTAGTAAAAGACGATATGCTATTAAAAAATAATAAGATTATTTTCATATAAGTAATTCGTTGAATGAGTAGAAATAATAAATTGTCAACAAAAATTGTAAATATTTTTTACTATATGAGACTTATTAATTATATTATCTTTGAAAAACCGATTTGTATACGTAATTTAATTATTTACAAAATATTAAGATCAAGTATCTATAATGAATTTAATCTCCGATAAAAATCTTACCAATCTTTGACTAAGTTGAAATTAACAAATATAACTATTTTTGGAACACAAATTTAAAACGCGAAATTGTCACTACGATAAATGAAATAAGATCCGGGCACCACAACTTAACTCGCTCCTTAACTAGAATCGAAATTTTTAATAATGCGAGCAGAGAACGTAATGACGAACGGCAAGACATTGATCACGTAATGTGGCAATGCCCTTTATATAATAATTAAATAAACCAAATTTATTAAAAAATCGAAATACAAATTCCTCTTTCATGCATTTACCACTCCATGAACCAACAAAATCAGTATATGTAAATTAACATATGAATATTTATAAGAATGTCAAATCAATATATATAAACAACTGTATATACCTTGTACTGCAATAACTGTATTATAATGTAAATCTATAAGTTACAATTGTTCACTATATTAATAATGCATATGTATGTATATTTGGCAAATAATCTCTTCCGCTAGAGATTACAATTGCTTAAATAAAAAAAATTACAAACATATCTAATTAATTAAAATTATAAAGAATAAAGGAATGGTTGTATCGTTTAATTTCTAGCGCTCCTCGTTCGTAAAATGATATAGTTTTAGTGAAAGTCCCGTAGACACTTGTGCATGGCCGTGAGAGTATTCGAGGTGGTATACGAGTACGAAGAGAGGCGTAAGTAGTGCAGCTCGACGCAGTGGCAGGTCCGACAAAATAAGAAAAAACGCGTCACGCTAAGACGATCAGAGACGCTAAGAGCCATGCAAAAGACACCCTAATAACCTAGAGAGAAGAAGCATAGAAGCTCGACTGGGTCGAGGACGCAAGCTCCCGTCGAGTCAAGGAGGCTTATAGACCCCGGGGCCCAAGACCAACAATGCCGGGGGCCCTCTGCCCTTGACACAATATTTTGACGGCTTCTCTTTGGATTATGAAGTCGACGAGGGAGTTTTACTTCCTCCCGGGGATAAAGATAAGGTGAAAGGACCTCCTACGGCATGAGACGTAGCGCGTGCCAAACTCGCTTTCTTTCTCGAGGGTGAAAATTAGCTTCGAACTCCGGTTGAGTGTAACTATAACTACCACCCGGGAGAGATTTCATTCGTTCCCGGAGAGTTTGTTGTGACGCGACGAGACGATGTTTTGTAAACCTGACTCGGTCGGAGTCGAACACTTTTTCTCGATAGGTGAAAGTTTACTCTTCATCACTCTCAGATCATAATTAAACAAGTTATTTCATTTTACACTAATATCATATTTCCACCTTTCACTTGCTATTTTTCATACAAACCTCGCAGGTTTTCTTTGCTTTACACTAACTTTTATTTATGACATTCGTATATATAATTCGTTTAACTTTGATTTTTAACCATTAAAACAATTACTAAAATGTTGTTTTTTCTATATATGTATATATATTATTTATACGTATGTAATCGAATGAAATAATTTATTCTAGACACACAATATTTACACATTCTCACACGCTAAGTAATGTATTAATGGTAGGTATATCAAACATTACAATTTGTCAAACTTTCATTTAAACACTATGTAGTAAAAATTGGTAATAAATAACCTGTGATAATTACGCTTTTTCACTCATTTTATTAGTACTCAATAAAATGACCACAACTTTAAAACATACGAATAATTTTTTCAACTATCCGCTAATGCGGGTGGCTATTTCCAGTTGCTTGTAATTTGCACCTGATTTCTGTTACAAGAAGTCCATCGAATTTATAAACATAAAAGTAATTTTATTATATATTTTCATGAATTATTTTTAATACAGACTTAATAACACATAACAGATTAAAGCTTACGTGATTATTGTAGATTCAACTTATGTTTACAAGCTAAAAATTATTATACGATTATATAAATATGGTTTTAAAATATCAGAGAAAGCATTTCACTCATAGGATAAAAATTATTACATTTTTTCGCCAATTTTAGAGCAGATAATTTGGAAAAATCATACGATGAGCCCGGACTCGCACATCATTTCACCAATTACTTAATTTTTTCAGACTTTAAAAGTAATAATTAAAAAAACCAAGTTTATTAAAAAATTGAGATACAAACATCCGAGTTTCCTCTTTCATGCATGTACCACTCCATGAACCAACAAAATCAGTATATGTAAATTAACATATGAATATTTATAAGAATGTCAAATCAATATATAAACAACTGTATATACCTTGTACTGCAATAACTGTATTACTAATGTAAATCTATAAGTTACAATTGTTCACTATATTAATAATGCATATGTATGTATATTTGGCAAATAATCTCTTCCGTTAGAGATTACAATTGCTTAAATAAAAAAATAACAAACATATCTAATTAATTAAAATTATAAAGAATAAAGGAATGGTTGTATCGTTTAATTTCTAGCGCTCCTCGTTCGTAGAATGATATAGTTTTAGTGAAAGTCCCGTAGACACTTGTGCATGGCCGTGAGAGTATTCGAGGTGGTATACGAGTACGAAGAGAGGCGTAAGTAGTGCAGCTCGACGCAGTGGCAGGTCCGACAAAATAAGAAAAAACGCGTCACGCTAAGACGATCAGAGACGCTAAGAGCCATGCAAAAGACACCCTAATAACCTAGAGAGAAGAAGCATAGAAGCTCGACTGGGTCGAGGACGCAAGCTCCCGTCGAGTCAAGGAGGCTTATAGACCCCGGGGCCCAAGACCAACAATGCCGGGGGCCCTCTGCCCTTGACACAATATTTTGACGGCTTCTCTTTGGATTATGAAGTCGACGAGGGAGTTTTACTTCCTCCCGGGGATAAAGATAAGGTGAAAGGACCTCCTACGGCACTGAGACGTAGCGCGTGCCAAACTCGCTTTCTTTCTCGAGGGTGAAAATTAGCTTCGAACTCCGGTTGAGTGTAACTATAACTACCACCCGGGAGAGATTTCATTCGTTCCCGGAGAGTTTGTTGTGACGCGACGAGACGATGTTTTGTAAACCTGACTCGGTCGGAGTCGAACACTTTTTCTCGATAGGTGAAAGTTTACTCTTCACACTCTCAGATCATAATTAAACAAGTTATTTCATTTTACACTAATATCATATTTTCACCTTTCACTTGCTGATTTTTATACAAAAGTCACAGGTTTTCTTTGCTTTACACTAACTTTTATTTATGACATTCGTATATAATTCGTTTAACTTTGATTTTTAACCATTAAACAGTTAAGTAGTAGAATGTTCTATTTTCTATATATATATATTTATACGTATGTAATCGAATGAAATAATTATTCTAGACACACTAATATTTACACATTCTCACACGCTAAGTAATGTATAATGGTAGGTATATCAAACATTACAATTTGTCAACTTTCATTTAAACACTATGTAGTAAAAATTGGTAATAAATAACCTGTGATAATACGCTTTTTCACTCATTTTATTAGCACTTAATAAAATGACCACAACTTTAAAACATACGAATAATTTTTTTCAACTATCCGCTAATGCGGGTGGCTATTTACAAGTTGCGTTGTAATTTGCACCTGATTTCTGTTACAAGAAGTCCATCGAATTTATAACATAAAAGTAATTTTATTATATATTTTTCATGAATTATTTTTAATACAGACTTAATAACACATAACAGATTAAAGCTTACGTGATTATTGTAGATTCAACTTATGTTTACAAACTAGAAATTATTATACGATTATATAAATGGTTTTAAAATATCAGAGAAAGCATTTTACTCATAGGATAAAAATTATTACATTTTTTCGCCAATTTTAGAGTAGATAATTTGGAAAAATCATACGATGAGCCCGGACTCGCACATCATTTCACCAATTACTTAATTTTTTCAGACTTTAAAAGTAATAATTAAAAATAAAATACGGCGTTTCACGTACCATAAGTGTCTATATTAAATCATTATCTTATATTACCATTGAAATAATTTAATAAAATCAGGAAAATTTTAATATATACAAAGAAAAAAAGCATGAAATTGTTGTTGTTGTCAAATAAAGTGACTATTTCCAGGATGATTTTGGTGAAAAGTTTTATATACATTTTGAGAGTGAACGACGAATATTTATAGATGAATTACTGTCCTCACTGAAACTCGGGCAGCATCTTTCATACGCCGGAATAAACGCTTATTCTACGCTCATTTATTTAATCTATTTATCTCAAAAAATGATTCTTAGACCTAACTGTAGTTCTAAATGTGTCATGTAAAGTTTTTTAATTTTTAAGTAATTATTTTAAATACATTTTTTTAAATAGATAATGTAAATCCCTTAATTTGAGATCTACGAATTTCGTTAATTTTGTAAGCTATTATTACTACTGAAAAAAATGTAATATTTGTAATGTGAGCAAATTGCGCATGTATCCTAGTTTAAAATAATAAAAATAATAAATATTTAATTAACGGGATGTCGGACCCAAATTGTAGGGATCTGCATCTTTCAACATCAGAATTATGTTGGAAATATTGAATTAAAAATCTAAAAAAAATTATAGGGGTAATTTAAAACAAAAGCGAGGGTATGACGTTTCGATTTTTTAAGAAAAAATAAATTTGTTAATAATAATTGAATAAACAATTTTCGGTCGGTAATTATTAGTCAAAAAAGGAATAAATTTTAACCCCAAACATAGTAATTAAAATATTGATCTAATAATCTAGAAAAATTTGAGTATACTGTTTAAAACATGCCTAAGGGCATGACGTTCAGGATTTTTTAAAAATATTATTCTTTTGTTTATAAAAATATATTATAAATGACCATTGTCTGAGTCCGACATCCCCTTAAACATTAAGAAGGTCAATGTTTATCTTTGAATTTTGATAGGTTGATGAAATCGGAGTAAATTTATAATATATTTGATTGCGAAAGCAACAGCCTATTATATTCAACATTTATTTATAATATATTACACACAACTATTAGTTGATTTCTAAAAACTTTAGTTTTGAAACTAAGTATATAGATTTATTCTTTTCTTTGTGTTAAATTGGCCAAATTTAGTTTGGCATTTTCGATACCAAAAATATGTATGATGCTACGTAAACTATTTAACTAGTGAAAATGGGCAAAATTGATATTTTTCACTTTTGTTCACATACTGGCAATACAAAATCTGTTTTATTTCTGTACTAGGATAAAACGTGTTACTATACCGAAAGGAAATTGTTTGAAACTTTACATTTGTGCATGAGAAAATCTTTAGGAATTAGGTTGGTCTTTCCGAGACTAATTGAAAATTTGAGCGTTCGTTATATAGAAAATGAGCCACGTTCCCAGTCAAAGTCGTGTGCCACGTCCTTGGGAGTCCTGTGCACGGCAGGAACCTCGTGGCCCCATTATCCATGTCTCTCGCTGTGTGTCCCAGTGTCCTAGAAAAACATAAATCTCGGCCTTCTCTCTCTCGGTCCATCGTCAATATTTCCAAAATATTTAGTAAGACCTCCCGTGGTTTCGGCACGCGCCACCGCTCTCTTGCCTCGCGTCTACGTGTAGATGTGTATACGTATATATATATATATATATATATATAGATACACGCGGAGAGTGAGAGAAAGATAGATACGCGGGGACTTTTCTTCCCGAAGACGACCTTGACACGAAGCCCAAGTCCTTCTGGTATGACGCTTCCGTAGCTGCTACTCGATTCGCCGAGCTTCGAAAGTTTTATTGAGACATAAATAATCGTCAAGGGAGACTTTACGGCTCTCTGTCCGCGCCTCTTTTGTCGCAGCCTGCACCGACGGGCTTCCGAATTTTATTGGCTAATCCCGCGTCACGTTCACCTTTTCGCGTACATTTCAATCTTTCTTCTGCGCACATCCTTCTTCATCTTATTATTATTATATCACCTCGTGGATCATTTTGAGATTACGCGGTTACTTTGCGTGGGCGCTCGGAATATCTCGAATTCCAATTCGATATTGTTAGATTATTGGATGGTAACTGAATTTAAACATCCGATGTCAATAATTAACAACGACATCTTGGTCAAGGACTCTGCCAAAAGATATGCTTTTTTTAAATTGACGATTCAAACTATTGTCAACTTGATTAAGTATATGAAGCGCAAACTTAGTATATTCTTTTAAAAGATTACAATTTGTTTAAATTTTGACACTATTATTCACTCTATTTTATATTCTAATTATTTTTTAATAACTTGTCCATTACTGTTACTATGCTCTTCTATGTTCTACACTCTTCAACCTGTGAGTAAAGAAAACGTGTACTGTCTATAGCTTGAAATAACGTGTACATATATAAAAAAATACAGTAGCGAATTCATCGAGTAGCTGATGACGTTAAAATCGTTGAAAGCTGATTTTCCTCGATGACGAGAAAATATTGGGTTGTAAATCAAGTTTTAGTTTTTACAGCCTTCTTTTTTAGGTCAGTAGTAGTCAGTTAGCTTTCACCCTAGTCAAGGTAAGTAACCCTCGTAATATTATGTGTAATAATCCTGTCGGTGTGACATTATTTTACAATTGAACGAGTAGCAATTGCTTTATACGTCGACCTCTTTTAGTATCAAAATGCACAATTTTTCAAAAAATATCTTCAATAATTAGTAAGCATATTCTTTAATTCACGCCTTATTACACATAGATTAAAGTGATCGAAGTATCTTTGCTGCAAATCCAGTTTCCTCATAACTCAACATTCACTTTTTACAACTCTAAATTTACATGCATCTAAATATTCATATTATTATATATTATTTAAAGAGATGTAGTAGTCAAACTTTACCGAACGAGTCGATATCATTATTCTTCTTTTGATTTTATTGTATATATATCTATTATTTTATTTAATGTCTCTCTACGTTGCATTTCATACAAAAAATAACAATGCAATATTTGAATGAATATATTTTGAAATTTAGTACAATGATTAATAAAACTGATAAAATTTATCATACTTATTTTACCAGAATAACTTTTCCGTCTTAACGGGGTGTCATAGTCAATATTTATCCTCCCTACCTTACCGGCAATCGTGATTATTAGTAATAAATTTGTAAATAAAACAGTATGTGAAAAAAATAAGAGAAGTGGCGCCTTCGTTTATTAATAATCTAACTGTGTGCTGAATTTCAGATGAAAATTATATTACGTTTTTGAGAAAAGTCTTACCAAAAATCTGAACCTAACCTCAACGAGGTGAAAATATTTGATATTTTTGGTAAGACTTTTCTCGAAAACGCAATTATCTTTTAATCTAAAATTCACACATACTGTTCTACTTTTTTATTAATTAATCATCAAAAATTGAGTATAGAACCCCCTTAATTGACTCACAAGGGAAGTACATGGCCTCCGGGAAACGGATCTCATCCTAACTTTGGTATGTCTTTTATAATATAAAAATATGAACAAAGCCAAGTTATCTCTTGCCAATGGCCACTTTTACGGAAGTTATTCGACATCCAATAATAATAGCAGTAAAAAGTACTTCCAATTCGGTCGCTTATAACTCGAAAACAAATAAAGATAAAGAATCGAATCAAAAACCGGAAGAAAGTTGAGTTCAAGTAGATATGGTTTAAAAATAAGAAGCTCAAATTGCTTAATTTGAAGCAAAGTTATAAAGAAAATAAGAAATTGAAGATTATTAAGCCAAAATTTAATATGAAAAATTTATTGTTTCTTTTGGCTTAATAATCTTCAATTTCTTATTTTCTTTATAACTTTGCTTCAAATTAAGCAATTTGAGCTTCTTTTTTTTAACCATACCTACTTGAACTCAACTTTCTTCCGGTTTTTGGTTCGATTGTTTATCTTTATTTGTTTTCGAGTTTCGAGTTATAAGCGACCGAATTGGAAGTATTTTTACTGCTATTATTATTGGATGTCGAATAACTTCCGTAAAAGTGGCCATTGGCAAGAGATAACTTGGCTTTGTTCATATTTTTATATTATAAAAGGCATACCAAAGTTAGGATGAGATCCGTTTCCCGGAGGTCATGTACTCCCCTTGTCAGTCGGTAATAATTGTATATGATTTCCAAATATATAAACTTTATTCTGTTAAATAATTTATTTATTAACAATATTTTTTAAATTTGAAAAGATAATTTATCAATTTTTTGAGTACCTGGTAGATTTTTTTTATTTAAATAAAGAAAAATGAAAAATGAAATAAAGGAAATTGCCGAGTTTCTAATCAACTTGTTAATCAAATGGGAAGATTTTTAGTTAATATTTATAAATATAATAAAATGTCTAAATAATTTTAACAATTAATGAAGAGAATATGTTACAAATGTACGTGAAACTAAGTTTTAAAAATAAGAAATATTAATGACAAATTAACAATTGAATTTTTTTTATAACGTATTAGAAAATAATGAAGATTTTAAAACCAGGTTGATAAACCAAATTGATAAATTATCCTTTGAAATTTTGGAAAATAAAAATGGAGTAAGAAAGATAAGTATTTTACACTATTAATTGTATATATATGTTCTGCAAATAAATTAAAATATACTTAAAATTATTTTGATCAATTAACACTAAATTATTATCACCACTGTACGTATACTTACATTGAACTTATTAAACATTGATTATTAAATTTACCAACATAATAAATGAAATGTCGATAATTTGTCAAAAAGTTAAACACTTGAAATTTCTAGCGAAATAGTTAAAGTGTCAAGGCAACGACAAGCACATCGGGTACCGAGCTAGAGAAACATCGAGTAACAGCGCTTGACGTTGCTGTATACCGACTCCTTTCGTAAAAGGCTTTCCTCTTGTGTGTCTTCTCAGAAGGACCAACGAGGAATAATGGCACTGGGTCATCTTGACTCTAAATCATCATAATTTATTCCATACCCTATTTGAGTGCGCCTTCAACTTTTGAGTTGCACCTTGCTAATTTTGCCAATGCGTCAACGGGTAGTGTTCGGTTTACCAAACTTTATGCTTTTTATAGGTTCACACAACCCTATCAGTGTTCACAAAGATTTCTATACAGATGCCACATTTTATGATGCGGTTTTTATACAATTGAACCATTATACGACGCCACACTAGAACAAGATTATATTTTTATTTGTTGTATCATTTTTATGATTTTGCTTAATACTCTAAGTAAAAATCAATCACTTTGATAACAAAATAATAGAATGTATAATACATTATGAAATAATTTGCCACTAATTTATAATTCCCAAAACACATATATCATGTATACTAGTGTCTATATATTATTATGTACATCAACGCATATTATCAACAAAATTGTATCATACCAAATAAATATGACTGCTATTATTTTTACATTTTCTTACCATTTTAAAGGTATCCGCATTTTCAGTAAGAATATTTGATACGTATATTAATAAATCGTATATACAAGATAAAAAAAAATTAAAAAGATTAAAATAAAGAAAAACTAAGCGAAATAAAATTTGCGTCTCCTGATCGGCAATAATGTCCGTAAAAATTGTACACCCTGGGTAAAAGAGAAAGTTCGACAACTCGGAAGTTTTTTCGCATGTCCGTGTTTAATACCTCTGTTATAAGTTATAAGAAGTTGCAAGGAGCCAAAACCTCGCGCGAGTTAGGTAACGCGTAGTAACCCTCGTTAACGTTCGTGCATAGCCTTGGCTCAAGGTTACAAAGCACGCGAGAAAAATTCAGAAGGGACCAGAGAACCTTCTTCTACTCTCTCTCTCTCTCTCTCTTCCTCCTTCTCTCTTGGTTTGCGCGGGTAAGCTACCGTGCTTCCAAATTTTCGATGATTTACGGGGTATACCTTCGAGTTATGTACACAAAGCATAAGGTAGCCTCGTAAAATAATAAACCATCTATTAGAGGGTATATACTCTTTCTACCTTTCCTTACATATACTCAACTAAACGCGATAGAAGCTGCTGCCGCTGCTGCTGCTGCTGCTGCTGCTGCTGCTACGAGATTGCGCGGCTTTCACGTTATTTATAACGGGCGTTGCTAATTCGCCAACGTGACGAGCGGGGTGAACTCTCCCTTTCTATCTCTCTCACTCTCTTTCCGCATATTATATATTAGCATCTCGAGCAAATTGGAAGTGCACTCGGATAGGCTTGGTAATGCGACCGCGCGGCCAATTTTGAGCTCTCGTTTTTCCGGTATATATAGCGATGACGTATTTATTGGGTCTGTTAGTGATCCTGGGTTTGTTCTATTGTATATACTCCTTTCTGATAATAATCCCATATATATCATTTAATCGACGTAACTCTTTTCAAATGATTATTACTTATTGCGGTTTCTTGAGTCTTTAAATTATTAAATCAATTGAGTTTATACTTTAATCATTACTTATTTATGGTATAAAAGGAAGAAAAATTGTAAGTTTGTCAAAATAATTAATGCAAAAGTGTAAATTTGGATTTACTTATTTTTTGCAGTGAATGAATTAAGGGGGTGTCATACTCAATTAACAATGTAAATTTTGCGCCACAAAATAGCAGACGAAAAAACAACTGATTTACTTATAACAATTAATAAAACAAATGTACGCAAAATCAAGAGTTAGTTGCCCTCTGTTGTGTAATTACCTATCATTTTACAAAGTTTCAAGCTTTATAACATTATGTCGCCGAGAAAACCTTGAAAAATATAAGAAAATTGCATTTTTCAAGGTTTTTCATCGCACATAATGTTATAAAACTTGAAACTTTGTAAAATGATAGATAATTACAGAACGGAGGGCAACTAACTCTTGATTTGCATAAATTTATTATTATTAAATGCCTTATAAGTAGATTAGTTGATTTTCGTCTGCTATTTTGTGGCGCGAAATTTGAATTGTTGAATTGAATTGAGTGTGGCACTCCCTTAAGTTTACGATAAGTAGTATGAATAATTCAATTTTTTATAACAATGATGTATTATTATATAAAATTAATATAGTCCCAAAATCAAGACTTACATAAATGAATTCTGCGTAATTAATTGAATTCATTGCAAACATTGTAAAATCTAATAGAATTACAGGCGTAATTTCAAAAAAGATAATATTTTTAATTCGAATTGTAACTAAAAATCTCGTAATTGTATAGATTACATAAATATCGATAATCCATCCATAATCTAGACAGAATATCTCTTAAAAGCATAATATTTAATCAATCGTCGTGTAGCTTTCTACAACAAAGCTCGAGGTTAAACAAGAAAACCGATCGAGGTACATCTATTGCGCGTAACGCGACTAACAAATTAATCCCTTGTAATAAAAAAAATGTTCGATCTCCCAGTAATCTCGCTAAAAAGTCGGTCGACTCTTTTAATAAGAGACTTTGAACGTAATAAATGGGAAAGTTGACCTGCCAATCAAGCCCTTGTGTGTAAAGCGATACGCGTATATATATATATACCTTCAATCTAAAGGTTGGTTTTGCGTCTGCGCGGGTTAACAACGCGCGTGGAACGATAATTTATTTGGTCGGCCAGTGGATTTACGGTGTCCGATATTGGATAATGAATCAGGTCTCCCTGATGGAATTAACTCGACCGAACCCGAGATCGCGTCTTTAACCTATACGCGGCCATATTCGCACCTTTATTACGCCAAGACTGCCAAAACGGTGCAACGGCCTGCTCTATCTATGTCTATATAGATTCGCATGCGAACCTTTTACGGCCTTGCTTATACGTCTTTGTATGGGATCTACTTCGATTTCGGACCCGCGTCGCATTGACGCGCAAGATAACGGCCGATGGATTCCTGGTTACGTTATATTGCCGGTAGATCGAATTGATTTTGTGGCTTCGCCCGTCGGCTACGACTATACCGAATTAAGTGTCTAATATTTATTAAACTCCGTCTGCCAATCTCGGTGAAAAAAGGACACCCACGTATCATACTTTTACATTGTAAATTAATGTTTAATTATCAAGCGAACGACAATCTATTTCACAAAGTTCAAATGAACGTCAATAATTATTTTTTCTATTTTATATAGTATTCCTCAACATAATTTACGAGATATTTTAATTTAAAATTAACGTAGATTATAGAAATATGTTTATAAGGCAATATTTATTAAACGCATGATTTAAAATTATGTAGATAAGAATATTTCGACAAAAGTATATATAAGCAGAACTAATTCGTTCGAAAGTTGTAAGCTTCTAAAAATGCCCTCCCGTAGCTACAAGACCAATTGTCAGACCGTTAGAAAAAAAGCTCCGCAAAAAAACTGTTTGAGTCTACACACCGGATTAACCGGTGAAAAAAGGGTTGGCGGAGAAAGTGTCCCGTAAGTTTCCTCGTCATAAACCGATGAAAACTTCTTAAGCCCATTTCCCCCTATTAAAGCGCGAGAGAACGAAGAAAGGTACTATGTATATATAACGTTAATGGAGAAAGAGAAATTTCTTCGGGAAAGGCAACCCGGAAATAACCAGTTCAGTACAAAAAAGGTACGAGACATCGAGTTAACTCGATCTCTTTCCTCTTAGCTTGCATTTGCGTCGACTTACGGGATTGTCGTCCGATGTTACTGTAAGGATTGCACGTAGGGCTTGGATAATAAACCAAAATAAAACCATTCCGAAATTTACAGCCCACGCTTAGGAGACGTTTTCACCAAACTAAACGGTCTCGAAGTGGAGTTACTTTTTTCCATTGTATTGGACACGGCAGCGCACAGTGGCGAAAAAGTTTTCGGTGCCGTATTACTTTCCATTTGACTTGAACTTTCGCGACTGATAGATATTGACAATTAGTTTTTTACTATTTACTGAATTATAAACATTTTTACTTTTTTGGTTTTATTTAGAAAAGAAAAGGATACTCGCATCTTTTCCCTTAATAAGGCGGTTGGAGACTACTCGTTTGTGTTCGATTACCGTGAATTATCATGTTACAATTTTAAAATAGTAATATATGTACCCATACCTCGTTTAGTACGGTAAGCGCGAAATGTCGCGATCAGTTATGCTTAAGCGACATTATTCACCGAGGTCCTTGTCCGTTGTGCATAAATGCATAAACGCATAAACCCATCTTTGGGGGTTTCTGGCGGAATTTGTCGAAAAAATTTACGACAGCCCCCCCTGGTGTGGTCTTGACTGCTACCCGGTCGACAGTGAGCCGCGAGCTCCTCTCCTCCTTACAGTATTCTTCTCCGGTTGTCCATTTGCGGCCTAACTTGCCATGGCTATGTCTGGATGGAAGTTGTGTCCTCTCAATTTGCCCACCGAGCGGTTTTCTTAATGTGCGAGACGACGCAAACAAGGACGAACGGAGGTCTGCCGTTATTACCGCATGCGGTAGACCGAAACTTTTGGTTTTCCTCACCGAAAATGTTTTCCGTATACACGTCCTAGGTCTTTACTCATATTTTTTTATTCAACGCCATGGGGGTGGCCTGTCGACAAGGTCGCAACTATATATTATTCTTTTAGATGTGACGAATGTTTGGCTTTCCTTTTACTTGTTTATGGCTGATTTCGTTTTCTTATACATACGAATGTGCGGATCTCAAACCAATCTCTTAATCCTGTTGAGTAGCTGAGCCGATAGACTTTTTTAACGGAAAATAGTGAATGAAATATTACAAAAGATGATGTATAATGAATTAACGTATGATTTATTTTATTAAGTATAATAATTTATAAATATTTAAAACTAAACCATTGAAAAATACTTCTCTTCTTGGCATTGATTGCATTTTGTAATATTCTTTAATTATTTATTTTTTACTGTAGTATAAAGTTAAGTACTTTTAATAGTTTAAATAAAAAAATATAAACAGTGGTTTCGATTTTCACTAGAGCAAAACAATTTATTAATGTTTTATTTCATGAATCGTAATGTTTCAAATTAAATGTCACTAATGATAATAAAAATCTACTTATTTTGTTACCCTCCAATGCATTTATCTCAATTTATTCGAAAACCCTCAAATTTAAATAATTTACTACGAAAATACGTTTGCATAATTATTAATTAATTATATTTTATATATTCGAATTAAAATGATGCTTGAAATTAATGTACATAAACTATATCGAAAAATCTATGATTGCCATAAGAATAACACCTATTTAAGAATCAATCGCAGTTAGTTTCCCACCATTCGTAAACCATTGACATTGGTATATACCACATTCGGATATATCGAAACCCCATTTTCACCCCTCAGCATGATTCGGAATTAATTCCCATAACCAATCGACCTAGTTAATGTCGATATCGTTCGATAATGTTGTACGTATAGAGGTACCCGTGTACATCCCATTCGAGTATTTTATGATAAAGGAATTTTCACGGTATAATTCGATACGCGTGCCCAATTTGAAATTTGCGAGCGGCACTTTATTTATTATCGATGTTGCGCCTGTAAGTTTATTACACGCGCCAATTCGCGATGCTCGTAGGTATATACACGTATATATGTATTTATATGGGAAAATATTGTCGTACTCTGCTGATCAAATGCTCGATTAATTTTTTCGCGGCGAATTTTCCAATGTATATTAATACTTTTTTAATTATCGTAAATGATTCTTTTTATATTTCTAACTTGAATAATGTGAATGTTACATATGCTGATTGAAAACGAGGTATTAATACTTTTAAGATATTTCTATTTACTTTTCAATAATAGTTCACCTGAAAAAATGGGTAGATTAAGGTAGTTTGTGCACCTAAGAATTGAACAAATATTCGCTTTATATATTAAAAAGTTAAGAGAACTAAAAAAGTTATTTTTCAATGAAATAATATTTAATGTTATCGGGATTGAAAAATTTTTATATTCCAACATTTCAACGTGGAATTTCATATGCTCTTTCAGAATCCGGACGCAATATTCTACTAATACGTCAAGAAAATAAATATATTCAATGAAAATATAATTATTATATAATAATTAAAACACTCTTTTTCTAATATGGCAACAGGCAACGTACATATTCTACAAAAACCTCAGATAATTTTTTTCTCGGAATGTCACCAATTATTTAACAACAAAAATGTTTCAAAATTTGTCAAAGAGTTACTCTTTTAAAGCTTATAATATTATGGAAAATCAAAAACCATATCCTTTGCTGTAACATTGAAAAACATTCGGAAAAAAACGTCTTGTCGAAAATAGTTACGTTCTTTATGTTTAAGCTAGCTATACTTTTTTGAAGTTTCCTTAGGATTTACTAGAAAAAGCATAAAAATTTACGTTGAAATTTACAAAACAATATTTTTTCAATGTTATATAATATTTTTGCATGGGTATAATAATAATGACATTACAATTTATGCATATTATAATTAAACATATCGAAACTTATAAAAAAAAATTGAAAGATAAATTTAGGAGCTGTGCAAGATTTTCACAAACATATATTAAAACAATTTTGTATTATTTTTGCTCGGTCCACAAATTCAACTGTTTATTTTTTTTGGTAAAAACCCAATGACTTTAATCTTTATTAATATTATAAAATTTTTCACAGAAAAAATATTGCATTGCAGATTACCAATGTCTTTACTTTAATAAAGTCACAGACTAATAAAATCCAAATATATATATATATATATTTCTCCGTGTAAATATTCTAAAAATGTAACAATTTTTATAATTTTAGAATGTAATAGATTAGAGATATTTACTTTGGTTATTGGTTGTTATTTTGCACCGACCTATCGTAAACTTATATCATAATTAAAAAATACCAACATTATCACACATTATTTTATAACTGTTCTAATTGACTAAAAATGTTGAGACTTTAGACCGCATCGTTTCTTAGAAAATATAAATCTTTTAATACAAGTTTGTTGATTTACCACTGATCTCACATTTGGCCACTGAATTTTTTGCGTCTACCCTACTATAAAAATAGGTCGTCAAAATATTTACCCTTACAACTTCATATAGATCCTCGTAAAGCTATACAAAAAAAACGTAGCTGTTCGCCACACGAATATTTTTTCATAGCTTTGGAACAAAAAAAAATGGTTCGCGTTTCCGCCAAATCTGTGCCTTCCAACCGTATCGGACAAAATTTTGAATTTTTTCGAAAATCCCTCCAAGTCATAAAGACGACATTTTCTGAATGGGTGTATAAAATGACGGCAACGTCAAATCTCAAAGAGAGGCACACAACCCTGTGACCCAAAGCGGTACTCGGTCCTTTTTTTCTGGGTCACGATACAAGCGTTGCATGAACAAAAAACGATACAAAAACTAGAGCAAAAAATACCGAAACTTTGGAAGGGTTAAGGTAGCGAAGAAAAAAAGAGTAAGAAGGTTGGGAATAAGCTTTGGCGCGGTCGGTTTTTCTTTTAGAGAATAGAATGAAAAAATTCGGCTACTAGAAAGGGTTGACTCCTTTTAACGAATATTAACTGCTATACCCTTGTAAAGCTTAACCGTGCGCGATTTCCCGCCTGTGCTCATCTTTGAATTTCCTGAACGCTTGAAACGCGAGTCGGTCCATCTTTTTATGACCCAGAGGTCTTTATGACGGACGGGCTTTTTTCGCTCGTTTTGTCTAGGCTATTGAAGCGCAGTATTAGTCTAATTTAGTCGACACGAAATTCTAGATATTTAGTTTTTGATTTTTAATTAAAAACATTTTACATTTGTGTGGCGATGTCATTTTTAAATATGGCTTGTGCAATACCCAGACGGAAATATTATCTATACGAAAAAGTGAATAATCCTATTTTGCATAAAACTAGATTAAATTAAATAAATTTCTATGAAAATCTACATATACATTAATAACATAAAAAATAATAAATATATGTAGATTTATATATAGAACTATAAAACTACTTAGCGGACGATCACACGATTCGACATTTGTCTTATAGATTATGATGTAGATTCGTCAAAATAAATGTAAAAATAAAAAGGAAGTAAACAGATTATCGTTTTTGTTGTGATTGTTACAGTAAAATAAATCAATAATATATAGGTATTAGAATACTAATTTTAATGTCTTATAAAATTTTGTATCTATATGGAACTATATATGTATTATATCACTAGAATGTATGACGTTGTCGATTTTACTACATAAAACTAGATAGTTCGATATTAAAGTACATAGATCTATATTATTATTTTCCACCACAGTGTTGATTATTTTATTAGTTTATTTTGGATAAATAATCATAAATGTTTTTATTACAGGTGCAAAAATTTTCCATCATATACACAGTGTTTCGAACTAAAACGTATAATATATCAATTTAATTTCAAATGCATAATGTGATGCATAAGGTAATTTTTAAAACTTATTTTTTTACTTACCTTCAATCATACTTATACTGCAAATTGATAATTTATTAAGGCTAATAATTGATGATTCATATATAGTCGACCACGACAATTTTTTAATTATCTTTGTATAATAAATTGTTATAAAGTGGAAAATCTAGAGAAAAACTACTGAAACAATAATAATATTTATAAATATTGTCAAAGTAATATTCAGTAAAATATAGCTCGATGCATAATAGTGACAAATTATATTCGTCACATGATAAATCGAAAAAAATCGCAGTGCGCATCAATCACGTCGATTGAAAATGCATCGTAAATACAGGAAAGAAAAATTACTCGTCTACAGTCGAGTTGAAAATATTCAGCCATGTTTGCTCTGACTCCCCCCCTATCGAATATATCGGGGGTTCGGACTCCAGTCTAACAGCGTTTCTCCTTCTCTTGCGCGTAAAGGAGAATCGCGCAACGGGAGGCATGCCACGCAGGAAAACTCGAACCCTTACTCCTACTCTCTTGAACGGTCGGAGCATAGTTTTGACTTTTCAATTAGCCACAGACTCGCCTTCACCCAAATATTGTGCCCGTTCTTAGTTCGTCACGCTCCCATCGCGCCTCCTAAGATCCTTTCCGCGATTTCGCATACAATAGGAATAGAGCCAACAGCGAAACTGGTATACCTATATTCGTTTCGGTCACGCGGAACTTGGTTATTATATACATCCCTCAATTTTGCACAGTGAAATCTACTGTATACCTATATATATGTATACGTGTACACCGTGTTCATTAGATACGATACGCACTACCGATTCGAATTTCTGTTGATGTTTTTATCTTCTTCTACGGATTTTTGAGTGTACATAATGCGTTTGTTATGCTTTCGAGACAATTTTCTTTTTTCAAACCTACAAGGTTTTCTTGCGTTCTTTATCATGCACTATATGGAAAAGTCTCAAGAGACAATTTTTCACTTAACGGGGTGCCATAGTCAATATTTATCTTCTCTGCCCTACCAAAAAAGCGATAATTGTCAATAAGCCTGTAAATGAAACAATATGTGAAAAAATAAGAGAAGATATTCTTCGTTTTTCAATAATCTAACTGCATGCTGAATATCAAACTGAAATGTTATTGCGTTTTCGAGATATTAATAATTGGCACGTAGCTTCCTCAAATTAACATGTCGATCCTATATATAATATATTACTGAAATATAATAATATTTAATTATTTAAAACAAAATGTTATTACACTTTGAAATATATTCTTTTATGATTTAAACTTATGTAGCTAATAATTTACATCAACTGGCATAGAAAATTTTAGATGGTATCGACTAAAATTTTTTTATTAATGTTATAAGATTCATACTATAAGATATTTTAAAAATATTTTCTACAAAAATATTAATAGTTCCACATTAGACTATTTTATAAGTAAACAAAATTTTAATTAAAATTACATTTCAGATTATAATTTTTTTTCTCAAAAACTAATCCATGATTGTTTTTGAAATTTTAGCATTATAATGCTTTTTTCAACATATTTGATCAATTATTTTCATAGATATGAGCAATCAAACATTTTGTACAAAAAAATAATTCTTAATAACTTACTAAAAATATATAATGCTTTATAACTTAGGTAATAGATATTTTGAGCTAAAAATAATAGGGATCAAAACTACCAAAAAGACTATTATTTCCCAAAATTTCAAGTGCATTGAATGTTAAAGTACATCAATTTTTTTACATTTTTATTTTTTAAATCCTAACTAGTCGATATAATTACTTGAAATTTTTACAGTTTATGACCATTATAAGGTTCCTTTATCATAAATTTCTTCAGTACATTGGACTGATTAATTTACAAAATATAAAATATTTTAAAAAATCGTTGTTTTAAATAATAAAAAACTAATAAAGATAATTAGTCAATCCAAAGTCGAGCGGATAGATTTTTTATTTCTTTATAAAGTACATTTTGTCCGATTAACAAAAATTAATATTATCAAGATTTTTGAAAAATTACTTTTTTAAAAATCGAAAATTGTCTTTAAAACAATAACTATTTAAAAAATAACGAAAGTCTTTTCTGAAATTCGGATAATAAAAAGTAAACTACAAAAGCAAGCTTAGCGATATTGATCGAGTACACTGAGAACAAAATGTCTTTAACACAAATGCGGTGCATTAACTATTAAGATGTACGACTTTATATGCGGTTAAATGAATACTACTTAATAATTAAAGAATAATCATTTAAATATAATACTCTAAAGGAAATTCGTATGTCTTAATAGTTAATGCACCATTTTTTCGCTTGCCGTATATATACATATATATATAGTTTTGCGCACCGAAAGGTTATATTCTCGATAGATGCATACAGCAAAAATACAAAAAAGCAGAAGTACATAATGATTAAAATTATCTTAATTTAGATGTTTATTTATAAGAATACTAAGTCATTACTATTTTAGTTTTAAATACATAAATATGTACTTATACATTTATGCATACATATATATAAATTTCATTTTTGTCCAAACTGATACGTATTAACTATTAAGAAATATTCTATTAGAAGAAATGATTTATCGTATAGTAATTAATGCATACATTTCTTCATATCAAATAAATTTTTATTTAAAATTACATTTCAGATTATAATTTTTTTCTCAAAAACTAATCCATGATTGTTTTTGAAATTTTAGCATTATAATGCTTTTTTCAACATATTTGATCAATTATTTTCATAGATATGAGCAATCAAACATTTTGTACAAAAAATAATTCTTAATAACTTACTAAAAATATATAATGCTTTATAACTTAGGTAATAGATATTTTGAGCTAAAAATAATAGGGATCAAAACTACCAAAAAGACTATTATTTCCCAAAATTTCAAGTGCATTGAATGTTAAAGTACATCAATTTTTTTACATTTTTATTTTTTAAATCCTAACTAGTCGATATAATTACTTGAAATTTTTACAGTTTATGACCATTATAAGGTTCCTTTATCATAAATTTCTTCAGTACATTGGACTGATTAATTTACAAAATATAAAATATTTAAAAAAATCGTTGTTTTAAATAATAAAAAACTAATAAAGATAATTAGTCAATCCAAAAACGAGCGGATAGATTTTTTATTTCTTTATAAAGTACATTTTGTCCGATTAACAAAAATTAATATTATCAAGATTTTTGAAAAATTACTTTTTTAAAAATCGAAAATTGTCTTTAAAACAATAACTATTTAAAAAATAACGAAAGTCTTTTCTGAAATTCGGATAATAAAAAGTAAACTACAAAAGCAAGCTTAGCGATATTGATCGAGTAGTTTAGAAAATATTTCGGTATACACACACACACACACATATCTCTACAGACATTTTTAAAAACTCTTGATACTGACTTGATAAAACATAGCTATAATATGTTTTTAGCGAGTCGAAAAATTTTACTATTACAAAGCATCCTATACGAGGAAACAATAATAATTTATTTCACTAAAATTTTCCTCTTTGTTTTGTACTGAAGGACAGTTTTCTCGTGATTTGTACCGAAATTTTAATTGTTCGGGTTTTATAATTATAATGTCCAATCTGTACGTTTTCTATATAGCTTTTATTGGTTTTTATAGTATTGTTACTATATTATGGTATAGTTTCAATTACGGGGACTATGAAAAATTTTGAATTCATCTAAGTTAAGTTTAGAGAAATATATTTAAATAAATAATATTTAATTGAATTAAATAAAAATTTTTTTCATTCGCAAAATTTGTATTTATTTCAATCATTTAAAATATATTTAATTTCATTTATATACCAATATATGTAGTATTAAAATTTTTACATGTTTTCTAAAATTCTAATAATTTTAAGACAGTATTATTGAATTGCCCGAACCCAAATTTTGGTGTTTGAACGTATTGAAAGTATCCATTATTACCACAAAATTTTTTAAAAAATATACCCCTCACCCCTTGTAAATAGAAGCAATCGACAGCACTTTCAATGGCATTATCACACCCATCATAAACTCCAAAAATTAACACGTCGCTGTAAATTTTCCATTTTGATGCTACCATACGTATATCTTCCTACTAGATCTTCACAAGAAAAGAAAAAAAAAAAATGTTGCGCTCGGATCCTGATGTTCTCAGCTGAACGAATCATCGAACAATCGTTGGGCAATAAACACGACTTTGAATCCTGGTACGCAACGAATTGCTTTTTCACGCCGACGTTGGCCACGGGAAAATATTTTTAGATACTCGCGTTAGTTCCGGCACTTCGTCCCGCAGCCGGGAAAATCTTAGGTATGAACCAATCGTCGACACGCGAAAATCGTCCAGTGGTCGGCTTCCGAAAAACGGGACCACCCGATGTAGACGTTTGGCTGTTTAAACGACGGGCGGTCTATGGAGACGCAACCGAAGATTGTCAAAATTTTCTTTTTCCTCTGCAAGACAAACTCGCGCACGCTTTAATTAATTCTCTTGTGCGTGCGCATGTTTTTATGGCTCTTCAAAGAGAACGCCGAATATCCGAGCTTCTCACTTTGCGCTTGAGCGTTTTGTTTTGCCAATATATGTGTACACTTTTATTTTGTTTCCTATCGCTTTGTATAAATACGTCGATAAAATAATGATAATATTTTATTTGAAATCCTGTGTACGGAATCTATTAATTTAACGTACATTTATATCATTTTATTTCTGTAGACTGAGATTAATAACTTCGATAAAGAAAACGTATAGATTGAAATCAACGTATATCAATGCAATTATGTTCAATATATGATAAGTTTGGTATATAATATAGATACTATTATTACCTCTAAATCAAACTTTTTTATTAGCGAGCTAATTAATTGTGGTTATATTTAAGCATTGAGACCATCAAACAAGATGGATAGGTATACTCGTGTACTACACTTTGGATCTGTAAATTATACTGTATATTAATTAGATTTATACTTTATGTCCATGGATTAAAAACAATGTATTTCAAGAAATAATAGAATTGAATAAATCATTTTATAAATAAATAAAAATGTCATTAAAATTGATGAGTATTTTTTAACGCACTTGATTAATTATTAATATTTATACGAAGGTATATACTTAAAAATTGTATGGCGATCGCGCATTGTCCTTATGCTACTTAAAATCGACAATTAAAAGTAATAAATTTAATTTGTTGACGTCGTGATAAAAAAATGTTTTCCGCCTTTTACAACCAATTATCTGGTTAGATATAATAGGTAAAGAAATAAATAGAATATTTAACCATTCATTTGATTATCACGGAAGGAATAATTATAAACGTTAGACGAGATATATAGTAAATTCGGCATGCAAGTAAAAGTCCCATTAAGTAAACTAAGACATATTACTCGAATCCATCTCTTGAGAAACTATTCGCGTATACATGTGGATATAATTCTTATCAGTAAGCTCCCTTGCAATTACCCCCGCTAACAAGATCAATCAAACTGATTACCATCACCCATGCACTCCGGGAAAATTCCGGAAAAATCCGTGCCGACTCATGTTCTCTCCCATAACGAAAGGCATTTAATTCGGCTCGCGAAAATTCGAGGATCCCTATGGTATATATACATATAGGCGTATGTGTAGCGACATATCCGAGTCTCTCTCTATAGATCGAGTGTAGATCGCAAACCCATGGGCTCACGTATGTGCGTCTATATAATGGGCTCACAGATAAGATAAATAATTCGGTCGATCAAGCTCCGATTTGGTACGTGTTGGACGAGGGCTCCCAGCTATTATAGAGACGGCCGTCGGTATATACGACGTATATAAACGGGATGGAGTGTGACGCGTGCGCGCTCTCGCGCGATCCGTTGGGGTGCCATATAATTTTCCGTATATATATATCTATATACCATACAGCTAGGCGCCTCTCTCGCACATCCCTTTCTACCTCTATATATACGAGATACGAGGGTATGATTCTTGTATCAGGGGCTTAAATTGGATATTAATATTTCATAAACTCGACGATCGAGTGACGCTCTCTCTATATATCCCGGCGGAAGCGATGCCGAAAGTTTTACAAGCGATTTTATCATCGACCCATAGGGCTTCTATCTATACATGTATACGCGCATATACACATTTATATATCTATATCGCAAATGCTTTTCATGGAATTTATTACACGCGTGGGTATATCGACTTTTACTCGGGACCACCTATCCCTACGTGCACTACACGCATTACAACTCTTAACTTACCTATTTTATTCCTTCTTTTTATTCAATCAGTTGTTTGCGTCTCATCCGTCAAAACGTTACCGCGCATTAGCGCCCATACATTTCGAACAATGGCTGTATCACGAGGTGTACTATTATTTTTCGCAATCGTATATATCGTATGTAGTACTGCTATTTTTAAGTATGTAATGTATTTTTAACCTCAATATATTTATGTTATACATCTATAAAGAAATAATTTGCAGAAAAATGAATCCGATTATAGCAATTAAACATTTACCACGTTTTAAATTCTTTTATTTTTATTTATTATACAAATTAATATATTATGACAATATACAGAGTAGTCAGTATTAGAAATTGAAAGAAACGTATAAAAATTGATAAAAAATATCTAGAAGTAAACTATAAAATAGTTATTCCAAATTTCGTATTTAAAATGCTTAGATTTCTACTAGGGATGTTCTATCTATTTTGTCCTAATATTTTTTAATGCATATTCTATAAATTCTATAAAATTTAAGTGCAAGAAATTGTTATTGTTGTATTTCAATAAATAATTCAATCACGATTATTAAACGTTTCCAATAAATAATATTTTTTAATGCTTTTAATCGCTATCATTATTTGGATAAATGTGTTGGATTTGGATAAGACTGTACGACATTTATTTAAATAAAAAAAGTTTAAATGTAAATCAAAATGCGGTATTTTAGTAATTTATGTATTCAATCATTGAATCATTTTTTGACTACTTTTATATTGATTTTCATCATAAGTATCCATAAAAACTGGCAATAAACCGTAAAATATAAAAATTAACTTTTTCATCACCGTACGACTTTTCTGTGTGTGCTGAAATGCAGTCGTTAATAGAGCCCGAGGGCAAAAGTCAACGTGTATAAATAGTAATAAAAAAAGTCATACAAAACGTATAATTAAGTTGTATTTTTTTTCTCCGTCGCGTATTAAAAAAGTCAAGCAACCGTTTGTGTATACGAGTAACTTTGGTAAATATGTGTATATATAAAATGGTAAAAGCGAAAATCCAACGTGGCCTTGTAAAATGTATACAATTTCGTTTTTCTAACAGATCATTACAAAGATTTTTTAGACTCATCTATGAGCGTATAGAGCATAAAAAATTATTTCACGAAAAAGATGACTCCTCGAAGACCTTTTTAACTGTGCGATATTTTGTTTTACAATCTTGGAGTGAAATTTCGAACCTTATGATTTTTTCGATGATTTTTTTACACCACTAGGACAAAACAACTCATTTGGTATTTATGACAGTAGATTAGTATTTTTTTCCTAGACCGTCGAGTCTATCGAGCATCGCGTTGAGGTATATAATTCGACTTGTAGTTTACGAGATTTCGAAGGAGTTTATGATTTTATGAGTTTCGACGACCGCTGCCGCCGCCGACGGTCGAACCTTACCGAGTTTTTCGGGTTGTACAGCTGCATTGGCTAGTGCATTGAATATTTTTTTGAACTACGACCGTAAAATGTAATTCACAATCGCCTTGAATTTGTTGTAAACTTTATTTAATTTATTTCACACATTTTCAATAAAACATTGAAAAAAATATTAAAAACGATTTCTACATCGCGAGAAAACTTAAAAAAACGTACTCAATCCTTCCGGATGAAATAATAATTGTGAAGCAAATGATTCTATTGCGATGTATAAGGACGAGAGTCAACAAGGAGTTTACCACGGTAAATAAAGTCGAACGACTCAATCGTTGATAAATCAGTTTCCGTTTGTGTACACGTTATACCTATACGTATATATCCATACTGTCATTAATCGGCGGGGGTATACGTAGTCACTCACACTGACGCACACGCATATATCATCCCTCGTTCACTTTCGCATGAGGAGAGTTAATTGGTCCGTATAACACACGAGGCCGAAATATCTCCGGGTATCGGTGCAGCACGTCGCTATATATACGTAAGCCTATTTATGTGTTGTTAATGCGCCCCATGTGTTCACGCGGGTTTCGTATATACGAAAAACACATCGCCCGGCATTATACATTTGGCCCGTTCCTTTAATACTTGTCTTGTCTCTCTTTTCGGTAGGGGAGGCGAGGCAACATCGTATAAACGCCGCCGGGATTTATACGGGATTACGTGGATTCTGCCGAGAGGAGCCTCGGAGTCGTTAATAATACTGACGCGCGAGCGAGACGGATATAAACGGATTCGCAAATTGAATCAAACCCAGGGGTATATAAGGAAATTTTCGGAATTAAGAGGGCGTTATGCTTTCTACTCGATGGATCTATGTTTATTTTATACTACGATCTATTAGCACTTTTCATTTTACATCTCTGTGTGCAGTGCATATTTTTGTTGCCCTTCGTTTTATACACTTTTATTCTCCGACTTTACTAAGTACGTGTATAATATTACTTAACGATTGACGATTCTTCAGACTCGTTTCTTAAACTATTGGAATTCAAAGTTTATACGTTTAAACCCAATTTGTCTATTTTCTCTACATTGTCTTCCATACAGTAAACATTTATATATAAGTATAAAATATTATGTTGAAAGAGCCCAGTCAACTAATTTCATATAATATTAATATTATGTTAAAAGTTTACAGTGTAGAATTAAAAAAAAAGGATAAATAGTTAATTAATATTATTGAAGAAGTGAAACGTTAATATCTATTGAAAGACCAGTTATTATGATAATCATTTTCATAATAATAATACCAATAAGTAACGACTACTAGATTGAATAAAAAAAAATATTAATATTAAGATTTTTAGTATCGTAATATAGTAGAGGTGTATAGGTAAATGCATTGACAAGTCATAAAATAAATTTAATTTTTCATCTGTATGTTTTTATTTTTCTTTGAATATTTCATTTCTCGCAGGCACGACTTTATACAGAGACATTTATATATAATATAACATATAGTAGCTACGTTTAATCACGCTACCACAATTTTCAAATTTGCAGTTTACGAGATAATGATGTAATGTATATATATAGATTTATATGCATAGTATCGATTAAGATAATTAACGGAAGAAGATTCCTCTTCGCAATTATCGTGCTTGCGGACATGGTCCTAAAATAAATACACATCGGTTCCTTCGTCTTATATACGCCGCTCGGTCGTACGCGCACACAAGCATACGTCACTCACGATTACAATAGATACACACTCGAAGCGTCTCGCTCAGCGAAATTACATCGATATTTATTTACCTATGTATATATAATATATACCGAGGAACTTTGCACGCGTCCCATTTAAATTATTTACAATCGGTTTTTCATATTTACAATTAACGCGGGGGCAGTGAGGTTATCAACTGGTCGCGACTATATACACAATTCGCTAAAACTGTACAGCTAATGATAATGATGACAATAATAATAATAATAATAATAATATCAATAATATCAATAATAATGACAATGGTGAATAATTAATAAACGGTTAATGTTGCATTTACGCTTTCTCGGAGATGTCATTTTTGTATGGCTGGAAGAGCTTGGGCGCTTCTATTTTGGTAGTTTTGGTTACCAAATTCGTTTGGCTCGACGTGTAATTGGAAAATACCGTTTTGCTCTCGAAAGCGCTTTGGGTTGGTTGTAGCCCAGCTGCGGCGAGTGCCAAGCCAGCGGGTAACTTGATGGGCGATCCAGTTTTCTCGACTGTTGGTTGAGCGTGTTGGTGAATGTTATTGTTGTTGTTGTTGTTGTTGTTGGTACAGTCGCAATCGCTCGACGAGGCATCCGAATGCGCGGGACTGAGTTGCGGCACCATCGAGTTTGATCGGTAAGACGGTGGGCTCGCGGTGCTTACTTGGGGCACGTAACCCGGTGGAACGGTCGGCACTACTAAATCTGGCAAGTGCATCGATGGCATCGGTGCGTGATGAGCCGTCGGTGTCATCATGTGAGGGTAGCCTGGCGCTGGAGTTTGTGGATGCGGTCTGTGGAGTCCACCCGACGTTGGCATACCGTACGGCGAGTAACGAGCGTAGTAAGCCGCCGCGGCGTTGTAGTTCGGCACTACTTCCGGTAAACGTTGATGTCCGAAGTAACCGGCCGCGGGTACGCTCGCTGACGCTGCGGCGATTATTACGTTTGCTAGTGCCGGATCTGCGTAGAACGGGTACGGCCAGACCATAGCCATCCGTTGACGCTTGTCTTTCATGCGTCGGTTTTGGAACCATACCTGCAATCACCATTCGTTTTATTATTACTCCAGTTAATAATCTTTATTTTTATTTTATTTAAATAATTCAAGCGGTCAGTTTATGTTTAATAAAAAAAATATTAAAAACATATTCTCACACAAAAGTTATTTTGATGCAAAGTTGACCAAATAAGTAATCGTTAATATTAAACGACAATTACCTTGATAGTGGATTCTGGAAGGTTGAGCTGAGCAGCTAGTTCGCACCTCCTTGGCCTGCTAACGTAATTTTCCTTAACGAACTCTTTTTCGAGTCTGCTCAATTGATCTCGGGTAAAGGCCGTCCTGTACCTTCTTATAGAAGAATCCAACGCTGAAGGAATCTTTGGTGAGCGATCTAAGAAATCTATAGAGAAAACAGAAACAAACATTTCTTTAGACCAATGTTGACCTCGAAATTCGAAAGTCGAGTACGCGATCTTTATCTAAGGGTGGTATATGTAAGGTGCGATTTCCCAACGGTCGATACACAATGCGTCTTTGATGCGCCGCAAAAAAGAGAAATTGTCTCCTTTGATTCTCGCCGACTGGGGACCCCCCGTTGTACCGTGACCAAACGCGTATCCGGAAAATGCGCCGCGACATTTCGACTTTTCATGGAAAACCGCACGAAGGAAAAAGGAAAACAGAAACCGAAAGAGAAAAATAGAGAGCGTGATTCAACCCATTACCGCGGTGACGTTGATATCGGATGGATTTTAACACAAATTATACAAATACAACCGAGAAAATATCGTGAGAGAAAGAAAAAAGGAAGTTCGAAAAATCCCTAGCAATAAAGTGCCCCTTCTAAGAATTATAGTGCCGGTTGTAAACTAATTACCGCAATAAACTTGGAAGGTTTTCCGAGAAGGTTTGGTGCAACCGCCCCTCGTATTTATCGGTTTCGCGCGTTACGCGTGTGTGTGGGTATATATATAATATTGGATTATCTCGATGAGCAATTATCGATGAAGTGACTTTTGTATCTCCCGTATAGGCGAGGTCACGAAAATTCTTCGTAGATTAAACACGGAAGGAACTCGGTCGTTGCTGCACGGAAAATGATAATTCGAGATATTTACCATCTTCAGGATTCTTGATTTTCATCTTAGGGTTGTGGACTGTGAGGTGGGCTGATATCGCACGAAACGATGTCGGCCTTCTCGTCCTTGCTATCGATTGCTTGCTCCGGATAACTGCAGCCGTATTGCATGCTAAGCTTCATCTTGAATCTACGTTGATATTTTTTTCTCGTCACAGAAAAAAATACGTGTAGTTACGTACGATCACTTCACAATACCGAACAATCGGTGATGAAAAACACGGGGGAAAAAATGGCACTTCCGTGTATCGAGTTCAACACTTTGGCACACCGATGGTAAGAAGATGAAAAAGAAAAGCTCCACGAATGAGATGCAACGATCGTATTTCCTGGCACGATTCTCGTGGAACTGAACATTCTAAGGGTGGGCGATCCCATTTATAGTCGGAAGTGGCGCGCTCCTAGCCACAGCCTACAGACGCGGCAGTGGGCTCGAACCCCATTGGTCGGTATATCTCCGGTAAGCGGACGATTGGCGAGAGGAGCCACGCCTACGATCCTACCTCCCCCACCATTGAAGCGTGGGTGGACGCTTTTAGCTTCCCTTCGCTCCTCTGATTTGCCTTGCCGAGGAATTATCTCTAATAATTCTGCCGTATAAAATCGTTATGATTGCAACCTTTCTGTGGGGATATTCGGTACTGCCTCGCTTTTTAACCCATTTTCAACCAGTTATAGTCTACAATATTTTTACATCAGGTGAGCTTTACCTTTTTTTTCGTATTTTCGTGCGTCTAAACTTGTAGATAGTTTTTTCCTTAGATACGAGAATAATCTTATTGTACAAGTTAAAATTAAATTATTTTGGTATTTAATTAGTTTAGTATAATTTAATATTATTTACACATTTATTGGGTTACAAACGCATGTAAAATTTTAGAATATACAAACTCCAGTATTAGTTTTATTAGAATTACTTGACGATATTTTTTATTCGATAAAAATATTAATAAATAATTTATTTCACTTATACATAAACTGAAGTAAAATTACATTGTCAGTAATATCGACAAGAAAAATACATTTATACGTTTTAAAAAACAAATAAAGCTTTATTCAATTTCTTTTTAATGCCCATATAATTGTAAATATATGAAATATATGAATTATTCATTAATTAATAATTTGAAATGATAAATTCAGTAGTATAAGTTCAGCACATTTTGAAACAATTTTTGTTTATAATATACATATTATTTTGTTTTCACAATAAAAAGAAACATTACATATAGTAATATCAAAATGCATTTAATAATATAAATAATTCAACTATACAATAAATCACAATTACCACGTGTAAATATGTTTATAACGCGATAAAAATAAATAAATAAATCTATGAGAATAGTTATAAAATAATTGTATCCTGCTATATATAATTCCGAAAAATTTTCAAAAAAAAAGGCAAAAGTTTTGCGCAATTTTGTAAACCAAGGCCCAAGGAATGTTTTACAATTCTTGCCATTGTTTTTATCGAAGAGAGTGACGCAAAAGAAAACCGTAAGCATCGTAAAATTTGGAAAAAGCCATCGACAAAATGATTCGAAAAATTATGCTCTCTTTTTGTAAGGTTAGGTACCTCCAGAAAAATGGTCCGAAAACCATTTTTGCTCCACTTTAAACGTTTTTACGAGGAGAGACCCAAAAGCGGCTAAAATACAAGTTTGACCCGCGCGCGCGCGTTTGTATATTTTACGAACTGTAACAAACGGAGCACGCATATTTTTCGTGCCACGTTTTCGTGATCGCATCGCAAGGAAAACCTAGGTTTGCGTATATATATATATATATACTTCGCTCAGGTACGTATATATATAGTATACTGCGGTATTGACATCGAAAATTAGATTAACAATAATATTATGCCAGTTTGGTATAACGCGGTGTTAAATGCCTCTATCGTAAATCAAAGCGCGGGCGCGCGACACTTTTAAGTTATACGTAGAAATTGGGACTTGTTCGTTGAAGACTATATTGGTCGCGCTTATACACACACACACACGCGCGCACGCACACACAGAACACACACTCACACGTACGCACACACACACACACGCACACGCAGAACACACACACACGCGCGCACACTCTGTCACACACACACACAATTGTTATACCGTAATTGGTTAATCCCTGTATGAATTAACGCCTTCATGGAATTTAAATAACGAGGCGGTGCTTGATGTATGTGGGATGAGTGCATTCATTGTTACATATGCATTTTTCGTTGTCTCAAGAGTGTGGTTCGTCGGAAAAGATTTAACTCGTAATAGGATTAGCCATACGGTACTTTGTATATTTATTAATAATTATCCAGATTAACTTTGGTGTTTGCGAACATTATCATTATTATAAAGCGTTTATTTTTAACATATTTAGGATTAAACGCAGGATTATCTCGTGATCATTCTTATTAATCAGTATTAATACGTCTATAAATTGCTTAATTCGTCGATATTATTTAAATTGTATAATTGTTTTGATAAATTAGTAATTATTACGCGAAGTAATGTTTTTCTTGAAATGTTGGTATCCTGATGAATTACTAGTATATATCTTTTCTGATGTGTTAACCAACTATATACGTCTCCTGTTTCAACGAAACGAGTCTATTTAAAATTATTAAAATTTTAATTAGATTAAAACGATATTTTTTTGACAAGGAATGTAGTGTCGATTTTGAAATAAATACTTGAATTATATTTATTGTAATTTTTTATTTTTGTTTATTTTATTACAAATTTTTAATACAAATTTATTGTAAGTTGTTTATTTAAACATACTTATAATTTATGAACTGAAAAAGATATATTGTTTCAAGAAGCATTAATTCAATTTTTAAAACGATGTGTGCACGTAAACACACGGTTTGTGTAAAAAAGTTTGCGTAAAACTTAATTTCCCGTTTATTCTCAAGGTTTACACAGCATCGAACAATATTTGATGGCCGAATGATTTGTTGTATGGGAAACAGTCCTTAGAAAAGTCAAAATCCCGTACCTGACTAATTAAGTGTTTCGGTAAATTTCATGTAGAGACTCGCTCGAAGCGGCACATTCGAAGCCAAAACTGGAGCAACGGTACCAGAAGTCCCTCATAATTCATTCGAGCAATAGGGAATGTTTTGTCATAAGCGCAAAACTGATCTACCCTGGCGTATTTTTATTACGGTTTTCTACGAGACTCGCACGGTATTGCGTTTTTCGGAACGGTACAAATATATAGATATATACATAAATATATATAGATCGCACGCTTTTTTTCGTAATATAGACGCGCCGCGGCGGCGCTCGAGGGAAAACTGCCCTCCGCATGTACCCGAAAAGTTTGCGATGATGCCTACGGTACGTGAAATACAGCCCGTAGTTAAAACTGGAGCGCTTTTTTATGTCACCTTCTTTATATTTGCTAGAGGGATACTGCCTACATAATATATATACCCCAGCCGGGGATGTTTTAAAGTGGAGCAGAATCCGTTATGCGGGAAAAATATACGACTCGAAGAGAGAAAAAGAGAGAGGGACTCGCAAAAGTCCGGCTAAGATTTTTAGAGTCGGAAATTAGCTTAGCGCAACTTTTTTTTATTACCACCGTTCTCCTGCTCCTACTGCTGCTACTCTACCGCTGCTCCTGCTGCTGCTGCTGCTGCTGCTGCGGCACTTTTTCGATTGGCCTCTTTATATCTTATGTAATGCTGTAAAAAAAAATACATTGTACTTTTTACACGGGGGCGGGCTTTATTGGTTTTTTCTCGACGCGCCACAATGCGGGGAAAGCTCATTCGTCGCCGTTATCCCAAGTAAATGACCAATGTAAAAAGCTCGGTTTATTTTTGCGTGGTAAAGCCAAACGTGCTACCTTATAAATTCATTATTGGGTAATAACAATGCACCGCTTCGAAAAATTGCGGTTGTAAACAGCCTTGTGGTTTCTTGATTAATTGTGGCTATTCGATTGTTCATTGCCTTTCAACGGACAGATGCACATGACGTATCCGTAATATACCTTAACATTTTAATTAAGGTAGACGCATTAAAAATATAACTATAAATGCTTTAAATTCGCGCGAGAACTTGAAATATTACTATTTGTTTAATAGTTATAATTGTAATTTGTATAATATTTAGAAATATAGAATTATATTAATTACAATACTTAATTGTGTCTTAGTTGTAATGCAACAATAAGTTTTTTAGGCGTCGATAAATCAAGTTATGCAATTTTAGACGTATATAATTGAACTAAACAAATTGTTTAATCACTATTGTGAAATCTTAATAAATTTAACCTATTTATTATCAAAATACGAGAAAATTAAATATTTTTAAAATCATGTTTTATAAAATTTTAAAATAAAGGTTAACATATCGTTTGCAATAAATGTTTAAAATCTACCTTCTGCATATGATAATGATAGCTAAAATAATAAACCGAAAATATGTATAGACTGCATACATGTATTGTATATGTGTGTGTGTGTAAACACCAAAATGATCATTAGCATTGCACTCGCCTCTTTCGAAAATCCGAGCTTACTACGTATTTATGGAGGTAAAAATTCAATCCTTCCCATATTAAAAAGAATCCCCAATAATGCTCGTTTACAACCCGCAGCCTGAACGAAAGAACTCCTATATATAAAACTATAGTCTCTCACCCATAGCCTACCCAAAACAATAAGAATCGCTTAGTACTATTAAACACCCAGAAAAAGGGTATTCGTATACACATCTGACTACCGAGTTCCTTGTACCTGACGCGAATGAGTTAATTTAACCCCTACGATAACTTTACTGCCCTGCGCGCCCCTTGTAAAAATTGAGATCAACCCTTTTAAACCCTTTTTTTCGCGCTCGTGCACTCGGATAATCCGCTTGTAGGATATACAATAAACATGTTTCAAGAAGCATTAATTCAATTTTTAAAACGATGTGTGCACGTAAACACACGGTTTGTGTAAAAAAGTTTGCGTAAAACTTAATTTCCCGTTTATTCTCAAGGTTTACACAGCATCGAACAATATTTGATGGCCGAATGATTTGTTGTATGGGAAACAGTCCTTAGAAAAGTCAAAATCCCGTACCTGACTAATTAAGTGTTTCGGTAAATTTCATGTAGAGACTCGCTCGAAGCGGCACATTCGAAGCCAAAACTGGAGCAACGGTACCAGAAGTCCCTCATAATTCATTCGAGCAATAGGGAATGTTTTGTCATAAGCGCAAAACTGATCTACCCTGGCGTATTTTTATTACGGTTTTCTACGAGACTCGCACGGTATTGCGTTTTTCGGAACGGTACAAATATATAGATATATACATAAATATATATAGATCGCACGCTTTTTTTTCGTAATATAGACGCGCCGCGGCGGCGCTCGAGGGAAAACTGCCCTCCGCATGTACCCGAAAAGTTTGCGATGATGCCTACGGTACGTGAAATACAGCCCGTAGTTAAAACTGGAGCGCTTTTTTATGTCACCTTCTTTATATTTGCTAGAGGGATACTGCCTACATAATATATATACCCCAGCCGGGGATGTTTTAAAGTGGAGCAGAATCCGTTATGCGGGAAAAATATACGACTCGAAGAGAGAAAAAGAGAGAGGGACTCGCAAAAGTCCGGCTAAGATTTTTAGAGTCGGAAATTAGCTTAGCGCAACTTTTTTTTTATTACCACCGTTCTCCTGCTCCTACTGCTGCTACTCTACCGCTGCTCCTGCTGCTGCTGCTGCTGCTGCTGCGGCACTTTTTCGATTGGCCTCTTTATATCTTATGTAATGCTGTAAAAAAAATACATTGTACTTTTTACACGGGGGCGGGCTTTATTGGTTTTTTCTCGACGCGCCACAATGCGGGGAAAGCTCATTCGTCGCCGTTATCCCAAGTAAATGACCAATGTAAAAAGCTCGGTTTATTTTTGCGTGGTAAAGCCAAACGTGCTACCTTATAAATTCATTATTGGGTAATAACAATGCACCGCTTCGAAAAATTGCGGTTGTAAACAGCCTTGTGGTTTCTTGATTAATTGTGGCTATTCGATTGTTCATTGGTAGACGCATTAAAAATATAATTATACATGCTTTAAATTCGCGCGAGAACGTGAAATATTACTATTTGTTTAATAGTTATAATTGTAATTTGTATAATATTTAGAAATATAGAATTATAATTACAATACTTAATTGTGTCTTAGTTGTAATGCAACAATAAGTTTTTTAGGCGTCAATAAATCAAGTTACGCGATTTTAGACGGCTATAATTGAACTAAACAAATTGTTTAATCACTTTTGTGAAATCTTAATAAATTTAACCTATTTATTATCAAAATACGAGAAAATTAAATATTTTTAAAATCATGTTTTATAAAATTTTAAAATATAGGTTAACATATCGTTTGCAATAAATGTTTAAAATCTACCTTCTGCATATGATAATGATAGCTAAAATAATAAACCGAAAATATGTATAGACTGCATACATGTATTGTATATGTGTGTGTGTGTGTAAACACCAAAATGATCATTAGCATTGCACTCGCCTCTTTCGAAAATCCGAGCTTACTACGTATTTATGGAGGTAAAAATTCAATCCTTCCCATATTAAAAAGAATCCCCAATAATGCTCGTTTACAACCCGCAGCCTGAACGAAAGAACTCCTATATATAAAACTATAGTCTCTCACCCATAGCCTACCCAAAACAATAAGAATCGCTTAGTACTATTAAACACCCAGAAAAAGGGTATTCGTATACACATCTGACTACCGAGTTCCTTGTACCTGACGCGAATGAGTTAATTTAACCCCTACGATAACTTTACTGCCCTGCGCGCCCCTTGTAAAAATTGAGATCAACCCTTTTAAACCCTTTTTTTCGCGCTCGTGCACTCGGATAATCCGCTTGTAGGATATACAATAAACACAGGCGCACGCCGCTTTCCCATTTTTTTTTCTACCTGGTGTAGCTTTTCGAAAGGGTTTTATACGTATATATAGGCAAAAGATATTATGTTTGCGGAAAAAACATGTACATCGATTGGTGTGTGTGTGTATATATACGCGCGGATTTAAAAAGATTAAGAAAGGGACGCGCGGTTAATCTTCGGTTGTGTCCCTTTGTACTTTAAGGTAGATTGTTTTATTGTTATTGGAACGACGATTTTTATATGTTTATAACACTTTCTTGTCCTTTTGAAAAGAAACGATTACGCTCTTTTTCCGGTCATACAATATACCCCTTTCGAGTATATAGGTATACCCTCGCGCGCGCACGATCGTGGCAAAGCAACGAAAAAGTGGGTAATATCGTGTGCGCGGTTTCTTCGATCTTGTGGATTATTGTTATAAAAGTACTGTTAAACTTTTCTTCCCGGTTTTTGACAATCCGTTGAGCACAAAATCTTTTCTTAATGTAATAAAAATAAATGTTGAAAACTAAGCTTTTTACTCATCCGGTTGTTTAGATGGGAGAAGAGATTTTTTTTTCTCTCACGGATATAGCTTAAATTCGCATTCGACAGTTTACCAAATTGCCTTCGAGTTACAAACCTTTTCGTGGTAGCAACACAAAGGCTTCTCAGAGACTAATTAAGAAGCACTTGTATATAAATTAATCCTTTTGTAATGTAATTTAAGTTGTCGACGAATCGATTATTAGCCAAGAATAGTGATAGATTATTAGTCTATATTATGTGATTATTAATTTTATATTATACGCCGTTAATCGCTTTAGTTTTATTATATCTTGTCTACTATCTTCTTTCAAATATGGAATATTACATTCAAAAGTGCATGATATATTCTGACAAAAATAAAGAAATTATTTTTTTTTGAGCGTTCACGTGAGTAAATCAATATTATATTATTAAATAACTTACAGATATTAGTATAAGGGAACAATAAATATTATTAGATTATTACAATACTTTTTTACCGGTTTAGTGATACATTTTTTCATAAATAAGTCAGTTAACATTATCATAATATATTTAGAATTAAATATTTTTCTTCCATTAATGCGTTTAAAATGTATAAAAAAATAATAAATCATAGTTATTTTAAATGAACGATGGAAAGGGGCTAATTTACTGCGTAAATTTAAATTGAAAAACCACTAGGAAAAAACTGGTTTAAACAATCTATATTCTGAGTGAAACGACAATAATTAACTCGAAATAATTATCAGGATTTAATCAGTATAGAACAAAAACAAACAATGCGAATTTGAAACAATAAATTCCAAGTTACATACTAACCGATTGGATTAACACAACTGACGAAGCGACAACTATACATCGACGTAAACCCGTTCACGCCATAAGTCGCAATAATACGACGCATTCCCTCGGTCTCCCTCCCTCTCTTTCCCACTCTTTCCCTCTCTGTCGGTAGCTCTCTCTCTCTCTCTCTCTCTCTCTCTCTCTCTTCGGCTGAGATAATTGACGCGGGTGAGTTTACAGTAGCGCACAGATGTGGTCACAATGATGCCGCTGATTAAACGACTTGATTAAGCGTGCTAATTTAGCTACGTCGAGTTTATGCGAAATCCATACCTGTCCGGTTCGCAGCTACAAGCCAGTCGATCCGCCCCAAAACCCGGCCAATTCAAGCCCCGACCGTTTATCTTCATAAACGCGAAGAGCTCAAGCCAGAATCTGGACACTACTGGTGTTTTACACAATCTACATCATACACTGTGTGTACATGTACATCTATATACGCGTATACGATTTCAGTGTGTACACTGCACTGGCCATTTTTAAATATACATACCTACGCGACTCTCGAAGTTTTTACGCGAGATTTGATATATCGTTTCTTTTGCGATTGCTACAGAGATCGCTTTTCCTTCAAGTTTTTGTGTATAACGCGTGCATACCCGTATAACTGAAAAAACGGTATAAATTATAGATGATATTTTGGTACTGAATATTTTTAGAAAACTACTGCAGTTATACGTATACTTAACACTCAATTTTTGAAACATTATTAATTGCTAAAGCTATTATAAATGATTATTGGATAATCTAGTTTCATTATAAAAATCAAGAAATACACAAATGTTATTTCACATAATTTTATTTTGTTATACCATTATTATTATTTTAAGGGGACAAAAAAGAATTTTTTCATAACAATTGAAAACATTTCTTAACTTTAGCAATATATATTATTATTAACTTTTATTTAAAATTTTTGGCCAATTTATTTGTAATATATGAAACTCGGTACTATGATTTTTTTTCAATAAAGGATTTATCGCAAGATATTTCAGGAACCACTTCGTTGAATATGCTGAAATTTTAACAATAGCTTTCAAATATGATTTTAATCCACTTCAATGAAACACAATTTCAATAAAAGTTTAAATATTTATTTTAAAAAATTATTTAGCCGCCTTTTATACAAGATTTGAAATAGTAAAATTTTTTGACTCGCTAAAAACATGTTATAAGTATGTTTAAACATATCAGGAGTCGAAATTACGTGTTTTTTAAAGAATTTCCACATGGATATGTGTGTGTGTGTGTGTGGTTATGAACGTATACCGCCGTATTTTCGAAATTACTCAGCGAACATTACTCAGCTTGCATCGATTCGTTATTTATCCCCCACACAGTTTTTGTCTTAGAAACAATTTTCAATTTTTAAAAATTTAATTTTTCAAAAATTTTGATAATATTATTAATTTTTTTATTGGACCAAATGTACTTTATAGCGAATAAAAAAATCTATCTTCTTGATTTTGAATTTACTATTATCACATATTAGTTTTTTTTTATTAAAAAAATCATTTTTTTTAAATATTTTATATTTTGGGAATGAATCAGTCAAACGTGCTGAAAAAATTCATGATGAAGGAACCATCTATTGGTCATACACTGTGAAAATTTCAAGTAATTATCAACTAATTTTGTTTTAAAAAATTAAAATGTGAAAAAATGTGAAAAACAAATTTTAATAAAAGTTAATAATAATACAATTTGTTTAAAAAATTAAGAAATGTTATGAAAAAAAATTATTGATTATTAATATTAAATAGTTCTTTCTTTAATTTTAATTCATGGAAGTCTATATGTGATTGTTACCAAAAAACGCTAATTATTACAATCATATACCGATGTACAGTGTTTTATGCAAAATCAAATATGTTAAAAAAACTAGCTTCTATATAGATATTATTAAATAAATTATCACTTTGCAAAGTTTTAAACGTATCATTTTTATCTTTTCACCGAAAATATACAGTTTTTCGTGCACCCTTTTCAGAATGTTTTATATTCATAGACTTGCAAATTCGTATAATGACGTATTATTAATATAGTCTATATCGCTCAATAAATGTAATAATCAACCTTTTTCGTAATTAAAAATGAGGCTTGCCACCCCACTAATATTATAAGACATGTTAATAATCTATAATAATATTTATAGAAACTATAAAAATATTCTAATTTTTTTAATATTTATTATACATCTATACATTGAAATTATGTAGACTGTTTTTGAAAAGTTGGTATATATATATATTACTCAAGAGAATACATAATTGAAACTACATGCTATGAGTAACTCTGTTGAATCATCGATGCCAAAATGAGCTAAAATGCATAATTTTGCTGACCGATATTTGCAAATATACTTTGTAAATCAGATATATAAATAACTATTGAAATGACGCTTAATATTTAAGCATATTATTAAATCGATATTGGCTGAAAAACAGCTCAAACAAGGAAGTTATATACTATATTGCCAAAAGCTAAATATTTTAATCAGTAGATTATCAATTTTCATAAACAAACAAATTGAGGTGTAATATTTTGAGAGTTTATCTTAAAATAATCTTTTTACAATGTAATGGTAAGCAAACAAATTTTCATTCACTCGGATATTGTAAATATTTGGTATCGTTTTATTTTATTACTGATTTATGATGTTACACTACTGCATACAGAATATATATAATATATTATTTAACAAAAAAATTTAAGAATCTTTTACGTCATAAACATATTAATTTTTGTTTATCATCACGAAGACATATGGCAACAATTTAAATTCTAGAAGAATATTAAAATCCACGTGAAATTTGTAGTAACTCTAAAAAATGTTAAATGCTTTTAACACCTAGAACCAGAAAACTAAAATTTCACATCTACTGTACAGGTCTTAAATAATTTCAGGATACTAAAAATATAATTATTCTCGCATAAGTAAACTATCTAGTTAATTAAAAAATTGTAATAATTATTTAAATATAAGTATAGAAACGAACGAACTTTTAATACTTACATTTCGTAATATAAATAACAAGCAAATCTACTACCAATAATTTATTAAATTAAATTATTAAAAATGAATAATCTGACTTGTCGCGGCAAAGTAATTTTACTTACGTATGAAGCACTGTGATCGTTGTTACATATTTTGCAAGGAATTTGACTGCGTTGCGTCTAAGTAATCCGGTTCAAAAAGTCAGTAACGCCGAGTGAGTATAGTGCATCAGAGGAAACAGTATGCGTATATATACCGAACGGCACACCGACTTTTGACTTCGGAAGCCGGATTATAGCGAGATTAACTCCTGCGGCGTAGACGGATGACTCTCAACCGTTAGTATAAATAAATAAACACGAAACTGCTATGCCCATGTATATATATATATAGATGTAAACGTATATAGGAAAGCCTATGAGAGTCTGGCACGGTGTCCCAAGACATACGATATATAGGTATATACACAGCTATAACGATATGTATAGGAACCGAAGGGGGCGGTCGGTTAGAGCAATGATCATTAGGGTGGTAATCTTGTTAAGTCCTGAAAGGCCCGCGGCGGGGGTGGGACACTCTCTCTCTCTCTCTCTCCCTCACTCGCTCTCTGTCTCTCCAACACATTTACATAGTATGCACGTCTTTTGGGTCTCAACGGTCATTTCGTTAATCGGATTTAAAAGTCAATCCGGTGCATCCTTAAAGGGCCCAGATTTTTATTGGTGCTATCAGGCCATTATTAGCCAAGTGCATGCGCTTCTAGAATATTTAGCACAACGTGGAGACTTGCAGTACGTGAGTGCAGGTGGGCGGTATATTCCTCCTACCCTCCCCCTCCTGCACTCTCCCTCTCTCTCTCTCTCTCTTTTCCTTCTCTATCCCTCTCTCTCTCTCTCCCCCCTCTCCCTCTCCTTCTCTCTCTCTCGCTTTTGACTTTTGAACCCGTGTAGGTGCAATATAAAACTAGTTAATTCTTGGGTTCTGAGTATTGTCAGGGCATAAGTCAGGATTACGCGTGTCTTACCCCACCTCCTACGCTATAGGTCTATCTATCTACACTGATATACACATACATGCGCGCGCATACACACACATGGATCCTTCGTTTTTTCAATTGTTCACTGTGTGCAACGTTGTATATACGCAGATTGACAAATCTCGGAAATCGTGTTATTATATGCACTTTATTTATTGCGCCAACACCTTTCTACTGAAATTTAATTAATAGGAATTAGTGGATAATCATTGTTATACAGTTAGTGTTAAATGCACACTGCGGCCAGACGTAAATATAAATATTATAATTCAATTAATTTGCAACATTTATTCAGGCAGAATATCGTACATACGTAATTTCAGAACTTGCAACATTTATTCAAGCAGAATATCACACATACGTACATTCACTCACTCTATCTTTAATAATCTTTTTAATTTTATTTACTTTTGTTTTAATTTAAACTAATTATATTTTTACACTATCTTGTTAAATTAAATCAATCTCTGCACTATATATATATATATATATATATATATATAATATATTATTTAACAAAAAAATTTAAGAATCTTTTACGTCATAAACATATTAATTTTTGTTTATCATCACGAAGACATATGGCAACAATTTAAATTCTAGAAGAATATTAAAATCCACGTGAAATTTGTAGTAACTCTAAAAAATGTTAAATGCTTTTAACACCTAGAACCAGAAAACTAAAATTTCACATCTACTGTACAGGTCTTAAATAATTTCAGGATACTAAAAATATAATTATTCTCGCATAAGTAAACTATCTAGTTAATTAAAAAATTGTAATAATTATTTAAATATAAGTATAGAAACGAACGAACTTTTAATACTTACATTTCGTAATATAAATAACAAGCAAATCTACTACCAATAATTTATTAAATTAAATTATTAAAAATGAATAATCTGACTTGTCGCGGCAAAGTAATTTTACTTACGTATGAAGCACTGTGATCGTTGTTACATATTTTGCAAGGAATTTGACTGCGTTGCGTCTAAGTAATCCGGTTCAAAAAGTCAGTAACGCCGAGTGAGTATAGTGCATCAGAGGAAACAGTATGCGTATATATACCGAACGGCACACCGACTTTTGACTTCGGAAGCCGGATTATAGCGAGATTAACTCCTGCGGCGTAGACGGATGACTCTCAACCGTTAGTATAAATAAATAAACACGAAACTGCTATGCCCATGTATATATATATATAGATGTAAACGTATATAGGAAAGCCTATGAGAGTCTGGCACGGTGTCCCAAGACATACGATATATAGGTATATACACAGCTATAACGATATGTATAGGAACCGAAGGGGGCGGTCGGTTAGAGCAATGATCATTAGGGTGGTAATCTTGTTAAGTCCTGAAAGGCCCGCGGCGGGGGTGGGACACTCTCTCTCTCTCTCTCTCCCTCACTCGCTCTCTGTCTCTCCAACACATTTACATAGTATGCACGTCTTTTGGGTCTCAACGGTCATTTCGTTAATCGGATTTAAAAGTCAATCCGGTGCATCCTTAAAGGGCCCAGATTTTTATTGGTGCTATCAGGCCATTATTAGCCAAGTGCATGCGCTTCTAGAATATTTAGCACAACGTGGAGACTTGCAGTACGTGAGTGCAGGTGGGCGGTATATTCCTCCTACCCTCCCCCTCCTGCACTCTCCCTCTCTCTCTCTCTCTCTTTTCCTTCTCTATCCCTCTCTCTCTCTCCCCCCTCTCCCTCTCCTTCTCTCTCTCTCGCTTTTGACTTTTGAACCCGTGTAGGTGCAATATAAAACTAGTTAATTCTTGGGTTCTGAGTATTGTCAGGGCATAAGTCAGGATTACGCGTGTCTTACCCCACCTCCTACGCTATAGGTCTATCTATCTACACTGATATACACATACATGCGCGCGCATACACACACATGGATCCTTCGTTTTTTCAATTGTTCACTGTGTGCAACGTTGTATATACGCAGATTGACAAATCTCGGAAATCGTGTTATTATATGCACTTTATTTATTGCGCCAACACCTTTCTACTGAAATTTAATTAATAGGAATTAGTGGATAATCATTGTTATACAGTTAGTGTTAAATGCACACTGCGGCCAGACGTAAATATAAATATTATAATTCAATTAATTTTGCAACATTATTCAGGCAGAATCCGTATCATACGTAATTTCAGACTTGCAACATTTATTCAAGCAGAATATCACACATACGTACATTCACCACTCTATCTTAATAATCTTTTAATTTTATTTACGTTTGTTTAATTTAAACTAATTATATTTTTACACTATCTTGTTACATTAAATCATCTCTGCAATAGTTATATATTAATTGGCTTAAAGAAGTTGTACGAAAGAAATATAAAAAACTATAGTTTATAGCAATTATTTGTAAAGTAAATAATAATTCTAGTTAAGAGTATGAAATAATTTGAACAAATACAAATTTTCATTGGTTCACGGAAGCGATAAAAATGTATTTATACATGTTGAAACAAAGCGATCTATTACGAATGCATGGAAAAATTGATTAAACAAAATGGAAAAAAAATACTATTTTATTATACCGCATCTAAATTGGGATTTCAGAGTTATTAAACTAAACAACACGTGGTAAAATAAACGCATACGTGCTTAATTGAATTCACATGATTTTATTGAAGAGGCCACTACAACGACTGAAAAAAGTAATCTTTATAAAATTTCGTAAAACAATATTATTGTACCTATAAATATTATAAATTTTAAAAAATTTACCAGTATATTAATAAGTCATTTTTAGTAAACGCAATATTTTTAAAAATTACAATGATTTTTAAGCAAAAAGATAACGTATCTATATATAAATAAATTAATTAATGTTTTTATCGGTCTTGCAGTCAATTATATAATCTATATATAATTGTACTTGCTTAAGAAACCAATTGATTAAATATATTGAATTTAAATAAATTATAACAGTTGAAGGAGTACTATAAACATAAGTAAATTAGCAAAGAATTAAGTAAATTTAGAAATTACAATAACGTTCGAAAATCGATGAGGCGAAAGAGCTTCCAGAAGATGAGGGCGCAACCGCCGTTAAGGAACGCCCGGGCCGTGTATACATGTATATACACACACATATACGGACGCACACCCACACATGGATAAGAGAGGTGAAAAGAGTGGCTACCTGCGCGATACCTGGTAGTGCAATAAAATCAGAAAATTGACCTGCGGCTGAAAAGTCAAGTTCCATTATAACAGTTCGCCTCGATTGCCCATAACCAACGAAATTAAGCCAATTATCGGGAAATATACCAAAATTAGCGTATCGCGCGTTAGCTTCTCCCTCCACTCTTTAAAGCATTAAGTGCACTTTGTTCGAAAAAGTGTAAAAGAACGGGTTTTTATTGGACCGGGTATATGAAAGTTTTTTACGACCCTCCTAATTGCCTTATAGAAAATTATTGCACAATTTTCACCTTTGATATATAGACAAACTGTTTTTGCTGACGAGTTCGGTGTCGAGTAAGTGTAGGAATGTGCCGTGCATTTTTAGAATAAAATATATATAGGTGTATATATATATAAACATGCACATCAGTGATTTTATGAGGTTTAATGGGTATAACTTACACCAACGTCTTGGCCAATAATCTAACCACCGCCATCGAAAGCTCGCGAAAAAGTGATCTTTTGAGCGGTGTTAGATCAAAACGATTGTGGCGTGGTCGCCTTTTTTGATATTCAATAGTTCGGGCGTTATATTCTTCGAGATTTTAAAATTAAGGAATTGTAACCCAGTCGATAAGTTCTAAAGATTATTTTGAACAAAAGTTGTTTTAATGTTTTTTTCAAAAAAATCAATAGATTTTGAGATAAATGGCTGTTGAAATAGTAATTTTCGAAAAAATTGAAAAATTTCCATTTTTCATGGTGGAATAACTCTTAGGCAAATATTTTTTAACACCTAAAAATTTTTTTCTATCTTCTGAAAGATATGCAGCCTAAATTCAAATTTTGGTGCGATTTAAATTTTCATCGTACCACTTGACGTGAAATAGCCCATATATATATATATTAAAAGGCTTAAAATGAAGTTGTACGTAAGAAATATAAAAACTATAGTTTATAGCAATTATTTGTAAAGTAAATAATAATTCTAGTTAAGAGTATGAAAAAATTTGAACAAATACAAATTTTCATTTGGTTCACGGAAGCGATAAAAATGTATTTATACATGTTGAAACAAAAGCGATCTATTACGAATGCATGGAAAAATTGATTAAACAAAACGGAAAAAAATACTATTTTATTATACCGCATCTAAATTGGGATTTCAGAGTTATTAAACTAAACAACACGTGGTAAAATAAACGCATACGTGCTTAATTGAATTCACATGATTTTATTGAAGAGGCCACTACAACGACTGAAAAAAGTAATCTTTATAAAATTTCGTAAAACAATATTATTATACCTATAAATATTATAAATTTTAAAAAATTTACCAGTATATTAATAAGTAATTTTTAGTAAACGCAATATTTTTAAAAATTACAATGATTTTTATGCAAAAAGATAACGTATCTATATATATAATTGTACTTGCTTAAGAAACCAATTGATTAAATATATTTAATTTAAATAAATTATAACAGTTAAAGGAGTACTATAAACATAAGTAAATTAGCAAAGAATTAAGTAAATTTAGAAATTACAATAACGTTCGAAAATCGATGAGGCGAAAGAGCTTCCAGAAGATGAGGGCGCAACCGCCGTTAAGGAACGCCCGGGCCGTGTATACATGTATATACCACACATATACGGACGCACACCCACACATGGATAAGAGAGGTGAAAAGAGTGGCTACCTGCGCGATACCTGGTAGTGCAATAAAATCAGAAAATTGACCTGCGGCTGAAAAGTCAAGTTCCATTATAACAGTTCGCCTCGATTGCCCATAACCAACGAAATTAAGCCAATTATCGGGAAATATACCAAAATTAGCGTATCGCGCGTTAGCTTCTCCCTCCACTCTTTAAAGCATTAAGTGCACTTTGTTCGAAAAAGTGTAAAAGAACGGGTTTTTATTGGACCGGGTATATGAAAGTTTTTTACGACCCTCCTAATTGCCTTATAGAAAATTATTGCACAATTTTCACCTTTGATATATAGACAAACTGTTTTTGCTGACGAGTTCGGTGTCGAGTAAGTGTAGGAATGTGCCGTGCATTTTTAAATAAAATATATATAGGTGTATATATATAAACATGCACATCAGTGCGTTTTCATAGGAATCGACCCTTTTCTACTGCGGAGCACGGTGCATATAGTTATATACATCTATATACACTGTCGAATTCTGTTTCTCGGTGTATAACCAGAGTGACGCCCACTAGTTTCCCTTTTCCCTTCCCGGTTTGTCACGCGAGTCCCAGGAAAAATCGTTGTAAATTAACCACACCGTTCTCCACGGCATAGGGATTATTTACACGATTGCATTTGGTTAAAAATCTCGTATGCTAATTTGTGTTTTTATACACATATCCCCCCCCCCCCCTGCTGTTACTTACTGTACTTGTTGATTTTTGTTATTTGAACGCTTGCAAGTAGATTGCGTTTGGGTTATTAACTAAGCGATTTTAATTTCCGCCATCGATGTATCGCACCCACTGCCAATTATAATCTTATCACTTGCCTATCACCTCTCACCTGAGAATTGTTTAAATCAATACTTTTGCAACAATTATTATTATTTTCATTTTTTTTTTTTAACATATTAAGCAATATTATAAACATTTCAGAAATCTGAATTAATGTAGAAATTGGAAAATACTTGACAGAATAATAATATTGGCGGTTAAACCCGATGTAATTAATCAATCATCGTAATAATTATATTCAAGTTGCCTCAAAATATTTAAAATAATGAAAAAATTCTATTATCTACATAGGTACACTATAAGGACAATGATATATTAACAATATATTACAATAATTTATATAGCAACAAGTCGGCATAATATACGTGGATTAAGGGGTGGTACATACAGAATATCTTACCGACCGAGTCAATAGAGATGAAAAAATGATTCTGGTTTAATAAATAAAGCAAGTTATGCAAGATAAAGATATCATTGTTCTTCCTTTGACTATTATCTATCACTGTGTGAAATTTCAAACAAAAATAATGTTACGCTAAAAAATGGCATTGGAATGAAATTTGACTCTTGTCTGCTTCGAATGTTCCAAATCTGGTAAACTCCCTACCAATGCCATTTTTTATTTAACATTATTTTTATTTGAAATTTCACACAGTGATAGATAATAGTCAAAGGAAGAACAACGATATCTTTATTTTGCACAATTTCCTTTATTTATTTAACCAGAATAATTTTTTCATCTCTATTGACTCGGTCGGTAAATATTGAGTATCATAATTTTTTATTAAATTTTGTAGCAATTATTAAAATTTATAAGTAGATATTATTAATATTGTACTATATATTACTATATAAATATTAATATTTGTTAAAAATACAGTAATTTTAAAATAAACTGTATTTCTAAGTTTAGTATATAAATCCACAGAAAAGTGTGTGTTATAATGGACGCAATGTCTATTGATACCCTTTTTCAACCCTAAAACAATATTTGTTTGCCGTAATAATTTACCAACTATAAAATGAGAAATAATAATACAATGCACCTTTTAAAAGTTACGATGCAACGTCTTAAATTTTACCTTTACGAAACAAGATAATAATGCCTTGATTTTTCGCATCAGAAACCCATCGGTGCAGTATATATAAACCCCTCGCACGTATATCTTGTAAAAATAAATTTCATGAATCCCGAGTTTGGTCGTTTCATTCCGTCAAAAATATATTTTGAAGCTTTTACAATGCGCAACGGATGGCGCATAATGAACCCTGGGAACCTTGAACTCTTCTAAGGGAAGGAAAAGAGACAGAGAGAACCTACGGTTTACGCTTGTGTATATATAGATATGCACAGGAAATAACGACCAGGAACATTAGGAATTGCCCAAAATCTCGAGGAGTTGCATTGTTCAGCTGGCCAGGCTAGTTAACGAAGCCTCCCAGCTTCATCGGCTTTAATGGCTTTATGCGTATATTGCGCATCCATAACTGTTGTAAAATCGCACCTTCCTAGGAGTCTGCTTCTACATCAGTATCCTTGAAGCTATTACGATGCGCGGCTTTTCTCCGGAGGCTATGTGGCTCGACAGAGAAAAAAAATATACGAAAATTTCGCGGAGAGGGATACTGTGGAAAGCCGATGTCGTTACGGTCATTAGCGGAACCTTTTTTTTATTTTTTTTTCCCCTCGACACGAACAGATTTTTACGATTGGTTTTTTTCTTGCCTTCTTCGACGTGGAAACGCGGAAGGCGAATTGTAATTTTTATTCGTTTATACGCGGTGTCGATTGTTTCCTTTGTTCGCGACTGACTTTTTACTGAAGTCAAGAAAGTGAGTGCATATATAGTTACTTTTTGACTTTAACATTATTGCGGAATTCGGTCGAGTTGGCGAAACTCGATGGACTCGGGGTTTTTTTACTGCTGTGTACATATATATTTTTTGAGATTACGTTTTTTTACGAGATGGTCAAAAAGTAGGTAAACGTTTATGCGGTATACCTGCATCCATTATCGATTGCCTACCGTATATATACTGAAATAAAGTAGAAACTCAAATTTTAAACATTTGTGAATGTAAAGAAACTAGGTGTCTTCTTATGAATCGAATAAAATTTTACATTTTGATTATAGTTATTAATTTTATGCATTCAGTAATTAGCAAATTAATCTATGATTCAACGTTTTTTTCTATTTATTAGAACGCTTACTTGATCTTGATTAGAAATTAAACAAGTCTCATTGTTTTTTTTCGTTTTCATGAAATTTTATACATTAATTTTCAGGCATTTTTGACTATCAAAATATACAAGGAAGATTCGTTATAAAAGGCAAACGCTTATGAATGAACGAATCGTGTAAAGGCCATAAGAGACTGATTAAAAAGCGAAAAAGGAAAGGGAAATACACAAGTGAGTGCGAACATGTGGATGTACTTGAGTTAGATTTCGGCAGTACTGCGAGACATCGATAACGTATAGTATACATAGTATATATATATACCTATATATGTAGATATATATAATTCTCATCTAACAGCGTAGCTCACTCATGGCCGCCATAATAACCGGAGGCTAGCTCGGCCATAGCACAGACGCCCCCGCAGTCCCGGTGAGGCTGCGCGCATAATAAGCGCCAAGTTTATAACCGAGTTAGCGAAATCAGGAGCGAAGGCGCCGGCTCGTTACGCCCGCTCGCCTGATTAAATTAGGGGATGATCGTGCGAAATTAGAGATATTAAATTTTCCCGCCTTTGCGTTTGGTCTCTCTCTCTCTCTCTATCTCTATATATACGTACATTATTACACGAACGTATTAGAAAACGGGTATTGAAATTGTTGGTTTTTTAAAACTTTTTTTATATTTCTATATTGTTAGTAAAAATGTTGCTATAGTATTACAATTGTTACTTTACATTGCTAAGCATTGCTTTACTCAACAGCACTTATTTATTAATTATATAAAAACAACATTGATATATTTAAAAAAGTTGGCTAGATATAAAATATTAAACGTAGGAGTGGAAAAAGTTATAAATACGGCAATTGCAATGCCCAGTACATGGACAAAATGAAAAGTGGGTCAGATACTTGGGTATGTGTAAACAACAAATTATACCAGAATTACATTAATTCGATAACATTTTTTAACTAACAACTTCAACTCAAATTCCATTACGTAATAATTGTACACACATGCAGTGAGATAGTTCTAATAACAAGGGTTACTAAATTTCGTGTTAAAATCCATACCCAAGTACTCGGTACTTTACCTTAACGATTTATATTAGCATTGCTCTTCTGATCGAGTTCACATCGAGTTCAAATTTTTCTTTTTAAACACGTGAGAGTCGTTTTTCTCAAAGCTGCAAAACTGTAGCGTAGCACACCGCTCATCGGAATATACTTAAGAATATTTTAACAAAAGAAAAATCCATTTCTCAAGTGGGTAATTACAGCACATAAACGTATGCATAAACTGCCTTCATTCGTACCGCGAAATCTCGGTCAACTTCCTCTTTGCACTCGGTAAAAAGTTAATTGTCGCTTTTGCATCGAAATGAAAAAAAAGAGGAAAGAGATTTCGACTTAGCCTGGTACAGTTAAACGTCTGTGAGTTGTTCTTCTATGTCGGCACGCTGTAAAGACCCAAACCACTTGGATATACGTACGTGAGAGAAGGACGGAAGAAGAGAGACTCAAGTGCCAATCTGCAACATCCGTGCTTCGGGTATCGTCTCTTACTACTCCTGCAGCATATTTTTTGTGATACGGACATATGCCCCTCGATGGCTCAAGCTGTCAGCATACAACGATGCAACTTTTAAACGATCTTTGCCTTCTCCGTCATCTCTAGAGGAATTGAATATTTAGTGCACTATTTAGTGTACATCATGTACGATTATTTCTGCATTATTATTTCAATTCTATATATTTTCAAATATTTATTTCAAATGTTCAATCAATTAATTGTTAGTATCTGTACAAAAAGGTATGTTTAATAATATAAATACAGTTTCTTCATGTAGTGTGATTAATTGAACGTTATCAAATAGTTGAAAAACCTGATAATTACTGTCTGATATAATATATTTTAATTAAAAAACAATTTACGTCGATTTATTTAAAAATATTAATAATTAATTTATGTAGAATATTTCTTCATATTTGTTGATGTAATACATAATATAGTAAAATTAAACGACGCAATAAAATAAAATTTAACGAACTAAAAATTACAAAGATTGTATACATAAGCGCTTAAACGAGCACCATAAAAGAGCAATTCTACAAACTTTTCCCTCCTTTACATTGAGAATAATAAGGGAAACTATAAAACAAAAAGTTTTTTCTTTTGTTAAGTTAAAAGTATATAGCGTATATAAACTACTTATTTTTTTAATACTGAAGCTAGACGATAATTCGCTGGGCGGAGCGAAATATCTAGGGTAAAGAAGAAAGAGAAAGAGAGAGAGAGAGAGATAGAGAGGGGTTAATACGAGCGGCGTTACGAGACGACAGGATAGCCGACGGGAAAATTATATTTTTAATTACGCCGGGAGCGAGTTCATAATTGGTGCTCACTACGCGGGGGATGAAACTTATTAGCTCGGCGAAGATGCGCGCTTGCCTCGTGCGCCCGTAGCTTATAGGTATACCTCGCCGGGCGCGTGGGATATTGCCTTATACGATCCAGGAGCGTACAATTCTGAATATTTCACCCTTCCTCTATTTTCGTACATTCTAAAATTCGTCTTTATTCAAATTCTTCGTTGATTTATTTACGAGTATAACAAACAAATATTCAATTACAATAATTTGCAACATTTATTCAGGCAGAATATCGTACATACGTACTTTCCGAACTTGCAACATTTATTCAAGCAGAATATCACACATACGTACATTCACTCACTCTATCTTTAATAATCTTTTTAATTTTATTTACTTTTGTTTTAATTTAAACTAATTATATTTTTACACTATCTTGTTAAATTAAATCAATCTCTGCACTATTTATATATTAATTGGCTTAAAGAAGTTGTACGTAAAGAAATATAAAAACTATAGTTTATAGCAATTATTTGTAAAGTAAATAATAATTCTAGTTAAGAGTATGAAAAAATTTGAACAAATACAAATTTTCATTTGGTTCACGGAAGCGATAAAAATGTATTTATACATGTTGAAACAAAAGCGATCTATTACGAATGCATGGAAAAATTGATTAAACAAAATGGAAAAAAATACTATTTTATTATACCGCATCTAAATTGGGATTTCAGAGTTATTAAACTAAACAACACGTGGTAAAATAAACGCATACGTGCTTAATTGAATTCACATGATTTTATTGAAGAGGCCACTACAACGACTGAAAAAAGTAATCTTTATAAAATTTCGTAAAACAATATTATTGTACCTATAAATATTATAAATTTTAAAAATTTACCAGTATATTAATAAGTCATTTTTAGTAAACGCAATATTTTTAAAAATTACAATGATTTTTAAGCAAAAGATAACGTATCTATATATAAATAAATTAATTAATGTTTTTATCGGTCTTGCAGTCAATTATATAATCTATATATAATTGTACTTGCTTAAGAAACCAATTGATTAAATATATTGAATTTAAATAAATTATAACAGTTGAAGGAGTACTATAAACATAAGTAAATTAGCAAAGAATTAAGTAAATTTAGAAATTACAATAACGTTCGAAAATCGATGAGGCGAAAGAGCTTCCAGAAGATGAGGGCGCAACCGCCGTTAAGGAACGCCCGGGCCGTGTATACATGTATATACACACACATATACGGACGCACACCCACACATGGATAAGAGAGGTGAAAAGAGTGGCTACCTGCGCGATACCTGGTAGTGCAATAAAATCAGAAAATTGACCTGCGGCTGAAAAGTCAAGTTCCATTATAACAGTTCGCCTCGATTGCCCATAACCAACGAAATTAAGCCAATTATCGGGAAATATACCAAAATTAGCGTATCGCGCGTTAGCTTCTCCCTCCACTCTTTAAAGCATTAAGTGCACTTTGTTCGAAAAAGTGTAAAAGAACGGGTTTTTATTGGACCGGGTATATGAAAGTTTTTTACGACCCTCCTAATTGCCTTATAGAAAATTATTGCACAATTTTCACCTTTGATATATAGACAAACTGTTTTTGCTGACGAGTTCGGTGTCGAGTAAGTGTAGGAATGTGCCGTGCATTTTTAGAATAAAATATATATAGGTGTATATATATATAAACATGCACATCAGTGCGTTTTCATAGGAATCGACCCTTTTCTACTGCGGAGCACGGTGCATATAGTTATATACATCTATATACACTGTCGAATTCTGTTTCTCGGTGTATAACCAGAGTGACGCCCACTAGTTTCCCTTTTCCCTTCCCGGTTTGTCACGCGAGTCCGGGAAAATCGTTGTAAATTAACGCACACCGTTCTCCACGGGATAGGGATATTTTACACGATTGCATTTGGTTAAAAATCTCGTATGCTAATTTGTGTTTTTATACACATATCCCCTGTACTACTGTACTTGTTGATTTGTTTATTTGACGCGCAAGTAGATTGCGTTTGGTTAACTAAGCGATTTTAATTTCCGCCTTCGATGTATCGCACCCACTGCCAATTATTATCTATACTTGCCTATACCTATCACCGAATTGTATAAATTCAATACTTTTGCAACAATTATTATTATTTATTAAAATATTAAGAAATATTATAACATTTCAGAAATCTGAATTAATGTAGAAATTTGGAAATACTTGACAGAATAATAAATATTGGCGGTTAAACCGATGTAATTAATCAATCATCGTAATAATTATATCAAGTTGCTCAAAATATTTAAAATAATGAAAGAAATTTATTATATACATAGGTACACTATGAGGACAATGATATATTATACAATATATTACAATAATTTATATAGCAACGTAGGCATAATATATACGTGGATTAAGGGGTGGTACATACAGAATATTTACCGACCGAGTCAATAGAGATGAAAAAATGATTCTGGTTTAATAAATAAAGCAAGTTATGCAAGATAAAGATATCATTGTTCTTCCTTTGACTATTATCTATCACTGTGTGAAATTTCAAACAAAAATAATGTTACGCTAAAAAATGGCATTGGAATGAAATTTGACTCTTTGTCTGCTTCGAATGTTCCAAATCTGGTAAACTCCCTACCAATGCCATTTTTTAATTTAACATTATTTTTATTTGAAATTTCACACAGTGATAGATAATAGTCAAAGGAAGAACAACGATATCTTTATTTTGCACAATTTCCTTTATTTATTTAACCAGAATAATTTTTTCATCTCTATTGACTCGGTCGGTAAATATTGAGTATCATAATTTTTATTAAATTTTGTAGCAATTATTAAAATGTATAAGTAGATATTATTAATATTGTACTATATATTACTATATAAATATTAATATTTGTTAAAAAATACAGTAATTTTTAAAATAAACTGTATTTCTAAGTTTAGTATATAAATCCCACAGAAAAGTGTGTGTTATAATGGACGCAATGTCTATTGATACCCTTTTTCAACCCTAAAACAATATTTGTTTGCCGTAATAATTTACCAACTATAAAATGAGAAATAATAATACAATGCACCTTTTAAAAGTTACGATGCAACGTCTTAAATTTTACCTTTACGAAACAAGATAATAATGCCTTGATTTTCCGCATCAGAAACCCATCGGTGCAGTATATATAAACCCCTCGCACGTATATCTTGTAAAAATAAATTTCATGAATCCCGAGTTTGGTCGTTTCATCCGTCAAAAATATATTTTTGAAGCTTTTACAATGCGCAACGGATGGCGCATAATGAACCCTGGGAACCTTGAACTCTTCTAAGGGAAGGAAAAGAGACAGAGCGAACCTACGGTTTACGCTTGTGTATATATAGATATGCACAGGAAATAACGACCAGGAACATTAGGAATTGCCCAAAATCTCGAGGAGTCGCATTGTTCAGCTGGCCAGGCTAGTTAACGAAGCCTCCCAGCTTCATCGGCTTTAATGGCTTTATGCGTATATTGCGCATCCATAACTGTTGTAAAATCGCACCTTCCTAGGAGTCTGCTTCTACATCAGTATCCTTGAAGCTATTACGATGCGCGGCTTTTCTCCCGGAGGCTATGTGGCTCGACAGAGAAAAAAATATACGAAAATTTCGCGGAGAGGGATACTGTGGAAGCCGATGTCGTTACGGTCATTAGCGGAACCTTTTTTTTATTTTTTTTTCCCCTCGACACGAACAGATTTTTACGAGTGGTTTTTTTTCTTGCCTTCTTCGACGTGGAAACGCGGAAGGCGAATTGTAATTTTTTATTCGTTTATACGCGGTGTCGATTGTTTTCCTTTGTTCGCGACTGACTTTTTACTGAAGTCAAGAAAGTGAGTGCATATATAGTTACTTTTTGACTTTAACATTATTGCGGAATTCGGTCGAGTTGGCGAAACTCGATGGACTCGGGGGTTTTTTTACTGCTGTGTACATATATATTTTTTGAGATTACGTTTTTTTACGAGATGGTCAAAAAAGTAGGTAAACGTTTATGCGGTATACCTGCATCCATTATCGATTGCCTACCGTATATATACTGAAATAAAGTAGAAACTCAAATTTTAAACATTTGCGAATGTAAAGAAACTAGGTATCCTCTTATGAATCGTATAAAATTTTACATTTTGATTATAGCTTTATTAATTTTTAATTAATCTATATTTCACATTTTTTCTATTTATTAGAACGCTTCCTTGATCTTGATTAGAAATTAAACAAGTCTCATTGTTCTTTTTCGTTTTCATGAAATTTTATACATTAATTTTCAGGCATTTTTGACCATCAAAATATACAAGGAAGATTCGTTATAAAAGGCAAACGCTTATGAATGAACGAATCGTGTAAAGGCCATAAGAGACTGATTAAAAAGCGAAAAAGGAAAGGGAAATACACAAGTGAGTGCGAACATGTGGATGTACTTGAGTTAGATTTCGGCAGTACTGCGAGACATCCCGGTAATATGTCGTCTCACGCTCACTATATGTATGTATGTATTGCGGGTTGCTTTGAGCTCTAATACCGGGTGCATCTCCTTCCTTTAGAGTGGTAGCTTTTTTGAGAGCGAGCGCTTGAAAGGTGTCATTTTTATGAATGAAACGCACAACAGCCGCGCCTCTCTACTTATCGCTTTCTTAATACGAACGTATATGACTGTGTATTTTACTTCTTTTTACTATAAGTTAAACATTTTTTACGATTATTCGGTCATTCGTTGTAGGCGGGTTAATCAATATTTGTGGTTTCCGAATGAATGAGCAGCGTAACGTTATGTTTATTACGTAAGAGGGTTTTTTTCTTATTTTACTATATTTTTAATGATAACAGCAGTAGTTTTCAATGGAAAGTAAAAACACAGATGTAACTATTTTATATGGGGACTGAAAAACTACCTTTACAAAATGTATATTAAATGTATTTATAGTGTTCCGTGGAATCCCACAAATCGATAGTAAATATAGAATTTATCATAATTATTAAATCTAGGTAATTCATTGATAAACGCAAAGTTGATTGTATTGTAGAATATACTAATAACTTCTCTTAATCTCAATCACAAGTACAATCAATAATATTATTAGTGTAATCTCGCCAAGAAGATCAATATAGTGTATACCGATTGAGGTTATTATACTCTATTAGAATATCAACATCTCATCGAAACTGACGAAGAACATTAAATTACATTATCTGGAGGTATATAATAAAAGGTAGAAGCATTAAAAATGAAATTTTACGATATAAAACATCTTGAATAATAATGATAAATTATCATGTTACAAAAGCTACATTTAGTGTAAAGCTATAAAAAATCCTTAGTATCCAAATCGATGATAATATCAATTATCACCTTTGGTTCGCTCGACGTTGCGAACACCATTGTTCGTTATTCGAGACTTTCGTTTTACGATCGTCGAGAGCACTCACGCGTATAATTATAAGAAGCGGATCGTCAAAAAGGAAGACGGTAGCTTTACCGCGGCAAGATGAAAGAGAATTTAAATACACGCGTGGTATATTCTTTACTTTTTATTCCTCATTTGCTTACCTTTTAGCTCTTGCATTCACGTTGGGTCAGTTTCGACCGGACAAATATATACAAAATTAGTCAATCTTGGCAAAATTTTTTCGATCAACAGAGATTTAATATTTTTGAAAATACTATACCTCTCTTGTTTACTTATCGAACAATTGTACGTATACGTTGTGTACATTCATTAATATTAATACGCGTTTTAATATGTAGTTGAGATTTTTTACACGAACTACCTTTGGATCTTTTGAAATGTTTAATTGATTGGTATATGTAGAAATAAAATGCATAGACCACAAAATTACCTAATTTCTCTAAAATATAACCTTTTTCTTTCTTTCGTTATCGCACCAACAAATCTAAAGCGATGTCTTGTACATCCATTACCGTCGCTACGGTGTAAGACGTATCGAAATGAATAGAAAATAAAGAAAAATGCTCACGCGCCACGAGCGCGCGAAGTGGGAGCGTTTAGTAGGGGCGCGTTAATTACAATATCCTACAAAAGGCAGTCGGCAAGAGCACAGAGTGGAACACCCGGTAGCCGCTCACCAAATGGAAAGATATTTAGTCTTTTATTCCCTTTTTCCTGTGGCCACGTCCGACGATCATAATGCGATTCCGCTCGTCTGTTTACCTATACACACAGACGTTCGACCGACTCGGCTTAATAGACGAGTGAACCTCCTGAAATCCTGTTTTCTGACTGCCTGACGATTTCTCGTTTCGAAATTTATCTTCTCTCGCTATACGCTTTTATTGCGACACGAAATTATGTTTACACTCTTCGCAGGTGTACGTGTTATACGATGATTTAACTATTATGCAGGTGTTATTGCGTTGAAATTTCGCTTATTTCAATTAGTTTTTTTTTACCTACGCATAATTTGCAGAGTTGAATAACTTGAATATCAACGCATGAAATGTTAGTTAAATTTGAATACGTCTTGTAAAATATTAGCGACACAAGACAAAACAAAATTCATTTTAATTTTTGTATTAATATTTTTTAGACAAATTAAAATTTGTTATTGATGATGAAGACACCCACGAGATCAGTAGATACTATAAAAATAATAAATCTATTTCTTTAAATACTCAAAGCACTGAAATCGGAATTGATTCGATAAAGTGAAATTTAATAATCAGTTGATTTAATCTGTAAAATAAGTCGATTTCACATTTATTTTTCACCTTTCTTTAATTCAATATAATAGTTATTATTAGCAAAGTTTCACCAGTAGCAATGGATTTAGTATAATCCTCGCCTGTCTTAATTTTGTGATATTTGAGTTAGTTGCTGATCCTTCATTACATAAAAATAAACTAAATTTTCATTTATTTGTATTTAATAATAAATCTACAGATGATCTACAGATAATAAAAAAACCCCAAAAACTAAACATTTTTTCATTTAATTTCCTCTAAACTCGCCTCTATAAATTTAAAGTGCACTCGAGAAAATCCAATGAAAAGTGGAAAAGGAAACTTCATAAAAGTCCGGAACTTTAAAAAAGAAATCTAGAGGAAAAAAAATTAAAAAATGTAGTATAAGCTCGCGCGTATGTAGAATAAGGAAGCAGCACTTGAACCAATAGACACGGACTCGGTATCGGTGTGCCTAAGATGGAAATTTAAAGCCAGAGTGAAAAAAGTAAAGGCGCCAACTTGAACAGGAAGAAGCTCTAGAGACCGGAATCAGAGTAAAATTAGGAGTGATCGCAGCACTTATCCACTTTAAAAACGAGCAATCGAAAATGTCGCGCGACGCTGGCTCCTTTACCCTTGTCTTCTATTTCCGACTTGTTTCGTCCCGATCGCGTTTTAACGTCCTCGGTTATAGGGCCACGATTAGGATATAACAGGCGCGTGCTGCCTCGAAAAGAAAATTAAAAGTGTTTAGATTCTCGCTTCACCGCGACTATACACCAACACCGCATCGATTATTCTTCGTAAAAACGTATGCGAGGGACTTTTTTCTTTTATTATATATTTTTAGAATGTTAAATGGGCATTTAAACTCGTTTAACCAAACTGTTAATAGTATTGTAGGGAAATAGAAATTAAGTTAATATATCGTGAGTTCTATACCACACGTCGATTTATTACGATTTATTGGACAAGTTTCCTTGATAAATGTATTAAGTGCAACAGAATGAAGTAATGCTAAACAGTTATTTATTGTTTGTAATTAAAGTTTCTATTGGCAAGATAAATAAGTATGTAGTCATCGAAAACTTTGAAAACCCATCATAACTGTAAATAAATAATTATGTAAAATAAATTTGAAATAAAATTTAAAGCATCACCTAAAAAAAAAGTAAATTCAACTCGCTGATCGCAAATTCCTTTGCAAAATCTAGGTGTACATATTACACGAAAGTTCTCCTGGTGAGGTAGGAGAAAATATATATACATAGATAACGTATAGTATACATAGTATATATATATACCTATATATGTAGATATATATAATTCTCATCTAACAGCGTAGCTCACTCATGGCCGCCATAATAACCGGAGGCTAGCTCGGCCATAGCACAGACGCCCCCGCAGTCCCGGTGAGGCTGCGCGCATAATAAGCGCCAAGTTTATAACCGAGTTAGCGAAATCAGGAGCGAAGGCGCCGGCTCGTTTACGCCCGCTCGCCTGATTAAATTAGGGGATGATCGTGCGAAATTAGAGATATTAAATTTTCCCGCCTTTGCGTTTGGTCTCTCTCTCTCTCTCTATCTCTATATATACGTACATTATTACACGAGCGTACTTAGAAAACGGGTATTGAAATTGTTGGTTTTTTAAAACTTTTTTTTATATTTCTATATTGTTAGTAAAAATGTTGCTATAGTATTACAATTGTTACTTTACATTGCTAAGCATTGCTTTACTCAACAGCACTTATTTATTAATTATATAAAAACAACATTGATATATTTAAAACAAGTTGGCTAGATATAAAATATTAGACGTAGGAGTGGAAAAAGTTATAAGTACGGCAATTGCAATGCCCACTACATGGACAAAATGAAAAGTGGGTCAGATACTTGGGTAAGTGTAAATAACAAATTATACCAGAATTACATTAATTCGATAACATTTTTTAACTAACAACTTCAACTCAAATTCCATTACGTAATAATTGTACACACATGCAGTGAGATAGTTCTAATAACAAGGGTTACTAAATTTCGTGTTAAAATCTATACTCAAGTACTCGGTACTTTACCTTAACGATTTTATATTAGCATTGCTCTTCTGATCGAGTTCACATCGAGTTCAAATTTTTCTTTTTAAACACGTGAGAGTCGTTTTTCTCAAAGCTGCAAAACTGTAGCGTAGCACCACCGCTCATCGGAATATACTTAAGAATATTTTAACAAAAAGAAAAATCCATTTCTCAAGTGGGTAATTACAGCACATAAACGTATGCATAAACTTGCCTTCATTCGTACCGCGAAATCTCGGTCAACTTCCTCTTTGCACTCGGTAAAAAACTAATTGTCGCTTTTGCATCGAAATGAAAAAAAAGAGGAAAGAGATTTCGACTTAGCCTGGTACAGTTAAACGTCTGTGAGTTGTTCTTCTATGTCGGCACGCTGTAAAGACCCAAACCACTTGGATATACGTACGTGAGAGAAGGACGGAAGAAGAGAGACTCAAGTGCCAATCTGCAACATCCGTGCTTCGGGTATCGTCTCTTACTACTCCTGCAGCATATTTTTTGTGATACAGACATATGCCCCTCGATTGCTCAAGCTGTCAGCGTACAACGATGCAACTTTTAAACGATCTTTGCCTTCTCCGTCATCTCTAGAGGAATTGAATATTTAGTGCACTATTTAGTGTACATCATGTACGATTATTTCTGCATTATTATTTCAATTCTATATATTTTCAAATATTTATTTCAAATGTTCAATCAATTAATTGTTAGTATCTGTACAAAAAGGTATGTTTAATAATATAAATACAATTTCTTCATGTAGTGTGATTAATTGAACGTTATCAAATACTTGAAAAACCTGATAATTACTGTCTGATATAATATATTTTAATTAAAAAACAATTTACGTCGATTAATTTAAAAATATTAATAATTAATTTATGTAGAATATTTCTTCATATTTGTTGATGTAATACATAATATAGTAAAATTAAACGACGCAATAAAATAAAAATTTAACGAACTAAAAATTACAAAGATTGTATACATAAGCGCTTAAACGAGCACCATAAAAGAGCAATTCTACAAACTTTTCCCTCCTTTACATTGAGAATAATAAGGGAAACTATAAAACAAAAAGTTTTTTCTTTTGTTAAGTTAAAAAGTATATAGCGTATATAAACTACTTATTTTTTTAATACTGAAGCTAGACGATAATTCGCTGGGCGGAGCGAAATATCTAGGGTAAAGAAGAAAGAGAAAGAGAGAGAGAGAGAGAGAGAGATAGAGAGGGGTTAATACGAGCGGCGTTACGAGACGACAGGATAGCCGACGGGAAAATTATATTTTTAATTACGCCGGGAGCGAGTTCATAATTGGTGCTCACTACGCGGGGGATGAAACTTATTAGCTCGGCGAAGATGCGCGCTTGCCTCGTGCGCCCGTAGCTTATAGGTATACCTCGCCGGGCGCGTGGGATATTGCCTTATACGATCCAGGAGCGTACAATTCTGAATATTTCACCCTTCCTCTATTTTCGTACATTCTAAAATTCGTCTTTATTCAAATTCTTCGTTTATTTATTTACGAGTATAACAAACAAATATTAACTTAAATTGGTAACATTTAAGAAGAAATCAATTAATTATTTTTTATACTCTGCAGTTTAGAGAAACGTTCTTTAATAATACCTTGAAATCATTATATTTTATTTAGGTTTAGCTTATTATCATCATATGGCTTAAAGAATGGAGCTTTCAATGAAAATTAATCACTGACATTTAAATATACCTATATATGAACAACGAAACTCATAACCGAAGGTAATAAAGAAAAAAGGTAAAAAATAGTTAATATTAAACCTTTTATTTGCTATAACTGTAGACAAGTCTTCCGAGGTCAGGAAGCATAATCCACCTCTTCCTGTTCCTTCATTTCCTTCTTTTTTTCGTACCTAATTTAGCGCTTTATAGGTGCGCCCCTGGCGCTAATCTCGCGTTAGGTGGCAACATTTCCTCGTAGACGTTGAATGTATATAGATATATAGGTATACAAGCCTCCCTGATCTTCCCTCCCACCGCGGCTTAAACACGGGGAAGCGCATGTGCGCCCCTCGCATCAGAGAGAGAGAGAGAGTTTTGTACAGGTCGATGGCGGGGTTCAAAGGGATAAAACCGTAGCTTCGCGCGCGACAAGGAGTTTGCGTCCGACTACCCGTGAGCATGAAAAGAGATAAGAGAGAAAGAGAGAATGTGATGGAGAGAATATAGAGGTGGTAGCTGGCAATAAGGCGTTGGGCACCGCGCTGTTACGACCCTGATCTTACCAATTTACACACACACGCACACACACTCACACACACACACACACATACGCGCACGCAGATACGTAGACGATCTTATTCCTAAGGTATTGGTATATAATGCACCAGGATCGTACTTGATATCCACTTGTGCCCTGCCTGACAAGGATTATATTTTCTATTTTACTTAGGAGACATTAGGTACGTATTCTAAGATGTTTGATTCACTTGACATCTCAATAAAAACATTAAATAAATGCAATAAAAACAATAAAATATTAAAACTAACTTTTTTCATTTTTATAAATGAGGAAAATATTATGGTAACCCCTTTATAGTGATCACCATACTTTTAAATGTACGCATGTACCGTATCATAACCAATTCCTGATCAGCACCTAATTAATAATCATTTTTAATATTTTTTAAAATATTTTTTAATTCATAAGGAAACTACAATTTTTAAATATTAAAATATTTTGAGACCAATGTGTGGTAATGGATTAAGTTATAATAATGCATATTTTGCGATACAATGTGGAAAACAATGTCAAGTTTTATATGCGTGAAAGTATTATTAACAAATGGTCTTAATTGATCAGTAATTGGATATGTTACGGTATATATAGTCTTCAAATAATGATCACATTAACGGTTTCTTCGGACACAAATCTAATTTTATATTAAATAAGAGTCTTATAAATCTTCGTCCACTCTCAGTTTGAGCTCCTCAAATAATAAATAATTATTGTGTGATTAATAACATTAATACAATTTGTCTTTTCTACATTTATCTAAAAACTCACAATTATTAGCATTCAGAATATTTTTAAATATCTCTGAAAAATAATGTCTTAAGCTTAAATCTTATCTGCTTACAAATGAATGAAAAAGTTTCAACGATAAGAAACACATCTGCGTATACTTAAATTTCTACAAATATACGAGATTTGGAATAAAAATGTTTTGATCACATCATATAGAGTGTAATAATAACCTTGATATTAATTATTACGTAAATTTTCACATTGAAGTGAGCAGGGCGAAACGAATGCACGAGGTAAGTGGAGACACTACTAAAACTTCTTGTAAACACAACATTCTTCTTGAATTCAGTTTTAATTTATCAACTAAAGTGTTAACACCAGGCATACAGTTGTTGGTGAATTGTATTACATTTTCAATGAAAACAAGTAAGTTTTTTGCGGATGGGATCCGATTTGTCGAAGGTTCATTCAAAATCTGTGCGACATTTCGAATTTTAAAAATTGGAATAACTTTTTTGTTATTTCGTTACCGAGAAAATAGAATGATCATTATTTCGAAAGTAATAAAATCGTCAGATATTTGGTATTAGGTGCAATATTTCGAATTCCAAATAGTAGATAAATAATTTTCAACATTATTGTCTGTTATCAGGGTGTTAATATACAAATATTATAAAAGTTATTTCTCTACACTATAAAGTTCGAATATTCGAAACAAATATATAAAAACTGAAGAATGCATTAATTTTTGAATGAGCTTTCGACAAATCGGACCCTCGGTTTTGCATATATCTACAATTCAATTGTATTAATAATTAAATATATATGTGTTTTAACTTCATGTAGAATAAATGCAAAGCTTATATGTCAAATTCAGTTTTTTTATGGTAAAATTTATTTTAAGAATATTAGTGCTTGAAAACAAAAATTCGATTATAAACATTTTCTGAGTAATAATAAAAAAAAAGATACGGTTTGCGAATGTATATCAATACAAGTTCCGTAATATTGTCGTATAGTACAAGCCGCATGAAATATTAAAAAATACATCATTTATTTCTCTTAGTATACGTATAACGTAAGATATTTAATTTACAAGATGATAAGCATAAAAGTTGGAGCTCTTATTATAAATGGTACCTCAATTAATCGAGAAACAACATCTAGATCCGCATCCAATCGGATTTTATTATAATATCCTACTTGGCTTACTCATCAGAGCAATTGGCTTCGACTGAGAAAAATCGTCGCTTATCTAAATCGTACATCTGCAACTGAAATTGTCACGGTTCCAAAAGTAATCTCGTGCAAATGTCAAAGGACTCACGATACGTACCTACATATATGTATATATGTGTGTGTGTGTGTCTGTATATATACAATATTCTAACCTCGATTCTCTCCCTTGTACGAGTGTATGTATGCGTATATATATGTAAATATGTAATATAGTAAAAAAAATAGGATTCTAAATAACTCGTGTATTATCTCAGTTCGCAACATAAAAAAGAAAAAAATGCTCGAATCCAGACAAAAAATAATGATGAAAGCGTCGAGGAAAAATTAGTCCCAGCGTCAGCGTAGAATAAAAGAAGGCAAAGAAAAAGAATCTCTCGCGTTATCTCCTGTTATCGGTGCGCACCCGTGCTATATATACCGAGCGCAAATCGAACGGAGAGAGAAGCGAAACGTCGTCGCCGACCCGGTCAATACTTTGGACACGCTGCACGAGCGCTCTCACATATATACTTACATATAACTTTTACATGTCATAGTCCTAAGATTAATTTTATTTAGTTGATTTACCATTAGCTATCATTTTTATTGGGTATAATTTTATATTAGGATATAACAGTTTTTAACTTTTTAAAAGACAATGTTGTCACTTAAAATATATAATTTGCGTTATACACATTTACTTGCAATACATACGACTTCTTATAGAATGCTTATTGTGCAAACGCAATAAATAAAAAAATTAAGGAAGAAACTGATTTAGCTTCTTTAACAATATACTTAATTAACGCTATTATTTAGGTGGAATTTACTGCACGTTTACCGGATATGTTAATAATAAATAATAATAAATTCATTTTTAAAAAACTATCTTTACGTGCTTTTAACTAAGAAAATTTATAAAAAATACAATAACATAAAATAAAAATAAATTATCACAAAAGAAAATCACTTAGACGAAAGATCCATCGATCGAGGAAACAACAGGAGCTCCGTCGAGCATCTCCATTTGCTTACGAGAACTCGGAATGAAGGAAGAACGGTGATTGGTCGCTCGATGAAAGGGGACGCGCGCACGCTCTTTCTCTCGTTCTATCCCTGAGACGCGAATCATGGAGGCTGCAAGGTTCATATAGGTGTCCGTTTACCTTAGTCTCCGACTTTTCTCCGTATACTTCATCTTGAATACAAATCAGCTTCCTCTTTACTAATTTATAAAGTTTAAATAATTATAAACTTAATGAATGTACCATGTAATATAACATTAGTGACTTATAATTTAATAAGAATTTCAATATTTAAACAAATTCATTATTCATAATAATAACAGAATATTACTTCCATTACTGTCTAGAAATATATCTGTCTAGAAATATATCGAATTTTTACCATCTGTTATATCAGCAAAAAAAACACCAATCATCATCTAATAATTAAAACGTCTTATTTTAGATAGAGCGTAAACACTGTACTTCTAAATATATAAAAACACTGACAGGTCGATTCGACTATAGAAAATCCTCTTGTCAAACCAGTATAAAAAGTAAGAAGGATAATCGATCAAAATTTGGTAATCGTTTATATCCGAAATCTTGCGCAGACCCATTTGATGCGTTTTTTTCTACCCTTCATACTACACAAGCACATGTCGCAACTTTGCTTTAGGGAATCGATATTTTAGCTTTTTAAATTATAGGATATTTTTATATCTCTGATCTGATATAAGTTTTCATTCTTTAAGAGAATTATTTATATATATTTAATTATAAATATTTCTTATAAAAAAGTAAAAAAAAATTAATATTTCTTATAGATTAAAATAATGTACAGTCAATTTGATAAAATTACTACATAATTTTCTCTTTTCTAAAAACTGATGCATTTTGGGTATATTCCAGAATATACTATATTTTCATTATTTATATGTATACTTAATTCAGACCACATTATTAGTATTATAATACTTACATTTGCTTCATATACCTATATATAAATATAAATATTGATCATTAACTTTCAAAATAGTGACTAACGACTAAAACGAAAGTATTTGCAATAAGAAAACAATTGTATACTTACTCGGGTAAAGTTCGAGATAAGAAAGGTTTTAAACCTATACGGACACACACACACACACACACGTGCATGTAAGTGCTGAACGATCAATTTGAAAGGAGCTACTACTGAATTATTGAAAGTATATAGGACACATATATGCTAGCAATTTTTCAACGGTATATAGTGCTGTAAGCCATGCTTAAGGTCCTCGTTAATCCTGGACGTAAACGAGGCATAAAAATCGTCGAGCTTTGCCGGGAGCATATGTGGATCCACGGGGTGTCTTCAACACGGATGCACTTGCCACCCGTAGCTTCGCGACTACTGTTTTCTCATTGGAATTTGATGATCTCGCCTTTCTATCTATACCTACGAAGAGGGTGACAACCCTTCATTTTAATTTTTTTTTTCAACAGCACTTGTTCAATGACACGCGGCTTTTATCTTTTCTACTGATGTATTAATGAGTTTCCGTATAAGGGATATAGATGATAAATATCGAGTTAAGCTTGTGGATTTATTCTTTTATTTACTTTTTACACGACAGTTTTTTGAGATTACGAGTTTAGAAAGTTAACGATTCCTTTATGAAATTAAATAATACTATAGGTACATTCGCTTTCTTATACCCGTTTGTATTATCTTCATTTATATACTATAATATAAATATTGATCATTAACTTTCAAAATAGTGACTAACGACTAAAACGAAAGTATTTGCAATAAGAAAACAATTGTATACTTACTCGGGTAAAGTTCGAGATAAGAAAGGTTTTAAACCTATACGGACACACACACACACACACACGTGCATGTAAGTGCTGAACGATCAATTTGAAAGGAGCTACTACTGAATTATTGAAAGTATATAGGACACATATATGCTAGCAATTTTTCAACGGTATATAGTGCTGTAAGCCATGCTTAAGGTCCTCGTTAATCCTGGACGTAAACGAGGCATAAAAATCGTCGAGCTTTGCCGGGGAGCATATGTGGATCCACGGGGTGTCTTCAACACGGATGCACTTGCCACCCGTAGCTTCGCGACTACTGTTTTCTCATTGGAATTTGATGATCTCGCCTTTCTATCTATACCTACGAAGAGGGGTGACAACCCTTCATTTTCAATTTTTTTTTCAACAGCACTTGTTCAATGACACGCGGCTTTTATCTTTTCTACTGATGTATTAATGAGTTTCCGTATAAGGGATATAGATGATAAATATCGAGTTAAGCTTGTGGATTTATTCTTTTATTTACTTTTTACACGACAGTTTTTTGAGATTACGAGTTTAGAAAGTTAACGATTCCTTTATGAAATTAAATAATACTATATGTACATTCGATTTCTTATATACGCCGTTGGTATTATCTTCATTTTTTATAGTTATTTAATTTTAGGTTGACCTGTGTGATTATAAGTTTACTTAATTTTTTTAACTTTGTTCAATTCATCGCTAATTTTGTACAAGTTATTTTTGTGAAAATATATCCAATTATTGAATTAAAAAGAGGAATTTTTTTAACGTCTTGCTACTTACTGTTTACTAAGCTTATAATTTACATATAATAATCAAAATAAATGAATTTACGAATTTATTTGTAAAAATAAATAAATTTAATAATTTACATACAGTACTGAAGCAATTGAACAGCATATAAGAAGTATTTGCAATACGTAGACATGCTCACTTGAATTATGTTAAAACACGCGGGCAACTATTGCGTAATGACATTTAAGAAGTCGTTTTGTTAAATTAGTACGTAAAACAGAGTATAAATCTGAACTGTTTTATTTTTCATGATTCTAAAAAATTATAATTAAGATGATTATATTACAATTCTAACTATAAACGTTATGACATCATTATCATATTTATCTTTAATAATTATTATATTCTATTATTAAACAATATAACAATTAGAACCAATTTTCATCTTGATTTATACTATTTACAAATACATTTTAAATAACTCTTGTTCATTGTATATAAAAAGCTTAAAATAAGCAAAGTCAAAGCAATAAAAAAAACTATAATCAATGCAAGTAGGAGTGATCAAGCATTTTACAGTCAATTAATTTTATCTGAAATAATATGGTAAACCCCTGGACACCCCTCTATCTTTATTCTCTCCCTTTTTTTGAACTGCCTCTCGATCTCCCTTGTTCGTGTGCTCAGTCATCCTAGAATAGCTCGGAATGATAAACCCTTTCGACAAGTGCAGCACGCGGCTTCCAAAATAATAAATACAATTACAATGACACATATGTAAGGGAAACCCATCATTGATATTTTACAATACTCTAGTCAAACATATGCTATTTTTGGGCAATTATTCAATTTCCAATTTATGTAGCTTGTTTTTTATATATTTAGTGTGTAACAAACAAAAATACAAAAATTTAGAAGTAGAAATTAATTTTTATATATACTTGTATAATAAATAAATATTTTTTGTACTACGACGATTTCATATCCTTTATAAATTAATACAAGATGAATGGTTGCGTTAAAAGAAAAATGAACAATTATCACGTATTTAAAGATATATTCGAAATACTCGACTGAAGAAATAAAGGTTTGTTTACATACTCGAAACTTGAAGAAGTGCAGAAGCGTCGAAGGTAGCATCCTTTGTCAATAATGCAGTGGCCTTATCCCCCTGTAATAGACGGGAAAAAAATTCGGTAGGGGTGTCTGTATCGCCCTCGTTAATCGTTCTCGTATGTGCGTCTATTCGTACTTGTACCATGTAAATCAGCGTGTAAATCCTAACGCCCCTCGAGACTCATTTGAAAGGGCGTAAAAAAATTATACGCCCACCGAATTCTGCATACAGGGAATATTAATGTAGTATAGTCATTGAATTACAGTATGTACAAAATTACCCGAAGATGTTCTTGTGTTTTAGTAACCAGGTGAAAATATATGCATACTTTATAATTTTTATATGCAGAAACACAAGTTTTTTCTCACAATTATTACATGTTTGAAAAAAAAACGGATAATGAAAAATGTATAAAAACATTTGTAAGGCAAAAGAAAAATTGTACGTTAATATAAATTCAAAGAAAAATGGTGAATCGAGAGAGAGAGAGAGAGAGAGAGAGAGAGAGAGAAGAGAAAATCGAAGGTCCTGGACCAAGGAAGATTCGAGCCCCAGCATGCGCGCATACCTCCGACGTCCTAATTCAACGGAATGACCGCCATAAAACGAATCAGAGGGGAATCATGCCTTGAAATACTTTTCAACGCGGAGCCTTCGGCCGCTCATTCGTTCTTAAATCGCATAGGGTATACTGGGTAGAGCCGCCATTCGAATACAACCATTCCAGAACCTCTTCTTTTTTCCCCATTCCTTTCTAACTTTTCCGACTACTTCGAATATTTAATTCTCTCCTTTTTCCTCCTTTCTTCGCAGTTACATTTCCAACCCCACCGGTTGGCTACTTAAACATTTAATACCTTTGGCACACGGTCTATGCGGGAAAGCCCAATGATTTTTGCAAATAAAATGTGTACGACTTGAGAAAAGGGGGAAAATCAACGCTTGAATGCTACGCGTATAAACTGAATCATTCATTTCGTAGATAGAATCGTTAAGTTGTATTATTAAAGCTGAATAAAAAATGTGGCTTTATATACCACTGCTACCTTTTATTATTCGATATATACATACAGAATTGTTCGCGTATTATCTTTTTCGCTGAATATTTTGATTAGTATATACTCCAGGCAAAAATTTCACTGATACTACTTCCTTCTTCTCTAATTATATATTGTAAACCTCGATAACTATAATATTAAAAAATATTAGTTTAATTTGAATCATTGTATTATTTGACAAAAAATCTTACATTAATATGTGAAAGGTAAATACACTGTGCGCGCGTTATTAGAATTATTGAAGAGTATTAAAAAATTGTGTATAAAATTTGTAAAAGTAATATTTAAAAAAATCTATTGATGAAAACGCTAAGCAATTGTATATCCTCATAACACAAATATTACACAAATAATATTATACCTATATCCGATTTCTCTACTGTGATCTCGAAATTTAAGGGATGAAAAGTAGGGTCGACTGGGAATGCTTAGTCGTGACATCTGTAGACAAGTATTTGAATTTTCGAGATATCTTTCTCCTGCACGCACCGCAGATATCGATTGCTCGTATTGCCTTCAGCCGATACTATTGTACCTGAGGGTAAAGTAGATTTGTCTTCAACTTATCGGATACAGATTTAATAGATATCTATCGATAAGTAAATTAAATCTTATATTGATTTTACTGCATAGAATAATAATAATACATGTAAAAAACGGGACATTCGAAAGGTGCCGTATTGATGCAATAAATTGATAAATTTTATAATGACAAATGAGTATAACTTATTTAAGATAAGTTATATACATTAATTAAGTCAATAGACTAAACAAAGTGAAATTATATCTCTGCAGTTTTACCATCATATTCTTGTACGTTTAATTAAAATAAGCGTTAACCGACGATCGACCGATCGCGTAACAACATCAATAAATATATTCATATTTTTCTAAAACGAGTAATGAAATATGTAAAAATGGCATTAATATTCATAATTAATAATTACGCGCTGATAATTTAATAATAATATATTTGATGTTACGTAACGGAGACAACATTTCCACCGATAGGAAATTTATAAAAAGTAGTAAATGCAGTACGCTTGAGAAGATGACAAAACTAATTAGGTCTGTAAGTACGTATACAATTACATAGAAGAGATTAGAAAAAAATTTTCCAGCATAAATTATATTGGGGAACATTATATACCCTCTACCTATACTTATAGGTACATTATAGATATATATAAAGCGCTAACTTCATTATACTCGTCATTGCAAATATTTGATTCCATGACGTACTAAAATTTTATCGAAATGATTTTTACTGATACATATCATACATAGAATGAGTGAATATCGCATTTAAAGTAGGCGCCAAGTATAGATTCAATTCTATCGTCTCTTTCACTAGACGCGTGTGTTCGTTATTAAATCAAACAATATCGTATAATGTAAGATGTTTTATTAATTAATATATACACTTTCCCCTCTGTGTGACGTTGAATCTCTATCTTTAAAAAATCGATGTTGTAATGGCATCGTTCCTCAAATCGTGCTGTAAGTAACAACAAAAAAATGCGTACATTTCAATCTTATATATAGATTTATATGCAGCATTTAATTTAATTGCAGAAAAAGTCTGTATATATAACTTATTAAATTGATAAGTATACTCTCTAAAAATGAAATAGTGATACGACGGTCACTGTCACGAAATTAGTGAATATTCACTATTAAAATAGTAAATTTTGACTAATTGAATTAGTAACAATTCACTACTTTGTGATAGTCACTGATTTATCACTATATTTTTAGTGATTATTCACTAATTCACATTTAGAAAGTAAGTAACTTTCGGTTACAAGGTTTATGTATAAATGTTTGTTAAATTGCACTTTTTGCCTAACCAACATACGTGAGAAATCATAACAACCTTTTGTTTCAATATTTTCTTATCGTCATTTTGTTTAACTTATATCTAAATGATGCAATAAATTGGTAGTATTAACTTAATTTATTGTCGAAATTTTAGAGCGGAATTTTTTTGACACCTGTGTCAATTTGTAATCGTATTTGTAATTTCTTAACCGTAAATGTATTATACGATGATTCATATGTATCGATGTTTCTTCGTGTATGCACACAGGTAATATACATGTATTACATATATGCGTATGTGCGTGTGTGTATTTTCAGGTACACCAATTCCACAAAGATGGATTTTCGTATTCATGGGATTTTTAGCGTTGTTCAATGGCTTCGCTATGCGCGTTTGTTTATCTATCACTATCACAGAAATGGTACTACCAATTAACGAGACGAAAATATCGTTAGACGATACGTGTCCTAGTTTGGGAACCGAGTCATCCGTTAATTCAACGACGTTCAGAGGTGGGACGTACGATTGGAGTGAATATACACAGGTGAACTTATATTATAATTTTACATATATACATATACATACGCATGTATAGCCATTACGCGAGTATACATATGACGAAAGAATTCACGAAAATATTATTGAGGAAACATTGTCACTGGTAAAATATTATTTTGTGGCTAGCTAATTGTTTGTAAACAGTACGATCTTTACTCTATACGAAAAAAAATTCAACATTTTTTGTCGATTATATAAATTATTTATTATTACGATTATATTCGTGAAAATTTGAAAGATAATTTTATCTTGCAATGATGTGCGAACATATGCAATTATCTTTCTGTACGTACAATATTTACATGATACATATTTTCAAAATTGATTTATCATATCGTACAATGCTGATCATTGCATTTACTTATAAGTAAATCACATTAATCATTAATTTAATTTCTCAATTGAACACTCGAGATGTATCCTATTATTTCCTCAATTATGTCATATCGTTTCTGATGCACGAATACTTGAAGCAATCTTAATGATCTTTTATATATATTGACATAAATATTTAGTAAGTATGCCAGAAATTTAATTTTGAGAAAGGTACAATTATTATATACAAAAAATATTTCCTCAAAATCTATTTTCTTTGGAGTTTACTAATAAAGCTAGTTCAGATAATGTATAAAGTGAAAGAGGATAATATAACGGTGCATGATTTATATTTTCAGGGTATAATTTTGTCATCATTCTACTGGGGCTATGTAATCATCATGATTCCGGGTGGTGTAATAGCCGAAAAATTTGGTGGTAAATACATTCTGGGTATAGGGATCCTGCTAACTGGAATTCTGACAATCCTTTCTCCTATCGCGGTATGGTGGGGTGACTCCACAGCTTTCATCATCTTACGTATACTCATGGGGTTTTGCTGTGGATCCATGTACCCCGCGTCAAACGTCATGCTCTCTCAATGGATTCCATTGGAAGAACGATCAAAAGCTGGAGCCATGGTGTTTGCGGGTGCTCCGTTAGGCACGGTCTTTGCTACGTCGGTTTCTGGATTGATCCTCGAATACTCGAGCATAGGTTGGCCAAGTGTATTTTATTTCTTTGGCGGGTGCGGAATCCTTTGGTTCTTATTCTTCGTTATTCTATGTTACAACACACCCCAGCAGCATCCATTCATATCCGATGCAGAAGTAAAATATCTTGAGGAACAGCTAAGTGAACATAAGCACAAGAAACCACCACCCGTACCTTGGGGTGAAATTTTTACTTCGAAACCGGTATGGGCGTTAACGCTTGCATCTATAGGAAACGGTTGGGGATTCTCAACGATGATAAGCGATTTGAACAAGTACATGAGCAGTGTACTCAAATTTTCCATTCAGGATAACGGCTACTTATCGTCATTACCCTATATATGTATGTGGTTCGGTAGCATCATCACGTCTTGGATTTCGGACTGGCTGGTCGTTAAAGACAAAATGTCACCTACTAACATTAGGAAACTCGGTACCACAATTGCTTCTGTCGGCCCAGCTGTATTTATTATAATTGCTTCGTACGCCGGGTGCAATCGAATTACTGTCGTCACCATGATTACACTTGGTATGACACTTTTAGGTAGCTCTCTACCTAGCATCAAAGTTAACGTTCTGGATCTCAGTCCAAATTATGCTGGTTCTTTAATGGCATTGACAAATGCATTCGCTGCTGCTACCGGGATTGTAACTCCTTACGTTGTCGGTTTATTAACGCCGCATCAAACTTTAGAAGAATGGCGATTAGTATTTTGGATCGTGTGTGGGGTTTTTATTGTCACCAACGTTGTTTTCGTCATGTACGCCAGTGGCGACGTGCAGGAGTGGAATGATCCGGAATTTTTGAAGAAACGCGCGGAAATCAAAAAGAAATCGGTCAAAGAGGAAATTCAACTGTTATCTGTTCCTGCTGTTACGCAATTGATAACCCAATAAAAGTGTGATAATAATAAGAAGGTAATTTGACGATAATAGGTAGTTTCTTGCCAAGTGAGATTGTATAATGTTTTTTACGTACTAGCATAGATTGCTCAATGAAAATTTTACTATTTTTTTATGAATATGTATGCGCAAATTAAGTATTAGTAAGGGACCTGGCAGCTGTAAACCCGAAACAAAATTTTAGAATTTAAACCGTACAAAAAAGATTTACTGCATATATATACTATTTGTTATACAAATTGTTATTGCTTTATCTTTTAATTTAGAAAACAAAATCTACTTAAATTATGCAATCAACTAAGCCAAAATTACTCAACAAAAAATATAAAACGATGCGTGATAATTAGAATTACATGATATTTTAGGAATAGACTAATATCAATGCCAAAAATCATATTCGAATTGTTCAAAAACATTCATCTGTGATTAATTTAAGTGATATTAACATTAGTGAATTATAAAATCTAACATATGTGGTCTCCTTGGATAGAAAAATTGTCACGAATTTAATTTAATGCAGATTTTATTATCTGTCAGTACCTGTATATAAAATATATAAACCCGTAGAGCTTTTTGCAAATACCATAAATTATACAAAACTTTTATTAGCAATATTTAGTTTATAAATTTAATAATACTTCAACAATTATTTGTAGTAAAAATAATATCTAGATAATAAAAAATGTTTATTGTAAGAAAAATATTGTGGTGTAATAATCTAGTCGTCTATAAAAAGTTATGATTTTTATATCACAAATTTATTACTATAGAAATCTAAATGTTAGAATGTAAGAAAGTAGTCGAAAAATTGTATACTTACATTGCAACAAATAAATAGATATTTGTTTTTAAAACAATCTTTTCATTTATATATCCAATGTATAATCGTTCTGATACGTCTCATTCTTGTGAAACGTTCATTATTAATAATTAAATATATTAACATAAATCAATCAGTATTTGCATAAATTATATATAAAAATAAACTTTGATAAAAGATTAAAAATAGAGCATGAATGTAACGATTGCGTTATCGTATCAAACACAAAACAAATAATTATTCCATTAGTCTACAAATGATTAATAATATATTTTTACTCTGTAACCAAAAATTTTAGTGATACATACCAATAAGCTTTACTAAGCTCGTAAGAGACCGAACGATTTTCCGTGTATACGGCAGATGTTGTATATTTGCATTCAAAACAATGAGAGTATTTTAATGTTGATTTGGAAACATCTTCAGTTATAAAATATACTTTTCAGGGCACAGTCAATTAAATTTTTTACGAATTTATTTATAATTTATTTAACGTTAAGATTAATATAATGCGTATAATAAATTGTACATATTCAATTTTTAATGTCAAAATTATTTTTTTTAACTTATGAAGATACGTTACTAAAATTTAATTTATCAAGTCACATTACATTTACGTTGAAAGGGGAATTCAATGTCAATTAAATATTGACTTATTAAAATAAAATTTCAAAAGATTGATATCTTTATATTATACAGTTCATACACATAAAGTATTTCATTAAGATAATTTAGATAACTTAATACTGTAGAAATAATTTTCTTCATTATAAAGTATTACATCGCGCGAGTCAATCCTCTTCGTTAAACAATTAATATTTATTGTTTAAATACATATATATTGCAATAGAAATTGATATAATACTAATAAGTATATTAATTATATGGTTTCGAATTGAATTTTCAACTTATTAATTAATATAATTTGCCAATAAATTAAAATTTACATAATAATATAACAAGGAAAATATTCCAGATGTAACTACAAGACTTTCCATCATATTAAAATACGAATAAAATATTAAGGAGACTACTGGTACAACGCACGTACATAAATACATACGTAGAAAAATGAAATTCATTTTTTAAATTACAGTTTTTAACATAATTGCAGACAATTTTAATTAACATGAACGGTGGATTACTTAATATTTAATAAGATATTTAAAATTAAGTGCCATCCACTTTATCAGCGTTTTTCTTACTTTTTAACAAATCAACTGACGGAATAATGAAGCTTAAATAACGTTTAATTAAAAATTCATTTTCATATTATTGAAATAGTCGATTGCGTGACTAAAAAATACACTAAATTCAAAACGTACGTCTTGAAAAACATATACATAAAGTAAACGAACAAAATGTACACGGATAAGTGTCGTATCGCACACGTAACATCCGAATAGTATATCTTTATCATTTAGTGTAACAGAAAGTAAATTGATGCAACCAGTTCGTAGGATTTTATTCCACCTATTTGAATTCCAGAAGCTCCAAGTGCCAAGATACAACTTTATAATTCCCATGCTAACGATCGTCGTGTATATGTATGACGTTGCGCCGAAGTGCAATGCCTTCTTTAAGTGTCAATGCACTCGACCTCGGGCCTAATAAACCAAATGAACAAATGATTTTCGAATACATAAAAGTTTTCATATATATATATATATAACGTACATCATGCATCCGTATACATATTATTCCTTTAGCGACATCGCAATCTGTTTACATTAGATCAATAATAATCTGAAGACGATAATAATTGTGCGACCGAATGATTGTTTTTCTTCTTAATTAATAATCCATTCATGATCAGCCGTATGTTGAAGACGTATCGCTCACGGAAACGTACAGGTATATAAGTGGAATAATACATGGAAAATGCAGGGACTTTTATGTCGAGTCCGCCGCGATTATAACTAAACTGACAATAATAGATTGGTCAATGTTCGCGTAACCATGAAATATCGAACATTCGCTTATTTCAAATCGTCTCTTCCCAGTGAAACAATTTACGAACATCTCGATCATTCATGCATAGTTCTCCGTATCTCGTAAATCCCTTTTTCTTTTCCATTAACTTTCTCATAAATTATATTACAAAGCATAGATTAATCATAGAAAATTAATATTATAATTACCATTGCGATCAGGGGCAGGAAAAATTATAAGGAAAGCGCCGACATTTTTCGATAAATTTCATCTTTGATTATATTAAAATTGTACGCGAGTGCCTTATCGCGATTACAATATAACTTAATATTCTGTCGTAATCGTACGCGAAGCACCCGTGCACAATTTGATGAATCCGCATACACGAAACGTTCGTACAAATAGAAATTCTCAATCGGGAATTGTTTGTATAATTACATACATAGGTATGTATACGTATATATAGGTGTATGTGTATCATTAGCATTATTTATGCATACATAAGGCGAAATTAAAACATCAAATGACGTAAATAATGTCAATTCAGAGGCAATGTTTCATAAAGATAATCGGTCGTGTTATAAACCGAGAACGAGTGGCGGGGTTTTCCATAAAATACACAAGAAATCGAGATAAGCAATAAACGAGAGAGAGGACTACACATATATAAATTATAAGAAATCTGATTTTTCATCTCGCGCGTTTATCAAAGAGCACGGTCGAAACGAGAATCGACACATCGTCCGAGTAAAAATACGAAATCTACATATATATACATATATATACACATACACGCATTTACCGATGTGTGCGTGTGCGTGTGCGTGTGCGCGTATGATCCACACTGTTACAGCCGATTATATTAAACATACACAAGAAGTTAGAGTCGGGCACAGTCATGCGTGCGCCGCGAATCCATAGTGAGTGAATAAGAAAAAATAATAGAAATTTCATAAGCGCAAGTTTTGATAGATCGATTAAGATGTGACAGAAATATAATCGTAAAATATATCATATTGTGTGACTCTGCCTCCCTCGCACGTTTATGTAAGGATCCTCTTGGCGCTTGTGGTAAAACAAATATTTAATTTTATGACGTACACGCGGAGCTTCGAATATTCGAAAGAAAGTTATACACACGACGGTTATCTAGACGCATCGGTTGGGACGTACAAGCCGATTATGTGCTGCTTCTCTTACTTCGATATACTAGTAGACCATTCTCAGTCATCATGTTGGTGTGTTCGTGTAAGGTAGCTCACACGAAAAAAAAAACATAGTTGAGTGTTTTATTTTATTTATATATATATATAATATATAAATACTCAACCTATTCTCACTTACGACCACGAGGGGTTGGTCAATAAATATCCATCACCATGTCAGCTCAATGGAAAGATTGCTGTAAGTGAACCTTGTTTTATTTCGTTTTTTATATTTATAATTTTTCTTTTGCATAAAGCGTATTATGGTACAAGAAACAGTGAGAGGCAATTGATTTGTATTTATGTTTCCTTTTGTTTTTGTTATCTTTGCATACATGTCGAGATCGTAACTTTCCGCTTTCGGTTGCATTGTCAAAGCATTATTTTATGTGTTACTCATTTTTGCATTCTGTAAGTATTTTTACGCTAGTTTAGTCTTACTGCTTAATAAATTAATTCTATCAATTTTTCTTACTTTTATATGTAAAACAATAATTATTTATTCACAATTATTAAATAATTTTGTAGAAATCATGTAGCGCACATTATTCCTCTACTAAGTTAAATCATTTTTCAAATATCATAATTTGTAATCGTTTATACGTTTTAAGTTTTGTCTCGATATTGGGGTTTTTATAATAATATAGCGATAAACGCGATAACACGATATATTTCTTTAAATTAATAGATTGAAAAATGTTTTTATTAAATATATAAGGAAATTTCATTCATTGACGTAATATTCTTCTTATTGGTAGCACATATATTTTAAATTAAGATATTGTAAATCGACTTCTCGTTAAGTACGATAAAAAAATAAGCGTTCTCAATATGATTTCATAAATTTTATTAAATCATTTTGTGCGTCATTATGATTCGACATATTTGATTTAAAAATGTATAAGTTTTGATATAATTTAAATAAATAACAGAATTTTTATAATTTCATTAATCTTGAAATTGTTCCATAGTTTCACAATTGTTTTGTGAAAACTTTGAAACAATATTTTTCAAAACTACTGATCAGATTTTACGATTGCTTAGTAATAAAATATTCTTGACGACAGTGTCATTAGACAACAATTCAAACGTTTATTCTATCGATTTGATGTCAATTTATTAATTCATATGTTTTTCAATACAACTGTTTTAACAGTCTAATCTTGATCAATGAGTTTCAGGGACTTACTGACAGTTTTAATATACAATAAGGAAGATACTTACTTAAAATTAATTGTTTTATATATAAATGTTATACTATTAATATTTAGAAGTTTCAAGTATTAAAAGTTTGGAACATTTAAATAAAAGAAAGAATTTATAATAATAATTGTATTGCGCTAAATAAAAACGTTGCACTTTTTAAAGAAAATTTCTGTATTAACTATCACTGAAAAAATGTCATAAAGACGTTTCACATAATTTATTAGAATCTGCTGGTCATCTAAAATTTGCAATCACTATCGCCACAACACGCACTCTTGTTTCATCCCATTTAATCTTCCCAGCCTGGAGGCGTAAAATCAGATATATAAATTTCGACTGTCCCACAGGCTCAGGAATATCTCAACGATGGATTTGTGTGATCATGACCTTCTTTTCGTTATTCTGCGCTTACACGATCCGAGTATGCCTCTCGATCGCCATCACCGAGATGGTAAAACCAACGAACGAAACATCCGAGTTCTTCGACGACACGTGTCCATCGGATCCAGAGAACCTCATGACAAATGCAACGAAGATCAGTGGTGCGGTTCACGAAGGCACATACGAATGGAGCGAGTATACTCAGGTGATCATTATGCCATCCTCTCTCCTCCGACTGAGATACGAAACAATGTGCATGAGGTACCGGTGACGATAGCTTAGATAAAGTTAACAACATAAACACGCGATAAGCCTCCTATCGTTTTGTATACTTTTCGAGATATTTGGAAAGATAATCTTTTCGTTTTTGGATATTTCGAAAGATTATAGCGCTTCCATTTGGACGTACACTTTTATATTCCTAAAGTATCTTTACCGTATCTTCGAACTAAAAAATAGCAGTTAAATAATAGTTGCATAAGCGGCCCGAAACCACTCAATGAAAATGTGATGATAAAAACAACATCCGAGACGTTTTTCTAATTATGACAATCTAAAAATAATATGTTTTTATAAACGCGAGATATACAAACTCTGTAGTCATTCAGTGCCGCTGGCGGTTTTGTTTATCGCTTAATTTCATACGAAGAAAAGTTAAACTTGTTCACCTCGATTGGGGGGAAAAAATATAAATAAATTTAACCTAAAACTGTCAGTTGCGTTAAATTATTGCACTTTTATATTATTTATTCGCATTGTTTTCATTAATAGTTATAAGATTAGCGTTAATGGAAAATTTATTTGCGATCTCTCTTCGCTCGGAGATAAAATATATATATATTAAACGGCGAGTTTAAAAAAAAAAAGTAACGCGTGTCTGTGAAAGATGCAGTAGTCATTGTTACAACTACAAATTATAACGAGGAAAAATTCTGGGAACGTAGCATGCAATACTAATGCCGCACCAAGGTCAACAATAACTTTTTTGTATACGCACTATTGTTGCTATTTATAAGTTTTTTTTTCTGTATTTACGAGGCTTTGAAGAAAGGCAAATTATAAACAAAGTAATTTTGCGATAATGTACTGTCGGTTGTAGTATATCGTTGATGCTACCAATTACTATTACAATTAATATAATTGAGATAATTTCTACACTAATACACAACTATAAAATTTAAGTGTGATTACTAGAAATTCTATAAGTTTCAAAGTCTGAGTGCACTATTTAGTACAGTTCCTTTGTAAAATCGATATCGATCGTATAACAGATTATCAGATGTAATGGCTGATGCTATAAATGAATAACGATAACGTTGTATTACGTTAACTGATAATTAATCTAATTTATTTTTATTACAGGGAGTGATTCTTTCGTCGTTCTACTGGGGTTACGTAATCACGCACATACCCGGTGGAATGATAGCCGAAAAGTTTGGCGGGAAATACACACTTGGTTTCGGGATCCTGTGGAACGCAATTTTCACCATCCTCACCCCGATCGGTATAAAATACGGGAGTGCCACGGCTCTAATCGTACTTCGAGTATTGGTAGGTTTGGCGCAAGGTGCAGCTTACCCGGCTCTTAACGTGATGTTAGCACAATGGGTACCGATCGAAGAACGATCGAAAGCTGGATCTTTGGTGTTCGCTGGTGCGCCACTCGGAACCGTTTTTGCCACTGCGACTTCTGGATTGATTCTTCGTTACAGCAACAGTGGATGGCCAGCAGTGTTTTACTTTTTCGGTGGTATCAGCGTTCTCTGGTTTGTCATTTGGGTGGTCATATGTTACAATGATCCTCATCAACATCCATTCATATCCGAGGCAGAGAAGAAATTCCTTCACGAGCAGTTAAGTCAGCACAAACACAAGAAACCACCGGCTGTACCGTGGAGACACGTGTTGACGTCTATGCCGGTATGGGCATTGGTGGCTGCGATGGTTGGACACGGTTGGGGTTTCCTCACGATGATCAGCGACTTACCAAAGTACATGGGTAGTGTACTCAAATTTTCAATCGAAAACAATGGTTACCTATCGGCACTGCCATACTTATGTATGTGGTTCGGGAGTATCTTGACCTCTTGGATCGCGGATTGGTTGATCACTAATAAACACATGTCGACCGGTAACGTCAGAAAATTGGGCAACTCTATAGCTTCGGTTGGCCCAGCGTTGTTCATAGTAGGTGCTTCCTACGCTGGATGCGACAGAATCCTTGTAGTTGTTATGATTGCCGCGGGTATGACTGTCATGGGTGCAGCTCTGCCCAGCATGAAAGTCAACGGTTTGGATCTCAGTCCAAATTACGCGGGAAGCTTGATGGCTTTGACCAACGGCATTGGAGCATTTGCCGGTATCATGACTCCGTACATCGTTGGAATATTGACACCTAATCAGACGCTCTCCGAGTGGCGTTTAGTATTTTGGATTATTTGCGCCGTTTTCTTAGCGACGAACTTTATTTTTGTTATATGGGCCGATGGAGAAGTGCAATACTGGAACGATCCAGACTATTTGAGGAAGGAGAAAAGCGACAAGAAGGCTAAGAAAGCTAAGGAGAACATTGAATTACTGACTATAACTACTAAATAGTGAGAATACGTATAAGAATCGGTGTGCATGCGCGAGTGTGAAAAGAGAGATGCATTAAGAAAAATATTTATGTTTTATTACTAAACCTTATAGTATTTTTGTATGTTGTTAATTAAAATTAGACTTCTTTTTTAAGTGGACAAATCTCTGTTGGACATTATAAGATTAAACAATTATTATTTGTGACGTTAATTCAATTATTATATACAATATATAATTAATTGTTAATTAAATAACCAAATTATAATATTTTCATACTCAAATTCATATTAGTCAATTTAAAAGTTATATCTAAAATTCAAAATCAAAATAATAATTAAATATGTCATTAATATTATCGTAACATTAAAAACGTCAACGTGTAATAATGATAATATATGCGAATAGTTTTATCAACATAACAACAAAGTAGTTTTTGACATTTTTATGACATTTTTAAAATTTTTAAATAAAGTACTTAATTGTATACCTTTTGTTTTAACAAAATTAAAATAATGAGAAATCTGTCACTCTCACCTACGAGTTTGAGTAGGAATAGAAAGTTATTTATGTCATTCATACTCGAGATATTTCCTTAATATAAATCTCATCGATATTCAAATTCCAGAAATTACTTAGCAATTGCCAAAGGCAATATAATCTGAATAAATGTAGAATAGACTTCTGATAGAAGAATTTTAAATCGCACAAACATACTATATTAAAATTTCTGAAGATACTTTCCCATAACGCATTTAAAAATAATTGTTCTTCATTAAAACTGTTCATGGTCATTGTATCTATAAAAATAACATCATTAATTTGCACTGCACAACGGATTGCTCTCTTCCTTACTTCCTTTACATTGTCAATTAACTTGTCAAGAAATTTTAATCATATGTAAAAAAATTGTATATATTTTCATTTTATCTGAAGAAGTTTATTAAATGCGTATATTAAACAAAAAGTAATCTCTCTGTGTAGATAAATCGTAATGATAATTATTCGTAATTCTTGTCGTTTCGATTGGTAAATTACCACGATAAATGTCATGTACATTAACAGTCGATAAATTAGATATCTCTATATTATCAAATAACGACATTTTTTATTTTATACATTTACCGTCATATATTGTACAGCGCTGTTTTCTACAAAAAAATTGTTAAAATTATTGTTAAAATAGTATTGCGTAGTATAACCTTGAAAATATTATATATATTTTTATCAAATACTTTATAAATATCACTTTATTGAATTTTATTTTTCCTTATATATACTTTCAGGCATAGTTATATGTATATCTTATACACTTTTTACAAGCATTTTTAAATAAAATTCTCAATTAGTCGGCCAAGTAGATGTAAAAATTGAATACCGAGTATTCCTTGCTTAGAAAAATACACATAAAACGTGTATTATACTTAATTTCATTGCAAAACATGCAAAACATATCGTAAATCAATTTACTTATCTAACTAAGCTGATGGTACCATTAAAGTTGTAAAATTATAATCTATATTTTGAAAACAGTCGATAATTTAGGAATCTACTTAATGTCAGTGTAAATAAAATTTTAAACACATATACCTAATTATATGTACTTTATGTAACTTTCAAAGTAAAATATGACGTGCGTGTAATGAATAAAAAGTGTATTTTTATTAAAAACTTATAAGCGCAAAAGCAGTTGATAAAAAAATGTCATAAATTCGTTGCTGATTTGTCCTCTTAAATTAAACAAATTATAAAATTTATTAATGTTTTAATGCGAAAGAATTATATTCATTTTCACATATAGAATTTTACTGATTAGTTATGTAAATAAAGACTGTATTAAGTAGAGCATCGATAACTACGGTAATCCGTAAATTAAAAAAAAATTAATGCCAAGCATGAAAAAACTGTTGATTCTGGAGTTCATAATTCATATAAATTTTCGAAAATTTGTACTACCATGCGTGTTCAAATTGCATATTGTAAATCAAACTTATCTTTGTAAAGAAACTTGGTTGATATCTGTAAAATCTCGTACAATGTAGCTCCTACGCTCTACGAAAATACGTATTAATGACACTACATTCTCTTTTAAAATTTAACCGTAGATGTTAGTCTATTAAGTACATTAAATACTGCCTACCGAAGACATGTGTGAATAAGTTAACAATTAAGTGATTTTCCACAATAGTGTTCTTTACAAGTTTATTTCTTAGATTATTAATAATTGATTGTATATTATTTTAACACTGTACAACCTGTATCGTTTAAGAAACTTTTTTCATACGCAAATAAAAAAATCTTAGTAACAAGTACGGTAGCAATATTTTCTCATTATTATTACGTTTATTACCACTACATAGTAGTTAATTTCTTTTAACTAATATATTTTTTATTTCAACGTTTTCTATTACAATTATATTTGGTTACGCGCTAATCAATAATTAAATTCATATTCAACTGATAAATAAATGTGTTAGTATGCAAATTTAATATGTACGGCATAAGAACGGTATTATATTTTGATGAATTTTTTGCAGTTCAAGAAAGTTATCCAATCAATTAATTCTTGCTAATTGCAAACGCAACTAAAATGACAGCTTTCTGTAAGTATATATACCGTTAATGTAAAATTAAAAAAAAATATGCCAAGCATGAAAAAACTGTTGATTCTGGAGTTCATAATTCATATAAATTTTCGAAAATTTGTACTACCATGCGTGTTCAAATTGCATATTGTAAATCAAACTTATCTTTGTAAAGAAACTTGGTTGATATCTGTAAAATCTCGTACAATGTAGCTCCTACGCTCTACGAAAATACGTATTAATGACACTACATTCTCTTTTAAAATTTAACCGTAGATGTTAGTCTATTAAGTACATTAAATACTGCCTACCGAAGACATGTGTGAATAAGTTAACAATTAAGTGATTTTCCACAATAGTGTTCTTTACAAGTTTTATTTCTTAGATTATTAATAATTGATTGTAATATTATTTTAACACTGTACAACCTGTATCGTTTAAGAAACTTTTTTCATACGCAAATAAAAAAATCTTAGTAACAAGTACGGTAGCAATATTTCTCATTATTATTACGTTTATTACCACTACATAGTAGTTAATTTCTTTTAACTATATATTTTTTTATTTCAACGTTTTTCTATTACAATTATATTTGGTTACGCGCTAATCAATAATTAAATTCATATTCAACTGATAAATAAATGTGTTAGTATGCAAATTTAATATTGTACGGCATAAGAAAACAAACTTGTAAAATGTTGGTTGATAATTTGAATGGTAAGTAATGCAACTGTATGTATAATAAACATATGACCAACATTTAGTAATAATCGAACGGTATTATATTTTGATGAATTTTTTGCAGTTCAAGAAAGTTATCCAATCAATTAATTCTTGCTAATTGCAAACGCAACTAAAATGACAGCTTTCTGTAAGTATATATATACCGTTAATGTAAAATTAAAAAAAATATATAAAAATAATATTAATATAAAAAATACATTTTTTTACACATTAATATTTTGTAGGTTCTCCTATTCCACAAAGATGGATAATCATCTTGATGTGTTTCTTTGGATTATTCAATGCATACTCGATGCGAGTATGCTTATCAATTGCAATTACCCAGATGGTCTTACCTGTGAATAATACTGTAGAATTCATAGACGACACGTGCCCTGAAAACAATAATGGAACACAGTACAAAAGTAATACAACCTTAGGAAGTGGTATATTTGACTGGAGCGAATATACACAGGTGACAATTTTTCAATTAATTTTTGTCGTTCTTTAACAATTAAGAAGAGTACTGAATATTTTTTTTCTACCAAGTTTATTACTTATATGCGTAAAAACTGAAATATTATTGTACATTGTTAATTTTTGTTAGTCATTATTGTAACATTGATAAGATGTACGTTGTATAGTGGGTTTTTAAGTTAAAGTTAATTGAAAATATTCAGACAATAATCTGCGATATGATATTAAGAACTATATCAATATAACAAATAACATCTATGAATAATATTAAAAAAATTTTAATTGTTGGTAAATTGCGTAATTAAAATTCTATTTTAAATTTTATTTACGTAAATACTTAGTCACATAAATACCTTTGAAATCTATATTTTTAGAAGCATTAAATTCATAAAAATTATTATTTAAATTACTATTGAGTGATTTTTACATTTTTTTTATTTAAGGTATATAATTTAACTATGAGAAAAAAATTCAAATGATAATTTACTTTTCTATTCAGGGAATAATCCTTTCGTCTTTCTACTGGGGCTACCTATTAACCAACTTGCCAGGCGGTATGATAGCTGAAAAATTCGGTGGTAAACATACCCTTGGTCTTGGTATCCTGTCAACCGCTCTTTTAACCATTCTGACACCACTAAGTATATACTTTGGTGATTCGACTGCACTCATTTGTATACGAGTACTCATGGGATTTGGTGAAGGCACTACGTATCCTGCGATAACCGTTTTAATGGCTCAATGGATACCGGAAGAAGAACGTTCGAAAGCAGCTGCTTACGCTTATTCCGGAACAACTTTAGGTACCATTTTTGGTATGGCAGTGTCAGGGTTGATTCTTCAATATTCGGAGATGGGATGGCCAGCAGTTTTTTATTTCTTTGGTGGAATGGGCATTCTCTCGTTTCTGCTAAATGCTATTTTGTGTTTCAACAAACCAACCGAGCACCCGAAAATTTCTGACGAAGAACTTTCATACCTGAAAGATAAAATAAGTAAGCATTATATTTATGCATCTATAATAAGCATCTATATTTAATATTGCATAAATCATTTTGATCGATCAGGCATATTTGTTTATTACAAAAAAAATGTGAATAATATAACTAGCTTGTAAAAATATTTATATTTAAAATTAATTTAACCTTTCTTAACAGAAGATACGCACAGTAAATTACCATCAACCCCTTGGAAGCACATCTTAAAGTCCAGACCAGTTTGGGCATTAGTAGTGGCAACAGTTGGTAATGCTTGGGGATTTTTAACGATAGCGAGCGACATGCCTAAATATATGAGCAGCGTACTCAAATATTCGGTGCAGAGCAACGGCTATCTGTCATCCTTACCGTATCTATGCATGTGGATAAGCAGTTGTACAGTTTCCTGGTTTGCCGACTCGTTGATCGCGACGAAACGAATGACGACCGGACAAGTCAGGAAACTCGGTTGCAGTGTAGCTTCGTTTGGACCTGGTATATTTCTAGTAGCCGCTTCCTATGCTGGATGCGATGGATCGCTCGTTGTCACTTTACTTACCATTGGCATGACGCTTATGGGATGCGCCACTTTCAGTATTTTGATCAACGCTGTAGATCTCGGACCTAATTATGCTGGTTCACTCATGGGTTTGGTCAATGGAATTTCGACCCTGAGTGGCATTATTTCACCGTACATCGTAGGTGTCATTACTCCGAATCAAACAATAAGCGAATGGCGAACGGTATTTTTTATCGTTTGCGCATTTTTCATAATATCGGATTTGATTTTCGTATTTTATGGAAGCGGGAGAATACAGGAATGGAACGATCCTAAGTTTTTAGAAAAAAAGAAAGATTCAAATGTAGAAGTTGAAAAGGAAGCCATTAAATTAATGACAATACACGAAGATTAAAATATCAATAATAATTATTTAAATGTATTGAAACACAATATCTTCTATCGAGTTACTGAATAAATCTTTTTCTTTTATTATTCGTGAGATTGTATAGCTTAATACAATATATGTAGTTGTAAGGTATATGTAAGACTTATTAGTATTAATAGTAATATAACGAAATATTAAAAAATTATATAATATTTATAGAAAATAATGTAGACCTAGTGGAATTGAATAGCATGTATTATTAATATTTAATTACAATATTTGATAAAATATTTTGTGTAATAAACATTTATTTGGAACAACGAAGCATTAAACAGTGTAAATTTTGATCAGTTCTACCTGTTCACTTGCAGTACAGAGAAATGTTATATAGATAAAGGTAAGTAAGTATAATGTTTGTGTATAAGGTATGTATAATTATTAAATCAATTAATTTGAACAATGAAACAACTCGTACAATAATATAAAAATATCATATTGCAATTTTATGTGGTAATTCGCAACTTACAAAACTTAAATCTAATATCAATTATCAAAATGCATGTAAGCACTTAATTACAAAATTTTACTGTTTTGCGATTACTTAAAATTTATCCTGCTATACACTTAAAACAGGCAAGATAAATGTACCATATTACATAAAAATATGAGTATAAATGTATTTTGTTACTTAATAATCACTACTATACAGGTATAAAACTGTTTTTTAAGTCAAAGCAACTTGTATTTAATATTTGATGTAGATATCTATGGCAATTATGTATCTAAATAGGATATGTATGTATAATTCTGATTTTCCTCTTACTGAGATTTATTAGGAAATATTTTGACATAATCCCATATAAAATAAAATTTTTGTTACAAAGTTTCCTAAAAAATGGAAACTTTCCGCCTATACAATTTTACCGCAAAAAGGTTTAATAAATTTTAGTCAATTTTAAATTAAAAATTAACGATAAAAATCTGAATGTAATAGCAAAAACTTTAGGCCGATTAATTTAACACTTATAGGTGCAGATCTCTTAACCGCGTATTTAAATTACAAAGAAATTGAATAATTAAGAAAATAATGAATTAAAAGATACGCCAATATAATAACCCTATGAGTATGTAAATATGCTCAAGTGTTTCAAGTGCAAATACTAAGAAGCCCATTCGATTATCGCGAATTAACATAAGAACAAACAGTACATGGTGTAATCTTATAGGTACGTACAATATGAAATAACAAGATTAAGCTTAACTGATAATCGATTGATAACTTGTCCTACAATTTCCCAACAATTGAAAAATTCAATGTGTTAACCTTCTCCCTACCTGAGAAAAAAAAGAAGGTTTGACATATCCTTGATAGACGCAACGTCATAATCAAAATGTCGCATAAAACGAGATAAATAAAGTAAATCGTTTTCTGTATCGCTTTTACTTATGAAGGCCTTGAGATTTATGTCCCTAAATGACTCGTTTTCATGACGCTGCTATTTTTCAATCGTCGAGATTAGTTTCGGCTTTTCTCATAGGTAGATAAAATGTACCCCGTCAGATGTACCTCAACGCTCGTACCGTTTGCTACACCTCCTAGTTAATTGTATGCCAAAGTTGTCGAACAAGAATATGTCATTCGTACGGTGATGTTGCTAAGGATCGTACAATCACATGGAAACTAATTACACTCTTATTCTCCTTATATTTACATTTAAAGTGTTTACCTACAGTGACTGAAGAAATTGGCAATAATGCCATCGTTAATTAAAAATTCTTGTGAGTACATTTTTCAATACTTGGTTTTTAATAACGTTTAGGTGACGTGAGGTTTAACTCTTAATGAGTATTTTTATAAGTTGCATCGCTTTCGATGTTTTTTTTTATCTTTCACACATTACTTGTTTGCTAATTATATCTATAGCAGCAAATATTGATTAAATTTACGACGTGGTTGCATCTTCAATTATTACGTTAATACAATTTTGTAATGATTGCCAGAGGCAATTTTTTAATTATAAAAATAAATTTTAATATTTGTTTTATAAAAGGGAACTAAAATTTTATTTTGCAAGTTACAAAGTTTTTTTTAATAATTAATTGAAAATAATATATTATTATTGAGAAGGAATTGTATTAAATACATTTGAAGAACTGATGGTTTACTGTTTTATTTGCAGGTATGCGTGTATCGCAAAAATGGGTTTTCGCGTTTATGAGTTTTTTTGGAGTATTTTGCGCATTCGCAATGCGCATGTGTTTGTCACTTACAATTCCCAAAATGGTAACACATATTGAACACATACAAATATTGCACAACGATACCTGTCCTGGGCCAACACTTAATTCTACTAGCGTATTCTTCAAAAATAAAACACTCTCCTCTCATGCAGGCACTTACAATTGGAGTGAATACACGCAGGTTAATAGATCACATTTTTTTAAACGAATATCTAGATAATTTGATGATTAGTAGAATAGTTCAAAATATAGTATTTTAAAAATGCTGAATAATAATACTTTCACTCGCTTAAATTGATTTACAACATTTTTCTTCTTATCTACACTACTTCATTGTTGAATAATTAAGAAAGAAAATGAACATAACTTAAATTAACAAAAATGTATATGATTATTCTAGGGTATAATATTAGGGTCATTTTACTGGGGCTTCATATTGAGCCACGTACCAGGTGGAATAATCGCAGAGAAATTTGGCGGAAAGCATACTTTAGGATTCAGCTTATTGGGTACAGCAATCTTCACGATCCTGACTCCTTTGGCGATCACTTGGGGTGATGCTACCGCGCTCATCTGGTCACGAGTAATCATGGGTTTATTCGAAGGTATGACGCAACCCGCGTTATCGGTCATGCTGTCCCAATGGATACCAGCCGAAGAACGATCAAAAATCTCAACATTCGTTTTCATGGGTGCAACCTTTGGGATTCTGGTGATCTCGTTGGGTCTTGGTCCCATCATACGATCGATGGACTGGCCAGGTGTTTATTACATGTTTGGTGGTTTAGGAGTAGTGTGGTACCTTTTATGGAGTATCTTGTGCTACAACAGTCCTAGTGATCATCCATTCATTTCCGAGGGCGAAGCGAAGCAATTGAACGAGAAACTGAAGCAACACACCCACAAAGATGCACCTCCGGTACCTTGGAAACACTTGTTAACTTCGGCACCCTTCTGGGCATTGGTAATCGTTACCATAGGACGCGATTGGGGTGGTTACACCATGATGGCTGATATACCGAAATACATCATGAACGTCCTCAAGTACACACCCGAAGAGAACGGATTGTTGTTTTTGGTTAGTCATGTAGCTATGCTGATATCCTGCATTATTTTCTCGTGGATGTCGGATTGGTTGATCGAAAAAGATTACATGTCGAGGACGAACGTGAGGAAAGTTATGGGAACCATTGGCATGGGTATTCATTCGATACTCACCGTTGTTCAGGCATACGTAGGGTGCAACAAGCTTCATTACTTTGTCGTGACGTTCTTCTCGTCTTTCCTCGCGGGTGCTGGTTTTCCAGGGGTCAAAGCTAACGTTCTGGATCTCAGCCCGAATTACGCTGGTACTGTCATGGCGATTAGTCATGGACTTGCAGGTATAGTCAATTTTCCTTTTGAATATTATCTACGAGACTCGGAGAGAATTGTCTACCTAGTCATTACTTTATCTATAGGACCATTTATTTTCATACCAAATAAAATAAATACAAACATTTAAATGTTAGAGCAAGAGAAAAATCTAAAAATGCGCTATTAAAGTATATTTTTTTATGTTCCTTTCATAATTATCATTATTGTAATTAAAAATTGATTTTTATGAAAATGATCACACGTGTCTACGTAACTGATAATTTGCAAGTCACTATCCTTAAATCGTTTGCTTAACGTTTTAAATTTGCGTATCAAACAGATATATGATTCGTTAAATACTAAAATCGAATCAATAGTTTTATCACCTATGTAAGTCAACGAATCATAAATTAAAGATTTCTTTGTTCGTAATTAGACAAGCTTGCATGACTAGACACATTTTTGGGAAAAACACGTTTTACCGTTGTACTTCATCAAATTTCTAATAATATAACATTATATTACAGGATTGTGCGGTATCGGTGGTCCTTACGTTGTTGGACTTATAGCACCAAATCAAACTCTCAGCGAATGGAGACTGGTATTTTGGATAATATCTATAGTAGCTGTAGTAACCAACGTTGTATTCGTATTATTTGCTAGTGGTGATGTACAGGAATGGAACGATCCCAATTTCGAGAGGAAGAAGAAAAAAGTTAAGTTGGACGATACTACGGAAGGTGAAAAATTGTTGACGATACAAAAAATTCAAATAGTCGCTACCGAAGGTCTCGATAGCTAAAAGTATACAATAACTTTGAAACAAGATAGATTATTTGAATTAATTATAGAAATTTTAGAAATTGTAAATATTAATTTATGTTTACTTTAAGTCTGAATCTTGAGTCTTCTGGATTTTTATCTCGTTTGATAAATATTAATTTATAGTATATAACATTTGTACATATATAAATTACTTATTTTTAGTGATCAGTTTCATTATATTATATAGCAAAAGTAAATAGAAAAGGATTATTGGATATGCAAATGAAATCAATAGAATAATTTTTCTTTTTTATTTACTTAAACGTATGTACATAGAAAAACACTTTGTGTATTTTATATTAATATATGAATATATACTAAATTGACTTAGAATTAAAATTAAACAGATTTACTGTACCTACAATTATACTTTATACTTAAGCATTTAACAACGAATGGAAGACTATATACGTATGTATATTTTATTTTATAAACATGAATTCGCATCGATATGACTAGATTTTTTTTTTCCGTGTAAATTTTTTACATCTTGAATATTGCATATATCATTGCTAAAAAATATTTAATCGAAACACACTGTGTCACTTATGCTTTCAACATACGAAAGCATACAGTTGTTAACTTGTAAAAAATTAATATGTAAAAATGGTTTATATGTATATTTATGTGTATCTAAGCATATAAAATTATAAGATCTTTAAAAACTGGTATTACGTAAGTTTGTTATAATAAATTAATATATTAAAATAAAAAAGTATTTTTATAAATGGTATAACTCCTTAATATTTCAAAATTTTGAACTTACTGCAGATTATATGCAGCGTATACGCGCGTAATTTAATATATCTATATGATTTTGAAATAGCAGAAACAATGAATATATATATAAAGATAACGAAAGAACGCGCGTAATTTGGTAAATTTATTCTTTATAAGAAAAATTTGATAAGAACGGTAGAATCCGCTCACTCGTCTTTTCTTTTAACTGGTTGGTAAATAATACTCTCTTGGTATGTAATCTTGTTTTGAATTACTCGGTTCGATACCTAGCAGCTCACCCATAAATGCAATGTAAGTTATTGCTAGTCGAAGTGTTTCAATTCTTGATAAACGCTTTTCGTAAGCGAATGTTGGTACCTAAGAAAAACAAATATGTTTCATACGGTGATCCTTTTTCATAAGAATTGTTTTTTTCGCAAATTATTTGTACAATACGGTAGTTACCGCGATGTGATTTAATTCACAAGATATTAAGAGTATATATTTGTCTTGTACGTTAAGTTAAATCAAGCGATTTTTATCGTTTTATAGTTGACAAAGTATTATACAACTTTCGATATGTAAGTGCCTTGTACAAATAAAACTCAAGCGATGAATTTTTCAATCATTAATATTAAATAAATTTTCAATATTATGTGTAAAACAAGTTTTTCATGTATTTATGAATATAATAATTATGAATAAATTCTAGTATATGCCAATAAATTAAAATCATTCTATGTATAACAGATATACGAGTATTTATTTTATATTTTAGCGTGATGAAATTTATTAAAACTCGTTGGTTAGATGATAAATAGGTAAACCTACCTTTCGCCGAAGTTTATCAAATGCTTCATTTAAATTGAACATTCTACGTCTTTCACGTATGTTTGCTGCCCTTCTTTGCGATACCGTCGCTACTCTGCGTCTGGGTTTCTTCGTCGTCGACGACGGAACGTTCGACGATCGCCCATTTTGGGTATACCGACTACAATTCAATAATTAAACGTGTTAATTTAAAATATAATAAATTATTTATTGTTTACTATATAATATAAATAAGAAATAAATCTAACAAGCAATTGTAATTTGCATTAATTGCTTTGAATGCACAAACTTCGTTTTAATTATATAAAAACTAATTCCCTTCTTACGTCAAATAACAAAAAATGACTGGTTTATGTATTTTTGCAGAACAGGGTAAGAAATCCTTATAAAAGTCACCGTGACTTTTTCCTTATTAATATTATGACTTGTTAAATAAATTATTGGAGTTGTTAATATTTAGAATTAAACGCATGTATGCGCGTAATCGGGAATTTTTCCTTATAAGTAGGATACAAACATATTTTTTTTAGAACAACTTAAGATAATTTTTAATAGCGTCTAAATATGTATAATTCGTGTAAAAGCTCTGCGGAAGTGCCTCGGTATATTTAACTTCTAAAAAGAAATATTTGAGGCAATATATCATTTGAAAACTGATTAGACCGATTTAATCTAAAGAAACTGGTAGTACTTGAGAAGACACTATGCAACGTAAAAAGTGTATCATTTATTGACTTAACACTTCCGAAATCATTTGAAGATCTACGTTAATCTATTAATACGAATGAAAAAAGTATATCTGTAGACATTAAAAAAATCGTCAACACACGTTAGTTAGCAGTTTTTAAGATGCGTATGTACAAGTATATCAAAAACAATAAGTGGGCATCATACCCGATGCTACGATAAAATAATTAAGTCTTTCAATTCATCCTTAACTCTTCTTTCAAAATCATTAGGTATATATAATAAAATGATGCAAGCTTTAAGCTTATACATACAATGATAAGCGTTCCACAAAAAAAACATCTATATATAATACGACCTACTGTACACGTGTAGTATACAGACATATACTATAATGCAAAAGGACAATATTTGATTACACATTAACGATGATACTAGATTTTTTATTTTACCTTTGATGTATTAATGCGCAAGGTTGACGATAAAGCCCATGCTCGTTTACGTGAGGATGAGATGGCGGTGGTGCCGACGGATACAGTACTGAACTGTCCCACATTGGATAGCTACCTAATTCGTTACCTACGTATTGTGACATATCCGTGGTTGTTGTTATGACCTGGTTACATAAACAATAATCATAATTCGCGTTATGAATTTTATAGAAATTCATTTTAAACATTTTAAATAGTATAACACTGTTCTCATTCCTCGATACGGTGTAGCAAGTAAGTTATTTATTATTAAACAAATCAAAATGTAACATTTTCGCACGATTAATCGTTAAAATTTAATTTTATTTGAGATTGTCAAGATTCTACTTTGCGGTACAAGTGTGAGCATAAATCACCTTATCTAAAAGTATTTAAATAAATCAGATTTTTTTTTTATTTTCGAGCGGTTAATTAAGTGCGCTATAATATTATACGTGAAGATTATCAGTTAACAAGATAGAATGACGAGGATCATTGAGAAATCTTTAAAAACGCGATAACGCTAAATTACACCGAAGAATGCATTTTGTTACTTATTTAAACTTGACTAGTCACGTTGCACAATATACCATCGACTAATTTATTATTTATGTGCATATATGTCTATATTTGTAGTCGTTTAGCTTTTCTTCGAAAACGAGATAAATTTGAATCACACGTACAGGTCTCCCAGCTTTTTCATTGTAAAATTGCAATAATTTTTGGAGCTAATAGTTTTCAATACGAATATTTTATTTATTAAATTAGGTAATAATGTATAGAGTTTCTTATTTTTATATTTAAATTTAAATCGAAACTATTTTTTATTCAAATTTAAATTAAAACTAGTTTGTATTATGTCGATCAAACATATAATGATAATATATCATTTAAGATGTAAAAGTATACTTATTCAACTGGAATATATAAAGAAAATTGAATTATAATTTTAAATAAGCCTATATATTGGTAAACGAATTCAGCGTTTCACCAGCACGAGATTTTATACATTTCGAGATAATTATAATTTTTCTTTCAACACTTAATATTTTACTGTATGAAAAGTAAAAAGTAAACACTGAACGTTGATTCAGATGAATATCACTTTTACAGAACTGTGTGCAATATCGTACTATCAAATCCAACAATAATTCACTGTATACAAATGTTACAATAAGACATCAGCACTAAACTTTAATCCATAATGCAAAGTAGAAATATTAATAACACTTACTGGAGCTTGATTCCCGTTTATTTCCCACAACGGTTCGGGGTAGCTCATATCCCGGCGCCTATTTCAATTGATAACTAATCCCTCCGATTAGGTGGCACACGAATCGAGACAAGTACAATTAAGACAAAACAAATAAAAAGTCAGATCTGAAAAACCACCGATATAATTCGCAAAAAATTTGTCTACCCGGTTGAGACCGATATTCACGAGTGAGTGTCGTCGAGTAAAGTATACGCGTCTCGGGTGGTGCGATTGAGGGATTCTGAAATTTCGGGTGGTAGTCACGCCCCTTCAGGAGCGTCGCATAGTTTAACCCCCTGTCACACGTATCCCTTGATTCTTCATGGTTACGCGCCTTCGATATTTATATATACATATATACGAGTAATATTATACACCCTATTTTTAAATTATTATTTAACTTGCTGTTCAAACCACCAATAGTTTGTATTGTTTTTCTTTCTAAAAAAAATGTATTGCTACTTTCGTTGCACCTTAACATTTTTTTCTTCTTTAGTGCAACAATTTCTATCCAGTAAATTATTATAAATTCAACAATTTCATGATATATTTAGATAATTAATTGTTTGCTCCAGTATGACTATTGTATAACGTATTAATAAATAAACGACAAGAAAAATAAATTTACCGTAAAAATTTTTTGAAAAATTTTGTGCAACTACGATCCTGCGAGTGTAAGGTTGCAGTGTTTACGTGTATACATATAGATTACGCAATCAGAGTATGGTTTCAGCACGTGCGCGCCGGAGATGACTTCCTATTGGTTCGCTCTAGGGGTGAGCGTTTCCTTAGCGTCACGAGATTGGTCGGTTGAATTCTAAAGGGTGGTACCAATTTCCCCAACGATCATTGATATTACGTATATACTTATTACTTACGTCTGCGTGAACTTGCTTGATTCAAGAATATTCAAGTTTTTGATATATGATTTTAAATGTGTATCGAATACTGTTGCAAAAGTTTCTATTTATTACGAGAGAAAAAAACTATATAATTACTAATATTAATATAGCGTTAATAAAATCGTATTAAAACAATTCTACATATATAAATATTTAGTATTGTTTATTATTAATCTACACAATTTATGATGTCAATTTTTGGCGACCTAATATAGGTTTTCTTTTAACGAAATTGAAGAGGGTTAAAGAATTTGACCATATAGATACAATTATTAACCTTTATAAACATAAAATTATTGTATGAACGGACGGATTTGCCTTATAACTGACCAATAACTGGGTATAATACGGTAATTTCTAATATATGTTGAATAATAAATTTAATTAGGTACATTCTAATAGAAACAATAAATGTTAATCATTTTAAACTGTTATTTACTCGATGAGTGTGAAATGTACCTTTCTAGTCAGTCATTCCTATACTTGTTGAAAAAACAAAAAATTTATTTTTTAAAGTGTTGCTTATCGAATCTGTAAGAATATTTTTTTTCTTAATATTAGAAATGTAAAAATAACTCGTCCTAACTGAAATAATATTAAGTAATTTTATGGTTTTTACTTATTTTTTAGATTAAAAAGAAACTACTTGCTCTTCAAAGATTAACATCATCATAAATTAATATAATACAAAAATATTTATTTCACTGATAATATTATGATTGTATCCTACACGAAGTAGTTAAATTAAAATAATAATAATGAATACTTATTTGACAATTTAAGACGAATTTTTTTATTTTGTTGAATGCGATAAAAAGTACAGCTTTCACTTAGCAGGAGAATGTCACATTTCCGGGAAACGGCTCTTTACCAAACCCTAGGACATGTTTATTACTATAAAAATTTAAAGAAATCCACATGTAACCAAATAACGAAAATTTCGCAAGAAAAGCCCTTAATATTGACTTTGATTATTTATAACTCAAAAACAAATAAAGATATATACTCAAACCTATAAGTGCAAAAAAAAGCTGAGATCAAGTAGAATAGATTTAAAAAAAGAAGCTCAAAATATCTTGATTTGATCGAAAATTATGAAAGAAAAATTAATTTAACGATATTTTGATAACTATTTTGAATTAAAAAATTAACTGATTTTTTAGACCGAATTGTCTTTTAATTTTAATTTTTTCCATAACTTTGACCTTGTTGATTAATTTAATTAATTTTGATCTTCTTTCTTTTTAATCCAATCTACTCGATCTCAGGTTTCTTTTGCAGCACTTAGGATCGATTATTTATTTATATTTGTTTATGAGTTATAAGCGTTCAAAGTTAAGGGTATTTTCGACGAGATTTTGCTTATATCTATCGTAAGAAAGAGCGTTAGAGTCTAAAACTCTAGGTTTCTTTATATTTTTATAGTAGTAAACATATCTTAGATTTTAATAAAGATCTGATTCCAGGAGATGTGACACTCTCGTTGTAAGTCACTGAACAATTAATCATATAAATACTGAGATGTGGATAAACTTTAATAAACTTGTCAAAAGTATTGATATACCTAATCCGACGATATTTCCGGAATCTTTGAATGAAAGTGCACAAGGCCAACCGGAAATATAGTATACGAGACACGCGTCAGACCATTCAAAATCTAAAAGTCGAGCATATTGTCAAAGTCAAGATCTCCCTCCCGCAAGAATTAATTAAATAGATATTAGTAGAATCACTTGACGTCCGACCCTACCCTACAATTTCGCCGTGTCGAATCCGATCTCGTGTTTGCTCGAACTCAGGGGTGCATAAAATTATTAATATAGAATCACAAAGTTACCCCCCTTCATTTTTTCTTCAGATGTACGTACGTACCGTACGCTATCTCCTATTCTGACTCGTTGGTCCACCCGAACCTCGGTGAAAGACGAGATTTTCTACTATTACGAGACTAGTATTACGATTTTCCACGTTTGTTAAACTGCAACACCGAGAACCTTCGTATACAATTGTTAAGTTGGTGAATTAGCGGGATTTGGGATAAATGGTATCAATTCTTTTTTAGAATTGCTAATCTGTATTGATAAAATTCGAGTATCACGTATCGATCGCAATTGTAGTAGATTTGTGTATTATTTAAGATTTATCAATTTACTGCGACAGGACAATATTTTTCACGGCTGCTTTTATCAATTTCATTGTACATATAAAATTGCTTTAACACCGATTTTAGCTTAATTATACTCGACCGTTAATTTTCTATTGAAAAATATATTTTGCACATACTTATTAACATTTAAACATTACTATTTCCATTGTATTAATACTTCGATGCATTATTTACAACTTAATTTTTAAGGTATTATATAATGAAAAAAATAACAAGATCGAGAAATAAATAAATAATACTATAAAAAAGTTTGAAAAAAATAGTAAAGTAAATACAAGAGTATAGAGAAACAAATGTTGTTAATATCTCGTTTGCCAATTTCATCTTCGTCCAAGTTGAAGTGTCGAGGTTCATGTCCAAATCGCTATAGGTATACCGACTAAAGTAATAACTGCAAGCTGACGCTTTGGATCAATGCGGAGACCCGTCGAGGCTCGAAAGCTCTAAGGGTGCGTATTTCGCGCCTAAAATTGAAGCTTTCTCTTTCACGTTCGATACGCCGTATACGTAATTTATTGATGTAAATAAATCTTTTATGCTTTAGTTACTAAATAAATAATAAAAATTTAATACACAAATTTATTTTAATTTTAATGATAAAAAATTTGCTAGCTTAAAATTATAAATAAATAAGATATTTGAGTAAATCAATTGATTAACGTTAAAAAAACATTACATAAATGCATTTTAATAATATTTTTGCTATGTATATACGTAAATATGTCTACAATAATAAACTTCAGAAAAAAATTTTCAATCGTACTAAAATAAGAAATCTGTCAAAAAATCATGCTACGCCCATCTATGATCCGATCATCAGTAAAGTAGTTAAACTGCACCTGTATTTAGAACAGGTCATCTATGCGGGTCGAAGGGTGGCAAAAAGTATTTCACGGATTTAGGGAAAGTCTGATCTATCCAAGCCTAAATAAGGGTGCTAAAGAGTCGCACGTGCACGATGCGTCCCAGACAATAGGGTACCCCTCCACAAAAATCTGCAACGCCTCGTACGCTAAATACGACCCTTCCTAAACGCGCAGAGACGCTTATTAACTGGATTCGTCACGCGAGGAGCGACGCATTGCTAGAGTTCGTCCTGCACTATTATAAACCGATAAGTCATATGCGCTTATGTTACGAACAAGAGTTACCGATGAGGTTGAAATATTGGATATTGTTATTAATCTAAATAATTTCTCTTCATAGTTTAGAATTTACAAAGTGGATCAGTGAAAACCTTTGTGTTACTTTGAATTTGATTAACTATTTTAGTGTACTTAATCTTAATAATATAAATAATATACTAAATAAATAAACATAAAAATAAAAAAAGTTGGGACTGTTAGCTAAGGTTAATAGTACAATTTAATAGTGTTAAGTTTCTAAAATATTTTCTTTTATTATTTAACATTTTTTTACAACTGAAGGCAACCCTTGACGTAGCACCGAAACAATTGTAATTGTTCTAGATATTTCCCGTTTCACATGATAAAATTGTCTAGTTAATATATACCATGCGACATGTATCTCTTGATATTTTATTTTGTCATTTATTTCTACATCGAGGTTTGTCAATAAATTATTTTTGCAATCCCCTAGGCACACATCTTGTTTCAAAAATATAGATTAAATACTTTACTACAACAATGTACACTTTTCATCTATCTCGATACAATATTTCTTAATGAAGACCATTTAACAAACTGGTTCTTTTCGTGGACGTATTACAAACTTTCACAATACAAAAGCAACCTATTTGGCATAAGGTTTAAAAAAAGGCATAGGATTACAATTAATTATAATTGATTGTAGCAAATCGTCTGCACATTAAGTACTCGTTGATCAATATTCAATATCTTTTTTGTAAACTATTCCAAGCTCCTTTTTACGTTCTGTAAAATAACAAATGTAAGTTCAGCCTAAAACGAAATGTGTCTCCAATAATCGATTTGCACGTGTAATATGCCGAACCACAGCTTATTATTATACATTTTTTCTCCAATGATACGGATAATTAAAAATAAAACCCGATAACATTGCTACCGATAGTCAAGACTTCAAATACTTTACGCTATCAAACATTCGGTCCTTTACAGATACAATGAATAACTATTTTGAAAAAGTACGCTCGCAGCACTGATTATCATGTGAAGCACTCGTTGCTAAAAATATGCACAAAAATATTACACATTTGATTCACCGACAACGGAATGTAGTTGCCAACATTCAGATATTAAAAAAGATATACAATATAGAACAAAAAAAATCAAATCAATACAAAAATAATGATCAAGCATCTGTAGTGGCATTCTCGGTTCTGTAAAAATGTACATTAAGTGTATATTATCGTATTTGCTGTCACTATCGTTATAAAATACGCAATCACAAAATAAAAATTCTATCGCACATTGTATTTATATATACATAATACTTCTGCAAAAAAATCATACGAAAATTATGTTGATAATATAATTAATCTTTCTTTTGCTGTGACAAGTCAAAGCCAAAAGTAACGCTTGACTTATCAGTGAAGCTACTCGCTAAAGTTAAAACGGGCTGCTGCTCTTTTTCGGTAGGACTGACAGCAACGGCTGGTTCATCCGATGGAGAAGCTTTCCAGTTATCGGATTCTCCAGTTGTCGTTGCCGAAAGCGAGCTTTGCTTCGATAAGTAGGACGACCTGCTTGCGGGCACTGCGACTTTGGGGGTATAGACACTTTGGGAACGTAAGAGATTATTGCTTCTCTTGCTGGAGGCGGATGGATTTGTTGAATCCAACTTTTGTTGGGAAGCGAGGTATTTGCTCTTTTCAAACGTGACGCTCGATCCTAGTGAACTGGGCTCCTTTATTCTCACATCATTGTCAGCGATTTCCATACTCTCAACCCGGAATCTGAAATATTAAGAATAATATTTTAATTTAACTTCCAACAACCAGAGCACGATAAATTTTGGTAAAAATTTACCTTCCAATTTTCTTATAACTACTACTAGGTTTTACACTAGCCGCAGTTTCTTTCTGTTCAAATATATGTTGAACGTCTTGCTTCTTTTGCTCTTCGGCTTGTTTAAGCGTAAGAGTATGGTCTTCGTCTTCCTCAACATTGTCGGCTCCCAAACCTTCATCCGCTGAGGTAGGAGCATTAGGTTTAACAAAAATAGGGAAACAATTATCATTTGCGGTACGTCGTATCTGCCCATCCTCGTTACTATAATAATCCGTGTAAGAAACGCTTCCTCGACTCTCTCGTGTTTCCTGATCGATATTTACGCAAAAGTCGTTGAAATCCAAATCGAGGCAAGGGTTTGGTGAATACTTCGGTCCGGCCGAGAAGGGCTGCGATCTATCGAGTATTACCAAATTAAATTCAATTAATGCAACAAAATAAAGCAGTGAAATTTTAAATAATAAAAATGAATGTATTTTAAAATATTATTTATTAATTGACAACGAGGTAGGTCATTACGTACGATGAATTGGGTGGGGTCCGATTTGTTGAAGGCTCGTTCAAAATATGTGCGATATTTCGAATTTTAAAAATTAGAATAACTTTTTTGTTATTTCAAACCGAGAAAATAGAATGATCATTATTTCGAAAGTAATAAAATCGTCAGTTATTTTGTATTAGGTGCAATATTTCGAATTCCAAATAGTAGATTAATAATTTTCTGCTTTATTGTCTGTTATCAAGGTGTTAATAGACAAATATTATAAAAGTTATTTCTCTACACTTTAAAGTTCGAATATTCGGAACAAATATGTAAACACTGAAGCATACATTACTTTCGAAATAATGATTTTTCTATTTCTGTTGGTTCTAAATAATAAAAATGCATTTCTAATTTTTGACATTCGAAACAATGCACACATTTTGAATGAGCCTTCGACAAATCGGACCCCACCCCGATGAATTACGTGTTTTGTATAAGTTTAATTACATAAAAATAAATCCTATTTATCCTATTTAGAGAGGTGTTACACGAATTAATATACATAGATTCAAATCTCGTTATAACAGAAAATTTTCATTAAAATTTAATTTTAAGAATAAATTTATTTTTAATTAAATTTTATTTAAATGTAAGTTACACAACATACCCATCATTACTGACTAAGCTCATGGACATGCTACATTCTCCTGCTGAAGTTGGAGCTGGCGAAGATGGTTCGGATGATAAGAAAGAAGGAGGTTCGCTACTCCATCCAGTACCTACAAAGAAAATTAGTGTACATACTTATATAACCGCAATGATTTCAATCATAATTATGTAATATATTTTCAAACTCATTTCAAACTAAAATTTGTAAAATTAGTAACGTACACTTACTATTGGGACTTGTTGGTGAAACTTGATTTCTAACATCGCTTAGCTCATCCTGTTGTCCTTTATAATGAATTGCAGCGGGTATTATGTACCTGTAGATAAATATATTGCAGCGAAACACATTACGATCATCACGTTTACATGATGACTATATAGATATAAGTGTAAATATATATACAAAAAAAAATTTTGGTTAAACAATTCTAACGCACACAAAATTAACAACGGGTAAATTAATGTGGTATTACGTGGTGTGATTCAAACTGACACAATGAATCAAACAAAAATTATGTTCAGTCATACATAGAATAATATTGACAGTATATGATAAAATACCGTTTAATTATATTTGTCGCATTGGTAAATATTTTAAAAATGTTCAATATAACTTCGGCCCTAAATATTTTCTTGATTCCGTTCCAAATATACACAGTTAACCTAATAAAAAGAATACAATAGAATATTTTAATTACAGCTAAATGAATTATGATAACGATTTCTTTTGATGAAAGCATTTTTTTTAACTTTACTTTTCATACACCGAATTATAGTGTAAACATTTGTATTGAAGTGTTGATTTTTTTAATTCGTTGTTATTGAAGCAGTAAAATAATTACTAAACTATACAAAATGTATTTTGTAATATTTGACTTAAGGTTATTTTTCTTCTTACTCTAGTTTACATATATTTTCGAAAATCATTTAGTTGCCAATAAAAAAGAAGTTGAATTAAAAAAAATTAAATAGCAAGTCTAAGACTTTCCTTACTATTTACGCTTTTATAAATTATAAATTTGGAAATACTAAAAAACATGATCATGTTTTTGCTAAAACCTTGTATAAGTTTTTTCAAATTCTTTGAATACGTTTGTGTCAAACGTGTACCACACCAATTTGATTAAAAAATTAAGTAAAATAAGATCTAGGAATTATAAATTAGATAAGAAATTAGTAAATCACTTTGGAAAATTCAAAATGAGAAAAATTTGACGAATCTCAAAAGTAGTATTAAAGTAAAAAAGTATCTTCCAAAGTAATTTTTAATTTAAACGATCTTTTGAAATTCAAATAAATAATCGAGCGCAAATATTTACAAGGCATCGTGTAAAAACTCACAAAAACTCCATTGAACAAAAAAAAGTACTAATAGTTGCGCTTCCTACCGGTACACGTAGTGCGGGAGTGCTTTAGCGTCGTCAAGGTGGTTTTTCTTTCATTAATTTGTGTACCTGGCAGCCTCGATACCGAGGTTCTGATGATGGCCAGATGGTTCAGGCCCGATGGGCGATGGGAATTTCGGTGGTGAAGAAGCTGGTGTTCGAAATAAGGGTGCACTCGTCATCATCTCCAAGAAGGCATCAAGCTGTCGCAACGATAGAGCGTTGTGCAAAGTTTCCAAAGGTCTGATCGGCGGTACACCGCCGAATCCTTCGATCGCTACGATGGAATTAGAAAGCGTATGATATTTTATCTTGCGCAACTTTGTCAATTACTTACATTCAGGAATTAAGAATATCCTTTACTAAGTATACTTTGTACAATGTGCACTCTACACGGAGAGATATGTTCGATTAAAAATTACTATACTCTTTAGGAGAGGCAGGATAAACTGTCAGAATGAGAAAAAAATTGCTATACTGTATGGTAAAATTTGATATATGTATATACTAATTTTTTATGGCAACTTCTATTAAATTTTATATGTTATATAACTATAACAATTTTTTCTTTTTCTGACAGTTTTTCCTGCCTTTCCTAAAGAGTATAGTAATTTTTAATCGAAAATTTTTTCCGTGCATAAATAGTAGTAAATTTTAAATGCAATTCCAGTAGAAATTTCACTACGATTTGACCAATTTTTGGTTGAAAATCGTTATATTTGACCAAACTTTTACCAAAAAATAGTAATATGTCTAAAGATACTGGTAGGCTAATATATTTTAAAAATAGATTTGAAAAAATGAACACTGCGAACGAATAACACTTACCAGCAACAGCAGAAGCATGAGGAGGCACCATATCCTTGAGATTGGGTGCGCTGGAGGAGCCGCTGATAACCGCAGTACTGAAGAGACTGTTAGCCGATCCGGTGAGCTTCTTGCTCACGTTGTACCCCAAAAGCTTGAAATAACTCATCTGTCCGGAGATACTGTGACGGTGGCGCCTTGCTGTGCAGGTAGGGTCAGGTTCAATGATCGAAGGTCGCGTGTCTGGGGACGAGAAGGATCTTTGCTGGTGGAGTTTTAGGAAAAGTGGACGATGGTGTTGGTGTTGATGGTGGTACTGGTAGTGGTGGAGGAGCTGGTGGTGGTGGTGGTGGTGGTAGTTGTGGCAGTGATTGCGGTTTTGGTGGTAAGAGTGGTGATGGTTTACGGTACAACTCGCGCCCAAGACGCAGCAGGGATAGCGCAAATTGTTATAGAACCTGTGACCAAGCTCGTCCTCGCAAACGCGTCTCTGCCGGCATAATTTACGACGCGGTTGCGAGTGTCTTGGCCACAAGCTTGCGACATCGAGCCAGCTGCAGTTGGTAAATTCTGGGTCACCAGCTGAATCGATGAAATGCGTGCAGCGCTTAAGGCAACAGTGACAATCGTTTTCGTGCATTAACGCCGTTCTCAGGCAGTCTAGCGAGCAGCTCGGATGTAGCTTTGAGGACGAGGACGAGGACGAGGAGTCGTTGGAGTCGAGCGAGTCGCTACGTTCTCTGGTGCGAAATCGTAGTTCCGGGCAAGAATCGAATTTCGCGAGGTTCGAACGAGCCAACTCGGTGGGGTCCAACCGATTGTTTAGTAACGTACAAATCGATTCCGAATTCGACGGACTGTCGGGGGTGCTGGGGCAGCAGGACGATGCGTAGCTCGAGCTACCCGAGTGCTGTTGAGCTAACGAGTAGCACGAGCAATTGGAAAATTTATGAGAGAGCGAGCGAACGAAGTATGTGCGAAAGTTGGAGCGTTCCGAGGGCGATAGGTCGCGACTCTGCATTATCAGTTCCGAAACGTTGCAGTTGTAGCAAGTACATCGACCCGGAGATAAAGACCGAGAACGTTTATCGAGCAGCGCGTTCGTCACGATCTCGAGGTGGTTGGCGCTTACCGATCGAGATCCCTTGCAACGTTGATCGTTGGTCGCGTGTCGTAAATAATGTCGATGTCTAGGTCGATAGTGATGCCAATGGTGCTGATGCTGATGATGGTGGTGATGATGATGATGGTGAAGATGATGAGAAGGCGCGTATCTATGAAGCTTAGGTGGCGATAGCAATGAGCAGGCGTCCGACGAGCCGAAGGTAGCGAATTCGGTGCCTGGCTCGCTCGGGGTGGACTCACCACTGATCTCGATGACGGGTAACGTCATGGCGGAGTGCGATCGTCCATACCGCTTCGTGAATCCAGGCACGCGTAGCAACGAGCTCGTCGGATCACCGATAGCAGCGGCTACGGCTGCGTTAGCGATCACCTCCCGACTACTCGACATGGCTCCTGGCGAAGCTAGCGGGGTGTTGTGCAAAGTTATCAAGGGCGGGTTGACCAAATTGTCCTCGAGGACGTTGATTATGGGCACGGGAATGAGCTCGGGGGAGCTGACCGAATGGGCCAAGGATACGGGCTTGCCGAGACCGTAGCTCATCGGTTGCGAATTCTCCTCCGCGAATATCTCCGTGAATTTTGGGGATCTCGAGATTCGCGTACTCGCTGTCGAACATTCATTCCCGATGTCCAGTTAACAATGAGCGTCGTTCACAAATTGATCGTTAGTTTGTTTTTTTAGTAGCGATCGGACGTGATTGGGATTGTAGGACCAGAGAAGAGAGAAAGAGAAAAAGAAAGAAAGAAAGAAATAAAGATTAAGTTAGACTATTCGAATTTCCAATTGGTTTGCAACTTTTCCAAACGGTCGAGAAATTCTTTCGACGTCCGAGTCCAGAGACGTTCGAAAGTTCTCTTTTCTTTCGATTCGAACGCCTCGGGATGTATACGTACGGAAGCTCGATAAAATTCTTGTAAAATTTATTAAAATAACAAAACAATATAAAAGTTTGAAGAATATTGCATACAGGATAAAGAGTTGGGAAAAGTGTATAGAACTGCACCTTTAACCTGCTCATATAGTGTGCTTTCCGTAATATAGTAACATGTATTATATATACATTACGAATGTATTACATTCATTACGATAATTAACATATGTATGTGTGTATAAAAATATAGACCACCAGCATACGCGATACAGACTACAGAGAGTTAGCCGTGCAAACGATCAAACGTGCATTAGATGTTGCGTAAAATACCAAATACCAAGTAGTGATTAATAGAGTTAACTAATTTATTATAAATAGCCTGTACATATATTTGTTAGGTGTAACCTCTCACGATCAATCAATACTTGACATTTCAGGGAGTAGCACACCTAATTTTTACCGATTCAGCAAAATATGTTGATTGTAGCATAATTTACTATTTTAACCCAAATACAGAGATACTAGAATATTGAATAATTTATTCTTCTATAACGTTTCAGTCGTACATTTAAACCGCACCTGCAAAATATCTAGTATTCCGCGTAAACTTTCTTAATTGTATTTATAAGTACTAGCTTCTTCTAGTCGATCGGTAATAATCAGATATGCCATCCCGTTAATATTAAGTTATGAAAATTTAAAAATTTTACTCTTCAAATAAATTATAAAAAGCTGTATTAAATATTGTAAGTTGCAGGGCATGCAAAACATAATATTTAAACATCCCTTCGGTAGATAAAAAGCCTCTAACCCAAGCTTAAATTTGTGCAATTATAAATATATACAATCCATAAATAGTATGGTGATTTAAATAAAGAAAATCTAACTACAAATGTTACATAATGATTGATGAATGAATCAATAAACTTGATACGGTTAAATATTATAATTTGAAAGAACATTTGTACACTGAGTACACGATTAATTTGATCGTATACATGATTTAGGAAAGGTAATCTATAACGCATTATTAAGGGTTTACATTTGATGATAACAAAATCTTTTACTCAAGGTGACAATCAACGTGAGAAAATGATTAATTAAACAGAAAAATAAGTAAGTGTAAGTCGAACTAAACAAGTAAATAAATGTTGTTTAATTACACTAACGATCACCGATACAGTTAATTAATCTTTACAATCGAAAAGTTAAGCTCGCTTAGTAACACAAGCACAAGGATTAAGGATTGAACAAAGTGACAAGCACCGAGTTTAAATAATAAAGCATGTTAGTCAATAGTAACAACACAAAACTTAACAACAGTATATATACTTTAAATCAAATTTTAATCGGTCAATGTAAAAGAGGAATTCGTTAAAAAAATGACAATTAAAAAGAATAATATAAATATACATATTGAAGAACGTAGTGCAGTGAAAATTTTGGAGGATTGAGGAGCGAAGGATAGCAGCTGGATGGATCACACGAAAAAATTTTATGTGGTCCAAACAGTCACCACTGTCTAAAAACAATTTAGTTATGGCTTCCACGCGCACAACTATCGCAGAGCAAAGAGTTATTTCAAAAATTCGAACAAGAGAACAAAAAAATACTGCTTTTCTATCGGTCTCGTTATTACACGTGTCCTGCGGCTATTGCTTGTAGCTTTTTAGAGGTACACGAAGCTAAAGATGTGATGAGAGACATTGCTTACATTTCAAATAAAACAATCTCGATAAATAACAACACTTTTATCCATATTTTTTTTTCCTATAAAAAATCTTTAAAAAATGTTATTGTTTCTCAAAAATATTTTATAATATGATAAGGGTATTTATATAAATGTAGGTACAGTACAAAACAGTAATAAACTTTGATGATTTAAACAAAATGAGAAAATATGAATTGAAAATATATTATTTTTTCGTCCTCATCACGTCCATACACAACACACACAGTGAGGTATTTCGACACGAAACACATTAGATAAAACACGAAAATCAGTCCAAAGTCCGAAATTTACGCTGTACTGGAGGTCTTTTGAAACTTAAGTCAAAACTGGAGCTTCTGCAGGTTAAAGATCAAAGCATTATTTACACTTAATTATTGAAATAATAAAAACACGTATTTTGTCGCCTATTACTTCGAAAGGAATATACTAACATTTTTCAAACATGATATTTCTTTCCTTAATTTATACAAACTCGTAAAAAAAATTGTGTTGACATGAAAAAATGTTAATATCCTTGTCTTTTTTTATTCTAAATTAACCTACAGACTCCTGTTTATATTTCAATATTTTTTAATATATGTATTTGTGTCATGCATGCAACAATTTTACAGTTTTGAATTGAGATACGGTACAATTTGAAAAAAGAAAGACAATTTTGTTTTTTGAATATTCAATTGTATATAGTTAAATATGAAGAAATAACAGAAAATATACTTAAATTGACCTCGAATGATTCGTGGATAATGCCATTAAAATTAAAATACAGTAAATATATAAAGTGTGTAAAACAGCCTGCCAATTGCGCGTGAGCTACATTTTAAATCGAATAACTGCAGTTTTTTAAACGGATCATAGTGCACGAGGATACTGATGCTCCAGCTTCTAGGGGACTAATAGTATAGGTACTTAAAATATCAAAGGCAGTGGAGGGCATTTGGAGCCTTTGCGAAATTTAAGCATCTTCACTAATATTATCATTTTGTGTACCCATATAATCATTGTTTTTATCCCTAGTAAAATGTCTGATATGATTGTACAATGGATATAGTAATACAATTAAAGCAGGTGCTACATAGGGCATTGTGAAAAATTGTAATAATTAAATTAATAAACGCACACAAACACAGTATATCCTTATAAATAAACCAAAGATGTTAATCGTATGTTTGCTAAAATATGTAACTTGGAAAAATACCGTATAAGCATATTATAACAATTATTTTTAATTATTTTTCTGTAGAATTTACTTTTACCAAAATTCTTTTATTAATTTAATTGCAGATTCAATTTTTTAACAGATATATTAATTTTCATTAATGTAGTAATGCAGATCAGACATTTTCTTAGGCCATTTCCTAAAGAGGCTTTGTCACTGCGATCGATATACCAAAATTGCACTCTCGATCACTCTCGGCGTCTAATTCTGAATTATGCTAAGGTAATAAGGCCAGTGATGAAGAATAAACAATAAATAGAACAAAAATCGAATAGTATATAATGAAGAAAAAGTGACTCAAATGTATTTCATCGTAGTAAGAAAAAAAATTAAGCTGTATAGACAGACAGCAAAACATACCTTCTTTGTTGACCGCGTCCAAGCTCTGATACTGCAGCTTGTCCGCAGCTACAAAAAGATACGAAAAAAAAAGAAAAAAAGAAAAGAGAAAATACAAGAGTCGTATACTCTCAATAGCATTTCGCGGTAATAAAGTTATTGTGTTTTTAATATGTAATGAGTGTATTTGAATGTATATCGTATATAACATTCGACGTTTACAAATAAAAATAAATATCAGTGCCCCAAATTGCATGCACTTCCTAATGATGTTATAAAAAGAGACGCAATGCTTTTTATCTAACAATAATCAGTAGTAAGAGTAAAGATAGAATAGATATTTTGATTCGCGCATGTCTAATACATTTAGATATCGTGTTTGCAATAAGTACAATAATCTGAAAATCATATGTAAAAATTTGTATAATGCTTGATACAACCTCACATTAATCTGTTCATCCACAAAAATAAGACCAATTTATCCCAAATCTTACCCAAATAATTGCAATTTATTGTTTATATTAGTTGAAGCAACGAATGAGGTTGTATCCCTGCATAGAAATGTATAAAGGTTTTTTAGTACGATGATAGACAGATAAATAGAATACCCATTTCTTTGGCAAAGAAGACCTTATTAATTTAGTTGCATGCATACATAATTAAATAAACCACGCTCTATAAATATAAATTTTCCGTAGAAAATATACTTTTTATATTAATCATTCGTCGATATTTTTCGCAACAAACTTATAAATTTATTGATTCAATTTCAATGATTTATAAATCATAGTAGGATAAATTTTGTATATTTTCAAACAATACTTTCTAAAATAAATATTACGTTATGTTTTATTTGATAATACTTACATTTTTCTGGCTTATCTTGCCTTTGATGGTCGTAGCTTCTAGCCCTCGGCTCACATATAATGCCAGCTTCTCTTTCCCTTCGTTGTCTTTGGCTCGCCGCCAATTGACTGCCAAGTCTAGCGGCCTCGTGCCCTGCCACCGTCCTAGCACTGAAAGTCAAACGATTGATGTTAATAACTAGTTTTTATGTCGTCTACTTTCAATAATCCAATATCTAAATAAATTCAATAGTTTAATATCTTTTAATCTTAATTTAAATAATACAAAAATGATCCTAAAACAATAATAAAATTATGAAATGATACATGATTTAAGCATACAACTGAATACTATAATTGTAGCATACTCAGATACTTGAAAACAGTATATCTTTATGAAGAGATTTACCTAATTGGTATAGGTGCCGAACTTTGTAAGAAGCCACTGTCATATGGTTCATCCATGATGTTAGGATCAAGATCCATCATATTAATTTGTCGACTCGTCGTTGGACTATCCATTGTCGAATCAGCTGTATCGATTTCCATTAACGGAGGAGATGTATCCTTAAAAATACGATTTCTCTTCTTATAGAGAAAACCGAACATAGACATTAAAATATTACAACACTACAAAGATGCATTGTTTATTTAACTTACTAATTCAAGAGGAGGAATTGTTACATCGTCCTCTAAAACCCCAAGTTCCGTATCTTCTTCTTCGATACGAGTACTACACTGAGATGTGGTATCCTGACCTGAGCCTGCTTCTCCCTATGAGATATAAAATTTTATTTTATTAGATAAATTTTTTTTTCTATTAAAATTATATACTATCCTAGCGTGTAATATGAAACATTATATAAGAATTAATTTATATATCAAAACTTACAAGATTATGACTACTTTCATTTCGAGAATGCGGCCTAAAACCTGGTCCTGGTGGTAAATTCTTTTGTACACAGCAATTGACTCCTGGACTAAAATGCAATTCAACGTGGAAACGCTCTTCGCTGCTTGGATCTTTAGTTGGATCTTCGTACAACATTACAACAATTTGGGACATGTAATTTAACTCTGACACCATACTAACATACTCCATAGCTCGCCTCCATTGTTCATCATTCAGCACCTAAAAATAGTATAGTCAATTATTTACTCACTTTAAAAAATTTATTTTTACATAATTTTTATATTTAAACTTACGTCCAGTAAACCTCCATATCTTAAAACGGTTAATAACGAATGTACATGACTTTCACTAGTGAAATATAACCTAGTTCGTACGTGTCTACCAGGACTTGAAACACCGTGTGAATATCTACAATGAATGTTAAAAAAATATATTAGTATACAAACTTTTATTTGTAAATGTTAATTTGATTATTTTTGTATGCACCTTGGATTCAACCTATTTACAGACTCTTCTCCTGGCTCTTCAATATTCCTTTGAAGATCGGCTCTGATTTTCTTTAATAAAGGCGTACAAATTCCTTGACCAATAGTTAATTTCTCTTGCACAGTTAAACCGTACTCCTGTAGGCAATAAACATCAAATTAAAGACGTAACATTTTAAAGTTTGAAATTACACATCTATAATAATTTATAATTTTACTTGTGGTATAACGATGTCGGCCAAATATTTTGAATATATGTAAAGTTCTTCCGCGTGTTCAAATTGTAAAGTATGATTATTATGTTGTAAGTCGTACTTTATGCAATCGTAAATATCAGGGATCTTAGATATATCAAATCGCTTTTGTTTGGTACAAAAATCTTTCTCGATTTTTCCCCATCGCCGGCCCATCAATTCCCAAGTTTCCCCGTGATAAAGTATTGCATCTATATATAACAATTAAAATTATTAAATGAACTATTGCCAGAATTAAATATATTGCAAATAAATATATATGTATACCTTTAGTTTTGGGATCTTCTTTCTTTATACGTACTATATCCATTAATTTTTGAATGAGCAGATGTACGTGTTGACAGCATCTAACTGGATTTTTAACAAAATCCAGTGCCGCATTTATACTTAGTGCATTTGTTGGATTTATTTGTTCTCGATCTTCGCGAGTGAATTCCTTATCTTGTTGAAGTAACTCGTGAAGTCGATTCTTAACCCTAGATTTGAATAAAATTGGTAATTTGTTAGATTAAAAGTAAACATATTCAATTGCAACATAAAAAAAGTGCTTACATGTTTTGATACTTGCTACTATCACAATCATTGTCAAGTAATCCATTAGTATTAGCACTCTTAACCATCTGTACAAGTATAGGTGTCAATTCACCCTCGAGCGCCAATAATCCTTTAGCAAAAGCAGCTGCAGTCATTTGTACTCTACCCTCGTCGCTAGCATAGATCTTGAGGTCGTGTCGAAAAGTCGAATGTAGCCTCAATAAGCCCAAACCTTGAGCTCCTGCATATTCACCTGGATTGTAAATTCCAACAAAATTAGCAGAATCGCGTCATATCTTTTATTTGTTAAAATGCGATTTTTAAAAATGACGCGTGAGTTTCATTGTTTGGAATATTTTGATATGTAATTCAAAGTAGCTGCATTTGAACATGAAAGTGAATTTATTAAATATATTGAATCGTCAAGAGAATTGCTGCAAATATGCAGTTACAAATTGTACTTTTAAGCTTCGAAATCAGACTATTTATTTAGTCGTTCACTGATTTGAAACGTTGTGCATGCTTAAGTGATACTATTTTAATAGTTTTGGTTTAAAACTATCTAGATCTACGAAACGTTGTATCGAAACTTAAAAGTATGTATGTATCAAAACATTAAATATTTAATGAAAATAACTACCGATTTATGAACTTATTTCAAATGAAAAATTTCTGTAGTAAAACGCAATAAGAATTTCTTTATTAAAATTCAATGCTAAAAAACTGATTTATTTGAAATAATTTCTGGTATTCTCTTGCGACCCAGTTTAATTTCATAGTTTAAAAAGAATTGTAGATATGATGAAACACATCACAATAACAAAGATAAACCTTTTGCAAACTATACAAAACTTTAATCGATTGTACACACATAAATACTATATATGAATCGTGTGATAAAACGATTTATGAAGATCATTTGTAGAATGAAGATTTTTTCTTAAGTAATTCGTTGATCATGAAATGCGATATCCATGAACGTGACGATCTGGCGAAAGACTTACTATGAAACAAAATGAAAGTGAACTAATTAGTCGCAACACAGCAACAAAACGTTAAACGAAACTAAATAAAATTATGTAGAAATTCGTGGATGTAGTGGGGGAAGCTTCTAAATCAATTATATTTTTTTATTTGTCATTAGTAACGCAGTTTGAGTAAACGTTCAGGCAACACCAGGCAAGGATAGATAGAAAGAATAAGTATATATCTCAGGAAATTTATACATCGAAAGAAATTTTGTCGAAACAGTATATAAAACTTAATGAATTTTATGCTTTTGATCATACAAGAAAGTTGAAATGTGAAACTTTCTCTTAATAATGCCTTTGGCAATGCAGAAATGTTAGAGACATTGACATACAAACTGCACATGACTAACTACAGACTAGCAATTAATCTGAATAAAAAGTTACCGTGGTTTGGTAACATCTCTGAGTCTTCCTCTGAAATAATATTTTAAATTATGTATCGACATTGTCTTTAAATCCAATAAAATTACTACATTTTCGAAAAAAAGAATAAAATTGGTTTTATTGATCTCAAGAAAATAAATTATACACAACATTGTACGTTACGACGCAAAAATATGTATAATTATTTTCAAGAAATGTCAGAAACCTTCAAAGAAAAGAAAAATAATATAAAAAAGATAACAGAAATAAAAGCATTTACGTTTAAATCCAAATTTTACAAACGAGAGAGAATTCACAAATTTACATTTTCAAACGTAAAATTTCTGTTACCTTATATTAACCACATAAAAGATTGAAAAGTCGACAAAAAAATTATTTAACGAAATCATAAAATGAATAGTCATTGATCATCAATTAAAAATGAAGATACAAAAGAATTAACCATTCATTTTTGTTTCGACTATAGTCAATTTTATCCTTCATCCTTTCGCTAGACGCCTATGAGTATATATTTATCGAAATCATAAGAAAACTAAACATCTAGTATAAAACTACGAGAAAAGGTGATGCAAAAGAAATTTAAATTCCATTAAAAACAACTGTATATCACAACGTAACGTTGTAAAATAATAATCGTAAATGTTACTTGTTTACAACCTTGAAATTAATATCCAGCATCGGTCTCCTAAATACTGGCAGAAATCAATGCTAAATATATAAGTATAATTATATTTACAGATGCAGCTCTATAATAATAACAGTAACAATACAAAATCTCAATAATTGTTGGGCACGGTAAAAAACTTAGTCGTCAGCAAAAGAAGCGAAAGGAGCTTAAGATACGAACCACTAAGGTGTCTACCTTGACCACCTGGGTACATGCAGCGAAATATCCGGCCTAACTCTTCTGCTTGAATCCTACCAGCTGGAGTTAATTCACCGCCCCATTTCAGTATTAGGACTAATGAAGGTTCGTTGAGACGATCTGTAAAATATTTATAACAAATTTCGTCAATGTCGATCAAAAATAATGTTACTGCTGTACTATAAGTGTCTAACATTAAAGTAATTGCATCTTTTTATACATATGTATGTATTAATTATTATTTTTAATGTAATTAATCGAAAACGATAAAGGTGTTTCACATACTGGTACTGTTACCATCATCAGACGAACTTCCTCTAGGTCTTCCACGAGGCTGATATTTCATTTGTACTTTACGATTAATACCTGAGAAGTGTCCGTACCTAAAAATTACAAGGATTAAGACGAGTGACAAATAACATATTCAAAATTATGTTTGACGTTACAAACATTTCTAAAACACTTTTAAGTTGCTCCAATTTTCCTTGCTTTTCCTCCAACTCCGGACCAGCCGCACGATGTTGAATTTCAGCAAGTAAACTACGAGCTGTGTCGAGAATTTCTTGCAATTGTTTGGGTCGTTTAAGTTTGACATGACCATGTTTATAACCGTCGTACTTTGCAAAAATCTCAAAAAATCTATGAATAAAAAGAACGACATTATAGAATTTTTTTATTTCATTCATAAAATAAATAAAAATAAATGTAACATACTTTGGATGTCGAACTTCTACTTTCATTTTCTGTTTTGGAGTCCTATCTCCATGCCTAATGACTGCAACTACACACCTCAATTCCATCCTTAAAAATAAAAATATAAAATATCAATAAATTGTATAAATATAATTTTGATTTAAGAATTATAGTTAATTTTTAAACAAATTACTACAAATATTTATATAAAAAAAATTACTATAAAAATTCAAATATTTAATGTCGAAATGTACACGTACATTTTACCAAAAGTAGTAGGTACAATCGGAGGATCATCCAATTGAAATGGAACACTCCATGGAATGTGTAGGGTCGGTGCTAATTCCCTCAAAATCATATTACCCAAAATTTTAGCACAATCATCGTAATATTTGTTTGAATTCTTGACAAAACTGAATCCATTTACATCACAAACAAATGATTGACCATTGGCTCTGTAACAAGTGAATACAATAACGTTTATTTCTATAATGTAACGCAACAGAAATTATTTAATTGCGCGTATTCAACGACTTGTCAGCGTTCGAATGAAAAATGCAACTGAGCATCTATATATGCAGAAGTTTAAAAGCTAAGGAATATAAATGGCACGCAGCTTGTCAGTCGAGTAATATGAGATTCAATGTAAGTATAAGGTAACACCGATACTTTCCTCTATGTATATATTTTTTATTATTAATACCAAAGAAGTGTGTGGATTATTACGTATTCTACACAAATCATCGTAAATTCAATAATAACAAAACTTTACATAATTTTAAATTTACTTACAAAACAAACACACACATATATACATATAAATTGAAAACAATACATAAATATTTAATGCATTATATCGCACAATGATAATTTAGAAATAATCGTTTTTATGAGAGCGCGATTTATCGTTGCGGAATATTTTACAGTCGACCTTATATTATTTTTCGGACGATTCTTTGTTTGCGAATTAACAGATCTAAAAAAAGATTGTAAACATTGAAAGTATTATAACTGACGGAATTTTTACGCTCTTTTAAAGTATAAAAAATATACAAAACCAATTTAATTTATAATTATATACCTTATAATACGATAATTGAAATTAATAACAGACGAATGTAATCGATATGATATCAAAGATAAAATAAAAACTTACCTAAGTAAATCGAATCCACAAACAGTCTGTTTAAAAGCCAAGCAAACTTTCCTACTAATAAGTTTCTCAGCGTTGCTCAAAATGACCGGATACCTTATCTCTTTGCCTTCGGAATCACGTTCGACTTTACCATCAAGGGCAGGGCTCTTCCTTGCTTCCGCATGAGCATAATCCGGACCCACGGTGTAGACTTTGACGTCCGTACCATCAGTCGGCATAAAATCCTCGTAGATATACGAGCCAGTTTTTCGTACCCTCGATTCAGGTGAATAGACACTGCTACGACTGCCGATCTGAGGGATTTTATCAACGATGCTAATAGGCTACAACGATTATTTCAAGTATCGATTCGTTTTTTTTTTCAGGGTTTCGCATAAATCTATTGGTATGACCAAGATTTGCAGCTGTGCTCGATGAAGTGAAGTACCGTTTTCTACAGTGCGAGTGTATGTGTTTATATATATATTTATTGAGTTGTTTTTAATTGAGGTATATTTAATAAAAATAAATTGATAAATTAGAACATTTCATAAAATATAATATTTGTTATAGGTATACGTATTGCATATTTTTAAAAGTTTCTTTCCATATATTTACTAGTATCCTTTGTTAGTTATTATAAATATTCACTATAATATCTTTATAATCAAATATGTTTCTAAATAATCACTAAAAAGCATTGTTTTTCTTCAACGGTAATATTTACTTATAAATTATAAAAATATTAAAAATTTTCTAAAAAAATTTTTATTGATGAATATTGTAAAATAAACCCGAAGAATATTTCAATGTTGAAGCATACTAGTCGTACGTGATATTTTGTAATAAGTGTAGTTAATTAAGACCTTTCTAAATAATCGTTGACTGCCACCTCCTGCAGATGTGGGGTAGTAAATGTAAATATTGTGATCTTCCGCAGAAACTGGTTTCTCGACAAAAGGCTTGTTAAACGTGACGCCGTTAACTTCGACGTGATCTTCCGATTCGACCAATTCGTGATCTGAAATTGAATCTTTTGTCTTCGAATGTCAAAATTAGAACATTCAAACTCAACACAAAACATGCAAGGTCTAGAAGGAAGAAGTGCACTAGTTAAACAAGAAAATAATGTTGATATTAGTAAGCAGCGCCCACTGTCACCAAAATAATGTTAAACCTATCCAAAATATTTTATTATTCAAGATAGAATTCGATACTTCCACTTCTACATAAATTTATAACAATTATGAGTTTACTGCTCCCTCAGTCAAAAATTATTTAGGTTAAGTAAATTATTCATCAATTTTCTTATTATTATTATAGAGAACTATTATAATAATATTGAAAAAAATAAAAATATTAAAATTTATTATTCTATAAAATTATTGCCTTTAATAAAATGTTTACATAATATTCATATCATTAAAAACCAAAATTAAGCAATTAAAAAAATACGTAGTTTATGGCAACAATCACGTGAATGTTTTTTATCATATAAATACATCACTGTTAAGCATATAATAAAAATAATAAAATTCTTACATTTCCGAGCATCGACCTCTTTATTTAGGTATTATAGAAATTAAGTTAATAATCCTTACCAATATTGTTGTATAGCATTCACAACATTCAACCGTAATAAAAATAATTTTTTTTCGAATTTTCGAAAAATTGCAATCAGTCATCGAGTTATACATATAAAAAAAACAAGATATACAAACAGAAACATAAATATTATTACATATTAAACTGTTATCGTTCAGAGATAGAATATATATAAAATATATATATTAACAGCTTTCCCCAACAAAAATCTAACTTTACATTAGAAAAGATTCATTGACTCTTCGTATACGATGGTTAATGAAATATTTAATTAAAAGTCTTTTCTAATGAAAAATTAAATTAGTATTCGAATAAATTGATAATATCCATACATTTTATGTATATAAATAACGATCAGTATGCTTACGTTTCGGATCTGCGGAATCCCTGTCAAGTACGGCATACCTTGGTATTTCAATTCCTTCTCCCTCTAAAATAGAATATACTTTCCGCCGGTCCTTTAATAAGAAATTTATTTTTAATCAACATTAAAAGTGACAAGTAATTGTGTCAATGAGATAAAACTATATGATTTACCTGTATGTCATATTGCATTGGAAGATTGTTGATTATAAAAGGGTTACGTAAATTAGCGTACTGTATGGCTTTGTCAAGTGGAAATCCTTTACTATGGAAACTAATTAAACAATCAACAATTGGCCAATCTTCGACAGGTTCCTTCAAAATAAAACATTATATTATTCTCTAATACGCAGTTAATTAATTTAAAATCATTTTTTATTAACGGGATGTCGGACCCAAGCGACACCTTTCAACATAATAATTATGTTGAAAATATTGAATTAAAAATTTTAAAAAAATTATAAGGGTAGTTTAAAAAAAGGACATGACGTTTTGATTTTTTAAGAAAAAATAATTTGAAATAATAATTGAATAAACAATTTTCAGTAGGTAATTGTTGGTCTAAACAGACATGAATTTTCAAAGCAAAAATTACAATTAAATTACAAAGTTAAAAAACTGAAAAAATTTGAGTATAGTATTTAAAATATACCTAAGGGTATGACGTTTAGGATTTTTTCAAAAATTTATAAAAAATGACCATTTTCTAAGTCCGATATCTCCTTAACAATTATAATCACTCATTAATATAAATTACAGTGACGATTGACTAATCTATGTAAATAAAAATACTAAAATATTAAAGTAACTTGTCGATAGAAATTCTATATTAAGAAAATTAATATTGAACATTACAATACAATTAAAATAGTTCAAAATGTGTACCTTTAAAATGACTTCCTCGGCAAAAACGACTATTTTAATGTACTCGAATTCTTCAAGCCTAGTAAGTATCTCCTTCATGGGTTTGCTTTGCGATTTCTTGGCCATCGCGCATATTCCCACCAGAACCTGCTTGCCCTCGCCATCGAGATCGCTTCCTCCCAAGCACCCATCGTCGTTCACGCACCCGTCCGACAGTTCTCCCTATCGATTAAAAATGTATTCGTTATAAGTATTTAATTTTATCAATTTACATAACTTTTTATTACAATTTTGTTTTATTTCGATTCTCCAGAAATATTATAACATAAGCTCATTCGTGTTTTGGAGAAATACACACACAATTATCAATTACATTATTAAAATAAAATCGTTAGTCGAAATTTTAATTTATAAATATAATTGTTGTAAATTACATATCGTTTACATACAATTCTGGAATTTCGAGTGAAGAAAATGGTGCTTACAAATATTATGTATAGTTTAATAAATTTTAGGTTTACTGAAAAATAGTATACTAAACATTAACGTACTATATATTAACATATACTTCGATTATCATAATTCTTACTATAATTCGTAACAAATATTACCATTTTATACTAATCTAATACACAATATAATACCAATAAATAATTATATATTTTAATATTGAAAATTGTAATAATTGAAGTATGTCTTCATGTTAAATTTTTAATTACATGTACAATTAATGGATGTAAAAAATGCCAATATAATTTTATGTTACGTAATATATTTTATTTATCATATATATTTTACGATTCAATTAATTAATACTTCATTCTAAACTGACGAAATTCCTAAAAAATCATTGTACCTTCTAGAAAATACACATATGTGTATTAACGTCGGGGCATTTTTGGGTTACTTCAAATTACGATTATTAAGGTATACTGTACTCAATAAGTATAATAAATAATAAATCACATGTTTACTTTTACTGCCTCAAGCACAATCTATAAAATCTTTTATTACGTAGAGTGCCAATAAATATTTTTTACATATGCCAGGATTTTTATCGTATTAAAAATGTGTCGATATAATTAACGTTTTATTATCTTTACAATAATTACAACTAATCATTTTTATGTAGTTTGTGCTGTCTCCAATTAATTATCCAATTGATTAATTTTAAAAGTATAATTCTGTAGGAAAAGAAAAATATTTTAGTCACATCGAAACTTCTCAATCCACGAATCGTTAAATGTCAAACAATTCAAGGTTACGTAAGCAGCGGATTAATCTGAAATTGCATGTGACATAATAAAAATTCAATCACTTAAGTATTGTACAACTGCAATAATACAAAAACTTGATAATATATATTAATGGAATGTGTTTAAATTCAACAATATCCTATTGCAATTGTATTTTCGTATGAATTATATAAATCATTATTATATACCTAAGTAATTTATAAATATTTAAACAGAAAAGTACTAGTGCAACTACTTTTGTAGATGCATCATTGTGTGTTAGAAAATAAAATGTAAACAACATTATCGAATAAAATGAAAATAATATTTGTGGTCTAACAAGTATCATTAAAAGGACAAATAAAATGTAACGTCCAAATTCGTTGCGACCATGAATATTTGATTAGAACGTTATCAAGGAGTGTCTGTAAATGTATCGCAATAAAATTTACGGAATACATAAGGTGCAGCGTTAATCCATTAGCGGGTGAATACGCGTTTGATCGCAACAGAGTCAAAAGTGCAAAAGGAAGATGAAAATGTATTATGACACGCATGTGCCACGAGGAAACGCATTCTCTATCACGCGAATACCGAACATCTGTTTTCGATCACCATTATAAAGGTTTAATTGACATTAACGTCAGCACAACGGAGGTTAACGCGATCCCTAATTATTCCGATGATTAAGCGAAATAACTCGAGGATTGCCAATTATTAATTCGAGAATGACCGACTATATTTAAACCTGCCAATAAACTTTTAGGATCTTGGCCAAATTAGTTCTGTTAAGGAATTACTACAATGCGGTACTACAGAACGTTATTGCTGAAACGTTTGACACGTTATCTTGTCAAACACTCGATCTCTCACACGGTGCATTTATTTGAGAAATCTGTGCGATTCAATTTCAAGATTTAACTGTAACGAGGTTTGCTCTTCTATACATTTCAATCCATTTTTCAAAAAATTAATTTACGATAACATTGATATTATTTTAATATTTGTATATTTGTATATTATTTAAAATTTGTATATACGAAAAGAAACTAGGCGTTTCAAAAAAATTCTCGCACTTTGTTATTATTGAATCGACGAGATCATTTTTTCAAAATAAATCTACTCAATTATAACTTGATACTAACTCAACTCATCGTATTCGAACAACCAAATAACAGTAGATTTAATTATGCAAATCTAAATTTTAACAACCATTATATTTACAGTTCGGTAAATTGATATATGTATAGATGCATATACGTGTATATAATCGACGTAAAAAGCCATCTAAAATTAGCACGTCACTCCCTCTACAAAGTTGCATGTCGACTTGTGTACATAAGATTAAAACAGCTTGACTTTAGTTTGGTTATTGTGCAAATATATATATATATATACTCGTGGATAAGTACTAACAGAATTCATATGGCTGACAGCCAGAAGGGCGGCGCGAGCCACATTATTCTCTCTACCCGTCGACTATTTATTGCGGTTTTACACCAAAATGTTGTCATTATCTATTATATTTCCTTTTCAATTAAAATATTTTATTTAAACACATTTTTCTCATCTTAAGTTTTGATTCTGTTATTATTTGAAAGAGAGTGTGAGGATGCGACAATAATAAGTCATTTGTCACTTTGAAATATTTGTTTGCGTTTTGCGTTTTATTAACCGTCGACAGTTATAAAATTTTTGTTTTAATTATACGATAGAGCTCAATTACTCAAATGAACTTTGTTATTAATAAAGTTGAAAGTGTACTAATTATAAACGGATACAATAAATAAAAAGAGATTTATATATCATTATTATTTGGTAATTCTAATGTCATCACATCCGTATCGTACTTCAAATTTGGTGGTAATGTTATTAATTTATTATTTTATTTAATGACGTATGGTTGCTGTTTGTAAAATACAAACAATATATTCAGTTTGACGTTTTGTTATCATCGTATATAATATGTTGTTACAGATTAAAATATGTCGAAAAATAATTAATATACGTAAATTTAATATTATCGTATAGTTTGTTCAATCTCAACTTGCTTGGAACAACGTATTTACATGAAACAAAAGCCACAAAGGAAAGTAATTAGTACGTCAAGAAAATATTGAATAATCAAATTAAAGTGACCTATGCGTCCGCGATATTGAAGTATGCAATATCGAGCCTATAATATCATCATGTAATCGAATCGAGATTACCACTGCTTCGTAATATAATATACCAAAAAAATTGACAGCTTTATTAAAATCTGATTCCCAAAGGTCGCTCAGACTGACCTGATTAATATATAATACTTTCCTTATCAAATAGTCAATCCAATAGTATAAACATATAGTATATATGTGTCAATCTACAAAACTATACCAATAACATGATATATCAAAATACTCAATGGCGCGAGTAAAAGCAGATGTACAAGATAAAAATTGAAATAATAACATAGGCCATTGTATCGTCTACATAGAGATTGAGAGAAAGAGAGAGAGAGAGAGAGAGTGAAATAAAACATACGAAACACTCGTCGCAGTAGCAGCAGGCTTCAAAATCATCAACGTCATCCTCAGCATCAGGATTGACATTTTCATTACGTGAACGCCATCTTTTTAATCGCCACCAATCCTTCCACCAAGACCACTCCATGTCGTCACTTTAAATACCTCATTGACTTTATTTCTTTTCGACGGTCAATCGGTTCCCGCCCACTGATCTCACACCCTTTTGTTCTTTTTTGTTCTTTGTTATCACCGTAACACTTTTCACTTATAACTCGTCGGTTTCACATCATTCTGCGTATATATAAAGCGCACCTCGGTAAATCGGCCGGTATATACGGATTTATCGGGGCTGTGATAAACAAGACGTGCAAACAAAAACGCTTATTCCCGCGTGTAATCACTTGTTTAAACTATATATATACCTGTATATTATATACATATGCACAATCGTTTATGCGCCCAGAGATAATGGAATATTATTAGTTTGTACCGATAACTTGGCATTTTAAGCTTTTTGATCGTTTGAGATTTCGTAGGTGTTCGATTGACGATCAATATTGTCGATCAAGATTTATGATATACTCTTCCACTCGCACACACAACCCGATGTGTCTTCGAATGTAATTGTTATTTCATCGACAATTGTATTAAACAACCTGCTGTGGAGTTAATTAAGTGTAATTTACAAACATTTTCATAAATCTAATAAAAATGTTAAAGAAGTTACTATAACATGTATATTTCCTGTTCGAAATCTCGCCTTCACTTTAAATAACTATATAGATAAACATCTATACTCTAGTACTACTCAAATAATATGATAAACAATGATAAGAGGAAAAGTGGATTTCTATTATTCGACCGATTTAAAAGTTTATTTTATCTACATCATAACAAATTTAACTGTTTCAAGTCAAACAATGAATTCGATGAATCGATATGCGACGTTTTTCTTTGTTTTACATTTACTTAGATCATAAGTAATTTTGTGACTCTTAATTATCGAGTCACTGTCATTTCTGTCAAGTTCTTTGTCCTCCACATTTTACGTATAGACGTTAAACTTTTTGTTTCTCGAACGTCAAATCGAAAATGTGCAGGCACGTCTCTACTACTATTAGATATTTAGGTGAAACAATTACTTGAAACAACTATTTTTGAAGAATCACTCAAAACTAATTGTTAGATTGTTCCAACAAAAAATAATAAAAAGTTTTAAAATTCTTTCGAGCACAGGTAAGTTTAGTAATAAAAGTGAAGAAATAAAAAATCAATTTAGAAACTTCGATAAAGAATATATTACATGTATTAAAGTTTCGAAAATATTTATAAAGATGATAAACGCAAGTAACTTTTCAAGGACTGGAAAACAAAGTTTTAAGATAAACGGAATATATAAGATCCTGTATTTTCCACATTATTGAATTTAAAATATCTTCATACTTTACTTAGTTCTTACTTTTACAATTTTCTCAATTTTTCAAAAATACACAACAAAATTTATACAAGTTTTATTTTGTAATTTGTTTCGATCGATATAATGTAACAGTATAGATGTCACATTTTTTATTATAAACCCCAGTAAATGAAGTAAAACATCCAATATATATATTAACGTAAAATATGTAAATGACCAATTTTCAAAAATTTTCATATTGTTACATCTGACAGTATAGTCAAAAAAGAGATGTGCATAACGGTAAGAGAACAATAACAGTTAACTGCAAGTAACACAATTTTCAAATAGATTACATTAAAGTACTCTTCCTCGCAATATCAAATAATTCAAAAGCATCACATGACATCGTGAGCGAAGATACCAATTAACAGACACTACAACAAACACTTAATTAACTCGCAAGACAAATTAGAAAAATTAAAAGGCACATCACCTTCGGTTAATTTGTACCATTATCTATATAAATAACGTATATACGCGTACATAGAAACACGTCTGACAACCCGTGTTAGCACCACTGACAAACAATACTAAACGAAAATTTCCTCGTGAATGAAAACAAGAGAAATACTTCAAAACGGATATCGCGCGCACTTTACATAATTCCTTATATACGCGATACGAATCCTGCGATTTTAATAATAGAGTGCGCGTGAATATACCGCGCGCGTTCTCTTCGTATGACAACTCGCGGGATACAATCGACGGGAACCACGTGTCCCTTACTCCTCCTCCTCCTTCTTCTTCTCTACGAGCGCGGAGACCGCCTAATTCTGTCGAAAAGTGAGTCAAGGCTTCCTCCCGTGTTGTACCCACCGCCGTCGCCGCCACCACCACCGCCACCACCACCTCCCCCGGCAACGCGCGCGATATATAATCCAATTAACTTTCATTTTGATCGGCACGTTACCCCATTAACGTCTACATTCGAATATAATAAACGCACCGAATAATCGACCGTCGTCCCGTCCCGGGCCATTCTATTTACTTTGGGAGAATTGTTTACTCGAATGGTAGAGGATCGTCTAAAATAGAACCGGACATTTCCTACATATTAATTGCGGAAATACAATTTGATTGTCTTTCTGTCTTTGTCGTCTATACTTACTACTCGTCGTCATTTGTATTTTAAAAAAAACGTTTTGCTTGTTTAAGAAAAATTTAATTATTCAAAAATTGTCATTTATTTTCTTATTTACCCGAAGCAATAATTTTTGTTTCACAAGTTAGCGTTAAAATCACGTTTTGTTAGGTGTATACGTGAGTTATTACACGCACACGATGAAAATTAATGAACTATCTGTATATAGGGGTAAGGTGAAAGTTTATTCAAAACATAATATTTTTTCAAAGATAACAGATTTTCCAAAGCAAACTTGTAGTTTATGCTAAGTTTTTCATTTTCAGTGATGTTTCGTAAAATATTTAAAAAAATGATAATTATTTATCACTCTGTACTTTTGCTTTAAGAGATCCACGTGAATAATTCAATAGTAACGTAAGTGTTATTATGTATTTTAGTGCGTATTTCAATAAAAGTTTGTACTATTATGAAATTCTGCTAGCATAAAATATTATTCTCATGAATTTAATTGAGTCTATCAGTATATATAACTGTACTGATAAATAAATTCATTTGGTCAAACTTGGATCGATACAATTCGACTACTACAGTTGTATACATTTCGTCAAACCTTTGATCGATACAATTTTAAAAAAAGAGTTTATGCAAAAAAAAGAGTGCAGCAAAAAACTTCTTTACAAAATGTAAGAAAAACATACTTTCATTGGTCTCAACTGATCCGCGTAACCTTCCTCTCAGGCGTTAAATATTACGCGCACATGGTTAAAATCCATCTGCATGCTTAACACATTAATTTCAATGTCCGATTGCTCGCTCTTTCATTCTCGTATTTCATAGCGGAACGCGTACCTATATCATTTCCAATTGTATCGAGTACCAGAAGCGTTTTATTGTGAATATTATCTCTTTATTCATCTAATGTCATACTATGTAATAATTAATATTAATTGTTATTTAAAAAAAAAATGTTTACATTATAGATGCATACTTAATTATTATTGTTTATTAAAAATACATGATTTTTTTGTACTTATTGATTCGCTTACTATCATATTTATTGCGACGTTTAAAATAATCACAAGATTTTACTATCATAAATGAAGCTTTTAAAAATGATAAAATATTATTTTAAACTTTTCGACCGAGAGTACATTTAGACGAAAATAGTACCATAATTTATATTGTTAAAAGTTCTATAAAGGTGAGAACCGAAACAGCAGCATTTAATTTAAAATAAACGTTAAAAGTTTATTATTACTTTTAGAACGTAAGCCAAAGACGTATGTGTATTGTCAACAGTAAATAAATACAATTGAAAAGTGTATGTGGAGACAACAAATCTATAATTCTGTTATTATAACAAAAATTATTGATATAATTATTATCGGAAAGATTACATTGTATCTAGATAAATTATTTATTTATTGTAAATGAGTATTTAAATCTACACTGAACAACATTTCCTTATAGCAGAAAATGTTGTAAACAAATAATTAATGATTCAATTTCATATGTCATTAATAGTAGAATTAGTTTACTGTATTCAATTCGTTTAGCCAATATCAATGAAAATAGTAAGGGCGGAGTAAATTATCCATTAAATCTATAACGATTATCTAATTTAAAGGTATTTATTTTAATTGCATCTAATTTATTTAACGTCCTTTTAATTAAAGACGAAAGACAACGTCACAACCTATGTATATATATATATGCATTTTCTTTTCACGATTACGAAAACAATTATACAAAGAGTATAAAGTATCGAAACGATAAAAAATTAAATTTGAAAACATGCATGTTACAGAATAGAAAATAAAGGAAATCGATAAACAGATTCAAGAACAAGAAAACCTTACACCCCACGATAGGAAATCTGTCTTTTGGACAGCTCTAGCAAACAGTATGTAATATTCTCCGAGCATTTTATGCTGCAGCCTTATCGTTAGAAACTCAGCCAAGTTCGAGGCTGCGGTCACGTGTAGTGTTTACCGCAACCTTGCCCGATGCAAACTCGGACCTCGTATTATCGAGTGTACTACATACGAATTAATTATTATTATTTCTTTTCCTCTCGAATATGTAAGAGTCGTCAGAGTCTATCACAAGTTTGCGATTAAATGAAATCAAACTTTCTCCATTTTAGATATCAGGTATATATGAGATAACAGTGAGCCAAAGTCAAATATAACGGGTAATATAAATTATTTTCCACATTGTTCGTACGATGGAAAGGTATAGTTAAGGTTAATGACCGTAATGTTGGAGTTATATTAATTGCAGTATTGTTTTGGTATTATTAAATAACTTATGTTTACAAAATAATGCGGAAAAAAACGATTTGTTTCAAGGTAAGGTAAGTATTATGTATTAAAGCAAACTATGTGATTATGTCAACAATGTTTTTCAAAAAATATGACACTTACGTAAGCTTGACTTTCAAAATTTGCTGAATTATTTAACAATATTTAATATGTATACTTAATAATTAAATTAAATTTTCCATACAATGTGTATGCAATACTTCCCTTAAATAACCCTATCAATCGCTAATTTTAGCTTAAACGATTTATGGATAGTATGTTAAATGATTTAAAGTAACGTATAACAACATTAATTGTAAATGCAATAAATAATAAATAATAAATAAAATCTTTGCTTCGTTCACATGTGTATAATCTTTGGATTCACAACCAGATGATTAATTAATCATTTTCAAATGAATTCGATAGCTGACAAGTGCATGGCACAATCAAGTGATTGGTGTACAGATCGGTGCTTCAATAAATTAAAGAACCCAAAGTATTTCATGGGTATCATATACATATATATATATATACGTATATAAATGTAGATGTATCCATCGGTTACTCAATCGATACAATTGAATTATTTAACAACTTCGTCATCGATGCAACATGTGCGTTTTAAACGAAACGTCTATTAGGGTGTAACAATATTATGGAAATAGAACAATAAATTTAATTGATTATTGATACGTGTTATGTAAGTGTATTTAATTAGTCTACATCGTATAGACGTGTAATTTAATGTATGGTACATTATGTTTCCTCGACTTTAATTTGCAATAATACGACATCGATACTGGAAATAATATTGCATCGGGTGAATACAAATTGAAATAATAAAAAATAATTGACCACGTTTCTTTATAAAATTAAGGAAGCAAATGTAATTAACGTTGTTTGTTCAGGAGGTATATCGAACTAAATATGCTTATGCAAACGAGGGTACTTCAAAATATGAAGATCATTTTGTTATTCGTGAACGAAAACAGTGAACAAGACGTAATGACGATAGAACACGTAACTCCTAGTGATAATCCAAGTTGGTATAAATGCACCAAATGCTGTCGTATACCGACTAGACGTATACAAAAGGCGTTATCATATATATATGATTTTTTCTAATACTTTTGTACTTCCAACTTAAAGGTATTATTAATCGAATAAAAAAAATGTTTAACAACAATTTTAAGAATAACATTGGTACAGTACAAAGGACAGTAATAATTTTACCCGCTTTATTTATTTCGTATATTTGGTACATAAAAGTGCCTGCGTGCGTCACGAAAGAAATTTACTACATCATGGAAAGGACCTTGAGGCCAATTCATTAGGTTTTCCCCACATTTTGTCAAAAATCAATGATTGTTCTTTATTCTTTCATTTATACATAAAATGAAGGAAACAAAAAAATTGTTAAATACTCATTGTCAATGGTACCTAAACAGCTAATTGTTGAAGCGTCAATAAACTTTGTGTATATATATATGCATTATCTATAAAATACGTTAAATTAATATATTGCGAAAGAGTAGACATACAACAAATAACCTAGAAATGATTATTGATAACATTTTTATATCGAGAAATTTGTTACATTTTTATCAATTTCAATAAAGGAAGTTCTGTATTCACGTCGGATATATCCGCTTTTTTTTGGATCTACTGCAGTATTGAGAAAAAAAATAAGTGTAAGACTCGTAACACTGTACTTCACTAAAATGACGAAAACTAAGATATTGCAAAAAAATCGTAGTTTGTACCGTCACGAATTAACATAAACTGATGTATATAAATAAAGCCTTTATATATACATACTTCTGACTATTTGTAAACAAACGAACAAATTTGCAGTATCTATAGTACACCAGTGAATGTTTTCATTTTAGAAATTTACATATAAGAAGTATTCTTTCTTACGCATCAATTTACATAAACAATTGGTAGAGTGGTACCGTACTGATAAATTTTAAATGACCAATAACCTAAATTCTTTTTCCTAAGTTACATGCGGGTTAAAACCATAAAATAAAATAGGCCGAGCTTAACACCTACACCAATATCAACGCGTATATATACTATCCTAGTTAACGCTATATGCATATGTGTATATATATATGTGTACGGTCAAATCGATCCATTCATTTCCTCCGAAAGCAAATAACTAAACCAAACTGTAATCACATATAATCGACACCTGCGAAACCTCTCGCAAATCAACATTCATATTCCACATCTCGCACTACTTACAACCCGGTGTACAAAATATCAGTAAAAAATAGAAGAGAATCGAATTGGTCATTTACACTCGCGTATGTGCCGACAATTCGCATTCAACTGTTTTTCCATTATAAAACGTAGGAGATGGAGGAGGAGGAGGTGGTGGAGGTGGTGGTATATCACCGACCGATGCGTAAGAGCCGCGCGCCAATTGGCCTTGTCGGAGTTCTCTGCGCGTCCGATGCGCGTCGACATTGAAATAATTTATGTTGCCGCGTGCTTTCTCGCGTTAAAACCGAAATGAAAAAGGAGCTTATCTCGGGTACATACTTTTCGTATCGCGGGAAAGATGCGTTTACGGTAGGTGTAAAAAGTTTCTTTGGTTATCTCTCTAGGTCGCACATGTGTGTACCAAATTATCGTGTTATTCCGATGAGAATTTCGAACGTAACTCTATTTTTGTATGCTTGTTATTGGTAAATGCCAATGTTATCAACAACGATTAAATTTAGACAGTGCCTCTCTTTCTTAACTTGTCGGATTTGTTGATGTTTTTATATTTGAGAAAATATTTGAATGGCTACACGGTAATTGATTTTCGATCGAAGAGGTTTCCGGTATTAGTAACATTGTAGATATTAATAACGCGGAAAATATGGTTCTACTAAAAATTACAATGGTTGATCGAGAGGCGGACTCGACAAATCATAAAAATTACTTAGTTAAATTTATACTACAAATTATGGAAAAATTTAATTTAATACATCCGTGGTAAAAGTTTCTACATAGACCATAGTAATTTTCGATAACTTTTATGATTCGTCAAATCTGTCTCTCGATTACTCAATAAAATTGACATTTTTACTAGAAACTTTTTCTCCGCGTGTATAATTCAAAAAAGTGTATTGCACATTTTCTGATTGTAATTTTATTATACTATAACGAAGGTTTTACGTTATGACATTATTTTTTATCGCCATTGTTTCTATCTCGGTAAAAGTTTGTGCAAATATAACTGTTGATTCGTTGTTTTAATAAAAACGACTATTATCCCAAGTTATGAAATATACACATCTATAGAGAAAAATTTGTGATAAAGTTTTTCCGCGGCATATCAGTGTGTGATAATAAAACCTCGGAGATTCTAAAACGATATATTTTTCATAAAGCAATACCGTCAAATTATAATATTGTAAATGACTCTCGAAAGTTGTATTAAAATCCTTTAATATATTTTTATAATTTATAATGTAATGACGTAGCAAATATATATATATATATATTCATTAAAACTTTATTCGCTAAATTACATAAGCAACATTCTGGTGTTAATTAAATATATCGGACATTGTGTTAAATTAATCGACTATCGTTTAAGTACTAGGTGCTTTTCCATAAAGCGATTGTAATTTAAAAGTAATTTACGCCATAAACGATTGCGAGTATTAAAAAAAATGCATTAATACTGTATCCTCGAATCATAAAATTATGCGCATGTCAATTAATTTAATATTTACAATATAAGTATCGTCTTAACTAATGTAATTCATGCAAAATTGATCTTGGCGGACTTTCAAATGACCAAATAATTGCGTAATATTTCATTAATGAGATAATAAAAATTATATTGGCATCGAGTTAGCGTTAAAACTATTTGATTTATCATTACATTAACGACCGGCTCCGTAAATTATATGCTTCACGTATTAGATCTTTTAGAGTATTTCACAAAATTATCGATCATTTACCGAATGTAATCGGTAAAGTATTTAAGTATTAGATACAAAAATGATCCTACATATCACCTAAATCACCATCACAATAAACAATTTAAAAACGATCATACAACCTAACCGACACTGCTTACAATTGAAATTTAAGTTTTCTATCCAATTATCACGAAAAAGAGAATACAAATGACCGCGCAATTTCCTGTAGAACGAACAAAGAAAAAACTTGAATATATATATAATCGGTACAACCACCGACGGAGAACTGCATTAAGAAATTACTCGCAGGTCCACGATGAGAAACAAGTTGACGCGTATATAAACAAATATAGACTTCCTGGGAGACAAGGGGAAAATCGCATAAACTCCGCTTTGTTTTTATAGGCGCCAAAGTGGAGTCGCGCACACTGGGAGGCTCGACTCTTATATAGTATATAGATTTTCGCGTGCCTAAGAATATTCTTTTGCATAATATCGCTCGCGATAAACCGAATGATTTACACGATCAATCGGATTTGTAAATGGCCGTGTGATCGTACTACCCGATTTCGTAGCACGATGCGCGTTATTTTTGGACAAGTTATGACGATATATATATATACGTGCGCGCTTTTTACGCAGGATTGTTTTATGGTATTTCCGTCCAAGTATATAGCGATTTTACTTTCCGATATCTAAGTACTTTCCGCGTACTAAAATTAGTTCAGACTTATCGTATTTTATAATGAATATACAATTACTTCTTTAGTATAATTTTGAAATTTCATAGACAAAATGTACGTGCTACATACGAATAATAATGATTTTTCGATTTACATCTATCGCCCCTTTTTATTTTCATTTTATCTAATTTTTTACAAAGTATGATTTTTTAAAAGTGATTATAAACTAAGAATAGCCTGAAATTTAATTACCAAAGAGCCTTACCATTTTTAACCCAACACAATGAATTGCTTTTTCAATAATTCGCATTAAGACAAAGTGGAAATCTACCATACCGACATACTTTAATTTGCTACCAGTTTTTAAAATAACGTAGTTACATATCACAAAATTTCAGATCACTTTGTCTTTGGCAAAAAATAAAATTAAAATGTTAAATTTAATTGATCGTTCGAAATATAAAACTAATTAGGTTTACTTTAGTGTGATTCATCTTGTATTTAGTAATATTTTTTACTTAATATATTCTTAATTATAAGTGAAAGATAATATATTTCACAACAAAACAGTTTATAATGACATAATTAATTACTTATCGGTTAAAATACAAATCGTGATCCCAATGTTTAATTAATTGAAAAGAGTATGATTTCTTTCAATATTATTTTTCATAAAAAGCTAATCGATTTGGTATTCACATTATTAAACATTGTCATTCGTATATAATATTAATTTTTATTCAATTAAATGTAAATGAAGATGAATATTTTATTTCAACATAGATACAAATTCAAAGTTTTATTCTCATTAGTAAATTTATCAAAGTTTCCTACATGTCTAATTCAAACGAATTAATCTATGCATAATTTTGATTAACGATAAAGAAGCGTAAGTGTAACGACGTTAAACGTATCACCGCACCCAGTCATTTATAAAAAAAAACACATACATACCATTAACAAAGAGGTCCGAAACGGGCTCAAGTAGACATAAGGTAAAATATCATCAAATTCGTCGTAAAATCCATCGCAATTTCTTAAAACACCGTGGGTCATTCTATTCAAACTTATATATTATACATATAGGTAATTTCGATTCGACACTGCACCTCATCGAGCACACGCTCGTTTCTCATTAACAAAAACCGAAAAAGAGACAGTGGCGCTACCGAGAGATATCGATGTTATACACACGATGATGATGCGTACGTAAGTATACTAGTATTAGTATATACTTATGCGTTATCGGAGAGACTCTCTTTAATCCCAACTTAGATAATCATTGGCTTTTTACGTAGGAAATGTACTTGAACGTCATGGCGCGCTTATATGCACGTGGCTTAATCGCGCAATTGTATTTTTATACGAGGTTTTTGGAATTTGTGTAACATCAAATCAGTGTTTCTAGTATTATATCATATTTTTAGATTGCAGGTGCGCTTGTTCAAGAGAAAAATTAACAAAATGATAAATGTTGATTTAGTCGGTGAAGTTGATAAAAAATATATGGGTATATTTATAATCTATACACATGTTCATTCTATTTAATGTTTGTAAATGTTTGGTAAGTTTGCATGGATTAATATTTAGGCTGTGTGTATACCGGAAGAGATAATGATTCAATTATCATTACTGATATACAGTGCAAAGTATTTTGCATTTATTAGCAAAAGCGTATTATATATCTTTTATTATTCAAATTAATAATGATACGTTTAATTCATTGTTTTAATTCAATATTTAATTCTATATACATATATGTACAACTTCATAAATTGTTTAGATTTTATTTTTGTAATTAGAACAGTGAATAGTAGATAATAATAAATATAAGTTTAGAAATCTGTGGTATTATTAAATCTTGTTTTTAATTTCATAAAAAAGTTTGACTAAATTTTTTGCAAGTTACATTACAGTTATTATTTATTACAGTTATTTTTATAATGACAAAACTTCAAGTTTTATTAAATCAATATTTTCATCACAAAAGATGTTTAGATTAAAAAAACCTAAATACTTTAAATAAATAAAACATGCTCAATTAAATGCAATATTTGTTAATTTCACAAAACACTATTGCGTGTCTGTCTCTATAGAATAATTTTAAGCTGTGGCACACAAGAAAAATACTTTTAAAATCAGTCTTTTGAAACAAAAATTTTAAAGCACAACTCTATACGTATTACCATAAATTGGAGCCAGTATGGCTCTACACCATCGACATCATAATTAACAAAACAAAGATCCTCCACTGATGATGGTGATGAATTTCTTATTTCCATAATTCCTTATGCTTGATGTTTATTTTTGGCATCCTTTTCAAGTATTTCATTTAAAAAAATTTGTAATTTTAATACAATTTTCAATACAATTATTTCTAACTCTTCAATTGTCCGTACAGAAGATGTAATAGAAGTGTTTTAATTTAAATTTTATAACTTACCCGATTAGATGTACGATAAATAGAAGGACCACCTGGACCAACGAGACCTGGTTGAACTGATCCAATATCACCTACGTAAAATATTGGCTGATTTGTTGCACTCCTAAGACCCTGTACAATAAATTAATAAAGTATTAAAAAATATTGTCTTTTACAAATAATAATTAAATATAAAGATAACAAGCAAATTGTGTTATTGTGTGTAACAAAAAGTATTAAATCATCATTTTTATCGGTACTTGCTTAAGAAGCACTACTGAAATTGATATGATAACTGATAATATAATAATGTAAAGAGTCACAAATTTTTGTAACATTCTCTCACCTGGTAGCCATGTTCCAGCTCAGTGTATGACATGTCAAAATGACTGTCATTGATAATAAAAATAGTCCACGGTCCAGTGACAAATGTGTCCTCCACTGGTTACACAACTATTTATAATGACAACTGAAACAAACATTAATTAGTTAATTAATGATAAAACATAATTACAAATTTAGTACAATACACTAGGTATTAATCACAAATTGATTGACTAAAATTAATTTTATCCATGCTAAAGGTATTTTATTTTCAGTAAAAATAAGATGAAATTCAATTAAATACATATGTATGTATGTATATATGTAAAACATCGTTCGATAATATATATAGAAGTATCAAGGAAATAAAACCAAGGAATGAAAATGTCAACTACTGGTCACTTGACTTTCTCACCACCAAACTCAATGTCAAGGGAAGAATTATCGATATATATTTATAACCGTAATTTTTCCGAACCTTACATTCACGTTAAATATCGAAACGTCCCTCAGCCCTTTAGTTCAACATAGATACAAAGAAAATTAGAAAAGAAAAGTCAATTAAAAGAATTGATCGATACCTTCTGATGGAAACTCCAAAACACAAGTTAAGTATACACACCACGGCACTAAAAATGTGCATAAATAGACGATTCAAGATTTCGGAGGTGATGTGCGTCAATCGTCAAATAAGGGAGGTGGTGGGAAACTCTCGCACCACCACATACAAATGTCAATGCGAATTATATATACATGTGCATATATACACACACACACATCTATATGTAACGTGCGTCGGACACGAGAGTCGAGACGTTGAGATCTGATTAAAAATGTGTAGGCAGTCAGCTGTTATTACGCGACTTACCTCGTTCGGCGCACAACAACGTATAGCGACGAATCATTTATTGTGAATGAATTTGAAATCTCCCGTCAATACTTTTCACTGTTATGTATATACATTATATATACATATATATTTACTTGCAAAATCGAAATTCTCGAGGTAGAGTGTTCGATTGTAGGGCAAAGCAACCTTCGGCTGCTATAAGGTGTGGCGGAATATTCGAATTTTTCTTTTAAAATTTAAAAATTTTAAATACATTTATTATGTTATTTCCAAAATTTGATATACAAAAATTAATTGCATACACACATTGTAAGTACATAGACACATATAATTTCATACAAATTTGTTGTAAATGTAAATCATAACAATAAATTTTAGGTTTTACATAAGGGTAGTCGTATTAAAATTGTTAAAAAAACATTCAAATTTTTATTTATACAGTAAAAAATTTATTTCATACTCATAATCCATACGTCATAATTTTATTATAAAAAATATCATGTTTAAACACATTTAAAAAATATGTGATACTGAATTGCAATAAATAGCATTTTATAATTATGATAAATATAGACATTTACAATCACTATCACTTATCATTACAATGATTTATTTACAAATAAATTTGAGCATAAAAGTTACCATGTCAAAATTGTACAATCAACAAATAATTTAAAAAATAATTTAAAAATAAATATTCCACATAAAAATTTCCAGTTTTTATTTAGTTTGTAAGAGTTGATGAAAAAGACAAATAACAGAACAGCTACTTAATTTTGAATGGAATAAAATCGAATTTTTCTTTTTAAAATTCTTATATATATTTACTGATTTATATTTTTTTTAAATAAAAGAATTCTGTAATTTGACTATCACATCATCTACATATTATTGTGTACAGTAGTAATATAATAATTAATTTCAATTACATAGTAAAAATTATATTATCTACATATTTGCCAGTTGTTTATTAAAATTGATTTATTTATGATTATGATTATGAAGTTGTATAAATTATGTTTTTATTATTAGAGAAGAAGATACTAAAAAACAAACTCTTCGATTTTTATTTAAATATCAACTATTTTGAAAAGTTATAGGAAAAATATAAATGAATTTAGAAATTGAATTGATTAGACTAGTATGAAAAATCTAAATTTTTATATTCTACACATGTCTTATTTATAAAAATTATTAAATATTAAACAATTAATAATAATTCGTATCTTCATTTCTTAAATAAGTATTTTTTGTCAATTTCATTATAAAACTTTAAAAAAGTAATTTGTTAAAACTTAAAATTATTTCTTTTTAAATATGTTTATGCATATTAATCATAGTCCTTATCAAATCTATCATCGTGACCCCAAACTTTACTGCTAGTATTTTGTTTAACAGACCAAATTTGTTCATCAGTTACTTTATCTTTCTTCCCTCTAGGTGGCCTCTTAAAATTCTTGTCTTTGAAACTATCTGATGCACCAGCTCCTCTAATAGCTCGGGGCATAGGTCTTTCATTACCTGCACTTGGAGGACTTTTTTCATTCTCTGTAAGCCCTAAGTTTACATCCTGATTTGATGTCTTCATTGAATTTCTAAGAGTAATGTTGTCTATACTGGGTGGAACAGGTTTTGGTGTTGAGTTATCTGAAAAAAAAAACAAATGATATAAAAAACTGTATGTTTAAAAAAAGATTTAAAACTATGTTTTTATTATCAATGTTACAATTATCAATGTCTGTAATTTTTGTAATAACATTAAGATCTTTTTCTTTTTCATGACGTTGAATATCTATAAAATTGTTAATTCCAATTTCATTTGTATAAAAATCCTTTAATTTTCCAGATAGAGGTACAAAATATTGATTAGCTGAATCAATAATAAAAAGTAACATTCCACGAGACTTAGCACTAAGATTACGGTTTATTAAAACTCCTCTGACTAGTGTTAAAAAGTTTTGTAATTCTGTTGGACAAACTTCATGAAGTTTCCTTCCATTAATAAATATCTAAAACATATGTATAAATTTATTATCTTTGACGACAATGATATTTTAGAAGATAGTATGTGTTAAGAATACCTGCAAAGTTGCAATCTCTATATCCTCTTCTTCAGAACTTTCTAAAAGTATTTCAAGATAATTAAGAAGAGGTGATGCTAAAACATTTAAGGGTTTGTCATTAATCCTTAAAGTATTGTACATCTCTCCAAACAAAGTCACTGTATTTCTAAATTCATTAATACTTCTTTTTTTTATGTCTTCTCTTTCTGTAAATAGATCATGTTTATAATGTTTTAAAAGTTAAAACAGAAAATAGTAAATTTTATAATAAAAATCTAAGCACCTTCAAAATTATTTTGCAATTTATTCAACAGTAATTTTCTTAAAGAGGAATCATCAACACAAATTGAAAGTAAAACTTTATTACTGCAAGCTATTGCTAATTTAATACCAAATAATCTGTCTTCTAAAGCCTGTTTATAAAGATGATCAAAAACTTCTCTGAAAAATTACAATAATACAATAATTTTATAAGTTTTGTTAAATTACTGCAGTGCCAAAATATATAGCAGATAAAATAATAATTTACTACAATCTTACTTACTGTATAGAACTTTTTTTAATAGAATTTACTATTATTGGTATAATATCCGAAATGTCAACCACAGAAGATACATCTTCAATATTAAGATTATTAATTGCATCCGTTAGATCACAAAATTTTGTAGGACATGGTTGACCAGGTCGACGTAATGTAGTTTCACGAACTTCTGTGAAACCTCTACCCTTACCTCTACCAATAACAGACATGATGAATCTAAAACTGTATAAAGAGTATTAATTAAATTAGAATATTGCAACTAATAATAAAGTTGTTCTAACACATGTTAATCAAGAATAAATATTTAAATTATACAAATTTATGCAAATATCAATTTACTTGTATAATAAACTTCCTTAGAGATCACACAAATGCATTAAACGATTAATAAATTATTTTTAAAAATTTCTAACACAGCGTCATGTATAAAATAATTCTGTCACAAAAAAGTTAAAAAAGTTAAAAACTGACTATGCAGACTGCATTTGGTCACTGGACACAGGTATCCACCGCTTACCGTGAGCGACTAGAATAAATAAAAGCCACTGCCATGACGGCAGCCTTTAACCAATCGAATGATTACTCTATTTGAATGCTTACGTCCTATTGGTTGATCCGTTGGAACGTGTATATATAACATTCTTTGTACTTTCATGTACCTATATCTACAAATATAAATATTTGTAAGAAAATAATTAACAAATAATAAATTTGTCTAAAGGTTATACTTTATTGACATATATTTTATTGAAAGCCATTTATTTTAATAATTGTACAAAAGAAAGCAATTATGTATCTTAAATATTGTACAAATGCATATTTTAACATGATCTATATCAGATAAAAATGAAATAAATATCTAATTCTACTCTTCAAAACTTGTAAAATAAATATTTAATTTGTATTATTATAATAAATAATAAATTGCAGAACACAATGTTTATTCTAATATTATAGCTTTATAATTTGAATATTTTCTATTCATTATATAAAAAAAGTTTTCTAAATCATTTTCAGTAAATCTTGTATTCATAAAATCAAAAAAATTACAAAGTTGTACCTGAAACATGATACAAGAACTTTAAATACTTATAAACATAACAATTAAATTAAAATTATGAAAGTTATTTATTGAAAGTTTAAAATATTTTGTAACTTACTATCAGTAGTAGTTGTAAGTTTCCTAATAACATGAAAATTTTTTTGTTTTTCATTTTGCTGAATATCAATGAACTTGTCAATTCCAATTTCATTTGTATAAAAATCCTTTAATTTTCCAGTAAGTGGTATAAAATATTGATTAGCTAAATCAATAATAAAAAGTAACATTCCACGTGATTTTGCACTTAAGTTATAATTAATTAAAACTTTTTTAACGTGCACTAAAAATTTCTGTAATTCATCTGGACATTTTTCATGCATTTTTCGACCATTAATAAAAATCTAAAAATTAATTAGTAAAGTATATCAATATTTAAATATAACTGTAACATTTAAACCAAAAAATTGTATAAATTAGTACTTGAATAGATGCAATCTCTATGTCTTCTTCTTCAGAACTATCTAAAAGCATTTCAAGATAATCGATAAGAGCTACTGCTAAATGTTTTACAAGATTTTGATGAACATTCAAAATATTAAACATTTCTCCAAAAAATGATACAGTATTTCGAAACTCAGTATAACTTCTCTTTTTGATTTCTTCGCGATCTATCAATTACATTAATTTAATATGAAAAATGAAAAGAAATCAATAAATCTAAAAATATACTTTTAGTCACCTTGATAATTGTTTTGCAATGTAATCATTAGAAAATTTTTTAACTCGGAAGAAACTGCAAATAGACCTTTGTTGAAAACAATGGCTAACTTTGTACCAAACAATCTGTTTTTTATAGCTTCTTTATAAAGAGAATTAAAAACTTCCCTAAGAAAGTAAATAGTTATATTTAATTACTTATGACTCACAAATGAAGTGTAATAAACTAGGAAAACAAAACATGTAGCACTTTTTTTAATTAACTATTGAGATGTACATTTATAGTATTTACTTACTTTGTTAAAATACTCTTAATGGAATTGACAGTTTCCAGAATATTTTTAATTTCTATACCTGAAATCACATCTTGAATAACAATATCATTCACTGCATTTACTAAGTCATTATAGGATTTTGTAACACATAATTGTCCTGGTCGACGTAACGCCGTATAATGACCATCCGAAAATCTATTACATACGGATTCATTAGCACTCATGATTACCTATCCTGGAAAATAATATCTTAAAGTCCTTTACAAAAAATATAAATGACCAGATTTAACTGAATGATATACGTCAATATAAATATTTATAATGCATATCTCATAAATAATTATATAAATATACTTACTGTAAATACCTTCACAATGAAAAAATAACGACTTTGAGGATGAGCTTCGCGGATTACGTATTTGCATTTAATATTACAATAAATACTTAAAGAATTTATTAATTATAACTTAATCTTTACAATAATAAATACAATTTCAGAACTTCAAACAATATTTCCAAACTGGTAAAAGGCGATCGAATACGATCATACCATTTGAATTTCTTTGAATTGAATGTTTAGTTCAGATTCCGATATGCCGCATGGGTCAAAGTAATATAAACAAGTAGTTGCGCTTTTGACTACGTTAGTCAAAACAAATTAAATAAATAAAAAACTTAAAAATATTTAGTATTGGAATAAACTTTAACATTTCCTTGTGTAATTTGAAGATTTAACTTGCAAATTATTAAATATAGTATAAATATATGTATGAATGCACGTTATAAATTCGTAATAATGCGAACGTGAATATATTATATCATGTAGTAAAATATATAAAAAGCAATTTATGCGTTAAATCATAACTCGAAAGAATAATAATTTAACCATTTAATTATTTATTTTAATCAATCAATTTAATTTACTATAGGGTATGAGGATTATGTGGTAAAAGAATTAACAATCTAGTTTTTTTAATATCGATATTTATTTAAAGAGAAATTAGAATCTGAGCTTTTGGAAAAACCACTTGTTTTTGCCGGACTTGTACCTAGAAGAAAACGAATATTACATTTTAAATAATTAAAATTTTTGTAACATTTAAAGTGAATTGAAGATTTATATAAAATAATATTTCAGTACTATAATACAACATTTAGTTTTATTAAGAAAATTTTGTGCTATATTGTGTATCTTTGTATAAATAAATGTATTATGTACTATATTATGAAATACTATTACATATATATTCTACTTTATTAAAATCTAAATTTAATTTTTTACCTCTCTTCAAATTTCACCCTTGTCTGGAAACGGACCTTTTTCCTCTTCATTGGGTCTTTCAATTCTTTTGGAGTAACTTTGTCCAATTGTAAGTCAACTGTATATCTTGTTGGCATTAAATGATTGTAGTTTAAAATCTAAAACAAAACGTTTGTATAATTAATTGTGTATCTTATTTAATAGCTTCAAAGTTCAAAAAAACAAATACTATGATGTATTAACTAAAATAAATAAGTTACAATAAAAAAATTTGTACATTATAAAAATATTTTTTGTTTTTTTAGCATCATGAATGTATATGGAAAATACAATAAATACAATATATATTTAACTATTTAGATAATTGAATGTTTGTTTACAGTGTTTTTAATCTAAGAATTACATTACAATAATGATAATAGTAAATTTTACTATTTAACATAACAATTGAAAATTTAAAAATAATAATTCTAGTTTAATAAAGTGTATTATATATTGATATAAAAGTATAATAAAAAAATTGTGCAAATGTTGTATACTAATATCCCATTTATGTACATAAACTAATAAATATAAAATACATTTATAATGAAAATATAATCATACCTTAACAAATGGCTTTATTTTGGAGCGCTTGTGAATCTTTGCTTTGCCCATCCTCTTGTGTACTTTTCTTGGATACCGATCAATCCCAGCAACAAGAGCATGGCCATATTGTTTCTCCGTAGTGCCATCATCATAATTTTTCATAACAATGGCTTTCCTTCCTGCGTACCGGCCACTAAGGACCAGTACGACTTTCCCCACTTTCATAATTTTCACCATCTTGACTATGTACTGAAATAATAATTAAATAAATATTAACTGATATAAATTATTAGGTTGAATGAAATACGTATAAAATAATTATCGTTAAACAACCATCCAAGCAACAACAAAATATTAAACAACTTGTCATATGTATATGGTAAACAATTATTTAACCTAACCTAGTTGTTTAAATAAGATAATAAGATGATACAAAATTTTTAACAGGTGAATGCAATTAAACACATTATCGGTAAAAGTAACAATGAATGGTTCACATAGTCATATATTTACAAAAATAAATAAATTTCAAATAAATTATAGATGAATGGAGAGGACACGTTGACGGGTCGCACAATTTTGTCAGTATCTCAACATATAAGATACACTAAAAGGAAAATTTTTATATAAAATTAAACTTTTGTACATTTGTAACCTTAATCTACAATAACTTTGTTTAACAATTGTTTCGTTGCTTCGATGTTTATGGATTATTTTTACAATTTCTTTAGAACGTACCTCACGGCTCTATGAACCGGATAAAAAGACCTAACCTCACTTTTTCGTACAGTTGGTTAGGTCGATGTTTTACAATTTTTACTGAAGAGGTCACACTGTGTAATTACTTCCGGTTCAGATATTTCCGTACGTATATTTAAAATATAACAATTTTTTTAATTCATATAATTTAATTGTATTCTACGTATACCAATATATTTGTCATAATAAAATCTTGGTACAATGAAAAATGTTAATAAACAAAAACTAATTTAATTTAAAAAAGTAAGAAACATTATTTACCTAGGTATATTATTTTTATTATTTATAAACTATATGAAAAAGTAAAGTATAATAGGTAAAGTTATATGAATCTATTATGATTGTACTGTTAAATAAGTTAAAAAATACTTTAATTCTATTAAAACTACTGTTTGTCAGACATGTAAATAAATGTTAACAACTGATTAGGCACTTAATTAAACGTTTTTTATTCATTCAATTCGTAATTTTATACAAAACATGTTCATTCTTATTTTTTCTAAGTAAACTTATATTATAAATTTATTACTTTTTAGTTTTATTAAATGTTTGTGAAAATTCAGCTACTTAATTACTATGGAAATTTATTACAGTTCATAGATGATAGAAAATTACAAATAAGAATATTAATAGGTAATATTAGATTTATATTAGTATTAGTAAATTAAAATTTACATTCTTTTAATAAGTTCTTTAAATTCATTGTTATGTGGACACTTCACATGAATACTTACTAATCTTTACAGGTTCAGGTTTAATTGCATGAGTTGTCTTCATTAAATTTTGATAATTTTTGCCAAAAATTACTCACTAAATTAAACAAAAATTAAAAGTTTGCTTTGCAAAGTTGAAACCTGTAGACATCAGTAAATATTCAGGTTTGTACCTTCTTATGTTTCAAATAGTTCCTTAATTTGGTAAATCTGCCTCAGCACATTCATTATTATTGTTCATAACACACATCAATCATACTATTAATACTTATAATAAATTATTTCACATATTTTTCCATAAATTTACGATGAAATTCACTTCTTAAAGAATCATTTACAAATACATCGTGCTTCTTTTTAGGCTCTGATCTTGCACAATTTTTAAAAACTACATCATCGTCCCATCTTCTTCGAACTTTCATATCAGTCCTATTGCTTTGTGCAGTATAATTTAAAAGTGGATTTCCAGATAAAATATTTTCCATTCGAATTCTTTCTTCTTCTTGTCTTTTCTCCAATTCCTATTATTAATAGCAGTTAAAAAACTATCATTTTAGCATTCTATTTTTGTTATTAAAATAATAAAATATTAAAGAATAAACAAAATCACCTTTTTAGCTTGTTCATTAGCCCGTTCTTTTCTGATCCGTTGTAACTCTGCCATCAATGCTTCAGTATCATCATCATCGCTATCAGACTCAGAGTCGTCTTCATCTATAGGATCATCTGCATCGAGACTAGCTGCTGGTACTTGATCAACTTTAGCTCGTTTGGCATTAGGTGCTGCTGCTTCTCTTGCAGGTTCAATTGCTAATCGACGAGGTGCTGCTTTTTCTTTTACATTTTGCTCACGTTCTTCTAATTCCTTTCGAAAATCACGGTTTTTTAATTCCTCAACTGTACCCTGACCATGTTCTCTAAAAAATAAATGATTATATACTAAGTTACACAAATGTTTTAATTTTGTAACAAAATGTGTAAATACCTGTATTTTAATTTCGTATGGGATGGTAAATCACGACTACTGTATTGTTTTGAGATAGCACTTAAATCTTTCTCCCCGCGTCCCTGACCACCTCGCGCAGGATCAAATGTTGGTCTAGCAGCTGTAGTCATTTTTACTACTTTTTTTTATTAAATTTTGTTGTTACCACTCTTTCTTCAAGTACAATCACTTTGCTTTTATAATAATATTTGTCAAACTTTTGTCATCTATAAAAAAACTAACCATAAAGTTAACGCATGAATCTGACGTAAGGAATGTAGAACAAACTGAAGTAAACGTTGAGTGTTGCTAGGTTGCTACGATTAATCGATGTAGGAGTGCATCTAATAAAGCATGTTTACGCATGCGCGATCAGGCTAATTCCAACACTACAGTTCAATTCCTCTGTACCTATATACATATTACCAGAAATTTCAATTGTAATTCTTTACAAATACTTGCCTTGATTCAAACACTAAATTAAAAAATTTATTAAGTTAATTAATAAAAAATTTAGTAATTTACAAAAATGGAAATATAATTATAATGAATTTTATAATATAATATAATGTTTATTAATTAAAAAAGAAAAAATAATTAAAAAATGTTTGTTATAAGCAGTCGAAATATGTTATTACAAACTTTTACATATGTAAAAAAGTCTTCAAACCCCGCTTCGAAGCATACTCAACTTTGGACTGTTTTATTTGGTAAAAATTTGCAAAAAAAAGAATTTTAATATATTATTTACTATATAATAATGCTACATATTATTATTCATGTTAATACTAAATTATATTATGATTTAATATAGCTTAATTATCATAATTTGTTCTTTAATTATATGTTTAATATTAAATATATAATATTTTTCTTGACATGAGAGGCAACGTAAAAATTGATACATGCCAAATATATATTTGAATTCAATTCATGGGCGAGTGCATATACATACTTGTGAGTAAGATATATAATAGGTATGTAAATATATAATTATAAAGTTACAGCGTAAGATGATTTCACACTTGCTGGCCATGTTTTTATCAGTGCGAATAATGAACAAGGAAAACGGTGGAAATGGAATCGTGCTCTTGCGGTAAGTAAACGTATAGTTTGGTTTTATACCATACATTCTTTTATGTAAAAAGTAAAATATCAATATTAAAATGGATGCGCTATTTCTCTAAATTATCTATATTTTTCAATTTATTGTAATTTTTATAAGGCGATATATAGTAATGAATAAGAGTTTCCATAAATTATAATTTTTTATAATTATTAAGTAAACAAAGTATTTGCAATTGTACATTATCAGTATTATTGGAGGGCGCAATTAAATTGCTAACGTTCTTATTAAAAATTTGTTTAAAATTGAAAATTTATTTGACCTATGAATGTGTACATCGAATATATACGTATGTGTCATAAGTATATGTAAGGGAAGTTTTAAATCATTTTATTGTTTAAAACATTACTAAAATACGATTTTAGATCGTAACTGGTTTATATAAGAACATGAAAAAATTGCTCTAAGTTAATCTCGTATATTAGGCCCTCAAAAGTTGTAAAATAAAATTTCAAAGAAATCAGTAATTATTTATAATTAATCATAATTTATAATAGATATACGATATAAAAAGTATAATGAAATAGTTCAATGTATTTCAAAATTATAGTATACATTAGATAAATAATATATTTTTATTTAGAAGTTTAATGAAATCTTAGATTTAAAATTCCTAATAATTTTTGTTTCAATTATAACTTTGAAATAAATTGATGTATTTAAGCTTCTTTTTTTATGAATTATATGTATGAATTATGAATTATATGTTCTATTACTAGTTATTTACGAGTGGTTAAACTGTTACTAATTTCTCTAGAAATTTTGCTTAGCTCGATAACTTTCGATAGAAAGCTCATTATGACACTTTGCTACTATACGTGTAACAATTAAACTTAGTAAAGTATTTATTACAAATATCTGTAAACACTTACGGGGAAAATGCAATGTTACGCAAAATTTTGAATGATACATTTATATACTGCAAGAATAAGTTTTAATTATCAGTATTCAATAGTTCCCTGGTAGAAAATTGAGCCTATTTCTGGTCAGAATTTCTGGTAAAAATTGTTGAAAATAAGATATTGTTATAAATCCTTTTCAGAAAATTTGCAGAATTTCTAGATATACACCAATTTAACATGTGTTGACCAGAAATTCTGGTCAGAATCTGCGCTATTTACTACCAGGGTTTTAAAATCGTATTTTTTTGTCGTTATCAGTATAGATATCGATGTACTTTTGAAATCTGTTAACACTTATAACTATTAAAAAATTCTTGTTTATGTAAGTATAACTACAGATCGACGTAATGTGTAGTTGATATACCTACACCATACAAATTTAAATTGAATATTCTTAATATAGAGACCATACCATTTACGCAAGGCGACATCGTCCAATCATGTTAACAAGAAGAAGGAAAAAAAAAGGTTAGTATCGTAAGTATACTTAAACCATGAGACGAGAAAAAAATGTTAGTGTTGGGAAATTGGGCTTTTGACTATGCTATGTGTGGTACATGGTTTAACAACACCACAAAGAGGCTACAACTATAGCACTGTTCGGACATTACGCATTCGTAAAATGTATAAAACATATCCCACTCCCTAGAGCAATAAATATCATTCGCGTACCCCTGTCAATTATGTGCGCCTTTCTACTTTATGCAATCGCAATGCTAACTCTCCCATATACATATACAAAGGGAAAAATGAAGAATATTACGATATGTGAACATACGGTCGTGTCACAAAAGCCGACGGTGCCTCTCACTCCCTTGTCTCCCTTGACTGTATATTATTTTTTAATGCCCTATACTGGTATTTCTCTTTCTCTTCATAATCGATCGCTGTAAACAACTTTATCGATTTACGCGACTCCTATAGTAATCACCGATTTTCCTCATTCTTCTTTTTTTCCTAATTTTCACTATGTAAAGTAAACGATATATACATATGAAGCGTGTAATAAGCGAATATGGTGCATTAAATGCCTCTTATACAGATTATATATGATTATTAAACAATAATAAATATTTTGATTTGTTCGTATTGGGATACTAGTATGTATGCATAGACACGTAAAACATTTTCAGAGCTGAATCTTGTAGTATTAGCGTTTGTTCCATATATATAATAGAAAAAAACATCAGTTTAAAAATCTTATAATAATAATTCTAACAAAGTATATATAATATAAATATGTAATAAAAAGATTTAACTTTCAGATCCAAGATTGCATTAGCAAACAAAATAATCTAACTGTAGGTATACCACGTTGAAATAAACTCAATAAACTGGATAGTATTATTACATAATGGAAAAGTCACCGCCACTTGAAATATATGCAAAGTCATAACTCGATCGTGACTACCGTAATTCAGAAAATTAACCAGAGGAAACCAATATATTCACCCTGAGTAGTTTACCATATTTTCCTCGCATCCCACTGGTATAGGATAATACCTTCTATATATACTTCGACCTTTTTTTCGACCGAATGTATATAGGTATATATATATACATGTATACGGATGTATCTCTCTCTCTCTCTTTCGAAAGGGCTACATCAGCAACACCGGCGTATATCGACGTGTGCAAATAAAGTTTTCATAGACCACGCAATATTACATGTATATATAGAGAGTTTATGCGCAAATATACGCACGCATGTCCATTTTTGAAAATGTTCGAGTTAGCTTGCAACCTGTTGATTTACCTGATTTAAATAGCCTATTAATTTTTGCTTTGAAACGATCAAATTTATATTTGCATTCGTGCGTGAACTGCTAATGCATTTAATGAATCATCGGGAGATCATTTTCAGGGATTTAATCGAGTGAACTTCGTCATTCCGATATATACCTATAGGCGGATAGTTACTATGCATGTGATATGTATTAATTTGATACCTTGCCAAATAAACGCAATTTTTTACATGCAATTTTGATTATTATTCGTAGATATGTATTAATTTTTAAATATTTTACTTTTATACCTTCTTTTCTATATATAAGCACGTATTATAGATCAGTAAACAATTTATTAGACATATTCGTATATAAATTATGTAATATATAATATGTATTAATTCGTGAGTGTATTGTCAATATGTCAGTAAAAATCATTGTTTGAAAAAGGATAAATTAAATTTTGGAGTGAGTTATTGAAACAATAAAAAGGAATCAATATATTTTTTAAAATGATTATTGCGCGCTTTTCATTTTATTATATATCTAAATATATATATAGAAAAATGTTTAATAATCAAACACGCATGATAAAATAAAGTTGTACATGTGTACATGTATATATGTAGACACACGCAACATTGTAAAATCATAGGGATGAATAATGAATATACACTCGAACGTGCAAATCGGAAAAATAATGGGGAAAATCCGTTAACCGTAATAAACTGACATCGTATCCGTTTGGAATTATTTCAGATTCTCACTCGAGTGGCAAACGCGTTCGCTCTGGAGCTCTGGAGCTCTGGAGCTCTGGGAATGGATTTGGGAGTCGACGATTGTAGGGGGGCTATAATCTATATTATCTTTCGACTATTAGTACTAAGGGGGTTGAGGGTGAACGAATTTCAGTCATTAAAACCGTAGACGCGCACATACAGCCAAAATAACAACTGCTACTATTCTGCTCCTCTCGATGCTCAGTTACTGCAAAATCCTAAATCCGCAATGTAATTGACTTCTAAGATCAATTGACGATACGTTTTAATGTATCCGTATAGATTTAATTTAATATACTAGCTATACGTAGACGTGTAGTTACGGAGATTTTTAATTGATTTTATGCGCATGGCATGGTTAATCCATTTTTTTTTATCATTCGACCAATGTCTTTATTACGTTCAGGCTACTGGTCAGCAGTATATAACTCGGTCTATTATCCGATACTCGATCACACAAAAGTTACAAAATTTTTAGTCATTTTTAAGCAAAACTCTAATTAATTTGAATTATGAATCACCTTTGGAATTGTCAGTATATATAATTTTTAAAATAGAGGTATTTAGCAATTTTTATATTAATAAAAAATCCATCGCTTAATTAAAAAAGACGTATATAAATTTAAGACTCTTTTAGATGATGGATTAATGTGTGCTTAACCATGTTGTATGTATACTCGAGTGTATACATTTGGAAAGCGAAGCGTTCGATTATTTCAGAAGTTGAATGATCTTTTTCAATCTCATTCAATAATTATATATAACGTCTACGTAACTGAATATATCTCTACAAATTATTATATAGATTAACATTGAAAGATAAGATTCTTAAACTTTTTGTTAGTAATCTATATTATATATTTATTTATGTGACTTAGCTGTATTATACAACAATCATTTTTACTGTAGAAATCTGCAAAATTTAGTCAAGAAGAAATATTGCAGTACGTGCAAACACGACTACAAATTTTTCTGCAAGTATTTCGATACCTCTGCAGTTTTTACCACGTCGAAGAGCTATAAAAAAGCTGTAATGGAAATAGCTACACATAAATCAATAGAAAATTTCCCCGAAAAATCTTTTCATTTACTCTGACAGATACTGTTATGTCGTTGCGTATCATTAAGTTAATTCTCGAGATTGCTATATATATATCTTGTCTAAAACTGTAATATCGCGTTTAAAGAATTATTATTCAATTTGCAAATTATCAAATTATACATTTAGTCAAAACAAGAAAAATAAACCACGTTTTCATTTGTTATATTAACAATTAAACCCAGTCATAATTTACAATGAAAACTTCTGATATATGAAGTAATTGATAATCATATTTATAACAGTGAAAATGTACGTATTACACGTAAAGAAAGGAGAGTATATTATCAATCGTTCGCCGTGAAAGACTCAACGTTACAAACGAACAATACATCGAATACATATAGGTATACGTATAAGATAGTTTAAATAATTGATGACCGAATAATAATGAATCTACTTACTGGTATGATGCAATTTTGTGAAAATTAAGGTAAACTTTACATCAGCCTATAGATATAGGTGCGTATTAGCTAGACCAAAACAATAATTCGTTGAAGAATAAGTATAGACCAAAAGGCCGAGAAAAAGTCACGATCCTAAGCACTACATAATTCAGTAGAAAATTGACCTTTACCACACAACTCGAAGTAGGAATTCTATATCGAGTTGCATGTGTGTACGTATATTTATATAGATAGATAAATAGATCGTGTCACCGTACCCATTGAATCTCCTATATCTAATGTTAACTACTAAAGGGGTATTGTATTACAGCGCCTTTATCTCCATAATATTAATTAGTCGATAGGAAATGTTGCCGAAGCAAATATACGACTACACGGGTATATCGTGTACATATATGTATAGTGTATATATGTTAAACATATAGTTGAACTTGTTGGATAATATAATGTTTCTTTGGTTTTTTTTTTGGTGATAGAAGGACGGGTCGATACAGTCAACAAGCGCGTCAAGAGCATAATGTCCGGGAGGGTTGTAATGACAGGTTCGATGGGCGTGACGACGCGACCGCCGGCACCCTAAGAACGAGCTTGCGCTCCGCGTGGGGCAAGCCCAACAGACAACAACTGTCAGCCTATTAAATTAATTGAATGCCCTCGCGCGCGTTATCCTCGAGCGATATTCTGTACACAAGCGTAATCGGCTATCCATCAGTTATGGACAATGCAACATGTTGGCCAAACCCTTGATAGAGCAGATTCGTACAATCCACGTTTCCACGACCTTATCCTACCGGTGTACTATATAATACTAGTAATACTTTGGATTACGTCTATAGGGTGAACCCTGAACCCTTTTATACATTAATTCGTTGCGCATCGTCGCCTCTCGACATTCGCGGCTACTTATTAATTGCCTCGATTGTTTTGCTTTCCTCTCCGTCTCGACCTCTCTCTTATACGCACTACTTAATCGGATGCTAATTGGTCCAAAGCACGGTACACTATAGATACTTTCCACCGTCATTTTCGTCCATCAGGGTATCTTTCACTTGGATCGTGACAAATCCATATTGTTTCTCAGATGTTTGAACAAGTGGAGATTTCCTCGGATTTTCTGACAGTTGGTTAAGGTATGTATGTTCGTTTATTCTAATATATATATACCGGCAATTTATATATACCTACTTTTAAATATTATTTTTTCGATCACGGTGATCATTTGATACTATTATTACTGGATATCTATTAAAATATTGTACACGAAGATAATAATCAAACATTAATATTTTGACATCAATAATCACGAAACGTTTATACGCGTGGAATTATTATAGTCGCTGTTGAATTACAATTATAATTAAAAGCTTTATACGCGGGTACAACGCAATATATTATATTCATAAATAGTTATTTCACTCCTATACCTTTGTCGTAAGTATTAGTTACTACATCATTTGCTGCATCATCGTATACGTATGAAATTATATTTACAACTCGTGACAATACGACTTTAACAATAAATTAATTGAGAAAAAAAAATTAATTACGTATAAATCAATTGGTTATAATAACATATAAAAGAGCGATACATAATCACATTAACTCGCATTAGTAATTGTATTAGTATTACTTGGTTACGAATCGATTGTATTTAAATATTATTTTCTATTCTTATCATTACTAAAATTAACTTTCGAAATTGTATAGATAACGTTAATTAAACTAGACATACATAAATACAGAATTTCTGCCTACACTTTAATCAACTAATGTAAGATTACTGTTAATGTAATTGTGAATTAAAAAATTATGTTGATATAATCGGCTGTTGCTGTCAATCTAAAAGTTTAATAACAGTAAAAAAATGTACTTACTTTTTCTTCGTCTTCGCTAATCGTAATTAATAATAATTCACTTAAAATTGCCATTGTATAATAGGTACACTAATTTTTTAAAATTATTTCTTACAATTTAACGATTATCGTTCCGTGATATTTAAAACCAAAAACGTTGAAAAAGTTTTTAAAGAAATGTTTAACGAACGAGGTGAGGTATTAACGGTATAAGTTTTAACAATGAATAAAATTGCGAATAAAAGAATGAAAATAAACAACTGATAATATAAATAAAATGTGTATAATCAATACTTATTTAAATCGAGACTCAATTAGATAGTAGTATAAAGAAAAAGCAATCAGAAATGAAATGTAAATTGAGCTCCCTTCACAAGGTAATGAAGAATCGTCTAAGGTAGTCAGTCATGACGGTAGAAGACAGCAAGGGGATCGAACATTTGTCTCATTTTCTTGCTTCGAAATTGTGGGGGTTACGCTTGTTAATTTGTGTAGAAGTGTGTCTCGTTCAATGTGCTTATGCAGAGAAGACTGTTACAACTATATGAATAAAATATATACAATTTTCTTCAAAATTTTACTATATGTTTATTTTGATAAGTATAAAATTGTATATTTATGGTAAGTTTGCAAATAGATCTTTATATTAAGTGATTTATATATTGTGTACGCATGTATATCTTATACATGTGATTAGTTACATATTACACGTTCACGAATATTCACAAACATAAATAATAAAAACAATATTCAATGTTATAAAAGAATTGCTGCATAATCTTTTATCGGTTCAATCTTAAGGTAACAGAATCTTTGTTTGCAAAAGTAATTATTTGTATATGCACAGCGCAAAATATATTAAATCAAGAGATTATATTCAGAGTAACACAGATAATATTTATGTAGAGATTACACTAACTGACAAACTAATTTAAATTAATTAATTTTATAAGTTTTCAATTGTTGCTTTTTAGTCTATACAAAACTATAGTTATAGATATATATATCTATATAGAGTGGTTATGCACACAAGTTGATGTCAAATACATATTGGCTTTAATAAGCAGTCGTGGAAACATATTCTGTACACAATAATTATAATATATTTGCAAATTTTTTACGTAATATTTTTCAATTTTTTTTTTAAATTTTATTCAAAGTCGCTATTTTCGTGATCGCAACATGATGCTAAACAGCGACGGGGGCATGCGATGTCTTTGTAAAGAAAGCACTTGTTGAAAAATACATTTCCCCAGTGGTGTTTGTATCAATCGGCCGAGGCCGGGGATCGAACCTGGGACCTCAGGATTACGAGCCCTATAACCGCGACCGAGCCATCGCAGGTCTAGCTTTCAATATTCAGTGTATATAAATGAAATATGTTTAATCCTTATGCGCACAAACGACCTGACGTTTAAGCATGTATATACTTTCACATTCTTTTAATGATCCTTATAATATATTGCGTTTCGTTTAATTTTTGTACTCGCAAAGTAGGAATTCTTTACCTTATGATGGATATGCTCAATAATTGAATACACCTACACAAATGACTTTGCACATAGACTTATTGTGAGCAAAAATGGTAATAAAAATAATTATCGGATAAAAAAATCACGTTTTCACGTATACTACTGAAACAATACCTCGTCAAATAAATGAAACGTGATGGAAGAAATTTAAATAAAAAAATAAAATATCGACCGGTTATATTTTCGACACCAGGCTATTATCATAATTTCTCGATTGATATATACTTCAATTATATCTTTCGAAAATATAAGCAAAAAAAATGAACGTCCCGGTGTCTTATCTATATACCTTTAGTAAAAAATCTGCAATGTAAATAATAAATTGTAGGTGCACCGTTGCGTATAGATTGAGGCACACTCCCTCCTCCTCGCCCTCCTCGTCCTCCTCGTCCTCCTCTTCCTCCTCCACCTCCGCCTCCACCTCCAACTCTTTGGCAAGCGTTATACCAGGAGCGCGTCTGGCTCACCCTCGCTATATAGGTACAGCACACCCCCACCACAGGAATACTCGGTTCGCGGAGCCAAAGATACCGCGGCTCCCTCTCTCGCATCCGACCCTACCCTCTCCGGGCTCGATTGTTTTCGCATCGCGCGACAAATGACTGGAGGCGGAGCTTCGCCTGCGCGGTGGGGACCGCGAATTTCCTCTGAGCCCCTGAGGCTGTGTCGGGGCTGTCTCTCTTCCCTCTCTCTCTCTCTCTCTCTCTCTGCCCCTCTCGCTCTCTCTCTCACTCTCTCGCTGTATCTGCCCCCGCGATTTGTTTAAACAATTTTACGAGGGATTCGTGTATACGGTTAATGGTATTATGGATTGGATGGTTAGAGGTGAATTTTTCACGTAAATTTATGTTGCAGCTAGGTTGATTCAATTTTTATTTCAACTCTTTGGTGGAGACTGTTTATACGAGTTTATGCGTGATGTTGTATTTCACTTAATATTGCTAATTTATATTATATTTGTTTAAATTGTTTTAATTTTTTTATAGAAGAATACACCGTTTTGATTCAAAAGTAATATTTAGATTATGTTGAGACTAAATATCTCGTAAATCTGTATGCAATCTAAATTTTAAAAAATGTAATCAATTCAACTTATTCAATGTTTTAAACAAAGCTAAATTGCGCCGGTGAGCCAATATGCAGCTCTTCTTATCTTGGATTTATATGTCTGACATTGTATAACGCGAAATGTTTCGAAAGTTTATTTATCGATAAATTTTAACCACTTGGTCTATACCTTAAAAAAATTTTAGTTTTAAACAAACTTTTGCTATTCGGAAACTTTACCATAGAAATAAATAATCCCCTTCCATTTTAATTAATGGAGCAAAGCAACTTTATTTCGCACACAAAGTATTTAAAAGTGAATTTAATCACTATATAGTATAAATCATAGATTTATATACAGATAACTACTACATGTTTTCAAGTAAATATAATGTTAAAAATAAGGTCTACCTATATATGTACTTTTGTTCAGTGAGGGATTTCACATAATATTATTGAGGTACAATGGACTCACCCTATGTATAAGTGAGTTCTTTTATACGCGGATAAAATACGATTAAAGGAATGAAGTAGAACACCCTTCAAGTTTACGTTTTTCGATTGTAATGTTAAAGATTTAATTACTTTCGTTCTTGTTATCATGATATTAATTGCTCCAACCAGAGATATCTGATCAATTTTATGAACAAAGTTAATTTTGCGTTGTTTCGAATATCGTCTGTGTGTTTGTATGCACGTATATACGTATACCAACTAAATCAATAGTCCTCTATTAATTGAATTGTATACCTCCGTAATAAATGTAATGAACCCGATGATAATATTATTTAAACTATAATATAGATTTAAATTTCATAATGCAGACAAATAATTGTACATACTGCGCGATTAACTACTTATATACAAAAAGTATAATTCATATGTAATTGATATATGTATGTACGCGCTTATTTGAAAAAGAAATAAAATATTATAGTATGCGTTTCATTATTATGTTTATAAAAAGTTTATATTTAAAAAATTAATTATTGTTAATATATTATTTTTATTAAAATAGTGGAATCAGCGCAATATACTGTGATTTCTTAGTAGCATAAGTATATATAAAAATCTAAATACGCTGAAAATAAACGATGATTTACAGTAAAATTATAATGTAAATATTTTTAATAAAAAATTTAATTTTTACAACACATATATATGAAATAGTTTATCCTAAGCCCATATTGATAACTGCACGATTTACGAAATTTTAAGAATAAACTATTACAATAGTATGCTTTTCTATAAATATTAGGGAGTGATAAGTGCTCCCTAAGAGTGAAATGTCACACCCAGAGAGTGGAAACTGAGCCACTCATACTCAGAATGGCTCAATTGTTATACTCGGTAGAAGTGACTTTTCTTCCCCTGCGGATTTAGATAATTATATCTTTACTTTATATAAAACTTCTATCGACACCAAAACTTTCCATTAATGTGCACATTGTGCAAGTTTACTTGGAAATGCCAATTTTAACATTTTATGCATTGATTTGTTAACAATAATGTCAACCTATTCATCACCTCAATGTAATACACGCATTGAATCCTTGTACACTAAGAAAAAAGTTATAGTAAAAATTACAATATTGTCTATTAATGCAAGGACAGACTGACACAATCCAAAAATTTACCATAGTGTACAATAAATTTGACTAAACTTGTAGTAAATATTACCAGAATTTTAGTAAATATTAATAACTTTCTAGGAAATTTTATTATACACTATGGTAAATTTTTGGATTGTGTCAGTCTGTCTCTGAATTACTAGACAACATTGTAATTTTTACTTCAACTTTTTTCTCTCGTGAATAAAATTTCTTTACAGATATTAGTTATATTAATAGTTATAAGATAACGTTAAATAAATTGTTGTTTCAGAATATAATTGGAACTTCTCAATAAAGAACACTTTGTATATATACACTCGCAAGTTAACAAAAATAGTTACTTTTAAGTATAACCGCGTGTTAGTACGGTAATCGTGAGACATCACCTGACAGAGAAATAATCTCGAAAGTCATAACAACATGTGCAGTAATAAAATCGTTAAAATTTTTACTGTTTTTGTCACGGTCATTTTTAGAGTGTTAATGAAATATTACAGGTTTACCGAGCGTTTTCACGGTAAATGTTATAAGATAATTCTGTATAATATAAAAATAATTTATATAATGTACGTAAACATTTCGGTTAACAAAAAGTAAAATTACATTGAAGGATACTGTATAGTTTATGTATTTATTAAACTAAATTATTAAATGAATATATATATAGGTATAGGTACATATATATTTATATTTAGATTTTAATGCGAACTTATTAAATCACATCGGTATATCAATAATCAACAATATAATCCCATGCATTTATCGAATATTATGTCTGCAGGTTAAATAATCTTTAATAATTTTAGTGTATATGCAGAATATATTCATTCAATTAAGCCATATTTTCCATAATATATATGCATCTAGGTATATGAGTCGAGTCCCCTATTTTGAGTTAATTCGCAATTACTTGCGTTAATATAAATAGATATATGCAGAATTATACATAATTAGTTTCGGTTGAAAGTGAATTATCTCTCATTTTTAAATACGAATAAGAATGCCACTTGATTACTATATACTGTAATTGTATATAATAATTAGAATATATATTATTATATGTATAGTTCTTTATAATTTTTGAGGAATTATATTTAAAATTTATATTTTATATTTTTTTTAATTTCCAATTATATACTTTAACTTATATATAAATAAATAACTATAACAGATATATAAATAAATTAATAGCCGCTAACATAATTCGAAGCAAAATTATACGAATCAGTTATTCAAGTACAGTTCGATTAGCGTGTAATTCCATCTAACGATGTAAATATAATTATCAAAAATTCATAGGTACGCATTGATAAAAGGGATTACTTGCATTACATTCACAAATCCTAACCCTACTAGAAATTCAACATTTGAAGGTTAAATAAAACTCTAATTTTGCCACTTATTGGGCATATATTCGATATTTTATGACACTTGACCATTTTTTGGCTTAAAAAACATTACATTTATGGTCAGATTTCTACTAGGGTAAACTTTTGATGTATACACTGTTATTATAGATAGCATTTTTACATATATAATGTTAGTTAAAATAACATATTTTTGATAAAAATTTGACATGTAAAACAAGCAAGAAAAAAAAGTAATTGTAAAGCTTAAATTCACGCATGCTTACTTGAACGTGATAGATCAAATAGGAAATAACATAATTAAACGCGATTTGATTGAAATACACCATGAGGGTAGTTTATAAATAGTATAATGACGCATCTTTATTACCGCAAAGCCTGTACCTAATCACTGGTAACAAACTTTGTATACTATATAGCCGAATAAAAGCTACGACGCATCGATCCTGCGATAAAGAAGATTTAGATATTTAAGTAGTTAAAGGTGGTATGAATAGAGGCCGACGTTCAGGGAAGTTGCTTTGAAACCACGTCCATTGAATTGTGTTTCGTAAGGCTTTAAATCCTTTGCGAGGATAAAAAAAAAGAAATATCTCAAATTAAGATAAATTAAAGTACCTCGTTAACGATACTTACAATATCAAATTCTTTATTTTGAATAATACTTTATGCGTGTATGTGTACGTGCGTCTGTATATACATATACACACAACTATTTACAGCCAATAAGACGGGGTTGGGAAGCATCAAATTGAGCAATGATTAATTAACCACCGTACATTCTCAATTAACTTTTATTTAATGTAAGTACAAATCAATATATATGTAAATATTATTATACACTTAAAAATGTTTAATGTGAATTCAATAAAATAATATAGTTGTAAACAAGTCATTGTTTGAAACTATAAGATATATATGTATTAAGATAATCAAACAAAATATATTAATTAAAAGATGTATTAGAGATATATTCGACAACTATTTACAAATATTTGTTTACGGTTATTTAAACCAATATTTTAATGAATCTAAATTTTTTTCAGTCTAATCCTAATTTATATTACTATAATTTATGTGTATTACTTTACAATATAGAAATACAAAAAATATATATTTCATCCGCAATATTTCTGCTATAAAAATGTGGTCAATCTTAATGCTTTGAGGTTAAAAATAACTATTTTATAAACTGTAACTAACCCATTTCTATATACGTGTTTTAAAATATGGGTAATTTATATACATAAAAAATTATTTTACTAATTTCTACTTGTACAATAAAAGAGCGATTTATTGCTTAGTAATCAAGTGAATTTGTAGCACTTGAATAAGGATTGGAAATTTGAGCGCCTCCACTCAAAGTCAAGTGAATAAAAGACAATCTATAAAAGGATTGAACATTAAGTCTGTAAAGGGAAGGGTTACACGATATAATAATGTATAAATAACATTGTCAATATATATGTTAGAAATAATGTTTTTTCTTGCCGCAATTTATTTCAACTAGTTTTATCATCTAATGCGCGTAATATAAATTTTTACAATTCAAAAGAGACGACGAGGCGTGTCGTTAAAAGTTGAATTTGACTGCGAACAAATTGAAAATAAAATAAGCAAATTTCCATAGTATGATTATTGCAATACGAAGTACGGTGTGTACCGTAATTACTTTATACCTCACAAATCAAAAATAATCAAAATGCATATAAAATTGAATTTGCAGAAGGAGACAAGTGGTGCACGTATAATAATGTAATAATACTACACATACAGGTATTATTTAGTCTAAAATGGATTCCAAGACCCCCAGTTATTTAGTATATAAATACCGATAGGTTAACTTCAATTCATCCCCATCGTAAGACAATAAAATATGTAAATAGACCGGGCGAGACAGGAGTACAGAAAGAGTGAAAGATCTATATATATATATGTATATATACGTATACACAGAGCGAGAGAGAGGTAGGGTGATAGAGGGTGAGGGAGGGTGAGGGTGGGTGAGGGTGGGTGAGGGAGGGAGAGGGAGATGGCATAGTATAAGCTAAGTCGAAGAGAAACTCCCACCGGACGGGAAACGCGAGAAAATTCGTAGAGAGCGCGGCATGAAAATAATGTCCTGTAACTATGTGTTTGTAGTTACCACTCGGACGAGGCGAGCTTTTGTAGCTAAAGTTACGGCCACGCCTCCACCTGACGGCGTGATTGGCGGCGCGTAGTGTGACATAATGAGGGGTGGAGTCAGCCGGGCAGCATCGTATCCGAGCCCGCGTGAACCGTAGACCAGTCCTCGGTTTTCCCTCCTAACGCTACTACCGGTCACCGTTTCTGATACTCTTGTTATTATTATTCTATACCTATATATATATACACACAGGTATCCAGACCAACCTATATTACACATTATGGGATTAATGATTTTTTAATCGCGATGTTAATTCGACCTTTCGTTTATCAGTGCGTTCCTAACTTTCTCCTTTACCACTTGTTTAGTGTCCTGCGAGTACAGGAGGTAGGTTCGTTTCCTTTAAACATCACCGGAATCTCTTTTTCTTTTTAATTTTCGTACCGCTATATGACTCTGTTTATTACGCCGAAATTCAAGATGGTGACCTTTTTATAGTGTGATTTTTTTAGTTACATTTTTTATTGACATAGCCAATCCTGACATGTGATTTGTGATAGCATCTAATTTGCTGAGTACCGCTCGTTTATTATTTGGTAATACAATTAAATATTCTATTTTTGTGGAAATTATCCCAACGTTTATATATACTCGATGCCAGCAATTTACGGATGTAGAAAGAAGATGTGTGGAAAATCGACGCATTTTTATTTTGTTTTAACGTTGGTTTGTTAATATTTTAAGACGGCTAGAGTTAACAGTGAATGATAAGACACAGCCTTAATAAGGTACAATTTTTATTTCCGGTTATATCGAGAAATAAACCCGTAAACTGATACTAAAATACGTTTTAGGGCTTTGATGTTTCTATATTCGACGGGTGTTCAATTGTGATCGTAAAAACACCGTAAAAAGTTAGTCGGATTTTCCCGACGCAAAAAAAAACCATTTTTCGTGTTTTCTATATGGTGTTTCCATGAAGTTTGAGAAATCATCTACAATGTTCGACGAAAAGTACGAAGAAAATCAAAAGTAAGATAACATAATATCGAACGTCTATAGAGAAATTTAAAAATGTTTAAATATGCACTTGTGATTTATAAACAAAATAGCAAAATGAAAAATATATTAAAACGACACTTATTATATTTTATAACCATTCGTAATAGGAGGGTGTGCTATAAAAAAAGGAAAACTAATCAGCGTCACTATAGTAAAAGTCACGGGACGTTAAATTTACTTACCATATCAGTCTCTTAGAATTTAATCAGTCTTGCAGTAAATCCATTGTGAATATATTAAATTTTTATTTTTTTCGAAAGTACAGTAACTCAAAGATGAACTTTTTTATCGATTAGAAACAATATTATATTTTTTTTGTTAAATAAAAGTATAACAATCATAAATTTATAAAACTAGATAATTCAAGTAATTAATTGAAAAGTACATGAGTGAACTGGCTAAAACATGGCATAAAGTAATGATTAAACGTATAAACGCACTTTTAGGGAATCCAAATTATTTAATCTCCGTTGATCTAAGTACTGATCCCTTAATCTTCACAGGTATTATCATAATTAAATTAATCGATTGTTTTCTTTATCTTAAATACGTTGAACCTTGTAGAAATTTAATGTTTTTGCGAATGTAATAGAGAATTTATTGCAAATTGAACTGTCCTATAAGCTACTGCACGGGCGCTTTAAAACCATTCTTTTTATTGATCTTCACCGTAACAATAATGCATTAAGCTATTTCAGAAAATATAATTTGTATGATAAATGTTTTTTCAAAATTGATAACATTTTATTTTAATATATACTTTATAATTACATTTCCGTAAATTTAGGATTTGTATAGCGAAATTTCTTTTTAATTCAAACAGAATTTATAAAGTTTTTACTTTCAACATTTTGAAAGCTGCACGTAAGTGAATAGCAAAACAAATTTTTATATGATACTAGCGTCGTAATTTAAATAGTTTGAATTTTTTGGTGCGTATAACTTGTGAATAAAAACAGAGGTGTTTAATTTTTAAGAAAATTAACTTAGCACACAATTGTCGAGTTTTTTATTTCTATTACGAATTTGTTTGTAATTGTATGTATATTTATCTAACAATTTCAATACATGATCGAAAAAATTACAGTTCGTTTGTTGATTTGTGCTAAAAATATAATATTATGTTAAATTATATATACAATCTATATGAAATATTCTAACATATATTTATATCTATTATAACATATGTATGTAATTTAATTAAAAAAAAACTATATTTTTAAATCTAATTAATTGACATGAGTGTCATTAAATTGTGAGTTTTGTCCGATTGTACTTATGCTGAAGTACCGAAGAATATCCAATAGTACGATCGGTCCGATTATTTGCACTTGCTTTCTAAGTAAGCCTTTTTCATTTAATCGATTAAATAAAACAAGTTTTTTTATTTTTTAGTTGATAGATTAGTAAATTTAACACCACTACCCGCACTATAAATACTTATTTTCTCTGAAGATGTAATATTTACATATTACATATTATTTATTTACACTGAGAAAAATAGTGTATTAAAAATTAGTATATATAATTTTATAGGAAATATTAACATCTACATAGTAATTTTTATATATATTATTCCATTCAATGTAATCTTGTAAAATATATCTTGCAGAATAAATTAAACCAAAATATTTCAATAATAAATAATAACGTCATTAATTCGTATTAAACAATTGTTGAAAAGTATATTTTCGTTTTGCAGAAAATACATTTGACATTCTCGAAAACTATATAATAAATGAATAAAACAATGATTGTTAAACAACAAATTTTGAAGAAAAAAAAAATACAATATAAAATTACAGAGGTGGTTTATTCACTTACAAGAACGAACCACGACAGGGAGTATAATTTAATTAGGGTGAAATTTATTATATAGGCAGTCGCAGTTCAATACTCCCAAGGGACCCGTGTTTCCGTGTAGTGCCAAGAGTGTGAGCGGTCTTGATTCGAGAGTCCCTTGCATCAACTGAGATTTCATTACACAGGGGAGTCACTTATGCTACATGACAACAGTTGTGTACTTATTAGGGTGAAGTTTTGTTAAAAAAAGGAAAGAAGATAAAGAACCTTACGGAATATATATATATATATATATATATACGTAAATTGAATAGCACAACATTTTTTTTATACCTTGAATTAGTACAACAAATATTTACAAATAATACTTTAAAGTTTAGAAAAAATGGTTTATAAGCATTTATGCGAAAATTTAAATATACTTTAACAACAAATATTATCTGCTGACTCATGTTTTATATATTATATATAGTATAGTTGTATATCTTGTAGTTATATATATATATATAAATTAAAATAACACGTATTTAAACGAGAATTTCTATTTAACAAAATCGTGCTGATTTCTATTAACAAAAATTTAAATAACGCAGTTGCTAACAAGTGCATTCTATCCGTATTATCATATCAATTTGTAATCCATCCTATATATAAGCGATTAAATATATAATATATACGTATATGTATAGGTGTACATGTAGCAAGCCAAATCGCTATTTTCATATACATATTCTGAAACAGCTCTGAATTTAAAAAGTGTACTTTTCGCTTAATCCTCGATGATTGGCTGGTATGTGTCAATATGTTTGTATGCGTACACGTCAATTCGAGGGTCGAGGGTGACGCGAGAGTATGTTTACATATACTTGAACGCACGACTGTATGTATTGTCAGTGACACGCTACTTAAGTGTGGTGATGAAAAGTAAATTATTTTTTTTTTTTTCTGTATATGGTGGAATTTCTTTTTTGTACCTATAACTCCAAAAATGAACGGTCAATAACTAGCAGTATTACATTTTACAATTTAATTTTACATGGGATAGCATTTTCAGCGCGTCTACATTGTAATTTTAACGCTCGTCGTTTTTCATTTCTATATTACGAAAAATGTATTCTTCTTTTTCTCTATTTTTATAGATATATTTATAATAATCACGTATATACTAAAACAATAATTGTCTTTGAATAGTTCGACGAGGTAAGCTTGAAATTATATACGGAAGCTATAACTTTAGTTTAAAAAGGAAATCAATTTAACACGATCTAAGATCGGCAAAAATATATAGTACTTATGTACTCATGTTTTAAAATTTACTCGGAAAGGTTTTTATATGCTCAACGGATAAACTCACGTAAATTTCAAATATTCAGCACAATAACGATGTTTGATCTGATCTAAGCTGAAACATTGCACAAATATTTGCCTCTTTCTTTTAAATAATTACAGTTTAATGATATGATAATACTGTATTTTACCCTCCATTATAATTTACAAAATTAAAAGGATTTTTTTCAATTTCTTGAAGGCCAGGTACGTTTTTTAGTTCAAATGAATAAAAAAAACATCTTTACGTTGTATGCAATGTTTCATTAGCAAAATTCTTCTAAGAAATTGAAAATAAAATTATGATTAATCACCTGTGTTTACATTACGTACTTGTTTGACACTGATTTGTATATAAATAGGTGAAAATATGATTGTATACATTTAGTACGATGAGATTATTCTCATATTAATAAGGGTAAACTGCCATTGTGTTGATTTGATTAAAGTTTTGTATTATTCGTTATTTAATTGTGTGATTTAATAATGAAAATTGTTTTGTTTAGTCTAAAGAGGTTAATAATATAAAACTGGTTTTTTTATTTATTTAAATTAAAAAACCTATCTGACCCTCAAGTAATTTAAAAAAAATCCTTTTAATTTTGAAAATTACAGTTTATTATTTTCTAATTGCGGGCAAATATTTATATATACATATATTGAAAAGACGTAAAAGATTGTTTTTAACATTAAAACTCTGGCAAATACATTTGCGCTACTTACAGATTGTTTCCATAAGAACTACAAGATCCAAATCACGTAACCTGAAAGTACCCTTGGGAACTCTTTCCCCCTAAGCAATGTCGCTTACAATTTTTTTTCGCGATATATTTTCGGCTATAATTTATCTCAACGTTTATTTTCTTTTAATTCAGTATATAACTATAGCTTTTTTTACAACAATTTAAGTAGAGTCATTCAAACTATATACCGATGAGTTTGTTACGTTAAATTTTATATAATAAAAAATAATGTATATATATTATAGATGTAAAGATATTTGTATAATCTAACAAACTAAAAAATTTTATTCTAATCATTTTTACATAATATATATTTATTTCGATTGCGTGCATTGATGTACACGTACTTTCGAGTCACCTGTTTTCAACAAAAATACATTATTTGGTATTCCGTCTTCACTATCAGACTAGTGAATTGAGCACCGACATGGGTATTTTAATCTCCCTTCGTTTAGTCAACAAACATTTCGTTCGAGAAAAAGAGCGCACAAAGCCAAAGTAAAATAAACGTAAACGTTCGAGATTCGGGAAGATCCTGATCGTTTAAGCGGAAACAAAAAAGAGGCTCCTAATAAACTAAATACCTCATCCATTATTCGTATACGAAGCTTAGAAGGAAAATGCAATCAGATTCGGCAAAGCGTAATTTCGTAAGGGTGTGATGTGAGGAAGGGACGACGGCGCAGCGACGGCATACTCGCTCAAAAGTAATTCGCGACAAAATAAATTGATAGTCGATTTACGGGTACCGACAAACTGGTCCCGCGAGATATCCATTGGGGATTCGTTTGTATTCGGCCCTCCCTAAATAGGGCTGCCGTCGAACGAACACCATAAACTGTTTGTTCTTGGATTAGCCGACGTGTACAGGGAATACCCGATGCGAATTACCTCGTGGACAAACTTTTCGCTATATCCGACTGTACTGCACGTTTCGTAGTTATATACGAAAGAGGAAAGAAAAAAATTAATCTTCCTTACTCGGACAATGGCGAGAATGACGCAGGTGGACCCTTCTCTCCTTTTTTCTTTTTCTTTGTCGATTTTTATGTAGCTAACTTTTTCCTTCAAACGTTCCTCCGGACAACCTTTTTCGCTAGATTATCGGGGTTCTTTTTAATTATACCTTCACGTCTTTCTATTGAGTAAGATTTCGAAAACGACTTTTTCTATATATTTTACTATACTACTGGGAAATTGCTACGCATAAGTCGATCATACTTACATATATTGCGCTATCGTAACATTCAAATATTGAGTCGAGATTATAAAATGTACTTTAATTTTCGAAAATTTTCACATAAAATTAAATAAAGTTTAATATTTGCACTACTGTATATGCGCAATAAAGGAAAATTCACGTATTTAATTTTATTTTATATGCAAATGTATAACACTTGTTAAATATTGTTCAATTATATTCGATTACGTATTACATCGGCATCGCAACTCATTAAATTGGTAATAAAAATAAAAAAACAAACAAAAATAAATAAAGTTATTTTAATAACTATTGTAAATCATGAAATGTAACAAATTTTCACTTATCGTTAATAACTGCAGTTTAAAATCTGATTTAAAATTGTACAATATCGAGTTAAAAGAATTAAAACAGTTGTGTATAATGAAAATTACATTTTTCTTCTAGAGGTTTAATGTTCTCGGGATGGAGTTTCAATGCAGTTCGGAATACTCACCAGTTGGTGAATACCCAAGAGTAATGATGTACTGCAATTAATAATGCAAAAGTTAAAGAACCTTCTGATACAAGACGTAAAATGTGAATTCAACTATGTGAGTTCAAAACAGTTCTGGCCAAAAGAAGCTACAAGTAAATACAACATTGTCTATGAATTTACCAGTTATTTTTATTGGTTTATTTGATTCTGCCCACTGCTTAGCCTGATAGAAATGCGAATATGCGTATATTTTTTTACCAATTTTCAACTCAAAAAGCTATATTTACATGTATTAAATAATGAAGAGTTTTTCAAATATAAAACTTTTATTTATAAATATACTGGAATTTTTGCATTACGTGTGTTAATTCGGCATCCCCATTCTTCCTATAATACATTACATGATTATATTACATTTTTAGGTGCATCGTGTGTATAAATAATCAGATAATTGATATGATTTTAGGAAACTTTATAAGTAAACATTATCAATACAGTAAAAATTTATTTTACTTTCGCGATAAATGTTTGAAAATAAATCTGTTTAACAGACTTATTACACTCAATTTTCTTGGTTCTTTAAAACGTGCGTATACAAAATATCCATGATTGAAGGAGGTGTACATTTTTTTGACAGACTTACTGTTCAAATATTTTTTCAAAAAAATTCTCAATAACTAGATATAAACATTAGAAAAGAAAATACAAAATGAATAATAAATATTATTTTAACTTTTTATTTCTGTTGTAATCATTCTAGCAAGTGAACGTCTACCTAAGTGATCCGAAATATGTTGAGTTGAAAGTAATTATTTAGATTTTCAAAAAATACGTGTTTCCCAGAAAAAATTGCCCAAATATGTTTCTTCTTCCACCATGGATGTTAGAACGAAGAATAGATATATAAAAACTATTTTTTAAACATTCATCGCAGGAACATATTTTTTAATACTCATAAATAATACTGAATAAAAATACGAATCACTGTATACTCCTAAACTAGGATCAGATCTACTAAATTCATCATATAAAAACCACGCAGTTTTTATTGTAATGCTAATTTGTGTACCAGTATTAAACACGATATAACATTGATGATTATTAACATTATAACGTATTTTTCCAGTCTAGAATGGAGAATTCAAGAGCATTACTTCCCGTATCGTCGTTAGTAGTTCAAAAGTCTCCAGAATCTCTGAAGCTACAATTACCAAAATCAAATCAGGTATATAAAAATACAAATGATTTATTTATAACGAAATTTACGATGTAAACGTATATATAATGTATATGACTTATAGGAACACTATTTATATATAAGTGTTATCAAAATATATATTACATTTATATATTCTATATTTTGTGTTATCTTAATAATGAAAATATATATAAGCGGGTCCCTTTCTCAATGTCAATTTATCTTTAAAAGTAAACCTTCATTAGTTTTATTTTGAGTATAATTATTCGAGTATTAAACTACAGTAAACGAAATACTTAATTACTCATATACATAAACAAAATAATTGCGTCTATCGTTTTCCATATTAATATATAATATCAAATTTATTTGAAATAAATCAAAACTTTGTCGTTAATTTAAAAAATTTTATTAATAAAAATAAATTTATCGAATATTAAAAGTAAATATAACATCTAAATTTTCAAGTTCGTTACCCTCGTGGAAAAATCTTTCATTTTTTAATTATAGAATAATTATTTTATATATATAAATGAGTATAAACAATGTTTACAGTTTTTCCCTTATGATAAAACGGTTTTTTGACTGTATTCAACCTTTTCTTATAATATAGAAACAGATACTTCGTAGGTACTTGTCAATTCAACCTTTCAAAAGTGTATATTTCATTGATTAATTCAAAACCAAAAAGAACAAGCTATATTAAAACAAGATTAAAATGTTTTAGTTTTTATTTCGATATTAGGAAATCGTATACACATAACAAAGTAAAAAGAAACGGAGTTGAAATAAATTTAAGGTGATGCTTATTCTACTAATAGAAAATGACAGTAAAAAATCGTTTTTTCATATATAGACAGATAATTTGTATTGTCAATTGTATAGCAATTTCACAAAATTTCTAAAAATTGATCGAAAAAATTTAAAGAGTCGCACTAACGTAATTGTTACGGATATCCGAAACAGTATAAGGAAATGAGTAAAATCACAAAATTGTTACATTTACATAAATTTAAATCTCCAGGAGCCGCAGGTGGGTACGGTATCTTTATACGGTGTACGGATCGTGACACTGGTAATCGAAAGACAAGAAAGACTGTGTCTAGCGCAAATTAGTAATTCACTTTTGAAGAAATTTACTTATAATGAAATTCATAATAGACGAGTAGCCCTCGGTATTACGTGTGTACAATGTACGCCTGTTCAATTGGAGATTCTTCGACGCGCCGGTGCGATGCCACCATCGTCGAGAAGATGCGGCATGATTACACGCAGAGAAGCGGAACGACTTTGCAAATCATTCCTTAGTGATAACACACCGCCGAGGTAATACATCATTATTTTATATGGATTACTATTTTATAATATATTTACCGCAGATTTAACGTTTTCATTATATTTAAATTTTATGTGATTCCTCCAACTTCACCTATATAGTTGCATAGATTTATTAATGAACTTGAAACTTAATTATAATTACGATTACGATGTATATACCTGTGCGTAACAAAGTATAACATTGTATATACATTTTATTAATTAAGAAAAAGCGAAAACAAATCTTCTTTATTAATTGATAATGCAACCCTTTTCTGATTGATCACGTAAACGTCATTAAAGTAAAAAATATTGAAAATGAACGTATAGGATAGGTGAATCATACTGTGCAAGGGCGCACTGCGCTCATTAATATGTACCCTTTTTCGAACAGATGTGGCGTCTAGCATCATCGCACAGGTGTAATACCTCGATCAAAAAATTCGCAGGGTTTGAGCAATATGCGAGCTTTTAGTCAATATCGTTCAAGAGATCAAAGTAATATATATATAATGTTGACTTGAAACGAATGAGCAAATGGTTAAAGATATATCCGTATATTACACTATATGAAGATATTATTAATGTAATAAGTAATTGGTCGCGTATATCTCTTTTACTATTATTACAAAATGTTAATAATATTTTATTTCTAATATGCTAGATAATTTTTTTCTAATATTTAAATTATCCTTTAAATTATAATTTAACTGCGACTTAGTTCTTTGGTAACGTTTCACAAATACTTGTTCGGTTAAATAAAATGTCATTGTTTCATTACAAATTTAGATAGAAACGAAGTCCCCTTTATAAATAACAATAGAGCTGTAAAAGGGTAAATGTAAAAAGATCTCTTTAAATCGGAGGGAGTAAAAAAATCTGTCTTGGAGAATAAAAAAAGAGCCACTCCGCGCAAGAGAGGCTCGATTTTCACTCTCTCAAAGAGACTCTCCAATCTTAGGGAATAATTGTCACTCCTTGATAATAAGAGAGATGATGAATCGCACGTATAGATGGAAACCCTTGTAATTCCAGACTCCCAGAAGATTTCGCGTTCCTCGTTCACCACGAAATAAATTATGGGTGTCGCGGAGCATTCATACCCTCGCGGTACAACAGCTCACGTGCCAAGTGCATCAAGTGCACGATATGCGGACTCTTCTTCTCGCCGAACAAGTTTATCTTTCACTTTCACGAAACGAGCCCGCTCAAGGAATGCATCAGACCGGACGGAGCGAATTTCAATTCGTGGCGACGACACATGAAGCTATCGGGTGATCCACCGGATGAAATCGTCTACGCTTGGGAGGATGTCAAAGCGATGTTTAACGGTGGTACTCGGAAGCGCATATTGTCCAATAACACTAGTTCGGATTCATCGATCTCGCAAACGAAACGTGCTAAAATCACCCCCGCAAATGAAACGACACTAGCTATCGAACAGAACTCGATTTCTGGATCAGCACCGACATCTCCGGTCGCTCAGCAACGAATACCTCCGTTCTCGGATTTGGCGATTCCGTTACCTGGTGACCACGTAATCGATTATATCTGGCATCAGCATAACGTGGCTGTCGTTGCGGCTAAAGCACCTACGTTCCCGATGCTCTCCTATATGCCTTGGTTCGCCAAGAGGAACTCCATACTTTTTCCAAGTAACACTCATTCTTTTTCTACTTTTAATCACTTTCGTACCTTTTCATTCAATTATACGTATCGCTATAGCTTTCACCGGCTGGATGAAATCCTCCATGATAAAATCCTGGTTTTTATTCATATTTTCATTGATAATAGTGCCTACATACATATATTTAATAAATTTTTACATTTATATAAATTTTAGTCTAATAGTATATATACGTATTTTATAGATTTACACATAGTATATTATATTTTCGTAAAAATCCTCATGGAAAAAATAAAATAGTCGAACGAGCGACAAGTTCTTCGTTAAATGTATACCTAAATAGTGAAACTGACTGAGATAAATGTACAACCGATAATGACCGTGTTTCGTTTTAGATAAAGTTATAAAAAAATATAATTACCTCCCTGCTAGAAATCAGAAAATTATAAAATCGGCAAATAATAGGTTATTAACTAAATTAACGTATTTTATAGCTACTTCTGCTAGGTTGTTACCACTGTTAAATGAAACGCTTTTTCCTCTTTAATTCGCCCATTTCTTAGATTCAAAACAGCTAATCATTACGATATGTTCATTTAAGTCCTTGTTTCAACCCATAAAATATCGGATTATTTGATAAAATGGACACCGAAACTATATACCTATTTCTTAACTATTTAAATGACACTTTAAATAGATTTGGAAAATAAATTGGAAATATTGTAAATCTGAATGATACTTTAAAATGACTGGTTTAAATGCAGAATTAAGAGTAAATTAGTATATTAGTATTCGAGTAAACGATCCAATTTGATTAAAAATTTGGAGTTTTAAGTACATGTATGGCCAGAAGGTGCAGTGAAAATATTTGGAGGTTACGGCAATCTATTAAATGGACGAACGCAGTGGGAAAAAGCGTTTCATTTAACCTATTAACTGACTACTTTTAATTTCTTTTAATCCACGATATTTATTTTGCAAATAGTTCAATATATATGTTGATACATATACATAATACAGATGAATATTATAATTATAGGATTAAAACTTGTTTAGATAGCCCATAATTCACAAATATTTGTAATATTAACGTCTACATAAGTTAGCCCTTCGAAGTAGATGTTTACATGCAAATATTGCGATGAAAACTTGCTGTTCTACAATTATTACAATTCTGTCGGTTTGAGCTATTTTGTTTTTTTCTATGACTCTAATAAGTACACAACTAGAAGTTTTAATATGTATTTAATAAAGCCAAATTTGTGTTTGAAATTTGTTTTGAAGGTCCTATACCTCCAGTAGTAAATAGTTCGATAGAGCCCATATCCCCGCCGGTGAGCAACAATTTGCGCCAATCTGCTTTCCATCCTGTCATTCGAACGCCGTCGTACGCGGAAGGAACGGAGCCATTGCCATCGGAAGCCACGTCAGAACAAGGTACTTCTTACAAAGAAGATAATACGGATGATGAAGTAGACGTTGAAACAATGCAAGACGACGTAGCGACACCTGTTATCAAAAATATTTCTAATTCGAGTCCTACGCAATCCCACACGGTTTTAAACACTCAAACTGTACACAGTACGACGTCATCGTATTGGAGCCCCCCACGGGAAACGGCAAGTCTATCTTATAATCTCTATATATTATACTCTTACAATATATAACCATTGGTATTATAAATACACTTTTTATTTTATTTTTCAATGGCTTTTTTTGCGCAAAATTAAAAACATTCAGTTGATTCGTTAAAATAAATATTTCTTATACATGGACAGTTTCCTTTAATTATTAATGTTTAATTTATGTTACTTATATTAGAAAATGAATTCTCGATGATGTCATATACGCATGTTTATACAATCTCACAATATGTTTTGGATTTTATAATCAAACACTTTAACGCTCTTAAAATAGATTGTATATATACATATATGTAAAAGTTGCGAGTAAAACCAAATGAAAATTTATGATTTTTTCATTTTTAGGAAAGGGAGGCGGAAAAATGCACCGAAGAAGCTCCGTTCACAACAGACATCAAATCGGAATTAGTACAGAGTAGGAACTCCGAAAGTTGGTGTGGAAGTCCATTCTATCGCCAATTAAATTTATTGAAAGGTAGTCAATAAAGTACTAAATAAAACGTACTTATATATTTGCAATATGATTTTGCCTTTTTTAAAAATTAGCTATATATGTAAAATACTTCAATATTACTATATCATAAATAATATCATTACCGATTTAAAGAAAGTTCCAAATACATGTATCTCGTAATTGTAGCATAACAGTAACACTTATATGCATTCAAATAAATCAGATGAATTATTATATGGAAATCCTCAATTTTTGTTAAATGTTGAATACAGAAGTTAATGACGAGTTACGTTACTACAAAAAAAAACGTTATACAAAGAATGACATTGTTGTGAAAGTTAATTGTAAATTAAATAAAAATCATTCATAATGTAATTCCACACTTTCATTCGATATACTTATTTCAATTTGAGCGCTGTCAATCAATATAGCTTTAATAAAATAACTTATTGAATCCTCTAGTTTAAACTTTTTTTTATTATTTAATATGAAATCCAGAATTTCCATTGAATTCTTCATCCCGTAAGATATCCTTGTAAATATGAAAAATGACTTTGTAAGAGCACTTAATGAAGCAAAGTTATAATGTCTAAATAGAAATTACCTCAGAGCGATAAAATAGTAGAGCGAAAAAAAGAAGTTTGAGATCAAGTGGAATCCTCACTTTTGTATTTTACGTATATCTATAATCCGAAATATAATAAATATATATAATTTGCGTTTTCTTCACAGCGTAGTCGTACCAAGACATAAATCCAGCGTAACTGAAAATAAACATTATACGTAAATGTTCGATACAGATATTGGAACAGAAAAATACATTTTTGCATTACTTAAATCCACGAAAAATCCAATAAATTTAAAAGCATATTGATAAGCCCATTAGTCCAAGGAACTAATTTATAAAGTTCTACTATAGAAAATTAATCGTAGATTAAAACATTTGCGGCTAATTGTTATAAGTATAGGTATGAAATGCGAAATTGATGAATTCGTATATATATATTTCAGGTCCTAGTCATGTAAACAATGCAGATATCGATTGTACCGCATGTCGTCCAGGTGGATTTTTATACGGATTGGTACACAGTCCATCGAAATCGGTTAATTAAGACAAAGAATAAACAGGGGAGGGAGGGAGGGGGGAGGGAGGGGGGGAGAAGAAACGATGGGAAACGAGAGAAATAAGCTAATATTCGCTAAAACTTACTTCGAAACGCTTGCAATGATTTATAAAAGGTACTGAGTAGACGAATCAACTAGTGTTGTGTAGCCATTATACTTAATGTTAAACTTTGAAGCACCGCATATTTCTAAATAAATCTAAATAACGATCATAGAAAAGGAAAAAAAAGAATGTTGTACCTAGTACTGTATATTATATTAGACGTGTGATATTAACTTAAACATTTTTGCAGTGATCTTTCATGTAAAATTATTGTATAATCAAAAAAATTATAAAATACTGTTATATCTATACAATTAAAGAACAGCTGCTTTTAGACATTAGTTATTTAGTTATACCCTACTTACATATGTAGTCGTTGTTTTATAGCAATAAATATTTTGAGCACATCTTGACAAAAATGTTTTCCAGTAATTTCGATCCTCGAATACCGTAAGTTTACTCGTTTATTTTCACATTTACCATTATTAACGTCACACTTGGAATGAAAATTAAATCTTTCAGTTGTCATTCGTGTTATTTTCTTTTGTTCCTCGAACAACAGAATTCGTATTATATTATTGTATAAGTATAATAACAATTCGCACATGTATATATATGCGCTCAACAGCCCTTGTCTGCAGCTCTTTCGTAATTCGCGCGCATGCGCATTTGATCCGACGCGCGGAATAATAATTATTTTTTATTGCAAAATGTAGCAGATGTATACTATAAATTTTGAAGGTGCATTGTAAAACAATGTCATTGCAATCAATTCTAATTAAAATCTTCGAAATAATTATTTTTATCCGTATTAATACTTTTAACAATATCTAATATTTGTAATATATTACGATTAAATAAGTATATACATTATTTTAACCAATAATGAATATAAATTTAATAAGCAATAAACGTTCCTGATGTTTTGTAAAATTGTTAAATTCACTGTTGCAGGAGTAGCTTTATGTTTCACATAATCCTAGGATCAGTGTGTCAACTGAACAGGGTAAAACTCCAAAAATAAACTCTGCTTGACTAGTATTTTTAGTTTTGTCGTATTCGTTGGTCGACTGATGGAACATTATTATTATACACCATAAGTCCATAAGTAACCTAGTTTGTTATAAAAAACATAACCCGCAATGAAAAGCAATAATTACTTTGTTGAACATTGAGATATATAGAAAATATTGTTATATTCTCGTTTGTACATATTAAGTACAATGGACATAAATATGGACATATATTTTTTTTATCAAGATATTTTATAGTAGTGAGTAAATACAATGTATTCCATCATTTGTATATGTCATATACACAGATAATTATATCTTATGCTAGTTGATATAATTGCATACTTTGTTTCTATTAATATTATCATTTTAAAGTGATGTGCGATAAGTAATTAATTATATTATTTATTTCAGTTTCTTAACAGCGAGCATACCAAATCACTGTCAACTCAGAGATTCTTTTATAAAAGACCAAATAACTATATAAGAAAATTTTAGTATTGTAAATATTAAAGAAAATGCAAGAAGACGTTTTTCCTGCAGCTGAGAAAATTTTATCCGATATTGAAAATATCTTTAAGAAGAATGTAAATTTGTAAGTATCTTATTATTATACCTTATCAAACATTATCTTTACTCTGAGATTTAACAAATTTACATAGTAAACAAAATTACTTAATGAATACTAAACTAGTATAGTGGACCTATAATTTTCTTTTAGTTGTCATTGATATAACGTTTGTTATATTTTAGAATGGTTGTAAGAAAAAACAATACAAACAATAACTGACAAATGTTTTTTACTTTTTTAACTTGTTTTAAATTGTTTTTATTTTATTATAATAATTACAAAATGCATAGTGCATAAAATAGAATAACTATTATTATAATTAAGTAGTTTATTGAATTACGATAGAAAATTTACTGAATGCAATAATGCATAATGTTATGTGCATAATACTATATAGCATATAATATATCTTATCATTGTGAGGAATAACTGATATGTACTTTGATTATTTCTATGTATATAAATGAACAGGAACTTTAAACTTATCTAATAAATAATTAAATTGCTAAAGTTATTAAAATAACAGGTATAGCAAAGAAAAATAAAAAATGAATTAATTAAAACTACTAGAAAATAAAAATATATTAAAAAACATTAGAAATATTATGTAGTATATCTTACAAATATAAAATGTTGTATAATCATTCAGGTACAGTTTTGAGATCATCCCAGCAGAGGATAATGAAAACAAATCTCCAGTATTTCACAAAGAAAATTCTTTAGGCCTTGCATCGTGGTGCATCCAACCACTCTACTGTTATGCCTACAATCGTCTATTGGACCTCAGGAAGAACGAACATCGTCGAGAAGAACCAACTACTATATCACGATGGCTGTTAGGTACTTTACTCCTAAATCCGAACATCTCAACCTTTTGGAATATGAGAAGAGAGTTCATCCGCAACGGACGACTCGATCCGATGGAGGAGCTACGTTTCGTCAATGTCGTACTTTTTTACAGACCCAAATGTTTCGAGGCATTCTCCTATCGTCGTTGGATCTTGAAGTTAATTCTTATTGAAAATAAAGATGTGACTCGAGATACCGAACTTCTGATTCGTAATGAAATTCAAATCGCTGCAATGGCCGCAGATAGGTATATGAATAATTGTTATGCTTGGAGTCATCGAGAACACGTTGTCTCGATGTTCATCGAGCTAGAATCATCGTTCAATAGAGAATTTAATGCTCTTCTCGATGCTGAATGGGAAGAGTCGACGAGATGGTGTAATTGCCACGTCTCGGATTATAGCGGATTTGCTTATAGACAATTTTTACTAAAAAGGTTACTTCTTCGCAAACATATCGGGAAAGAGCTTAACTCGTGCTCGGATATTTTGTCGAAACGACGAGAAATTATTCTTGAATTTGTAAAAATCGCTACCCGAGGTTGTAATGATGTGTTCCTATTACACGATGGTTCAAACGAGGAAGTACTCAATCTTTTACACGGTGTCAATGGAATGAAATATCCCGAGGTCAAGTTTGAACAAACTTTGATCAATCTTTCCTATTGGGCTGAGGATTGTATGATCAATGAAGAATTGATCAATACATTCCCTGGTCACGAAGCTCTTTGGTATCACAGACGATTTCTCGCATATTCTCTTCGCGCATTAAATAATTCTTATACAAATTTTTTTTTGTATAAACACGATAGTCTTAATCCTCTTCAGGCTATGAAAACATTTAATAATAATAGTAAAAATATAGATAGTAAATCGAATAGCACGATCGATAGTCTGTTAGAAATTGCGTTTTCATCAAGAAATAAAGAACTAATCGATGCCGCAAAGAGGCATGGAAAACATCAAAATTATTTAGCTGAAAAGTTTATAAATTTTTTAATTCCTATGAAACTCGAACCGTAAACTAGGTTTTATGGTGATTTTAAACAAATTTCACTGCTGCCTAATCAAGTGATAAGTTTTTATGATGAAAAAAAATTACGTTACTCAAAGTAGCGCAACTTTTAACCGATTTATTTTCTATATAACTTACAAAGTTGATACACATTTTTTATAAGGCGATGTTGATGCGTTGACGGCAATTCTATGCAATGTTTTAGAATATTATTAAAAAATAAATCTTTTTTAATATTAACAAATGTCGTTCTAATTATTTATACAATTAAAACGAAATTGTTAAACACAATAAATATCAGTATAGTAAGAACTAGCCGTAAATGTCTCAGATTTCCTTAAATTCTTACGCACTACTATACATTACATGACGTTTTGAAAGTAAATTTTAATTCACGATGTCTATAATGTTTTAAACTTTAAATTGAAGTTTTCATATATACAACGTCACTCTAAGTTTATCGGAAAAATAAACTTGTTTCACAAAATTAATAACGATTTATTGGTATGCATATAATTATATATCTTTCTGTAAAATTAGCTACATAAGACTTGTAATTAAATTTTGTATATGAAATAAATAATACAAGTAATGAAACAAAATGATTAGAGATTATTAAAATTTTTTGTGCTTGTTTTTCTTTTGCAAAATCTTCACTTAATTTAATTGTAAAAAAATTACAACTAAAAATATTGAAAAAAATTATTTTAAACTATTTTATTTAAAATTATTATTATAGTCTGAGTTATTATATAAGATAAAAGAAAAACAATTAATTTATTAATACTTTGATGAAATGATTCTACGAAATAAGTGGCTGTTCGTATTAGTACAGTAATTCCCATTTGTTTATGAACAATTTATGATATAGTTTGAGCAAATATTAGGAGTGTTAAATTATTAATATTTAAGAGACTTAAATACCTACTTCACCTGGAATATAAACTGTATTATATAAATTTATTTACTTATTACATTTTTGTAAATATATATAAAAACAATATTAGTTCTTTCATAGAACTGTCACAGTGTTTTTAACGGGATGTCGGACCTAAATTACAGGAATCTGCAACTTTCAACCTAAAAATTATATCTAAAATATTGTATTAAAAAACTGAAAAAATTCATACGGATAGCTGAAAACATAAGGAAGAGCTTGACGTTTTGATTTTTTAATGAAAAAGCATTTATTAAATAATAATTGAATAAACAATGTTTAGTCGGTAATTATTGATCTAAAAAGGCATCATCTTTCAACCCAAATATCGTGATCAAATTATCGATTTAAAAATCTGGAAAAATTTGGGTATATTATTTAAAACATACCTAAGGGCTTGACGTTCGGCGTTTTTTAAAAACTTTATTCATTTGTTTATAAAAAAAAGTACAAAATGACCATTTTCTGGGTCCGACATCCCCTTGATATCTATATAAAAAATACCAACATTTGTTGGATCATTAAAATGTTTTATTTCTATACAAAAATATATAACAATATAGGTATTGGTCTTTTTGTGTATATAAACAATGCAGAGACGCATGGAGGAATATCATTTTGAACAAATATCAACACACATAGACGTCTGTTTTCCTCTTTGTTCCTCTCCTTATTCCTCGATATTCCCTCTATTTCTTCTTACGTACACATACATGAGCACTGAACTTAATACTGCTCCAGTAAAATTAGCTCTGAAATCGACTTGGTCACAGAAATGGCTGCATTTTGATATTTGGTAAATCGAGGTCGCTAAAAACGATTCTGAAATTTGCAGCTTTCTAGGTCCAGGGGTTCTATGAGAAATAAGCGTTTAAAAGTTATTTTAATTTATATCTGAAGAACGGCTATAGCTACGGCAAAATAAGTTACATCAAATGAAAGAACGCAAAATTTTGCTTTAGAAACAATTTTTTACTCGATTTTGATGAGTGTAAAATCGCGAGATAATAACGTAAAACTATATTAATTTAATAGAATTGAGGAGAAGGAGGGGAGCGCACGCGCTACGGACTCCGCTCTCCCCACCCGAGGCTCTACCGCTATGTAGAAGCGAGGGAATTTCGTACTGATATTGTTTTGAAAAGTCTCTGGGACGGCGAGTTTTTTTTCTTTTTAAAGGCCTCGAATGTAAACAAAACTCCTAACATGGGATAAATGAGTATTTTCCCTTTTTCAAAAAAATACCAACATTTGTTGGATCATTAAAATGTTTTATTTCTATACAAAAATATATAACAATATAGGTATTGGTCTTTTTGTGTATATAACAATGCAGAGACGCATGGAGGAATATCATTTTGAACAAATATCAACACACATAGACGTCTGTTTTCCTCTTTGTTCCTCTCCTTATTCCTCGATATTCCCTCTATTTCTTCTTACGTACACATACATGAGCACTGAACTTAATACTGCTTCTCGGCTCTCATGGCTCACAGGCTCCCGCGCACGCCTGGGCTAGCTGGCTGGCTGGCTGGCTGTCTCCTCTCCCTCAATAAGGCAGATTGTATAGTGTAATATAGTTATGTTAAAGTATAGTAAACGAATGTGATGTTTTGTTGAGAAGTGTTGTGAATATATAATTATGATTGATTTCGATACAAAGTTTTGATGAGCCAGTTAATACACAATCATTCAATGACTTTGGAAAAAAGAAAGTAAGTACTTGAACAACAATTGCGAAGTACATGTTCATAACCCATACATTTTCGTATTATGGCCCTTTTTTTAAAGGCAGATGTTGTACGTACGACAGATCTTATAGACGACTGATGTTCATTTACGCTCTTCTAGTTTTAATATTTTTTAATGTTCTATTCCTCAAAATAGATTCAATCGTCATATTATATTTCTTTTACTCCCCCTTGCTTGATTTTGGTTTTAAGATTATATTTTTTCTTCCTCTCTTTTGTTTTATTTTTTTTCTCTATTCTATTTATTATTGTAGGTATTTCTTTCTCTGGTTTCTCATGATTTTAGTATTTTAATGCCTATTCTACTTATTCTCCTCCAAGGTTTTAATTATTTTATTATATTTCTTTCTATTATTTTTGAAAACATCTCTCTGCTGGTTTTATTTTATTTCTATAAAATTATATGGTTTTCCATTTTTACTTCTTGTTTTATTATTTTTTTATATCATATTATAATATGTTAGTTTCCTAATTATTTTTTCTTTATCTCATTTATTCTATTTATTATATATATTTTTAAATATAAGTAATGTTAATGTATATAATATATTTTTGTTCTACCTATTGATCTGACATCATTTATCTAACTAATATTCATTCATGTTCTGTATAAACAAAAAATAATCATATAGTGTATATTATTTACTTCGTTGTCATTTGTCAATGACTACGTAAAATTTTTTTAAAAATTCTTTGACTACTGGTATTTATTATATTTATTATACATCCCTAGTTATATATTATTATTATTTAAAAACGAGTACGAACTGTACCTAGTTTCAAAATCTAGCTTCACGCGGCCACCGTCCAAATTTTAGTATGATAATAATTGAAATAGTAACTATTGTTTATCGACCCCTTCAGGATCTTATAATTAGATTTATTTAATCTAAAATTGGTTAGCATAATTATTTTTATATTTTAAACATTTGTTTCTACAATGGGTACGCGTTAAACATGGTGTTATTTAGAAATCGTGGTGTATAATTATAAATTAAATTAAATTTTGTTAATAAATTAATCATTTGTTTTTATTATAGTTTTTTATTGTAAATTTTAATTATTTGCTGACCAAAAATATGAATTGAAAACCGAAACATAATAAGTTAATTAATAATATAATTTTTAATTATTTTCCATATATATATATATACATATATATCTGCAACAACAACGCCCCCTCTGGTCAGGGTGACTACTAAATTTGTTGGAAAAGGAAGGCAACACATTTTCTTTGGAAATAATAGAGAACCAGCTTTTAACTGGTCTGTCAGAAAATAACCTCAGTTTTGATGACATTTTATTTTTTTCGTGGTTTGTATATTGACAAAGTATTTTTCAATCATTTCAGAGTTTTATAATTACATTTTACGATAATGCATGCATATTTTATTAAAATTTTACTTATTTTCTGACAGACATATCTAGTTTTGCAATCTCAGACATATAACATCGGCCTTTTTTATACTATGTTTAGTGCATAAGTAGGTACTATTAAGAAGTTATACATATTTTCCTTTAGTTTTATTTAGTGTGTTTGATAATTTTGAAGAGTTATTTACATGTCATTTTCTAAGTTATTCATTCGCTCATTTAAAATTATGACATTTTTTTCACAAATAAAAATACAATAAGAAACTTTAGAATTAATTTTCCACCCAGAAAAAATTCTAAATTTTAGTGTAACAACACAATTAATAATAATGTATTAAAATTAGCTCCAAAAATCCAGCAGTTTGAATAGATTAACAATTTATTTTATATAATTTTAGTTGAAGTGGAGCAGGTTTGACTAATTTTATGAATAATTTTTTTAAATTGTAGGATAAACTATGTTTAAAATACAAATAATTAAAAATCTGACCAATATGATATTAGAATAATTTGCAAATGATTATTAGGTATTCATACTTACAATATTTGTAATGTAATTGCATAAAAATGTTAGTTGGAACACATTAGTATAACTTGCATTTTTAATTGATAGAATTTAACAAATGCTGATAGTATTTAAATGTTCTATATTGCAATTTTTATTTCTTTCCAATGTCATAATTTATTACTAATAAAATCAATTATTTATACATACATAAATAACATTTGTGCATCTCACAATTCAATACCATTTTTTGCATTAACTAATTACACCAGATTAATTTAGATCAATACCAATTATGTACAATTCTGTACAGATAGTTACAAATTACTGATTATATTTAATTTTAATTCAGGTAAAAATGGATGCAACAGTGATAAAAGTTCTTGAGAATGCTACTAGCCAAGATCCAAATGTACTCAAAATTGCTGAACAAACTCTGAGGGAATGGGAAACCCAACGTGGTTTTTATACAGCACTATTTGTAAGTTTTTTTATATTATTAATGCTTAATATTGTTAAACATACTTTTAATTTGATTCTAGAATGTCTTTTCAAATCAGTCACTTCCCACTAATATAAGATGTATAGCTATTTTATATTTTAAAAATGGAGTTGATAGGTATTGGAGAAGAAATGCTCCAAAGTAAGGATTTTTAATTATATATTGTTTTTCTGTATCTTAAAAATATATTGTACAATTTTTCGTGTTTAGTGAAATTGCAGCCGATGAAAAAGAATTTCTCCGACAAGGATTGATTGCTAAATTTGATGAGCCAATAAATCAATTGGCTGTTCAACTTGCAGTATTGATATCTAAGATAGCTAGGTAATTTGTTTGATTTATATTCTGATAATATAACTTGCATAACAGTAGTTTTAAATATATATGAATAATTTTTTATTATTAAGGTATGACTGCCCAAATGAATGGATTACTTTATTTCCAAAACTTTTAGATGTTATAAGAAGCAATGATAATCTTGCACAGCATAGAGCTTTATTAACGTTCCATCATGTTGTAAAGACATTAGCTTCCAAAAGGCTAATGTCTGATAGAAAAGTTTTTCAAGAACTAACATCAAATGTATATAATTTTATTTTAAATCTGTGGAACACTTATACAGAATCTTTTATGCTGTTAGTATCAAATGGTGCTAGTATTGATGAATTACAAACATGTATGGAAAAAGCGTTACTATCATTAAGAATTCTTGGAAAGTTAATTATGTTTGGTATTTCTAAACCTTCAGAAGATCAAAATGCCATGCTTTTTTTAAAAGTTATTTTTGAAAGAGCAAAAGCTAGCCTTGATTGTAGTATGTACATTTGGTAAAATTACCTTATAAGAAAGAAATTTATATATTAACAATAATTTATTAATTCTAGGAAAAAATCTTGAATTAAGAGGTATTCATTTGGAAGCATGTGAAAAATTTATTATTCTGTTAATCAAAGTCTTGATTCGAATTTTAGACACACACCCATATTGTTATATGGAATTAATTTCTGTTTCTTTAGAATTTACAACGTTTTATTGCTTTACAGATGAAGGTCAATCTATAGCTTTTGAAAAATTTACTGTTCAATGTTTAATTTTGTTACATGACATTTTACAGTTTACAAGATATAAATCAATTGGAGAACTAAATGAAGGTAAAGTAGATAATTATATTATATTATGCAATATAAATATTATTAGCTACTACAGCAAATCAATTGGAAGAGGAGAAAATGAAATATTTTATTTATTTATTTATTAACCAGAAAGACATTATGTTGCTAAAGTCAAGACACATCTTACATATGAATTTTTTACTCCAGAAATACTAACAGAAATATGCAACAGGCTTGTGTTGTACTATTTCGTTCTAACACAGTCAGATTTAGAAATGTGGGATAGTGATCCAGAAAATGTTGGTTAGTTAACATAAAATTTGATATTCTTTTTACTTTTAATTTTATGCGTATTAAATTGCGGTATATTTTGTAAAGGTGTTGATGAAGTTGGTAAATCGTGGAAATATAATTTAAGGGTAATACATTTATTATACTTATTTTAAATAATGAAATTATATATAGAATAAGTGACTATTAATTTATTTGTTTGTCTAGTCGTGTACAGAATCCATATTTGTTGCATTGGTGCACAAGTATGAGAGCGTCTTTTCAAAACTATTAGTACAACTATTGCAAAAGCATCATCAGCCTGTTGATCCAAATGATTTGCAAAGTATTTTAGAAAAGGATGCTGTTTATAATGCTGTTGCATTAGCTGGAGATCACCTTTACAATGAGGTTGATTTTGACCAATGGTTTTCAACAACGTTAAAAGAAGAATTAAAAGAAAAAAGTAACAATTATAAAATTATTCGACGACGTATTTGTGAGTTAGTAGGAAGCTGGATAGGTACGCTTTTTTTTAGAATCTCAGTACTAGACTAATGTTTTATAACATATTCTTTGTTTCTAAAAATTACATCTTAATATATTTTAGGTGTTAAATTATCTCGTAATCTCCGACCAGAATTGTATAGTGTAATAGTTCAAGTTTTACATCCAACTGAAGATCTTGCAGTTAGATTAGCTGCAAGTAATGCATTAAAACTTGCTATCAACGATTGTGCGTTTAGTATGGATGATTTTGCACCTTTCTTAGAAACAGCTTTTTTCTTATTATTCACTCTTCTTAAAGAAGTCCAATCATGTGACACTAAGGTATATTTGTTGTAATAAACATTTTGTTCTTGCAAGACAAATTTTTTTAAGTTAAACACGTTACTTCCAGATACGAGTTTTATATGTTATCTCATTTTTAATTGGAAGAGTAGATACTGAAATAAAACCACACGTGGGATCGTTTATTTCATATTTATCAGATTTGTGGCATCAATCTGAAAGTTACAACATGTTACGATGTGCCATAGTTTCTACTCTTGCAACTCTAGTAAAAGTTCTGTGTTCAGACTGCATAATTATCCAACCTCTTATCATTAATGTTATAAATTTAAGTTGCGACATGAATCAAGAAGAACATGTATATTTGTTAGAAGACGGTTTAGAATTATGGAATGCACTTTTATGGAACACACCAACCCCCACTGTCGAGATTATGAATCTTTTTAGACATATGCCAATTATATTAGGTAAGTTACATTCACATTTTTTATATTATTTGTACTTTCTTAATTTGTATTAATTGTGTATAATCATGTTTTCTAGAATCATCTTCAGAAAACTTAAAGTTATGCTTAAGTGTAATCAGCGCATACATTTTACTTAGTCCACAAGATTTTATATCTGATTTAGGCCATTCTATTACAGAAGTTTTCAGAAATCTAATAGGAGATATGCGTGCTGAAGGAGTAATTGAGATGATGAAAGTTTTAGAGTTATGTATAAGAGCTGTTCCGCAAGCTGGAACAGAATTTATTCGACCTCTGCTCTTTAAAATTTTTGAGTAAGTAGTTTTATAAAATATTCTACAACTATTAAATATATATATCCTTAAAGTATTGAATAAATATATACTTATTTTAATCAGACAATTGATAATTAATCAAACTAATAATATTAAAAATGTTAATTTCAGCAATGTATATAAAGGAGCAGGGGATCTACAGGAGATGGAACTGACGATGTATTTATCTATAATGGCTCGTGTTCTTTTAAATTCACGAGATATTTTCGCACAGGTATTTACGTTCATTTAACGGTAGAAACTACTTACAATTTAATAGTAAACATTAATTTTTGTATTCGAAATTTAGGTAATTAATGAATTGACGAAATATGTAGGACAAGAAAGTGAACATAAAGTTTTCGCTAAATTAATTCATATTTATGTGAAACATATGCCTATAGTAGCGGAAAACACAAGAAGAAAATTACTAGCACTTGCATTATGTTCCCTTATAAGTGCAAATAGTCCTGATGCAGTTTTGCAATATTTTCCACAAATCATGTTAAATATTGTTGAAACTTTAAATGATATAACCAAGGCTGACGATAACGGTTGCCCAGTGGAGTAAGTAAAAAATTAATTTTCTGGTGTGTCATTAAATTTTATAAAATATAATTTATAAAATATTAAATTATATAAAATATATTTAAAACAGAAGACTTAATTATATTTGAATAAATTTTTGGCACTTTAATGAAAGTAAAAACGTTATTTTGAATATTTATATTTAATTTTTTGTACTGCAGTTCATTTATGATTTACAATATCCATAACGGTTCGGAATCAGAAGCTACGGAAATTTATGAAACGCAGCAAATGCCAAGAAAAATGAAATTAGATTGCAGCGATCCAGTTTACTGCGTTGCTTTGGATGAAGTACTGCAAAATCAGGTAATCCATCAATTTTATAATAAATTATTAACATTAAATTATTCTGTTAATCGATAAATATATTCGTCTAGATCATCACATTGCGGAAAGAAGTGGGAGATAAGCAATATACTGCAATGATGCAAACTTTGGATGCCGAAGTAGATCAACAAATTCGAGAGTATGTTAAAATTTGAACAAGGCGCTACATAAATAAAATGAAAAACATTTAGTTTCAAATACAATATCTCGATAATTTATATAAAAGTCTGTTTAACAAACTTATTGTGAAACGGTACTATTTGGTAAAATATCTAATTGTATACTATTCATAATTAAACTATTTTATTGATGACCATTCAATATATTTTCATTAATACTTTTATTGACAATATAATTTTCATTACGTTAGAAAAAAAAACTGTTACCGATTTATTAGCAATTAGTTGTTTTTTTATTTAAAATATATTTTACATCCTCATGCTTATTATTCACTTTATTGTAACAAACAATTGTTATATGTATTGAAATAAAAATTATTTGTATACATTTGTGTTATTATTGCTTATGGTTTGCATTGATTCTAAAAATGGTGTTATTTAGCTGATCAATTAATTAAAAATCACAGTAATTAAGCATAACAATTGAATGTTATTAAAAATTGTGCTTTCAAAAACGAATTACATTCAATATTTACTTAGTATAATATTACATAGTGTACAAATAAAAACTATATTATAACAATTAACTAATCATTATTAACCAGAAAACAGTACTCATGAATTTCATACACGTCATGTCAATAAAAATATCTATTTATGAATAAATACACAATATAAAATTTATATCATATTAGTTTTACGTACATTATATGTAAATTATTGTTCTTTATTAAAAAAAATATTTATTACATAAAATGTAAATATTTGTAACATGTATGTATGTACTAAGAGATGTAATAAAAATGGACTATTTTTTTGATAATTATTGTAAATATATACTTACGTTGTATCCGGTTAGTAAACTAAAAATATATCTTTCGTGAATACCTAAAACAATTTATATAAAATAAACTATGCTTATTGTTTAGATATTAAATTATAATTTTACAAACGCGAGGTGCAAAACCAGGTTTTAGATATAAAATCATATTAATACTTTAAATTCTATCGTTTATGGATTTTTTTTGCATAGCAATATTTTGGCTGTCATAAATAAGCAAAACACGTCATACATTATTTAAATGTATAAATAATTCATTAATTCAATGCTTCAATTACTTTTTTAAAGATTTTTTAAAATACAATTTTTAATAAAACAATAGATATACTAATTTTTATAAGTATATTATGAAACTGTTATCCCGTATTTCAACTGATCTTTATCATGAACAAAATCGTTTACAAAACATAATTTAACTTTTTTCATATTTTTCATATCTAATTGCACTAGCATTATTTTCAACACTTTTCAATAAATGAATAAATGCCTTAAAAATAAAAAAATTATCTTTTTAAAATCGCTGGTTAGAATAAATAATTATGTAATTAACGTGACTTGAACCTATACGTATCTGCTTTATTGTCGTATTATAGTTTTCCACATTTATATCGTAATAGATACTACAAGTACACTACATATAATTTAAAAACTTTCTTGGCAGATTATTTCTTGATGCAAATTAGCATATATATCACAAACGGCTTATTATTTTTATTTTCTTTTGAAATTGCTTCAATAATTAACAATCTTCGTGATATATTTTTTGCGAGTAAATTATATATTTCCAAAAATATATATATATTTATGTATCGTTATATTCACTTCCCCGTAAATGTCATATATGTATACATATGTGTGTGTGTATATTTTCTCAAAAAGAAAGAAAAAGAATTACGTGATAACATTATTATTGCAAAATTTTATATACGAATGACAACGATCGCAATAGTTTAACGAGCATCAAAATTTTATGTATGTTATTATATACTTTTGTTTATTGACATCATTGTCAGGGCAGTATGCAAGTGTCGAAATGTATGATGACAACGATTATCCCATTATATTATATATAGGTATAAGTGTATGTATGCTGTAGAAATAAGAAAAAAAAAAGTAAGCGAGAGGAGGAAGTAAATTTTGCATTTTATAGTTTTATAGATTTATAATTATTTCGTAATTATTGTTTATTATAATATATACACCTTAAAATGTATCGTTTTTTTTATTATTCTTTTAAATGCGTCCAGCATATATCGTACACAAATTTATGTGTAACATGAATCTTGGGTGTATTTACACACAAAAATTTATTGTGTGATATATATATATATATATATTTATACGCGATATTAAATCATCGAGAGCAGTTTTTTGCGCTATATATAACATAAGTCAATTTGGAACGGGGGAAGATTTCGGTGTGAAAGGAAGAAAAGGAGGGGAGCTGGTAGTGAACAAAAAAATTCAAACCTTTTTTAATGCCTCCGGGAAAACATTTTTTTTTGATAAAAATTTGATTTTTACTTGAAAATGCTGTGATTTAATGAAATAACATTTTTTTTATGATCGACATGAAAATATGTGTATATAATGCGAACGATTAATTTTTGATTATTTCAGATTATTTTTAACATTTTTAATAAACGCAACAAATTATTACAAGTTAATCGTAGTAGTATTGATAATATTTTCATGCGAAAAAGAAACAATTTTATTTTATCTATGCAGAAAATTATATTGATTCAAATATTTAATCGAATATTGCATATCTTTTAATAATTTATTCCGCAATATTTATAAATAATTACTTAATTTTTCTTAAACATTTTTACGAATTCATATTAGACCTGCACATCGAACAATTATTGTACACCAAAAAATCATTAAAAGGGGATGATGATTCATATAAACATTAACCGCGCATTTCGCATACATCGGAACAATGTGGTAATATGCGTTACTGTGCGTAAAAATCAATTTTTCATTAAAAAATTTTATCAGACACTTTCTTAGAGAGAGTGACACGAGTTTTAATAACGAGCATGTAAAAAAGGAATTAATAGACTTTCATTATAATCTTCCCTTCTTTTTTCTTCGCTCTATATAATTGATCCTTTCGTTTCACTTCCCTCTCCCCCCGAAAAAACGTTTATACTTTGCTAAATCGTACAATTTTTAAACGTTTTTTTTTCTTTTTTTTTTAAATAGCGTCAGTGTAAATATGATCGGTTTAGGCTCCTTTGGGTCAAGGCCATTTCGTGTATTGACGCTCAGAAAGTGTATGAAACATTAGAATCTTTGAAATATACTTCAATAGACGTGAAAAAACGATTTGTCATATTTGCACGTAACCCTTTTTTTTATTATTATTATTTTTTGTCATTATAATCTTCATTAAAACGAACAACGTATTTAGAATTCTTTTATTAAACACGAGGCACAACAAGAATATTCATTTAAAAATCTCTTATCGAAAACTAAAAACGTTTCATTTTATTTTACTCTTCGATTATGCGTTTATTGACTCATTTTTTTGTAACACCTCTTTTTTTTCGTTAATATTTTTTATCTTAACTATTTCAAACGAGCGTAAAATTTTTCTTTTTAACCACGACATAATATTGCAGAAATCGAAGATACATTATATTATATTTATATATGTATAAGTTTCTGTATTTTTGCGAACTTCATGTTTACTTTTATATATAGACTTGCTGTTGTTTTTAAGCAAAAATACAGAAGGATATGAATTTACGTTTACAAAACTCCTAGAGTCTGCGGAACATTTTTTTTGACGGATTTATATGTAAATCGATAATCGGTGTTACCCGCAGGGATTATAACAATTCGACGTCGCAATTAAAATTAAAAATCATATTCTACATAATTTCATACAAAAATTCTTTTTCTTGTCTTTTGGTACCTATAATTAAAAAAGTCGGCTACCATAAAACCTACAAAGTAAATGTTAATGAGCATGTATACTAAAAAAATTTAAAAATATAATTCATTAAATATCGCTAAGAAAACGAGGGACGCAGGATTTATATGAGTATCAAGGTATAATCACAATACGGCAGCGAAAAGAAGATGATGAATTTTTTCACTTTGTTTTAAAACACAAAAAGTTTTAAATTATTTTTTTTAGTTTCGTCGGTGTGTTATTTTTTGTTTTAATCGTAATTTATATATACTTTTGTTGGTTGTCAAAAAACTCGAAATTCACATTACGAATTTACATATGTTTTAAAATTTCTTTTCCTTATTGTTTCTGTTTTTTTTTATCTCTTTTTCGATTATAATATTAATATATCTATGTATATGTACATTAACATGTGTATACAGATTAATTATTATCTTTATATTCTTTTTTTTTTTGTTATCTTTAAACACTTGTTTTTTTTTCTCAAACGTGGAACCATAAGAAGGGAAGCTACTAGAGATATAGAAATAACCATAACACAAGAACATTTGAATTTCCAAGGATATAAGGGACAAGGACATGAGGAGTATAATAGGTACGTTTCCTTTTTTTATCCTTAAATTTTTTTTGCTTTTCGGTAATAGACACACTGTCGTGAACGAGTGCACAATCTTATTTTTGGCTTCGACCGTTTGTATCAGCATCGGTTTAGGGCAATGGCACGACTACTTGTACGTAGGATACCGGGAAGTAACCCGTTCGACCATTGATTGTCCCTTCGTACCAATTGTCGTCAATCTTCTGCGTTAGGGTGATCGTATCGTTTTCCTACAATTCAAAATATCTTCAGTCAAGATGGGATTTACCAAGGGGGAAGTGCACAATCGATTTAAAATCTAGTCAAGGGGATTCGTTTAGCAGTGAGATACTTATAGAATGGACCTTTTTTTTGTTATAATTCAATTCTAATCTAAAGGAGATAGATAAATCTTACTTAAGTATGAATAGGGTGACTGTATCGAAATTGTGCACAAAAAAGAAGATTTTTATTATTATATTAAATGGAATATAACTATATGTATTATTTACAGTTGAGTTTAAAAACAAAATTTTTCAAATAAATTTTTAATTAAAAAAAGGTAAAACCATTAATATTTTGCGTTTGATTTTTTTAATTAATTACTTATTTGTTAGCGATGCGATAAGTGGAAAATAAAATAAAATGTATGTACCTTGAATCCAAGTTCTCCTGGATTTTCAGGCTCAAAATCGTATAGTGCCGTACAGCAAGGCTGTTTCTGCGGTTGCATTGGAGTTCTTGCTGGTGATTTACTTGGTGATGGCAAAGGAGAAGCTAAAATATAATGAATATTTAAGTTTTTCCAAATTTTATGTCGAGTAAAATTTAATAGAACATCGTATTCCACAAAATGAAAATACCTAAAGCATGAAATTTTTATCGAAATGTTCATATTTTATAATATTTATAAGCTTACTAGTTTCAAAGTTCTATTAATTGGAAATAAAATATAAATATATAATTTATAATGAACAAACAATAAATTTAACTATTTGTATCACAGTGTACAGTTGAATTACGAATAAAACAAGCGTACATATTTTTTAGTGTGCAATCCAACTTATTGCTAACTGAACTGAAACTAAAATATTTTTCTACTAAGCTTAGGTTACTTAAAATGTTTTGTTCCTACAGCAGTTCTTGTGAAACACTGAATAGCAGAAATAATATAAGCTAATACAGTGAACATTGTCATTCCTGTATATAATTCAGATATTTTAGGCATTTTGTTATATCCATTTTAAAACAAGGGAGAAGCGTTTTACAACTTCGGTAAATTTTGCATATCCTTTTCTAAACAATATGCATTATATTTGTAACATTAAAATGGCGGATTAAATATGACTGATATAAACGAATCACAATACGCACTCAAATAATATATTTATCTATATAAGCCTGTGTTTTGTAAATGGTAGCTTTGAGGATAAATTCAGTTAGTTTTTGCGCTAAATTGATACACTGAATTTTTAAACGAACAAAGACAACATCAATAATCGTTAAATAAATATTGTGTAGCTCTAATAATGAAAAATAATATATTTATGCAATAGCTCTCGAATTGCTGATCAACATTATCTACTCTAGTTTGAAACAACATGAAATTAACGATCTTTCGGCGAAATGAAAAATAAATCGGCAATTTTTGTGCAATGCTTAATTAGTGCATATAATAAATTGTGTTGTTATGTTCTATCTATACATAATGTTCATGCTAAACAAATTTTGCCCTTCATTGTTTTACAACATTCATGATTCCCATGCATTAAATTTACCATTAGCCGATTGCGGTGGATTTCCAGCTGGAAATAGATCCAACTGCGATTTTTGTTTTTGGGCACCCTCGGTAGGGATTGGAGATCCAACTCGACTTGCCCCTATAGATAAAAATGATAAACTGTCAAGATTACCCGAGGTGATAAGAAATTATATTCTGTCTGACAATGAGGTGAAAGTGTTTAGAAATAAGTGTCTTCCAATTGGTCTACTGAATAATTCAGCAATTTAAACTACAAATACTATTTTAATTAATACGTAGTTCAAACTTAATTACGCTGATCGTATTACGGGGTGTACACTGAATAAAATGAAATTTAAAGAATAATGTTGCAATAAATTTTGTACAATTAAATTTTAATGAAATCTTTTATTAATTACTTTTTAATTGACAGTAAGAGAAATTTGAGAATCATATTGCTTAAAATAAATTTGTGGAATGACTTTTTCCTTTAGCAAATTATACATACACGAAACTAGTCACGACAAATAAATATTGTAAATATAATTTATAAAAGATTTCATTTTAACAAAATGTAAAATAAAATTATTTAATTTATTCGTTTCGAGAAAGACCTACATCAAGAGTCTTTATTCAAATTGCTACCTATTGTGTTCATTTAATTTCATAAATTAACAACTATTAAACTCATTTGTATACAAATTGTCTTGAAAATGTATGACTTTTCACCGTATACCGAAATTCTCGTAAAAGTATTATAAACGTTGAAAGTAGCTGAATTGTTAAGAAAATAAATAATCAAGAACAAGGACCATCGTTAAATTATCGATCACGTTATTTAATTATGCAACTCCTTTGTCAAAATTTGCACGATACACGAAACTATAGTTTGCGCGTCGTGTGCCGTTGAATCGTAATTAGATCAAAAGTTACGACTGAATTTGTATGAAGCAATTCATTAAAAACTAATTATAAAACTTTACGTTTTACCAATTCAAATTTATTAGCGATGATATTGTTGACGAATATTGTTTATTCAATGCTACAATTTAAATAAGTGAACACTGATTAAAATCGTCAGTAGATAAAGTTAATTTGTGTATACATACAAATTTTTATTCACACTCGACAAAAGCTACCATTGCATTTCAAAAACGTTATTCTAATTAATTATTATGTAATTATATAACATTTCTTTTATCTAATCGATATTGTATTTGCTATATAAGCTTTGTATAAAACTTAATCGTAATAATGAAAAAAAATATATTGTATTCTATTTTTTATAAACATTTGTGGTGTGTTTCATATATTTAGTAAATATTTATAAGTATTGCTTACGTAAATATCAGTACATATTGTTATTCTAATAATTTGTACACATATACGATACCTCTAAATTTGCATTTTGGGTACTTATATAATTGACGAGATTCATCTGTGAAATATAATTGAATAATATTATCAATATCAAAGCTACAGTAGAGTATTCCTGCATATATGGAACATTAAATCTTATCTTAGTAAGTATTAAATATTTGAATAAATAATTTTTATATTATTGTCATATTGTATCCGCCATTTTTGTAGTACATCCCTTATATATTATTATAAGCAATTGCAAACCGAGCCGCGGGGAGCGCGCTCTATATCATCTGCAGTAAATATCATGAAAGTATTCTTAAACTATATTTGCTGATTTTGAAGTGCATCCTAAATTTATTGTAAAAAGAATTATCTATTGTATAATTTCTTTGAAAAAAAATCTTATGTAACAAATTTAAAAATTCATTAATCACTTTTACAATGACTAAAAAGATTATAATTTAAAGATATCGTTAAAAGCTTCTCATTATTGTTTGGTTACACAAGATTGTTTTATGAAATTGTTAAAAGTATAACTTGTACAGTACTAATTTCTACTGTGTATTGATATATATATTAATATTAAGACTTACATTATATTATGTAATATTATACCTTCACCCTTGTGTACAAGGTGATTTAAAAACAAAATCTTTTCCAGTTAAAATAATATATTACAATAAAAATGTCGTATAAAAATATATAAAATTTCTAATTGTATAATACCTATAAGGCGATATAAGATTATATTAAGTTTAAATGTATGATATGTGAAGTGAGTGTTACCGTGTATAGAGAAGTTCCCACCATTCACTGTATCTGAAGTTGGCAATGTATCCACATGTAAATCAGCTAATGTCTTTGGAACAAATTCTAATTTCGGTCTGCTCGCTGCTTCTTCTTTCCTGAAATAATAAAACATGAAATAAATAATGATTCTCATAGTTATAAGACACCAACAAAAATGAGAAAATCTTGATAGAATATAATCAAAATATTTTTCTAGAAACAATGAAATATATAAAATATAAGTGTTTTCTATTTTCAAAAATCATGTATATTTCATTGCTTTTAAATCAATAGTTTAAAAACAATAATTTGCAAATGAAATTTACAAAATTTATTGTTAAACATCTATCAAGATTTGTAGTAATGTTCAATTAGTGCAGAAGTATCAAAAATATATATAATTTGAATTAATTGAATGAAATTCAAATATATATATATATATAACTTTGACTTGTATTGTGTTTGGATAGTGCTTTCCCATAGCTATCCAAAATTAATATAAAACCAATCATTGGGATGTTGCATGAAAAACTTTCATAAAATCCGTTATAGCCGACAAATAGAATACAAAAATACATATGGATCCGTATTTTTACTTTTCCCAATGAGTTAGAGCGAGTTAACAATTTGTGTGCCGGTCATGTTTATGGACTTCGAGAGAGTCACTAAACGGCATACATGAAATATACTAATTAAGCTTAAACAGGCTATAACTCTGGATAATTATCATCCTTTTTTAGAAAATGAAAAAATACGAATTAATTACTTTATTTTTGTTTTCTATCTACCGAATATAATGGATTTTCTTTTCATGCAAATTAATATATTTGCCAATCTAATGGATCATTAATTGACACATACTTTTCTATTAATTTTTCACACAGCACCCTAAGAATTTCTGTACATTGTTGATGATAATCTAATAGAGCTTCGCTGAATGTCGCCAACTGGGCTACTTGCTCAATCTACAAAGAACAATCAAAGGATACAAATTAGAAAATTGTAATAAAAGTCTAGAAAGTATTATAGGTATAATAGTCATATTATTTTGGCTCTTACGTCATTTTCCAATAAATTGAACATTCCCATTTGCGCCAAATGAAGACTCTCGGCAAATTTCTCCTCAGCTTGGCGTATTTCATCGTCTGAAACGTGAGAACCTGTCGCAATGTTGCGTCATGGAAGTATTAAAACTTGCACTACTTGGATGATGCAGTAAATCTAAAGGTTCGTGTATTGCGTACATACTATATATTTAAATTATACATAAAAAATAACGAATTAAACAAAATAGTAATATTAAGTTTGTAAGTGAATAATCAATTTATTTTGTTCTTGATGGAGTTAGTCCTGTAAGTCAAGTCCTGTAAATCTGCTCAGGTTGCGACCTGTATTGTTTGCAGAGCTTTTTTTCTAGAGGGTTATTGATTAATGTGGTCCATGAGGGTGGTCAATACATCAAATTTTTTTACTATACACGAGGTGATCTATATAGGAATATAATGTATTTTCTACTCTATTTACAAATTTAAGCGTGTCATGCCAATGCGTGGGCTCAAAGTAACAAAAACTTTTCTTAATTTACGAATATATTCTTTAAATCGTAGGTGTATTTAAATGTGACGTGAACTTACGAACAATTAATACACGATTGTCAAACATATATCTGCAGTTCTTTTGCAATAAAATAATACTAAAATTGTAAAATTGGAAAACAATTTCAATCTATACAGAGACATCTATATTTACTATAATTTAAATGTTTCTATATTGATCTAAGCAAGCAAACATAAATATAAAAGAAACGTAATAAAAAATTAATATTATTAAAAATCTGAGGCATAACAAAACTCTTTTATTAACAAATACACTGAAAAAATTGCATGTCTTAATGTGTGTTTAATTGAATACTTCCTAACGTCTATTATAAAAGGTAGATACTAAAATAAAGAAACATTTTTCAAAATTGTAAAATATAATTTAAAACAATCGATAAAATAAATTAAATCTGTAACAGTACAGATATTAAAAATGATTAAAAAAATAATCGTTTTTAAAAAAAAAAAAGTAAATTTAACAGAATGCAATAACTTAGTAATTAACAAAATAATAATCAACGTTCTTAGAAGTATTCAACGTACGTGTTTTGAATCGAATAAACATATATTTTTTCAGTGCCAAATACGTGGTTTAACATATCCACGTACCAGGAGGATAAGTCATTGAGTTTGTCTTTGCTGGACTTCCGAAATGTGGACTGGTTGATCTCCTTACTGCTTTCGTAATTATCGATAATATTTATATGTAACGGATAGAAATTACATGCATTAAAATATAACTTAAGATATAAAAATTAAATTAATAACCAATTATAAACTTAACTGATAATAATAATAATAACAATAATAATAATAATAATAATAATAATAATAAAATTATACGCGTGCGTCAGTTAAAATAACAACCTTGAATCATGCTACTAATTTTTTGTCATCCAAAATTATAAGAACTATAAGAGACATGTTTCAAGCTTCGCAACATATGCGTAATATGCACATAACAAATATATTAAAAATATTTTTACTTACCCTTGGCTTGGCGCCTGCGTTTGCAATCGAAATCAAGTCTTCGTCCTTGCAATTTCTTTCGATGATGCTGAAATAAATTTGATTTAAGTTATGTTCGAGTTAGAAGCAAAAACTTTTTTATCGTATTAAACTTACCATAACTTCTTTGAGATCCTTCGTTTGCAAATGGTGCAATGGTTCCAAAAAGTTTTGTTTAATATTGTCGTCTAAAGAATACTTAACATCAGCCATCTGTTTCATAGCATCGCCCATTTCAATTAAAGCTTGACCTAAAAACATCAAAATATTTTTATTAAAAGATCATGATGGCTGAAAAAAAGAATGTATTATTAAATTATTTGTTTTACCCACTGACATGTAGAAATATCGTTAAAAAAGGTAAAATATTTATTAACTTTATAAGTAAAGCAAAAAACATCTAACTATTACTTGTCGCAATTTTGATATATAAATATAATGGAACATAAATATTACCAAATATACTGTCATCGCCCATTTTCTTGCCGTAAAGTAGCATACAATCCGCTAAGACACCTTCAGGTTGGGGATAAGTTGAGGCTTTGGCCTGACCGCTAAGTTTACTAATGCCTTTGACTGCCGCCATTTTCGCTCTCGCCGTAGGATTAGGTTGCAAAAATTCTTTAGTTTTCATTTGCAATTCTTCTACCAATTCAAATGTCACATCCGTTTTCTTTGAAAAAATGATAAAAATTATACACAGTTGACTGATTAACGTGTACACGTAACAATAGCAATTACATTTATTGTAATACTTAATATTAATGTTTAAGAAATTTCCATTATTATATTTATAGTTAAAAGCTTAATGGTTTTATAATTAAAAAGAACACTAGATGAATTTAATAAAAAATCGAATTATTATATGAAGGACATGGTGACTTACCCTTTCCATGTCAACAAAATCAACATCCAATTTCGTTCCTTCAGCACCCCCCATTTTTTCAGTCATGTACTAAAATAAGAAAATAAAATACTTCAATTTTTATACAACACTATCACGCATAAACTAACAGAAAGTCAGAATGGTTTATCATTCCGTATGTAAAGTTACATTAATTTATTAAATTTAACAACACGAATTAATTTACCTGATTCGCCTTATTTATTTGCTTCTTTAATCCTGCGAAAGCCATTTTGACGTTTGTTTTTTGAACTTTCAATCGACAAAAATTCTAAAAATCAAAAATCTGAAAAAATAAATTTTAAAATAATTAAATATATCACTTAAGAAAATCAGAATTAGTACAAGTACTTTATACTCATAAGTTTCGAAGAACCACTAATTATCTTAATAAACGCATCCTTTCGTAATCTTACGTATATATACAGGCACGTTATTAATTTGATGAATTAATATTAAAATGTTCAATGAAAAGTTTAATGCTTTTACAAAAATACTATTATAAATTCGTATAAAATATGTATAGTTTTCGTGTAAAATAATAATTATTAAATTAATAATACGCCGAGCTTCTATACTGATTGCATCTCACTTTAATCAAATGATTTTAACGTTACGACCTCGTACTTTACAAGAGCAAGTAATAAACCTTCGGAAGTTACTTTAAGCCAAAGATACAATTGATTTTTTTATTAATCAATAAGTTTCTGTGAAATATAATATTATTTATAATTGCCAATAACCAATAAAAATCAAAAATATTAAATAAAAAGTTTATATATTGTATAACTTAATCTATTGATGAAAGAATAAATTTTGGATTTTCTATTTTATACTTATTTTTTCTTAGAAAAGAAATTTAATAATTTTTCTTTTAGCGGACATTATCTGCTTTTTCGGCTAATCTCTACCTAATTTTGACGACGTCCAAATACCATTATACAGACGTTATAAAAGTAGGTGATTCCTACCAGGGGTTGAATAATTACTATACGATTATCACATATTAAAATACATGTAGTAAAACTAGAAATACGTAAAAAAATCAGAAGCTGATAAGTAATTTCTACGAATCATACAGCTACGTATTTATGTACGTTAATTTCGAATACTTTTAGAGATATATTCATTCGACGAATATTTAATATTTATTTAAACGTGCACTATAATGTTATAATCAATTCATTCGCGAATATTTCTAAAATTGAATTGCCAATCCAATGATGTATATAAATAAAGAATAAATTCGACAAAATATTTAGTTGTACGTACGTTACATATATTTATGTAGTACACTGGATTGTGTCCAAATATAATAAATTGGAAACATAATATTATACGTGATTAAATCGAATTATCCTGCTTTACACGCGCATTCGAATAAATGTAATACTAAAAAATTGTTCGCTCCATCAAGTACCGAAAATTATAAAATTATGTTTCATAATGTAAAATATTGAAAGAGAATGGTCGACGCACTATGTATTGTGAAAAAAAGTAAATGGATTTAACGAAATCGCATCAGCAATAACACGAAGAGTTTGGTCCATATATTTATAACAAAATTACTAAACGTGTTCCGTAAAAGAAATTTCCGAACGTAAATCCGAAATAAAAAGTATTTAAAAAATGAGATAAAAAATCCCACTCGAGCGTTTATGACGTAGATTGGTGCAATAGTGCATGTAAAAAATTAAAAAAATCTATCGCATAAAGTGGGTGGTAGAAAATCGTCCTACCATATATACCCTCACATATACACACACGCGCGCGCGCACGCACACATAGATACTTATAAGCTGAAATTGTAAATCTGCAGAGATTGATCTACGAGTGGTTTCAATGCAAGGCTAATATAAATTCCGATAATCATTCTCTCGTACAGTCTACCCGTTAATTTAGCGAACAATAAAAATTCAATATTGCGTTACGTCTGTGGAAGAATGAATCGTGGCATTAAAATACAAGTATGTCTTGGAAAACTAATAAACCACCCCTATTTTCAGGGAAGGCAAAAATATGTCCTTTCCGCTTCCCAATTTAGATATACTTCACACATACGCTCGCACAAAGAGAGACTCGTACACACGTACACACGATGTAGATATATGTATATACATATACACCCACGTATATAGCCGTGTATAAAATATAACACCCTGGTTGCGCAAACCGAAATATAACTATATCTATTCCAACTCCACACACGGACTACCCACTTAAATCATCCCACTCTAAAAGATTGAGAGAGAGAGAGAGAGAGGGGGTGGGAAGGGAGAGAGAGAGAGAGAGAGAGAGAAAGAAAAAATGCAAGATTAAAATCATCTCAAGGTCCGCGTAAAACAAACCTTGAATCGTGTAGATCACCGACGTAACGCAATAAGATTTGTCAACCCCCTTCGGCTGATGTGGGTCAACGAAAGGGTTACACCACCGTATTACAATGAACGAAACAAAGAAAGAAAGACACTGACGCCAAAAATAATCGATCGGAAAACTAGTATAATTGAGAACAAATCGATAATAGATTGATGGTCTTATTCTCACCTATGCGTGCGATGATCAATTATATATAGATGGATGAAGTATCGCGGACTGATTCGGTAAATAAAAATAAGATACCAGTGGACGCACACAGCGAGGTGGAAAGTCTTTCGGGCACTGCGCCTTCGTAGGGGTAGTTTTGCAGCGTATCCGATCGATACACGAGGGCACCTCCGCTCGTGACTCTTTTACGCTTGCTCACCATGCGCACTAACCTTCCTCGGCCGAAAGTCGAAAGTTAATCTATACTTATTTGGCTAAAAATCTAATTTTCCATTTAGGGATAATATCCTAATTTAGGATGTTTTTGTACCATTTTGCAATTATTCGTCTTGCTTTTTATTCGTTCGAATGTTGCCTCGAGATTTTCACGTTTCGATAGTACGTTTACGTTTCTTATTGATTAAATTATATGATCGTGGGAAACGAGTAATAGCACACTCATGAGTTAATCCTTTGGTACTCTTTACTCTTCTCTTTTTTATTATAAAAAGTAGTTGATTTAAGTACATTTATTATTTTTTTTTAAATTATATTTCTAATCATACAGTATAATCTGCCTTTTATTTTTTTTTTATTAAAATATTGTTGCTCTTATTGTTCTTACGGTGTAATTAATTATTTAAATGAAAATAATTATATTTATAAAATAAATTTTTATGGCTATTCCTCTGAAAGTGATTGATGTGTTAAACCATCTGAATTGCTGAGAAATTAATTTTTTCAGCAAATTATTAAATAGACAATTTTCTTATAATTTCTAGTTAACGTGATAATGTTAAAATATACATTGGAACGATGGGCTATTAAGATTTTTTTGAATGAAATTTCTATTATACGGATACTGTATAATAAGCACGTCATAAAAAAATATATTACTAAAGATCTCGTACGGAGATACACGCGTAATATTATTTTACAAGCTTTATCTGATATGTTATATAAATTTAAAAAATTTAAATCATTCGCTAATATATATAGCGATATTTTTGACACCTTTGTATCAATAAATAATCAAAATTATTATTATCTTTACTATATAATATCAAAAGTATATATATATATTATATATATATAAATAAACTTCATTCACGCGAGTTTAAATTTATTGACGTAAATATTTAATATAGAATCTAAGAACAGAAATTCTATTGAAGTAGTAACGTTTTCTTTCTCTAAGATACATATTTAAACTGTTGATGCTCATAAAATCAATATTATTTATTGATAAAATTAATAAAATAATTTTAATTTGTCACACAACCTTTTAATATCGAATAAAAGGAAGATGCAAGTGTTTCATTTTCTAGAGAAATACATGTAAATTAATTATTTTGTCACGATAAATGCGAAGCCGATAAGATTAGACTCGCGTTGATTGTAGGTATCATATCCCTTTTTAAAGATTTAATTTATAGTTGTAATATAAATTGAATATAAAAAACAACAATTATATTATATTTTTATTGAAATTATCTTTTGCAATATTTGACTTTTTTATAATTAACACTTTCTATATAATATACGTAAAATTACTATTTACGCGTATAAATAAGAATAATATAGAACGCACAGATTTGTTTGCAAACGTATTTTATTTATACGATGACAATTATTTAATTATGCAATAAGCGATAATGTGTAATAAAGTATAGTGAAATAGAAACTTGCAATATAGGATTGCATTAAATACAATAAATCTATAACTCGTCGATAGTACCTTGAGAGAAAAATTATCTGAAAAAAAGTCTTTCTCGTTTTAAAAGACAATATGTGCTATTCTCACTTTGTATTAGAGAAAAAAAAGTTTCATAGTGCCTCTTTTAAAACATTTCGTATTTAGTATAACTAATATTCAATTTTAGGAATGTAATAAGTGATACATCCATTAAATAGTCAGACATTCTTTTGTAAAAATAAACTGTTCAATTATACAATTATAAGTATAAATAAAATATTAAAAATGCGTTATAAATTGTTTTATTTTATTTTAATAATTTTATATGATATACAATTATTATAATAAATCAATAAATAATAGTGTAATACTTGTAATTTATATGTTTATTAAATTAATGAAATAATTTAAAATGTATATAATTTGAACTGCATTAAATATATTAAACTCAATAATTATAAATGGTTACAAAATTAAAATAATCCTTCATAAAAAATTACAATAAAGCATATTTTGTATTTAACAATTTTAGAAAAATTTACTTATTATTATGAGGAAACAAAGTTTTTAATAACTACTTCAGCATACTCTAATTACAACAAATAGTTAATTATGTAATATATAGAAATTAGAATCTTTAATAAATATTTAAAAAGAAAAACTATTTTTACCTATTATGAATTGTAATAAATGTTGATTTATGAATATTGGAAATATTATTATAAAAAGGTGATGATAAAATATTTAAAATATGTAACACAAATACATGAAAGAGTTTTAACTACGATACAGATTATTAAATATTATTTTTAAAACCATCGAACATTTGACATATTACAGATATAATATTTTAAATATTACACGATAAGTCTTTTTTTATTATTAATTAATTATCAAATGTAAAAAATTATTAATAATCACATACATACACATCCATGTATATATGTGTATGTGTGTTTAGTTAATATATATACATAATAAAATATATAAACAATTTATTTCAATGTCAAACAATCACAATACTAAATTAAACAAAAATAAAATTCTTAAAGATCTACAATGTCAGAAAAATTTGCAATATAAGAATCATATCACTGCAATGCAGTGATAATTGTTATGAATCATGAGTAATTTTTTAGTGTACAAGTGTACACACATACCTAACCTAATAAACAACGTTCATTTTCTTACGCATCGTGAGAATTAATATAAAAAGTAGATAACAATAATGAAAATAATGATAACTAACAATTTTATTACCTGTTATTATAAATATGTACAATTTGTTTGTGCGTTGTTAAAACAGTCAACCAGCAAGCTAAAATGGAGCAGCTGCAAAATAACAAACCAAAAATCAATTTGCCTTAATAAAAACGACCGAGTGTAAAAAATGTATAAAAATGTTTACCTGGACGTGTCATCGGTTGTATATATTTATTACACTAGTAACATTTGACAACATAATGCGGCTTAGTGTTGCAAACTAAACTCCCACAATATTCAAAATAATGATATACGAAAATCGCACACAGCAACATCGAGACACTTTCCCCGCCCACTTGGACCGAATACAGCGTGAACTATGCAATTAAACAATCGATACAATTTTAATTGATTCATTGTCATATTTATATGTTTCAAAAAATTTTTTATCTACAAAAATTTAATAAACTTTGTTTACGATTTAGTGCTAGGGTATACTCAACATTCATTGTTATTTTTTTTAATAATATATAAATTATATTTGCTAAGTTGTAAGTTTGAATAGCAAAACCTGCCAACTGTTAAAATAGAAAAAAAATTACGATTAAAATATGTGAAAATGAAGTAAATATTATATTAGTTGTGTCAAATTTAATACGAAATAAATTGTTTAATTATTTTATTTCTTTTTTCACTATACGTTCGACTTCTAGAGGAAAAAAAACACTCGTTACTTTTCAAAGCTAAAAAAGAGAGGATGTTTCATCTCTATGTCTTGCATATTTTCAGATTTTCTTTGAAATTCAAATGAGACTATTTTAATTGATATTTTATAAGAGTCAAATGCGATTGAAATATTTTACCAATCTTTAATAATAGTTTGCTTAATAAATTAATACAAAATATTGTGAGTTACATAAATGACATATATCGTAAAAATGCTACGGATGTGTGGAAAAAACATATTTTTCTTTCAGTGCGACATCTAGCGTGTTTCAATATGACCAACTGAAGTTGATTTTTGTAATCTACTTCGCATCTATGTAGGTTATAGCCGTTCCTTTCTCTTGATGTTCGGCTAAGGTGTCGCGTGGAATTTCTCAAAATGAAGGTAGAAATCTCAAATTATCGAAAAAATCCTGAATCAATAACAAATATTTTTATGCACATATTATTTAGTACACTTTTGCGAATAATTCTGTTAGTGTATTGTTTTACATATATTCAAATGTATCCTTAAAAACAGATAATTATGACATCAATATTTTTACTGTTTAAATGTCTAGCTTCGGTCAATTATTATTGTTAACAAAGTATTAGTTTTTTTTTCTTACACATTTATGAAAGATTATTCATTATTTGCATTAGCAGTTGTTAAATGTCGCAATAACAACTTATAAAATAATAACAATATTGCTTTGAATAGAATCTATTTTGGGGTTATACATTGCTTTAATATCTATATATTTACATTAATTATAGTAAACATTAATTCATTATAGCAACATTTCAATAAAAAAAGTTTTCTTTAATCTATTGTTAATAAGTAACTGTTAACAACTGAATTGTTGATGACAAATACTATGGAATAATGTGTTATTTCATTGTAGTTGAACGTCTCCTTTCCGGCAACAGGATGCCAAAAGCTTTTCGAAATAGCAGATGAGCACAAACTCAGAATATTCTATGAAAAGCGGATGGGAGCAGAAGTTTCTGCTGATTCTTTAGGAGATGAATGGAAAGGTTACGTTGTTCGAGTTGCTGGTGGCAATGACAAACAAGGATTCCCAATGAAACAGGGTGTTCTAACTAATGGTATTATTTTATTTTATTTAATATTATATTTTATTATTTTACATTGTAGAGAGTGTTGTATATTTATTCACTTTATTTATTGATTTGAATTAAGTATATACTTTTCATATTATTAGTACAATATTAACAAATTGCAACCTAATTAAAATATAATGTATACAAGTTTATAATTACTTTATGGAGTTTGATGTCTGGGCAAGGATAATTAGATAATAAATATAATTATTAGTAAAATAAACAATTATAAATCGTGATATTGTATGATTCACATACTTTATAAAAATGCAAAAATAAGATGCTAATAAGTTTATCAATATTAATTTTGTTACTAGGCTTGAAAATCAGTCATATTACTTTTATAATAGCATATATTGTTTGTATTATATTATATTGTTATATATTATTATTATTACAGGTCGTGTGCGTCTGCTTCTCTCAAAGGGTCACTCTTGCTACAGACCACGTCGTGATGGTGAAAGAAAACGTAAATCTGTCCGTGGTTGTATTGTAGATGCAAACTTGTCAGTTTTGGCTCTTGTAATTGTTAAGAAAGGTGAACAGGTAAGAAATATTTTTAATTAAATTAAAATAATTATAAAAAATAATAACTTATTTATTATTGATCAAGACACATTATATGCAAAGTAATAAAATGTTCACATGTTTTCAGGACATTCCTGGATTAACTGACACAAACATCCCTCGTCGCTTGGGACCTAAGAGAGCAAGCAAAATTCGAAAGCTCTTTAATTTGACGAAACAAGACGATGTTCGTCGATTCGTAGTTAAACGACCAGTACAGAAAGAAGGCAAGAAGGAACGCTTTAAGGCACCCAAGATTCAGCGACTTATTACTCCTCTCACTCTGCAGGTAATACGTTTTTTCAATTTATTGTTAAAAAATAAAAAATAAATAATGTGTAAAAATATAAAATTTTATATTATTTTACAGAGGAAGAGACATCGTGTAGCTTTGAAGAAGAGGCGTTGTCTGGCGCGCAAGGAACAAGCAGCTGAATACGCCAAGCTTTTGGCTCAAAGACAAAAGGAAGCTAAAGTCAGACGACAGGAAGAATTGAAACGAAGACGTAGTGCTTCGTTGCGTGATTCCAAATCATCAAACCAGCCAGCTCCCGCCGCAGCCAAGTGAACTGGCTTTTTTTTATGTATTATTTACGTAATAAAAGTGGATAAACTTTAAGATATACTTTGTATTTTTATTTTTATTTAGAAAAGTAAAATTCATTTATTTTCAAACATACGTTTTATAGAAATTAGTTATGTTTCAAAATTTCAAATAAATTGAATACTTGCTCAATTACATTTTTTAATTTCAATTAATAGAATTAGTAAATTAAAAAACAAAGTATTTTATGAAATAAAAATTTATTTAATCAAATACAAATTTTATATAACGGCTTATATTAATTGGACGTTATCCATTCAGGCAACATGTGACCAGTCTCACCAAAACATCTTAAAATAACTCTTCCACTTGGTAAAATAGAAATCCATGTAATACTGCCATGATTTAATGACATTCGCAGCCATGCTTCTGGAGGAAACTGTAAAGCTCTAAAATACATATTTTTTTTAAATAAAGGCACAAAAGTAATTAAATTTTAAGATTATTGCATTATAACTATAATTTTTAATAATAAAAAGTAATTTAAACTTCAAAAAACTACAAAATTGACAGTATAATTATTGAAAACTACACATACATGTATTATATATAAATTATAAATATTTTATAAATTTATAAATTTGCTATCTTTGTACATGAGCAGATTGTTTGTTAACTGAATAAATAAATAAGTAAATATTGATTGAAGTAAATACTGCTCATATTTAATAATCTTACCTGCATATAAAATATCTAATAACATTTGCATGGCATACTATCACTGTATATGTATCTTTTGTTTCTGAACTATCAGCGCGATGAACATATTTACGAAAAGCTGCTTCTATTCGTGGTCCATCTTGAAATATCTAGAAACAAAAAGTAATAATTATTAATTTAGTATATGAAAAGTAAGCCTTTTCGTGTAAAGTTGTAACATATACTCACTACTTTTTCAGCTCTTCTGTGACCAGTTGGTGGATCTGGAGGTATTGGATACCCTTCAATTAATAGACTATCATCAACAACTGGTATTGTAGGTAAATATGATTCAATAAGTTTTGATGTTTCTTGTGCTCTGGTAAGAGTTGATCTCACAATTGTTGAATAAGGTAAGGCTAACTCGGCTAAACGCATTCCAGTTGCTTCTGCTTGTAATCTCCCTATAAATAAATATGGATAAATTTGAACTACTTAATCAAATTAAGAAATGTAAGCTTACCTAAAATAGTCAATGTTTTCTCTTGGTCATTCTTTCCATTTAAATTATACTGTCCATGTCTTACAAGCAATATGTGTCGAATTGCTTTACCTTTAGCAGCTTTTTTTAAATCCTCAGAATCTTTTGTTGATTTTATTAAATTAGCATCTCTTCTGGAAATTAAATATTACGCAAAATAAATATTAATAGAATTCTTCAAAATTTTCAAACATATTAAAAGATTTAGTTTATAAGTTCTAATATTGTCAGCTGAAAATTCACATTAAATTTGACATTTACATTTTACAAATATTTATTATGCTTAAATATACTAAAGATTTTGATAGATTATGCAATCTACTGATAATCGATAACTACTAGTGCTTCAAGTTTTAATATCAATTGCAGTTTGATTATTACTTTTTTTAGTCCCGATTGATCAAGAACTCACCATTATATTGTAACATCAGATCCTAATTTTGAAAACAGGTGTTTCTTGACCACAAGAAGAATTAAAGTGCATCGTAGGTGTGACTTAAGCTAAACTCAAGTAATAATGATTCCGACAATATTTTTTTCAATCAAAACTGGATATCAGGTAAACTTTCAGCTATAAAGTCCAGGTATGGGTATGAAATATAATGAAGGTTTATTAATTGTTAATATATGAAGTATGAATTGTTTATATTACACTCAAAGCTTTTCTTTTGCAAATGTAAACAAACAGCAGAATTGCTTTCAAAACAAGTGCATAGGTATGCAAATTCAAAAGAGATAGTGATTGTGGAAAGTTAATCTTATGGAATAATAATAATAATAGTGGAATATATAAAAGTAAACAATATATATAGGTGTATTTTGTTAAGAAAAACAAAAGATAAATCTAACCTATCCCAGTTGTGATCCCAGCTTGACAATGGTACATTATTCTTGTGTCCGAGTTTTCCAAAATAATCATTAGAAAATATGTTATCATAATTGTAATATATTAAGCCACTAACTGCTAAAGATCCAATACCAAAAGCAGATAACATTCGAAATTTTGAAAAAGTAGCCATTTAAATATTATTGTTTATTTACATTTACATGAATATTTGCGAAAATAAACCTTTGATATTCTAAATAAGAAAAAAATTACTTGATCATGTAAGAAAAACAAGTAATTTGTTTTTGATGTTTAAATATCACAGCACAATTGTTCACTATACACCTCTTGATAGGTTCAAGAAAACTTTGTTATACTATAACTTATGTCTTATCATGAATTCTTCCAGTGACATCAAGGTTGTGTCATTATTTTATCCGCGATTAAGTATAAAATTATAAAACCAGTTCATAAACACATTATTATAAGCATAGTAGATAAGTAGTTATAAAAATTTCTAAAATAAAAATGATAGGTAAGCCAATATTTATAAAAAAGATAACAGACTATATATTTAATAGTAAGCGCATACCGTTTGTGACGGAATTGAGAACTGCATAAATGTCAGAATAGAATTGTGACCAATTGAATTTATTTTTAAAAAATATAATCAACATTTTATTATTTAATGTAGTTAAATACAATTTATGTTAATAATTCTACTTTATTTTTTTTAAATTAACATTACTTAAAATTTGTTAGAATAACTGGGCTAAAAATTTTCAATAGACGGCGTACTTTTGTATTCTTTAAAAATGTAGTATTCCCTACTTCAACGTTGACATGCAAAGGATGCGAACTGACCGATGGTAATAAAAAATATAATAATTATTAGGTCAACAATTTTAAAAATGTATTTTTTTAAATATATCTCAATTGTAAAAAAAATTAATTTTATAAAAAAATATATTAATAAAATATCACAATTTGTCATTACAATATTTTAACTGATAACAAAAATCTAATAAATTTATTGTTAAGGAGATGTGATAGTCAAATTACAGGGTTCTATTTTTAAAACCCAAAAATTTTCTGCATTTATCGAACTAACAATTTCGAAAATTCATGCGTGACACTTGACTAATATAGAAGAAGCTGACAGAGATTTTTTTGAAATAAAGAATTTTAAATTATTTAAAAATTAATAACCACTTTTCGCCGGTAATGATTAAGTGAAAAATCGATCCTTGCGGATGTACAAAAATCTCGATCATTTAGTGATAAAAAATTTTGAAAAAACTCGTACGTACTATTCAAAGCAAATAGAAGAATGTTACAGAGATTTTTTTTAGAAAAAGTCAACCTATTGTTAATTAAAAAATAAATAAGGATTCCAATTTTTTTTAGTCTCATATCTCCTTAAAAATAATAAAGAAGAAATCGTTTAAAAATAATAAACTTTATTAATTTGAAGAAAAAGCGTCAAAGAATAAAAAAATGGACGTACATGTAAAAGCAAAAAGACCTCATTAAATTCAAATAGAAGACACTGGCTTTTCCTCTTATTTCTCATTTGCAACTAATCGATGAGTGGGCGGAGCATCAAGATTTACTTGTACTCGGATATATGTACTGGCGAGGATTTCATCCTTTATCAACCCTTTCACCAAATTGCTGCACCAGCAGCCCCATTCCAAGGGATTAAAATGGATTAATTGATCGGCGTATTACAATGCACGGACCAATTAATTCTAATTCTGAATCTCCATTATAAACCCGAAATGTTACGCATTTGATATTGAATTTCAATTCAATTTCCAATCACTGTATTATACTTATGCAATTAATTTTGGCACACTTGTAAACACTCTACTGTTTTGTTCTCTCTTCGTTAAAATTAGATTATACATTGTAAGACAATGTTCATAATTAGCTTAATAGCAATCGGAATCATTTATTGATTTGGTAAATGCACATATTTTCTTATTTTTGATCAATATATTTCTACAATTGTTAAATACATATGTAAAAATATTGATAATTAAAAATATACAGGTTTTTGTATGTATCCCATATTTTTATTGTAAATTTAGGCAATATATCTTTAATTAAATTGTGAGGTTTTTCGTAATTTTTTTTTGTTAACCTAATGTGTCTCACATTTAACATCGAAAATGGTCTATAAAAACAAATGATAAAAAAAGGTTAAACTTGTAAGATCTAACATCGATTTATCCCTATATAAAATACAATTATACGTGACGAATATAAAAAACCCTTACTTTGGCACACAAACTTGATTGGTTTGCATAATTAACGAGGATCACGTTGTAATTGTAATCGTTTTATTATCATCCTTAATATTATTGGGTAATATATTTTATTTATAGAAACATTATCGATATCTATCTTAATAAATCATAATAAATACAAAAGAAATTTGGAAAACTAATCGATGAAAAACAAAACGAATTATATATCCACGAGTTTGTTTTTTTTTTAAACACAGTCATTCTGTACAATAAACAATTCCCGTTGAATTCGAGAACGTTTTCCTGAGTGTTAACGTTATGTGTTTGAGTATGCCGATTTCTGAATATACATTAAAAAAATTACACTGTAAATTGGCAGGTCAGAGCATTCATCGGATCTTGAATAAGCGTTGTGAGATCGAACTGTATAAATAGAACCTGCAAAATTCAGAAACCTTTTAGCCGAAGACGCATTCAACTTTATAATGCTGTATAGATAAGAAAATCTGCTCCACGTTCCAGTTCCATATCCTAGATAAGAAATATGATTCATTAAAAAATGGTGTATTTTGTGTTTCAATTTTATTAATATTTTATACAATTATTTCGCAATTTTTGTATTAAATCTTTACTTCATTATTGATTAAAATGCATTATTTTAATTTAAGGACTAATTTTAGAGCAATTAATAAACACTCGTCTTCGTGCAATAAGAAAACAATTGTTCTCTTTTACATTTTTTCATGTGTTTTTTTGTATTATTTAGTATCTTTTTATTTAATTATATTATTTAAAAATAACATATAAATAAATTACACATATTATTAATATATTATTTTTTTAAACAATAACCAAAAATTTTAATTAAATATATAAATATTAAAATTATATCATTTATCCAACAAAATAGTATTAAAAAAAGATATGAGTGATAGATCATTTTCGTGATTGTGTCAACACTATTATTGTGGGTATATATAAATGAAAAAGAGTTTTCTTGCATTTTTTCGCTGCAGTCAATCTGCTGAAGAGCTTCTTTTCTCATACCTGCTTTTCCGTTTCTTAATAGTAGTAACAACCAGATCATTCCCATTTAATTTTATTTTTCAAATTTGTCATATCACAATTTTGTCGGTACAATACAATACACATTTTGCATCAATAAACATCCTTACGATTTTATATAAAACAACAATTTATATCTTAAATTTCTAACTTATGAGTAACTTAATTTAAAAAATTTGTGTAAAATCTTATTGATGAATTTTTGTTATAATTTGTTATTTTATTAATACTTTCTCTACACAATATTGTAACAAATTATTTACATTTTTTGTGAACCAAATAAAAAATACAAGTAAAGAGAAAATGCATAATAAAGATAATAAACTACTGACAAATACTTCAACTCTTACCAATTACAATAATTTAAAAAATGTTAATTAAATTAATATTTGCTTAATAATAACCACCTATCAAACTGAAAACAAACATCTAATAAGATTTCCATATTAAAGTGACACAATATAGGAGAAAAAAATATGTAATAAAAGTACAAAAAAATATAAAATGAAAAATAAAGATATCGGAAGGAATTATACTGGATAGGTACCAGTTTCTCGCACATCTCCAAGGGTTAATAAACATTCTGCTAGTTAGCTATTTTTCATTATTAAAAACTTTTAATTTTCACACGATATTGTGTATTTACATAATACGTTGTTTACAGATGCAGACTTATAAAATGTCTTTATTCGATCTATATACATACCGCAATTGCGTTGATAATAGAGTTAACCGTGGCAGCAGAGGGAGGCACCGTCAATATTGAATAATGTCATCTACTACTGCAAAACCACAAGCTCCGAGCCCAACACTTGACATAAGACGAACGAGTTCTTTAGCATGGGAAACCGCTACTTCAAGAGGAGGACGGCGTGGTAAATTACTAGATTCTGTAATACAAAATTATCATTATTATTTAAAACTCCAAATTTATGCACATATTTATTTTCCATTCTTTATAATCATTTTAGTTTATATTTATAAAATATATTCGTAACAATAAAAAATTTAATAAGTAAAAATATGAAAAGGAAACGTTTAGTCTAATTTTTATTACTAACTTATAAATATTAATACTAATAATTTACTTGTACACTATTTTATACATATCAAATTTTTCTAAAATAATTATATATCTATTAAAAAGTGATTTTTTATAAGTTTAAAAATAACATTTTAAATTATTAATTTTTTTGAAAGAAAGAAACTATGTAAGTAGTGCTTTATAATTACGATCATCCAATTCTTACAACCACAAAAAGAATTAAAACATTTTTACAGATATTTACCTAGTATAGCAGAATTAAGTCTAGCACAAACGGTTTCTCTCTGTTGCGGATCTAACTGCCACCCTACTGGCGAATTCCATGGATTCGAATAAGCTAATAAACTAAATGCATCTCGTAACATTTTTTTATTATTTTCGTTTTTTCCATTTTGTTGTCGCAATTGCATTGATTGTGTGTATAATTGCCGTCCGAAATCTAACATCTTTTCTATCGCTTGTTTATTACCACCACACAGTTGCTTTTTACTATTTTTATTCACAATGTATTCTGACGAATGAATACGATTATTTTGTTGACTTTGATTAGCAACATCAATTTCTGTAAATAATTAAGTTTATATTAATTTCAATATGCAGAAGTTAATTATTTCTTTCTAATAAATACATATAATAAGTAAAACAAAATATTATAAATTATCTCACTTGAATAAGCCGATTTTTTTTTAATTGCAATCTTGCATGATACTACAAGTTAATTTACAATTATTTATTTTAAATTTAATCTTTAAATATTATTATGATTTTACAATACTTTCTTTACATTATGCAAGATTAGTTCTTCGATTTATTTTGATGATTAACACAATTTTTCAAAATCTATCCGAATAAAACACATTTTATCTGATAGAGCGACATTAACTTTATAAATAGTTCCATACCCATATCGATATCGTCTCCATTTTGACGTTTAAAGCCATTAGAATTTGAAACGTTTTTCTGATGGCTTATAAAGTTTTTCGAATTATTTAAACCACTTATAGTAGTATCTTCCATTTCCACATCATCTTCTATTTGTCCATTTAAGAAATGTTGATCATTAGATCCATTTATGCTATTATTGTGATTCATTTCTTCGAAATTACTGTTTGTAGATGGTTTCCCTAGTAACTTAGTCGACTGTATAACGCTAGTTTGATTTTCTGTATTGCCACGGTAAATTTCTGAATCGGTACCATTAACCATTTCCACAAATTGCCGACATTTCAAAGCAAACATTAAATTGCTATCTCTTTCAAGTAATCCTGGATATAATTTACTTGTTAAGTCAATTGCTTCTCCCATGCGCCCTGCTAAAATTAGCTTAAGTATTTCTAAAAATAATAATACATATAGCGTATTAATTTTAGAATTGATGAAAGACAAGTAAATAGTAAAATCTAAATTTCTTACTTTGTCTACTTTTTATGGAATTCAAATCTTCTTCGAATACCTGACCTGTACTATTAGCAAAAGCTTCGGCAGTTGCACAGTAACCATGATGAACGAGATATGTTGAAATCATTCTAAAAACATTAAACATTATTAATATTATACAACTAAATTAAAATATTTATTTATGGATCTTTTTAAATTTTTGGTATTTATATTTATATTATATTAGATAATGAAAATTATTATTTACTTGTGTAAAATTTCTTGCCATTGACCTTGTCCATGGTCTGGTGTAGGATAGTTTATTATTTGTAATCGTGTTCGAACTCGTAATTCGCTAATCATATCTGCTATATCGAATACAAATGGAGCTTGTCCAAAATTAGCATCAACTACTTCTCCTGGTGTTTGTAAACCAACAGTAGGATATAAATTTGGCTGAAAATATAAACAAACAAACATATTAATGTAAACCATATAAAATCAAATTTAGAAAATATAAAAATTGTTTAATTTTGGCCATTGCTGTTCTTTTAATTATTTCCAATGTATTGTAAGAAAAAATAAATTTAATAAACCTATATATATATTTCATAATTTATACATTCTTAAGTGAAATTAATTGTTAGATATTATACTTACGGGAAGATCCGTGAAGGCGATTCCTAAATGATGGCCATTTTTAGTATAAAATGCTGTGTTATCAACTAAATTTACACCACAACCAATGACATCACCAGTGGTAAAAGTTGGGCCATAAGGCTGACCTGTACCTGACGAACAAAAACTGTGACCATCATCCCCATGATAACCATATGAATTTTTATCCCATCCAGGAAGTCTGTTCACATTTACACCGTGTACTGACAGTCCAATACCCATGTAACCATCGCGGCCTTTGCTAACAATTTTTACTTCAAAATAATACAGTCCACATGCGGCAGGTATGGAATGCGTTGTGCGAACACTAGCAGCATCTTTATGTGTTTTACCAAATCCTGAAATTTTAAATAAAAAATCAAATATAAAATTAATCATAATTTGTCCTGTATAACTCAAAGTCTTAAAAGATAAGTAAATAAAAAACAATAGATTGCAATACTAATATATAAAAAATGTTAATAAGTCATTTACTGTTACATATAACTAATTAAGATATAAAAATATTATATTAATACAAATTATGACTGATAAAAATGCAAAAGAAAATGTTTACTTGTACTACTACGTAAGTGAAAAACTTTATCAAGTTTGATTTCTTTCTTATTCTTGGATTATTAATAAGTATCAGTAAGTATACAAAATGTTACTCAAATCAAATAGAAAATGTGAATCTGAATACTTTAAAAAAACATACATTTATAAATGGTAACTTAATGAGTCACTATAATCATAACTATCGAGTAACTAACAATGAGTTTAAAGTATACAATTATACTCCAACGTTTTAAGAAAATCTTAAGTCTCTATATGACTGAGAGAAATGTTGCCGATTCATTCTAGATCAAAAATAAATATATTTCTTTGTTTTATCAAATAAAACGCAAAATTATAATAATAAATAAATTTATCATTGTTGATCAATTGCTCGAGTCGACCTCGCATTATAAAACCGTTAGTATAAGTGTATCATGAGAAAGAAGGTAAACAAAAGCCAGAAAAATGGTTCTCTGTAATTAGCATTTATCATTTTTTTGTGATCCAAGATTCACACGTTGCCATTAATCCGCGTATATACTAAAATTAAAAACATTGTCCCGAGAGTTAATTTTGTGTGCGTCACATTTGTGTGTGTGAGTGTGTAGGTGAGTCTGCGCGTGTGTGTGTATTAGTGTGTAGTGTGTACCCATATATATCGCGTGTTGTATGCGTGAGCGCGTATGCGCGCAGCACCTACGTGTGTGTCACGATTTTTTAATGAACTTGAAAACAAGCGCAAGGTCCCATATATCGCGCACAAGAAAATAAAACTAATAGTTAAAAAACGAACAAATCGATGAATTCAATGGCAGAAATAAGCAACTCGATCTAAGGATGAACTATGAGTTGATTAGCAGAAGCAGAGGGTAAAATCAGCTGATTCCTTTGTTTAGGTCGATTAACATCCATTTCTCGAATAATTTGTCGAATGCTCGGTAGGATAAAATAAAACTAATGGAAATGTAAAATAATCGTGAAGTATAAACGAATAGTTTGAAGGTAGGAGAGCGAGTATAAGCAAAGACGCACCTTTATAGTGTACGCGAAGATTATTTTGTGAAAGACCTATGTAGTTATATTTGTCCTTTGGGCTCCATGATCTTGGCAGGGGCGTCTCGTCCTCGTTAACCATCGGATAGAGCAATTTCAACCGATCGATCGGCTGTGAATTCGTCTGAGATTGTGAATTTGTAACGGGCGCACGGTCATCGGCGGTGCTCTCCGCCATCATTGTCATATGAACACGGTTTTTCGACACTCCTCAGCGATTGTAACCCCGCACATAAAACAAACTCGTCTATTCCTATAATGCTTCACGCAAAAAATTCACTCTCTGCTCTCCGTTTACGTGTTGCGCCGTCCTGCGCACCTCATCCCCGCGGCCTTTACGTTGACTCGCATCAGACTGATTTTATACCCTTGCCCATTCGGTTCAGCCTCACCACGACTCACTCTCTCTCTCTCTCTCTCTCTCTCTCTCTCTCTCTCTCCTTCTGTCTCCTTCTCTCTCCGTGTTTTTTTCCCCACTCGGGAGTCGTGTGTTGTATAGAGCTCTCAGCTCTCCCTGTCACATCCAACGCGCACTCCAGATAGTAACGGTTTATACGTACAGAAGGTGAAGGGGGCGGGGAGAAGAGACAGCAACTTCACGGTGTGCGCCAGACTGCGTTCCACTTTCCATTATTTTCACTCGCGCGAGCGAGCGAGCGAGCGATAGAGCCAGAGAGAGAGACAGCTATATAAAAGACTCGAAGATACGATACCTACACTCCCCCACCATAACAACCCACCAACCAGATGCATCTCTTGGACAATTGTTTCATGCGATACGGGATATATGCGTGGTGCGATTTTCGCGACCTTCCTCTGTTCTCTTAATTAGGTTCACACACGCGATTTCTTGTACAAATTTAATGATTTTTTTACTTCGACAATTTGTTTAACTCATTATATTTAAATGATTTTTTTACTCAAGATACAATACTTATATAGTATAAATACATTTTAAATAAAGTAACCAATGTTTCGAATATATACGAGATCAGAGTTCGTTTAGGCTTCATCGATCACGATGGGAATTTATTATTTATTATTTATGAATTTTAATTAACTTAAAATTTTCATTATCAAATTATTTAAAAAATATGTAGGTAATTATATTGTTGGATTCGAATTCCACTGGATGAAAATTATTGATTGGTTAGTCATATTATACACGAGCCAATCGAAATTTGGATACACTTGAATGACTATCCGAAAACGATGAACAAGTATTTCATAGAAAATTGTCTTGATAATTTTCTAATTGAAGAAATTATAATTATATCATTAAATACAATAATATTCAATATTTATAAATATTTTCTTAATACAATCTGACGATAGGAAATCTATTCATGGTAATAAATTTATAATTATTTTTTAAAAGCGACTGTTGATAGAAAGTTTGACGATTATTTTTAACTTATAGTTGTTTAATGTTAATCAAATTATAATTTTTGATCTCAATACGTTCAACTATGAAAAAACAAATTCTATAACTTCCACAATCCCGCCATCTTTTTAAATTGGTAAATGGTGAAAGCTTTTCCAAGGCTTCTGTGGCAAGGTGGCAGCACCATTTAATTACGCCATGATTTGCATGCTTCGCCTACAAGCTTTATTTTTATATATTTCGATGTAACATAACCTTAAAAACTGTAGCAGAAGAGCGCACACACACGAGGGGGAAAATTAGTGTCAACACAGCATATATATTTACAAGATTTGAAAATGTCAATTTGTAAATAGCAAAGTAGTCAATTTGCGATTAATTTTTCTATTAAAATTAATAGTAAAATCCTTTTCACAAAAATGTAAGTGTATTAGTACATATTTGTTAATATGTGGTAGGTTATGGCAATATATAATAATAATTTTCCTTGATTTCTTATTATTTATGTAAAAAGTAGTTAAAATAATTAAAATAATAAATATTTTGTCATTATACGTATTTCATTGTGTTATTCATTCTATTCATTTAATTTTTTTTCTCTAGGGATACTGGAATTTGTAAAAAATGTTCTGCAGAAACAATAATTTTATATCCCGAATCTGAACAATTGTGCAAGAATTGCTTTATATATAAAGTTGTACATAAATTTAAGGCTTATTTTAGTAGACAAAAATTATCATTATACAACCATAATATTCTTGTCATACTTAGTGGAAACATAGCTAGTTTTGCTCTTCTTCATTTATTAAAGGAGAGTATGGATGGTGGCGAACAAAATAAGTGTAATGTTAATTGTCTCTATATTGAAGGTAAAGTTGTACTTCGTATAAATTATTAAATTCTTATTTTATAACATTTCAATTTATTTTTACTAATGTTTCAGAAGGCTTAAGTACAGAAAAAACACCTACTGTGCAACAGAAAATTATTGACATCCTGGCAAAAGAATCAGAAGAATTGAGTTTTAAAAGTTACATAGGAGCATTGTCAAAATTCTTTTGTAATAAAGACGACTTCATACAACCATTAGATTCAACTAAATTAAGAGAAAATGTTCATGATTCAAAAGTACTAGAAATATTTCTGAATAATTTAGGAGATAACACATCAAAACAAGATTTATTGTTTAGATTAAGAAATAAATTAATTATTTCTGCAGCTAAACAGTTTAATAGTACGTTAGTACTTCTAGATGATATAGCATCAGATTTGGCTACAGAAATTATTAGTAATATGGTTTTAGGACAAGGTGTAAACAATTTTTTTAAGAATTATGCGACAAATAAAAAACATGTATCAAAATTTTTATATCCGTTACAGAATTTCACACAAAATGAAATTACTACTTATTTAGAAATTAAAAATTGTGCTCATATATTGTTAGAGTTTACAAATTTAAATAAGCTTGAAAAACCATCTATTCAAAATATTACAAAAAAGTTTATTCTTAAACTTGATAATAACAAAGTAGACAATCTTACCACATCAACTATTTGTAAATTAAGTGAAAAAATAAATAACCATGATTTAGACTTATCTTCAAAATATTGTACACTTTGTCATAAACAAATAGTTACAGTTCATGATTCTCAAAAAGTTTCTACAGATTATGCAAAAAATATTTCAGAATATATATCAAAAATTGGAAAAGACTCTGAATACTGCATGTATAATAGACATAGTAATGAAAGTGAAGGTAATTTAGATATTATTGATTACAGACATTTCGAAAGTGAAGCTGAGTCAATTAATATTTGTTATTCCTGTGGAGTACTTCTTCACAAATGTAAAAATCTAGATGTTTGCACTTCTAATTGATAAAAGTCTGAATGTTAAAATATGTATATATTTAGTTTATAAGAATTTAATAAATTTTGCATATTTATTTTTATTTAATAATTTGATAGTGTATGTAAATTATTTTAATTTAAGAAAATTAAATGTTAAATCCTTTTGGAAAACTATAAAAACCAAACTCTATTTGGTAAGTTAAACATTTATTTATGTTAGTAAATGGTTAGTTAAGCTTCATTATCACACAATAATACAATAATAGTAAGTAAAATCATTATAAATTATTTATTACTATTAAAGGAGGAACATAATTGTCAGGGCCCATGTCATAGATAAACAATTAAAGCCATCAATAAATATTAAAATTCTCATATTTGTACACAAATGTATATCCGAAAGGATACAAATTGAAGTATAGAATCTATATTAAATAATATCTTATTACATTTTCTATCTTATTAACTATTGTTAATCTCAAGAAATTTCAATTTGTTTTTTCCTTTTAAAGAGTATATCTCCCTTTTATCTGAAATCAGGAATAATTAAAAAAACATTTTTTTATTATGTAACAAATTTAATTATTCAAAAAATGTTAACTATAATAATAGATTAATTCAATAAATAAGTGTCTTTAATTAGTTTGTATATTCTTGCTTAAACTAAATCAATGAGGTTTACTTCTTTTGCAACACTGCCTACTGTAGATGTTGTAGCTGTCAATGCAAAAGATTTAATGTGAGATTTAAAAGTCTGTTTATTTTCCCAAGCTTCATCTCTCACAACACCTTGATTTCTCGGGTACATCAATAAAGGATCTTTTCCAGTCTTTTGGAATATAACTTGCTGTAACATTATAAGCTGAGATCTCCAGTAACCATAACTTGCTTGTTTAATTGCTTTAATCCATTGATCTATTTGAGCCTCGGATCGTCCACTAAAAATGTGACATTTGTGCGGTTCATTTTTAAAGGCAATACTGAAAGCGAAACAACTTTCTTTCACTGAATCTACATTTACATTATAATTTTCTAAAATGATAACACCAACAGGATGAACACCATCTATTTGACCTAATTCGTTGATATTGTGGTAAAAAAGAAAATTATATCTAAGTTTGAACCATCTTTCTTTGAAACCTATAAATAAAATTGTACGTTATTTTCTCACCTTCGTAAATACAAAGAATAAAATTAAATTATGGAACCAAACTTTTACATAAAAGATACTTAATTTACAAAAGTCAAATATTAGCCCTTAATAAACTACTTGATATTAAGTAGTAAGAATGTAAGTTTATAAATAAATTACAAGTTAAATTTAAAAAATATATAAATTAATTTACTATAATGCATTTAATATCAATTAAGAAATTTTCGGATATATAAAAACCTACTAAACTAACCTGATTTATGAGCTCGTTTGTGATTCAATCGACCTTCTAAATCAGCAGGACCAAAATATATCTCTATCAGTTCTTTGTTGTTAAATTTCATAATTGAAAAAAGTTGATAATTTAATAAATAGATGTTTAAAATTAATATAATACTGCATCAAAAAAGATTTAATAACAATTGATAGTTTAGATATAACGAACACTCAACAAAATAAAGCATTATCGAACGAAAAACTTAATAAACATAAAGCAAAAGTAAAGGTCGAATTAAACTTTTTTATACTACTGTCAACTGTCAGTGCTACTAGCTGATATTACGTTAGGGTAATTGCACATCAGACTCATCTCCTCGACCCTCGTTTCGAAACTTTTTTATTTTATTTATAGGCTTTCTTCTTATTTTTCGAAGATATTTTTAAAACTTTTGCGTGATTGGACACTTCCGTTAGAATAGAGTGAAATCAAGTTCGTCACCTAAACGTCAAATAATAAGAAAGAGGGAAATGGAATCGAACTGCAAGCGAATGAGAGAAAAGCAAATTGCTATAAATATTTAATCAATTTTATCGCTTACATACTCAGATGTTGATATTAATTTTTTGTTTATTATTGATAAATTAGTAAGTGTTATTGACAAATACTCTATTGTGCATGTGAATGCATTTTTAACCATTTATGACATACGTTATAATATTAAAAAAAAAAATTTTTAATTAAAAAACATATTAACAATATATATCATATATACATATATATTGTATATACATTCACATTTCTTTGATAAAGAAAATATATCTATTATATTACTATAGTAAAACAAAAGAGCATAGCTATGTCCAATTTACAAAAATAATAAATTAGAATACGATATAAAACAAAATAAATTTTGTTTATATGTTGTTGAATGAACGTTCATGAATTTGTTAATGTCATTTTTTCATGATTTAATAATAAAACGTATTATCACATAAAATAAGTAATTTATTAATAGTCTACACGTTTTACATATGAAATTACTATTTGCTTAAAAATAAATATAACTTTTTTCAATAAAATATCGTCTATTTAATCAATATAAAATAATAGGCATTAATACAAATATGTAAGTATAATTTAAACAAACAATTTTTATCCGAACTTACGCAATAGGATTATGTAAGATGGTCATAGAGACGAGACGATATATATCTATGGTGTTACAGTACGATCTAATTAGAAAATTTGGTTATGGAGTTTTCATATTTTTCTAAATCGGTGAATATGTATAATAAGTTGAATAATACAACTTTTTTACTAAATGAAAAAGTAGAAAATTAAAAGTAGAGTTGATATTTGTAAATGAAATATCTAAGCCTAATATAAATTCTTATAAACTATCAATTAAGATGCATTCACCCAAAATCAGAAAATTAATATTTTAAAATCGCGATTTAGACGCATTTTAATTGAATTAATTGATCTACGTTATAAATATGCATGTCCAATGTGCCATACATCTGTGTATATATATTTATACCTATGCAAGCTAGCTCACAATATAATTCTTCGGCGTTCTTCCGTATTTTTGATTACGAATAGACTATATTTTTTAAATAAAATTTTGAGTTAGCTACGTATATTTTATTTTATATTTTATGTATATTTTGTTTATTTTATACTTTATTCAAATATAATAAATGCACGCGACAATAATCCCATAATATTCTATAGATTGAAAAATACAAACAAAATAGAAAAGATGTTGGAAAGAATCTTGTATGTTGGGTTTGTAAAAAAACAATGTCAAAAAAGTTCCGGCGGGAAATGAGTATAAGTATTGTTTAAAAAAAAAAGATAAAGATACGCAATGCGTGCGAGCATGAGGCATAAGCATAAGAGATATGTACTATATATACGTGTGTTCCCTTCAGTTTTTTTTCCCGCGCGAGTGAGACTATCTGAGAGAGAAGCACGAAAAGGGCAAGAAAGATAAACGAAGACGGAATAGGCGATAGAGGAGAAAGAGGGGGTTAGCCGCGCGCCGCCGAATGCCGACATGTTAAAGGAGGGGATATTATAGGTATACCGGGTCTGTCAAGCCGGCATTGTTGACTCGGCATGGCCGGCCAGACAAAGTCATCTTACGGCTTCAGTCGCCTCGTGGTGGCCCTACGTTAACAAGAAATTCGCGCCTCTTTGACATGTGAGATAAAGACTTGAATACCGCGTGTGTGTCGTTGATGCGCTACCTATACGCATATATGTATATACATACTTAATACGTACTGTGAAAGAGAGAGAGTCTTGATTAATAACCATGCATTTAGACAAGAAGCTTGAACAAGACCGATCTGGTCTTCAATTACGTTTGTGTCACATTAACCAAAACACGTTGTCCCGAGTACACCGACAACACCATTACAACAATAACCAGTGCGTTGTTAACCCGGAAAACAAAACGGCCGATTACGCTTACAAACATCCGACAGGTGAGAATACTAATTATACATTTTAACTTGTTATCTACATTTTTTTAATAGGGAACGCAGCGTGCCCGAGAGTCGCATACCTCCCTAAAATTAGTATCCTACCTAAAATTGCGGGTTACCATTAGACACCTATCACATTTTTTCGAAACGAATAATTTGAGCTCGTACGAGATCAGATTTGTAATATCGACATCTTTCTCCTTATCTTGTTTTACATCGGCCACCTGGTTTTCTGGTTATCGGGGTTCATTGCAACGTTCAAACATTTAACCAACGTAAAGTGTATAAGAGAGAAAAAAAAATTGCGTTACACAAGCGTCTAAAACCGGCCTCGAAGAGTCGAGACGCTGTAAATTTTCACGAGACACGCGGTCGTTTCGTACTTGGAATACATTTTGTTTATTAAGATCGTTGTTTAACAGTTACGTTAATGGTTAATGTTATTAAGTTTCACCGGGGAATTTGTGTCACTATCTAACAATAACGTCGAGACGTATATACGTAACGTACACGAGGGTGAGCCGTGATGTCAGTTTTGAGAACCCCGTTTTTAACCAACTGCGTGTGCACCTTTCGCCACGTGGTGATAGCAATTTACTTGAATTTTCGTTTCTTCTCAATGACACTCTTATTCATTTGTTCACTATGTCATTCTCTCTAAATTGTTATTAAATATTTTTATCGTTCGATGGAATGGATCATTTTTGCCCGTATGAAACGTACTCGGAATAATTGAATGAAAATTTAACGACAGGCTTTTATTTCGCGCGTCGAAGATGCAACGAGATACAAGATCATTTCTCGCGCGTTACCGGAGTTATTTATTGCTATTTTATATGTTAGCTTATAGCCAGGCTAAATAAAGTGTTCAAACATTGTATTCGACCTGTTGGTTCGTCAATTATGTAATATATTTATAATGGGATATAACCTGACATTTATATATAGACACTTAAAGGGACTTGAGAATGTTTAATTGACATTTCGAAATGTCATTCCTAAGATTTTTGTTTTCCCAAGTCGAACATTTCTTACCATTAGATTACCGATCAACCAAATTTAATCATTACACGCATACTTACATCTCAACCAACTTGTTAATGTAATAATTTTTGACAGTGACAGGACGAGAGTACATTCGCGTTATGTAATCAAGAAAATATATTTTAAACTGTCATTACCATACACCACGCCGTGCCTTATGTGTAATACATTTTAGCGTAAACTAATTTTTTAGGCATTAAATTTATGATAATTTATTAAATTACTGATTTTCACATTCTTTTTTTTTTTAACGATGCGCTTCTTAATTGTTATTTTAAATAATGTCTATGTTGTAAAATAAGAATGTTTCCTGACAACGTTTATTTTAAATGTATATTAAAAAACTGTTTTTAATAAAATTAGTATTTTCATTTTTGTACTTTAATTAACAATTTACCGCGATTCCTAGTTTACATTTACCGATCCATTTATTATTGTTTATGTTCGAAAAATATCAATAATCTATAATAAATTTTTATACATTCTTGTTATTCTGTTTGTCTTCTGCAAGATGCAAAATTGATGGTATTTCTTTACAGTATTTTTGAATAATAGTAAAGACATTCACTGCGGTCAAATAGTATAACACGATAGATTTAGGTAAATTTGACACAATTTTTAACTAAGATAGACGATATGTCATAAATATTCCAAGAAATTTTTACGCGGGAATTGGTGCTATATAACCTCTCATTTTTTACACGATATTTTACGAAATTTACTTCGAATACTTTAAATCTATAATTAACGACTATATATAATATAAATAATTATCTATAAATATGATTTTTACAATTAATTTAAGTACTATAAGAAACATTTGTAGTATTTGCAAATAATAAATAAATATTTGTTTATTTTAAAAAAGTCAGTATTTTCTATTTTATTATCGAAAAATGTTGTTAAGTTCGATTGTTTAAAAAAAAATTATCAAAAATGTTTTTTAAAATGTACAACAGTTGAAAGTATTATAAGTTTAGCACGTGTTTGACTTAATTCTTAAAGATGATTTTCTCTAATATTTTCCTGGGCTTATCATTTGTTATTTAAATAATGATAAATCAATTTTGTATAAATTTAGTCATTTAACAATATTGATTTTATTTTATGGGATATTTAAGATGTTTAAACTATTACGTAATAATATCTTATGTACGCGATACTGCGAGAGAGAAGCCATCGCCAGCTGATATTAAAATCACATGTCGGAAATGATCGGTCGGTAATGTAGATATTTTCTTCAACGCGTATAATAGTCAAATGATAGTTACACAACAGGTACTTTTAAATTTTTTGTATTCGATCTTTTTTTTTACAAACTGATGTTTAATTCTCTTTTTTAATAAGTAGCTAATATTGATAAATTATTTTTTTAACATACAATTGTAAACTAGTTTCTCTTTTTTCTAATTATAGTTTTTTCTTTTATTGCAGCCAGGGAAAGGTTTCCATCATCCAGTAGCACAGATGACGATCAGAGTGGCTCAGATGCAGATCATAACTGCTCCTTTTTAAGAAACAAAGTTTCTTCCACTGGTTTAAGCCATGCAAATTCAAATAGTGTTAGGAAACGTAGAGGAAACTTACCGAAGCATTCAGTCAAAATTCTTAAAAAATGGCTTTATGAGCATCGATATAATGCTTACCCAAGTGATACAGAAAAAATTACTCTAAGTCAAGAGGCTAATCTTACAGTACTTCAGGTAATTATCTTAAATGGTAACACTCATTTTAATATAGAATTGTAATTTTTATATTTCATATTAATTTTATACAAAAAATCATTTTTTTAATATAAATTTAATGTTTTAGGTTTGTAATTGGTTTATAAATGCAAGAAGACGAATTTTACCTGAAATAATTAGGAAGGAAGGAAATGATCCACATAAATACACATTATCTAGACGTAATAAAAAAATTTCTAGTGGAGGTCAACAATTACCTGAAATGTGTTCAAAATCTGATGAAACTTTAAAGTCTTTGAACAATATAATTACTTCTAAGCACAGAAAAGATTCTGATGAAAGTCACAATAATTTAGAATATAGGTCAGTATAATGAAATTTAAAAATGAAAATTGAATATTTTGAAAAATTTTTCTTATTTTGAATTTTTAGTAATTGTAATAATAGTCATATTTGTGTTTTTTTTTGTAATTAGTAAAATATTTAAATACATTTTTTATTTACAGAAGTGAAGAAGATATCCCAAATGACTACCCAAATGATTATGAAAGTAGTTCTCACAGTGAAGAAGATCAACGTCCACCTAACCAATGGCCAAACTTAATAATATATCCATATGATAAAACTGAAATTCAATGCAACGAAAGATTTAGTCATGTAGAGGCATTGTCACATCCAGCATTACGAGGGTATGTAATACTTTTACCTGAAATGTATATAAAATAATGATAATGATAATTATGTTAATAATAATAATAATAATAATAATACTAATATTCATTGTTTTTGTAGAAATGGATGCATACAAGAAGTAGAAACCTCTGGCCAATGGGCATCATCAGATGAAATAAAAACGGATACCGAAAACATGCAGGTTAATACAAATGATTATTTAGTTCATAATGTAAAGCACATTAGCGATGAAACACCACCTCCAACATCACCTGAAGAGGAAGATAAAGACAAGTTCAAATGCCTATACATTTTAGTAGAGGCAGCGATAGCAGTTCAAAAACAGGAAAAAGAACAAAAACAAATCCTTGTATAGTATAATGATACTAATTTAAATTTTTTAAAACTTGCTATATGAAGCATTCATGATAAGCAAATCAAAATAGCTTCCAGTTGTTGATACTAATAAACAAATATAAAAAAAATTATCTGTGATTCGTACATTTTTTGTGAATCCGAATTTCAAAAGTGTTACGTTATCGATGTTTTCTATTCTCTTATACACAAAAATTAAATATACAAAAGTTATGCTTTTTTCATTGAGACAAGGAAACTTATCTTTTTATTTTATATATTTATGTAAAAAAGACGAAAATTTAGATGTCAAAAAAAGCGAAAAATAAAGGAATACAATTTTTAAATTGAATTACGTACAGTTAGTACTCTGGACGTACTGCGTTATCTTTTGTTAAAGTTTTACCTCTCACTTTATTGGGCTAAATAATTTGTAATGAAATTATTTAAAAAGGAAATTATTAAACCTTTCTAGATACGTTATTATATTCTTAATAGTTTCTTTACATTGGATAAACATTTTAATACAATATACTGAACTAAAAAAAGATTTTAATTATTACGGGATAAACTATCGACCCTTTGGACATTGAATTTGCCCAAAGAATTTTAAATGATGCAATCTTATTGGATACTTCTCATCCTAGTTACAGCCATTTTATTAAAACATTTCAAAACCTTTTGGACACAATCAACATTCACGGTGTATAACATATTAATAATTATTAATGTATTAAAATTAATTTTATATACTTCTAAAACTACATTCTATAAATACAAAGTAAGCAAAATTATAATTCACATTATTGATTGGAATTTGTATACATAAATATAAAAAATGTGCAAAAGAGATGATTAATGAAGCAATTAAGTATTTATGTAAAAATGCGCGCCGTTTAAGTCGTTTACGTTTTCTAACATAGTAACATCACTGTCATAAAGTGTTACTAAGCAACCAAATCATATACATTGAGCGTCTCATTGAATAGAGTATCAAATTACCTTATTTGAAACGAAAATAAATATTATAAGTAAATAATAACAATGTCTGATGAAGTAAGTGCTGACGTAATTAAAAGAACTCAAAAACTACTAGGATCGTACTTTACAAAACCACCATTAACTGACAAATTATTGCGGAAACCTCCGTTTCGTTTTCTTCATGATATCATTTCATCTGTAAGTGGCCAGCATTACATTTTACAAAAAATATATATGCTTATTTAAAAATTACGTTTTTTTAAACATTATTTGTAGTTGATAAAAGAAACTGGATTTCTGAAAGGTTTATTTTCAGAAGACGAATTGAACTCGAATAACATAAAAGACAAAACAGCGAAAATCAATTTTTTAACTAAATTAATTGCTGTTGTAGGTAAGTTCCGTAATGTTGTAAAAGATTGATACCAATTATTTTAAGTGTTAAATTTTCGACGAGTTAATATTTTGTATATATTATAGAATTGGCGACCGGAACTCGTCTCTCCGTAAAACCAAATAAAATAGTAGCTGGTCTTGAGCCAACGAAAACCAATGAACTTTTACATACTATCGGTAAAGCTGTACGTCAAAAAGTATGTGATTTATTAATTGATAGTGTTTTTTTTTAATTCAGGATAATTTTCAGCATAATTTAATTATGAATATTTATAATAAATATAGGTAGATTGTACCGAAGCGATTAAAAAGTACAATGCAGGTACAACTGGTGCGAAAACTAAACCATCAACTACAACCCAAAAACCAAAAGTTACAAAAAAACCATCGCCTCATGGATCGACTGAAAATATTCAAAAAAGTACAGAACATGGAACAAGTAAAACGAAAAGTACCAAACCAAAATCGCGTCAAACGGAAAATCACACAAAAGTTAAGAAAAGCTGTCAAAGAATCACGCGAACCATCTGAAAATGTAGATCAAACAAATATTGAAGCCGATATACCAACTGAAGTATGAAAATGATATTTTCAGTATCAAATATAAATTATACATAATTTTCTATAATTGCTTATTGCAGATTCAAGATGATAAAATAACAAACGTCAAGAGGACTCCAACAATTGAATCACAAGATGAAACAGTAACGAACGATAATAAGGAATTGGAAGCAATGAAAAATGGTCGTCTTGATAATAATGTCAAGACTAATAATTCAACTGATACTGTGAAAAATAGTAATAAAGAAAATGAAATTAAAATGACAGAGGTTAAAGAGAAAAAAGAATCTGAGAATAAAATCATTACAAAAGCGGGAAGTGCGCGCGAGGATTTTGCGAAACTAAATGAAGCAGATTTGAAGTGAGTAAAGTGTAAATTAAAAAATGTATATTTCATATTAAAATTTTTATTTTTAATCGGTCTGTGCCTATTTCATCTGTATCTAAGATGTCGAATCAACATGTGCTAGATAAATACGTGCTCTCTGAATAGACCGACTAAAATTAAATTTTTGTTAAAAAATTCTAATATTTACTTATATACAACATGAATAGCAGTAGATATTTTTATAAACGTAAATGTTTAAAACCTAGTTTATAATTTATTATCTATATAATCTGTATAATTCAATTAAATATTTAATTTTAGAAACCCTAGTAGAATTGCTTTTTCCCCAGTAAAATCTGCAGCACCAATTCGACCAAGTAGCGCCAGACCAGCTGCACCAAGATTACAACCTAAACCAAACATCACTTTTCAAGAGAACAAAACGTAAGATTATTAATTAAATTACCTATGGAAAAGTTTACAAAATATTATGTGGAATAATACTTACGTATTATTTACACATATTTAATTTTTTATAAATATTTATTCCACAAATTTTTTCAAAATGTTAAAACATGTAAATGCTATGAAAAATAAAAAGTAAAAATTACTGATTTTTGCAGTTTATTGGAAAAAAATTTTACAATATTCAATGAGAAAAACAATGCTAAGTTCGATGACGACGATATCAATGATGTTATAATTGTAAATGAACCAAATCATATAAAAACCGTACACGGTAAGTCCTACACAAATATAAATTAAAAAGTTACAAATTCTATTTATATTAAGTTTACATTAAAATTTTAGCACCCGAATTACAGCAAGAACATGGACATTTGGTAGCGCAAATTTTGGAAACCCAAAAAGACTTAGTCGACTCGGCAGAATTTAATCCAATGACATCAACATTTAAAACGGTACGTAAATACAATTTTTAACAAAATGCATTACATCTATCAAATTATCATATTAAATTATTTAAGCATATTTGTCTTACTTAAAAACATGCAATATCTCTATCTTGTTATAGAAAACTGAAATTATTAAGTCAGATAACGATGCTACAGGCAAGGAAATTGAAAAACTTCGGATATCTATACAACAATTAACACGGGCATCCAACCCTTTAGGAAAATTAACAGATTTCATACAAGTATGTATATATAGTAATTCAAATTTTAAATATTATAGAACAGTAAATATATACTATTAATAATTTTAGGAAAATATTGAAATAATGCAAAAAGAGTACTTATTGTGGACATCACAAAATAAAAATTTGAAGAAATATTTAGATACCAGAAAAATGTAAGTATACTCTTAATTAATACAAATAAAATTTTTACTGTAACTAATTTTCATTCTTACTACATACCTTTTAAAACCTTCGTTGACAAGCATGAAATTCACTGATAAGCTTTTTAAAATATGTATTGGATGAAGCCATATTTTTATACTACATAAACTAGCGTACAATATTTAAAATAAAGATAATATTTTTTAGGGTAGCGGAAAAGTCTGTGGAACACATAAAACAAACGTTAAATGATAATGATACTCAAATAAAAGAAGAAACTTTCAGGATTCAACAGCTAAAAATAGATATAGCTAAGAACAATGAAAAAATAAGTAAATTAATAAATAAATGTATATAATTAATTTTTTATTGTAAATATTGTGTATATAAGAATAATTAAATACAAAATTAAAACCAATGCTTTCAATTCACCAGAATCTTTAAAAGACATGTCATAAAATCTTCATATTTTGATTAACCAGTACAATATAATGCTACCAAAGTGATGCTTTAGTAGTTCTCAGTCATGGCACAAACGAAAAAATCGGGTAATCCGTTTTGTATACCTTTGTACAATGAAACAAATGCAAATATAGACTGATGGTTTAATGTCTAGCTTTCTTAAGTTATCGTCTTCACGGTTTATCATTCTATGTTGTAAAAAATGTGCAAAAGTTATAAAAAATACAATAATTTAAGTATTGATTGCACTGTGCAACAAATCATGTTTCTTGTGAGTCTTAAAATTAAATATATAAATTTTCTTACACTAAAATAAAAGGATAGAATACTACTATATCAAAGAATTTTACAAATTCATGTTAATCTTTTATAGTATTTGCAGTAAGACAATTATTATGAACAATAATTTAAGTAAAAATGAATTTAACGTTCGATAATATGTATATATGTATGTAATATATATTTATCGGTGTTTCCGAACTAAAAGCTTTACTTTTGAAATAAAACTTAATAACCTTTTTACTTTTTTTCCACTATGGTTGGTAGAATTTCCCAGAGTATGGCCTTTTCAAAAACGCCAAAAATTTTGTTGAAAAGGCCGTACTTCGGGAAAGTCGACCAACCACAGTGGACAAAGAGTAAAAAGTTCCTGCTTTATTTTAAAAATAAAGCTTTTAGTACGAAAAGACCGATAGATATATATTACATAAATATAAGCAATAATTCTCCATAAATTGAAACTTTAAATTTTTGAAAAAAATAACGTTTAAAAAGGTAAGCAATTTTTTAATTTTAAGACATAGAAAAAACAATGCAAACTTTTATGAATAGTTATAATAAACTACACCGAAGACTAAAATTTAAAAAATTTCAATAATCTGAACGGGATTATTAATGGACAGGAATATTTTGTTAACATTGCATATAAAAGTATTTTATATATAATATATTTCTTTTTATTATTGTTCATTATGAATCAGTGTGATTTTTAATACTGATTCATGAAGTCAACTCTTATACTTAGATAAGGTAACTGTAACAAATTAGAAGTTAACAGTAAAATTGCGATAGCACATCGTAAAAGTTACAATTGTGATTACAAACACGAATTGATTCAATTGTATGTATATATATGTATATATATGTAATGATTTATAAAATAAATGAAATTAAAGTAACTTCAAATTATGAGAAATAACACATCTAACTAGTGTTGAACAACACGTGCAATATTCTTTTATAAAAAAAAATAGAATCTAACATTGACAGTAAAAAAGACTGCAAATTTATAATAAGTAATCAAGAGATAATAAACCAATAACAAAACAAATATTAGTGCCGCATGACTAGTTCATAATTAATCTCTTGTTAATGCTAAATCATAAAGAACAAAATATGTAACCACCATTATTACAAATACGATTATCACATATGAAAATCGAGATGAAATTGTAAATGACATATCCTAATTCAAGCATAGCAAAATTTAATCTTTTCTGTATATATCAGAATATATATATATGTATATCGTTGTGAGATCACACTTATGCCAAAAATATTATTATTAAAATATTATTCATCATAAATAAAATCTTTTAATTTCTTATATTTTAAAAATTCTTTACTTTTTTTCTTCATATCGTACGTATATTGACGATAATTTATTCAAAGCAACAGGATTTTAAATTGTTTTAAGACTGTTGAGCGAGAAAAAATGCACTTTCTTTGTCAAAGTCCTTTCTGGCCTTTCGTCTTGTATATATATTTCCAAAAATATTCCAATGATCTCGTAATTAGAATCTACAGTTTTCGATGATTTCGTCGTCATGCAGCATCTAAAAAATATTCACAATCGTTAGATTAGCACTGTAATAAAATATGTGTATTAAAATATTTAATAATGATGAATGTTTGTTTTAAAAGAACAGATAAAATGATGAGAAGCATGCAATCGCAACATCTAGACATTCAAAAAAAAAATAATGACGAAAACACACCAAACAACCAAATAAATATATAAAGCAAACAGAGGCAGATAGGTACATATTAATGAGCATACAATTTTAAAATTAAACATAATTCATTAGTGCAATGTTATAATGTAAGGCAGATTCTTAGACGTTTTTGTCTTAAAAATTTAAATTATTATTATTTGATCAAAGTTATTATTCGAGAGTAACAGTGGAGAAAATTAAAAGAAACTTATTATTACAAATATGTCATCAGTTAGAATTTCCTCCTAATCGATTTGTTTTAATACTCCTAATTTTTGTTACACCATTGTATCCAACACCATAAGATATCATTATTATTGTGAAAGTATAAATTATCCTACAAGTGACCAGAAAAATGTTAGATTGTTGTATATGTTTATGTACATATTGAAAGTATAGTAGAATATTATTGTTTATTAAGAATATTAACAACAATAGCGTTTCTTTCAATATTATTTTTATCGCAAGAAATTATTAATTTGTGGGAGATGGTATTATATATGTGTAATTATAGAAGACTTTCAAAAATAAACCTAAAACTCCCCTTTTTTCACGTGATGTAATCCAACTATATAATATGATGATGAATTTTCTCTTCATTTTAGATGTATGTCCTGCTCCATTTTTGTCCTCTTTATACCATATTTTCAATTTGACGATATCGTAGCTATATATATATATATAAATATATATACATACATATCCACAAACAATGTGAACTTCGATGAATCACGGATATATATACATATAATTATTTACTAAAAAATTTGTCTATTGGAACCTACGAATTTGTTTTGTGTGTACACCTAGTACGTAATAAAAATTACCACGAATTCTCCTTGACTTTTCTTATTAGGTTCAATTACTGCAATATTACACCTAACAGCATTGTTTGAAACCTAAATTGTCAGATTTTCAGATTATATGTCTTTAAAATTTTGTACCTAAATATCGGTGGAAAAACAGTCAACGAATGATAAATTCGAATAATGCTGCACACAAATGACATGACAACAAACCATATAAAAGCGCAAATACAAAAACATGTAGGATAAGAAGGTGATGATAATAATAATGTAAATGAAAAGGAATCGTTTTCAATAAGACTAAAAAAAATAATGAAACGAAATAAGCTGTAAGTATATAAATTTTTTGTCGTGCATTTTATTGAAATGTGAAAATTCGTGAGTCGTTGTTTGTTTTTTTATTGCCTCGATAAGCTTTGCAATTTATTATTGTATAATAATAATAATAATAATAATATTAATAATAATAATAATAATAATAACACAGTGAATAATATTTGTTCGAGTACCGTTGGTACAATGCGAATGAATTAATTAAACTACAGTAATAAAAGTTTCGTCATTCTTATACATTAGAAACCTGGTCACTTGCAGGTATATCGTGCACTTACTTAATGCTCCGGTACGCGGCAAAATCAAGACCTACAAATGGTCACAATGATCAGCTGCTGTATCGTTGGCCATTGCACGTTGACGTCACAGTATTCTCTTATTAATAAACCTATAAACATTATACCTAACGTACTTAAACGCATTCCCGTCAAGTGAAATTGCACCATTAATTATTTTTGTTCGTTCCTTGTATTTCAACATGCTTCTTATTTTTTTTTCTTTCGTTTAATCCGTGTTTACAACTCGTAAATATATAATAATATAAATATAATTAAATTTCTTTGTTTCTCATTTTTAACAATTAGTTTGACTAATAACGTTTAAAATCACATTTAAACAAATTTTCTTATAACCGCAGACGATGATGTCTACGTGCGTCGTATATAGAATTTAAAGAAGAAAAAAAAGAAAACTAAATTTTACATCGTTCACAGTTCTCGATATACAAAACAATGTTAGTATAATTTAAACAACTACGTGTAGGCGTATCGGCTTAGCCTAATTCTAACATTATTGTATAAATTAAACGTTTTGGGAGTTCCTTAAGCATTTATTAATGTATTTATCAAGTTTCGAAAAACTAGATACATAACAATTTTTTTGTTGTTGTTTAAACGGCAATTTTTTTGTTTATTTGCTTGTTTGTTCATTCGACAAGTCTAAATAATATATTTTACATCTCGATCATTCCCTTATCAAAATACTATTGTATATTTTAATATACAAAATACGACTACGTGCCTACGAATATTACGATTTTTTTTTTTGTTTAAACTTGTTTATAACGCAATATTATAAATATACAGTTTCTTTGAAACATTTTGTCGAGATTCCATCGATATTATATGTGAGTGAAAGAAAAACAATATGGATCTTCGTAAACTAAAAAAAATTAAATGCTCATGCATTATAGTATAATGATTAGATATACACATATAATTTAACAAGATAAAAAAATTAGGCCTTAATTTTTATTTTAATCAAGAAACTGTCTAACGATTATATTTTTTTGGCCTTAATAGGAATTAAGGTATTGCACATTAGTTTTTTCTTTCTAATTAAAATAAAAAAAGATTCATTATCATCCTTAAATACTATAAGGTTTTCTAAAAAAAAAAAAATAAATTTTTACGAATGACACGTTTACAAAAAAAAAAAGAAAAAAAAGGAAACAAAAATAAGAAAACACACACGCAGACGCACAGACAGGCAGTCAAACAGGCAGGGAGACGTAATCGTCACTACCGTGGATTATGAGAATGAGTCATATGAGGATGATAAGATGCATGTGGAGGAGGCAGCGGTGACGGACAGGATTGTACATAAGGGCTGCCAGCAAGCATTGGACTCGGACTCGAGCAGGGTACTAAATGCGAGCTTGGTGGTGCCGCATGCGCATGCGCTATAAGATGCGTATGTTGAGGTGGTGCGTGCTGAGCATTTGGCGGACCACCGGTACTTGTATAGCCAACGTGTAAACTACCCCCGTGGGGTGAGCCGTACACTAGTTGCCTTACTTTCTGCTCGTCGTCCGCAATGTTGTACGTCAACTCGGTCTCTTCGAAACCCGTAGCCGACATTCGCTGGTCACCCGATGAGCCTGACGACGGTGGATCTGGACTATTCAAACACGTTTGTATCAGTGCTTTCCCTGCTTCGCTCGTTATCATTGGCTGGAGCTTACGCGTTGCAAACGTGTACACGTGACCTGTTTCGCTAGCCACCAACAACATTACTTGGGTACCTGTCAATGTTGACAGTTCGTACGCCTGCAAAATCATATACCTTTAGTTAACTATTTTTCTCTTTTTTTCGTCACCTTCTTCTTTTTCTTTCTTTTTTTTTAGTTGGTTTGCGGTGAATCAGTATATATATACATAGTAAAGATCTGAGAGCAGAAGAGAATATTAAAGTGTGCTTTGCGGTTACCGAGATTATGGTTTGTCAGATAAATTTACATTTCGGAGCAAATCGACCACGTTGTCTATTCAGTTACATTTTTTTTATTTTATACCTACAATCTTTAAGTACACTGTTACATTTAATCAAATTTTACACATTTTTAAAATAAAAATCGATTTTTTCATTACACGTCTTATTTATTATACCACATAATTTTAATAAAGTATTACCCAAAAACTTGGATTTATGTTGATAATTTTTAATACAAAAAGTAACGAGATCTTATTTAACTCATATACCTAATCATTGTCAAATTTACCGATGATAGAATATTAAAACTCTTGACATAATTGCGTAAAAATAGTAATTTTTTGTTACTATAAACTACATCCTTCTTCTAGTATTTAACTTGATTAAATTCAAATTCACGAAAATTAATAATATACGATAATACATAATTAATGTCAATTTTAATAAGATGCGATTGTTACATTAATTAGTTTCTTAGAAAAAAGCCATTCTTTCCTATTTGAGATATGCCTATCACGAGTGTTTTATTAATTTGATGGTCGCGTAGAAAGACTTATTTAACATATTTCTGCACAGTTAAACTGACATTTGGAATTTCTAATCATTCTTTCCCGACATTCCTCAAGTTATTAGAAATATCGGGAAAGCGGGGAACTCAAAGGATGTGACATACCGACGCGTATCTTACTTTATCGAATTATTTACTAAAAAACTTTAAATAAAACAATTAAAAGAAATGAATGAATGTCCTTTCTGTGTGAGTGATATATTCTTACGCAAAATCGTTTAATTAATTTTTATCAAAATAAAATGTCCATAATTTCTAATACATTTTTTATAAAAATAGTCTAATTTTTATTGACATACACTTGATGTATTAATTTCAACAAGTAGATTTTTTTTATAAAAAAATTGCAAAAACTATGCTAAATTTTAAATTTTGAATGATTTACATTTTATTATCTTGATGTTATTTCTGAGAAATCTAATTTACAAATCAAGTTAAAAAAAATGTAGTATTCATTGTGTATATTGAAAATCCAAGAGACTTGTGTATTATGACAATGAACCTGCTAGAAAATTTTTTAAATCGATAGATCTATTGTTTCTGAAAAAGGGATGAACAAGGTAATCAAGTCAAACATAATAAACAGCGACAAATGAGCAATAAATTATACACATGATTAAGCATCGAAGACATGTCAATGTTCTTATAGTTAATATTTATAATGAAGACAATTTTTTAGTAAAAAAGATTTATTAAAATAAATATAAATATTGAATTTTCTTGTTTTTTTTTTAAACAAAATTATGATACAATGATTATAAGTGGTTCTTGTAATTTTTTTTCTTATAAAAGGATAATTTTAGATTTTGCAATTAATCTTTTCATACTATAACATAAAATTAGGTTAAACAATATTTATTGTAACAAATGTAAAAAGTATTTATTAATATTAAAAGTTTGGTTGTAATACAACATGACCAAATTTGAAAATAAATAATTTAGTATAGATGTATTATAGTATTAAAACTATTATCAACTATATAATTATAATTATGGGTTGTTTATTGAATACATTTAATATAGAAGTAACTTATGAAATATTTTAATACTTCATATATCGGAAGAATGATCAATAATTTTGTTATAATGTCAGATCATAAAAATAAAGAAAATATTGAAAATACATCATGCTCGATTTGCTGAATTATAAATAATATATGTGATAAATAATACACTTAAATCAATATATATGTATATAAAGTAAATATGTTTTAAAAAGTATCATGCATTAGTATTAAATAATAAAAAAATTAATAGTCGTATATTTTTCCTTTGCCGCAAATAAAACATTGTTAGAATAAATCTAACCTATAAATATATTAAAAAAGTATATAAATAATACTGTAGTTAAATTTTTTCTTACTATTATTTACTATTGTATAATAATTTTGACAAATTAAATTACTTTAACATAAATTTGTTTATAACCCATAAAATTTTTTATTGATGTACTAAATTGATACTCAAGTGTAAATAATTTGGACTGCATGAATTATAAATGTTTTTATGTTTAGTTGTTTAATCATTAATTAAAAATTTTATTAATTAAGTCATAGTAACTATTTACAAATTTTTTTATTTATGTTTATGATGAATTTTCATTATCAATGATGTATGTTTCGTATTATTTAAGATTGTCTTTTGTTTTGCTAGTAGATACGAAGACAGTTTTATATAATTAATAACAATTCAAAGTGTTCACAAAATCAAAACATAAAAATTTACTTAATAACTCAGTTATTCATTGTTGTAATAATTTTAATTTTTGTATTCTTCTAATGCGATAAGCTTAATTGCATCTTGTAATGTGAATTAAAATTTAAAGAAAGGTAAATGTACAAATGATTGCATATCAAAAACAAATTACAGTATATCAGGTTGAATAGATTTGTATAAAAGAAAAATAATAAGTATAAGACGACAGAAGAGAGTAGCAGAAAGAATAGAAGTATGTAAATGATAGTGTAGCGGTAAAATTGTAGAAACTAGAAATTTAAGATAAGGATAGAAGAAGTAAAAGAAGTAAATAAATAATGGAAAAAAGTATAGTAGGTATATTTATGATAATTAAAAGTGTTAATTGGTGCACCTTCTTCATGATGCCAGTCTTCCTTTTTGAAAAAGTAGTGTATCTCCTCAGTTTATTATCAATATATTCCATTTTAATCTTGACTCTGCCTTTGGTTTTCTTACCATTGGATGGTGGCGATTTTTTTGGCGGTCCGAGATTCGCATAGGATTCATCGGTATTATCAGGTACGCAATCCCCAGTCATAGAGATCGACTGGGATTGAGGCATGACTTGCCTCGATTCGTTCCCCGAGTCATCGTAACACATGTCTTGGGAACCGCGTTTCAAACCACGTTGCTGTTGCTGCTGTTGCATACCAACCCCGGTATTGGTCGGGATACCGACGGGCATAGCGTCGCGCAACTGGGAAGTCGAGGGTCGCCCGTAGATCTCGGCGTCGCTCCCCATCATGCCCATCCCGTATCCAAGGTTCGCGTAACGAGCGTCTCTCGCGCCGCCCGATTGGTCCATCACGCACGCCGGCACATTTATTATCGTCACCCCCCGCGCGCACACCGTTTAAACACACTCATCGAGGGTGTTTCACCTCCTGGTGGACCCAGCCCACGTGCGCTCGGGCTTGGTTTACCGCGGTATCACAGCTCGACTCGACCGGGCGCAACGTTTACCGTGGACTGAGCGCGCCGCACGTTTACGCGCGTGCACCTGCGCGCGCGGCCGATCAACCAACTCGCGTCCCCCCACTCCGGCGAGCTACGCCTCTGAAATCTAGAACGATATTGTCCATTAGCCTAATAAACGTTTAGATTTTAACGGGATATTCCGTGTAGATCTCGCTCGATGATCCACCGATCGATAATCGTCCCAAAAATTTCAATAACTTAACGTTTAAATACAATACCTAAAATGTACTTAAAGCGTAGTCACATGAGCCGACGTGCGGAAGCTTTGCGTGGTTGCCATATTTAGAAGTAGGCCCTGCCTTATTAGGCAAGCTTTACCATATAAGGCAATCAGAGGTGGTCCAGACGACCTTTTCAAAATCATCATATTGCGCGCCATAGGACATAGGGAAGGGGCTACTAGCGCGCCTTCTTTTCTATATTATACGCTGTACGAGATGAGTACTCGCGTTTTCCCCATTAGCGCTTATAGCCTATAATGCTATCCGGGCTGTTGCATTTCCAACAACGCGCGAAAACCCCCGAAGGCTCGACGCCCTCATATTTTTCCCCCCAAGTGCGTTTGCTCGCTTGCTTGCTTGCTCGCCAACAGAAAGAGACGGAAAGGGACAGACCGAGAGACAGAAAGAGAGAAAGAGAGAGAGAGAGAGACAGCTCAAGCGCGCGCGCTGCTTTTTCGCGTTTTTTGCCAGTTGGCGCAACGATACTCGATACCGTGCGAAACGTTCTATACGGACTTATATAGAATGCTTTTTAATTGTTTTGCGATTAATTTTTTTTATCCTATTTTTTCTTATCCACACTTACGTTGCCATTATTTTGTTCAACGTTGAAATTGTTAAATACACATTTTCTTTTGTTAATTAGTGTAATTTGTTTTCATAATTATTACCTTTTTGTAATCTGCTCGACGCCTAACGCAAAACAGTATATTTTTGTACTTTATCGTTTCGTAAACTATTATAATTAAACAATGTTTATTAGCTTGCTTTAAATTTATGTAGCACATAGTTAAACTAGACTAATCTGCTTCGTATTACCACTTAATTAAATCCTTCGTACTTTACTTTTCGTTCATATGCATAATACATACACAACCAATATCTTAAGTTAATTAATATAAAATTATTATTAATAGAGTAATTTTAGATTTTATATATAATTCATGTAGATTTTTTACTCGTTAAAAAAATTTAGGCAATTATTAAAAAAAATTGAAAAATATTTACAAAGTAAAATTAATGATAAAGTGGTAACGAATAGATATATATGTAATACGGTTAACGAACGATTAATAATTGAGATAAAACTGTTGCGGGTCATATTTCATAGAATAAGAAGAATAAGAATCACGAAGCGCTTGGTTGTATATATACAGTTTTGAAATAAATTCTACATAGGTACCTCTATCCTATTAGTACATAGTATAATAATACCAACACCTGATATCTTTTACTCTAATTGTTGTATTAATATATACTTTATTTTTTTGTCTTAAACGATCGATGTATAAATAACGTGCGCGTTAAAAATATTTCCAAAAATGTAACATTATACTTTTTCCCCAATACAAACTTAAAACAAGCGCGTTTTCTAAAAATAAGTAATGAATAAAGAACCGTGTACACGTTAAAATAGAACAATATTTAGGTGAATATGTAATCTTAACGATAAATAATCTAAATTTACAATAATCTATTATGGATTTTTGGTAAAGTTACTTAAATAAGCATTTTCGCTAAAAATAAAATGTGCCTAAGAACTCTGTTTACATTAAGAATGCCGCATCGCTTGTGACTACATAATTTTAATACATCGGTATATATATATATATATATGTATAAGTACATTACAAAATTTTCGTTACGATTGAGAGAAATTTGAGAATGTATATAATTTTCACAGTAGTTTTATATATTTTCATCAAGTTTTAAAATAGTAACGAACAACATATTCGCTTAAAAACGTTGTAAGCGAATATTCAGAGAATCTCAGAATCGACGATCTAAATATAATACAGTTGGTTAATCGTTATAATACAATATTTATCAAAGCAATATACAGATACACTTATAGCGCTATTCCTTTTATAATTGATATTTAAATATATTTATCACAATTTTTACTGATGTGATTCGGAGCTGCATTTTTTTTAACGCATCAAGGTATGTTATCGCAATAAGGATGCAAAAATTGTAGAGGTTTAGCTACGTATAAGGGTTTGAATGTACCGTTTAAAAAATCGTATCGAGATATCTTCCGAACGCGAAAATACCGAGGCACTAGCTGTACCATACATGACCTATTACGTGTGTCGTATTCGCCGCTGAGTAGAAATTGAACAAGACGAGCTCCGATGTATGTCGCAAATATTAGCGAAAACGAATTTTATTGCATTTCATTTATTATTTTCTTTTATCCAGATTTGATTTATCTTCGATGCACCTTAAGTTAAACACACGTTTTTTCTAATATGCCGTATTATTTGTCAGAAAAAATACATGTGTCATGCTCAATAATAATAAATATTTAATATATAATATTTTGAATTTATAATTGAGCTTCTTTGTTATAATTTATAATTAAGTCTTTGCTTGACTGTTTTTTCTACGCAAATAAATACATAGATAATTATAAAAAAGTGATTATAGAATAGATATATTGATTACAATATTAAATCCTATTTTATATTTGTTGAAAAAGTATAATTCGTGCGAAAATTTCATAAGAAATCAATCTGCAAGATTTACTTATAAGGGTAAAAGTCATGATCATTGTTATATTTCTCTTTCAAGGAATACTTTTTTGCGCAGAAATTAAAATAGCAGGGAAAGGCTAAATTGCGTGTTAATTGTATTCTATTTTACAACACTTACACATATATATATGCAGTATATCACGTATACAATAATAATAAATAAAAAAAGTTGTATTTGATATATTTATATCGTTTTATAAAACGTTAATTATTTATTTCGTTAATGCAAGAAAAAATAATAAATTATTCATTTCAACAATAATGTACGTTTAAACCGATTTAAAAATTTAGTAGCTATGATCTGAAAGCTCCTTAAAAGGTAATGCTTTAGGATTCGCTACACCAGACCATTTCCTCGAGGATTGCTGCAAATATTTTCTGTCATTTAAGAACGTACAAATGAAGTTCACGAATCAATATTAATCTATTTTTTAAAAATAATACAAATAATTTTAAAATGGTTACGTAAAGAATTATTTTAATTAAAAAAAAATTTTAATTTTAACAAATAGTTTTTTTTGTTATAATTAACGTCCAGTTACATTGTTATTCATTACAAAGATTTCGCTAATCTTTATATATTAAATAATATTTTAATTTACAATATATACTCCCTAGTAGAAATTTTATTAATTGAAACTAGAAACTAGCTAGTAACTAGCGATTTATGGCCATAAATGGCTAGTTACTGGCTAGTTTCTAGTTTCACCTAGTCAAATTTCTACTAGGGCTTTGTTTGAATCGAAAAATGAAAAATGTATACTCGATAAAACAAAGTTAAGTATAATTAAAAAAAAAATTATTTATTCATTATTTCCTCTAAACATTATTATTAATTATCGTTAAACATCATCAAGTAATCCACTATATATAATTGTAGAAATCGGAGAATTTTCATAAAGTATATTACTCTCGCGAACTGCTTAAAAATAAAACAAAGTATATTAAGCATTAAATCGTGATCTGCATGAAATAAATACTATACGAATAAATTTGTATATCGTTTCTATATTAAATGAACTGTATATAAAAACATAGTATTTCTTAAATATAATCCATCACGTAAATGTATGTTATAATGTTACTATATTTAGGTATCCTTAAACGTAATACATGTAAATACACATAAGAATTTCATTAGAAATAAATAAATATTTCTTTACGTTGAAAAAAAACTGTTTTATGTAAACTTCAAATTATACTTATAGCAGGAAATGATCGATAACGGAACACTATAGAACGAAACAACTTTGAATGCTAATTCCCAGTTCGACTGAAGTACGTGACATTGTAGTCTAACCTTACAGCAGATAGTGTGAAAAATTCGAAAAAATTTGTATGCAACAAATAAATAATAGTTGTTAAAATATATACCTAATGATTATACATAGTTAAAAAAATATTGAATGTAATTAATTAATAGAAATTCAAAATAATGCGCAGCTGCATTTAGTTGTGGAACCAAGCCTCAAAATATCAATTCCTTTATCTTGTGCAAACTATATATATATATATATATACACTTGTTTGGTGTGTCATTTTATTTAGGGTTATGCAACTATTATAACTTGGTGTTATAACTTCTTTTACATACAGATTAATATATTTTCAGAAAAAAATTCAATATTGAAATTGTCATTTATTAATTAAAACAACATCCAAAATGTAAGTATACTTCATTACATACAAATACTTGAATTATTTTGCGGTCTCTATCTATCTATTGTTTAACACAATTAATGTGCCATAAAAAGTAACAATATATTTTAGAAATATTATTTCTCATTGATGTTAATTAATTTATTTCATATGTACTCAATGACACGTGTTAAGATTTATATAATAAAATGTATTTCGAACAAACAAACTAATGTACTATAATCAAAAGTATAATATTTTAACATAAATAATAAATATATCATAATTTTTTAGCCCAATGGAAAATCAATATATAAGTCCAGTGTTGAGAATTCTCTCAAACTCAATTGTGCCTTCTGTGGATGCTCAACTGTCCAGATGTGCAAATTTTGAAATGCTTATGGCAGATTGCTTGGATGCTTATGGTATACATGTTGGAAGAGAAAAATGCCAAGACTATATTGCTGATTTCAAAGAATGCCTAGACTGTGCTAAACAAGCACAACGTGTTAAATTGATTAGGCAGGAGCGCATGGCCCAATATAAAAGAGGAGAAAGAAAAGAACCATGGTCAAAAACTCCGGATTATGATGCTTATTAATTATTATTAATTGTTAAATGGATTAAGATTTAAATAAATTTCAAGTAGTTAATATAATCAAAAAATGTTTATATATTACTCATATAATGTATAATACATGATCTATGAATGAATGTTGGAAATAAAATAATGCTAACCATAAAATTATAAGAGACATTCATTTCTTATATTAAATATCATTTATTTCTATTATACAAATTAAAAAAATATTTAATATTGACTATTAGTTAACATTTTTTTAATATTCATGATACAGTAAGGTTTATTGTTTATTGTAAATATTAAAACTTTATTATATAAATAAGTAAATTATTTAAAAAAAGTAACAAGATTAAATTTTAAGTGTAATTCACAAAAAAACGAAACGTAAAATAATGTTAACTATAGAATTGTAAATCTCATTCACTTGGCATATTATATATAATTTTTTATTTGTTCTACAAATTAAAAAATAATTAATATTGACAAAAGTAACGACATTTTTTTATTATTCGTGATACAGTAAGATTTATTATTTATTGTAATTATTAAAAATTTATTATAATTAACTAAATTATTTAATGTAATAAACTAAATAAAGATGTTTCAAATAAAAATTAAAATGTTTTTAGTACAAATGTTATCTGAAATCATAAATCTATCTATAAAATACATATGATATAGTTTTATAAATAATTAAATTTTATTACAAAACAATTTATTTACTTATACAAATTTCATAATTTAACTTATAATCTTGTAAATTTCTTCAAAATATATTTATAATAACTGTACTGTCAATATTTCATAAACCATCTTGCTTCTGAAATATGGCATATTATCTTGACTAAAGTTTATACTTCTGTTAGCACATATATATTCAGCAAACATACAGGAAAACACACCACAATCACTTCCATTCATCTGTTGAGGAATATCTTGCATACTTTCAAGATTCCAGTCATTAAAGTCAAATGGCCTTTTCTTTTTATCCATACTTTCATCGTGCAAATACTGCTTTAAAGCTTGTAGGCATTTATAATTTGCTTTTCCCATACTGTCAAAATATTGAATAGATTTACTTCTAAAATCTATTATACTCATACACCAATGAATTCCAAGGTGTATAGGAACAACAACTAAATCTTTCGCAAATATGTCTACTTTTCTTGTCCATCGTTTTAAAGACGAATGTCCACCAGAAAGAAGTTTTGGATAAAAAAATGTATTCATTGCATAAACACTGGGATATTTTTCTTGATTACCTCGCTGTATTAATAAATTCATATAAAAATTAATAACTTCATCGTTTAACCAATTTAAACCTGCCAAAGTTTGAATGTCTTTCCTTGTTATCCTTAAACCAAACTCCTGTACAAGAATTTCATCTCCTGGACCTGCTGATAAAGCATATTTAACTTTGTTTAACATATCATGTGTAAGCTCAGGTAATTCTGCTTCTTCCTCCTCTTCCCTATCATCAATAATAGCTTCATGCAAACGCATAGACTGTTTTAATCGTTCTTCGAGAGTCGCTTCCCTTGTTAGTTGATTGTGCTTTGACAGAATTGTAGCTACCTTTCTAAGTTCTTCCACTTCTTTGGCCCGAGGTTCTGCACGTTTATCATACATTTTATCGATTTGCGATACATAATCTTGTCTTGTAACTTGCCTATTTGCTAATTTTTCTTTTAAAGTATTTGTTTTTATAACTTCTATTGGAACAGATCTTGTCAATGGTTTTGCATTATTATCCTTTTGTTCATCTTCTGTATCTTCGCTGATATCAATTACACACTTCTCACATTCTGCTTGAGTGGAATTGGAGGTTCCTAGATAGCATGGTTTTCGATTTATCCTCTTAATGATTGGTGGTGTTCTATTTGAATCAATAGCATTGGAGAAGAGAGATTTGCTTTTATTTAAATTTATAATTTTCATTGAATATTCTAAATTTCTAGATTTTCCAGTTTCTTTGTCGCCAATATGACTTTCGGGTGACACGAAATTTAGCAACATTTCACTGTATTGTCTCTTCTCGTTTAACTTATTTGTTTGATTTAATGTAAAATGACTTAAAGAATCACACTTCTGTAACATTGAACAATCAGTTCTTGAGGCACATCCATTTTCACCAATGAAATTAGGTTTCATTGACGTTGGCCAATGCAGCGAGGTCTGTAATAAATCAAACTTCTTTCCATTAGCTACAGAGCTGTGACAGTGCTTAGAATTAAAGGATGAATTATTTGAATTTGAGTTCAACTGGAGACACTTATTAACACAATTATCCTTAGATTCATTGATAATGTTAACATATTTATCTGACTCAGTGTCATGACAAAATTTCTTTCCAAAATTGCTCTCATCGATACTAGCTTTTCTTTTCTTAGATTCATCTACTATCTTTTTATTACCTTCATCTGCTTTCCCAAACAGCCTTCTCAAAAAATCGAAAAGCATTGTTTACAAATAATTTGCACATCAAAAATTTGTAAATCTTTGTTTGTAACTATAACCAATAAGATGCATGAAAACAGCGTACTCTTTAAAATATCAATTTGATGTGACGAATAGTTTTTATTATTTCAGAGAATCGATGATCGTTGTTTTTTCATTTACAAATTGTCAAATTGTGAGAATCACATCACTTCGATAAAAGAAAACATATAGAAAACAGATTAAATATCATGTAGCAAGTGGCGCAAGTTTGGTAAATTTGTCCTTAGGCCATTTCTAGAATTGGTACACTCTTCACACATGGACGTGTTTCTGTAGAAACTGCATGTACCTAAATATTGATTTTTACATTTTTTTAATGACAATTGATTTATAAGTATATTTATTTTTTCTCATTTTTATTATTTAAAGTTTAAGAATTTTAATTCAGTATCAATTGTTTAATATATTTCTGGACAACTGCGTACGACGCATCACATCATATATATATATATATTTATGATTGCCCAGTATTTTTGATTGGTTCAAATTCCCTGTTCCTCATATCTAATTTCATGAGATCTTTGCATATTTTTAAATGTTAAAGGGTATGTCGAACACAAATTATAGATAACTACAACTTTCAAACCATAAATTAAATTTAGATTATTGAATTAAAATAAGGGTTTAGTCAGTAATAATTAAGCAGTAATTTTGAGTAAAATAGTTACAACTTTCAAACCAAAACACTTGACGCTAATTCGCAATTTAAAAAATTTGAAAAAATTTAGATATACTTTTCAGAGCATGCATAAGGACCTGACGCAAAGAATTATTCCAAAAATTAATTTTTTTGTTTATATAAAAATATAAGGAATTCCCATTTTCTTAGTCTGACATCCCCTTAAATATACACACACATATATATTAAATAACGCAAAAATACAAAAACATGGATTTTCAAATAATTATTTTGATTATTTTTAGGTGTAGAAGAAAAAAAAATGAAATATTAACTTATATCTTGTCTAATAAACAAATAAAAAAAGGATTAATCGTTTTAAAGTAAATTTAAATTAATATAAATAAATAAATAGTAAGCTAGTGTTTTGACCGAAATAAATCAAATTGATATAGATTCTTAATACTGTAAAAAGTCTAAAAATGCGAAAAATTTCTTTTATTTATTTATTATTGTAAATGCAGTTACATTTTTGGTTTATCCCAATTTTTCCGCTTTTTTAATAATTCCAATTTAATAAGTATTATTTTTATCAACCCTTATGTTCTTGATCTAATAAGAGATGTCATTTCTTAAAGAAAAATTTCTTGCAAGAGGATAGTTTCTCAAACTTTCAATTTTTAAGTCACAATTATGATTACAATTTTTACTTGTATTCTACTATTTCTAATTCGAGTATGTAACTAAGTTTGAGTAACACTTGTTTGACCTCTTCTAATTTAGCAAATAAATATTTTTAGCTTTGAACAATAATTATAAAAATACTGCTTCACAATCAAAATGATCGAATAATTTTATGGCAGCATCAAAATTAATATGGACATTTATATTGCAAGTAATTAAAGAATCTGATTGTCTTCCTATACAATAAAAGTTAAATAAATTTAACAATAAAATTTTAAATTGCATTACAACAAAGTACATAAGCATTTTACAAAATTTCCCAAGTATAAAAAAATATTGCAATCTATTGTCTTAACAATCACTTGCAGAAATTAATTTCTTGTATTTGAAGACTATACTTGTCTTTATAATAAATAAAGTGATATAAATTATGTTATTTAAAATGCCATGAAAATTATTCATTGTATTTGCCATATCGTTCTAAAGGTCAAAATACATATATTTTCATACTTTTATGATACGTATAACTCATGTAATTTTGTATTTGTAATAATTATCTTATAATGTAATTTTCCCTTAATCTAATTAGCAGTATAAGATTTTGGATGTATGGAACAGAATAATATAAAATTCATATAGACCGATTGTCGAATTTGTTGAAGTACGTTTTATATTTGAAATTACATGTTTTTTGACATTTTATCACTCATAGTTATTTGGTTATTCTGTAAATTGATCATTCTTTTAATAAAATACCGAATGACAATGTATAAAAAATAAAATCGCAATGATTAATTATCGAATTTCTACAAAATTAACTTTTACATTTTTATTGATTGTAAAAAATTAAATCGTGAACCATTATTTTAATTAAAAACAAATTAGATAATAAAATAATGTTTTATAAATTTCGTTATAGAATCTTTGCACCAATCGTACAATTTTTTGTTTCTTTGTTAAAACCCATCAATTTTTTCTATAAGTATATTGTATAAAAATACGAATAATAGATTGTTGTATAAAAGAATATATTAAACTTATGAATTGAGTTACTTTACGTGTGTGTCATGTCTGTAAACGTGCTTAGTGGATGGTGCGTGTGCATGCTGTATTTTCAACTTGTGTGTCCATGTGTACATCCTGCGGTGCGTATTTCGGGCGCGTATGTCACATACGTTCGAATTTAATTTAAAAAAATATTCATATATGTAATAAATAAACATTCGTAGGGGAAAAAGAGGAATATAGATACTAGAATATAGAAAAAAGAGCATAAGAAATATGTCGATGATTGATTTCTTCGTTTTTTCTCTCTTAAATAAAATATGCATGTCCACGATTATAAAATTTTAAAGCCCGGGGTATATGACTTATGCTCGTTTCGCTTAATATAAAAACTTATTGCTGTATCACGTGTAAATCAAATGGTGGGCAATGGAACGTCGATCAATTGTTTTTTTTATTTGTTACTTCACTTGGAGATCGTTTATCATTGCCTGTACGCTTGGGTTGCTCCGCCAGTGCCTGGTGTCACGTAATCACCGATCATGAGATTTGCATTGATCGGATAATGTGACGTATTACCAAGTACAAGTGATTGCTAAAAAAATATTATTATTTAATTTTGTGTATTGATCACGAAATATGAATATATTTTAGAAACCAATAAATTTGTTGGAATAATTTAGAAATAAATATTTTTATTTATTGCATTTTTTTTACTTCGGTTTAATGTACAATACAAACTAATTTTAATTTTTAATGATCTAGAAATTATAATAATTATTAGCTAAATTATATGATGTTTACGAAATCTTCAGTCGTAATACTTACTGTCGTCGGTGAAGTAAACATATTAGGTGTTATTCCTCCACCAATTAGTTGGGCTGCTTGTGTACTCGTAGCGGAAACTGCAACTCTACCGCGACCAGTACTAGATATTGAACCTGGATGAATATTTGGCTGACCTAATAAATATTATTGAAAGAATAAATATATTTAAAAAATTATAAAAAATATAATGAATTTGAATCAATATACCGATTGTTAATAAATTATTGGAATTCACTATAGCTCCAGTATCCATTGATACCTCGCCTAGACCGTTTACTGATATTCCATTAACCATATTTACTGCTTGTCGAGCTCCTTGAGTATCTAAAGTGTTCCAATATGCTTCGCTAGGTGATGTATTATTTAATCCCGGTGGAGGTTGAGCAGCTGCTCCAGTATATCTAAAGTACGGATTTTTGAGATCCAATGTATTCTTACTTCTCATATTTGTTCCTTCCAATCTTAATTCTATTGTTACGTCGTAGGACTGTCTGTAATTTGAAAAATTTTATTAAAAATATAGATAAACATTAAAATTGCATTATTTTATTTGTTTATGACCCATGGTAAATATATTATTAGTATTATAATTACATTTTATTTTATTATAATTAAATAACAATATATCATTATTTAATTAATAATTAATAATTAATTAATAATTCTGACATTTAAACTGAAATTAGGTAATAACGTAAATAACTAACTTATTTATTAATCGTGCAAAGTCTAATTACATAGGAAATCGGATCAAATCTTCTATTCCTCGATTTCTTGAATATTTTTGCGTTTAAAGTTCTTGGAAACAATTTATAATAATATACGCATTTATTTAAATAATGCAGATAAATCAACAAATAACATGTAAAAGTAAGAACGTTTAACTTACCTCTTATTAGCAATTAAATTAACTTTACCGGACAATAACTGGCCGCTCTTACAAAATAATGGATTTTCGAGCAAACATCGAACTTGGTACCAGTGAGTTAATGGTTCTGTAGGAGCAGTACTTAACCATACTTGTTGTGTAGAACCAATAAATGCAACATCAAACCAAAATGCAAGACCGTGGCATGTCCCACTTTCAAGAATGTGAAAATCAACATTAATTTCTGTAAATCATAAGAGATAAAAATATAATTATTACTGACTGAGTTTATTTAGATTAATCGTGACGACCTGCAGATGGTTAAAATCGTACCAATATTGTGCAAATCAGTCTCATTAGCCGCTTGGAAGTCCACTACGTGACGTACGGATTTAGCCATACATATGCGAATGTCAAAAGTATCTACTATAGGTTGTCTAAAATATTCTTTGATTGCATGGCTTTTCATCGCTGATAAATCAACTCCATGAAAACACGTTTGGTACCAAAAGTTGGCTTTATTAAACTGTTCCATGTATAAATTTTCGTCGGAAAATGGTGCTATGTGAAGATCTCCTCTAGAAGGAAACATTCTACCACCTGAAATATATGTTAAAAATGAATTATTTTTTTCAATTTAAATTCTTTTGAAAAGAACACAAGAATTTAATTATATTCCAGGCTCCAAAGAATGTTTCTTCAATTAATTTAGCCCCCCCCTTTTTCTACTAGGTAAAGAATTTTTGCATCATATATATTAAAGAGCTTTATGACATCGTACAAATAAAGAATCGATATATTTTTATAATGTGTAAAATTGTTTACCAGTAACTGATATTTATTATTAACGTTATTCATTAAAATACTCTGGCTTAATAAGCAATTATTCTTTTATAATGTGTTTCGTGGAACTTTTTCCAAGATATAAGGATAAATTTTGCGTTCGCGTAATTGAAATAAAAAAAAATTAAAAAACGTTTTACTTTGTAAATAGACTCTTAAACAGATTGAATAAATAAAAACAATTTAGAATATTTATAAGCTTAAAAATCGATGTGTGTAAAATAGTATTGTGACATAAAAATGCGCGTTAAACAATAATGTTCAACACAATTGCTCTTAAAAATATAATTGTTAATAATTGTCGGTTTGAATATTTGCATACCTGGAGCAAGCCACTTTTTAGCGTGTAAATAAGTTTCAAGCATTCTCTCGTTGTACAACATGTAACCCATGGGTTCGCTAACGATGCAATCAACTAATTCAGGAATTTGAATCTCTTCGATTTTGCCGGCGATAACAATGATTTTGTTGGATAAATTATTAGCTGCTACCAACATTTCGGCGTGATTAGCCATGTTACTGGCCTCGACCGCGTAAACCCTTTTAGCACCGGCTTGTATGGCAAAAAATGATAAAATGCCGGATCCAGCTCCAACGTCTAGTATCACTTTGTCCTTAAAATCAGATAAATTTCCTAAAATAGCTCGTTGATAAGTACTGGTTCGTACGTAATCCTGCATCATATTTTGCTGCTGCGACAGGTATCCGTAGAATTGAAAATACTGCATTGCTGAGGATTCTTCGGTCCGGTTATTAAATACAGACGTTTCCTTTCGATTTTTCAACTTTTGTATTTGCGCGTGAAAATTTTGAAAATCTGTAATTATACGCGTAGAATTTAAGAAACACTTTCAACTATCACGATTTACTTATCCTGTATTCAACATCGATTTTTCATTGACAAAGATACATATACCCGATTGTTACCGACCAAGACAAAATAAAGTCATTTTTACTATTATTTAACGACATTTATTATGTTATGCAAAACTCAAACTTCAACTCAAAAAGGAAGCACTAGATAATTAATTATTACATTTTCAAAAAAGTTGGCACGGAAAATTGTATATTTATTTTTGTGCAAAGTTTATCAAGAATTAAGCTGAATTATTGAATTATTTAATGTCTCTGTGATTGGGTTTTGCATAAAATACTATTAATTAACATTTACATAATGATTATTATATTTCGTTTAGTCGGTAATAATGAGGTATCCTGCACCCCCTAAAGTTGCGAATGTTACTTACCGACGTCATTGGCAAATGAAAGTAGGTAACTATTCGGTTCAATCGTAAAAACATAACTACGTATTGACACTTTTGAACACTCGGTGTCCGGTGCCAATGGGATTTCTAAGAGTGGCGATTTATCCTGAATTGGATCATCTATTAAACATTCAAGTGTTGCATTAAATTGAGTTGAACCAATTAGATATAGTATAATTTAAATTTAACTATTGTTTAATGGAATAAATGTTATATGTGATTCGTTAACGATAACGTATTGTCTAATTCTCTATAATCAGTCAAATATTTTTTAAATTAAAAATTACTAAAATATTTCAGCCCGTTTTTAATGTTTTTCAATAATTCGATTTTAGATGTACGTCGTAATCGTTTGTAGTCAGGTTTCTTCTCAAAGTTTTATAGTCCATATTTTAGAACTCACTTGAAATTACAAAGTAATGTATAGAGTCTCAATTCATAACAGTTATTACTACAAAGTTGTAACCGGTAATTATCATTCATTACCGCGCGGTTTTTCAGCTTTTCATCTGCGGATCCAACCCCGTAGCATATAAAAAGAGTTACTATTCTTCAAAATTATTAACTATATAAACAGGTACATTTTGCAATAAAAAAATACTTTCTTTATATTTTTACGAGTTCAGCAGTAAAATTTAAAGGTAATAAAATTTCGCATTGGTCGGCAAGCGTACATTAATACTTTATTCAGTTTGAAAAATGACTATTAAATTTAAAATTGTCATTAATTATAACGAAAAAATTGTTACGATTATACTGTTTTAGATTCTTTCTTTAGACTAATGATTAATTTGCATTTGATTATAAGGAAATAATTGTGTATGAATACTTCAAAATAAGTAAATAGTTTAGCCTTTCAACATTGTATCGGTTTAAAATGCTAAAATACACGTTTTATAAAACTCATGAATGTATATGCCACTTAAAACTCGCTTAAATATTATAAATAATTTATGTAACAGAACTTGCCTCTCGTTAATATGCGAAGTATAAAAAAATAATAGAAACTAATAAAAACACGTTCAGAATTGCTAAATAAAATACATAATTACCGTTTTCCTAATAGATGTATTTATAACACTTTGTACCATTGGTATTAAAAATATCTACAAGTATATAATTCTTTTATGTATTTATTAATCGTATATATCAAACGTTTCGACTTCATTTTTACCATGAGTTTTTCACGCGCAGAATTATTTCGTTACATTTTTCTAATAATTATAATCGATTTATAAAAACCGAAAATCATTTAAGTGTAACACATTCATAAAGAACTAATTTAATTATCATCAATTTTAAGTAAATACATCGTCAATTATAATTTAACATAGTATATAATTATTTATTTCATGTTTTATTTTGTAGATACGTATATATATTAAAATTTTAAATAATTTGAAAATATTGATTTAGTTAGTATTATAGGTAATCTGTAGCTTTAGATGTATTATCTAGATGATATATAGAATATATATAATCTTATTAATTTGATTATTTAACTTTTATACAAAGTACTAATTAAATATCAATTAAATTTATAATTAGTTCAATAATTATGTTTCAATTTATAATATGAACTAAAGCTTAATACCTTTCAATTTAATAAGAATAAAACAATAAGAGATAACCTCAAAACTTATTGTACAGGAAAATATGGAGTTAAATTATTTAATTGTATACATGCTTAAAAATAATTCAAGATAAATTTAAAAAATAAAATATAGTCCATTGGATTTATTGTTTAACCTAATAATAATTTATTTAATTATAATTTATTATAGATGCATTGATGCAAAAATTAAATTTCTATATCATTACTTAAAATTGATAAAATTATTGATTTTAAGATAGCTATTTATACAATTTCTTTTTTCTGTATTACTAGAAACTCTTTATGAAAATGTGGAATTGTTAGTTTTGTTATAATAAATAATATTTATATATGAGTAATTAATTACAAGTATATTTCAATGTCATATATATACATATTGTATACATATATATTAGAAAAGCAACTTATTGAGCAAAATCATAAGACATTCAAATTACTTGTGTAATGTATTTAATAGCGTTAATAAATGTAATTACAATATAGGATTAAATTATTAAATAAGCAAATGTTAATCAATTTGTGAGGATATATTTCACATTATTATGCTTAGTTCATACACATACTAGTTTAATATATAAATTGTTTAATATGATTGCAGCATAATATTGTATATTTTACTCAATATAGTACATAAACTTAATCTCTATTAATTTTTCAATTAACTCCATTACTGTCTTATACCAAAAGGATTTCTAACATAATTGTAAAATGCAACAAATTGTAAGTGTACATTGGCAACGAATATGATAAATCAATCGAACACATGCTACAATTTTGATAATTATGTATATGAATTTGTGTAATGTAAAAAAATGGTGTAACGAATAAGTGCAGAGAGAGTTACTCCATTACACAGAATTTATAGAAATGACAAATTGAATAAAACTGAGAAAATGATAAAACGAAGCAAATTTATATTTAATTACATTTAAAGTACAAAAACTTAAGAATAAAATAATAAAAAATAAATAAGGATGTGTAAAGTTGAAAAAACAATTAGTTAAAATTGCAAAAAAATTTAACAATTGTAAAAAAGTGGGATTAACTGACAATCAATCGTTTGTCATTTACAATCGGAACTACAGAGTTGTAAATACACAAAAACGAATGAACACAACAATACGTTAAAGGATGCGTCAGTGTAATATATTGTGAAGAATATAAGTATGTATCATACTTGATAGAACTAAGAGTCAAGTACCTGGTTCAATGATTAAACTAAGACCCTGAGGATCGTAGTTGATTTTGAGTATCACCGTATCCTTAAACGCGGGATACGTTTTTCCATTGTCGAGCAATGTTAAGACCCTGACCGCTTTGAAAACATTTGCCATTTTTAAAAAATATCGCGATTAACTATTACGCGCCCGAACGTAGTTTGGGTATATTGACTTCGAGACGCGACAACCGTCACACTTAAACATTAAGACATACATCAAAATTAAATAAATATGTACAATCACACATTCTTTGTCGCACTTTAATACATTTAACGTTAATTATGCCGTCGTGTTAAAAAAATTTCGCGGTTTTGAAAAGTAAGCAACATTTAGGTTACGACCGGCTAAATCACGTATTTATGGCAGATGGCGTATACTTGCGGTGGTGTAAAAAGGCAACTCGCGACTCGCGAGTACATTAAGATTCAAACACGATATTTCTAAATATATACTTTTCGCACAATACGAAGAATACCAGTCTTACGTACATTACGTATCACTGTTGTATTCTATTTTCATAACTGTATTATACATCATATTTTACAAATTTATAATATATATATTTATTTATTTATTTATTTGGCCACAATACAACATGTAGTTAAAAATCTAGATATACAAATATATATGATATAAAATACATCCTATATAGAGATACATCAAGAATCTGTACATAGGTCCGACTTCTTAAATTTAATTTTAGAATTATTTAATAACAAAAAAACCTATAAAATTATAAAACGTTTAAATTTCGCAACATAATTAATTTCAATTTACTTATCATTATATTTAAGACTTAAACAAATTCTGTTTCATATATTATTTCTATTTTTATAGTCGCTGACTTTTACTTACTTTAATTTTAATATATAATTAATAAATTTTATTACACAGTACTTCAATCATTTTTTTATTTTATTAATAATTAGATGACGAAATTTAGAATTTACTGAATTTAAATAAATTTATTAAAAGTAATTTTTTAAATTATTTGACGTATAGAAAGTACACCTGCCAAACCATTGTATCCAATAGAAACGAGGTTGAGTTCATTAATGGAATCTTATTGGTCGAAATAAGTAGAAGCATGTGCTTTACTCATTCACAAACTTAACCTAATTTAGTGTACATGTACGATTACTGTGTGCACATGACCACCACAAAACATGACGTCTTTTAAAAAAACAAATGTTAAAATATTTGCAAAACCTGCTCCTGAAATAACAGCTGATAATGTATTTTGGAAATCATTCAATGTAAGTTTTGATGCAATACGATTTCTTATATTTTTGTTACTACATAAATGTTTACAGTATTTACTACAATTTTTGTAGATGTTAATAATAAATTTATTACACTTTCAGGCATCTGTTCTTGTTAAAGAGTTTGGACCTATAGATTATATAGACTTTTCACCTATAGAACCATATCATTTTGCAGTTACTTGCTCTTGTCGAGTTCAAGTTTACAATCCCATAACAAAATTAGTTACCAAAAATCTTAATAGATTTAAAGAAGCTGCTTATGGAGGTTCTTTTCGAAGGGATGGACGATTACTTTGTGCTGGAGGAAATGAATCGGTTATTAAATTATTTGATGTTTATACAAGAAGTCCTTTGAGAATATTTAATGCTCATAGTGCTCCAGTTCATAGAACATTTTTTACCTCGGACGGTTTACATATTGTATCATTTTCCGATGATAAGTCAACTGCTCTTTGGGACATACCTAGTGAAAAGCAATTGGTTACCTATAGAGAACATACTGACTATGTTAGGGCAGGTGCTGTCAGTCCAATATCATCTGATATTTATGTATCAGGTGGTTATGATAAAATTGTAAATATGTATGATACACGAACGAATAGCAAAGTATTTAGTGTTAACCATGATGCTCCTGTTGAAAGCGTTTTATTTTTACCAAGTGGTGGAATATTTTTATCAGCTGGTAAATATTTATATGCATGATAGAAATGAATAATTATTTTTTATAATAATTATGTATAATAACTTTGTTTATAAAATACATTTTTTAATTTTTCTTATTTCTTGCAATATGTAGGTGGTACTGAAATTAGAGTGTGGGACTGTTTGACTAATGGCAGACTCTTGGCTAAAATTTCTCAACATCATAAGACAATAACATGCTTACGAATAGCATGCAATGGTCAAAAAATATTGTCTGGTTCTTTAGATAGGCATGTAAAGATCTATGATTCTGGAACTTATAAAATTGTACATACATTAGATTATCCTAATTCTGTTCTTAGTCTTGGCATAAGTGTAAGTATACAATAGCTTTTATATATTTATAAATTTATAAAATCTAAAATAATTCTTACATTAGAAATATTTAAAACTAAAATTTTAATTTATTCTACATAAAAAATTAACCCTTTCATCATTATTGGATATAAAGTGATTGGTACACATAAGAACTATATACATTACATTTACATACTAAAAAAATGATAGATTATTTTGTCTATAACTAACTTTTAATTTTTTAATGCTTTAACCCAATGTGTTTACTTCTTTTGTATATAAACTACTTTGAGTACTTTAATATATACATATAACAAAAATTCTTTTTTATTTAATACTTTAGAAATATACAATTTTTCTCATTTTTCGAACAATGTGAGTTAAAAAATAATGTCACTATATATTCTCTTATAGGCTGATAACCAAACAATAGTAGCTGGGATGTCTGATGGAATGATATCCATTAGGCAAAGAGAAGAAAACGTTAAAGAAAAAATACCAAGTCGTCAAAAGGTGTCTTATAAATATGCAGGAGAAAATTTACACTCCCCAAATATCAATACTCACATAAATGAAGTATCAAAAGAAGTTATGGCAAAACATGATGTATGTTTAAGAAAATTTCAATATTCTAAAGCTCTGGACCAAGTATTATTAAATTTCGTTGTAAATAAGCACCCAAATGTAACAGTTGCTCTCCTTCAAGAGTTAGTACGTCGGCAAGGTCTTGTTCAAGCTTTAAGCGGTCGCGATGGAAAATCTCTTGTTAATATTCTTAAATTCATAAATCGACATATTGGAAATATCCGATTTGGACGAGTATTAGTGCACGTTGCAAATGTTTTGATGGGTATGTATGAACTCTAATATTCATTTTCTTTAAAATAAAATAATGCTCATAAATTACAATGTACTATTTTTATAGATGTTTATGAAGATAAATTAGAAGAATTAAGTTTGGAAGCACAAACAACATTTGGGCTTTTAGCAAAGAAATTGGAAGAAGAGCAAGAACTAATTTCGTCGTTATCTGAATTGCAAGGAATTTTTGAAATGATTCTTTCAGCAGCAGAAACGATAACTATTCCTGCAACAAAATTATTACATAATCTAATGCCATCAAATACTGCGAAAAAAGACTTAGTTCTAAATATTTTATAATGAAATAAAATTTTTAAAGTTTTTGTTAAATATAGTTTATCATTATTTTCCTTTACATTGTATGAGTAAGTGTAAAGATTTTTAAAATTTAACTTATATTTACTTAATGTTGCATTTAATGTTCTTTTTAAGATATTTTGTCCAGGCTACTGATGAAGTTTCGCAAGGTATTACCCAACCAATAGGTATTTGTGAACCCTCAATAATATCTATGTAGTTATCCCATTGTTTCCTAAAAAAATTATTTTTAATTAAAAGTTTAAACATTTTTTTGTTAATGAAAGACGTAAATTTTAATTTTTTATATACCTTAGAGTTATAAAAGTATTTATATCATTTTCCGAGTTATTAATTTTTATTCTGCTTCCAAATAAGGCTCTTTCCCAATCAACAAATACATTTTTTTCTTGTTTTGATATTTTTTCTTCATTATCTGTTTTTATCATAAGTTTCAAACCTTTCTCTTCTAAAGAGTATTCTCTGTCTAACTGTTTCCACTGTTGAGTTAACTTATCTACAAAAATTAATTTTTTAAAACTATTTTGGTATTTGAAATGCAAATAAAAGAGTACAATGAAGTGAAAATCTTACCAATTATATTATTAAAAACTTGGTCGGACTCAGCAGAAATTACTTCACCTCTTCCTCTTGCAATTGAAACTTTGACTCTACGTAAATTATTTAATTCTTTTAATATTAACAAAAATTTCTTGGTGTCGGCACGCTTTGCTCTAACATCTGCAAGAACAATGTCTGCATCTTTACTTAGATTTCTTTCTTCCTTTTCTCTATCAATATCATTTTGTTTCTCTTTAATCCAATCATCAATTTTGATGTGTAAGCGTTTTCTTCTTTCATTTATCTGTTTTTTTCTCAAAGCCCATAGTTTCTTCTTATTCTTTTTTCTTTCTCTTAAATCATTTTGTTTTCTTAAATCTTTCTTTAATGTCTCCAAATTGTGATATTGTATACTTTGAAGTAACGATTTAATTTCATTTTGAATTTGTTCACAATATTTAAATTTTGTATTCCATTCATTTTCTGAAAATGATTTAGTTTTTAATTCTTCATTTATATTTTTTAGTTGTTTATTTAAATAACAAATCTTGTTTACACTCGCTTTCACAGATGTAATACTTTGCTGTTTGCATTTTTTTAAATTATTTTTTTTGTAGTCTTCAATAAAATTTTCAAAGAATAATTCATCAGTTTTTCTTCTTATATCAAAATGTGTAATCTTTGTATTTGTTTCATAGAGTTGTAAATTTGGAGGTAGATCTGTGTGATTCAACTGTTGAATAGGAGGTAAAAGAAATAAGTTTTGTGGATTATTTTGATACATGATTATTCAATGCTCTTCAAACTAAGTAGGTGACTTTCCCTTAAGATTAATTTCTTTATATACTATGCGCAATAATTCATTTATATAAACAATACTAAATATAAATGCAAAATGTTCGTTAGTATTGTAAGTAATGTACAATTTATTTTTGTTGTTTTATATATTTAATGCATCCTTTAAAAGCTGATTTTCTGATTCTTTCAAAACTTTTTCTGCTTCTATATACTCTTCAGTTTCTTTTAAATCTTCCTCAGACTCAATAATCTTTTTTAATTCTTCAAAAGCTTTAAGCAATCTACGCTGACAATCTGGTATCATCATAAGCGATTCCTGTAATACCTCTTCTTGCTTTTTAATCAAGTGCCCATCCTTGCCTATAATACAAATTTTAGCTCTTTATAAAGTACTTAACTAAAGTATAAATTATTCAAATTGATAATAAACAAATTACTTTATTTAAACATTCAAATTCCAAAATTTACATTGTAAGAAAATAATGGTATTTATCTTTTAATAAAAAAAATTAATACCCAACTTACCTTGCTCTTTGTATTTTTCTATTCTTCCTTGTTGTTGTGTTGCTTCTTTTTCGTAAGTAACTTTTTCTTTTGCTAATCTTTTAACTACTCCAGTTTTGATTTTGAGCGTACGCAAACGAGCATCTGACATGTTACAATAAAAAAGTGTGTAAACTAATTAATTGAATTTCATAAAACAAAATTGACTTCTAAAAACTGAAACTTGCCAAATTGTGAATATCAAATTGAAAGTTCTACAACCAAAAGGTTAAGCTTAAGACACGCGATAAAATAACAAAGTACAACTGTGCAGTAACTTCTAACCTATTCGGAGATTCGGGTTTTAGGAAACAGCTGCGATAAATTAATAGCCAATAGAAAATGAGCTTTAGCAGATACGTAACATTTCTCGTATTGGCAATATAACACACCCATATAAGGGCTTAGCGCATGTCATGAGTCATGACATGACGAACGATTGTAGGCAAATGCCAAATACATAGGTAGCATAGGTCAGATTGCGTTTTTTTGTGAATTTCACAAAAAGTAATAATATTTTATTAAAAAGATTATTTTTCTTTTTAATAAAATAATTTTTCAGATTTTTTGACAATTTTTGAATAAAAATTTTTTTTTTAAATTTTATTAAAAAATCTAAAAAAATTTTCTATTACTCAGAAAAATTATTTTTCTGAAAATATATATTTACTTTTCGCAAAATTAATAAAAAAAACTGCAATCTGATCCATACTTCCTTTGTATTCAGTACACATTCATCTGTCAACTCATGTCTGTAAATTATCAATAAAAGCTTCAAATTCCTTTATTGTACGGGTTATTATACAGACCAAATAAGGTTTTATCATGCATATTACATACATTTCACTTATGCTGTTAGTTTAATTGGATTTTCAATTAATAAATTGTACACAGTTTTATTAGTATTAGATGATTATTATTTACCTTCTTATTAAAATTGGGAATTAGCACAATGGAAAATATTAAAAATTTTGTTATTAAATTGAACACATTTTATGTATACAAATTATTTTATTACTTAATAATTTACAAAAATAAAAAAGTATACAAAAAGTAATTTATTGTATTGCAAAATTTACGAATTAATATAAAATATTTAAAGGCTACACAATTATTAATTTTAACTAATATCAGTTTCCATGGAATTTTATTACATTTTTGAAACCAATTAAAATACTTATTTAGTAAGGTAAATAAAATTCTATTACAATATAATATAAACAATTATTTATCAATTAAAGTATCCTTATATTTATGTCAAGCCTTCTTCTTTATTACTGGATTAGTGGTGATTTTTTTTTTGAAAAGCAGAATATGAGGTTCTGAAAAAAAGAAAAGTATTTATCATAAATTAAAAAAAAATTTTGATGTAAAAGAATATTTGTCAAATAATGGGCATCAAACATCAAGTTAAATAATTTTATAAACATTACAGAATTTTAACATGATTACTGTTACTGAATTTTAAATGATTTACAGGAAAAAATAATTATTTATATTAACTGAGTATTGTTTTTGGAATATTATAAATCTAGAGATTATGGATGCTAACTTAAAAGTGATTAAGTTTTGTATTTATTAACAAATACAAAATAAACAACCAGATTAAAAATACAAATGTATGCAATCAATTATTAATATTAAGCTATACCTAGTGAACTGCTGAATAAAATAGAAAATATAATTAATACCTGGTTGATGTGTCATGTAGTGTACCCATCCCTCACTTTGCCGAACACCCAACGCTCTCCATTCTTGTTCAGACATAAGATGTGTCTTTGGTACAAGTTTCTCTAGCTCTCTTGGTAACACCACATGCCTTAAAATTGAAATAATAATATTAATTCACAATTATAATTAATAATTGATTTTTTCTAATAAATTATTTATTGTTATTGTCTGTACTTTGTAAATAAATTAACACTGAAGTAATATTGTAATTGTATTTTTTATTCAAAAACATAAATAATAAAAATAAGTATTATTTATTTCTCTAATAACCCTTATACCACCAGATTCTTTAACAAAATATAATAAATAAAATTTATATAATGGCTAATAAATAAACTTACAAAAACCAAATAACAGTAATAAAATAAATAATTAAAATTGAATTAAATGATAATTACATAAACAATGCATTATCTAAAGAAATAAAGCTAAAGTAGTTCAATGTAAGGAAGAAAGTTGTACAAACATTTTTTTGTACATTTTCACCTTACCACTAAGGTAGATCAGTAGATAGTGAGAGTACCTTCTGTAATTGATATTACTTCAGCTATCTAAAAAGTTTTAATAATTTTTTTTATTAATTACCTACAGTTAAAGTTAAAGTTTTATTAAATTTAATATAAACACATTGATGAATTTTCATGTCAGCTGTCTTTGTCTACAAATTTTGATCAAAATTTAACTTTTAATTATTTAAATAATTATTGATTTTTACTTAACAGTAAATTGTAAATAATATTATTTTTAATACATATACTTTTGCAAAAAATTTTAAAATGCAGAAAATCATAAAATTGATTTTACATTCATACTGTAAAAAATACTTAGAACTGAGTACATGTCAATAAATAGAAATAAATTCCTAAAAAAATATAAAAACAAAGGTATTATAATAACGTATTGTAAAGGTATTATAATTAATGAGTTAAATAACGATTAAATGTAATGAAACAAGGATAACTAACATGGCTCGGAGTTAACGGTTATTCGAGAATTCAAAAGCCGAAAAAATATGACTAACCTGTACTCGTAGACATCGTCGTAATATTTATCGGAATAATAAATATTATTTGCCATCCTTCTGTATTAGAAGTCGTAGAATAAACTTTGCGATTTGCTGAACAATTCAAATGTAATGTGTATATATTTTTTAAATGGACAACTTGACTGTAAGTACCGCCTTTTTATGTTTATATATCAGTCCACCAACTGCCGTGACTAAAAGTAAGTATACTACTTAGACATGGACTTTGAAATTTGTACTAGATGGAATATCGCGTTGCGATTTTCTTGCGCGGGTTTTTAGCGCCACCTTAATTACACGGTGATCTGAATTCCCATAGACTATAATAACTATATATATCTATATCTATAGAGTTTATTGTAATTTACAACTTAGATTTACAAAGAGTTGACGCATTTGAATATGTGTTATACTTCGTTTTAGAACTTTTAGATGTCAAAAAGTATTAATGGTTTTGAAATTACACAATGATGAAATAGTAATTACAATTTGTTTAATGAATATATTACATTATCATAATATCCTATAAAATAATATGTTTATTATTTTATACTCTTTTATTACTTCTCTAATTTTCTAGGGATATGATTAGATTAGATTCTAGATAAATCTAAATCATACATATTCCAAATAATTTAATAATTAAAAAATTAATTGCTTTATCCGAAAATTAAGGGGACAATCAATTGGGATATTCAATTTAACAATTAATAATTTTTTTTATAACAATGGAAAACATTTCTCAATATTTTTTGAATAAATTATATTATTAACTTTTATTCAAAATTTTTTGGCCTATTTATATGTCACATAACTATTTTAATTAATTATGAGACTCCGAACTCTGATTTTTTTCCATAATGGACTTACTGTAGGATATTTCAGGAATCGCTTCATTGAATAGGCTAAAATTTTAACAGTTACCTTTAAATATGATTTTAATCAAAGAATTGGAATAAAATGCTAAATATTTATTTAAAAAAATAAATTTTCTATAATGAAACTGTATCTCCTTATGTAAAACTAGAAAGGTTGTAGATCAATGTACATGATCAAGCATATTCTTCTAAATTTTAGATTGTTACTGTCTAAGAAAAATTATAGTTATGGTCCAATTTATATACAGACGTTACTTAATAAATAGTGTTTGAGGATGCCGTTATAGTCCTACATCCATCTTGTACCCATATACGATAATATATTATCGATTTTTCGTTTTATGGAGTCAATTTTTGTTTAAGGAGGTGGCATTTACCGACTGAGCAAAAAAAGATAATTATTCTAATTATTTAAAAAAAATACGTAATTTCATGTAAAATCCGAAAACAGAAGCACTAGATAATTAAATAATAAGTCATTCTACAAAGTTCCAGGTCAATACAACAAAAACACCTCAAAAAATTTCTGTACCGAAAAATCACCGAACATCATACATTTTCGGTGCAGAAATTTTTTAGGGTGTCTTTGTTGTATTGACTTGAAACTTTGTATAGAATGACTTATTATTTAATTATCTAGTGCTTCTGTATTTGGGTTTGGTATAAAATGCGTATTTTCTAAAATAAATTTAATACTTACCTTTTTTGGCTCGGTTGGCAATCCACCGGATAAGCCACCCCCTTAATCGCAATTTTACAAATGTACCTTACATTCTATGTGATACATAGATTGTTGGTATATACGTTGTTAAAATTTCAAAATTTCACGTATTCATCGAAGAAAACAAAATATTGTATTGTCGGTAATACAGAATTCCCTTAAAGGTATATGTCAAATTCGTTATGATATCTTCCAAGTTATTTACCGATTAAGAAATACTGTTTTTACTAAATAAATTGTTTTATATTATAATTAAAGGAGGTGGCATACCATAAAAATATACAATTTAATGCAAAATCCGAATACAGAAGCATTAGATAATAATTTCCTGTTTTTGCTCGGTATTACCGACATTTCGATAAAATGGTAGATTAAAATTGTTTTTAAATAGTTCAAACGGAACGGTTTATCATTAGAAGTTTTAAAATAAAAAAATTAATCTAAATATTATAATATTTCAATAATATTAATATTTTGCTAATGTTTATAAAGGTTTCAAATGAATATAAAACAGTGATATCAACTTGTAATTGGTTTAATCCCATATATTTTATATTTAAGACATTTGATGGTGGTCTAACGGCGGTTCTCAAAATTTTAGATAAATCAGTCTATTCCTATTAATTTTGTCAAAATGTCGGTAAAACAGGTCACTTGCATGCATAAGATACCCACATTGGGTTTATTCACCAAAAAATTGTGAATTAATATTCTGCACAGTATTAACATATTTATGGTAATAATTAAAAAATATGTAAGTTGTGCACAAAATGAACTCACAATTAGTTATTGCAAATACCCCAAGTGCAGTCTATAATGTTTAAGTGATGTACAATTCACTCTGTGTCTTTTATACGTATATATATTATTGCAAGTGCGTCTTCACGCATCAGCGTGCAAAATATTATTTATTATATATATATGTATATTTTAGATTATTGTGCGTAAATTATATCATATTTGTATTCAACAGTATTGTATGATAAATAAGTGAGAAAATTTATAGAATTTGATTGAACCTACTTCTTTAATAATTCATGAACGATTATATTGACGATTGATCGTATATATATAAAACTGTGTATCAATTTATTCATACATCTAAATTTATATCCAACGATTAAATATTTGTTATTCATCAATGTACAAATTAAATTAATGAAGATAACATTAAATTAATTAAAACTTTTATAAAACAAACGGTGTTAACGGTTACGGTGAGTTGTAATAGATATAATATAAACAAACTAATACTTTCTTTAAAAATTTCATAATTTTATTAAATTTCCTTGGGTATCCAATCTCCGCAAGACAAATTTGAAGAAAAAAAAATCGAACGTTCCCATTTTGTTTTAATATATCTCTACGTCATCAGCGCTAAATTAATTTGTATATATATTAATAACATTTATTTTAGGTGTACTAGATAAAACCTTATATTCTTTATATTACACGTGTCTATATTTACTGTTGCGAATTGCGCAGATTAATAAATTAAATAAAAAGGATCGCGCAAATGAGTCATATAATATCATAATCTACACAAGTAAATTTCATCTATCAAAAAAGCCGAATTATATTATCGAGATAACTGAACCAATTGTATCATTTATATCCATTGTGATAAGGAGTATTGATTTATTACAGTGAACCAGGAGAGAACCCTAGCTCTCACCTTGCACAATCCGAAAAAAAATTTTCATACAGTGTACCCAAAATACATCCGTATTCATAATCGATCAAACACGTCAGTCGATATATTCTAATTTCATCAATTAAAATTTTTTTGTTTTTAATTCTGCAACGAGTATACAATTTTAATATCTAATGAGGCCGTTTGAACCTACAATCAAGGGCCACGAAATCGAATAAAATCTCGTGAAAGTTCGTAAGAATCGAAGTGGTTGAAACAAAAGAAATCCGGGGCATTCGAAAATCAGCAAGTTTTCGCAGACGAGAAAATGGAGGGTGATGATCCCGATGGAACGATTTTTCGAGTCACAGTGCGCAGGTGCAAACAGCGTAGTGATCAGCTATATCATTCACGTACGAGCCATAAACACCGTCCTCTTGTAAAGTATGCCGAAATTATCAAGGATATTTGGCATCGTTAAGATCCTCGGTTCAATAACACTCGAGGAGACTTAGTATTAAACTGTATCGTGGATAACAATGACAATGGAAAGAAAACGTTAGAGGTGACGATTTAAACGATATCCTGGCGAGTAACCAATGTGCGAAAGGGTTCAATATTCTGCAAAATATATTGATTTGTTGGTAGATTAGTCTGGGGCATAATGAACACGCTCAAATACGAGGTGAGTACCACCACGTTCATTCGACTTTTTCTTTTATTCATTCAAATTCTACTCGTAATGTGTATACGCACACGCGATTTTACCGTAGAGCGGATATATAGTATATGCGTAGTAGTAGTACTATATTGATACGCATCGAGGAGTCCTCATTAGAGAGGGGTGAATCGAATGATTAATCATGCGTTACTTTTATTTTCAGGATCCATTTTACGTGAAAATCAAATTAAAATGCGGTTTTTAAGATCACGAGTCAAGAGAAAAGGTTTTATATAGGACGCGCGAGAGGATGCTCTATCAGTGAGTACAATAATAGACTATTCGCGTATATATACCATTATTCATTTATAAGTTAACAATTTTACTTTTGAGTTAACCTTTATTTAACTATTACTTTATTACGTTAAATTCTGGTTTTTATAGAAAACTTAATTTTTCGTTTGATTTACAATGTCGTACGTTTTCAATTACCTAAATTTTAATGGAAAATAATAATTTTAAACATAAATAATAGTTGATTAGAATATTATTATTTAAGAGAAAAAATAATTTATTTATAAAATAACTAAACATTTGAGGTTAAAAAAACTGTGCGTATTAAACGGGAGTGTAATTGTTATCATAATCGCAGTGTGCTATCATTCATCAAATGATTAAGACTTAATTTACATTGTTCAATTTTTTATACAAATTTTTTAAAGTTGTGAATTATAAAAATTATAACATTGGTTCCACATCGATGTACAATGGATTTAAAAAAAAATCAAAAATTTATTATTAAGTAATTAGAAATAATTTATTTGAAGACGTAATATTTTTAGTTTATTTTGCGGTCATATTTACTAAGAAATACATCATCTCGTACATTGTAAGATAAGTGATTGTGAGGTAAGGTACACTGTCATGCGTGATCGATAGTTGTATATTATCGTTTTAAAAATTCTATTTTTATTACTTAATATGAATTATGGAAGAAAAGAAATTTCATAATAATTTTAACGCTATTTATAGTTGAACAATAAAAAGTTTTTGATTTTTTTTTAATTATTAGAGTTAACTATAAGTGACCCAGTTATCAAGGATACTTTAGTTATTAAATTATTTCATTTTTTTGTTCTCTTTTTTTTAACGAAGAATAAATATTGTTTATAATTTAATAATAAAAAAAATTTTCATTTTCATTTTAAAAAAAATTTCAAAAGTTCTATAAGATAATTTTTTAAATTAAATTTTTGAATAAAATTCATACCTCGCGCATTATTTAAGTTATTGGTAATTTTTATAACACGATAAAATGATGTATACGAACCAATTCAAAATTATCAGAAGATTTCAGTGATATAGACACTGTAGTTACAATAAGTGCGTGATAGATCGTGGAAACATACTTGGTGCTGTATCTTTACCAGAGGTGGAGAATCTGAACTATGCAATAATAATGCAAGGTATAATTATAAGTATCTATTAAAAGTGCACTTTAATATTACGGCACTTTGAATGACAGCAATATGTATGCACCAATATCAGCACAATATTTTGGCCATTTAATAGTGTGAGAACAGCATATCTATAAATTTGTTATTTATATATATTATTCGGATATAATTGATCTCGCATCTATTAAATGAGTTATTTGAAAGAAAAAATTTTACATTTTGCACAAAATATTCACGGTCGCAAATAATATATATGTTTTTCAATGAATAAACGCATCGTTTTGCAAAGTAAAGAAATTTTAATTACAAGCTACGTATACGTAACTTACTGAGTACACCAATAAACGCATGTGTTTACGTATATATATATATATATATTTATATATTTTATGCACACCCAGCACCTGCAATGTTTCTTAAAATATTTTTCTATTATTAAAAATATATTTGTTTAATATTCCATAAATATGCAAAAATAATGTAGTATAATTATACATTTTATTATAAATATATTTTATTTGTATTTCAGGTACAGAAAACATGTTATTGAACTACGAAAATGCAGGATGACAGACAGAATAGATACGATCTGGGAGTAAAGTAGTATGAGAAAGAATAAATGGTAATTTAAAACTTTGCGCTTCGAAACCGGAGTATAAAGTACTACTTTTTCGTAAATACTAGCTGTGTTTGATTCGATGTCACACGTTGTGGGCGTAAAATTGGTACTTTACTCACTGGTTTCACTGTCGCGTATAAAAATTATGTGTTTGCGCATAACAAGATTATTTCACTCATATGTACTTATACATCGGAAACTATTATTTACTAATTAATACTAATGTTACGTGTGTATTATTTTCAGATGGTGAGACGCTATGAATATTTCTTCCAAAGTACATAACTGCACGATTTTCACATAGTTGAATAATGCCTTATAAAAATATTGTACATACTTTTTAATTGAATAAGCTGCAATAAAGAAACAGTATTTTTTTCCAATACCTTTTTATAATCCTGTATATTCATGTTTAGTAGAAAATTTCCATGTTGATTAGTTTTTTTGAATAATGTTTGTTCGTTCAAGAAAATGCTGAAGGTAAACGGAATGTTATCGTATCGTAGGATAAGTAAAATTAAAAATTGTACATGCGAGAAATTTAATGATTAATATATTATAAGTAAATTAAAATAACTTACTTCCTTTATAATTAAATACTTAATTCCTAAAAAAACGATAGCATTGAAATTTTCTTTGGCATTTTTTTGATTATTGAAAAAAAAATATTCAGATACCAGATAATAGTATTATTCTAGGGCAGAGTATGGAAAGGTGCTCGTGCATTCTATTTCGATGTGATCGATTAAATGAATTCTATCATGATTTTCAACTTATAATACGCAGTTAGTATTTGTTTTTGGAATATATTAGGTATCATCATATTTTGCATAACACTGATAATAATCGAGAAAGTTAAAATAAAAATGTATACAACACGAGTATAAAGCAGTATGTTAAATGATGCGTTTCACGTAATAATCTGTATTAATGATATTAATACGATCGATCGATAATTCCAATAATTTATAGTTTACGCAATAAAGTATCTAAATCGTGACCCTTACAACTCGCACGCGAATAATTTCGTAATACGATTTTAGTCTTTGATTAGCATTATTCAGTATCGATTCAAATAAATAGCCGATAGCTTTACTCTATTAACAAAGTAAGTAGCTTTGATATACATATTCGATTCGATACAAAAAAAAAAGATAATGCAAAATTATTATCAAAACGAGTAATTTTGTAAGCTACACTTTAGAATCAAATATTATCTTAAATAAATCGAACAATAATTTATAAACGACAACAAATTTATCGCGCAATTGATGATTTTGGGTGATTATTACGCATTATTATATTAATGCATAAATTACATATACAAAGGAAATATTAATATTTAATCGATCTTTAAAATAATCTATTGAATAAGGAAATTTGCATCTTAAATCATAACATTATAATCGTAATTATAAGTAATATATTAAAAATTTTAAATGAAATAAATAACCTTGCGCACAGGAAAATATACAGTGCAGTTAGAGTTCCCCTTATATGTAAAACCAAGATAATTTAAAGTGCTTTTAAAAGATTTATATACACAACGTACTTGTATAAGTTTCTTAGCATTAAAAAACTTGCATCAAAGTTTCAAGCTTTCACCCATTACTAAATTAACGTTTACTTATCGTAGTTACATAAAACGAGCAAGATAAGAAAACGCTGAGCTTTTATCCTATGTATTAAAAAATATAGAATTTTGTTAATAAAACTTTATTATTTTGAATAGATATAAAATATTATTTTGTTACTTTATAAATAAAGGTATTTTTAACGAAAACCATAGGTTTATAGTGAAAAAGTGATTAGTCTTTTTTATTACGGACCAATCCAATTAATTAGAGTAGTATTTACCGTGGAAAGGCAATAGGTTTAAGCACCTAAACCGAACAATCTTGGTCATTAATGAAAATTCGTTCGTGTACTCTTAGTCTAATTGAATCATTCGATCGAAGTGTGAAACCATCGTCAATAAGTAAACTGAGTGAATTAACATTTACATAAGATTTACTAATCCTTCAGGTCATATTTTTAAGATAAAAAGTAAATTTTCAATTTACTATGTATACGCATAACGTCTCGATTAACATCAATGTATGTAAATAAATATGTTGGAAAAGAGGAGTAATAAAAAAAATTGTTACGATTGACAGGTACGTGAATGATCATAGGTAGAGTTGACCCGATGATCTCTACGATCGCATTAAGGAGGTTTACTTATCAGAGTGCTCGACACCTAGTCGATATAGCACATGCTAAAGTTATGCATCCTTCTGACGGTTATTTTATGGATAAAGCCGACATTTAATCATTATAGGACGTAAAAATGTTTCCTCCTAGGCAGCTGAACGCGTGGTTGCTGTTCGGGTTGTTGTTGCAATTGATGCAATACCCGATCAGGGCCCAAGATCAGCATTGCCCACCACCCACTGAAATATCTCCTTGCACCTGTGGTATCAAGAAAAATGGGTTGGATGTTATTTGCGAGTTCACCGACTTCAATCACATAAGTAAAGCTATGGATGGTCTCAAGAGACGACAAAATTCCATCATATTTTATTTGAAACTCAGGCATAACAACTTGCCGAAACTACAAGGTTTCGTTTTCCTCGGATTGGACATTTATCATCTGACGATTCACAACAGCAGCCTCGCTGTTGTCGAGGAGACGGCATTGTCATCTATTGGTAATTTATATTATATCCTCCAACGTACCATTAATCAATTACTCGTGCACTTTACACCAATTGCCAAGTATTTTTAAATTCTAACGCTCCTCCTCATTATATATATTGATCTAAAATTTGTATTCACAGGGAAAGCGCTAACTCAATTGGACATTTCGCAAAACGCTTTAGTGTCTGTTCCATCCTCTGCTTTGAAGAAACTACACCATCTTTTGATTTTGAATATCAATCACAACAAAATCAACAGCATTCATAAGAAAGCGTTTGAAGGCTTGGATACTCTTGAAATTTTAACTCTTTACGAAAACAAAATTTCTACTATCGAACCCGATGCTTTTCGAGGTCTCGATAAGTAAGCACAATTTATATTAATTTATTTAAATTTGAAATATTTGTAGTAATTAACAAGGTTCAACTAGTATTATGTAACTAACCAATTATAATGTTGACAGGAGGAAATTGAAAAGACTCAATTTGGGTGGCAATGAGCTAACGAACGTACCAACGTCGTCGCTGTCAACCCTCAACATGTTAAAAAAATTAGAAATGCAAGAGAATCGCATAACTTCGATAAAAGAAGGAGATTTTGAAGGTATGAACATGCAGTGTGTTTAGTTTTATGAGGAAAGTTATTACTATAATTAATCGCAATTAAATATACTATTTCAGGTTTGAAAAGTCTCGATTTTTTGGGATTAGGACACAATCTCATCCGTGAAATTCCAGCTCGTGTGTTTTCACATCTAACGCTATTAAATTCTTTGGATCTCGAAGGAAACCAAATTACTCACGTTGATTCAGACGCATTCATCGGTCTTGAAGGTATATTAAAAAATTCTTAGTTAGAATCAATGTTTACATAATATATTATCATAATATATTATCACGTTTAACAACTATCAATTATTGCAGAAAATTTGCAGTATTTGAAATTAGGTGAAAACAATTTGCATTCGGTGCCAAGTGATGCTCTTCGTCGTCTTCATCGTTTGAGGCATCTCGATTTAAAAGCTAACAACATCACTGTTTTATTAGAGGATGCATTCAATGGCTACGGCGATTCTATCACTTTTCTAAATTTGCAAAAGAACATGTAAGTTTTCTTATTTATACGAGTTTTAAATTAATCATTAATTAAGATAGTTTTAGGAAAGAGTGAAAAAAATCTCTTATCAGTAGTTTTTAATTGTAATGTGAAATAAAGTATTAAACGTGCTTACGATAAAGCTTGATCTACGACTTTACCAATCTATCGATAAGAACAACTGACATTATTGTATTAAAAATTTAACGTTCCCATTTTGAAAGAAATGAATAAACTATCATATGCAAAATTATTATTAACTATTACGATTTTTTATATTAAAATAATTAAAATAAATATGTAATACAAAATATTTATTTTCAGGATAAAAGTTTTGCCAACATTGGTATTTGACAGATTAAATTCTTTAGAAACGTTGAATCTGCAAAACAACAAATTGACTCACATTCCTGAAGATGTAACGGAAAATATCGTTGATACTTTAAAACTTGTTGACATATCAGGTATAGTTATGCAAACCTTGAAATACTTTGTTGTAAATATCATACGATAAAATACAGAAGTGTATAAAACCAATTTTTTTTATGAAAACAAATTTAATGTCGTAGTAAAGTAGTAAATAACAACAATGCAAGAAATGTTGTTTTACCTTGAATTTTAAATTTACAGACAATCCACTTATATGCGATTGCGAATTGTACTGGTTCGTCGTGTGGGTACAAAATCTTCGTGACAATGACGATGAAATAATGGAAAAGAAACGTTCGATTTGTACAATGGTATCGGAACACCTTGAATATCCAATTCAAAAGATGCCGCTTAAAGAATTGGGGTGCATTAAGAACAAAAATCCCGAACGAGCAGTCTCGAAATCAGCAGCACAATACACAAGCTATTGCTCGATCTCGGTGATAATTTTAACGTTAATCAACGTCAGCTAAACTTCCGTTTGGTTGACTATACGGAAATTGTTTAGATTTTAATCCTGTTTGTGTAACATACAACATGAAAATCTCGATGTATTTATTTTATAATATTTTTCATAATAATAAATCAAAGGTGAAGTTCTCTAAGGGTAATTAACGGAATTCAATTGAAAACTGCACTAAAAAAAACTAAAAATTATAACTATAATTGGACAACTATATTGACATTAAAAAGATCAAATCGTTTTTATTACATATCTTTGCCTTATATGTGTAATTTAATAGTGTAGATCGACATTTAAATCTAATATTCAAGAAACTCTAATAAACAGTTACTATATGTATTTTTATTTTCTAACATTTCTCATTAATTATTATGTTTCCTTCATTTAATTTTATATTTATATGCACGAATGCATTTTTTAGCACTTTAAAAGAATTATAACTATTGTTTGTATACAATGTTTTATTTTAATTTATATAATTAACATAGTAAAATTTTATTTTTACATTTAAATCAACACATGACCAAACTGAACATGTACTTAAAAAAAGTTTGTTAATTATCTTTTTTATTAGAAATACATAAAAATATAGAAAAAGCAAATATAAAAAAAATATTGGTATATAGGTATATATTTTGCAATTAGTAATAGTATCTAAAATTTGGGTATATAAAGAAAGTCAAATATTCATGTTTGTAACAGTCTCTTTATTATTCTATAGTATTCGTTAATAAGTAACTTTCATTAATAGTCGAGGTATAGGAGTGAAAACAACAATAAAAGAATACTTAAATTTTCTTTATCTCTCGCGAAAACTATCACATACACTCACCTCTGTTCTTGAATTTATTTTCCTAAATAAATTATAATCCAAGTTAAAATCTTTTTTTTCTCTATGATACAATATTGCATTAAAGACAAGAAAAGTTCTCGGTCTGCTTATATGCGTAGGCATACAATTTTGATAAAATTGATTGCCGCGTTGATTCAAGCAGGAAAATACTCATAGTCATCTTAATAATTTGGCTTATAATATCACTATGTATATAATAAATGAAAAAAAAATTGTTTATTTAACAGACATAAAAAATGTATTATCTGTATATTAGTTTTGCTTGCACTCAAATTCTGGAAGATGGTCGCTACACACTTGACTTAATATTTGGAATGTTAAAATAGTTATAAATCTTTACTTATACAAAGCTATAACATTTTTTTTACATTAGGTGAAAATCCTTGCTGATGTTTAGATTACAAATATAATTTTAATACAATTGAATAAGGAATAAAATTAACTAGTTAAATATTATATTCTTATATCAAATATAAAATGCAATCTATGTCATTGATTTTTTAATGAATAAATTCAGTAGTTTAAGTTTGTAAATTTTTAAATGGTAAATTGCATAGTTCTTTGATACAGGTTTACATAATTTTTTTTTTTGCAAACAGTATAGGCAAAATTGATTGATGGTTTTTAATATTGTTAAAAAATTACGCTTAGAAAAAGTAAAAATCTTAGAAAAAATAACTATAAGCTTAATATTATGTAATATTAAAAGCTATAAAGTTTTATCAAATACATCTAAAGACAGAAAATTTTAGTTACTGTAATTAATATAAATACTTTTCATTAGTTTTCTTTATAAAAATGATGTCTAATAGTTATTTAAAAATGTTAAAAAGACACTCTTCTTTGTAATATAAATTTCTTTTCTCAGAGTAAACAATGAATTGAAGCACTTCCTAATAAAATATAGTTTATCCATTTTTAAAATAATGATTATCAAAGGTAAATGAATTAATATATGTTTGTACATACATATTAGATTTTAAAATAATTATTTTATTATTTACATTTATTTCATTATTCAAAAATACATTTAATCTTAAAAAAAATATAAAATAGGTGTACAGAATCATTTGAATATCTGTACTGTAATACAAAAATTTTTCATACTGAAAAATAAATCAACTATTATATATATATATTATCACTTTCAACAATTTTTATTTTTCATGATTAAAAAATTAAATTGTACTAATGGATGTGATGTATTTTAAGAGTAAGTCCTTCAATTGTGTTTTACCTTTGACACAAGCTACATTCTATACGCATATTTAATCATTCATACAACTTCAACATAACTACATGTTCTCTGTCTGAAGAAATAGTGTCCTTTTCACCAATAGGTTTTACAATTCTGTTAAACAGTATTTATAATTAAAGAAAGTAATTTACTCATACAACATTCACATTATTTTGCTTTGATCACGATGAAGAATAGTCCAGTTGAACTGTTAATTGCCTTACTCCTGCAGCTTGGAATATCATTTGTGTATGTGCTACAACATATTTTGGATCAACCGTTCTTGCAACTTCTAGTTTTAAACAACCTACATAAATATCGGAGCACAAAGTCCAAAAGTGTGGATCTTGAACACTATACACACCAGCCAGCTGAGTGACTTTGTTGTAACATTGAGGCAAAACGTGATCCAATGCTTTAGGCTGTCGCTGCATGAGAATTATCATAGACTCTCTTAAAAGAGGCAAAACACTAAGGAATATCAGAACTGCTATGAACATTGAGCAGATTGGATCAGCTATCATCCAGCCAAACATTTGCATCAATACTGCAGAAATAATTACTCCGACAGAACCAAGGGTATCTGCTAATATATGTAGAAAAACACCTTTCATGATTTGTGAATTTCCTGAATTACCATGAGAATGGTCAATTTCAATATCATGATGATGATTGTGTGAGTGATCATGATGATTGTGAGAATGGCTATGGCCACCATGCGGGTGGCTCTGTCCACCATGATTATGACTGTGACCATGGCTATGTCCATGACTATGACCATGTCCACAGTCTCCGCCGTGTCCATGGTTAAATGCATAAATTCCTACCAAATTAACTAAAAGACCTAGCACCGATATCAAAAACAGTCTCTCGTGTTTAACTTCTGGAGGCTCAATAGCTCTCTCAACTGCTTCGGACATTACAAAAAATGCAATAAAGACTAAAAACAGTCCGTTCACCATTCCAGCAAGTACTTCTGCTCTAACATATCCATAGGAATATCGTTCATTGGCTCGCCATTTTGTTATTACTGAAGCAGCTAAACCAGCAATTAGGCCAGTGCAGTCAAAGAACATGTGAAAACTATCAGAAATTAATCCTAAACTGTTGGTCCAGATTCCATACATAAGCTCGACAAATGCAAAGGTAAAATTTAACAGAAGAAAAAGAAATAGATTCCTGATGTTTTTGTCTGACCAAATGAGTCGCTTCCATCCTAGGATTTTTTCCTTTAACCTGATGACAATACTGGGTGAATCCTTGTGCGTCAGAGGAAGCATGATTGTGACAGTTGTATCACCTTATTTACAAAATTTCCTGTGTACATAAAATTAAAATTGTTTATTATTAAGGGTAATAATTAAAAATAAATTTTTTATTTGCGAATAATTCAGTGCTTGAAGCATTTTTACAATATGTTAACAAGAAAAAAAATTTTCATTATACAATGTTTACTTTATTATTATATTACCTTCAAAAATACTCTAAAGATAATAAATGACAGTATAGAAAGTAGTGCATTTTAAATTACATAAAATTAACAATAGAATATACTACTAAATTGATGAAAAATTATTTACCTTATGGTAACATCTACTTACATTCTAATGATCTATTTTTAATATTCAATCCAACTGCATATATAAACAATGTTACTGTCAAACTCTGTTATGAAAGTTAAATTGAGGAAACTAGAATATCAACATATGTCGCAAATGACACGTTTTTCTTAAACACATAATAAAATTAAAATTTTCCTTCTACCCATAATGCAAATACATATAGTTAGAGGATAATAAAAGAAATGGGGTGACACGTCCACGGACACATTTGACGTAAGGTTAGGTGACACGTTAATACATTCACAAAAATTGACTTACCCTTTGGTTGGTAATCAGCAACGACGATTATTTACAAGACCAACGTAACTTGGAGTTGATACTAAATAATTTTAACTAAGTACATGCTGAACTATCGTTAAAAATATTGTTCATCATGCCCGGCTGCTAGAAAATATTTGTGGGCACGCCATGTTGCAACGTTACCAGCGTTGCCATTTATACTATATACATTATATATACAAGTTTCTTATCGCTTTTGGTCTTTGACAATGTCAGTGTATATATATATATATACTTATATATGTAGGTGTAACAGTACAGTATACATAATTTTAGACTCAATTAATTATATAAATAACTTAAGCGATACGAAGGAATGTAATATTGTAAAAATAAATAGTTAACAAAGATGTAACCGCAAGTATATATTACATACATATATTATGCCTTTAAAAAATATGTGTTAAAAAAATGATATGTTTATTACACTTTTGCACAAATATACTAAATTAATTAATGTTTATTATTTAGGAAATTTTCAATATTGAATTTATTTGTAAAAAATAATTAATCCGTGTTTAAGTTTTTTATATACAAATACGAGAAGTATTACTTTAATTATTATTATGCATATTACATTGTATTCGCTTTGACGTTCATTTAATTCAAAATATTAAAATATTACAAAATTCTCTTATACACTAAAGTTATTGATCGAGCGTATAAACGTTGATTGTATTTTAATTATTTTTGTAAAAGAAATAGTTGATTACGTGAATTATATTACAAATAAGGTTTTGTATATAATTTAAAATTATTTTTGAAAAAATGAATTTTGACTTGGGTATTCTACGGAAGATGTTCCAAAATCGAACATGGCGTTGCAGACACTTCCCACTTAGGCTCTTTCCGATTTGACGTCCACCATGGTGAGTAACAGTGCAGAGAAATGTTAAAATTTTTATTTTTTTTCACTATTTATGTCGTGTAAAACACCTTAAAATCGTTTATTTATCAATTTTTAAAGAGTAATCTTTCTAACCGAAAACTAATTAGCGAAAAATTTAAACAATAAATATATAAATAATTGAAAAGTTTTTGGCTACTTGTCGACTCAAAGCACATGGTTCATTAACAAAAATATTGTTTTTTTCATTGTTAATCGTGAGCGTCTTTGTTTGTGTGTATTGTGTAACATTAAAGTGAATTGCTCTACTTATTAGATTTTATCAAACAATATTGTGGCAATTCGACAATTAAAAGTGTTGATTCTTTAAACGTAAGGTTTATTGACATAACCTATAAAAGTGATGAACAACTTAGGTCCAGAATAAATCTATGACGGCATTTTTACTGATTTAATGAGTCTGATTAAATCATAAATATTAAATTTAATCAAAATTTTACTTCAATATGAGGAAATTATACTAGTGTGATGTATTATTTTGCAGCCGCCAAAGAAGGACACGAAGGGGTCTTCTAAGCAACCCCAGAAGACACAGAAGAAGAAGGAGGGAGGATCCGGTGGAAAGGCCAAAAAGAAGGTGTGTACAAACATTTACAAATTGCTTTTTAAATATTAAAGAATTTAGAGACCTTAAACTTTATAAACAAATTTACATTTATATATCATATCTTATATGCAAAACTAACTACTGTTACAAATTATTTTAATGGCGACATTACATTTTTGACAAATTTTAAAATGACACTATTTTCCATGTTACTGTTAAACTGATAAATAATGTGCTATTCAATTTTACCAGTACATTTTAAAACTTCTTTTGTACAAAAATTTATCTTTATTATATTGTATAATTCCAAATACAAAGTTAAGTAATAAAAATTAATTTTTTCTTGTTTAAAAATTATATGTAAAGGGGCATTTTGAAAATTTCTTGATGATACCTTATTATCTTGATGTCTATGAAGGCTAAAATCTGATTTAATGAGACTGATATTATATCAATAGTAATTATTTTATTAATATTTTAATTTCTACATAAATCTAATAAAAATTAATTTTTGCAAATTGCAGAAGTGGTCCAAAGGAAAAGTACGTGACAAGTTAAACAACCAGGTGTTATTTGACAAAGGCACATATGACAAACTATTGAAAGAAGTACCACAGTACAAATTGATTACTCCATCAATTGTAAGCGAAAGGCTTAAAATTCGTGGTTCCTTGGCCAGGAGAGCACTCATTGAACTTCAACAAAAAGGTCTTATTAAGCAAGTAGTTCAGCATCATGCTCAACTTATTTACACACGAACCACCAAGGGTGACGATCCAGCTGCGTAAAATCTCTCCCTACCTGTATATTGATTTAATAAAAATTTTATAAAAATTGACATTCAATTTTTTTATTTCAAACAATTTAAATTTAGCTGACCAATGAATTTTATGTTTAATACACTTTATAATATAATAGAACAACTTTTAGAATAAGCTGAAGTTTGCAATATTTATAAAAGTAATTTATACATATAATAACTTAATTTTTAAACTATTTAAAAATTTAATGAATAAGATCACGTTTTTACACGCGATAGAATACTAGTGATTTTCAATACAATTCAGTGAAAGAAAAAAATAAAAAAATTTTTATTTATAAATTATTTGTAGGTTAATTTTAATAAATTAACAATTCACTTGTTTTTTTGAAAATGGCAGTTTTTAAGTAAAAATCAAAAGATAATTCTTTACAATTATTGGGCTAAGGCTAATATTGCAGCCAGAACTAAATTTTTGTGCATTTTGATCAGTTGAATACATTATAATTTGGATTTTTAATTGGATTTTACAAGTGTGAATAATTATAACGGGTTACAAAGGAATAAAGGAAGTTACTTTTAACAAAAATAATTATATTTAAATGAATAATTTTTGTTATGGATACACAATCTAGGCTTAAAAATGTTGAAATACTTTCCATTCTTAAAGACCGTGGGTATACTATTGGCAAGAAAATTGGAAAGGTATATTCTAATACGTAGGATTATAAATTTTTCAATACTATTTGATAGAATCATGATTTAATTTATACTTATATCTTTTTTTATTAACAATAGGGTACACATGCAAGAGTTCACCTAGCAAAATTTATTGATAAAGCCACAGGTAAAAAATTGACATTGGCTTGCAAAACATTTGATAAAAATAAAGCTCCAGTGGATTTTGTTACTAAATTTTTTCCTGAAGAATTTAAAATCCTTACTAAAATTCAAAATCCTCATATAATCGAAGTACAGTTATTTTAATGTTTTATTATCATTATGCAGTTACAATAAATGTAGTTATTTATTATATGTTTGAAATGTTTATTTGAGTAGTTGCAAATTTTATTATTTTCTTTGCTTTTATGTTTTACATTTATGTTACAATAAGTTACATTTACAAAACATAATTTAATTTTATATTTAACTAGATGCACAGTATACTTCAAATTGGATCAAGAATCTTTATCTTTATGGGTTACGCTGAAAATGGTGATCTTTTACGTCTCATACAAGAAATCGGCCCAATACCAGAACATCATTCAAAATTATGGTTCAAACAAATGGCTTATGGTCTTCAATATCTTCATAAATTAAACATAGCTCATCGCGACTTAAAGTGTGAAAACATTCTTTTATCACGAAGATTTCACGTAAAATTGGCAGACTTTGGATTTGCTCGATATTGTGTCAATGAAGATGGTAAACACGTACTCAGTCAAACGTATTGTGGTTCACCTGCTTATGCTGCACCTGAAATTGTAGCTAATACACCATATAATCCAAAATTAGCTGACGTCTGGTCACTTGGTGTAATTCTTTATACAATGTTAAATGCAGATATGCCATTTAGCGATTTACAATTAAAATTAGTGCTCAAAAAGCAAATGAATAAAAGTTGGTCATTTCATCCGAACGTTTCTAATACACTGTCATTGTCAGCTAAAAACATAGTTAGACAAATTTTAGAACCAGACATAACACTAAGATTGAATCTTAATAAAGTATTAAAGCACGAATGGGTCACAAGTAAAGATAAACCGAACAATTTCAATTCCGAAATGTGTAATCTACAACCAACAGAACGCCATCGCCATCATCACCATCACCACGTATGTAATATGCATATTAAAAAGAATACTACGAGAAAAAATGTTTTTTTCTTCTTTTTTAATTGCAAATATGATTAAAACGTTATTTATACTTTTAGCAAGATAACGAAGTTGAACTTTTCTGTACCAACATGAAGAAAGTATCGATAGAATCAAAAGTTAAAGATCATGTTCCAATGTCCATGAAATTAGGTTTAAAACCATTAAAACCTAGTAGCAGTGTACAAACTAAAGGAAAAACAGTCGATGATTGAAAATTCTTACATGGCTAATTGATGATGCGAGTTTATTAATAATACTTTTTCTCTTTTCTCAAGCACACATGTAAAGTTGTCATCACCAAAAACAAACAATTAATAGATAAACGTTTAAAACATCACGGATCTATACAATAATAACACCAATATTTTAATAGTAATCATGAGTTTATTTATTTTACAACTATGTTCTAAATTAATGTACAAAACTATAATTTTTGGTTACATGTATAGGTACATGAATAATGATAACGTACAATATCGCGTTTACATATATAATTATGTATATAACGATATATAAGTATACATATAATTTGCATTTTTCCGTTTATATGTAATTAATTATAGTTTACAATTAATAATTATAACAAATAATTTACATGATCTCGCGCATATTACTGGCAGTCAGATTCGCTCAACATATAGCACCGTCCAATAGTATTGTCAACGGTATATTATTTCAAACCAAGTAAAATTGACAACGACTATTGGGCGTATTACGGATAACTATATTACTAAAAGAAACGATCGTCAAATTAGTTAAAATACAGTATACAGAAAGCAACATGTGATTAAAAGGTTTTCTTAAAAATAAAAAGAACTTATTAATTCATGCGCCTTTCTTTCACTCTCTCTTTCGTTCACTCTTTCATCACACATTTTCTCTTTCTATCTCACACTCGCGATAAAAATCTCGATAAAACGATATGAAAAACAAAAAAAAATATGTAAAAAATCGTTGTGTATAAAGTTTATGTGCGTAATCCGACGGTTCATTCTTTTTCTCTTATCAGGCACTTGGCGTGTTTACAAATAATCTATAAGTTCTCTCGAATTCTTCACCGTTGTAAAAAAATAAAATCATTCATTATGAATGTTAATACGGTAAAAGTGTATACAATTACATTATAAAGTGTGATATTCAATCAATCTATATATATTTACAATAGAAATACGGTCGTTTTGGAAACGCCCGAAAGTCGACGTAAGGACTTTTTAGATTTAAGTATTCAGTGCGTTACTGATCGTAGATGTTCATTCCCATCCTCCAGTGAGCTTGTGGAACATTTCTTCGTTTAACGTTTGATTGGCTTCTTTCGAGCGCATTGATAAAAATATGTAACCGCCAATGAATTCGTGTACCACTTTACAATCCGCCGATTGACATTCGAAGATAATATTTTCTTCTTCAAATTGAACCATCATGTGTTTAACTTCCCAATTGACATTCCATGCCTGTGGTAAAGTTAATTTATTAATTATTATTTAAATAAATGTTAACCACAAAATTAGCTAACGTGTTATAATTTTTATAAATATTTTAACATTTGATATGATGTAATAAAAAATTTATACATAAAATTCTTTTTTAATTTTGTATATTTTAATATTTTTTTACCTTCATTGTATTGTATCTCCAAGTTTTCACGTGGTCTCCGTTGTGAAGATCCATTCGCATAATACGATTATTTGCAATGCCCAACAATTCGTCTTTGTTTTTTCCTGTAAATCTGATAATGAATAATGATATACCATATTCCGGTAGGGATTGCCATGCCTTTATGTAGTTCAATTTCGCCTCGATAAGTGGAAGATCCTTTACGTTCGCATGGGCCTCAAGAATTCTTTGTATCAACTGAAAACAATAACGCAATCATTTTGTTATTATTATTTACGTAAAATTATAGTTAACATACAAATGAATAATTTAATTTGAAATATTAAAATTATGGTGTACTTTTTGTTATAACTGAGTTTGTTGGATAAAAAAATGTTAGGTTACTAAATACTTTATTTTTATGTTCATATCTAAATAACAGAAGATAATGGCTCAATGGTTAAAAATTAACGAGTAGTAGGAAGAGAGGTATCACTATATCAATCATACTTACTTTGCCTTTGAATTTCTTCGCAAATCTTGGGGCGACGTAATCCTCTGGTACGATGTCACCGAGGGAATTAGGATTGATTGCGGGTGCTGGGGCTGGTCTTTGAAGTTGCAAGAACGCGATTATGCCATTTACTTCACTTTCGTAGGAGGCATCGGCAAGAGTACGACCCTTGGCTGCTAATCTGCATGCGGCCATCCATTTAGCGTATTGCTGCTCCTATTTATTAATGAATATATTGGTTTAGCTGATTCGATACATACTAATGTTGTGTATAAATTATGTTTGTAACAATCGCTTTTATAGAATTAATATCATTATAATATTTTGCAAAATTTGTATATAGATATAATTATTTTTTCAAGTGATAATAACGTTTAAAATATGAATATAAAATATATAAATATATACACTAACGTTATCGCATCTGATCCACATCTCGGTCATTCCCTCAGCACTTGGCACCTCGAGTCTAATTCCATAACGCCCTTGAGATAAATGAACGTCAGGAGTAACCTCGCAACCCCTAAGATTGACGATGTGCGTAGGTCCTTCAGAGCTACCCGCTTCCTCTCGACTTTTGTAAAGCCTCAATTGAAGATCGCGACAGGTGAACCAGTATCTTTTATACGCTTTCAAAGTGAAGCGCTTAGGTTTAAAGAATCGAAGGTAATCGCACAGCTCGGGTATTTGAGTAATATCGCTAGGTCCTGTATTGATATTGCTACCTTCGAGGCTAACTTGGAGATCCGTCAGGGCAGCGTCGATGTCGTCTTCGGCTGCCGATTGTGCCCCGTTACTTTCAAAACTCGTCTGCGGGATACTCGCTTGCAGATTTATTTGAACCTACGTTGAACAATTTTTTTAATTAAGCACACTTCGATTATTTTATTCGTCGAGGATTAAACGATTATTTATATATAACTAATCCAATATAATACCTGAAGCGCAGCGAACATAAGCATCTCTTCCTCGGTACAGTCGATCTCCTCAGCGAGTAGCTGCCATTTAGCTTGCTCGTAGATCATATTGATTCGGACCGCGTCGGTTTTCGGATTGAGATCGTAAAACGAATAAAACTTAAATCGCAGCCTAAGAGTGTCGTATTCCCGTATCGCCTGCTCCATAATCGAGAGAGATGAATCGAGCCAAGCTACGTTCATGCGAGCTCGTTCTACAAGATTTTTCGGTCGAAGAAGTCGTGCCCGAACATCCGCGGGTACTGTAGCTGGACTTTGGATCAGCATCTCGCTCAATCCACCGTTCAAAGCCTCGAGACTCATTGTGCTATTGTTGGCGTTGAATGAACCAGTACTACCAAATCCTAGGGTATTATTGTTGCGTTTCCAGGTACCTGTGTGCTGAATTTTCAAAAGGCATCGTTAATCGACATGTTGTTGGTGCGCGCCAAATAAAGAAACATTTTTCCAAAAAGTATCTAAATTTTTTGGATTAAAATTATCAATCTGATTCTCAATTTTTATTACAGTTCTGGACACATTTATGTAAACAAACATACGTCAGTATTTTACCCAGAACATTTAAGGTAATGCTTATTCATTTTTTCTCTGTGTGGATGTATAAAAATTAACGTAAATAAAATGTATAAATCAGAATATTATTTAAAAACTTTGGCATCAAGAAAAAAGGATGAAAGGAATCCCAAGGAAAGATACGTAAGAAAGAAAGAAATACCGTGACTGGCGAGCTTATGGGCGTGCTGTGGTTGTTTCTGTGGTTGTTCGGGGTGACCGGAGCGCACATGAACGGATTCGACTGATCCAAACTACCCGTCGATCCCTGAGGGCTTTGCGTTGCAGCAATGAATGTGTTGGTATCCGCTGGTACATGGTACCCATTCTTTTGGTTTTCGATCTTTTTCTTGGCTGGCAAGTCCTTTAGATTGTATTTGAGGTGATTCGGTTCAAGGGGTTTGCAAAACGATAGCTCCTCGGGGTGTCTGATACCTAATATCAAATTCATTAATTACATTTTCCATTTGTGTGTGTATATATATATAGCTGGGTCGATTGATAAATTGGTTTAATCAACTCAGTTATCATTATCTCTCTGACCTTCGCGTGATTAAATTAGATTTTTCAAGCTCGGAAGGAATATCTTTTACTTCGTCGATGATAGTTTCTTTAATTGAAATTAAGGTTCGTTTTCGACGATTTAAGGTGTGGTTTATTATATTTTTTTAGTCTGAAGTTTACATTATTTTTAATACTAAAGAAACTTTGCAATAACTACACGGATTTTTCAATAATTTAATAGTAAGTAAAAAAAAACTTTCACGTTTATATTGTGTTGTAAAAAATGACTATAAAACTAGGTAATGTAAGTATATTCAGAAGAAAAAAGACAAAGAAAAATCGTATACGAGTGCTCATAGAATCATACTAACCTAATTCCTTGCAAAGATTAATGACAGCGTTGAAGGTCTTAACGGAGAAGTCGACCCGACAGTCAAGGTATCGCATGTCGGGCAGCTGGACCCTGAGTGTCTTGTGCATAGGCGTGAAATGAAGGATCGCGTCAGCCGCCACCCCGTATTGATCAAGGGTTGACCGAGTCCGCGTCAACCAGTGATTACGCGCTGGCCACCATAACGCGTGGTCTGACCAATCCATTGCTATATCTGTAACAACAATGATCATCTCCTATTACTTACCACTCGAATTTTAATCAATTTATATTTTTTAATATTTTTCATGAAATACATCGAAAATATTTTTAATCTTATGAGGTTTACGTGCGTGTATAGAGATATTACGGTTTTCATTCGGTCACTTTAGGTATGCAGCATTTCATATTATAATAAAAATTTTCAATATTTGTTAAGGGTAGAGTATGGTCGAAAATGATGAAAAAATCAATTTTTTTTATTTTAGAAACATGTTCTATATGTTATATGTAGAGTGTGCGTAAACAATTTTTAAGATGAAAATGTAATTTTTATAAAATTTCATTGAATAATTTTCAACATAATATTAAAACCAGATACTTATTTTAAACTAAAAGTTAAATACCTTAAAAACTATTTTTTATACCTTTAAAAAACTCCTTGCTGGATAATTTGTATCGCAGCCTCCTGAAATTTTGCACACATCTTGAGATATGTTTTAGTTATAAAGTTACACAGCTATTTTTGTTTGAAACTATATGTGATATTTTTATTGCTATTTTTGTTGCAAAATTGTAATATTTTTTATTAAAAAATAACAATAGAAAATATCACATACAATTTTAAACAAAAATGTCTGTGTAACTTTATAACTAAAACATATCTCAAGATGTGTGCAAAATTTCAGAAGGTTGTGGCAGAAATTGTCCAGGAAGGAGTTTTTTAAAGGTACAAAAAATAGTTTTTAAGATATTTAACTTTAAAGCTTAAAATAAGTAATTTTATAAAAATTACATTTTCATCTTAAAAATTGTTTACGTACATTCTAGAAAACACGTATATTTTGTTTCTAAAGTATAAAAAAATTGATTGTTTCATCATTTTCCATCATAGTGTACCCTTAAATTATTATGTATTTAATTGTATACGGTTTTGATGTGAAAAGAGTTTGATGAACTCTATCAACCGCGTACCGACGTTTCTCGTATAATGTTTTGACTATACACCCTCGTCAAAGCTTGCGGTCGGTCTCAAGTAGCGAAGCTCCGATGTAACAGTTCGGACGGCCAATTTCCGTTAAACTTGAAACTACATTGTGTTTCGTAAATTATTGTACATTGTTGCCGTATAATTCGACGCGAAAGTTTGCAATTCACATAATGCGATAAGCCTTAACGAAGGTAGTCAAATAATACTATACCGAAATTTGTACGTATACTATAAGTATCTTTGTAATGAAGATCTTGCGCGAGTCTCGTTAAAATATTGTTTATAATCTATCCTTTTTTAAAACTGCTTTCAGTCGCATTTCATTATCTTTTTATTTCGCCATTTATAAACTTCCGAGTAAGATCCATACTTTCGATATCTACGTATACCTGGCGTTATCATACGTAAAGTCAAATACTCCGCGTGCGTAGATACACACGTACCCACACTGACACTTAGGTATATATGCCTATATGAAACATAAAAGAGAGTATAAAAGCGATGCAATGGAGTCCGTGCGCGAGCCGAGATTGGTTGTACGTAGAATATTATACATACACGTAACGATACGTCACATCGTATATAAACGGGGAACCCGGGGGCTTTTTTCCTACTGCACATCCGGTGCATGTGTGTGGCTGTGTACGAGTCCACGAAGGATCCGGTGAGCATCTGTTCGTTGAGATAAACGAGCCGTTACGCGCACCGGGCTATTTTCATATCGCCAAACAAAGCTGCCGCCGTCGACTATCCTCCCCGCGTGGCGTTCATTCGCGTTAAGCAGGAACTTCTCTCTCTCTTTTTTTTTACTACCGGTACTTATAGATTCCTGATTTATCGAAGAGTCATGCTTTATACGAGGTTTTTTTAAGTATTGCACGGAAAAAAAAAAAAAAAAATTAGTAAAGTTACGATCTAAGTGGAAAGTTGTTATTTAAATGGTTTCAGGAAATGGGGTTTTACGTTATTCATAAAATATGTTTAGAATTTCAAATGTTCAACATAGAATAAAAATAAAGAGTAAAATTACACTAATGACTTTGCTAAATTTGGTATTTCTTGTATTCCCTTCCACAAACTTGGAAGATTAATCGTCTCGATACGTTAGCAAAATTAATGAAAAGTACTCTAATGATGTCATTTAGGATATCTTATATTTTCTTCAAATAATTTATATTCGTTTAAAATAGTGCTCTGTATGGTCAATTCCCAAAGCTGCGTCGAGCTATTAATCATGCTGTTGTACGAATTGATCTGCACATTCCATACGTGACGCGTTCTCGCAAAGTCGGAGGGTTTCAAAGACCAATTGTCGCATTGAATTTGAGCCTTTCTTCGAAGACGCACTTTACTCATTGTCTTAACAGGCGAGAACCATATTGCATCCTCTGTATAACCTAACGCTATAGTTTGAGTTAGTTGTAATCGGCATTTAAAATATCTATTTCGACTATATTTGTTTATTATTATAAGATAATCAATAATAGATAATCAACTAAATTTACAATTTTTGTACAAGTGGTAGGTAAAAACTGTATTTCTAACTTACAGTTAAATTAGCGAACAATAAAAGCTATCTCGAAGTATAAAGTCTCGACGAAACTTGCTCGTTCAAAAGCACATTAAAAAGGTAAGAAAAATATAAAAAGAGTCATTATAAACTCTCCAAGAAAATGACAGTTAAATACTAAACTAAGTAACGACTTTTTTTTTAACTTTTTGACTGTAATCGGAGCATTTTCTTGTTTCAATCTTCGTATAATTTCAACGAGCCATTATTACAATACTTTTTAAATATACGTATAGAATACTTCCGAAGAGCGAGCACAAACTCGTTGGAAATACCTGTAAAAACTGTAAAACTATGCAAAGTAATAACGAAGAAAACGCATACGAAATAAACCCCTGAAGAATTTTTGCGAAGATGAAAAAGAGCGCGGCTTTTGTTGTATACTATCTAGTCGGTGAAGGTACCTACTCAAGCGATGCAAGACAGGGATCCAAGACCCTCGACTCTCTCGCCGCCGAGGTTGGACGCTTTCGTGTATGCGCAAGAGCGCACGCTTTCGTAAAACAAAAAAAAACGACCGGCTTCCTCATCTCCCCTTAACTTTTTTTACCACCTTGCATTCCGCCGGTATGCGCTTCTCGCTGTCTTCGCCTTTTTCTTTACGAGAGCCCTTTTGCGTTCGATTTATACCTTTGCCGAATATTGCGTTCGACTTACGCGGAATTTTTTTTTTACGACGATCATTTAGGAACTTTTGTAAGAATGTATTCGTATATTTTTTTTTCCATTTCCGTTCAGAGTTGTGCTTCTACAAGCAAGAGTTCCCGCTGAAAATAATCGGATGGGAAACAATTCGGTACAAGATCTTTTTTTCCAGTTAAGTACGTATTATGATTATTTAAAATATTTTTATAAATACAGTGTACCGAACGATAGATTAAACATTTAGATTGAGACAGCCTTGGAATATTCTATCGTCTATAATTATATTTTGAATCTGTTTCGAATGATTTTACGGCATATGCTTTTAATCATATTTGACGACACGCCTGGCATCACGCCTGGCATTCAGTTTAGATTTCTTAAAACTTTTGTATAAATTATATTTTTTATAACTAAATAATTATATTATTACGTACAATAATTAATTTTTAGTTACACCGCCAGTTTCAAAAAAGTTAAAAATGGTAATTTATATTTACGAACGTTTATTTAATGATGTAAAAAAGATTTTTTTACACTATACGTTATAGCTTCAGAAAATCTTTGAAAATCTGAATTAAATAAGCTACTTTTGTCTTGGGTTCTTTTTTCATCGGTTACTGATTCTTCCCTTTATTTGCAATTCTTATGCCTTCTTCGTGCTATATTCATTTCCTCTCTTTCTCTTTTCTTGAGAGTCTTCTTCTTACAATATTTAAGTCTTAAAATCTTTTGGTCTCAGTCAAGTTGAACGAACTTCCTTAAGTACTTGAGTGAAGAAGTATTAGCCGAATTTTTTTTATTAATATATTCTTTTATCAAAATAAAAAAACGAATAAAAAAATGAATTCTTTATAATACTTAAACCAATGTTTTTAATTAAAGATATCTTTCTCAATTCAAAAATAAACAGGTAGAACCTGCATACCATCGATCTTTATCAATGCCATAGTAACTACCGCAAAAAGGTATATCACACCTAACCGATAACATTTTTTTGTAGACCATCGCTTAGCCCTAAAAGGTAAACACCCACCTGCCCTTTGAAAATTTGATTCAAGCGGAACCGAAAGTCAATTCCTGCACGACGGGGTGATAAACAACTGATCGTAAAACCATGAAGGGAAATTCTCGGCGGGGGCGCGCAGCTGCCCCTTGCGCGGTCAATTTGACCAATCCTGCTTGAATCGAAGCTCCGTTTATCGCGACTATTAGCTCCGACACATGGCACGTTTATTCCCCTCTCAATTCTTGAGCTATTATTCCGGTTATATTGAGTTATATCAACGGTGTGGTTTGGATAGAGGGTTTGATTTTTGGTTTTGAGTTGCTTATTTATCAAATCGTTGATTGAAACGTTTTGCGTCAATGTACAGCTGATATATTTACGAGGATTTACACAAAAAATTTAGGATTTAAGTCGAAGAGTAAAAATTATTGGTGATGATACCCCTATAAAAGTTAATTTATATATAGGTTTTAAACTCCCTCGGTTAAGAGATTATGGTCGGATCGGATTATTATTATTTTGGATAAGTACTCTGAATATATATACTATTTTGCAGTTAACAAATCTTTATTTCGTACGTATCTTGTTTTTATTTTCAACATTTATGTATTTTACAATAACATAGTAAAATATAAGTATAGCACTGCATTTAAAGTCGATCTGAGTGTATAGCCAAGGAAGTCGTGAAACTGGGCCCTTTTATACAAATCCGAGGTGAAGATTTGGCACTGCAGACGATTCTAGGGTGTATAATAACCCATGCAATGTCGAGCAAAAACTAGTAGATAATATATATAGATATACGTGCACAGAGTCGCGTTTATCCGAGTCTCTTCGCCTACGCCTCAGGCATACCAATATAGAATGGTCTCGAGAAACGAGGACAATCGTCGCAATGCGACGAGATGCGCTTCTTTATGTAGTACGTATTTCCACCTAGTTCCTTACTTCTTCAACAGACGGTTTGTTTACTGTAATTCTTCTTATATAAAAACCACCAATTTCATTCACAAATTTACCGACATTTTTAAATAAGAGACCGACCAATTGAATATATTGTATTTACATATAAATTATATATATCACGATTAAACGAAAGTAAGATTTTAATAAATAATATTATAATCTAAACGAAATATCTTTTTTTAACACGAAATTTACCCCCCTTTCATATTTTCAGGTACAAGTAACCCCATCATGTCCCGCACATTGGTTACCAAAGGGTTGGCCGAACCGCGAAACCAACGCGTTTCTACGAACTCGCGCGGGGGTGGAAAGTGAGAGCTAAAGGGAAGCTGACGCCGTGCGAAGCCTAATCTCGTTTGTGGAAAACGGGCTTCGTTCTCTCCCATTACGCACCGAAACAAAGAGAATGAAAGAAACGTAGCGTTTATATTATATGCTAGAACCCCATGAAGTGTGACTGCACGCAGGCGAGATTTATTATCGGGCCGTTCCTCTTTCCTTTCGTTTTTTTCCGCACGTTATAATATATTATTTTACGCCCGTTTTAATTCCTCGACATACACGTATTGTATACAATATTATTTTTTTATTGTCATTGCGAGACTTTCACGTTTGGTATGGTGCTTCATGTTAATCTTTATTTTATTTATTTAGACCGCTCTGACAAAGAAGACCTCATAATGTTAATGAAAATGAAAAAGTTATGTACTGTAAAGCTATTCATTAATTTGATTACTAAATTTTAATATTGATGAAAAGAGATCTGTTCCCTAATAAAATTAAAACATATACAAGACACAGATGCAATAAACTCGACGAAAACTTGAATTAAGTGTTAGCGATATGTATATAGTGTACCTAGAAACAATAAATCATTAACTTCTCGCAAAGTGGAAAATAATAAGTATACCCCTCAGTCAATAGTTATTGAAGCGACTAATCGTACGTGCGTATATTCGAATGCACGAAATCGATCGACAATACCGAAATTGTTAGATTCGGTCAAAGCGAGTGCGCGCCGTCGTGCATATTCGTTCAATTATTCAGCAAAAGGAGGGTCATCAAAGAAATGTAATAATACGACACAGGGAAAAGGACAGAGAGTAGGTAGGTATAACAAAGCGAGAGGCACTTCAATTTCCTGGCAAACTCGGGCGCATTACCCGCGTTTTATTCGAGTGTGCGCCAAAGCAAAAAAAAGAGAAAAAGAGCGAGAGAGAGAGACCGAGGGAGAATTGTACCCACGTTTATATATACATACAGGTACCTACGTGAATGTATATAGTTGTATACTTGGCGAGTATTTGCATCCTGAGTCTACATAATCCTGCGTGACTGCTTGGCTTCGTAAATATTTATGTCCAGTGAATATAAAGGAGATAAAATCCTCTTTTTAGACATCTTTTCCCTTCGTGGATATCTTGTTATATAATATTTAAATTAGTTTGGTTAAATCGATTCACGCGTGCATGTGAAATCAAATTTGAAAGAAATTACGCGCAGCTTTTGTTTGCGTTTCATGAAATCTGTAACTTGTCTTATAATATAAATCTACTAATTTAATCGCTCTCAATCACAAAAAAAACAGCTGACAAACTTGGGTGTCTGATCCATTCGAAGTAAAAGCCTTATTATATAGTACTAACACCGCCACAGTAGAGATGAGACAAACACTTTAATTTAAAAGCGGAACAAAAATGCCAGGAATAGAATCCAGTTGACTGGATCTGCAACACTTGATGCGTTATTTACGTTGCGATTTGAGTGTCGCTGGAGCTGTTTGATAAATTTAGTTTCTCGAGTGGTGGAAAGTTTTCTTCGGCACTGGAAAATCTTTGATCTGGTTGTTGTGGAACCCCAGATGATATTCAAAAAGTCAAGCCTTATCTACACGTACGTGACTTCTTATACATTTCTACCTCTGAATAGTTACAAGAGGACACGCAATCACTACAATTCTAATTGGATTTCACCTAAAGAATTGCAACGGCAAATGGAAAAATTGTTAATATTTAAAATTAAATATCTTGTTATTCTAGATTATAAAAAATATCAGTTTATCGTGCATAACAAAGAAACGCTAAACAATCAAAAAATAAAGATATAAAAAAAATTAAATCACGTTTAACTCGTATACAACTTAAACAACAAAAGTTTATAATTTGACTATAAACAAGTATATACATCTCATCGACAATGCGTTTATTTTAATAAAAGTTAAAAATTTAAACGTCTAATTAAAATTTCAATTATTTATGTTACACATAGTTTTTGAATGTGTGTATGTACGGGAACCACAAAACATTCAGAAACGCGAAACCCAAACATTTACACGTTCGGCAAAATTAAGCCTATGAATTTCTCAACCGCTGAAAGAAAATCCTTTGAACAGGTTAAACGAAAATTTTATAAGCAAATCTTGTGTTTGAGCAAATGTAATCGAAGCAAACTCCAGATTCAAAAACAAACGAAATCGGTTATATATACTGGAGAAACCGACCGGATACGAACAACTGTGACGAAAGAGAAATGCCAGCTATACACCCCCTTACGTCAATTATTTCCAGAAGCCGAATCTATTTTGGTACAGAGACAAATCTCTAACTTAACGTCCATAGGCACGTACAATGCTTGATTTTACAAGCTCCTGGAAATCGATTTATCGAGGTGTACCTATAGTGAGAAATTGACTTTCTTGTATATATCATACCTCGTGATCGGATACAGGATCCAATTGTGTCTATGTATACAAGGGATCAATTTTATTCTGATATAAGCCGAATGGATTGAAATGTTCACTGTGTACGTGTGTACAATTTTCGGATAATCCCCATTGTTAGGGAATTTATTTTTAAGCTCTCTTGATAGTTTGCTGTTTTTAAATTTTAGATCGGATTATTGTGGTGACAGATCAATTATTAATAATACCTTACTCGAATCGATAAAAGAATGTTCAAAACGATATAAATTATTTAAAATTGAACAAATTTAAGGTTAAAATTTTTGCGTTTTATATGTACATTTTAGTTTACAAGAACATCTTGTTATTTGTCTGTATAAAACGATAAGTTGTAAACGTCAAACTATGTAAATTTCTCAATATGCAAGTCATTCCTTAAAGTTATATAGTCGCATTGTCATGGTAATTGAAAAAGGAAGAGACGATTGGTGCAAGTAGCGCTTGAATAAGATGCCGGGAACACTGCGCTACTGACCTCGAAATCCAATGATGCGATGTCCAATTGTCGTAACCCTTGTCAAGCATTGCTATTTTTGTTAAGCGTTTGTTAGTCTCTGCGGGATTTATTGCCGGTGCGTATTTCAACTTCACATTATAATTTATTTGAGGAATTTTTGAAATCGATAGTGTAAAACGCAATTAGTTGAATATCGTTCAAATTAAACGATGATTGTAATTTTTCATCTCGGAGACACATCGAATTATACAAACATTCACTAATTCTATATATACGTATTTCATATATATATTTTATAATAACAGATGATTATGAGGAATTTTAAAAGTGGATTTTTATCTTGTGTTTCCGAAAATACAATTGTTCTCGCCGAGACGAGATATATATATATATTTGGTTGTAATAATAATAGTCCTAGGGACACGGTCGTTGGCAGAAATTACCCTTCCAATGCAAACTCGCAGGGGCCTTTTTAATGAGAGGACAAAGAGAGTTTGCGCGAACGATGAAACGAGCTCGGTTATACTTGGGAAAACAATGGAGAGGAAAGGGTGAGACGCGACAATACGCCCAGGGTAGGGGTCGCCCAGATTTTCCATGACTAGGACCACGATTTATGTGGGTTGCCTAGACTCGCCTACTTTAAAAACCGATTGTCTCCCATATGGCCACGTGCCACCGGTGAATGGTCTTGTTTCCTTCTTTTTATTTCAGATCGTTATGTATAACGAGGGATGCGGATGTTAAAGGATCGTTAGTTTTGTGTCCTCGTATATACAAAACTAAGCTTTTTATTATATTTTCACGGTTGCGAGTGAAAGCGTTGCATAACTCAACATTGCACAACTGATACTTGCGATTCAACGAGTTAAGGGTGTTATTCTTATTGTTTTCAATTGTAACTCTAATATTTCATTGGGGTGTAAAATATATGTTTACGTTAATGTTATTTCAGTTGATTTATTTATTTCATATTATTCGTTTTCGTTGTTTAATTTATAATTTACAATGACTATTCAATCAATGCAGCGCCGTAAAAAGTCATCAAATGGGTACCTTTATAAAGTAAAGAAAAAAACGTGTACAACAACAATTTAAATTTAATATCAGTAATAACATAAATATAAGTTTATTAAATCCATAATTCATCGAGAAAATGCAGAGTTAAAGATAAAGCTCGTGCAACAACACCCCAACTAACCAAGAAACGTTGGATGTTCGCATACACACGTATACCTTGGAAAACAATGCGCGGTAGAAAACAGACGAGTGGTAACACAATGCACCCCCTCGGATTTTACCTCAAGTGGGAAGACGCAAGTTTATCCACGCGCGGGATCAAGGTCCTTCATCGTCGTCGAGATAAGACCTCGCGCGCATGTTCGCTTGAATTTTCCGCGTGCGCGCGCGCTCGAGCGCATATGCGGGATCGAATTACGCGATCCTTCCTTGAGGGGTGTTGCCTTTATTTTTTCGCTTCTTCGAGTTAATGACTACGCGTGATATAACGAAGGGAGGCTCAAGATGGTTGTTATAAAAATAATTTTAATTGAGGATTTTTCTCTTTCATAGATTTTTTCGATTGTTTTTGTTTATGCTATATCTCGAAATGACTTGTAAATTTTTTAAGAGTAAAGTAGTTTTGAAGTTTTACATGTTTTTTTAGGTATAAAATTTGAAGAAATATTGAATTGTGTAACGTATAAACTATAATAATGTGATTAATAAAACTTGAGTATCAATACAAATTCGCTACCCCTAATTTTAGCTTAAACAACCAATTATGTGTACAAGGGGAAAAAAATTTCATTTTTCTATTCATAACGCATTTATCTATCAATAATCTCGCACGATCTTAATCATACTCTGAAAAGTTAATGACTTAATAGGTCTTTCCCTCGTGGCAATAACCGGTAATTGTATGCGTGTAACAGCATACACACCTAGCAATTACAAAATAATTCCCCTTTGGCGGCAGACACCTACTAAATTTCCCGTCCCCTTATAGTATCAACGTCTCTGGAAATCGGAGGCTTGTACCATTCGTCGCTAAAATAAACGTCGTTCCGAAGGCATCACGGTTATTAGCTCGAAAACTCGCGGTAATCCATTTGATCGTTCGCTTTTACGTAGCTTAAACATTTGAAAAAACTGCATATAGTCGTAGTGCACTTAATCCAATAGTTAAACGTGAGATGTATTCTTTTTGACGATCAACGAGTAAAAATAGAATTTATTAATAATACTATTTGGGGTGTTTATTTTTAGCTTTACGTAACACTTTATTTAAATAGTAAAACGATCTTTGGTTAAAAAATATTTATTCACACGCGATTAAAATAATGATAGTGTAATAAAAGTAATTTATTATTAACTAATTTCACAAAGTAGTATAAAATTATTTCAAATTCTCTAAGAAATATATTGCATTTACAATTCGATACAACTTCGAACGAATCAACAGTCAATCGAACAGTTGTAATTAGTACGATGACTCGAAAAGTTACCTTAAGGCGTGACAATCAGCTGTTCTTCTTGTAGATGCAAATTGCACCCAGATGGTAGAGACGTTTTTTTTTGTGGTTATACTCGCATGCATCGGGGTCACGCGTCTGTCTCTCTTTTCGCTCTTATGCATTTCTCGCGTAGCTTTTCATTCGGCTTGGTTTTTCCACTACTGTGACAAATTGCGCATCTATTGAAGGTAACGTAAAAAAAACGATGACATCGCGGTTTTCCTATTTCTTTTGCTTTTGATGAACGATTGTCGAGGTAACAAAGGTGAATTTTCATTTTGAATAGTAAAGAAGACGATGCACCGAGATGAGTCATTTTGACTCGACAACTTGTTGCACAAATAAGGAACGCTTCTTTCTTTTTGTGTTAAAATAGAGGTGTGATTGTTTATTAGAAAAATTACCGCAGACAATTGATTTATTTTTACTGTCTCTATTTATTCTCTGTATTTTATGTGTACACGGAGCAAAAAGTTGAAGTAAAAATTACAATGTTGTCTAGTAATGCGGAGACAGACTGACACAATCCAAAAATTTACCATAGTGTATAATAAAATTTACTAGAAAGTTATTAATTTTTACTACAATTCTGGTAATATTTACTATAAGTTCAGTAAATTTTATTATACACTATGGTAAATTTTTGGATTGTGTCAGTCTGTCACCGCATTACTAGACAACATTGTAATTTTTACTTCAATTTTTTTCTCCGTGTAGACAGAAAATCTATATGTTGTTTATTTAATTGGGATACCACTTACTATTAAATTTTGTACTAATAAATTTATCCTTTTTATCCCTATATTTAATAAAACATTACTATTTAATATATATTTTTTTTTCACGTATCAAATGTAATTGACAAAAAAATAACGATGAGAAAAACACAGAAACTTGCATTAAACCAATAAAAATACCTAAGAACAGTATCTTCATTAAGAAACTTACCCACATAACAAATTCATTCCAACTCTTAATCAACATTCTTCCAACCCAACGACCTTAAAAAAAAGCAACGGTAACAATGACCTCATTAACTCGATTACCGGCTGATAAAAATCTACTACAATTTAATAGTAAAATTCACACGCAAAGTTAATTGCGTATTATATATATACCGATTGGATCCCTTGTATAAAAATTAGATAAACTCGAATCGCTTAATAACATCATGAAATTAACGCAGGATTACAAAGGAAGCTTCCCCGTGTACAAGTATTCGTACATCCACGCGTATACTTATGTATATGTAAGCACCTTCTGGTGGCCGATGAATATTTATGCGGGATTTCATTGGAAAGTCAAGGTCGCTGTGGGCCTCGCGACTCCATTTACAGGCTGGTAATGCGCTGAACGCACGCAATCCAACCTCAAGAGAACGTCTACCATGGTTCTCCTGTTTGAATATTATTATGTCACGGCTTTTAATAATTTCATCAGAGATGAGGAATTTTTTCTTTCTACTCGTAGTAGATATCCAAGAATTTGTTTACATTTGGTGGGTGGAATTAAGGGAGTGTGCTCAATTAATTTATGGAGTTGAAGTATTTTGTGTGCTAATTTTTTTTTGTATTTATTTTATTATTTAGATTTATTATTTGAATTATGTGCGTATTAGTATTTAAGTATACATAAAATTAAGAAGTTAGTTAGGTGTTTTATTTTAAATAATTTACTTTATAATTGCGTTGATTGCGAAAAAATATTTTAATTGCAAATTCTTTTTCGTATATGCATGAAATTCTTTTGCACAGTGAGAATCTTAATGTTCTTTTTCAAAGTTATATAAAATAAGCTTTAAGCGAAAGACGAATAAAATATAATTTTGTATGCAAATTAAAATGTATAATCAGGTGTAATACGTACAAAAACTAATTAATTTATAACGAATATAAATTTTATTGTAATGGGGTTGATGGTGTTTCATTGTTCAACAATCCATTTCACAACAATACAAATATTTAAATTCTGGTTTGTTTACTTTGTTTACTTGTTCAATTCAGTTAAAACATTTCCCTGATACAATTTTTTTTTATATTTGTAAATATTCCTTTAAAGTCTCAAATTTAACGAATGGTATTCTCTTATTACTGCGTTTTTTTCATAAAAACTATACGCCTCGATTTTTTTACTGACAATTATAAAATGAATAAGACAATTATATTGTAAATTAAAATAACTTTGTATTAAATATGCAAACGAAGCGAACAGTGCATATACTACATGTTATTACTTAATTGCAGAACGTAAGGGTAGTGTGATAATTAATTTCAGTTCGTTGCGTGACTTCATAGTCAGTATAAAAATTGATGGCACGTTAGATAGATTGCGTATACGTATACACATAAAAACAAAGATGATTATACCTATACAAACGATTATTTTAATATAAATTATATAGATTATTAATTCAATTTGAACAAAAACTAAATTATAAGGTTCGGTTTTCAAGAAGGTGTCAATAGAAGTTTGAATGTAATTTGAATGCATAACTCGCACGAACAGTTAGGATCGATTATATGGGATACTTCAAGTGATTTTTTGTTTTGTTAAAAAGTGAGAAGGGTATGATCGTGTTATAATCTATCATACGAGTGTAACATTATGTATCCTAAGAGAACTATAAATTAGACGAATATGTTCACACGTTAAGGTACAGTAACATTTGGTCTAAAATTAAAAACAGCTATGATTATTAATTAATACATTTCAAACCTGCGACTTATACCAGTTTAGTTATTAGGAGTTACACATAAGCTTTCAAGTGACTTTCATTTTTAAATCTAAGTTTTAAGTCAACCTCAAGATATTTACTGTAAATGCATAATCAAAGGATGAACGAAACGCATACACAACGAATAAACCCTCCAAAAGTATCGTATAGTCGGTGCTAGTATTATAATTCCCATATCGTCAAATCGTGTAGCCTGTCGCGACGCTTGACGTTGCGGACCCGATTTGTTTTCCCTCGTAATGGGAAGCCGTTAAAGCGGCAAAAGAGAGAGAAAGAGGGAGAAACGCCTTTTAATGCTCGTCGATGAATGACCGTATACCTTTGAACATTTTAGTACCAACTCGGTTGATGGGCCTTTTACGCTTTTAATGAGACGGAATGGCCGAGGAGGCGGCATTTTTTGTTTTCGTCCCTCGAATTTAAAAAAAAAATATCCATCGAGCGCGCTTTTACGATTTGGCTTTTCGTATAAGGCTGGTATTATAGTTAACGGTGTATCATTTTTCTCTCGCGTATGGAATTTTATTATTGTACGTAAAGTTATATTTGTTATATATATAAAAGAAACCGCGTGTTTCGAATTTTTAAAGAGGATAAGTTAATAATGGGCATGTTATATGTGACACTCGTGTTTTTCTTAAATGCCACTTCCGGGTTTTGGAATTTCTCTTTGGAGAAAAAGGTTTAAACCTATGTTAAATGATTGATCGAAACAAAGCCCGCATCCATCATTTGGTAGTATCTACGTCATTCTTTTTTTCATGGTACGAATTTCTTTCATACGAAATTTTTTTTGTTAACCATAAAAATACACAAATTTCTATATCCATACGTATTGATTGCTGGATTTAATTATTCAGATTTATAAGTTGTGCACAATTCCATAACTACAATTAGCTAATAGCAGTGCGATTAAAGTAACGATCTGAATTCTCGTGAAACGTTAATTGGATTGTACGGTTAATGCATGACATCCTCGTGTCATAGTATAGACAGCTTTGAAATGGAAACGTTGCTTGCATCACGAGCGTACATCTCTCGTATTCCGTTTATTTCTCGCAGTATATATCTGCGCGCAAATGTGTCATTTTCGATTCTGTAACTATCCATTAGACTTACTTATTTATTTTAACGTTCAGATCGATCAGCCGATTCATCCGTAAAATTATCTAATTTTATAACGATGATAGAATTATTATAATTATAAACAAATTATTACTCAAATATAAATATTATATGCGTATGGTAAAGATAACAGTTTGATATCTACAAATTATAGTACAGTACAAATATTTTTAAATTCCTATTACATAATTACATATACAGCAGCTGTATTTATTTGAAATATACGTAAACCTGATACTTTTTTTGTCAAATTCCATTACCGCTAATCACAATTTACTGGAAACGATTTTATCGATATTAAAATTTGAAAAATCGCCTTAAAGTAAGGCAGTTTAATACCTATCAGTTTACATTTCTTGAGTGGAATAATTTTTATAATGTATTCGGACACACTGTATAAACTAGGAAGAAGACACTTAATTAGCTCGACCACTAATCCGAAAGGAAGACTTATTTGGATAACGTTTGGACGTCAGGAGAGTATCGGTTTACTCGATCGATTCATCATTTCGACATCGAAAGTCGATTTTTGCAAACCTATCTTCGTATATTCGTGTAAGTTTGTCTTGTGTATGTTATGTACCGGAAGTTTCTCCGGTCGCGCATTAGCCTCGATGTATATAATACCTGCTCTATTCGTATATCGGGTGCAGTTCAAGGTAAGAATCTAAGATACAAATCAGAGATGTTCAGAACTTGGGATATCGTTAAAAATATAATCAACAATATTGCATTAGGAATTTCGTTATTAATATTTTAAATATTTTTCATAAATACCAAGTGTATAATATACCATTGTTACAACATTCACGTTCTTCAATTTTCTTTTTATCTCTCTTGTATATGTGTATATATGGTAAAGCGTTTTGTAGCGTTTTTGGGAACTTAATTTTTTTCTTTGACATACATATACGTATATGTCGCGATGAAAGTAATTTGATATGGAGGACGGTGCGTTTCGCGTCGCAGAAGAGAAATTAATATTTCATGTATGGACGCGTGTATACGGTTATAGTAACCGCCGAGACAAACTTTTCTTTTCCATTTTTTTTACGTATATATCCTCGATCGATCGCATCACCTATACGTTTACATTCAATACGTCAATTAGTAATTAGGCGTGAAAATGATTAATATCATAGATAAACATTTAATTAAGTGCTTTGTGTATACGAAACCAAAATAGAAGAACGAAATTACAGAGTTGAATTTCTTCGATTGGCTTGTTGATTGTGCGGGTTAAGATCTGAACACCATACGTACTTAATTTGAAAGGTCGTATCAATTATATTGATGACAATGGAAAAAAGTTAAGGTGTAATTAAAGGCGGTATACGTACCCAATTAGATAATAGTCATTTTGCGATTAAATGTGCTTAATTTTTCTTTTATTAAGAATTTTAACAACTACCATTGAGTTGCCAAAATGTCCACGACAAAAAATTCAAATTTAATTCTGATACTGCGACGAGATTTCTCCTATATAAAAATGTGTGAACCTTAAATGAAATACTGCATCTTCATAATTTCCAGAAGACGACTTCTGGGAAACCGATCATCCAAATACAGCAGTACGCCGTCGAGACTTATATATACGTGCATAGTAATGCTCAAGCTTAACCCAGACCAAATAAGACGTAAGAAGCAAAATTATAAAATATTTCATAACACTCGTGCACATAGAAAGGATAGAGAGAAAAGATTGAACTGTCGTCCATATTGAACTGGCCGATCAAACAAACGGATTGCATAAGAGTCGGTACGTTTTTGCGGTCTGAAATCCACGATGAAGAAAGAGCGAGAGAGAAATAATAATATGGTCCGAGTGCATGAATTCGTCGAGGCCAAATAAGTACTTACAAGAGGAGGAGGAACGAGTCGACAATGAAGGCCTCACTCGGACACGTACATGCTCACACACACACACACACACACACATGTATACATGTGTGTATATAGCGTGGTAAACACGTGACCTGGTTATACTCCGTGCAATTAGGGCACTCGGCTCGTTTAAGGGCGTGAGCCACTTTCACGAAAATAAAGGACATGAGATATTTGATGAGCACGACTATACGGAACCCTTTTTGCTCGGATGCAACGGTTTTGCGATCGGACGCGACACCTCGAGGACGAGTTATGGAAATCACGCGAGACACGCTCATGAGCGTTCAGCGTATAGTGCCATGAGACTTTTGATGGGTTATTTGTGCTTCAAACGCGATAATATCATCTGATTGGATCGAGTGTACGGTTTCTTCATTCGGTTATTTGTTACACTTGCGGTGAATTACTCACTATTTGCATGCACTGAAATACGGTAAATTTCAAGATGATTTATACCATAATTGTGCATTAATATATATATTAATATATATTTATTGTATGAAATTAGTTCGAATTTATTGAATTACCGATAAAGATTTAATAATTTCGCACGTCTTAACAGATATAGTTGGTGCTTATGCGTGCTAAAATAGTTAAAGATTCTGGTAATCCTATCTCCGCCCCCTTCCTTCCTAAAACCAGTGTACGAGAATCGAAGCAGCTGAGTGAAATACAATGAGGGTGAAAGGGCAAGACGAGAGCCCGCTAAAGGTCGCCGTAACAAGAGATGGGGGAGTCCACCAAATGTATACAAAATGCCGGGTGCAAGTCGATAGCCAGTCTTCTATACATTATTACATATACGAACGAAGACACGAACCCGTCACTTGGACGAGAAAAAATGTCCGTCATGTGTAGAATCTAGGGCTACTCGTGCGCCCTGTCTACCCGATTATTGCATTACTTCTAGAAAGGATTTCCCAAGATTGCGAATTTTTCGAGCTTTTACCGTAGAAGCTTAGATTATTTTATTACGGGAGGGTGATTCAATCGAAAAGTTTTATCTGTGCAACCAGGAATTTTTCACTAAAAAATTATTATATATTTGATACATCGATCACATTACATTGGATTTATTTATGTTTCAAGAGAACACAGTATATCGTTGTTCACCATATAAGTTGAAATACAATAACCAATTGCAAGTATTTGATTATATATGCCACATGCATTAAGACAATGTATGTAATAACCTAATATTACAAATTAGGGGTATTACGCTTCTTTGAAATATTGAAAGTGACTGAGGCCGAAGAACGGCAGCGTTCGAGCAAATAAATCAGAAGGAAAAATTTGCTGATCCAATGGAACGAAGTTTTCAACGCCATATCGGGATTCCATCGTCTAAATGACTAAGTAAAAGTAGAATCATCGCGAAGAAAACGAAAAGGGAAACGGAAGAATCACGATCTGGTATCCATCCGAGGTTGAGTAAGGGTAAAAAGTTAGCGGACAGGGACGAGACGTGGCCACACCCGTGCAAAAGCAAAGAGTAAACCGATCGAAAACGAGGCGTCGGCGGATAAATTTGGTTTATGACGTTCCATTTCGCTCCACCCTATACCCCACTCATTTTCTCGTTCCATTTAACTTTGTTACTTTACTTGAAAATGCGGTAAATATTAACGTTTACTTTGTAGATGAAACAATTGCTTTAAATATGTTTTCGTTGGAAAGTTAAAACATAGAGAAAGTATTCACAAATAGGAAACGAAGGAGAATATCGATTTCGGATATTGAAAGATGCATAATAAGATATTTTGAAAGTATTACTAAGTTAAAGTAGCTCATTCGTTCAAGACATATTATAGATTTTATTAATTAACTATGCTGATTGGTATACCTTATGTAGCGTTAGATTATTATTGGAAAGATATCAGCATCTCAACAGACTCGAATGTTATCATCTTTTAATATTAATACCTTAATATCACACGAATACATCAATGATAATGACAAAAATCGACTTCAAATTGCGCATTTATATAACCCACGAGCGAATAATAATATCGTTCATTCAGTACTAAGATTGTTTGTATATATATTTATCAGCGCATATAAAAGCTGAAACTAGTTTGTAAGTGTTGTAATAAATAACAGGCCTTAGAATTAATGAAATTTTCACGATGCGTGACGCCGGACACTCGTGTCAGAATTTCAGCGATGAAAAGATATTGGGATTCTAGCCAAGAAAATGCGCCCACAGCAGAAAGTGCATTTGCAAGAAGTATATACAAAAGAAAACTCGTACATCACGAGTTCCCATCGATTAATGACCTAATTTGACCAATGTGGTTCAAGACGATTTATTAAATTGTCATTTTAGCCGTGACACTTCCCACGGAACTTTTGACCGATGAATTCATTAATTCACAAACTTGCCCAGAATTTGTTTCTACGTGAGTAATCCACGTGATAGAGCGAACTAATATGTTTTCTACGATATGACTCACTGTACCTTATTGAGACAATAAATGAATTCAGTAACTTCTGGTTGCTGCCAAATTGTTTAAATTATTGTAAACAATAAAACAGTTATAAATTCGATGAGATTCAATAATTTAATTTTAGAATTTCGATGCGCGCGTGTACAAATATAAGGATAAATACACTGCACATTAGCTGAAAAAAAATAAGCAAAACCATCTGGTTTGTTTGATCAGTAATTTGTTGAATTTGGAGTAGACAGTTTTATGAAGTCGATTAAGCGAAACAAAAACCATGTTATCAATTGCAATAAACCTATCAAAACATAAAGTTACAGTAAGTAACAAACTCTGAGAACTTGAGAGAATTTACCAGTTTATTCTAAAATGTCAACCTTCGTTAGATTAAATGGAAGCCCACTACCACCGAGAAATTTGAAAAGCAATTTGCTAGGTGAACAATCGGAGGAATCCTCGCGCAATGTTTCCTCTATGTTGTTCCACGGAGAGGATAACTGGGTCGCGCGCGCGCGCGCGATGCGTATTTATAGATTCTGGAAAAAGGGTGTTGGCCAGAGCTAAACGGGCAGCGTCCTCTTGGCCCAGGCAGAGCACCGATGTGTATTATTGGATATAACTTCCCCACCTCCCCCTCGCGTGGCGTATGCACTCGGCTTCTCTGTTTCTTCTCGAGCGTCGGCTTCTTCTCCTTAGCCTCGATTCTATCGACCGTGTTACATTCCCAGACGCCGTGCATCTATAACCTCCCCTCCTTCGCGTTATATACCGATGTGAAAAATCGTACGAGGGGAGAGATTTCAACGGGTCGTCTATACATATATACACTTTTGACCTTGGTGTTTGTTTTTCGTACTGAAACACTATAGTAGTCAGGAAGTGCCATTTTTTTGTTTTTCCCATACACGAACAAGAAGTGGATGTTACGCGATATCAGCTGATTTATGGGGTAGAATATTGATTTCGATGCTATCGGTAAGATAGTAATTTGATTAAACGGTAAAGCCATTTGGAATATTACGAGATCGGCATTTATTCAGCCAAATGCTTTGCTATGCGGACAAATAGATTCAACCGCAGAAAAATTAATAAAAATTTATTTTACCTCGGGCTATCGTTAATTGGTAATCATTACAATATCTATACCGAGGTAACGCGTTTTGTTGTACACAAAAAGAAAACATCTCCGAAATTTAAAATAAACTGTATACATGACCCACATCCATCAGCTGGAATATAATCAATCATCCCACAACAATTGTATACACTATACCTAACAAACCTTTTCATTTATCATTCCTATAACATTTTATCTCCTAAGGATAAATACACTGAATTAAGTTAACCTATAAACATGTTTACAAACCAATAAAAGAAAACGTACGTATATATAGGATATACAAAGCGAGAAGCGTCTTAATTAAAGTTCAACTGCGGGAGTATGTATCATACGGGAATCGACAAGCTCGAAGCTCTGTTAATAGCAATTCAAATAGATAAAACGTTCGTTCTCCGAACGCATTTAATGAAACCCTTGTTACTTCCATCAGGGATGATCGGCTTAATACGTGAAATACGACACCGGGTAAACTTCTCTAACGCGAGATGCGGGGCATCCCCAGGGAGCGGGAAAAAAACACTATGGCTAGGAGGACAAATGAAGAGGAGAAACCCGCGCTAATGGAAAGGTTGTAAGCAACCGAGTGTGTAGAAAACATCGTGAACAAAGTCAAATCGCTTTTAGGTAAGTAGTTTAATCGGATCGGATCAAATCTGTTGTGTGATAACTCAAACTAATCATTTTAAAGAACAGGTCTCTCGTATTTAAAGTCTCTATTTTGTTAAATTTAAACTAAATATATAGCAAACAAAATTATATTTTAATCAAATTTTCGTTATGTCAACCGGGACTAACATGTCATACTTTCAATTTATTTGTATAATGTTAAAATAAAAATGTATATCTTTTTTCCTTCTATATGTTATAGACCAATTCACTTAGGGAATTGCGTTTGCGTGAGCTCATTCCTTGCAATTATTCTCATTAAGCTCCATCAACATTTTCATTATCGATTTTATAACCATATTTCATTGCGCGTTAACCGTCATATGTTGAACCTGCTGCGATAAATTCTAATAAATACTGGCATTATTTTGCGGCAAAAGATTATTTTTAATTACATCTGGCACATTTCGTACGTCACTTTCAGATTAAAAGTCAATACGTATATTATATATATTCTGCTATTGAAATACAACAAGTACAAACGTTAAAAACAATAATACTATATAGTGCTCAGTTAAAGTTAATAACGAGACGAGGCGCGACGAGGGAGGTGTTTAGGAATTAGGAAGGAAATCGATTTCACTGTTCGCTGATCCGAAAGTAAAGTATAGCCGAGCCTCCTGCCGTGTAAAAGTAGAAAGCAACTAGGAGAAAATAATGCACGCTTGCACAAAAGAGGGGCTACTGCTTGCAATTAGTCTCTCGCTACGCGGGAAATGCGTAAGTTAATGAGGCGCAACGATTTTCAATCCTTCCGGTCCATGTTTTCGTCACTCGATACGTATATATATATATATATATATACCAATACATACATATCTTTTCTTTGTTTAATTTTAACTTTTACGATTTTCCAAATAATATTTTCTTTAATGGGAGCTTAAAATTCATCTGTCATAGTTTTCAATAAAAAATTACTATCGTATATTTACAATAATTATAAATCTTCTACGAACAAATAAAAAACATTCGTGTGTATCGCGATAATGATAATGATAATAGAGGTAAAAATATATTTATCGTAAAGATAGTTAATAAAAAAACCAGTAAAATATTGTATCAGCCGAGCATCAATCACAATAGTTATTTTTACGTAATACGAAACATTTAATTTTTTACTATATGTCAAATTTTCCATTTATATAACTAACGAAGGTATGTTTACTTTAGCTATAATGCAAATGTGTAAACCACATTTTATATCTTTACTTATCTATCTTTATTTTTATTTAAAAAAAATGAAGGACGTATAATAAACGACCGCTATTTATCAAAGAAAAGAAAAAAAGTCGACGAATACCAAGTATCCCCCATTTTTCTCTATTCCGATGGCAATCCGAGTCAAGTCACTTCCTCGGGAAGGAAAAGCTCTTCGTGCGAAAATCGAGGCAGGAAAGAATAAGGGGGGAAGAAAGAGAATAGTCATTGACTGTTTTCGAGAAAATTACCCATTGGCGATGTTATACGCACAAGTGCTCCTGAAACGAACTTTTTTTTTTAGTTTTTATCGCGTGGAAGAAGATTCTTTTTTAATGGCTGTAGTTATTTGAGTACTCGTAACGGCCGTTGACAGCTGCACCTTTTTTGCGGATATATCCGATACGGGTGTCGATTGTGAACTCCGATGCGTTATGCATCGAAGGTTAATGTACTCGCGTGTCGGTTGCTCGATGCTTTTGTGGTGTTAAGTGAGCTAGTGTCATTTTCCCCGGAAGTTTGAGCTTACCTGTAATCAAAAATAAAATATTTTTTAAATTAGCTGCTTTTGAGATGTAACATGTAGTTCTAAATAATATTTATATAACTTTACGGTGTTAATTTAAAGGATTATTTTAATAAAGCTGATGTAAGATAACTCCATTATTCGTGTAAAATCGTTGACGTAATGTGTGGACATAATTTTATTTTCGCAATTTTCAAAATAGTAAGCCAATTGTGTATACGTGCAATTACTTTATTGCCATCTCCTACGCAAAGAAATTAAATAAGTGAGTACTGGGAATCTGAAAAGCAAAACCTCTGATAAAAGAAAAGTGACAGAAGAGAATATATAACTTGTCAAGAGGATCACGAAGTATCTAAAAAGTTTTGACGAGAGTTAACAAGAAAAATCGGCAGTTCCCTTTGATGCTTTTCGCGCGCGATGATAGTAGTTGTAGATATACATATATGTATAGATATACCTATATAATACGAGAGAGCAAGAGACTGTCAGATGTATGCGCGCGAGTCGCATACCGATCGCTCGAAATAACGCTCGAGCGTACGCTCCTTGCGGTCGTTATCTCTTCATTCACGTTCGAAGAGGCGCCAGACGTCACATTCAACGTTCGATCGCTTGCGTTTATCCATCGGGCCATCGGCCCGTGCGTTCGCGTTTTCGAACCTTCGATATATAATAGCTATATGTGTTTGCGTACATATATATTCCATATCTGAGTATAGTGCCCTGTTTTTACGTCTAACTTTCATTGGCTGGCTTACTTTCCATCGATTTTACATTTGGAATTTCAATACTATTCAACGACTCTTCAAGCTCTTATTTTTAGGGTACATCAAAATGGGATACTTCAGATATATTTCAAGTTTGTTTGTTTCCTTAAAATAGTTATATAGTCTAAATTTTATTATTCGTTGTACAAAAAGTTAATCGATTCCCTATTAATCTTCATTATGGAAGATGTAAAAAGAAGGTCTACTTAACTAGATTAATATTTCCTTACTATTTAATTTGTACACGGTCATTGTTCAATTAGTGGTACATTAAAGGAGACTTATATATCAATCAACGAAATAAAGTGAGATGCTCTAACGAAAACGACTTTTCTCGAGCGTCTTACTGGAACTTCTTATATTGCACTTTTACAAATGTATATATACGTAGAGTTCCAAGCAATTTGTTGATGTCCCCACACGGAAGTACATTCTTTTATCCCTCGGCTATATATTTCTTTTTCTATCTCATGCTGGTGGGACTTTCGCTGTATTCATCTAACATTCCCTCTCGATTTCTTCTGACTTTTTGTACACCCATGTTTTTTCCGCTTCGTATTCTAGAGTACTATTGCTATTTCGTTATCACCTATTTCAATATTTGAGTGCCACCTGGTCTTTTTATGTATCAAATGTGTAATTTCTTTTACAGATTAGATTTTATACGCGTAAATAAATTTAATAATAATATATATAATATAAGTGGTACACTTTTTTCTTCCTTGAATCTAATAAAATAAATTTGGGAAATAAATACAATTATTTTAAAATGATTGTAATTAAAAATTGAAATGTTTCTGTCAGGTACTTACAGGTTAAAGATATTTAAGAATTTACCGTAAAATAAAACTATATGAATATGTACACTTTAAAATTGAATTTCTAAAGGTAAATTGACTGTCTCGGCGTGAAAGGCTATCTATATACATCATCCCCGTGATTCTTTTCTGCGTCGTACTCGATGACTAAACTTTATCGGGGTGCGTCGCGTAACAAATTGGAATCAATAGCTTCTAGTACACGCGACCGGGTTCCCTCTCAACTTTCTCTCGTCTCGAGGATTGCGGGAGAAAAATAAGACGCCCGATATCCAGATAAAATCCAAAGGGAAGTTTATTTCGTTGACGTAGACGTTTCATTGAATTTGTAAAGTGCACCCCGTGTTTACTTTGTGTCTATCATTTTTTCTTGTCACTGATACCTTGCAAATGTTAAGGATAAATGTATATACGCGCAGGAATACGAATCTATCGATGTGTTCAGACTATCAGTAACTTGTTATCGCCTGAAAAAAGAATTGTGGTAATATATAAGACGCTTAATTTCAATTATTGTTTACAGTTTTTTTATCGCAATATGTGCTATAATAATTTAAAAAGTTATTACACCCAGTAAACAATAGTACTCAGCGTATTCTGAGTCTCACGTATAGTACATCCATTTATGTAATAGGATAATGCGTATTTCAATTTGCATGAACGGATTACTATTGTAACCCTAATTAGTAAAGTGGTAAGGTTTTCCATAAAATCGTTACAACTACCTTGCAATAATCTTAATCTCGTAAAATATTTATTTTTTAATATTAATAAGTAACTATTGCCTTAATTTTTTAAATAACAGTAATCTTAAAAAATATATATCAAAGATCCTTTAATGTAACGATCAATAAAAAATAAACTTAACAGTCATGCTTTCATTACTTCTACATATGTTGCACGAGAGTTGGTACGTATAATAAAAGGAAATATTTAAACATTTCCGCGAACAAAAATGGAAAAAGACAGTGAAGCTATTAATAAGAATAAAAAATATATATTCCAGAGAAGAAAGCTAAGAGTACGGAAAACAAGACGTTCTCTGTTCAACGAAATTCACGGCGTAACAAACGTTCGACGAGGTTGTTATCAGCTCGCTCGCGCATATCACTCGGCTTCCGCTGACGTCGAGCGTCTCGCTACATAGAAACCTCGCGTATCCGTCCTGACGGAATTGCTCGTCGTTTCATCCGGCGATTAGTCAAAGCGCCTCTGGCGTTCTCGTCTTTTATCAAAGCCGATCCCTTATTAATCGATCCGATTGATTTAATACTTCAAAGGGAATTTCAGGTGTTCGTGTATACCTATATACTATATCTACATTTTTTGTTTATTTCAAAGTATATATATATATATATATATATTGTAACATTTTCCATTTATCATTTTACAATTTATTTACTATATTAATAAATAAATAATAATTTAAATACCCGTTTAATACATTTTTTAATTGCATTAATATTTTACAGATAAATAACTGATTCGTACGAAAGTTTTAAAGAATATGTTTATACATAGTTAACACATTGTGCAAGTTTAACACATTCTGCACTTGTACAGTGTACTAAGACTTGAAACTCAGTGAAACAAATTTCTTATGAATAATTGTATATATTCCGTAAAGTATATATATTGCAATATATACGAGATAAAAGTGAGGTTACTGCAACGACTGAATGAATCTTTTTACACATACGATTGGACGAAATATCGTCGAGTCGTACGACTTGTATTACGCGAAGTAAAACACGAATCGTCGATTACTCACCGACCAACACCAGGCCGGCGTATATATCGTCGCTAATTTTAAAATGGCGCCAGGATCGTTTAAAATTATACTACTTCCGTTACGGAAATTCTTGAGATGATTCTTATAAACCTATTCAGATTTTTTCCTTCGAACTGACAAGTTTTATAAACATTCGGTTCAATCATTATTTATTTCTTACATTTATTCCAAAGCCATTTATCATAATAGTATTAGTACAAAATAAAATTTATTTAAGTTTGAATAAAAATTTTGATAAACTATTTGAATAAAATATGTATATTTTCAGTTTTTAAAAAAAAAATTAATATTTATTATATAATAGTTATTTTAATAAATTTATTACCAAAGTAATCATCAATCGACAATTGTGAAAACATTTTACATACACGAGTTGTAACTAAAATTATAATAGTTTAAACAAATGAAAATTAACAAATCGCGTGTACGTAACTTCATTATATAGAAATCGCAGGCACAAGGTAATAAGGCAAAAAGAATTGTCTCCGTCACGTCCCACACATAAATTGTTCGAAGCTTTCTTGCTTCTGTAAGACACTTGGCATTCAGCATACCTGAAATCACTCAAACTATTTTACAAATGTCACTACAAACTTGTAAATAACCTTATACATTATCTTTTACGTCAGAAAATTCAAAACATATCTAAAACAAAGTTAACTTAACGCGACACAATATCGTAGCTTTTCTTTTTAACGACGGAGGTCAGATTAAGAAAGAGGTTACATTGATTATACATTTTATTCATATACACGACATAAAATATTGGTTTATTTGCGATTCATTGAATGATATTGTAAATACAATAAGAAATACATATACAAATTCCGCGTTTATATTTATTACTTTAAAAATAAAGCGATAGTCTTTTTATAGGTACTCGACAGATCGCATGTATAAGTATACTAACTTGTGTATTATCGTATATCGAATTGTAGATCGAAGAGTAGGCGTATACGAAATATGAAGGTTAAGTCATTCATGCGCGTTTGATTCCAGGCCGAAAATGATCTTATCGGCGACAGGAAGTCGTATGATAAAAAATAACGCGTATCGAATTCGCCCGAGAGGGCAAAACGTATATATGAAACGCGATAATGCAGTCAGCTCATTCAATAATTACAAATCCAATGAGCGTGTCGCCTAGAATTTCCTCTCGGAAGCGTTACTTTAGTTTCACGTATTCTCGGTGCGTTTGCGGACTTATACATTCGCGAGACTTACATAAAAGCTTAGTGCGCTTCGCACACGTGGGATTTAAAGGGTATGATATATGTGCGTGTAAACAGAGCTTCTTCAACTATAAGGAGACAGTCGGAAGATTCGGTTTTGTTTGCTACGTTTTAGCTGTCCGACGACAAGTCGTTCGTTGTACTTATACTCTTGCGTTCGTTCTTTAGACGAGATTTAGAATTAGAATCTTTTTTTATACAAAGGGAGGAGTTTTTAATTTTATTTAAATGATTATCAATATTATAGAAATTAATATTTATATAATAACAATTATATTGATACATTGTAATAACAATTTCAGAGTGATGAAAAGAAAAATATAATACGTGCTGGTAATTTTATAGGATACTTTTTTATAATAGCATTTGCTTGTATAGAGTTAGAAAACAATCGAGGTTAATTACATTCGAAATGTTTGTTAATTGTTGTTTCGACCTTTAACTTTCCTGTCTTGTAAATTATGATATTTAATTTTCTAAGGATACAAAATTTTCTAATATACTGATGATATAAAATTTATGATAATTTCGAGTAATTATAATGATGTAACTCCCGCGTAATGTTAATTAAATGTCAATAACGTATTCAACGACTTTAATTATATAACGTCGAGCTAAGCAATTTCTCATTGACATTATAATTAAAATGGATAGTTTCATATTCAGAAAAATAAAATAAATAAAATTATTTTCCTTGCAAATATCAATAATTCTTCTCGCATGTAGATACAAACAACTAGGACATATCAACGCGTTAGAAAATCGATCGACAACAATGGAACTTGTCGGTCTCAATGTCGGTAGCGACATATACACTCAGATTTCATCAAAGTGCACGCGGCATCGCAATAAAAGTAACCGTATATAGAGAAAAAAAATTGATCATCGGCGATCGCGCAAAGTGTATTGCGCCATGCACATTGCTCATTGAAATTACACATGAGCGGATCGGCAATTTACAATCGGCGTATGGCTTGTAATTTCAATAAAGTCGACTGCCGCCCCTGAAAATTTATGATAACCACGCGAGATAAAGACGCGCTGCAAACTGGTTTTTCCGGGTGCGCCTTGCGATCGTTTTCTGTTAATTTTTAGGTCGTGTCCGAGCTTCATTTGCTTCTGTTTTTTTTTCACGGAGTAATCAGGTGGTATTAGAGTAATGAAAGTATAGGTTAAAGGATCGGTTTGACCTGGTTACGAATAAAACTGAAATGATATCGAACAAAGTTGGATATCACTAAATTACACTAAATCTTGAGGAGTTCAAAGAAGTATCATGGTTAATCCGAAATCTACGCAATTTAAATTCTATAGTAACTAATGAAGTATTAAAAATATAAAAACTAATAAATTATATAAAATATTATACAAACAATCGTTTATATAACATATTATTAATCAGTTAAAATTTCGTGTAAACGAATATTCTTGAGTGACGTCGTTTTAACTGAGATCCAGAAAGCCAAACTGATAAATGGCAAAGAAGATACGATCGGTTAAAAATCCCAAGCCCTATACAGATCTGAACTGTCGATATTTTACCCATACTTATCTTTGCATTCCAAAGTATCCAAATGATTAATCGTCATAAAATTCTTACACACCCACGTTACGGTTTTCTCGAAAAATTCATTATTCAATAACAATTCTCTCTTCAAAATAAAAATTGCAAAAACTATAATATATCTTTTATCATGTAACTATAACATTTTTTGTTGAATTCGCTATTACGGATATAGTAATAATATTACATACATGCTATTATTTCATAACTTCGTCAGCGCGGCACTTCAGAACTTTGAACATCGTAACCAAGATATTTTGCATAGGGAAAAAGCCTGAGGGCAGGTGACGCCCTCGCATCGCTAGAAGGAAAATCGCGAGTGTAGACTTAGCGATAACGATAAACGTCCACGAATGCCATGAATGGACAGGAAGGCGAGTGAATGGCTCGCGCGCCCACGTTACGGTTATGCGATCGCGGCCTTTTCGAGGGGATAGGTAGGCGAGTATCTGATTTTATGGGAGGCAAGTGCCGAGTGGATTAGTCCATCAACTACAAGATTACTTGACGCAAAGGTCGTCAAGGATTAGAAGACGTAGATCTTTAACAATGTCATTGACTATTCAAAAACGTGAAATTTTAATGACAATATACATAGACGTTTGCCAATTTTAAATAATGAGCTAGGTTGCCAAATAAAAATATTGTATTTATATAAATCAAAAATTAATTTCTTTTTCTTCAATTGTCAATATTTAAAAGCAAATTATTTACTTTATTCCGTGGTTGCTAAAATTATAGGTGTATCATTTGCCAGTATAAGAAAATGTACCACTTCGATATCATTCGAATAGATACTTATAGTGTAGCCGTGCCATTATTCTCGACATTTTATCGAGTTATGACCGGCTCTAACATTATTGAAAAAGAAGTCTGTATAAAAGAAAAATGTAGGGTATGTGTAAGCTAAAAAATATTAAAAAAATTGATTAGATTGTATTTTGCATAGGCATTATAGGACTGCATTGCGTATATATAGTTATATTCCAGCGCGTAGGACACTTTGAAGGTCATTGGTATATAGATGGAAGATTATAATTTGCAACTGTATGCGTCAGTTGCAGGCATACCACACGCCTTTCCTTTTGTCGCTACTGTATCTTGAGAACTCGATTTTGTGTTAATGCGTGTATGTCAAACATTCTACATTGAAATGATTGATATTTTGAATATTATTAGTTTCATGGCAAAGACAATAGGAAAACTGGATAACCTATTTTTTGCATACATTTAAGATGACGTAATGAATCGATATCGATATGATTCTTTATTTTTTTCATTTATTCTACATTTTTCATTATTTGATTATTATTCTCATAATATTACGTTGAAATATAAAATTTTCTATGCAATTACAATTTTATATAGGTACATTAGATTAGCAGAAAAAAAAACGATTGAATAATGTATATAACATAATTGATTAAACAATGAAAAACATTTTTAAGAAACTTAATATTTCAAAGGAATTATTAATTACTTTTAGATAATATAATTAAGATGAATATTTTTTTATTAAATAATTAAATAAAATTAAAATGAACATTTATGTGATTAAACTCCTACATGAAATTTGAATACACATATTTCATAAAAATTATATCACCAACCTTGATAAAATTCAAATTTAATAAGATTGGAGAAAAAAATTATGTTAATTTATATATATACGAAATGTATACGAACGCAATAAAAAAACCGAAACAAAAATGTTTAAATATAAATGAGCAGATTAAATATATTTGTAGTTATATACTTACTATAGAAAATACAGTTATTCATGCGCTTAAACGGTCAATTGCTACAAAAAAAATTAAGCGTAGATAACCCGAAAATGGTCGGACTAATCCGATGTACAGCTTACACAAGTAAAAAATAAAGAAGTTGCAATAACGGAAAAAAATTCCAAACGTATATATGCAATCTCGTGAATTCAGCGCGTATCAATGAACCAGCGATAAATTTTCTACGCGGCATATAAGGCTTATCAACCAAGCGCAGCTCTAATTTAATGAAGCAACCTTTTCATCCAATTTTTTCTCTATCCCATTCCGACGTAATCCTCTTCTGACAAACGCTAAATTTTCCTCTTTGTCGATATAAATCACATTTGCGAATTATTAAATCCTTGAAAAGTTAATTTCAGTTCACTTTTTAAAAGGGACGCTGAATCGCATGGTATATATAAAGTTACTGCGATTGGACCGGCAATGATCATATAGAGCTACATGTGAATCCAAAACGGCGCAGACGATAAGACTGGCGCGTATTTTATCAAAGAAAATATTAGCATAAGCCGATAGCGATGACGGAAAGAGTCGCGTCCTCTATTCTTACATGCCGTGATAAGTATTTGATCAAAAGAGTTTAAAACTGTATACGTCATTTTATGAAGCTGTGATTGATTTTGCTACTTTGACTGTATATGTTTCTTAGATTATGACTATAGAATAAATATTATTATCAGATTACCATCTGTTCGAATTCTATGTAATATCAATTCCATTATTAGTTTCCTTTAAAAAAACAAAAATTATAATTCTTTTATTTACTTAAATTATTTGTATATACAACACGGAAATTGTTATAGCGATATATATCCTGTCAAATATAAGATTTATAATTTTATTAGCGTACGATCAGCTTAAAATACGCTAATAATTGATCAATTCCTTATTACAGTTATTAAAGTGAAAGACCGCATAGATTTACACATTTTTATTCAACCTTATTTGGTTATTCCAAAAAATAATGTCGAGATTGCATAATATCTCGTGTTCACATGCTTTCTTTGGCGACGTTTAAAGCAAAATCGTGATTTGAAGAGAGATATTAAGATTTCCTGCAACTCTTGCGTGGAATGTAGATGAGTGCAGGATAAATCTCGATTATTTCGAATGCAACTAGCTGACAATCATACAAATTACTGATTTCAAAGTGATACATATACACAACATTGAATTACAAATTTAACTATAAATAAACAAATCCATAAATTATGTACGCGGTTACGATGATGATGATGCTTTCTCTACAACGCAACTTGTAATTTACATTGGAAATGTAATGCACAGTTTTCTTATAATAACTATAAGTAATGGTTTGTTTTAACGTTTGTGTCAGACAGACATTGTAAAAAAGTTACATTTGCAAACAATCACAATACTTAATTTTCTTGAATGCGACTGTGATACGTAATGATTAAACGTGCATTAATTAGTTTTTAATTCAAACGAACATTTCCGAGATAACCTAGTATAGTTCATTTAACGTGTAAATATGGACGCTACTGAAATGTAGTTAATAGAACGTATATCATACATGGGATAAACACTAAACAGTAGATAAGATATGATAAAGAAATAAATTCCTCCGTAATTAATATATATACATATATATCATATATATGTATAAATGGCATTTCCGCATAATATGACGGGATAACAAAATTATTAAAATATTGAATAACATAAATTATAAATTATAGGTTTATCATAGATATATTTCTGTAATTGTTAAATTACGACATCTACACGCAATGTTTCGCAGAAAAAAATCTTTCAGTCCCTTTGAGCGTACTTGCTGTGACTGTTCGATTTAAAAATCGATAACGCAACATTGGGTTATTGCATTTCAAAAGACTTTGGGATATGGTATATATTCATCAACCAAAGGGTACGAGGAGGTTAAGGTTAGAATCCACCATAAGAAAAGAAATAAAGAAAGATCGCAGACGACGGTGCAGGAGCAGAGGAGATAGAGGTAAGGGAATTTATCTGGCGCTCGAACAGTCCGGTCACGAGCGCAGGAATCTGCAGTGGCGTTGGGAAAAAATGCTAGTCGCACGATGCAGGTTTCCGATCGCGGGCAACCCGCCAGCAAGGGAATGCCGCCGACCGATAGGCGAACCAGAGTGTTCAGTTGTTCTTTCCCTACAACTTCTGGAGTCAAAGGGATATACACGACTCTGCACTCGGTGCTAGATCGGAAGCCCGTTTAGCCCACTATATCCTGAGACAAGAATAAAGAAAGAGAGAGAGAGAAGAGAGAGATAGCTAGAGCGACTTTTGATCTCGTTCGTCAACAGGGTATCGCTTGCTTAAAAGGTATTATACCGACCCTTTTAATTTATCAGCTGCAGATTATTTTTATTTATAACTATACTTTTATGCAGCAATACATTAAATTGTAATTTTTCTTGTTTTATAGATATTACGTTAAGTGAATTTAATAGTTTACGCGGTAAGAGAGTCGTGATCGATTTGATTTTCTTAAACATGAAGTCACACTTTCAAAATAGATTTTCTACTACTTTTTGCATTAGCCTTAAAAAAAGTAGAAACATAATTTATCACTGCTTACAAACTGCGTGTTATCCATCAACTTTGAGTGTTTGTAATTCATTATGCACAAAAAATTCTAAAAGAGCAAATATTTTTACATTAAAACATAAGAATCATTTGTTTATTATATTTCTCTTACATTTTTTCTAAGTATCACATTTGTTTGACATATCCCGCGAAAACTATTTTATTTTGATAATTCTGCAAAATATATATATATCTTACTTAATATTTCGCAATAACAGATAATTATAAACCAATAATATAAATAAAAATATCAAGTATTATTAATGTCCCAAAGTTATTAATAGCATCGAGAAAACGTCCGTTTGAGAAACTGAGGGAAAAGAAAGAAAATGTTTAAAGTTACATCTATACGCCAGGTATTACGCAACTCGCAAAGACCTTGAAGTTTCCATTTTGTAAGCAAAAACATCTCCTCAATTTCGAACTTGTATATAAACTACACTTTTTTACGTAAGTATACATTACGAAGTAATTAACCTTCAACCTGCAAAAAAAGAAGATCAGTCCTAAGTTTAATAATACACCAATGATGCTGAGTAAATTACACATATCAAATGTTTTAATTTCATTATTTCATTCGCGATATACGAATACATATTTTTAAAATATTTTGCACTTGAGAAATCATACGAACTTCATTATTCCCAATTTAAAACTTTATGAATACTACTATATGTAGCTAAACGCTTAATAATAGGTGCAATACATTATAATTTATGATTCGTAGATTATGTATCGAGATTATGTATACAAAACGTTATTTAGATCTGAAATTAGCCGTCTGGTTAAGAATTATCGCAAATAACTAAGTAATTATTTCAGTGAATTCTTCCTATATGCTTTACAAAAAATTATTATTTTTCATGTATAACGTTGGAATTTTCTTATAACTCACATCAAATAAAAATCCATTTTATTATCGCCACTAAAGTTATTTTACAACATCAGCTGTTTTATGTATAATCATGTATTTTTTTCTTAATTATTTAAAAACAACTTTTATGATATTCGTTGCACTTTCTTTATCGGCTAACCCTTATACAGTCAGCTGCAGAATTTGATAAATTGTACAATACATATAAATACTATCATGTTTTTCGAAGCGGCAAATATTTTTGTTTTGGCATGCATAACGCGAGATAAGACAATTTCTACTTATATACCAAAAGTAATGACTATAATTCAGTGTTTCATATTATTATCAGCTTGAAATACTAATAATCTAACGTTATAAATATGTAATTTGAATACCGCGCATTGAGATAACTTTGTACGATTAACCTACATATTTTGCGTTTTAAAAACTTGTATTTAATTCAAGTTCTATACGTTGTAGCGTAAATTATTAAATAAAAATATTTGCAATTTTAATTATTGTATTTATAAAAAGACGCGTTATTTTCTCTGACAAATAAAATCTAAATCTGGAAACCAATCACATTACGTATTTATTTAAATGCTTCGGAACATGTGGCAGTGATATTTTTTTAAAGAGAGAATAATTTCTAAAAAAAATTAACATATTTCATTGTTGAAAGCTCAAGTAATTTCTACCTAATGTAAACAAGCAAAACCGCTTTAAAAATAAAACTGTTTATTTACGATCGGAACTCGTAACACCCTCACCACGTAATTTCCGGAAAAAGTGTATGTACTGACTTTTCGTCGTGAAGAAAGAGCCGAAAAAAATGGGAGTGCCCACTATGACATTTGGGTCACGGTCGGTTTCTTATATTTTTTCCCCAAGGCGAATTGCCATATCGTAACTCGCTTATACGTCTTCAGTATTTTACGTATAACGTAAAAGATCTTAACTTTTACCAAGTAAAAGCGTATATATTTATAATTCGCGCGCGCAGCTGGGGTTCGCGATGTGATCTTTATATACATATACATATGGAACTTATTATGAGTCGCAATTTTGTGATGTTTCCTGTTATAAAATTTTAAAGAAGTTTTTAAATAAGGAATGATGACGTAATGTTTACTAGTTTGTTTCATTTTAAGGAAGTAAAATATAAATATTGTTAGCACGTTAAAAACTGTACTAAAACTATTCACCAAATTTCAATTTTACGAACAAAAAATATATCTTAAAATAGATAACGTTCGAATATAAATTGCTTAATACAGAAAAACGCTAGCTAATATTTAAAATATACGGTATGAGTTAAATTTACATAAGTATTCTAATGCTTTAATCATAGACGGTGAAACATCCCGTTAAATTTTTCAAACCGTTGCAACTTTGACGATAACCAACCATAAGATCGCAGTACACCCACGATTTGGAAAATAAGGCCGTAATATATATATATATAAGAGGAAAGTGGAAAGATAAGCTAGTCATTGGTGCATCTGCATAATCACCGATCGAACGTATGCAATTTGTATTCCAGTAGATCCGGAAACGCGAATACACACGGATGAAGTTGTTCTATTCGCGTGCGGTCGCCAGAAGGTTGAAATTGTGCGAAATCAAGTAATTTTAATGCCTGAGAGTTTATCGGAAGTAGCAGTGTTTATTCACTATTCCATGTAAGATCTCTTCTATGATTTATTCGCTACAAATTATTGATTGTGATTCTATGTGATTGCTCGATCGTCGAAATGTAACGGTCCAGCAATTTTACACTTTTCCTTTTTGTGTAAGTGCATTATGAGAATCATTTTTTATTATTAATAAAAGTACAGTGTGTGTGTTTTAGGTACGGTTTAACAAATACAAAATATCAAAAATAATAACAATAAATATGCAACATAAGTAAATAAAAGTAAAATGTGCACGACGTAGCTTGTACTGGTTTTGTTCTAGATAATAAAGCAAAAGTATTAAAGCATTTCTTGGATGCTAGGAAAGGCCAGTGGAAAGATGCATTTTGAAGCAGATGACAACAGCAAAACTGTTACAAGCATTTCGTGTTTCCCCGAATCTACGCGTCGGCACGCGACGTGTCATTCATTACGAAACTCGCCCCTACGCCTCCGCACATTGCTGCCCTAAGCTTTTGTCCCTTTCATCCTCATCTATTCAAAATTTCTTCCCTCTTTTCTTCGTTCTCTCTGCCTTTCTTCGCACGTGAGCACGATTACTATGTTTTTTCCATTCTTTTTTAAAGAAATTTTCAACTGATTGTTAGTTTGAAAGGTTATATTTTAAAAATGTAATTTGACTCGGTTATAGTTATCAACATACGCCGATGCGTTGCTTCGACTGTAATAAATGTATATATTTTTTCGACGCACATTGCACATTTTATAAATATATTCTGCAATTTGCAATAATTTATGTTGCCGTTTATTTATCTGATAGTCATTCAAGTTTTTACACATACGATATTTATCGCAGTAAAATTTTTAACAGTTACACAAGGCATTATAAAATTACGTAGTCTAAATTAATTGTTATTAATAACACTGGTCAAATTCTACAAAGGAAGATAGTATTAAAAAATTGAAAACAAATCTGTATTCCAGGCAAATAATTTCTCTGCACAAACGATGGTCAAAATTCAATATCAATCGCACCCCATAATAGAGTATTTCTTCGACTCCATGTGTCTCTATTCACAATTTCAATTTACCTACCCTGGAAAAGCCCTGGTGCAAAACTGCATTGCCTCTCCACGCGGCCTCGTAGCTGGCCGACTGCAACGAACTCCCATACACACAAACTGAAGAGTTCCAACAATTCCTCTAGCGGGAAAGGTCAGTTACCCGCTGGTCTCTCTCACTCGACCAGCTGTGAGCAAACGACAGTCTGGAGGCTCATCACAATGCACTTTGTTATGTGTGTCGTATATACACTTCTACAGAGAAATATAGAATGAAAGAATGAAGAAGAATATGTTCTTTCTTACTTACGAATATTTTTGAATTATGAAGGAATACCGTTTTTATTTTCGTAAAAAAAAGTATTATAATGACTGAATGATTAAAATATTGACACGTTGATCATGTAAAATTTGTTGAAATAATGTGAGAAGATTACTATGTCAAGTCGTAACGCTTACTCAAGGTACTGTTACTTAAAAACTATTAAATTTTTAAATAAACATATATAAATATAGAATAAAATGATATAAGTAATTATTAAAAAATAATGCAACGATTTTAACAGTAATCAGTATAAATAATTTTGTAGAAAAACATTAAAAACATAGTAAAAAGGTGGTCCCAAATAATCACCAAATAATGAATCGAAACTGATCATCAAACTCGTAACCCCGAAATGAAATTCTCTTTTTAGCCCGTGACGTCATGAGTTCGTTTGGACGCGTCATGTGGTATAGCATCTTCTTTTTTTTGCTTCTGAAACTTTCTTTGCAAACTTTACGAGATATTTATAAAAAATTACACATACAAAACATTTTATATAAAAAAAAATTAAATATGCAAATATCTATTGTTTAAAAAAAATGTTCGATTATTAAATAAATTATTTAAACGACATTAAACGAAGGTATTTAATGTGCGTGTATAAATGTCATTTAATATATCAAGAGAGGGTAATTTTCTTATAGCATCATGTATAAAATTATTCATCAAAAAATGAAATTGTTGTATGTACGTTACAATCAATGATACTGTTTGAAAATCAATAGATTGTCAATTATAACAAACAAAAATGTTGCTGTGCCGAAGTGAATAAATTTTAAACTTTTAAACACACTTTCATTCTGACTATATATGAATTTTTACCAGAATATATTTCACTCAGTATGCCTACATCAACTAATTACAGTCACTTTACTTATGATTATAGATTATAATTATTTAAACATTAATATCAGGGGTTCAATATTAATTTTAAAACATAGTTTACTTAAATGTATATTTATGGCAATTGAATTATAGGTCTAAAAAGGGTGATAATATTTAAAGGAAAGAAATATTTAAAGCCAAGATAAAAAAATGTAATAAATATAAATTATTATAAATTGCCTACACAAACCAAAATTTTTATTTTAAAATATACATATCTTATTAATAATTTTATTGATGCATTAACACTGTGAGTCAATTAAAGAAAAAATTACGACTTATTCTTCGATATGAAAATTCATCTATATTAGACTCAAAAACCTTGTAAATAAGAACTCAAAATTTTTAATTTTATTCAACAATTTTGTAACACGTGATTGTTTTACTTCTTACATTAATCACCGCTCACCATACTGATTTCCAGGAAATTGTATATGTGTTTTTAACAATTTAATAATTTTGACCGATTTATTTGACATGAAATGTCTTACATACTTGTTAATAGATTTTGCATTTACATACTTGGTATTAGGCATTTAACAAATTATAAGTATGATTCATCAAAAAGTACACGTTTGATTCTATCGAACAAAACATAAATGTGCAAAACAGTGTACATCATTGTATTATATAGAAAATATAAAAGATATGTAAGAATATGTAGGCTAATTCTTAAGAAGTTGAACCTTATCCACTACATAAAAATAGGCAACGCAATCTAAAGACAGCTGACTACTTACTGTCGACTCAAATTCACGTCGCAAATTCGATACAAATGAACTATTCAACCTACTTATTTCCATCGACACACCCTGTCCACATAACTTGTGCATCGATAAGAAAAAGAGAAATGTAATGATAATTATAGGGTTATTATATATAAATAATCTCGAAACTTCTCTGAATCTCCAGCATCAAAATCTCCTTCGTAAGCGCGACTGGAAATGTCATGGAAAGTAAAACCCAGACAAGAATCGTGCTTTTACGCTCATTGCGATTTCGTAATTCTATATGCGAGTATAGCGCTTTATGGCAATTTTCGCGCTCCAATTACGAACAATCCATCGGATGGACGTTTGTCATGCCTGTCGTCCAACTTCCTTCCGCGCAACGTTTCCGTCGTTCATCTGGGACACAACTCGTATTGATTTCTCATTCGATCCGGGTGCTTAGTGGGATGAGGCACTCGCTAATTTCGCATTTTTATTGTGTAAGTTTTATTGAGGGACTGACTCGTTTATTTTTCTCCTCGACTGATAGAGTTTTATACGTTTTGTTTTCTATTATTATTACTTTTTTTATTGAGTTAAAGCATCAATTTTCATTTGTTAGCGATCCTACAGAATATAACTTACACAATTCTTGTTAACACGAATTATTAAAAACTTTGATACTGATGACAAAATTATTCTCGCTGGAAAATAACTTTCGTCCAATAGAAATCGAGATAAATAGTATCCCAATTGCGTAATTTCAACATCGCAAGGTTTACACCGTCCCGCTAAGGTAACAGCTACTGCTTCTGTCATTCGAAATGTATTGATTTAGCAACAACATTATGTTTGCATTCGTCCGAATTAAATTTTAATTATTTTGATATACTTAATGTGTCAATAAATTAACTTCTATACAATTCTTACTCGTACGACACTTATTAAATATTATTGTGTGCGTCATATACGTTGTTAATTCTTTAAATAATGAACGAAAAGTTCGAAGCGAATACGAGGTGTAAAAATGCTTATATCCGACAACAGTGCCATTAAACGCTTTTATCTAATGCAATGAAAAAAAGAAGAAGAATCTCGTGTAGACGTGTGGGGTAGCTGTACGAGACAACTGAATGGCATATGGGAAGCCCCTCGTTATTCCATCAGTCGAGCAAGTGGTGCGATTGTGCTGCTGAAAATGTTTGCGCGCCGACGACAACGAATTTTATCGGTCTTCCAATCAATCTCAATTGAATGTTAAATTCTCTAAAGTTATATAATGATTATATGCGTTTGCACGCAATTTTTTTAACGGATGTTTGTCAACGATTTTCATTTCGATTATTATCACGACTAGCAAACGCGTTAAATTTAAATCGTTTTATTTAACCTTTGGTATCTTTGATATACTCCACGTAGTAAATACAATTATAAATTTACAAAACAAATTAAATTGATATTCAACATTTTTATGATTTTAATATGATATATACATATGCTTGTTACGTAATTGTAATTTTTTTCATCGTCCCCCAAAAGAACTAACTAAGGTAAAACAAATTTTAAGGGTGTTTTGACAACAAGTGAGGAAGTACAAAGCTGGAATAAAAGATTAAAAAAAATCATCCTTTGGCACGATGTAACTTTTTTTAACGACAACTCGCATAAAGTTGAATTTCGTAAGGGGACGCTGGAGTCGTTGCTCCCGCTGAGCACTGTAACCACTTCTTGGACTAGTCACGTCGTGGAAGTCTTGAAAAGAGGTTTCCATATATACATATATTCTTGGTGTCTTTTCCCCTTAATACTCTGTCCTTTGTTTTGTGTCACATTTTCAACCCGCTGGCTCGCTTACCTTCATTCTTATTTTTCCTACGCTCTACTTTTTTATTTCTCTTGTTCATACTCCCAAGCAATACAGCACACTGAGCTCGAGAAATTTTTATTTGTAATTTTGACTATATTAGCTTGGTACGATAAAAAATATTTTATTATAGATAACTTAAACTGTATGTGTAATTAAAGTGCTTAGAAAATTATATTTTTTCTACTCAAACGCAATTATATAATTTATATAGGTATATATAGAAGTTTTTAGTCTCACTATTTAGACTTGACGTGCAGTATATCTAAAGTTTCTCCATCCAGTTTGTCCATCCACAATAAACCAATGCTTACCTGCAACAAAAAAAAGCAAATATTTATAAGTAAATTTTGAACAAGTTTATATAATAGGTATAGCTAAAAATCATTGAATAGTAATTAATTATAGTGAAAACAATTAATCGTATAACGAGTAAGATCCGACAAAGACATAAAATAGCACCGTGTAGTCGCCATATAAGCGGTTGGATTTCGATATCAGACCGATTGTAAACCTATTTGCAACGTTCACACACGAGCGAATTGTCTATACGACAACCCACGCCACTCGGTTACTTTGCACTGCGAAGACGTTGCTTTTCTCTCCGTTTCTGTCTTTTCGCGTGAGCCCGACCCACTCGTTGTGCGTCTCAAAAAGGCGAACGAGCACAGTATCGGACATGGGATACGATTCAGCCATTTCGACTGTGAGTGTGTGTATGTACATGTTTATAGTCAAACAGATCTAGCTCACAATGTATTATCAGAATTATCGGTTATTTTATTATTATTTACGCTTTCCTATTTTAAATACAAATGTGATTATAAATAAATAAAGATTTAATACGCATATTATAGTATAAAAATATAAATCAATTAAAATGCCCTTTAAATTCTGCGCTTCAAAAGTGCGTGAATCAACCCCTGTATTATCTCACAGGGATTAAAGTATAAGGGATACAATTTCTCCAAAGCGTGATGAAGAGAGAGTATCATCCTACCAATTTCACTTACTTGCACAAAAATTGTATATCCTCACTAACAATAGTTGACCCCTTATGAAAATATCAATGGCAATCTTAAACCCGTGCCATCCTACCTTATCTACATCTATTCTTATTTATCTATGCGTTCTCCTCTTTATCTAACCATCACCCCATATACTTTTCACGTATTGCTCACTGCACACATTTTCTGTCTCGCGTTCGGTCAACGTTCGCATCTTCTTTTGGTTTTTGCAACAATAAAATTAAACATTTTAAATAATTTAACAATGTTTTAAAAGATAAAAAAATTACAATTGTAAATATATATATACACGAGTATATATGGATGCATAAATTATAGAATTAACGAAACGATTTTTAAATTAAAAAATAGCCACTTTGCATAAGTGAGTATTAAAATCGTTTGGCTTATGGTGTACTTCAAATAACAATAACTAATCCAATTAAGATCAGAGTGGTCAGTGACAGTCAACTAAAAGCAATATTAATTTTCTTACTAAAATGGAAATGAAATGATTAAAAGTTATATAGAGAGCCCACTTGATAAACGAAATCCGTGTCGAGAAATGAAACCAACTCGTCTTAATTAGTATGATGAACGAACTTTATTAAAATGTACAGTACACTTCCGTCAAATGTTTGATTCAATCGACAATTGGTAAGATCGAAAAGGCATAAATAATGCGACCTAAGCGCGACTCGTTCTTTATCCGTCTGGGTGTGACAGAGTCGACGATATTCTGCAGCGCAGCCGGTCGTTGCACTGTCGACCGGCCTTGAAAGAGGCCACTTCGCCTAAAACCGCACGCGCGCCTCTGCTGACTTCGTATTAACTCCATTTGTTGCGTATATATACTCGACTTCTCTCCGGTAGTTTCGAGTTTTTAACGCGCCTACCGGATTATCTCAACCCTTCGTTATATTTATACGACTGTCACTTTCTTCAAGTGGTTGGGTTAAAAGCTTTTGTCCAAAGACTTCTTTACCTTTGTGAAAGAAAAAAAAATTATATTATGCAAGGTAAGCGCATCGCTCATAGTATTATATACCTCGAATAAATAAGCTGATTTAATTGTATTATATTCGTTGGCGTTTGAAATTTAGGTAGATTCTTTGGAACCGATTGCGATTTTTCATATCGTGTGCGTGGATTGTAGTATATGAAATGGTTGCACATAGTATTATTGTATCCATAAGGATTGATTAATTTGAAGCTAGCCAATGGAATAGTATAAGAACGAGGAAGATTTTATGGGTAGTGATGCGAATAAATGACATAAATTTCAATTTACAACGACACGGATAAAGTAAGATATAATAAATTCTACAAACGTTACCACCCCTTCAAAGTAAATACTTGTAAATTATGAAAAATGACGCAGATGGCATAGTGAATGTAGTACCAAATCCCAAATTTTAAAACATCGTAATAGACAACGAGTATAATGACCCTAAATATATACCTAATCATCTAAACAGTTTTCCATAACCCATTATAGATCGTAATGTCCCACATCTAAGACAATGTAACGGTTCTAAAAACGAACGACTAACAATCATGAACGGAAAAAATTAGCTTGTGGTGGACGCATAAAGCAATTCATGCTTCCGCCAGGAGCGGTATATAAATACAAATAAGCAAGCTCGTTGCTCGTCATAACTACGCGAATCTTCCGCTTCATCTGCGACGGTCAAGGCCCACCGAGCGTCGCATCTATATAATGTAACAAGATGACTCCTCTCTAAGTCCTTGTCATCGTTTGCACGCACATTACGAATTTTTGTCTGCTGTAACCGCGTGAACGCTCTACCTCCTTGTTTCAAGCAGTTATGTCAATTAAAATGATTTGGTATGCCTTCGCAGTAAATACTTTTAATGGACAACTTGGTTACTTGAATTTACCTTCACACATATATTTAAATTTTTACACATTTTTACGACTGTTTAATTTTACACTGGAAATTGCTCATCCACCATTAAAAATTGATATTAAAATAAGAAATAGTTGCAATATTTTTGTATATAAATAAGAAATCTCTATAAATTTGCATTCTATATGCCCCTCGCTATATCTATACGTATACTAATAGTATGACGGTTTGCAACTTTATAATTCGATAATCACCTTCTAAGAATAAATCAACTACGACCACTCGAATGAACAATGTTTAAGATGCTAACGATCAAAAATATCAATTTTATAAACGTACGTACGTGATCGTTCTAAACATCCCGTCAACTGTATATCCATCATTCATCTGCGACCAGTTCAATTTAATCCAATCACATTAGTGGATATTACCATCGACGCTGTCACATCGTGATTTCGCGCAATCAGGGTTCTGCCAGTTTTCCCGTTAATCGACCACGACGTGCACCCAGGGAAAGGCAGAAGGTCGAAAATGAACCTATACCTTTGCCAGTACATCGTAGATGTAGACGTAACTAGCGTACCCTCGTGTTTGCTTGACTTTCACAAAACCCACTGTAAACTATCGATAATTACAGTGAAAGCTCTCCACGTTAATTGAGAGTAATTACTCGACAATTTCAGCTGAACATTACAGGAACATCGTGTGGACCTTACGATCGCGCTCTTTCAACAAGAATGATTTATAATCTTTATTCGTCGCCGAGATAATTAGCCAAAAATTGAATTTTCACTGATACTACTAAACGGCTATTACTAGTAATGTATTCTTTTACCAAACTTTAATCTTTGCATCTGTATACTATTTCGAATTGTCGTTAAAAGCAGTTTAATTAATATGTTAAGGGTGTTTTTAATTTGGTCACATATAAGACGGCGATAGCTTGCGGACTCGTGTAGCATTCTCCGACGTCGTCGGTTACGCACGTTTTATTTTGACGTTGCTGATAGGCCAAGAGACCCGAGAGGCTCTTCGATAACCAAGTGAAAATAGACGAATGGATTATATGTCCACTGAAGAACGTGCTTTCTAACATAATATTGATCAAGTTAAATTTAAAACTGAAACACACATTACTTTTTCATCAGATTAAAATAACGTTTTTTACACTAACATATTTTTTTCTGTTGACTCAAAATCCTATTTTAAAAATTGAACTTTCGATAAGTCATCGTATTATTATTAAAAATTTGGTTGAAAAATAATTTGGTTGGTAAAGCTTTAATTAGACATATTCTAGACATACAAATCTGTATACATATAAAATATTTTTACGACACCATGAAATCAATAGAGGCACTAAATTCAATTGGTTACCTTAATATACGATATATCTTCTAATATATATAAAGCAACCAATATCCAAGCGTATTAGGTTCCTCGTTTATCGCGAAATATCTTTTGACCACGCAATTCGATAATCTCGATATCGTATATATAAAAACAAGAACCATAGTTGTAAGTACTTTGATTGACAGGAGAGCACAATTCCCTTGTCAAAGTACCTTGACCTCCGGATTCGGAAGTAATTATTGTCTGGCTCGCTCGGCGCGGTTAATCGAGCGCGACTTCGTTAGCTGGTGCATCATAACGCCGTCCGGAGACTCTTACCTAAACGATTAGCTTCGGTGGGTGTGACTATGGGCTCCGTTTTTCCCTTAGTGTACGGGTAGTTATATTTGTAACCGTCTGGCACGCAGATATTTCTGGTGATTGTTATATACTTTTTTTTACTTTACGAATACCTTTGGGACATTTGTTTGTATACGTATTTTCGTACGCTATAGATGTATCAGTGAAATTGGAAAAATCGTTACAATTTTTCCAAATTGTGCTAATTGAAATACGATCAAAATTTATTCTGAAATTATTTCTACGTAACTTTAGGTTTAGTACAATATGTAGACTAGTCACTTGCTTCAACTTCTCTATTCTAATTTAAAAAATTACATTAGTTACGAATTTCTTCTTATTACAAGATCGCAATTCGTAAATGTGACTCGAATAATCTTGGTTTCCTAGATTTTAAAGTTAATCTACTGAATGACATTTAAATGATCAAAAATATATTTAGGCAATGGAATTGTACAAAGTTATCTTAATTAAAGAATTTGTAAAAAGCATTGAGAAAACAAAACAGTTGTACCTCGCATTTGGACTTAATAAGGCCCGACCTTGGTTAAGTTTAACCGCACAATGAACACACTTCTTTCAAGGTTTCTCGAGCAACGCAATCGCCTTTTTTTACAGTTCAAAACTTGTCCCAATGGTTGTAACCTCACACTATATATACATATACCAGTATGACGAATACCAAACTCACTTTATCATATAACTCTTGTCTTGCTTTGCGTACATTGTCAAAAAGTTAGTGACTATATGTTAATCATCTCCTTTACATTTTAAACGCTTTCTTTTTTCGTTACTCGATATATAATAATAAGGATTTTAAAATATGAATTTATCTCATGATGATATTATATTATTTATTTAACAATTTAAAAAAATAAATTTTAAACATTATTAATACTTGTTTAATTGATTCGATTTTTTATATTGTCAGCGAGGATAAATGTGAAGAAAAACAATTTAGAGAAAGATAGATTAAATCAGAATAGATTAGGTGGGAACTCTGATTATGTTGAAGATATCAGTTAGGCAGGGGGAGATGTGTGACCGATTATAAGGAAGGTGTATTCCATACACTACAAATTTGCAACTAAGGAAAAACTGCTTCGTTAATTAAACACGTGCTAAATCGTATTTACGCTCCTTTTCCCTTTATTTTTATCTTTTCGTTACCTCATTACGACGATAAGAGAACTTGGACATTAGGGTCAACTTGCGTTTACATACTTATACTTATATGATCAATTTTCTTTTCCACTGCATGATTTTACATTTATTTATTTTAGAACGTATTTGGATTAATGTAAAGCTACATTTTCAAAACACAAATTGGATAATTATAAATTACAAAAACAGCATTCAACATTATTATTTCTTAAAATATAGATAACGAAAAACCTTATATATATATATTTGCGTAGGAATTAAAGAAACAGTTATACAGTTATAAAAAAGAAAGTTTAATAATTTAATTTTTATTTAAAAGTCATATCTAGGATGTTTTAAATCAATCGAGAATGCCGATTTTAATCTATGAAATAAAGTTCTGGGTTCTTCGATGTCGGAGGGTTGTAAGGGAGACGATTTCCTTCTTCGCAAAGAGACGATCTATCAGACCTTAATTAAATTTTTATCTTTTTTCAATGTCAATTCAATTTACTTGATATACGGGATCTAATTAAATAGGCTTCAAAACGAGATTTAAATTCATTAATAATAATGTTCATAATATGGGATAAAGTTAATATTACCTTTTATGTACAAAAAAATAATCTTTTAACTTATTAGAATAAGAGCCAATATATGTAAGCAAACTTTTGGATCTACAATTTTATGTTTCAGTTCACAGGACTACATTTTCAACGCCTTAAAACTAAGTTTTACCGAAAATTTTGTCATTTTACTAAATTAATTATTATTTTACATATTAAATGTGCAATTTCAATCTTTAAAATTCTAATAAATAGTATTATTAATTATAAATCGGCCTTGTAATTTGATATTTTGTTAAAACTGCTATTTGATCAAAAATTAAAGTCAAATGCAATATTCAATATGAAAATTAAGAAAACACTAAGACAATCTGCTACATTAACTAAAATTTATATAGATACAGTTAGCATTTGCAAAATATAGTTGTTAGTCGATGATTGAACGTGTATATCCTCAAATTGAAATATTAGTGCAATAGTACAGAAAGAGCACAGTTGTGCGGTTCAATTATACTGAAATGAAAGAAGTACTTATCTCATGTGACATAATTTCAAAATCATGGACAGAATCTTATCGTAGCTTCCCGCATCAATTCACATAAGAGACTGCCAAGAATGACCCATTGATTCAGTCACACGGCTAATTTCCACTTTAACTTACTTTCAATCCGTCTTTACGTGAGTCACCTTTAAGTATTTTTCAGTACATAGACATATACATATATGTATATAAATGTGCAACTCCTTCATCTGAGTCAGCATTTTTCCATTTAAATCAATTATTCCATAATAGTTTACATTAACAGTTGTTATTTGACACGATCGTTAATTTTTATAGTAATCAACTTGCGCTGAAAAATTTTACAGTCAAAGAACGTTTAAAAACTTTTAGAAATATTAATTAATCTGTTAGTAAAAATGAAAAAGATATTAATAAATATAGAAAATTGGCTAGTTCTACCATAATAAATATTTTTAATCTCAAAACTATAAAAATAGTCAAATTTATGACAGGATAATCTTTTAAGATAGTATCTTTAATATTATGGGTTCATAAATGATACAAATGTAGTAGAAAAATTTCATTTGCACAATTATCATTATCGCACTTACACGTTCGCTCACGTGTAAACTATCATACCCATCTTCAGAATGAGTCAGAACTACAACTTCTTCTTTTCTCGACAATTTTTTTCTTTGCGAGCTGAGCGGCAAGCTGGAGCGGCGCCAATCCGACCGTCCGACCGACGCGAAAAAAAAAGATCCCCGTGAATTGCCGCAATTTCGAGATGACGATTTCGTCCAGCGAGGGTCAGAACCAAAGAAATGCACTTGAGCGTTTAAGGATTCGAGGAGATGCGTTTCACCCGACTCCAAGGTCTTATATTTCGCAAACTCTTCAGCTTAATAAGCTCGTACTTAGATAAGAAAGGTCTTTTCTGCGAGGTTTTAAGAATTCATAGGGATTACTTGGCATCACAAAAAATGTAAGCCTTAGATTGATGAATAAGACAAGATGATAATGTTATTAAATGATCCTTATACAATAATTATAATTTAATTTGCATAAAATACTGAAGATTATTATTATTTATCAATGAAAATGTTATTAAAATAAATAATACTCTCAATCCAACCGTAATATTATTAATTAATGAAGTATATACTGTAACTGTGGTAAAATCAAGTATACAGTGACAATACGTAATAATAAATTATAAAGACATAAAAAATGATTTTTTTTAATAAGAATTAAAAATAATTAATACATCATCACAATTTATTTTGATGAATATCACTAAAATACCGAAAAATTAACGACGTACATATGCTAGAAAGAAGCTATCGCAATAAAAGAAATTAAACCCGCAGTACCAACTGGTGCCGTCATACAAACACCACACGCTCAATCAAAGTCAATCGCAAAGGAAAACGGAAAAAATCGTACACCCGAGAAAAATTAATTGATCAAGAGGAATGCAGCCGATAATCAAACGGGCGCATTGAACGCGCCGGAGAATAATCACTAATTGAACGCATAATATAGAAAGAGAGAGAGAGGAAGCGTCGCGGCGTGGTGCGAAAGAAGCACAAAGTGACTAACGCCGTCGTAATTATCGCGTCGCGCGCGATGAGTCACGCGAATGACAACAAAAAAATATTAAAAAGAATGCCCCATTGACTGCAGTGACAACTCGAGTGGAACACGATTTTTTGGTGGAAAAAGGGGTATATAGGGTCGTACACTGAGTCACGCGAGTGTTGTGACTCTGATTTATGGGTTTCCTCTTCGATTCACTTAATTTGTCAGGACATTCTTTTATGTTTATACAAATAAATATTGATATCCTTGCCTATATAAGGCCATTTCGGCCCTGTGCATCAGAGTTTATAACGAGTCTCTATAATATGTAATTTTAAATTCTGTCTATCAACTTTGGATTTGGAAAAAAATGTTGTTTTACGGAAATATCAATAAGTAGTATATTTAAATGTAAATATTCTTCATACATAAAAAAATTTATTTATGTTTTATGATAGAATCAAAAGTCTTTATTTATGCTGTTTATATTTGATATTTAAATGCGCAGTACGATAAATACAATTGTTAAACGAAGTATAATAAATCTGTAATTAAATTATAAAGTGGTTACTATACTTTATTGTTTATTATAACAATATTGCAAATGTGACAATAGAAGTAGATTATTAAGTTATTACAAGAAAAATGGTAATGAAGCATAAAGGCTCAAATGAATCTTAACTCTCTTAAACGTGAGAATAATAGTTAAACAATACCTATACATTCAATTATCGTCCTTCTTCGGAAAAAAACTATAACTTATCTGGTGAGTGAACAACAAACAATGAAATTAAGTATAATTTATAATTAAATTATAATTTATTATTATAATCTCCATATATTCAATAATGTTAAAACATGAACGAAATTGAAAAGAATGACAAAGCCCATTATATTACCTACGATTTTACAATACAAAGACCGGAAACGCACCCGCGTAGGTGCATCAAAATACTCTCTCTTGATGTATATTGGTATTATATATACATATATGTATTATACTCCTTTCGATAGTTATACAGGAGAGGTTAAGGGGACAAGCCTGGGTTAAAACCTGAAAAAGAAGCAATTGTTTTAATGGTATAAAAAAAAATTTCAATTTACATTTAGGATTGTGTAAACAAGTATACTTAGAATATATACTATGTTAAGTTAATTTGCCTGGGTTAAAGCTGTATTCGAAGCCACTTTCCAGGTTACGCTGGCCATGTCAGCGTAGAACCCATTTTTTCATCCAAAGCCACTTGCCGCAGGCTTACTTTCTTGTTGCTCCACCTTTTTAACCCAGGTTGGAAGAACATCACCTCAGTTATTATTTAATCCACTTGAATGGACAACTTTTCTGAAACAAAGAAAGAAAAAAAATTTTTACTGAATTTTAGTAATTTTTTTCATTTTATTGATTTTTTTGACCAAAAATAGTATCTAACTCACCTGGAAACAATTTTTAACTCAGTCTGCTCCATTCAAGTGGTTCTAAATGTAGATATCAAGGTTTCCTCAAAATTGCATCCAAATTGAATGATAGGATCTAAAGATATCCTGCGGCAAGTGGCTTTGGATGAAAAAATGGGTTCTTCGCTGTCATGGCCAGCGTAACCTGGAAAATGGCTTCGAATACAGCTTTAACCCAGGTAAATTAACTTAACATAGTATATATTCTAAGTATACTTGTTTACACAATCCTAAATGTAAATTGAAAAATTTTTTATATAATTAAAACAATTGCTTCTTTTTCAGGTTTTAACCCAGGCTTGTCCCCTTAAAGAAAACTTTACTACAAAACGAAACGACCGATCAGTTTGCCTCTCGATGGTCTAGACGGCATAGAATTCGCGTAAGGTCTTTTGAGCGCGAAACAAGTCGAGAGCAGCAATCGTATGGTACCGTAATCGCGACCTTGTCTCGAAATGGAAAAACGAGAGAGCTGTTCGTCGTCGGTACATTGACTGACGATGAATAAAAGGGTTTCATTCCCCCTTTGGTTGACCGAGGACCCGAGTTTACTTTCGGTTTATCGATTGCTCTCTTCTCAAAAGAGAAAGTCCGATTGGTATATAAATTACATTACGAGATATATACTTATAATTAAATGGATTTTTCATGGGTTATTGGATCAGCCAGATGTGTTATTATTCGAAATTTTCGGACATCGAATTTATTCTATTTAAGCGCAGTTGATGGCACATTACCGAGTAAGATATTTCTGTACAGAACTAAATTCTGTACTTCAGATTTTTCTATTTACAATAAAATAATAAAATTTCGTATGTGTTTATTATTTTAGTATTATGCATTGTGCAAAAGTATTACAATGATATTTGGTGAACAAAAATACACAAACCGCCCATGTCTTCTTTTGCATTTGTGCATAAAATTTGTTAATTTAGGTAATCTGTATGACTGAGAACTCTACACAAGCCAACAATGCTATAAATTAAATATTTTTCATTTTGTACATCGTTTGCTAAGTTTAAGTCGATTAATTTATCAATTATCATAATGGCTATAGAAAAATTAACACATTTTTATATTATGGAATATAGATATAATCGACTTTCAAATAATTAATCCTATTTTAAAACCTACTTTATTTTGAAACCTACCACTTTCTAATTTAAAAATCGTGTCACTTAAGATTCATAAATAATTAATTTAAAACACATATATACATATTTATATTTATATACTATAAAATCGACATCGTAATATCAATTCGACAGTTCAAGTGTTCTTCGAAATATACGTAAATTTTCTACGATAAATCAGTTTTTAAAGAGGGTAAAGATTATCTTCGGGTAAAGCTTGCGACAGGATAGCCGAGAGCCTTGCCTTACTGCTTTCGCGGAAGAGCCAAGGAAAGAATGCGGTCTTGTCATCGGTTTGCTGACGTACGGTACATCCTATTGCAACTTCAACCGCTGCCAACGTCTCTTCGCTTGATTTTAAAGCTCTTCAATTCGTATTTATGGATATTTTATTACTTTATCCTTGCGCGCAAATTTTCAAGGAAAGTCATGTTGTTTTCTCTCTATGAGTAAATTTTTATCAACGATGCAAAAACAAAATAAATGTATTCCTTTTATAAATTTTTTAAGTGTAGTTAAAGCATTACATTAAAGGATTATATTTAGGTATATGTATATCATTTTCAAGTATACTCTTCTATTTATATATTCACTAATATTTAACTACAAAATCTTTCTCCACGTAAATTTCAAAAAATAAAATGCGTCGTTCCGCGCATAGAATTAAGCACTTCTTTTTGAATATTAGTTTTAGCTCGTTTTCAAAGTGACGTATGTAGGTGACGTAATGCTCGTAAGAATTGTAATTTATGTACCCATCCTACCGGTTCCCATTCGGTCGAAATCCAGTATTTCGAGAGAAGCTCATCGAATAAAATTGTATAGTCAAGTAAAAAAAAGTACGGAAAAAGGACAATATAAGAATTTTAATTATTTGTACGTTTTGTAAAATTGAAAATAATGTATAACCTCGTAATTTAGAAAATCAGAAACGAAAATGAACTTGGAGAAAATGACGAAGGAGAGACATCGCGACTTTGTAAGATCAAATTTTCACAAGTACAGACATTTAATGAAAGTATCCAGGAGTAATACGAGCAAAAGGTTTTCTCTCCTTGCGCTCTTAATTTCGAGGCACGTCGCCCACGGCCGCTTCCTGCCACCTCGAATTTCCGGCCGCCCACCAAAAGGTATTTACATGCGCCGTGTCATTGCCGTCAAGTCTTTGGCCTTTCCCCTTTCTCTCTCTCTCTCTCTCTCTATTTCTCATTACTGTGGCAGTTTTATCACTCGTTTTATTGCTAAATTTTGCATTTACTGTGCTGAGTATAATACTGTTGGTTATTTTATAATTTTGTCATCCTTGCGTTTAAAAATACACTTGGATGGTTTTTAACTTGGCTCAGGTATATGACCAGAGATGTAAAAGTATTAAATACCTATATTTATATGTTGACGTAATAAAACAAGATAGTTTATGATGTTTGTATCGCAAACAAAATATTGTGCAGATTCGAATGTAATAAAAAGTTTTAAACTTAAAAGCTGATGATACGTTAGATATATATATGTATATACTGTTAGTTGATTTTAACAATCATATTATTTTTAAATAACAGTTACTAAATATATAATATATAAATAATTAGACTAGTTCTTATTAAACGTTAAAAAAATACTTAAATGTTATCCCCAAATGAAAGTATAAAAAAAATTCACCGTTTTGAATGTATGTTTAAAAATATATTTGAATATAAAAAAATTACTTAAATTCATATAAATCATATAAATTATCGATAATTTGTCTTCTAAAATCCTAGAAAGAAGTTGATTCACTCAAGTGAATATAATCGAACCATTCCCTCCTACATTCGAAAACATTCTCGTTTCTTAAATCTTAAAGAATCGATAAATTCATAATGCACCTGATGTAGATCCTTCGACCTGCCAAGCAAGAGTTTAGGTATAGAATGCCGAAGGGACCACCCTAAACCTCAGATAACATCAAGTATCCCAATGCGTATTTAACTACATAGTTGGTCCCTTCTCTTGTCCCTCGATCCACAACAGAATGTACCTGCTACACTGGAATTCATCTTCTAAATTCCGGCGGAATTTTCCGGGACATTGACGCGGTTACCCGTTAAAAAAATACATTATACACGCCTCAACGCCTATTTTTCTCAAGAGTACGATTTTTAACCGTGTGATTGATCGCCGAGCTTCGTTAATGACGTTAACGATGATTCGACACGCTTAGTTCGCTGAAAATGAGGCCACTTTGGTGCAGAATTAAGTTACTTCAAAAATATTGCTGGACTTTAATAATTGATGGCTTAAAATATTAAATACGAAAACGAGATACATTTTTTATAATCAAATTTAACAAATTAATAAATTATACGAATTTGAATCCGGATGTTTATACAAATGGTACAAATGTTGACAAATTATAATCTTCGAAAGATAATGGAATCAACTTATAATGTCGATATGAACAATTAATGATCAAGAAATATACTATTTAGTATATATTCTTAATCAATCGTTCGATAGAATATACTATGCCATAGCATATTTTAAAGATTAATCTTGCAATAAAATTTCAATATTCCAAGTGAAGAAATAGTACCATGACTTAATTTCTTATAATAACCAGCTAAAAATAAAAACGGTTACAAAAGCATTATAAAACCCTCATTAAAATAGATCGCATGGAAAAGCTAAAAATCCTTTTCGCTAACGCACAATCGCTAATGAGTGTCTGAAGATTCATTTATTTTAACCTGAAAATATAATTTTACTCGGCAACCTAATTTCCATATAATAAAAAAAACTGTCTAAAAATATTCGATCCGAGTGTTAAAGAAACCAAACAAAACATCAAGATTTATCCAATCGAACGAATTCCCCAATGCTCCATTCACACAGACAAACTTTTCTTATACTCTGTCTCGGGATAAAAATAATCGCTCGATTTTTTTTTCGAAAATCCAGAATTCTGGACCTCGGCCAAAGTCTCGCGCGCGCTGCGTTATTTTCAGAGTGTAGAAATTACGTGGCCCACGCGAGCGCGCGCGCGCGCGACGGCTTGAGATATTCGGCGGCCGAGTTATACGACGGCTTCATTAATACGCGTATTGAAAATGTGAATTTTTTATGATATTAACGAAGGAGCCCCGATTTACTTTAGTCGAGGTTCGAATTCCAACGATCAAATACCAAAATTATGCGCGACTGTAAAGAAGCTTTCATAATCGACAGGTTTAAGGAAAAAAATGTCACGCTAGTCATGTTTATTAACTTAATAAGCATTTATTTATCAAACTTATGCCAAAATTACGCTGTATAATTTTCCAGTTGAACGAGGAATTTTTAATGATTTAACATTTTCTCGTAAATTCCAATTACTTGAAAGTACACAATTTCGTAAAAACAGTTTCATTGTCGGTAGATGTATTTAACTATATATACAAAGGTATAAATGTCTAAAAATGCATGTAGTCAAAAAATACGGGTTAATTCTAAATTGTCTAAAGAATATAAATGGTAAAAATGTAAGTAGAAAGTTTATTGCTGCTCGATACAATCGAAAGAATTCCTTTGGTTAATTGACGCAGTAGGTTGTAAATTATAAGTTATGTAAGTCTATATTAATAAATTATGTAGATTTAACATTCCATGAAAGAGAGTATGTATAAATTTCATATTGATATTAATTTAGCTAAATATTTTATTTATAAGAATATATACAACTAATATTTTTAATTAAAATAATAAATGATATATAGTTATATAATAACCTTTTGAAATAATGTTTAGAATCTACAAGGTAATCAAATTTTAATTATCAAAGGGAAAAAACGTATCAAACAAAGTTGCTCTGTACTCACGACTAAATCTATCAACTAAATACAAAATAACTGTGATACTCGTTATTTACTTTGACTAGCAATTAACATTGTACACAAGTTATCTCAATTCAAATTGAAATTTGCAATATCAATACATCAAAGGCAAGCTATACATCCACAAGTGTAGCAATTCAATTCTAAAAGCTTCCTGAATCAACAGCATGAAAACGTCTCGTTTTTCACACAGGCAATGAATTCTGCACTCTGCACCAGGCATCAAATTCATCGAACAAATATATATATATATATATATATGGAGGATAACTGATCAAGTAAACTTTTCCCCCGAAAAACCTACCACATTGAAACAAAACCTGTCTTTCGCGCACATTCTGCGTAGTAGACTATACGGGCAATGAAAATGAAAGTCCATTTATATACGTTGCTCGGGCTATCTGACTGCAACATACAAGAGGATCTTGCTCGAAGCATCTTCTTCGATCCGTCGTACTAATATATATCTACGCGGGCTCGATTGAAAGTAGGCGCTTCTCTTTTACTTATGCATCGTCTAGATTGCGAAATTGCGCAATACGTGATATATCCCACGCTAACTTTGTGGGAGTTGACAGTTTCTTGTTTTTTCCATTATAATTTAATTGCTATTCAATAGATATTATAAAGACTTTTTTTATTTTTTGAATGGCTTATTTCACTAATAAAATGCAATTTATTAGGCTATACATATATTATTTAATATAGGTATACAATGATAAGCTTTGGAGATATGGATAAAACATTTAAAAAAATTAAAAATAATTTAATCTTGTTTAAATTAGCGTTTATTTATTACTCAAAGCTTGTTCAATGTTCAAAAATATTACTTTATTAAAATTGAATTCAGAATAATAAAGACAATGTGTCTTTTAATGTACACTGTGTCACTCCTTATTTACTACAGGTATTAACTAATGACTATTCAGCTGACTATTTGCTTGAATATACATTATCATTGTCCGTAAGCGTATAGTAAAATTTAAATTTTAACCGACAGAACAAAATAATAAGTGTTCGGCATTTTTAATTTATAAATGAGACATTTAAAACAATTACCACATACTCAATAATTATATAAAAATTATGATATTCGTCATAATTATTATATAAATAGTATTTAATACAAAATTTGTTCAATATATATTTTTAAAATATAAATAAACAAAATGAATGAAATATTCTGAGAGAACAATCTATTAATATACATTCATCGATCAAATATTCATTATTCCTTAAAGCGTATACCCGATCTAAAATCCACGATCCATAGCTAAAACGATAATCGAGGTTTCAAAACATCAAACTAAACAGTGCGCGCAGGTAACCGCAATTTATCTTGAAATGCACAGTGTCAAAACGCATCAGCTTGCGCATATAGTTTATTTTTGCTTTCACCGCGAGTAAAACCGTTGCACTTCTGCTTTCTCGATGCTTCTGTTCATCGTTTTCTCTTGCATTACATATATACATATATATATACATACACACATAAACACATATGTACACGCAACACGCGTGCGCTTCTATTGTTGAGCAAATAAAATGATGTTATATCAGGAAGCCGACTTGAGAAGAGCCGACTGCAAGTATTTTTTTTTTTTTTTTTTTTTTATTCTTGATTTTGTGCTCTCTTTTTCCTGGCACTTCCTACCGTTTATCCCCTGGGGGACTTTAACGGTGTTCACCTACCACCTATGTGTGGGTGCTTTATCCCTCCCTTAAAAACCCCACCATCTCGCATTCGCCCGGGGTTATGCCCGTGGATGAGGGAAACCTGTGAAGCAGGGAAAACCTCACCCGAGATGGCCGGTGTATTCGAAACATTCTTTTTGGGTGTCAAAGTCACATTGCGTAGGCCTTGACACCGAAACCGAATGTTTCACACCTCCCGCTCACGTTGTGAAGTGTGAAAAAACACCTAACCCGCCACGAAAGCCAAACCCATCCAAGTGCGAACCGCACTCAGTGCTGCTTAACTTCCGTGACCGGCCGAGGTGCGTCTCCGCCACTCCGCCACCGTGTCGGTCGCCGACTGCAAGTAATAATTACTTGTTTATCCGCTTTAACTTTTATTTTTCATTTAATATTTTATTTGCACCGTCGTTTATATAAAGTATTGCATTAAAATAACAATTTATATATTATAAGTTAAACAAATATCACATATGGTGAAAATTAAAAGAACGTACTATGTATGTGTCAGCAAACATTTACGATTTAAATTATTAATTTAAGTAAATAATCCATTAGAGAACACTTCATCAATCATCAATCACCCGTGAATTTTCTAAACATAAAATTTCTCACTCCCAATAAGAAAAATAACTTCCTTATAAAATTGAACGTAGCTGAAATAAATATCGGCGTTCTTATGTATATATGTATATATATGTATATGCTTATCAAGTTTGCCTTATCGCACCTCTGCGGTGCACTATGTAGGCAATTTAATCAAGATTAATTTCATCGTGCAAACTTGTAGCCGAAATATCTAACGAACCAACAAGAAATTCGCAAGAATAAATCGAATCTTATCGATAAAGCTTTGGTCTCTGATATTTTTTTTTCTTTTCAGACACCGTCGGTTTTGCTAATGGGAATTCCAAGCGATGCGAAAACTAGTCCGCAAGTCTTGCGTCCAGTTTTTCCAGTCGCCGGGACTTCTTCGGTCTTGGAGTTCAATGGAAAAATCGCTTAGGCGTCGTTGACACGCGGTGAAATGATATAACACAGTCGAGAGAATAACGTTGTAATAAATATACCATCCCGATAAAAATCATTAAGTGATACGCAGCTAACGTCAAAGTTATATTGATTTTTTACAAATTCTAAACAAGCCACTTTTAATTAATTCCAATTTTGTTTATTAGTTATTTTCATTTAAGTTTTGTACTCTATTGAAAATTATTTTTAAGAAGCGGAAACTTCACAATTACAAAACAAGTATATATAATATTATTTATTAGCTTATAAGCAGGCTCTGCACAAATTTCTCACGTTTCACAAATCAAAACATACTTTTATTCTTGGCTGATGTTACAATAATTTTGTGCAGACGTATATCGTAAACATTTTCAACAAAATATTGCAATGAAATTAAATGCAATAACAGAGTTAAGCTAACGCTCAAGATTAAAACGGTCAATAGGAAATATTGTAGAAATCAAATGGGTTTTAAGAGCTCGTTCGACGTCGTCTAAGCGTCAGAAAGGAATTTTAAGCAGCGAAATGTTTGATTCGACAAGGTTGTTTTTCTATATTTAATTTGATCCAAGACTTTTTAACTAAATGCGTATAAAATTATTAAGAATATTTTTTAAGTTATATACACGATATTTAATATAATGCATGTAAGGGGCTAGATTACAAGAACCAGATTTATTTTGAATAAGAAAAGATTGAAATTAGTATAAAAGTTCAATTTTTACATAAAATAGTCGTAATGTGGGTTTTTTAAATCTATTTCGTCAACATTTGAATACCGTAGTTAGTTTCACTTTTTCTAAGAAATAAAAACTAGTTTGTAAATTAGAAATCTGCACATTGTTACTAACGTCGGTAATGCAGTCGTTTAATTCTTAAGTAGCCTGTATACTTTGGAATAATATAAGAAAAATCAATTTCGCTTACTTGAAACAAATTTTCTAAAATATTTTCTAAAATATACAGACACCTAAGAAATTAATTCGATTTAGTTCCATCAATATTAAAAAACAATGGAAAAACCAAAATAGTATACTCATCGATCAATAATATTGATTTAACCAATACAGCAGATACCATAAATCATGGAAGATAAAAAGATGATTAACATAATTTTCTAAACTCTCCATTGTCGTATAATCATCGAATTGGTTATGTACATAAGATTTTTCAACGCTCACGTATATACCGGTGAAACGGCGCGTCGGAGCCGAGCAACTTGTTGCTCTCGGTTGTACACGCCCCGAGTTGCACACGCGCATCTTCGACTGCACATGAAGCGAGAGAGAAAGACGCCAAAGCCTATATACGATGAGGACAAGCATGTCTATAAAATATATACAACTCTTAGATCCGTATTTTCTAACACTCGCTACTTTCGTCTATTCGATTACTAAAACGTTCAAACTCAAATAATTATACAACGTACGTGTCGAGTAATTTTATGAATTTCTCAACGACGATATAACTCGGTGATGCAATCGCCAAAAAATATTCAATTTCGTAAGTACGAGCCAGTGCATTAAAACTTATTGAAATGTAATATAATTCACTTCCCCTAATTTTGTATCAAATAGACACGTAGAAAAATACTTTCAGCTCGCTCGAATAAAAAACCTCAATGCCTTTTGTCCCCGGGAAAAAATATATAGTTTAAATAGACCCTGTAAACGAAATACGAAACAAATTACACGGTGCAACGAGTACACATATCAATGTCAATGATCGACTTTCCACACACGTTTATAGTCGCGCGTCAATGCGCATTCGAATCGGAAGTGTTTACGCATTCTGGCTTTACGATTCCCTTTTAAATAACGTCCCCTCTTTTATATATATATACACGCATGTCTGTGTGTGCGCGTGTATAAAACGTACAAAAGATGGGATTTATATTTTATACCTGTACGCTTTTTTCCATGGGGGCAAGATCAATATTGACCTTACGCTCCTTCGATGCATTAAAGGCGATCGCGGCAATAATTACCGAGCATCATCATCGTGACTTTCGAAATTTTTATCGGTAAAACTATACGTGATCTTATTACCATTTTTCGTTCGTTTCGACCTATATGGACCGCTTAACTCCTTTTATGGTATCGACCATATAAGTACCTTTTTTGTTTACACTCTTATCTTTGTTTTACAAACCACATACGTACACGTATACGTTATATTATAATTTATTTACTTCTTTTTATTTTTAATTTGACGTCAATTTATATTTTAAATAAACATATTATAAATTACAATTATTCGTATAAGAAACCAATGCGATGGCATTTTAAGCGCTAAGTTTTATATTATTAAACGGTAAGAACGTGTGATAATTAATACTCATTCAATTACTGTCATATCAATATTGATCAATATCATATTCATTATTATTTAATGGTAAATAACATTTTCCAATAATAATACGAAGTTCTGTATAACACGATTGATATTATCCATTCTACTTTGCCAATCTTTATCCAAATTTACATATACTATATACAAAAGACACTTAAATATTATTGCATTCTTGATAAATTATCTGTATTCTAGTTCTAAATAAATATAGATTTTCTGCATATATATAAAATTATGTAACTAAAGTGATTATTGTGAAAAATTATAAATAATTCGACGAGCGCGTTACTTATATATGTATATTGATCAACTGTATAGAAACCGATCGCGTGATGAGTAATTAAACTCGACAAATTGCAAGGTTTTTAAGTAATAATTATCGTTTCATCGAATCTTATACAATACTCATTATTCTTTTTAATTTTCAATTCCGCATAAACGTTTCATAAAGTTAAGATAAATCTTTGAAATTAATATTTTTCTTAACGTCATAAATCGTATAACGATAATATTTTTCCCTTTCACGAAGAGAAAAGAGAGAAAAGAAACCATTTCCATAATGGACTGAGTATATATGTGTATAACAAGCGACGATTTGCGGTCGTAAAAAAGCTGAGTAAACTAGAACACGATTATTTTTCGTACACATATGCAGCTTTACCGCGTATATTCTTGAAATACCGGAAAATCCATTTCGCGATGTTGAATTTCCGACCGAAATTTTAGACGGGTAAAAATTTCGTAAATTCGCGAAATGGAGTTTCCCCAACTTTGTTTGACAAATGCAAAGATCGGTAAAAAGTAGACGTCGAGCGTGATGTACAATATGTGTTATTAAAAATTGTTAAATTATTTTTACGAATGTGAAATATATATTTATATAATTTGTAGAACACATTTATGAATAATTTCGATATTTATTTTTTGGACTGCGTCAATGTTGTTCCAGCGGTGCATTATTTTCCGAGTTTTCTGCAGTTTGCAAGTGACATCATCACTGACAAAATTTAGTTAAATGTAGCAAATGACAAACGTCAAATGTTGTTATGCTTTTGCTCCGAATTGTATAATATTGGTGCAGCCTCTTGAATAATTTACGCTCTAATTCGGTCATATTCATATATATTTATCGTAATTTTGACATCTGTCCAAGATTCAACCAATGTTGATGTAAGTACGATTTTTAAAGCACTAGTAAAAATGTAAAATCCAAAATAATTAATTGAGTATTTTAAATGTACAGCATGTAACTTGCCTAATAATTGTTTTATATCGAGTATTGTTAAATAAAATATTGTAACCAAAATAGTATTGAAATGCGAGTAATAACTTATGCGTGAGAGATTTATCGTTTATTCGGTCAACTTATTAACCAATATAATTAAAGTAATTTCGATCGCTGAATAATTAACCGATAGGTGTAAGTATATTTGAGAGACTAAAACAACAAACTAACCTTTAATTTTGGTATATAGAGACTAATGACACATCGGAGACTATACTTTCGTTTATATAGGTATAAAAAAAGCATAGCCAACATTCACACGAACTATAGATAGACGAAGAAGAAGAAGAAGAAGAAGCAGAAGAAGTAGTATAGGTATATACATGCGCAAAAAAGTAATAAAACACTATGGAATAACTAAGAAGAGAAGGAGAATAGAGAAAAAAGGGACGGTACCTAAATCCTCGACGAGACGCAGCATGACACCGCCGATGTGGAGTTCGCCCTTGACTCTCAGGCTGCGTTCGACGTTGAGATCGGTCACGTAGACCCGCAGCACCCAGCTGCCGTCGATCTCGTGACCGTCCGTATAGATCCTGGTGCTCATTGTTTAATAACGTATACCTCACCACCACCACCAAACAAACGTAAAAAACAAAATAAAATCACTGCTCTGTGTATAGGTGTACGTGTGTCGATAAGCGATAAGCGTTACGTGGGAGTGAAAATATGTACGCGCGTCTTTGTCAACGAGTACGCGGCGTCATCTCGAACGCGGTGACCGAGCCGAGCGCGGCTTCCGAACTGAGCGGCGAGCGCTCTCTCGGGTCTCGAGAATATTGTGCGGTGTGCGGTGGAGAACGGACCCGAGAAAGAGAGAGGGGCGTTTGTGGGTGGGCTACACTACACGAGCGACGCCACTATATACTCGCTCGTTCGCTCGGTGCCCCGTGCTCCGTGCCCCGTACCGCTGTGAGTTTAAATTGTCGTTGCGGAGATTTCTGTATTATCGACATCGTTTTCTAATCCCCAGTATATAATAAATATATTGGAATTAATATTTCGTACTTGTAACCATACGCACAATCCGCAAATACCGTCTGTAGTTTATCGTCCGTTACGTAAAGTTTCTTTTATTTACTAGGATACATATTAATTGTAATACTTTTTACACGTTTTATCTATATATATATATATAAATTATTTTATTTAAATGTAAATTAAGATTAACTTATTTGCAGAAAGTGAAACAAACGTAATAAATACACCAACCACGTTCCAAGATATAACACAATGTTCATCCTTTTTATGTAAAAATGTGAAAATCAATTTTTATATAATCATTTCATATATCTGCGATTGCTTTAAAGAATCAAAATTCGATAAATCTAACGATCACATGAATTTCACTTCTCTGTCGATGCAAGATGCAACTACCGTCAGTAAAAGAATATGTAAATAAATGAATAAATATTAACCATACGTAAGTATAATGTATGTGTATACTTTTTCTAATAAATGCACATTCTAGAAAAAGATTGTCATCACAATCGGTAAACAAAAAAAATATATATACCTAATAATCGATCTTTCGAATAGCTCCGTTAAGATATTTTCTTTCCATTTGTGAAAGAGATGAGGTCGCACACATAATGTATAGAATAACACATGGTGCACACATCGGTATAGACAACCCTCTCGTTAACAGGAGTATGTTTTTACACGTGGTTTTGACTGTATGCAAAAGTAGGGTCTTCTTGACTGCACCCCCATCATCTCGAGTGTTGCGCCCTTTGCTACTTGTATACGCGTACTAAGAATCACGGGACGCGTAGAAACGAAAGGGAACCTCGTCTCTCTCGGACAGATGCTCCAAGGATATGTACTTACCCAGGTTTTGATGGATCACGTGGCATGTTTTGCGGCCCCGAGTACACGTATATACACGCATACAACCCGATACCAACCAGTATGCATATATAGCGAAGCCACACTCGACTCGACTCTTTTCAACGAATATACCATACTTTTTTTCACCTCGACATAATCTAATGTTTTCATCAACTCGAGTGTCTTGGATTTCATCTAACATTTCGTTTCGTTTTCTTCGATTGGTTTTACGCAATCGTATATAAATAATTGGGCCACTCGTGCACACATGCTCATTGTTATATATCAGTTATTTAAGAGATTTTATTTTTCAAATTTCCAATTTTATAAGGGTAATAGTGAACAATATAGTAATTAAGTTGAATTTACTGTTTATGTACTGTAAAAATTTTATTAATTTACAACACTTATTGTTGAAGCTTCCATAAATTAATTATATATAATATATACGTATTTTTCTTAGTACTTAATACTTTTAGAATGTATGTAATACCCTAAGGGAAAACGGAATGCATCATATAGTGCGCGGCTTTTCCTTTGATACGATAAATTATATAAGCTTACACTCATCTCACATAAGATATCTGTATATATACGTACTAAAATTTCTGCAACTAGCCGGCAAACAGAAACAGACGTTTATATTCTACATCGGTGCACCGAGAATAGAACAAAGTTGCATTTGAGAGAGATGCACGTATAGGTATTTAGTGTTTGGGTATACCACAAAAGAGGAATTTCCGTCTATCCCTTTTTCATTTCCTTTTTACTGCGCCATTCTTTCTTTTTCTTTGGTTTCGCTCTCTTCTCTTAGAAACCCGTTTCCTCCTTACTATTTTATTGTCTTACAGAGATATTTGCTTTCTTTTCGTTTACGATGCGCTCATGTAAGAAAATAAACGCAATTTTATTAAAGGAAAAGATAAAATACCAAAAAGTAAATAAAAAATATTTTTATTATTTTGTTGAAGAAGTTTCCCTTGTTCCAGATTAAATCAACAGTGAAAATACATTAGCTATACCGAATTAGCCAATATATATCCATATTTTTAAAAACATTCAAGGATACATTTATTTGTCTTTCAATATTTGGCTTTCACGTAAAGTCAACCTTCAAATTCAAATATATATATATATATATACATATCTTGCGCATACAAATTTAATTAAAAATATTAAAACTCATAAAATTCAATCATATGAGTAGATTAATTCAGATCGTTATGTATATGAGCTAAAAGAACTAAATTGGTAAAGCTGTCTCGAGAATCGATGATTTCGAAAAACGAGGCGGTTTCGTTACGTCCACCACCCACATCCATCCGCTTCTAATGAGAAAGGAGAGTGAACAAGTGTAGATATTCGTGATCCAGAGATCGTAAAAGGAGTACGCCCCCGCGACTCCAGACTTGCGAAAAAACAATGAAAGCGATGTTAACTTTTCAAACAAGACGAATACACTGCAGTTTCTCAATATTTTGATAACGTAAAGAATTTTTACCTGATACTTTTATCATCAAATTATATACACAGAATTTGTGTTATAAAGTCTTTTTATAATTATTTCATATCTGCGATTGCTTTAAAGAATCAAAATTCGATAAATCTAACGATCACATGAATTTCACTTCTCTGTCGATGCAAGATGCAACTACCGTCAGTAAAAGAATATGTAAATAAATGAATAATATTAACCATACGTAAGTATAATGTATGTGTATACTTTTTCTAATAAATGCACATTCTAGAAAAAGATTGTCATCACAATCGGTAAACAAAAAAAATATATACCTAATAATCGATCTTTCGAATAGCTCCGTTAAGATATTTTCTTTCCATTTGTGAAAGAGATGAGGTCGCACACATAATGTATAGAATAACACATGGTGCACACATCGGTATAGACAACCCTCTCGTTACAGGAGTATGTTTTTACACGTGGTTTTGACTGTATGCAAAGTAGGGTCTTCTTGACTGCACCCCCATCATCTCGAGTGTTGCGCCCTTTGCTACTTGTATACGCGTACTAAGAATCACGGGACGCGTAGAAACGAAAGGGAACCTCGTCTCTCTCGGACAGATGCTCCAAGGATATGTACTTACCCAGGTTTTGATGGATCACGTGGCATGTTTGCGGCCCCGAGTACACGTATATACACGCATACAACCCGATACCAACCAGTATGCATATATAGCGAAGCCACACTCGACTCGACTCTTTTCAACGAATATACCATACTTTTTTTCACCTCGACATAATCTAATGTTTTCATCAACTCGAGTGTCTTGGATTTCATCTAACATTTCGTTTCGTTTTCTTCGATTGGTTTTACGCAATCGTATATAAATAATTGGGCCACTCGTGCACACATGCTCATTGTTATATATCAGTTATTTAAGAGATTTTATTTTTCAAATTTCCAATTTTATAAGGGTAATAGTGAACAATATAGTAATTAAGTTGAATTTACTGTTTATGTACTGTAAAAATTTTATTAATTTACAACACTTATTGTTGAAGCTTCCATAAATTAATTATATATAATATATACGTATTTTTCTTAGTACTTAATACTTTTAGAATGTATGTAATACCCTAAGGGAAAACGGAATGCATCATATAGTGCGCGGCTTTTCCTTTGATACGATAAATTATATAAGCTTACACTCATCTCACATAAGATATCTGTATATATACGTACTAAAATTTCTGCAACTAGCCGGCAAACAGAAACAGACGTTTATATTCTACATCGGTGCACCGAGAATAGAACAAAGTTGCATTTGAGAGAGATGCACGTATAGGTATTTAGTGTTTGGGTATACCACAAAAGAGGAATTTCCGTCTATCCCTTTTTCATTTCCTTTTTACTGCGCCATTCTTTCTTTTTCTTTGGTTTCGCTCTCTTCTCTTAGAAACCCGTTTCCTCCTTACTATTTTATTGTCTTACAGAGATATTTGCTTTCTTTTCGTTTACGATGCGCTCATGTAAGAAAATAAACGCAATTTTATTAAAGGAAAAGATAAAATACCAAAAAGTAAATAAAAAATATTTTTATTATTTTGTTGAAGAAGTTTCCCTTGTTCCAGATTAAATCAACAGTGAAAATACATTAGCTATACCGAATTAGCCAATATATATCCATATTTTTAAAAACATTCAAGGATACATTTATTTGTCTTTCAATATTTGGCTTTCACGTAAAGTCAACCTTCAAATTCAAATATATATATATATATACATATCTTGCGCATACAAATTTAATTAAAAATATTAAAACTCATAAAATTCAATCATATGAGTAGATTAATTCAGATCGTTATGTATATATGAGCTAAAAGAACTAAATTGGTAAAGCTGTCTCGAGAATCGATGATTTCGAAAAACGAGGCGGTTTCGTTACGTCCACCACCCACATCCATCCGCTTCTAATGAGAAAGGAGAGTGAACAAGTGTAGATATTCGTGATCCAGAGATCGTAAAAGGAGTACGCCCCCGCGACTCCAGACTTGCGAAAAAACAATGAAAGCGATGTTAACTTTTCAAACAAGACGAATACACTGCAGTTTCTCAATATTTTGATAACGTAAAGAATTTTTACCTGATACTTTTATCATCAAATTATATACACAGAATTTGTGTTATAAAGTCTTTTTATAATTATTTTGGTATATGCATTAGTTACAATGACTTGGAAGTAAAAGTAATACAAGGATTTTTTTAATTTTAACACTCATTTTTTATGTTTTTGGAAATTCTAAGAAAGTATTAAATAAGTAATTTAAGTTTATAATTTTTTTTTATCTAAAAAGTAACTTTGAAACAAAGTATTAATAAAATATTTGATATAATTGTTACAAGTATGCTTATTTAAACATGTTTTAGATAATAAGAATAACACACCTATTTGACATATATTACAGGTTGATAATCAGCTTACTGGTCATAAAACACATACAGTTAAAATAATTTAAATTTATATGCTTGTTGTGTATAACCATATTAAAGGCCGTAAGTAAAATTTGATTTTATTTTTTATTCTTGTATTTAAAATATGCAGTTGACATTCCATTTTTTGCTCGTTATAACAATTTCTATGTTTTATAACTAATTAAAAAAAAATATGTAGATGAATACACAATGTATTTACTATTAATAAAAAATACTTTTCTCTTTAGATTTAACAAAATATTGTTATTTGAATATGATGCTATATTATAATCAATAAATGAAATTCCTAAAGTATTGTTAACAATGATTCGACAACATTTAGTATCCAACGTTAGATAGCATCATAAGGCTATGTTTCGCGAAATATTATTTGCCATTAGTATTTCTTTGAAATACGAAACACAAACTTTGGCCTCCTTTTTGTATATTTGTTATATCTACGACGATGCATATTCCTCAATCTGCTTCTCAAATGTTGGTTAGTATGATACATATTCTTCAATTTATTTCTTAGCTTTTGCCTTAAGCGCAAATAATAACGTAGCTTTGCTTGTGCATGTTCAAGTTTTTTCTGTGTCAATGCCACTTTATTCAATAAATATTGTCGACTTTCAGTTATTGTAGCAAAGTTAGAGTCCTCATTGCTTTAAATTAAAATTTATATTTTTTTATGTAAAATGTTAATAGAAGAAATATATGTAATGACATAGATTGGATTGCGTATTCAAGAATTAAATACAATATTTTTGTATACTAAACTCTTAATTTTTTAAAACATAAAAATAATGTGTTTGATTCTTGGGAATACAATTTATTCTCTGCCTATGTAACTAATCATTATTACTATTTAATTACCTTTTGATATTCTCTTGCACTTCTATATTTTCCTTGTCAGTAATAGAATCATCATTTAACAAACCATGTGATGAATAACTAAAATACAATAATACTTAGAATTGCAAAAATAATATCATATAATAGTATATTTTTAAAGAAGAAATGTCACCTTCCGTCAAAATAATTGTTCATTGAATTCTGTTCGGATGAATCTCCAATAATTGCAAATGTTCTAGAAGGTATATAAACATCATTGTTGCTGCTACCTTCAAAAGTACAAGCAGGTGTTGTATCTTGCTGTTCATTGAAAGATGAATCCATTTCAATATCGCTAGTCTCCAAAATGTTTATAGATGATGTATTCTGTTGTTCACTAGTAGATGCTGTTAAATTTTTGATGATATAAGGCATATATTCTGGTGATATACTTTGTTTTGTTCCGGAGATACCTATTATCTACATATAATTATGTGAATAAAACATTAAAATTGTAAAATTTAAGTTAAAAGAGTAGATACTTTTATACTAATATTTGGGATTAATATTTAATTATTTTTATGTCTTCATTACTTAATATTCTATAAAAAAAATATTTGTAAGTTTATATGCTTATATTTAGAATTTTCTACACTAAACATATTAACCTCTTTATAATAAACTTACCAGAAAGGCACTTAAGATTGTAGTGCTTTCTTTTGCTATTAGAAATCTTATAACATGTTTCAAATATTTTTCTGGACAATTCTATTTATGTTGACAATAGTTACAATAACAGTTAACTTGTACCTAATTGTTTTGATTTATAATTTCTGAACAAGGGACTCTGCGTATGGGGAATAGACGCTTTATAGATAGTGCTAACGTAACGCCACCAATGAGAAAGTTTGTAAGTAGTACTTATAGCGGTATTAGACAGTCGTAATTTTTCGTCACTTGGTTCGGTGACGCCAAATTTACAATTTATCACCAATTTAGAATTCGAATGAAAAACAAAACATTTGCAAAACTGCACCTATCATTAGAAGATATATTTTATCAAATTTTGAATATGTAATTATGCGCTGTTCCAGAAATTCTGGAAATACTTTAAATTGTTAAAACTCAATTTTACGAAATTATACATCTAAATTTCACGATTCAAATCATTAATTCATTAACTATAAGAATAAATAATTCATTAAATCTTTATTACTATTATATTGAATATAATTCTTATAAGTATTCAAATTTTAATGTTACAACAAATAAATAATACTGTGACCGACACGGTGGCGGAGTGGCGGAGACGCACCTCGGCCGATCACGAAAGTTAAGCAGCACTGAGTGCGGTTCGCACTTGGATGGGTGACACTATTCTTGTGCGGCTTTCGGAATCGGTTAGGTGTTTTTCCACACTTCACAACGTGAGCGGAAGGTGTGGAACATTCGGTTTCGGTGTCAAAGCCTACGCAAGGTGACCTGAACATCTAACAGAATGTTTCAATACACCGGCCGTCTCGGCGAAAGTTTTTCCTACTAGGTTTTCCCTTCCTCACGGGCATAACCCCGGGCGAATGCGAGACGGTGGGAACCGGGAGGGGAAAAATTTGGAATGTTTTCACCCCCACACATAGGTGGTAGGGGTGTCCCTGTAAAAACCCATTTAATGGGTATACGGGGTGATGAGCAATGAGAATAAAAAGAAATAAAAAAAAAATAAATAATACTGTGGCGGCAACGTAAGATTTTATTTCATTTTTTTTAGTGCCCTTTATGGAAAATGGTTTTCATGCATACTACTACATGTAGGTAAATGTACCAATTCCTGCGGCGTCAAGCTAAATCAGCCAATTTTTTAGTCTTTTTTGTGAAAATATATCAATATTGATATATCTAAATTATTAACATAAAGTTTAAGCTATTAGGTAGTTAAAAAAAAAATACTTAACATTACTATTTATCAATTAAAATTTTTATAATAAAAAACTTTTCGCGTATCAAAATGTACATATTCCTGCGGAATATAAAATGGTATGAACGTATAATGCGGAACTTTGCCCCTATTCCTGCTGTTAATAATTTAGGCAAATACTTTTTATAAATAATAGTTTTTACATACCATAAAGTTTAATTACAATAATATTAAGTAAACATTAGAGTATTTAATTAGTAATTTGTTTATTCATTTAAACTTTAACATATTTTATAAATATGCACATGCAATATTAATAAATTTTTAAATAAAACAAATAACTTTTCTAAAAATCTAAAAAATCTAAAATTACTATGCATTGCCTGTTGATCAACTGAGCTTCTTTATTTTTTAAGACTTTTTGTATCTATCGATTCTTTTCTTTATTTTAAATCATTTTGTTTCTAAATTTTAAAAATTTCCATTTATTTTAAACATTCTTCTTGTTTACGTATTTTTCATTATCTTTTGTAAATTTAATTCTTCTTTTCTAACCTTTTCTTTATTCTTTATTCTTTATTTAACCCATTAATAATTACAGATTTATTACATCTGCAAACCCTATAGAGGTAAATAAATTAACCTGTACATAGCTTATATACTAACTTAAACTAATTAGTTAATGATTAGCTGCATTTCTGCAGCCTATAACTAATTTATTCTTAAAATCTAATATATATTATTTTATTTAATGTTCCAATAATAAATAATGCATCACAGCAGTGTGCTATAAGCAACATTGTTATAACAGAAAAAATATATATACACATTAATGCAGTATATATACATTTTATATTTTACAACTCATTATATTCTATCCTGCTTCCTTCTTTGTTTTATTTTGTTTCTGCCTGTCAAGTTTCTTTACTTTTGGAGTTATTAAAAATATATTTTTACACTAAACGTGAAATATAACTGCGATAAAGGTACTGCAGAGTAGTGTAGTTTTTAGGTTATGTACTGACACGTTACTGCGCAGGAATACGGACAATTGCGTCAAATTTTCGCCGCAGCGATGCGCGCATACTTTGCGGATACTGCCCAAATGCTACTGACGATTTTTAAGTAATTATTTAAATAGATTAACACTTTTTAATATTTCAAATAAGTAAATAATATATTTAAGTAATGGGAAAAAATCTTTTTCGTAGCTTAACAAAATTATTTACTAAATTTTAAGTGACTTTTAAGCTAGCTATTTGTGTCGAATCGTTGGAAATGAAGTCATTTTATTCAATTGTTTGACACTGTATTTTTAGGAAGACCTGTACTTAATTAAAATTTCAATAGAGCGGAGTATTACTTATTATTATTTATTCTGGTACGCAATTAGACCGACACGGTGGCGGAGTGGCGGAGACGCACCTCGGCCGATCACGAAAGTTAAGCAGCACTGAGTGCGGTTCGCACTTGGATGGGTGACACTATTCTTGTGCGGCTTTCGGAATCGGTTAGGTGTTTTTCCACACTTCACAACGTGAGCGGAAGGTGTGGAACATTCGGTTTCGGTGTCAAAGCCTACGCAAGGTGACCTGAACATCTAACAGAATGTTTCAATACACCGGCCGTCTCGGCGAAAGTTTTTCCTACTAGGTTTTCCCTTCCTCACGGGCATAACCCCGGGCGAATGCGAGACGGTGGGAACCGGGAGGGGAAAAATTTGGAATGTTTTCACCCCCACACATAGGTGGTAGGGGTGTCCCTGTAAAAACCCATTTAATGGGTATACGGGGTGATGAGCAATGAGAATAAAAAGAAATAAAAAAAAAATAAATAATACTGTGGCGGCAACGTAAGATTTTATTTCATTTTTTTTTAGTGCCCTTTATGGAAAATGGTTTTCATGCATACTACTACATGTATGCAACAATTGCGAAATTCCAAAGTATTCTAACTGTTAACTTTGTTTGTCTCCACTTTGACAGGTACGGAATGACGGCCAGATACTTGCCTCGACTCGACCGAGCAACATTGGCTCTTTCAAATCGAGAGACTTGCTTCGCTCGTCACCCTTGCCAAACTTGTATTTTGTTATAATAAATTATTGAGTAACGCACTCTTCTTTCTACTTCGTGTAATCTCACTCCCATAATACATATGCAATTAAAAAACAATGATATTTATTGATTATAACCAAATTATTTGAAAATAAAATTATACTAACCTGTATATACAACGTCAGATATAAATTAAAAATTAACACATAAAAACAATGTGACACAACTTAAACAATAATTCTGTATACATTATTTATGAACCTGTCGAATAATATACGAATGTGTAAACTCTTTGCTTTCAGACCGTAACAAGAACTAATCAACTCAATTGTATTATTTTAACTGCATCAAAGCAAATAAAAAGTAGGGGAGACTGGGGTATTTTTGAACTTCTTGAATAGCTCTTTTATATCGTAATATTTATGCCGTAATAGGACGGTTTCTTTAAATAAATGCTACTATCTCAAATCATCCATAATTACGAGTTACTTATTCCGAATCGATTGTTTACGTTTACTCGAGACCTGCCAAAATGAAAATCTCATTTTATTTTATTTGCACTTCTTAGTTTTTGAAAGCACACTTTGAGCTGTATAGTTTCTATATGCCTGCAAATCACACAGGTCAAAAGTATTCATACTAGTTTTCTGTTGATCGTAATTACGTTGAAAAATATTGATTTACTGCTGCGCACTGTGTATCTAAAGTTTTCCTCTATTTTGGGGTAATTTGAACACGAACCCTGGGGTAAATTTGAACGTGTTGAGTAAATGGGTGTACGGTGATTTATAGTATATTCATCATGTGTCCAATATAAAAGATACGAAACCTAGTTAAATTTCACAAAAATAACTTTTCTTTTAGTGTGAAAGTCGGTAAGGGTTAAAAAGGTTCCGTTAGTTTCCGTTAGATTGTAAAATATTAATCTTTGCATCGAAAAAAAATAAATCGCAAATAAGTTCAAAAATACCCCAGGGTATGTTCAAAATTACACCAGGATTGGGGCATTTTTGAACAAAATGCCTTTTTTTCAACCGTAAAATAAACCGTCCTATCAATAATATCGTGGGTAAAAAAAATTGGACTTAATAGCTAGAGGCAAGTACTCGAAGTTTGCCATGATCCCCAGTATAAAATTATATCGTTTTCGTGAGAAAAAAAATAAATAATACTGTGGCGGCAACGTAAGATTTTATTTCATTTTTTTTAGTGCCCTTTATGGAAAATGGTTTTCATGCATACTACTACATGTATGCAACAATTGCGAAATTCCAAAGTATTCTAACTGTTAACTTTGTTTGTCTCCACTTTGACAGGTACGGAATGACGGCCAGATACTTGCCTCGACTCGACCGAGCAACATTGGCTCTTTCAAATCGAGAGACTTGCTTCGCTCGTCACCCTTGCCAAACTTGTATTTTGTTATAATAAATTATTGAGTAACGCACTCTTCTTTCTACTTCGTGTAATCTCACTCCCATAATACATATGCAATTAAAAAACAATGATATTTATTGATTATTAACCAAATTATTTGAAAATAAAATTATACTAACCTGTATACTACGGCATATACAACGTCAGATATAAATTAAAAATTAACACATAAAAACAATGTGACACAACTTAAACAATAATTCTGTATACATTATTTATGAACCTGTCGAATAATATACGAATGTGTAAACTCTTTGCTTTCAGACCGTAACAAGAACTAATCAACTCAATTGTATTATTTTAACTGCATCAAAGCAAATAAAAAGTAGGGGAGACTGGGGTATTTTTTAACTTCTTGAATAGCTCTTTTATATCGTAATATTTATGCCGTAATAGGACGGTTTCTTTAAATAAATGCTACTATCTCAAATCCTCCATAATTACGAGTTACTTATTCCGAATCGATTGTTTACGTTTACTCGAGACCTGCCAAATTGAAAATCTTATTTTATTTTATTTGCACTTCTTAGTTTTTGAAAGCACACTTTGAGCTGTAGTTTCTATTGCCTGCAAATCACACAGGTCAAAAGTATTCATACTAGTTTTCTGTTGATCGTAATTACGTTGAAAAATATTGATTTACTGCTGCGCACTGTGTATCTAAAGTTTTCCTCTATTTTGGGGTAATTTTGAACACGAACCCTGGGGTAAATTTGAACGTGTTGAGTAAATGGGTGTACGGTGATTTTATAGTATATTCATCATGTGTCCAATATAAAAGATACGAAACCTAGTTAAATTTCACAAAAATAACTTTTCTTTTAGTGTGAAAGTCGGTAAGGGTTAAAAAGGTTCCGTTAGTTTCCGTTAGATTGTAAAATATTAATCTTTGCATCGAAAAAAAATAAATCGGAAATAAGTTCAAAAATACCCCAGGGTATGTTCAAAATTACACCAGGATTGGGGCATTTTTGAACAAAATGCCTTTTTTTCAACCGTAAAATAAACCGTCCTATCAATAAATATCGTGGGTAAAAAAATTGGACTTAATAGCTAGAGGCAAGTACTCGAAGTTGCCATGATCCCCAGTATAAAATTATATCGTTTTCGATAAGAAAAAAAATAAATAATACTGTGGCGGCAACGTAAGATTTTATTTCATTTTTTTTAGTGCCCTTTATGGAAAATGGTTTTCATGCATACTACTACATGTATGCAACAATTGCGAAATTCCAAAGTATTCTAACTGTTAACTTTGTTTGTCTCCACTTTGACAGGTACGGAATGACGGCCAGATACTTGCCTCGACTCGACCGAGCAACATTGGCTCTTTCAAATCGAGAGACTTGCTTCGCTCGTCACCCTTGCCAAACTTGTATTTTGTTATAATAAATTATTGAGTAACGCACTCTTCTTTCTACTTCGTGTAATCTCACTCCCATAATACATATGCAATTAAAAAACAATGATATTTATTGATTATTAACCAAATTATTTGAAAATAAAATTATACTAACCTGTATATACAACGTCAGATATAAATTAAAAATTAACACATAAAAACAATGTGACACAACTTAAACAATAATTCTGTATACATTATTTATGAACCTGTCGAATAATATACGAATGTGTAAACTCTTTGCTTTCAGACCGTAACAAGAACTAATCAACTCAATTGTATTATTTTAACTGCATCAAAGCAAATAAAAAGTAGGGGAGACTGGGGTATTTTTGAACTTCTTGAATAGCTCTTTTATATCGTAATATTTATGCCGTAATAGGACGGTTTCTTTAAATAAATGCTACTATCTCAAATCATCCATAATTACGAGTTACTTATTCCGAATCGATTGTTTACGTTTACTCGAGACCTGCCAAAATGAAAATCTCATTTTATTTTATTTGCACTTCTTAGTTTTTGAAAGCACACTTTGAGCTGTATAGTTTCTATATGCCTGCAAATCACACAGGTCAAAAGTATTCATACTAGTTTTCTGTTGATCGTAATTACGTTGAAAAATATTGATTTACTGCTGCGCACTGTGTATCTAAAGTTTTCCTCTATTTTGGGGTAATTTTGAACACGAACCCTGGGGTAAATTTGAACGTGTTGAGTAAATGGGTGTACGGTGATTTTATAGTATATTCATCATGTGTCCAATATAAAAGATACGAAACCTAGTTAAATTTCACAAAAATAACTTTTCTTTTAGTGTGAAAGTCGGTAAGGGTTAAAAAGGTTCCGTTAGTTTCCGTTAGATTGTAAAATATTAATCTTTGCATCGAAAAAAAAATAAATCGCAAATAAGTTCAAAAATACCCCAGGGTATGTTCAAAATTACACCAGGATTGGGGCATTTTTGAACAAAATGCCTTTTTTTCAACCGTAAAATAAACCGTCCTATCAATAAATATCGTGGGTAAAAAAATTGGACTTAATAGCTAGAGGCAAGTACTCGAAGTTGCCATGATCCCCAGTATAAAATTATATCGTTTTCGATAAGAAAAAAAATAAATAAAAAAAAAGTCTCCCCTATATATCGAAAATCGAAATAAAAGAACGTTGGAATTTGACAATTGATACGTATATTCCTCTTGTTTTTTCTACTGCTATATACACACCTATGTATGTACTTCTTCTTCTTCTTCTTCTTCTTTAGTGGCCGTGGATCTGAAACAGATGGCAGAAGGAGCGGCCGAGCTGCTTTTCCCCAGGCCGTGAGGCTAGGGGACTCAACCCGGCCGCTAGTGCTGCCAACCTAGATGCCGATGCGCCATATTAAGACTTTTAGAGGAGTATTGGAATGGAATGGGAATTAGGAACAATGTGAGTTGGAAAATAGGTATCTCATTGTGAAAAATATAAAATCGAAAGGATAGGTTTAGAAAGAAGAATTAGAGGGGAATTTGAGGTGAAATAAGGAAATCTGTTTAGTGGGAGATAAAATGAGTTAGAAATGATTAGATTTGAAGTTTGGCTTTATTTAGAAATTCGGTGATGAGGCGAGCGGGAATTTTGTTTGGAAGGTTTAGAATTTGGTCTATTGAGAAAGAGATTGGAAGCTTATGTTTTATGAAATAGCGACGGAGTTTATTAAGGAGTGGATATCTTAATTCAGAGAAGGAAGGGCAGTACCAGAGGATATGAGAAATATCTTGATCAGAGTGTCCACAAGGACAAACTGAGGAGTCGGAAAGATTTTTTCTATGTAAACTGGAGGCTAGGGAGTAATGGTTGGAGCGGAGTCTGTTAATTGTAGTAATGTGATAACGAGGAAGGCGTGAATTGTGGAACCAGGGATTGATAGACATAGAGATGGAGTCGTAGAAATTAGAAAAGAAGTAAAGACCGGTTTTGTTGGGATTTAGAGTAAAGTAGGAATGAGATTGGTTTTTATAAGATTTAGAGAGAATAGATTTGAATTCGGAGTAATGGAAAGATGTATAGATGATTTTACCAGAGAGTTTTGCTTCCTTAGCTAGTGAATCTACAGTGTCGTTATGTGGGATGTTAACGTGAGAAGGAATCCAAATAAGCGCCCAAAAATTGCCCGAAAATCCGTTCGCGAACCCCTTAATAAGCACACGCCTGATTCCCTACGCGAGAAAAACGAAAACCCGGCGAAACAACGCGCAGAGACAAAACGGAAATCCAAAAAGGCACACTTGAGAAGACACCTAATGCACGAGCACTTCGGCCGTCTAATCAAGAATGCTCGAGTGAGCGCGCGTCCGCGAGCCCTTCGCGCGCGAAACCCCCCGCCCCGAGACGCCTATGAACGAGTTCGGCAACGTCGCGATGACAAATATTGCCCGGCGCGAGATTCGACGTTAACGAATGCGCGTGGTTTACGCGGTTAAAATAAACGCAAACACACATTATTAAGCTAAACT